>OX393555.1:61411092-63811092 GCA_947650365.1 Chamaelirium japonicum | reverse complement strand
ATCCTATCTAAGGCAATATGCCCAAGCCGTAAGTGCCACAATTGGGTTAAATTCTCCGAAGGTTTCTTACGCTTAGATGAATTAACATTAAATGCTGAAGTTATTATGTTATCTTTCTCAAATTTAGGACTGACAATATAGAGATGATTCTGAACCATTCCTCTTATTATAAAAGTTCCATTCAGTTTAAAAGACACACCAGAAGTATCAAAATAAACTGAATAACCTTCATTAACTAAAGAAGAAACAGAAATTAAGTTACGTCTCAAGGACGGTACATAAAAGACATCTCTAAGTGTCAAAGTCTTATTATTTGAAAAACTAAGAGTAACATCTCCTATAGCTTCAGCAGCAGCCACGGCCTCAGTTCCCATGCTCAAGGTCACCTCTCCATCAAGCAACCTTCTGCTTTCCCGAAACCCCTGAAGAGAGTTACAGGCATGGTTAGTGGATCCTGAATCCACTATCCAACTAGCAAAAGAACTATTACTTGAAAGAAATGATTCAACAACTAAGAGTTGTAGATTACCTTCTCCAGCATTCTGAGGCTTCTTGCAGTCCTTCTTCCAATGACCCTTCTGGCCACACCGGAAACACTTCGTGCCCGATTTCTTTGATTCTCCAGACCCAGAGGCCCCATCAGAGTCCTACACAAGCGCTGACTTAGGTTTCTTCTTATGTTTCTTGCCTTGAGGTTTACCAGGCTTCTTGAAGGATCTGCGTTGCACGTGAAGTGCTTCGCCCTTCTGCTTGAAGCCATCCTCCGCTGCCTGGAGAGCTCCCAGAAGCTCTGCATTTGTCATAGCCAACTTGTTTAAATTAAAGTTGGTGACAAAGCCTTCAAAGGCTCCAGACAGTGACGAGAGGAAGATGTCTGTCATCACCTCGCCTTCTAGCACAATGTCCATGGTAGCTAGTTCGTTCTGGAACCCAAACATTTTCATCATGTGTTCCCGAACCAGCGTCCCATTGGACATCTTAGTGCCGACGAGTTTCTTGATGGTAAGGTATCGCGTAACACGATTGTGACCTTCAAACATCTCCTTCAAATACAACATCATGTCAGAAGCGTCGGGCATCTCCTCGACTTGCGTCTGTAGAGTTGTTTGCAAGGATGCTATAATATAGCATTTACATATTTCATTAGATTCCTTCCAGTCAGTGAATGCCTTTAACTGTGCCTCTGTGGCATTGGGTCCTGGCAAATCTGGCTCAGGGTCATTCAGGGCTGACATGTGTTTACCTATCCTTAAGACTAGGTACAGGTTGCGCTTCCAGTCCTCATAGTTGGGACCGGTAAGTTTGTGGTCATTTAGGATAGCGGACAGGGGGTCTAACTTGGTCATCTGAAAATAAAAGACTGAAAATATGAGATGCATGAAAACTTATTTTATGGATTTTTAAAACAAGCTAATTATATCGATATGACAACGCTACCCTCAAGCGAAGCCATCTCTATGGATTAATTAACCATGTATGTAAGATCTCGGAGTAGGCTACACCTGTCCGAGGGGGCAGTGTGCAGGTCTTCCGCTTACACGGGTCTTTCCCTTGACCCTATCCAAATCTGCAAACTATGGGCTTTGATGGACCATGGTTATCTTTTGGCCAGTACCACGTGATCACCGTTGTCTTCGCAACGAATACCTCACGCGTACTTAGGATGCTTACCCACGAGCTTAGGCAATTACGGCACGGGAATTCTAACGGCCCCCACGAGGGTGAGTAAAGCCTGAACACTTGGCACCGTAACCGCCATATCCCGAAGGAGATCACTAAATAGCTTGGCATAGAAAAAACACAGCTCTTACCCGAGGGGGTTGTTGAGTTATGCCCTTCACCCGAGTACGAAGTGAATAGCCGTGGAGGCCAGAGGATCTCTAAAAGTCCTCTATTACATCCCTTATAAATATTTGAGGGTTATTTTGCGAGTATGAATTTATGCAAATGAAAAGGTAGCGACCTCCTATATACTAGACCCTGGTCACACCATGCTCCCACTAGAGTTCAAACCTTTCGCCTAGCATTAATCATTCTCGGAATATCATAGTCCCTGCCTCAATTGGATTTCTCCATTCAAGGGTCACATTACATATTCCGAGAATATCGATGCTCTGCAAAACTGGTCATCACGCTAATGCTCTGGAGCTAATCCTAGAGTCAGACTCACTGGAAAGGACTCCAACTAGTCATGGCGCCTCGCTTATAGATTTGACAATTGATGTTCAATGGATCTCCATCTCATCTTTGATTTCGATGCTGGCCAAATAGGCACACCCGACTAGTCGGGTGCTAACCTAATGGTGGCATAACCATATGTGATGGGATCCCACTAACATCAAAAATCAACTAAATAATAGGTGTCATCTAGCGGGATCCTATCCTCAAACAGTCGCTTGGACCGGAGGGGAAAGGCATCCCTCTAAAAACAGATAATAACTTTATCTCATCGGGGTTCGATATGAAGCATAAAGAACTAATAAAGAAAGCAACCATTAAAACTGAATTAAGTTCAGGGTCCGACCCCTGAACCTAATTAGCACAGCGCAGGCCTCTAGCTTTCTTCGCAAGGTTCCTCGGTCCGGCTCCTTCGTCGCGCTCGCGAACACTTTGCCGGATCTTTTTCATCCTCCAGGGTTCCGCTTTCGCTCCCGATGGTGGATTTCTTTGGCACATCTTTCTTCTCGATCTGTAACCGAAAATTCTAGTACGCTTCGAGCAAATGCTCGCTCGTACACAATTTCCTAGAAAGAAGAGAAAACACACCTAGAAAAAGGCCATGGGAAACCAAGGATGGTCAACCCCCATCACTCGCCTAATCTACGGCTCAATTACATATCCACACACAGAAAGCAAATCCAGACAATTGCTAACTCAGGGTCCGACCCCCGGTAGCAAGCACAAAGCATAGATCTAGATTATTTATAGCGGCGCCCTGCAAGAATGATTAATAGAATAAACACAATCTATACATATGCATGATTTAAGTGTATGAACCCCGATGATCTCACGCATTCATCATGCGCACACATGTTCGTTTCATGAAAAAACGTGAAACGCACACCACTAATGCGGCTCTGATACCAATTGTTGGAAATTGATCCGGGTCAGAGGCTTGCAGCGGAAACGATTTGGCGGTCGAAAGACCATTCATGGTGCACGTTACGCGATTTAAACTTTCATAGAAACTAAACTACATATGTGTGCATGTGTATGCACGAGAATCGAAAACCCCTAACGGCAATCTAGCGTAATGATTAACTAGCATGGATGCAAATCATAATGCTCACTAGATCTATATGTTAGATTACACATACCTTTCGTACGGATCTTTTAACCGCGGAGAATTGTCTTCTTTGTCGATGGAGACGGAAGATCGTTCGCGAAGATGTCGATGGTACGAATGGAGATGTTGCCTTCTTGTTCACCCGATCTCACACGATGCACGGAACACCACTCTCGGATCTCTGAGTGCCTCCGAAGAACGACCCTTCTCCTTCTTCAGAACTCCACGCGAGGAAGACGAAGTAGCAAGCGGGAAACGGGAGATGAAACGGGAGAGAACTCGAGAGATGAGAGGAGGGGGGGTTCGGTTTTTCTAGCACATGGGGCCGGCGCCCCATAGGTCCTTTTATAGGGCCGGCCAACCCCCTTGGATATGGATCCAAGGGGATAATGACCCCCTCTCATTATCTCTCCATTATCTCCTTTTTATCTCTCCGCGTATTTATCCGTTTTCACACTTTTTAGGGCTCGATCTTAACCGTTTTTATCGCCCCATCCCTATCTATATGGCCGGCCCTATAGATGAGGGATTCTTATCCCTACATCATAGGGCCGGCCCTAGCAAGGTGTCCTATCACTAGGGTCGGCCAACAGTGAGGTCCGGCAGAGTGAGGTTTTTACCAAAACACCCCGACGCCTCATTTTGACCATTTCTAGCGTGCGATACCTAGCGGCCATTACTTAAGTGATATCTACTAGTTACTTACTATTAACTGAGGCCACCGGAGGGTGCCTCTAGCAAAGTCAACTAGTCAACTCGCAACATACCCCGGTGCATCGCACCCATGCAGCGAAGTTCACTTATGGCTAGGGATTACTACATACGACTCTGTACTAGTCCCGGGCTCAACCCTTAGTACTCGTATGTAGTTACGCATCTACCGTGCTCTAGTGCCAAGCACACACGGAGCGTATACTTCTTTCTTCCTCATGCTTATGGTGTTCCGAGGAGACGGTTCAAGAACCGTACATAATGTTGATAAGGTGGAACCATCAGGGACCGGGGTTCATGGCTTCCAACTCAAGCTCGATCGACACACTACCCGAGTGTACCATCGATCCTCTGAGCTCGAGTTAACCTGCGTAGCCACCCAGAGTGCGACGCAGGCTGCACTCCAATTCACCCAGACTTACTATGTTCTCCATCATACCCCTGCTCTCCGCTTAGTAGTGGTAAACCCGCTGTCCCTCCACTTGATGCCATGATTCACTTCGAGCGGTGAAGACTAGCGTCAGACTCGAATGATCATATGACTTGGTTCCTTCCAGGTTGACCTATACATCGTACCTCTGATTACCCCGTCGAGTAATCGAACCCGGTCAACAGTCAAGCTGATGACCACCAGGCCTGGGTTTGGTACAGTGTAAGTCACACCAAGGAACGCACCTCCCATCAGGGGTGTGGATGGCCTGCAGGAGTGACACGCTAATGCAACGCCAGCCGGGTAACCCAGTACACCGTGATTTTGGATCACTGCATATGGATCCTCACACATTGGTACGCCAAAGCACCACGCAACTGGTTAGTCCATCAGACGTGGTTCCTCAGGGTTTAGGACCGTTTTACCCTAAGCAGAAACACGGCTTAGTGTACCAGTGTCTGCTCACTGATGTGTACACCGTGTTAGTTCCGTTCAGCCACAGACACTGTGCCTGGTGATGACCATGGTGAAGACATCCCATGAACTGTCATCGCCAACAGCTTACCATGATGAGGCGACCAACCTGATCATAGCTGCGAACTTATTTAGGTTATACGGGACCAATCCACTTAGTCTTCAACTCAGTGGACTACCATATAACCATGGCTCTCTGTTCCCTAAAGAACACGTAACTATGTTACGCACCTATATGCATCTCATGTAATAATAACTATCAATCTTTATTAGACCAAAACATAAAGTTTTACAAGCTTAGAACACATCAATCCTAACAACATATTCATACGATCCATTCTAATTCATTCGTACGATCCATTCTAATTCATTCATACATTCCATTCTAATTCATTCGCACGAATGTATCCATTCTAATTCATTCGTACGATCCATTCTAATTCATTCGTACGATCCATTCTAATTTATTCGCACGAATGTATCTATTCTTATTCATTCTTATGATCCATTCTAATTCAGTCGTACGATCCATTCTAATTCATTCGCGCAAATGTATCCATTCTAATTCATTAGATCGATGTACGAATGAATTAAAATGGATCGTACGAATGGATTAGAAGGAATACATTCGTGCGAATGAATTAGAATGGATCGTACGAATGAATTAGAATGGATCGTGCGAATGAATTAGAATGGATCGTACGAATGAATTAGAATGGATCGTACGAATGAATTAGAATGGATACATTCGTGTGAATGAATTAGAATGGATCGTACGAATGAATTAGAATGGATCACACGAATGAATTAGAATGGATAGCATGAATGAATTAGAATGGATCGTACAAATGAATTAGAATGGATTGTACAAATGAATTAGAATGGATCATACGAAAGAATTAGAATGGATACATTCGTGCGAATGAATTAGAATGGATCGTACAAATGAATTAGGATGGATACATTCATACGATCCATTCTAATTCATTCGCACGAATGTATCCATTCTAATTCATTCGTATGATCCATTCTAATTCATTCGCACGAATGTATCCATTCTAATTCATTCGTACGATCCATTCAAATTCATTCGTATGATCCATTCTAATTCATTCGTACGATCCATTCTAATTCATTCTTATGATCCAATCCAATTTATTCTCACGAATGTATCCATTCCAATTCATTCGTACGATCCATTCTAATTCATTCGTACGATCCATTCTAATTATGTCGTACGATCCATTTCTATTCGCACGATCCATTCTAATTCATTCGTATGATCCATTCTAATTCATTCGCACGAATGCATCCATTCTAGTTCATTCATACTATCCATTATAATTCATTCGTACGATCCATTCTAATTCATTCGCTTGAATGTATCTATTCTAATTAATGCTTACGATCCATTCTAATTCATTCGTACGATCCATTCTAA
Organism: Chamaelirium japonicum; assembly: GCA_947650365.1. Taxonomy (NCBI): domain Eukaryota; kingdom Viridiplantae; phylum Streptophyta; class Magnoliopsida; order Liliales; family Melanthiaceae; genus Chamaelirium; species Chamaelirium japonicum. The sequence continues at coordinate 63,804,750 of OX393555.1, read as the reverse complement.
TTTATTCGCACGATCCATTCTAATTCATTCGCATGATCCATTCTAATTCATTCGTACGATCCATTCTAATTCCGTCGTACGATCCATTCTAATTCATTCGCATGAATGTATCCATTCTAATTCATTCGTACGATCCATTCTAATTTATTCGTACGATCCATTCTAATTCATTAGAACGATACATTCTAATTCATTTGCACGAATGTATCCATTCTAATAGATTCGGACGATCCATTCTAATTTATTCGTACGATCCATTCTAATTCATTCGTACAATCTATTCTAATTCATTCTTACGATCCATTCTAACTCATTCGTACGATCCATTCTAATTCATTCGCACAAATGTATCCATTCTAATTCATTCATACGATCCATTCTAATTCATTCGCATGATTCATTTCAATAAATTCGTACGAACCATTCTAATTCATTCGCACGACATATCCATTCTAATTTATTCGTACGATCCATTCTAAATCATTCGTACGATCCATTCTAATTCATTCGTACGAGTATATCCAATCTATTTCATTCGTACGATCCATTTTAATTCATTCGTACGATCCATTCTAATTCATTCATACGATCTATTCTAATTCATTCGCACAAATGTATCCATTCTAATTCATTCGTACGATCCATTCTAATTCATTCGCATGATCCATTCTAATTCATTCGTACGATCCATTCTAATTAATTCGTACGATCCATTCTAATTCATTCGCACGAATGTGTCCGTTCCAGTTCACTTATAAGATCCATTCAAATTCATTCGTACGATCCATTCTAATTTATTCATACGATCAATTCTAATTTATTCGTACGATCCATTCTAATTCATTCTATGATCCATTTTAATTCATTCGTACAATCTATTCTAATTCATTCGCATGATCCATTCAAATTCATTCATACGATCCATTCTAATTCATTCGTATGATCCATTCTAATTTATTCGTACGATCCATTGTAATTCATTCGCACGGATATGTCCATTCTAATTCATTCGTATGATCCATTCTAATTCATTCGCATGATCTATTCTAATTCATTCATACGATCCATTCTAATTCATTCATACGAACCATTCTAATTCATTCGTACGATCCATTCGAATTCAATCGCATGAATATATCCATTCTAATTCTTTCGTATGATCCATTATAATTCATTCGCACGATCTATTTTAATTCATTCGTACGATCTATTCTAATTTATTCATACGATCCATTCTAATTCATTCGTACGATCCATTCTAATTCATTCGTACGATTTATTCTAATTCATTCGCACGAATGTAATCATTCTAATTCATTCGTACGATCCATTCAAATTCATTCGCACGATCCATTCTAACTCATTCGCACGAATGTATCCATTCTAATTCATTTGTACGATTCATTCTAATTCATTCACATGATCTATTCTAATTCATTCGCACAATCCATTCTAATTCATTCGTACGATCCATTCTAATTCATTCGCACTAATGTATCCATTCTAATTCATTCATACGATCCATTCTAATTCATTCGCACGATACATTCCAATTTATTTGTACGATCCATTCTAATTCATTCGTATGATCCATTCTAATTCATACGTACGATCCATTCTAATTCATTCGCACGAATGTATCCATTCTAATTCATTCGTACGACCCATTCTAATTCATTCGCACGATCCATTCTAATTCATTTCGTACGATCCATTCTAATTCATTCGTACGATCCATTCTAATTCATTCGTACAATCCATTCTAATTCATTCGCATGAACATCTCCATTCTAATTTATTCGTACGATCCATTCAAATTCATTCGCACGATCCATTCTAATTCATTCGTACGATACATTCTAATTCATTCGTACGATCCATTCTAATTTATTTGTACGATCCATTCTAATTCATTCGCACGAATGTATCCATTCTTATTCATTCGTACGATCCATTCAAATTCATTTGCACGATCCATTCTAATTCATTCGTACGATCCATTCTAATTCATTCGCACGAATATATCCATTCTAATTCATTCGTACGATCTATTCAAATTCATTTGCATGATCCATTCTAATTCATTTGTACGATCCATTCTAATTCATTCGTACAATCCATTCTAATTCATTCGTACGATCCATTCTAATTCATTCACACGAATGTATCCATTCTAATTCATTCGTACGATCCATTCTAATTTATTTGCACGATCCATTCTAATTCATTCGTACGATCCATTCTAATTCATTCGTACGATCCTTTCTAATTTATTTGCACGAATGTATCCATTCTAAATCATTCGTACGATCCATTCTAATTCATTCGCACGATCTATTCTAATTCATTCGTACGATCCATTCTAATTCATTCGTACGATCCATTCTAATTTATTCTCAGAAATGTATTCATTCTAATTCATTTGTACGAGCCATTCTAATTCATTCGTACGATCCATTCTAATTCATTCGTACGATCCATTATAATTCATTCGTACGGTCCATTCTAATTCATTCGCACGATCCATTATAATTCATTCGTACGATCCATTCTAATTCATTCGGACGATCCATTCTAATTCATTCGCACGAATGCATCCATTCTAATTCATTCGTACGATCCATTCTAATTCATTTGCACGATCTATTCTAATTCATTCGTACGATCCATTCTAATTGTTTCGTACGATCCATTCTAATTCATTCGTACGATCCATTCTAATTTATTCGCACGAATGTATCCATTTTAATTCATTCGTACGATCCATTTTAATTCATTCGCACGATCCATTCTATTTCATTCGTACTGTCCATTCTAATTCATTCGTACGATCCATTCTAACATTCGCTAGAATGTATCCATTATAATTCATTCATACGATCCATTATAATTTATTCGTACGATCTATTCTAATTCATTCGTATGATCCATTCTAATTCAGTCGTACCATTCATTCTAATTCATTCATATGATCCATTCTAATTCATTCGCACGATCCATTATAATTCATTCGTACGAACCATTCTAATTCATTCGTACAATCCATTCTAATTCATTCACATGAATGTATCTATTCTAATTCATTCGTACGATCTATTCTAATTCATTCACACGTTCCAATCTGATTCATTCCTACGATCCATTCTAATTTATTCGTACGATCCATTCTAATTCATTCGTGTGAATGAATTATAATAGCTTGTACGAATGGATTAGAATGGATCATACGAATTAATTAGAATGTATTGTATGAATGAATTAGATCGTACGTACGAATGAATTAGAATGGATACATTCATGCGAATATAGTTCGTACGAATGAATTAGAATAGCTCGTACGAATGAATTAGAATGGTTCGTACGAATGTATTAGAATGGGTCGTACGAATGAATTAGAATGGATCGTAGGAATGAATTCTTTATTTAATATTTTAAACCTTTAAATAGTCACATAATTTGATTATTTAATAATATAATAATTAATAAATAAATAAAATAATAAATTTTATTAAATAACAAGATAATTGAATAATTAAAAAAAATTATTATTTTAATAAAAAGTTAAATATTAAAATATTTCAATTATTTAAATTATTTTATAATTAAATAAATAATTACTATTATTAAAATATTTATAGAAACATTACAATGATTATCATAATAACATTGAGATGATACTATTGATTATTTGTTATTTCAATATTAAAATCAATACGAATGAAATATATAATATATAATAAATAAATATTCAAATATTTAAATATTTAAAAACTTATTTAGTAAAGAAATATATTAAATGGATTATTTACTTAAATAAAAAAATTATTTAATTATTTAATAATTTTATAGTTAAATAAATTATAATTTAAATAAATTATAATTTTTTGAAATAATAAATTAATTATTATGTAATAAAATTCTTATATATTATCACTTAAATAAATTTTTTAATAATTATTCATTGAAATAATTATAAAATTAGAATTTTATAATTTAGATAATTATATAAAGAATTAGTTAAATAATAATTTTTAAAATAATGAAATAACTAGTCAATTATTTAAATATTTAAAAATTTATTTTGAAAAGAAATATGTTAAATAGATTATTTACTTAAACAAAAAAATAATTTAATAATTAAATAATTTTATTGTTAAATAAATAATAATCTAAATAAGTTATTATGCAATGAAATAATTAACTAACTATTTTATAAAATTATAAAAAATTAAATAAAATACATCAAAAAATTAATTATTTCATTAAGTAATAAAATAAAAAATTAATTCAAAAATTATTTACTTATTATTTAAATAATTAGTTAATTATTTGAACATATAAATAACAAAATATTTTTTTAAATACGATAAATTTTTTAAAGAAAATATATAATAATTATTTCATTAATGGTAATTAATTAAATATTTTCATTATATACTTATTGAATAATAAAATTAAGAATATATTAATTATTCTATTATTTCAAAAATTTATTATTTAATAAATTAATTAAATTAATTTTAAAAATAATCATAATTAAACAAATAACTTATAAAATAAATTAGTTATATACTCAAATCATTATTTCTTTATTTAACATTTTAAACCATTAAATAGTTATATATTTTAATTATTTAATAATATAATAGTTAATAAATAAATAAAATAATAAATTTCATTAAATAACTAGATAATTAAATAATTAAATAAAATTATTATTTTAATAAAAATTTAATTATGAAAATATTTAAATTATTTTAAAACAAATAAATAAATATTATTATTAAAAAAATTATAGAAACATTACAATGATAATCATAATAATGTTGAGATGATTCTATTCATATATTCAAATAATTAACTAATTATGTAAGTAATAAGTAAATAATTATTAAATTATTGTTTTATTTTAGTACTAAATTAAATAATTATTTTTTTTAGTTATTAAAATTTCTATTTCATAATTTAATAAAAAGTTTTATCTATTTAATTATCTAATATTTTATTTCAATAATTATTTATTTAACTACGAAATTATTTAATAAATAAAATATTTTTTTTTACGTAAATAATCTATTTGAAATATTTTTTCACTAATTAAGTTTTTAAATATTTCAATAATTGACTAATTATTTTATTATTGAAAAAAATTATTATTTAGATAATTCTTTATTATTTAAATAACTATATAATGATATAAATGCATTATTTTATTAAAAAATATTAATAACATAAAGAAATAATTAAATTATTGAATTATTTTATTAAATAATTATTTGAATCTTTCTACCATAAATTACAATTAATTAAATATTTTCATTATTTAATTATTGAATAATTAAAAAATGAAATACCTCAGTAATCATTATTGAATTATTCAATAAGTAAATAAAAAAAATATTAATGAAATACCTCAATAATATTTATTGAATTATTAAATTTTTTAAAATAATAAAATAATTTAAATAATAATTATATAACTAAATAATTATTGAATAAAATTATTAGATTATTATTTAAATAAATTATTAAACAATAATTTATTAAAATAATTCATGACATAATTATTGAATAATTTTTTTAAATTATAATCTAATAATTTTATTACATAATAAATAAGTTATGTAATTATTGATTAAATTATTTTAGTATTTTAAAAAATTATTAATTAATACAATTTATAGATTAAATTATTACATAAATATTTAAATAATAAAATATTTAAATTATTTTATTAAAATATTATATAATGATATGATTGAATTATTTTTTAAAAAAATATTACTAAAACAAAGAAATAATGAAATTATTTTAATATTTTATAAAATAATTAAAATATTGGATTAATTATAATTTATGGAGTAATGATTCAAATAATTATTTAAATATTTTATAAAATATGTTAATAATTCTATTATTTTTTTATGTTATTATTATATAATATTTTAATAAAATAAAATTTAATTATTTTATATTTGAAATATTTAATTAATAAATTAAAGAATAAATTATATTAATTAATAATTTTGGAAATAATAAAATAATTTCATTAATAATGAAATTCTAATATTTTAGTTATTTACATAAATAATTATTAATATTTTATTGAAATGATAATCTAATAATTTTATTACATAATAATTTAGTTATGTAATTATTGATTCAATTAATAATTTCAGAAATATTTATATAACTAAATTATTATGTTATAAAATGATTAGATTATTATTTCAATAAATTATGAAATAATTATTTATTGAAATAATTATAAAATTAGAATTTCACAAAATAGATAATTTTATAAAGAATTAGTTAAATGATAATTTTTTTAAATAAATAAATAATTATTGAAGAATGATTCAAATAATTATTTAATTATTTTATAAAATATTTGGATAATTCAATTATTTCTTTATGTTATTATTATATTCTAATAAAATAATTTATTTATATAATTATCTAATATTGAAAAAAAATAAATTTTAGTATTTTATTTTTAAAATATATAAGTATTAATTTAAAAATAAATTATATTAATTAATAATTTTTTGAAATAATAAAATAATTTAATTAAAAATTATATAACAAAATTACTATGTAATAAAATGATTAAATTATTATTTAAATAAATTATGAAATAATTATTTTTTAAAATAATTATAAAATTAGAATTTCATTAATTAGATAATTATAAAAAGAATTATTGAAATAATAATTTTTTCAAATAAATAAATAAATATTCAATTATTGAAATATTAAAAAACTTATTTAGTAACGAAATATATTAAATAGATTATTTACTTAAACAAAAAAATAATTTAATTCCTAAATAATTTTATAGTTTAATAAATAATTATTTACATAAATTATTATTTTTTAAAATAATTAAATAATTTAATTAATAATGATAAAACTAAATTATTACATAATAAAATTATTATATTATTATTTAAATAAATTTTTTCAGTAATAATTTTTTAAAATATAATGAATTATTTCAGTAATAATTTTTTAAAATATAAAGAATTAAATATATAAAGAATTATTTCAGTAATAAGTAACAAATTACTTATTATTTTAAAAAAACTATATTATTTAAAAAAATATTTTATTTTTTATATATTCAAATAATTAACTAATTATTTAAATTATAAATAAATTTTTTTTGAATTAATTTTTTATTTGATTACTTAAAAAATTAATTAATTTTTTGATGAATTTTATTTTATTTTTATAATTTAATAAAATAATTTGTTATAAAATAATTTTTATAATTAGAATGGATCGTACAAATAAATTAGAATGGATCATACAAATAAATTACAATGAATACATTCATGCGAATGAATTAGAATGGATCGTACGAATGAATTAGAATGGATCGTACAAATAAATTAGAATGGATCATACGAATGAATTAGAATGGATTTATTCGTGTGAATGAATTCGAATGGATCGTACGGTCCATTCTAATTCATTCGTACGATCCATTCTAATTCATTCGTATGATCCATTCTAGTTCATTCGTACGATCCATTATACTTCATTCGTAGATCGTACGAATGAATTCGAATAGATCGTACGAATGAAATAGAATGGATCGTACGAAATGAATTAGAATGGATCGTGCGAATGAATTAGAATGGATCGAACGAATGAATTAGAATAGATACATTCGTGCGAATGAATAAGAATGGATCGTACGTATGAATTAGAATGGATCGTACAATTTATTCTAACTCATTCGTACGATCCATTCTAATTCATTCACACGAATGTATCCATTCTAATTCATTTGTACGATCCATTCTAATTCATTCGCACGATCCATTCTAATTCATTAGTACGATCCATTCTAATTCATTCGTACGATCGATTCTAATTCATTCATACAATCTATTCTAATTCATTCGTAAGAATGTATCCATTCTAATTCAATCGTACGATCCATACTAATTAATTCGCACGATCCATTCTAATTTATTCGTACGATCCATTCAAAATCATTCGTACGATCCATTCTAATTCATTCGTACGATCCATTCTAATTCATTCGCACGAATGTATCCATTCTAATTCATTCATACGATCCATTCTAATTTATTCGCATGATCCATTCTAATTCATTCGTATGATACATTCTAATTCATTCGTACGATCCATTATAATTTACTCGTACGATCCATTCTAATTCATTCGCACGAATGTATCCATTCTAATTTATTCGTACAATCCATTCTAATTCATTTGCATAATTCATTCTAATTCATTCGTACGATCCATTCTAATTCATTCGTACGATCCATTCTAATTCATTCGCACGAATGTATCCATTCTAATTCATTCATACGATGCAATCTAATTTATTCGCATGATCCATTCTAATTCATTCGTACGATCCATTCTAATTTATTTATACGATCCATTCTAATTCATTCGTACGATTCATTCTAATTCATTCGCACGAATTTATCCATTCTAATTCATTCGTACGATCCATTCTAATTCATTCGTACGATCCATTCTAATTCATTCGTACGATCCATTCTAATTCAGTCGTACAATCCATTCTAATTCATTCGTACGATCCATTCAAATTCATTAGCACGAATGTATCCATTCTAATTCATTCGTACGATCCACTCTAATTCATTCGCACGATCCACTCTAATTCATTCGTACGATCCAGTCTAATTCATTCGTACGATCCATTCTAATTCATTCCTACGATCCATTCTAATTCATTCGCATGAATGTATCCATTCTAATTCATTCGTACGATCCATTCTAATTCATTCGCACTATTCATTCTAATTCATTTGTACGATCCATTCTAATTCATTCGTACGAATGTATCCATTCTAATTCATTCGCAAGATCCATTCTAATTCATTCACACGATCCATTCTAATTCATTCGTATGATCCATTCTAATTCATTCGCACGAATGTATCCATTCTAATTCATTCGTACGATCCATTCGAATTCATTCGCACGATCCATTCTAATTCATTCACACAATCCATTCTAATTAATTCGTAAGATCTATTCTAACTCATTCGTACGATCAATTCTTATTCATTCGTACGAATGTATCCATTCTAATTCATTCGTACGATCCATTCTAATACATTCGCACGATCCTTTCTAATTCATTCATACGATCCATTCTAATTCATTCGTACGGTCCATTCTAATTCATTCGTATGATCCATTCTAATTCATTCGAACGAATGTATCTATTCTAATTCATTCGTACGATCCATCCTAATTCATTCGCACAATCCATTCTAATTCATTCATACGATCCATTCTAATTCATTCGTACGATCCATTCTAATTCATTCGCACGAATGTATCCATTCTAATTCATTCGTACGATCCATTCTAATTCATTCGCACGATCCATTCTAATTCATTCGTACGATCCATTCTAATTCATTCGTACGATACATTGTAATTCATTCGTACGATCCAGTCTAATTCATTCATATGATCTATTCTAATTCATTCATACGATCCATTCTAATTCATTCGTAGGAGCTATTCTAATTCATTCGAATGAATATTTCTATTCTATTTTATTCGTACGGTCCATTCTAATTCATTGGTACGATCCTTTCTAATTCATCGTACGATCCATTCTAATTCATTCGCATTAATGTATCCATTCTAATTCATTCGTTCGATCTATTCTAATTCATTCATACGATCTATTCTAATTCTTTCGCATGATCCATTCTAATTTATTCGCATGATCTATTCTAATTCATTCGCACGATCTATTCTAATTCATTCGCATGAATGTGTCCATTCTAAATCATTTGTACGAATGGATACATTCGTGCGGATGAATTAGAATGGATCCATTCTTATTCATTCTTACAATCTATTCTAATTCATTCATACGATCCATTCTAATTTATTCGTACGATCTATTCAAATTCATTCGCACGAATGTATGCATTCTAATTCATTCGAACGATCCATTCTAATTCATTCGTACGGTCCATTCTAATTCATTCGCACGAATATATCTTTTCTAATTGATTCGTACGATCCATTCTAGTTCATTCGTACGATCCATTCTAATTCATTCGCACGAATGTATCCATTCTAATTCATTCGTATGATCCATTCTAATTCATTCGCATGAGTGTATCCATTCTAATTCATTCGTACGAACAAATGTAGCCTTTCTAATTCATTCATACGATTCATTCTAATTCATTAGAGTGGATACATTCATACAATCTATTCAAATTTATTCGTACGATCTACAATCGCACGAATGAATTAGTATGGATCATACGAATGAATTAGAATAGTTCGTACGAATGAATTAGAATAGCTCCTACGAGTGAATTATAATGGATCGTACGAATAAATTAGAATGGATACATTTGTGCGAATGAATTTGAATGGATCGTACGAATGAATTAGAATGGATCGTACGAATGAATTAGAATGGATACATTTTTGCGAATGAATTACAATGAATCGTATGAATGAATTAGAATTGATCGTACGAATGAATACATTCGTGCGAATGAATTAGAATGGATCGTACGAATGAATTGGAATGGATACATTCGTGCGAATGAATTAGAATGGATCGTACAAATGAATTAGAATGGATCGTACGAATGAATTAGAATGGATACATTCCTGCGAATGAATTAGAATGGATCGTACGAATGAATTAGAATGGATCGTACGAATGAATTAGAATGGATACATTCGTTCGAATGAATTAGTTGGATCGTACGAATGAATTAGAATGGATCGTACGAATGAATTAAAATGGATATATTCGTGCGAATGAATTAGAATGGATCATACGAATGAATTAGAATAGATCATACGAATGAATAAGAATGGATCGTACGAATGAAATAGAATGGATACAATTGTGCGAATGAATTACAATGGATCGGACAAATGAATTAGAATGGATCGTAGGAATGAATTAGAATATATCGTGCGAATGAATTAGAATGGATATATTTGTGCGAATGAATTTGAATAGATTGCACGAATGAATTATAATCGATACATTCGTGCGAATGAGTTAGAATGGCTCCTACGAATGAATTAGAATGGATCGTATGAATGAATTAGAATAGATACATTCGTGCGAATGAATTAGAATGGATCGTACGAATGAATTAGAATGGATCGTACGAATGAATTAGAATGGCTTCATTCGTTCGTACTAATGAATTAGAATGGATCGTACGAATGAATTAGAATAGATCGTTCGATCCATTCTATTTCATTCGTACGATCCATTATAATTCATTCGCACGAATGTATCCATTCTAATACATTCGTACGATCCATTCTAATTCATTCGTACGATCTATTCTAATTCATTCGTATAATACATTATAATTCATTCGTACGATCCATTCTAATTTATACGTACGATCCTTTCTAATTCATTCGTACGATCTATTCTAATTCATTCGCACAAATATATCCATTCTAATTCATTAGTATGATCCATTTTAATTCATTTGTACGATCCATTCTAATTCATTTGCACGAATGTATCCATTCTCATTCATTCGTATGATCCATTCTAATTTATTCGTACGATCGTACATTCTATCATACGAATGAATTAGAATGGATCATACATTCTATAATGCAACCATTCTATCGTATGAATTAGAATGGTTCGTATGAATTAGAATGAATTAGAATGGATCGTACATTCTATCGTACGAATGAATTAGAATGGCTCTTACGAATGAATTAGAATGCCTACATTCTATCTTACGAAAGAATTAGAATGAAATAAATAATGAAATTATTTGAATATTTTATAAAATTATTAAATAATTATTTAAATTATTATTCCATAAATTGTAATTAATTAAATATTTTCATTATTTACTTATTGAATAATTCAATAATGAAATAAATCAATAAATATTTTTGAATTATTCAATAAGTAAATTTTCAAAATATTTGATTAATGCTAATTTTTGGTATAATAATTCAAATAATTGTTTATATACTTTATAAATTATTTTAATAATTCAATTATTTCTTTATGTTATTATTATATTCTAATAAAATAATTCCATTATATAATTATATAATATTTAAAGAAAATAAATTTAAGTATTTTTTTTTTCAAATATTTAAGTAATAATTTAAAGATTAAATTATATTAATTAATAATTTTTTGAAATAATAAAATAATTTCATTAATAATTATATAACTAAATTATTATGTAATAAAATTATTAGATTATTATTCAAATAAATTTGTAAATAATTATTTATTAAAATAATTATAAAATTAGAATTTTATTATTTCGATAATTATATAAAGAATTATTTAAATAATAATTTTTTAAAATAATTAAATAATTAGTCAATTATTTAATTATTAAAAATCTTAATTAGAAAAGAAATATATTAAATAGATTATTTACTTAAACAAAAATAATTTAATTATTAAATAATTTCATTGTTAAATAAATAATAATTTAAATAATTTATTATGTAATTAAATAATTAACAAATTATTTATTTCAATTATAAAATTTAAATAAAATACATCAAAAAATTAATTAATTTATTAAGTAATAAAATAACAAATTAATTAAATAACTATTTACTTATTATTTAAATAATTAGTTAATTATTTCAACATATAAATAACAAAATACCATTTTAAATAATATAATTTTTTTAAAATAATTAGTAATTAGTTGTTATATTATTATATTATTTCATTAATGGTAATTAAATAAAAATATTAATAATTATTTCATTAATGGTAATTAATTAAATATTTTCATTATTTACTTATTGAATAATAGAATAATAAATTAATTAATTATTTTATTATTTCAATAATTTATTATTTAAATAATTTATTATATTAATTGAAATAATATAAATAATTAAACAAATAACTAATAAAATAAATTAATTATATACTTAAATCATTATTTCTTTATTTATTATTTTAAACCATTGAATAGTTACATAATTAGATTATTTAATAATATAATAATTAATCAATAAATAAAATAATAAATTTCATTAAATAACTAGATAATTAAATAATTAAATAAATTTATTATTTTAATAAAAAGTTAATTTATAAAATATTTCAATTATCTAAATAATTTTTTTTAAGCTATTTAAAATAATATTTCATAATTTAATAATTTTTTTATTTATTTATTTATACAATATTTTATTTAAATTATTATTTATTTAATTATGAAATTACTTAATAATTAAAATATTTATTTTTTTATGTAAATAATCTATTTGATATATTTCTTCACTAATTAAGTTTTGAAATTTTTTAATAATTGACTAATTATTTTATTATGTAAAAAAATTATTATTTAAATAATTCTTTTATTTTATTATCTAAATAGTTAAATTCTAATATTTTAGTTATTTAAGTAAATAATTACTTAATAATTTATTTAAATGATAATCTAATAATTTTATTACATAATAATTTAGTTATGAAATTATTGACTAAATTATTTTAATATTTTTAAAAATTATTAATTAATATAATTTATACTTTAAATTATTAAGTAAATATTTAAATAATAAAATAATAAAATTATTTGATTAAAATATTATATCATCAAATAATTGAATTATTTTTTTAAAAAATAATCATAACATTAAGAAATAATAAAAAATTTTAAATTTTTTATAAAATAATTAAATAATTATTTGAATCATTATTCTAATTCATTCGTACGATCCATTCTAATTCACTCGTATGATCCATATGACCCATTCTAATTCGTTCGTATGAGCTATTCTAATTCATTCGTATGACCTATTCTAATTCATTCATACAAATATATCTATTTTAAATCATTTGTATGATCCATTCTAATTCATTCGTACGAGCTATTCTAATTCATTCGTACGATCCATGCGATCCATTGTAATTTATTCGTACGAGCTATTCTAATTCATTCGTACGACCTATTCTAATTCATTCGTATGAATGTGTACATTCTAATTCATTCGTACGATCTATTCTAATTCATTCGTACGATCCATTCTAATTCATTCGTACGAGCCATTCTAATTCATTCGTGCGACCCATTCTAATTCATTAGTATAATCCATTCTAATTCATTCGTACGATCCATTCTAATTCATTCGTACGAGCTATTCTAATTCATTCGTACGACCTATTCTAATTCATTCGTATGAATGTATCCATTCTTTTTCATTCGTACGATCCATTCTAATTCATTCGTACGATCCATTTTAATTCAGTCGTATGATCCATTATAATTTATTCGTACGAGCTATTCTAATTCATTCGTGCGACCCATTCTAATTCATTCGTACGATCCATTCTAATTCATTCGTACGATCCATACGATCCATTCTAAATCATTCGTACGAGCTATTCTAATTTATTCATACGACCTATTCTAATTCATTCGTACGAATGTATACATTCTAATTCATTCGTACGATCCATTCTAATTTATTCTTATGAACCATTCTAATTTATTCGTACGAGCTATCCTAATTCATTCCTATGATCCATTCTAATTCATTCGTATTATCCATTCTAATTTATTTGTACGATCCATACGATCTATTTTAATTCATTCGTACGAGCTATTCTAATTAATTCGTATGACCTATTCTAATTCATTCTTACGATCCATTCTAATTCTTTCATACGATCCATTCTAATTCATTTGTACGATCCATTCTAATTTATTCGTACGACCCATTTTAATTCATTCGTATGAATCCATTCTAATTCATTCGTGCGATCCATACGATCCATTCTAATTCATTCGTACGACCTATTCTAATTCTTTCGTACGATTGTATCCATTCTAATTCATTCGTACGATCCATTCTAATTCATTCGTATGATTCGTTCAAATTTATTCGTACGATCCATTCTAATTCATTCGTACGAGCCATTCTAATTCATTTGTACGACCTATTCTAATTCATTCGTACGAATCAAGTCTTATTCATTCGCACGATCTATACGATCCATTTTAATTTATTGGTACGAGCTATACTAATTCATTCATACGACCTATTGTAATTCATTCGTACGATTATATCCATTCTAATTCATTCGTACGATCCATTGTAATTCATTCGTATGATCCATTCTAAGCCATTCGTACGATCCATTCTAATTCATTCGTACGAGCTGTTCTAATTCATTCGTATGACCCATTCTAATTCATTCGTACGATCCATTCTATTTCATTCGTACGATCCATACGATCCATTCTAATTTATTCGTACGAGCTATTCTAATTCATTTGTACGACCTATTCTAATTCATTCATACGAATGTATCCATTCTAATTCATTCGTTCGATCCATTCTAATTCATTCGTACGAGCTATTCTAATTCATTTGTAAGATCCATTCTAATTCATTCGTATGAGCTATTCTAATTCATTCGTACGACCCATTCTAATTCGTTCATACGATCCATTCTAATTCATTCATACGATCCAAACGATTCATTCTAATTCATTCGTACGATTAATTCTAATTTATTCACACGAATGTATCCATTCTAATTCATTCGCACGATCTATTCTAATTCATTCGTACGATCCATTCTAATTCATTCATACGATCCAAACTAATTCGTGCGAATGAATTAGAATGGATCATACGAATGAATTAGAATGGATCGTACGAATGAATTAGAATGGATATATTCCTGCGAATGAATTAGAATGGATCATACGAATAAATTAGAATGGATCATACGAATGAATTAGAATGGATCGTACATTCTATCGTACGAATGAATTAGAATGGATCGTACATTCTATAATGTAACTATTCTGTCGTATGAATTAGAATGGATCGTATATTCTATCGTACGAATGAATTAGAATGGCTCTTATGAATGAATTAGAATGGCTACATTCTATCTTACGAATGAATTAGAATGAAAGAAATAATGAAATTATTTGAATATTTTATAAAATTATTAAATAATTATTTGAATTATTATTCAATAAATTATAATTAATTAAATATTTTTATTATTTAATTATTGAATAATTCAATAATGAAATAAATCAATAAACATTATTGAATTATTCAATAAGTAAATATTAAAAATATTGGATTAATTATAATTTATGGTATAATGATTCAAATAATTATTTAATTATTTTATAAAATATTTTAATAATTTAATTATTTCTTTATGTTATTATTATATTCTAATAAAATAATTAAATTATATAATTATATAATATTTAAAGAAAATAAATTTAAGTATTTTATTTTTTAAATATTTAAGTAATAATTTAAAGATTAAATTATATTAATTATTAATTTTATAAAATAATAAAATAATTTAATTAATAATTATATAACTAAATTATTATGTAATAAAATAATTAGATTATTATTTAAATAAATTAGTAAATAATTATTTATTGAAATAATTATAAAATTAGAATTTTATTATTTAGATAATTATATAAAGAATAATTTAAATAAAATTTTTTTAAAATAATTAAATAATAAATCAATAATTTAATTATTTAAAATCTTATTTAGAAAAGAAATATATTAAATAGATTATTTACTTAAACAAAAATAATTTAATTATTAAATAATTTCATAGTTAAAGAAATAATAATTTAAATAATTTATTATATAATGAAATAATTAAAAAATTATTTATTTAAATTATTTAAAAATTAAATAAAATATATCAAAAAATTAATTATTTTACTGAGTAATAAAATAACAAATAATTCAATAACTATTTACTTATTATTTAAATAATTAGTTAATTATTTCAACATATAAATAACAAAATATCTTTTTAAATAATATAATTTTTTTAAAAACATAAGTAATTAGTTATGATATTATTATATTATTTTGTAACTTTATTGAATAAATAATTAAATTAATAAATTATTTCATAAAATATTTAAAGAAAAATTATAATAATTATTTCATTAATGGTAATTAATTAAATATTTTCATTATTTACTTATTGAATAATAAAATAATGAATTAATTAATGAATTTATTATTTCAATAATTTATTATTTACATAATTTTTTATATTAATTTAAAAAATATTAATAATTAAATAAATAACTAATAAAATAAATTAATTATATACTTAAATCATTGTTTCTTAATTTAATATGTTAAACCATTGAATAGTTAAATAATTAGGTTATTTAATAATATAATAATTAGTCAATAAATAAAATAATAAATTTCATTAAATAACTAGATAATTAATAATTAAATAAAATTATTATTTTATTTCAAAGTTAATTATTAAAATATTTCAATTATTTAAATAATTATTTTTTTAAGTTATTTCAAATAATATTTCATAATTTCATAAATTTTTTTATTAATTTAATTATATAATATTTTATTTATATTTTTTTTTATTGAATTATGAAATTATTTAATAATTAAAATGTTTATTTTTAAAGTAAATAATCTATTTGATATATTTCTTCACTAATTAAGTTTTTAAATTTTTTAATAATTGACTAATTATTTTATTATGAAAAAAATTATTACTTAAATAATTCATTACTTCATTATCTAAATAATTAAATTCTAATATTTTAGTTATTAATATAAATAATTATTTAATAATTTATTTAAATGATAATCTAATAATTTTATTACATAATAATTTAGTTATATAATTATTGACTAAATTATTTTAATATTTTTAAAAATTATTAATTAATATAATTTATACTTTAAATTATTAAGTAAATATTTAAATAATAAAATAATTAATTTATTTAATTAAAATATTATATCATGAAATAATTAAATTATTTTATTAAAAAATATTATTAATATAAAGAAATAATAAAATTTTTTAAATATTTTATAAAATAATGAAATAATTATTTGAATCATTATTCAAAATCATTCGTACGATCCATTCTAATTCATTCGTACGATCCATACGATATATTTTAATTTATTCGTATGAGCTATTCTAATTCATTCGTATGGCCTATTCTAATTCATTCATACGAATGTATCCATTTTAATTCATTCATATGATCCATTCTAATTCATTCGTACGAGCTATTCTAATTCTTTCGTACGACCCATTCTAATTCATTCGTACGATCCATTCTAATTCATTCGTATGATCCATATGATCTATTCTAATTCATTCGTATGAGCTATTTAAATTCATTCGTTCGACCTATTCTAATTCATTCGTATGAATGTATCCATTATAATTCATGAGTATAATCTAATCTAATTCATTCGTATGATCCATTCTAATTCATTCATAGGATCCATTCTAATTCATTCGTATGAGCTATTCTAATTCATTCGTACTATCCATTCAAATTCATTCGTACGATCCATTCTAATTCATTCATATGACCTATTCTAATTCATTCGTACGAATGTATCCATTTTAATTCATTCGTACGATCTATTCTAATTCATTCGTACGATCCATTCTAATTCATTCGTACGATCTACACAATCCATTTGAATTCATTCATACGAGCTATTCTAATTCATTCGTACAACCTATTCTAATTCATTCGTACAAATGTATCCATTCTAATTCATTCGTACGATCCATTCTAATTCATTCGTATGATCCATTCTAATTCATTTGTACGATCTATTCTAATTCATTCGTACGAGCTATTCTAATTCATTCGTACGACCCATTCTAATTCATTCGTACGATCCATTCTAATTCATTCGTACGATCCATTCTAATTCATTCTTACAAGCTATTCAAATTTATTCGTATGACATATTCTAATTCATTCGTACGATTGTATCCATTCTAATTCATTCGTACGATCCATTCTAATTCATTCGTACGAGCTATTCTAATTCATTTGTACGACCCATTCTAATTTATTCGTACGATCCATTCTAATTCATTCGTACGATCCATGCGATCCATTCTGATTCATTCGTACGAGCTATTCTAATTCATTCGTACGACCTTTTCTAATTCATTCGTATGAATGTATCCATTCTAATTCATTCGTACGATCCGTTCTAATTCATTCGTATGATCCATTCTAATTCATTCGTACGTACTATTCTAATTCATTCGTACGATCCTTTTTAATTCATTCGTACGATCCATACGATTCATTTTAATTCATTCGTACGAGCTATTCTAATTCATTCATACGACATAATTTAATTTAAATTTATTCGTTCGAATGTATCCATTCTAATTAATTCGTACAATCTATTCTAATTCATTCGTATGATCCATTCTAATTCATTCTTACGAGCTATTCTAATTCATTCGTACGATCCATTATAATTCATTCGTACGATCCATTCTAATTCATTCGTATGATCCATACGATCCATTCTAATTCATTCGTACGAGCTATTCTAATTCATTCGTATGACCTATTCTAATTCATTCGTACGAATGTCTCCGTTCTAATTCATTCGTACGATCCATTCTAATTCATTCTTACGATCCAGTCTAATTCATTCATACGAGCTATTCTAATTCATTCATACGACCTATTCTAATTCATTCGTACGAATGTATCCATTCTAATTCATTCGTACGATCCATTCTAATTCATTCTTACGATCCATTCTAATTCATTCGTATGAGCTATCCTAATTCATTCGTACGATCCATTCAAATTCATTCGTATGATCCATTCTAATTTATTTGTACGATCCATACGATCCATTCTAATTCATTAATACGAGCTATTCTAATTCATTCGTACGACCTATTCTAATTCATTCGTACGATCCATTCTAATTCTGTAATACGATCCATTCTAATTCATTCGTATTATCCATTCTAATTCATTCGTAAGACCCATTTTAATTCATTCGTATGAATCCATTCTAATTCATTCGTGCGATCCTTACGATCCATTCTAATTCATTCGTACGAGCTATTCTAATTCATTCATACGACCTATTCTAATTCATTCGTACGAATGTATCCGTTCTAATTCATTCGTAGGATCCATTCTAATTCATTCGTACGATCCATTCAAATTTATTCGTACGATCCAATCTAGTTCATTCGTACGAGCCATTCTAATTCATTCGTACGACCTAATCTAATTCATTCGTACGAATCCATTCTTATTCATTCGCACGATCTATACGATCCATTCTAATTCATTCGTACGAGCTATACTAATTCATTCGTACGACCTATTCTAATTCATTCATACGATTGTACACATTCTAATTTATTCGTACGATCCATTGTAATTCATTCGTATGATCCATTCTAAGCCATTTGTACGATCCATTCTAATTCATTCGTACGAGCTATTCTAATTCATTCGTACGACCCATTCTAATTCATTCGTACGATCCATTATAATTCATTCGTACGATCCATACGATCCATTCTAATTCATTCGTACGAGCTATTTTAATTCATTCGTACGACCTATTATAATTCATTCGTACGAATGTATCCATTCTAATTCATTCGTACGATCCATTCTCATTCATTCGTACGAGCTATTCTAATTCATTCGTACGATCCATTATAATTCATTCGTACGAGCTATTCTAATTCATTCGTACGACCCATTCTAATTCATTTATACGATCCATTCTAATTTATTCGTACGATCCAAACGATCCATTCTAATTCATTCGTACGAACCATTCTAATTCATTCGCACGAATATATCCATTCTAATTCATTCGCACGATCTATTCTAATTCATTCGTACGATCCATTCTAATTCATTCATACGACCTAATCTAATTCATTCGTACGAGCTATTCTACTTCATTCGTACGATCCATTCTAATTCATTCGTATGAGCTATTCTAATTCATTCGCATGAATGTACCCATTCTAATTCTTTCGCACGGTCTATTCTAATTCATTTGTACGATTCATTCTAATTCATTCGTACGAGCTATTCTAATTCATTCGTACGAACCATTCTAATTCATTCATACGAGCTATTTTAATTAGATCGTACGACCTATTCTAATTTATTCGTACGATCTATTATAATTCATTCGCACGATCCCTAACAATTTATTCGTATGATCCTATCTAATTCATTTTTACGATCCATTATAATTCATTCGTACGACCTATTCTAATTCATTCGTACGTATATACCCATTCTAATTCATTTGTACGATTCATTCTAATTCATTCGTACAATTCATTCTAATTCATTCGTACGACCCATTCTAATTCAGTCGTACGATCCATTCTAATTCATTCGCACGATCCATACGATCCATTCTAATTCATTCCTACAAGATATTCTAATTCATTCGTACGACCATTTCTAATTCATTCGTATGAATATATCCATTCTAATTTTTTCATACGATCCATTCTAATTCAATCATACGATCCATTCAAATTCATTCCTACTATCCATTTTAATTCATTCATACGAGCTATTCTAATTCATTCGTACGACCCATTCTAATTGATTCGTACGATCCATTCTAATTCATTCGTACGATCCATACGAACCATTCTAAGTCATTCGTACGAGCTATTTTAATTCATTTGTACGACCAATTCGAATTTATTCGTACGAATGTATCCATTCTAATTTATTCGTACAATTCATTCTAATTCATTCGTATGATCCATTCTAATTCATTCGTACGAGCTATTCTAATTTATTCGTATGACCCATTCTAATTCATTCGTACGATCCATTCTAATTCATTTGTATGATCCATACGATCCATTCTAATTCATTCGTACGACATATTCTAATTCATTTGTACGAATGTATCCATTTTAATTCATTCGTACGATCCATTCTAATTCATTCGTACGGTCCATTCTAATTCATTCGTACGACCCATTCTAATTCATTCGTACGATCCATTCTAATTCATTCGTACGATCCATTCTAATTCATTCGTACGATCCATACGATCAATTCTAATTCATTCCTACGAGCTATTCTAATTCATTCATACGACCTATTCTAATTCATTCGTACGAATGTATCCATTCTAATTTATTCGTACGAATCATTCTAATTCATTCATACGATCTATTCTAATTCATTCGTACGATCTATTCTAATTCATTCACACGATCCATTCTAATTCATTCGCACGATCCATATGATCCATTCTAATTCATTTGTACGACCTTTTCTAATTCATTCGTACGACCTATTCTAATTCATTCATATGAATGTATCCATTCTAATTCATTCGTACGATTCATTCTAATTCATTCTTACGATCCATTCTAATTCATTAGTACGACATATTCTAATTCATTCGTACAATCCATTCTAATTCATTTGTACGATCCATACGATCCATTCTAATTCATTCGTACGAGCTATTCTAATTCATTCGTACGATCCATTCTAATTCATTCGCACGATCCATACGATCCATTCTAATTCATTCGTACGAGCTATTCTAATTAATTCGTACGACCTATTCTAATTCATTCGTATGAATGTATCCATTGTAATTCATTCGTACGATTCATTCTAATTCATTCTTACGATCCATTCTAATTCATTCGTACGACCTATTCTAATTCATTCGTACAATCCATTCTAATTCATTTGTACGATCCATACGATCCATTCTAATTCATTCGTACGAGCTATTCTAATTCATTCGTACGAGCTATTCTAATTCATTCGTACGACCCATTCTAATTCATTCGTACGATCCATTCTAATTCATTCGTACGATCCATATGATCCATTCTAATTCATTCGTACGAGCTATTCTAATTCATTCGTACGATCTATTCTAATTCATTCATACAAATGTATCCATTCTAATTTATTCATACGATCCATTCAAATTCATTCGTACGATCCTTTCTAATTCATTCGTACTATCCATACGATCCATTCTAATTCATTCGTACGACCTATTCTAATTCATTCGTACAAATGTTTCCATTCTAATTCATTCGTATGATCCATTCTAATTTATTCGTACGATTCATTCTAATTCATTCGTACGACCCATTCTAATTCATTCGTACGATCCATTCTTGTTTATTCGTACGATATATATGATCCATTCTAATTCATTTGTACGAGCTATTCTAATTCATTCGTATGACCTACTCTAATTCAGTCGTACGAATGTATCCATTCTAATTTGTTCGTACGATCCATTCTAATTCATTCGTATGATCCATTCTAATTCATTCGTATGATCCATTCTAATTCATTCGTACGACCTATTCTAATTCATTCATATGACCCATTCTAATTCATTCGTACGATCCATACGATCCATACGATTCATTTTAATTCATTCGTACGAGCTATTCTAATTCATTTGTACGACCTATTCTAATTTATTCGTACGAACGTATCCATTCTAATTCATTTGTACGAACCATTCTAATTCATTCGTATGATCTATTCTAATTCATTCGTACGATCCATTCTAATTTATTCGTACGAGCTATTCTAACTCATTTGTACGACCCATTCTAATTCATTCGTACGAACCATTCTAATTCATTCGTACGATCCATACGATCCATTCTAATTCATTCGTATAAGCTATTCTAATTCATTCGTATGACCTATTCTAATTCAATTGTAAGAATGTATCCATTCTAATTAATTCGTACGATCCATTCTAATTCATTCGTACGATCCATACGATTCATTCTAATTCATTCGTACGAGCTATTCTAATTCATTCATACGACCTATTCTAATTCATTCGTACAAATGTATCCATTCTAATTCATTTGTATGATCCATTCAAATTCATTCGTATGATCCATTCTAATTCATTCGTACGATCCATTCTAATTCATTCGTACGAGCAATTCTAATTCATTCGTACGACCCATTATAATTCATTCGTACGATCCATTATAATTCATTCGTATGATCCATACGATCCATTCTTATTCATTCGTACGAGCTATTCATATTCATTCATATGACCTATTCTAATTCATTCGTACGAATATATCTATTCTAATTCATTCCTACGATCCATTCTAATTCATTAATACGATCCATTCTAATTCATTCATACGAGCTATTCTAATTTATTCGTACGATCCGTTCTAATTCATTCGTACGATCCATTCTAATTCATTCGTACGATCCATACGATCCATTCTAATTCATTCGTACGAGCTTTTCTAATTCATTTGTACGACCTTTTCTAATTCATTCATACGAATGTATCCATTATAATTCATTCGTACAATCCATTATAATTCATTCGTACGATCCATTCTAATTCATTCGTAGGAGCTATTCTAATTCATCCATACGACCCATCCTAATTCATTCGTATGATCCATTCTAATTCATTCGTACGATCCTTATGATCCATCCAAATTAATTCAAACAAGCTATTATAATTCATTCGCACGACCTATTCTAATTCATTCGTATGAATGTATCTATTTTAATGCAATCGTATAGTCCCTTGTAATTCATTCATACGATCCATTCTAATTCATTCGTACGAGCCATTCTAATTCATTCGTATGAGCTATTCTAATTCATTCGTACGACCCGTTCTAATTCATTCGTACGATCCATTCTAATTCATTCGTATGAGCTATTTTAATTCATTCGGACGACCTATTCTAATTCATTCATAGGAATGTATCCATTCTAATTCATTTGTACGATCCATTGTAATTTATTCGTACGATCCATTCTAATTCATTCGTACGATTCATTCTAATTCATTCGTACGATCCATTCTAATTCATTCGTACGATCCATATGATCCATTCTAATTTGTTCGTACGACCAATTCTAATTCATTCGTACGACCTATTATAATTCAGTCGTATGAATGTATCCATTCTAATTCATTCTTACGATCCATTCTTATTCATTCGAGCGAGCTACTCTAATTCATTCGTACAACCCATTTTAATTCATTCGTATGATCCATTCAAATTTATTCGTACGATCCATATGATCCAAACTAATTCATTCGTACGAGCTATTCTAATTCATTCGTACGACCTATTCTAATTCATTCGTACGAATGTATCTATTCTAATTCATTCATACTATCCTTTCAAATTCATTCGTACGATCCATTCTAATTCATTTGTACGATCCATTTTAATTCATTTGTACGAGCTGTTCAAATTCATTTGTATGACCCATTCTAATTCATTCGTACGATACATTCTAATTCATTCGTACGATACATTCTAATTCATTCTAATTCATTTGTATGACCCATTCTAATTTATTCGTACGAGCCATTCTAATTCATTCGAACAAGCCATATTAATTCATTCGTATGATCCATTCTAATTCATTCGTATGATCCATACGATCCATTCTTATTCATTCGTACGAGCTATTCATATTCATTCATATGACCTATTCTAATTCATTCGTACGAATATATCTATTCTAATTCATTCCTACGATCCATTCTAATTCATTAATACGATCCATTCTAATTCATTCATACGAGCTATTCTAATTTATTCGTACGATCCGTTCTAATTCATTCGTACGATCCATTCTAATTCATTCGTACGATCCATACGATCCATTCTAATTCATTCGTACGAGCTTTTCTAATTCATTTGTACGACCTTTTCTAATTCATTCATACGAATGTATCCATTATAATTCATTCGTACAATCCATTATAATTCATTCGTACGATCCATTCTAATTCATTCGTAGGAGCTATTCTAATTCATCCATACGACCCATCCTAATTCATTCGTATGATCCATTCTAATTCATTCGTACGATCCTTATGATCCATCCAAATTAATTCAAACAAGCTATTATAATTCATTCGCACGACCTATTCTAATTCATTCGTATGAATGTATCTATTTTAATGCAATCGTATAGTCCCTTGTAATTCATTCATACGATCCATTCTAATTCATTCGTTTGAGCCATTCTAATTCATTCGTATGAGCTATTCTAATTCATTCGTACGACCCGTTCTAATTCATTCGTACGATCCATTCTAATTCATTCGTATGAGCTATTTTAATTCATTCGGACGACCTATTCTAATTCATTCATAGGAATGTATCCATTCTAATTCATTTGTACGATCCATTGTAATTCATTCGTACGATCCATTCTAATTCATTCGTACGATTCATTCTAATTCATTCGTACGATCCATTCTAATTCATTCGTACGATCCATATGATCCATTCTAATTTGTTCGTACGACCAATTCTAATTCATTCGTACGACCTATTATAATTCAGTCGTATGAATGTATCCATTCTAATTCATTCTTACGATCCATTCTTATTCATTCGAGCGAGCTACTCTAATTCATTCGTACAACCCATTTTAATTCATTCGTATGATCCATTCAAATTTATTCGTACGATCCATATGATCCAAACTAATTCATTCGTACGAGCTATTCTAATTCATTCGTACGACCTATTCTAATTCATTCGTACGAATGTATCTATTCTAATTCATTCATACTATCCTTTCAAATTCATTCGTACGATCCATTCTAATTCATTTGTACGATCCATTTTAATTCATTTGTACGAGCTGTTCAAATTCATTTGTATGACCCATTCTAATTCATTCGTACGATACATTCTAATTCATTCGTACGATACATTCTAATTCATTCTAATTCATTTGTATGACCCATTCTAATTTATTCGTACGAGCCATTCTAATTCATTCGAACAAGCCATATTAATTCATTCGTATGATCCATTCTAATTCATTTGTATGATCCATACGTTCCATTCTAATTCATTCATACGAGCCATTCTAATTCATTCATACGACCTATTCTAATTCATTCGTACAACCCGTTCTAATTCATTCGTACGATCCATTATAATTCATTCGTACGATCCATACGATCCATTCTAATTCGTTCGTACAAGCTATTCTAATTCATTCGTACGACCTATTCTAATTCATTCGTTCGAATGTAGCTATTTTAATCCATTCGTACGATCCATTTTAATTCATTCATATGATCCATTCTAATTCATTTGTCCGAGCCATTCTAATTCATTCGTATGACCCATTCTAATTCATTCGTACAATCCATTCTAATTCATTCGTACGATCCATTCTAATTCATTCATACATGCTATTCTAATTCATTCGTACGACCTATTCTAATTCATTCGTACGAATTTATGCATTCTAATTCATTCATACGATCCATTCTAATTCATTCGTCCGATCCCTTCTAATTCATTCATACGAGCTATTCTAATTCATTCGTACGACCCATTCTAATTCAGTCATACAATCCATTCTAATTCATTCGTACGATCCATACGATCCATTATTATTCATTCATGCAAGCTAGTCTAATTCATTCGTACGACCTATTCTAATTCATTCGTATGAATGTATCCATTCAAATTTATTCATACGGTCCATTCTACTTCATTCGTATGATCCATTCTAATTTAGTCATACGATCCATTCTAAATCATTCATACGAGCTATTCTAATTAATTCATACTTCCCATTCTACCACTACAAAAAAAACAGTTATTACCGACGGACAATATCCGTCGGTAATATTAAAATTTCGTCGGTAATATTATATAGCGACGGAAGATATTTCCGTCGCTGGCTGTCGGGAAAAAAGGCGTCGGGGAAAACAATACGACGGACCAAATATTACCGTCGGTATTAATAATTAATACCGACGGTAATTAGAACGCCGTCGGTAATATTTAATCAATTTAAAACTAATATAATATAGTATTGCCGACGAACAATAAGAATCCGTCGGTAATATATAAACATTTTACCGACGAGTATAGTTTATACTGTCGGTAATACTATATATATTACCGACACATATATATATTACCCGTCGGTAATAATATATATATTACCGACCAAATTAATATCACCGTCGGTAATACTATATATATTACCGACGGATATTTATATTACCCGTCGGTAATACTATATATATTACCGACGGATATTATATGCCGTCGGCAAATCATTAATAATTTTAAAAAAATAAAAAAATTATTACCGACGGAATAATTTATTTCCGTCGGTAATAAGTATCTTTTTTTTTTTAATAAATTTACATAAATAATGTTATTTAATTCCTGTGATTCAATACCACAATATATTACCACAATTTATCAAATATTACCACAATTTATCAAATATTACCACAATTTATAAAATATTACCTAAATTGATAAAAAATTACAGCAAATTATCAAATATTACCACAGTTCCCGGCCGACAATTATAGATAGAAGAAAAAATAACCATATATTACAAAACAATATTTACACAATCCAGAACTGAGAGATGATACATGTCCTATCTCAACCACCCCCGCCCGCCACCAATGCCGGTGCTCTCATCGATCCCCTGACGCCGCCCTATCTCAACCACGCCCGCCCACCACCAACGCTGGTGCTCTCATCGATCCCCTGACGCCGCCCTGCTCCTGCAATTAACATGTATTTGTTAAAAAAATGGTTTATATCTATAACTGAGTCTAAGCGTTAAAAAATGATAAGTTAGCGTGTTTCGATTTTGAAATAGGTTTGGATTCGATCCGATCGTCATCGGCTCGGCATCCGGTAATTAGAACTTGGAATTATTCCGTATTTCGGACTTGCGAGCGGGTTCTAATTGGATATTTGACCAATTTACGCTCCGATTCACCGATTTAGAGTCTAAGTGTTGGAAAATCATAAGTTAGCGTGTTTCGGATATGAAATAGGTTTGGATTCGATCCGATCGTCATCGGCTTGGCATCCGGTAATTCGAACTTGGAATTATTCCGTATTTCGGACTTGCGAGCTGGTTCTAATTGGATATTTGACCAATTTACGCTCCGATTCACCGATTTAGAGTCTAAGTGTTGGAAAATCATAAGTTAGCGTGTTTCGGATATGAAATAGGTTTGGATTCGATCCGATCGTCATCGGCTCGGCATCCGGTAATTCGAAGTTGGAATTATTCCGTATTTCGGACTTGCGAGCGGGTTCTAATTGGATATTTGACCAATTTACGCTCCGATTCACCGATTTAGAGTCTAAGTGTTGGAAAATCATAAGTTAGCGTGTTTCGGATATGAAATAGGTTTGGATTCGATCCGATCGTCATCGGCTCGGCATCCGGTAATTCGAAGTTGGAATTATTCCGTATTTCGGACTTGCGAGCGGGTTCTAATTGGATATTTGACCAATTTACGCTCCGATTCACCGATTTAGAGTCTAAGTGTTGGAAAATCATAAGTTAGCGTGTTTCGGATATGAAATAGGTTTGGATTCGATCCGATCGTCATCGGCTCGGCATCCGGTAATTCGAACTTGGAATTATTCCGTATTTCAGACTTGCGAGCGGGTTCTAATTGGATATTTGACCAATTTACGCTCCGATTCACCGATTTAGAGTCTAAGTGTTGGAAAATCATAAGTTAGCGTGTTTCGGATATGAAATAGGTTTGGATTCGATCCGATCGTCATCGGCTCGGCATCCGGTAATTCGAACTTGGAATTATTCCGTATTTCGGACTTGCGAGCGGGTTCTAATTGGATATTTGACCAATTTACGCTCCGATTCACCGATTTAGAGTCTAAGTGTTGAAAAATCATAAGTTAGCGTGTTTCGGATATGAAATAGGTTTGGATTCGATCCGATCGTCATCGGCTCGGCATCCGGTAATTCGAACTTGGAATTATTCCGTATTTCGGACTTGCGAGCGGGTTCTAATTGGATATTTGACCAATTTACGCTCCGATTCACCGATTTAGAGTCTAAGTGTTGGAAAATCATAAGTTAGCGTGTTTCGGATATGAAATAGGTTTGGATTCGATCCGATCGTCATTGGCTCGGCATCCGGTAATTCGAACTTGGAATTATTCCGTATTTCGGACTTGCGAGCGGGTTCTAATTGGATATTTGACCAATTTACGCTCCGATTCACCGATTTAGAGTCTAAGTGTTGGAAAATCATAAGTTAGCATGTTTCCGATATGAAATAGGTTTGGATTCGATCCGATCGTCATCGGCTCGGCATCCGGTAATTCGAACTTGGAATTATTCCGTATTTCGGACTTGCGAGCGGGTTCTAATTGGATATTTGACCAATTTACGCTCCGATTCACCGATTTAGAGTCTAAGTGTTGGAAAATCATAAGTTAGCGTGTTTCGGATATGAAATAGGTTTCGATTCGATCGGATCGTCATCGGCTCGGCATCCGGTAATTCGAACTTGGAATTATTCCGTATTTCGAACTTGCGAGCGGGTTCTAATTGGATATTTGACCAATTTACGCTCCGATTCACCGATTTAGAGTCTAAGTGTTGGAAAATCATAAGTTAGCGTGTTTCGGATATGAAATAGGTTTGGATTCGATCCGATCGTCATCGGCTCGGCATCCGGTAATTCGAACTTGGAATTATTCCGTATTTCGGACTTGCGAGCGGGTTCTAATTGGATATTTGACCAATTTACGCTCCGATTCACCGATTTAGAGTCTAAGTGTTGGAAAATCATAAGTTAGCGTGTTTCGGATATGAAATAGGTTTGGATTCGATCCGATCGTCATCGGCTCGGCATCAGGTAATTCGAACTTGGAATTATTCCGTATTTCGGACTTGCGAGCGGGTTCTAATTGGATATTTGACCAATTTACGCTCCGATTCACCGATTTAGAGTCTAAGTGTTGGAAAATCATAAGTTAGCGTGTTTCGGATATGAAATAGGTTTGGATTCGATCCGATCGTCATCGGCTCGGCATCCGGTAATTCGAACTTGGAATTATTCCGTATTTCGGACTTGCGAGCGGGTTCTAATTGGATATTTGACCAATTTACGCTCCGATTCACCGATTTAGAGTCTAAGTGTTGGAAAATCATAAGTTAGCGTGTTTCGGATATAAAATAGGTTTGGATTCGATCGGATCGTCATCGGCTCGGCATCCGATAATTCGAACTTGGAATTATTCCGTATTTCGGACTTGCGAGCGGGTTCTAATTGGATATTTGACCAATTTACGCTCCGATTCACCGATTTAGAGTCTAAGTGTTGGAAAATCATAAGTTAGCGTGTTTCGGATATAAAATAGGTTTGGATTCGATCGGATCGTCATCGGCTCGGCATCCGATAATTCGAACTTGGAATTATTCCGTATTTCGGACTTGCGAGCGGGTTCTAATTGGATATTTGACCAATTTACGCTCCGATTCACCGATTTAGAGTCTAAGTGTTGAAAAATCATAACTTAGCGTGTTTCAGATATGAAATAGCTAGGTTTGGATTCGATCGGATCGTCATCGGATCGGCATTCGATAATTCGAACTTGGAATTATTCCGAATTTCGGACTTGCGAACGGGTTCTAATTGGATATTTGACCAATTTACGCTCCGATTCACCGATTTAGAGTCTAAGTGTTGGAAAATCATAAGTTAGCGTGTTTCGGATATGAAATAGGTTTGGATTCGATCCGATCGTTATCGGATCGGCATCCGGTAATTCGAAGTTGGAATTATTCCGTATTTCGGACTTGCGAGCGGGTTCTAATTGGATATTTGACCAATTTACGCTCCGATTCACCGATTTAGAGTCTAAGTGTTGGAAAATCATAAGTTAGCGTGTTTCGGATATAAAATAGGTTTGGATTCGATCCGATCGTCATCGGCTCGGCATCCGATAATTCGAAGTTGGAATTATTCCGTATTTCGGACTTGCGAGCGGGTTCTAATTGGATATTTGACCAATTTACGCTCCGATTCACCGATTTAGAGTCTAAGTGTTGGAAAATCATAAGTTAGCGTGTTTCGGATATGAAATAGGTTTGGATTCGATCCGATCGTCATCGGATCGGCATCCGATAATTCGAAGTTGGATTTATTCCGTATTTCGGACTTGCGAGCGGGTTCTAATTGGATATTTGACCAATTTACGCTCCGATTCACCGGTTTAGAGTCTAAGTGTTGGAAAATCATAAGTTAGCGTGTTTCGGATATGAAATAGGTTTGGATTCGATCCGATCGTTATCGGATCGGCATCCGGTAATTCGAAGTTGGAATTATTCCGTATTTCGGACTTGCGAGCGGGTTCTAATTGGATATTTGACCAATTTACGCTCCGATTCACCGATTTAGAGTCTAAGTGTTGGAAAATCATAAGTTAGCGTGTTTCGGATATAAAATAGGTTTGGATTCGATCCGATCGTCATCGGCTCGGCATCCGATAATTCGAAGTTGGAATTATTCCGTATTTCGGACTTGCGAGCGGGTTCTAATTGGATATTTGACCAATTTACGCTCCGATTCACCGATTTAGAGTCTAAGTGTTGGAAAATCATAAGTTAGCGTGTTTCGGATATAAAATAGGTTTGGATTCGATCCGATCGTCATAGGCTCGGCATCCGATAATTCGAACTTAGAATTATTCCGTATTTCGGACTTGCGAGCGGGTTCTAATTGGATATTTGACCAATTTACGCTCCGATTCACCGATTTAGAGTCTAAGTGTTGGAAAATCATAAGTTAGCGTGTTTCGGATGTGAAATAGGTTTGGATTCGATCCGATCGTCATCGGATCGGCATCCGGTAATTCGAAGTTGGATTTATTCCGTATTTCGGACTTGCGAGCGGGTTCTAATTGGATATTTGACCAATTTACGCTCCGATTCACCGGTTTAGAGTCTAAGTGTTGGAAAATCATAAGTTAGCGTGTTTCGGATATGAAATAGGTTTGGATTCGATCCGATCGTCATCGGATCGGCATCCGGTAATTCGAAGTTGGAATTATTCCGTATTTCGGACTTGCGAGCGGGTTCTAATTGGATATTTGACCAATTTACGCTCCGATTCACCGGTTTAGAGTCTAAGTGTTGGAAAATCATAAGTTAGCGTGTTTCGGATATGAAATAGGTTTGGATTCGATCCGATCGTCATCGGATCGGCATCCGGTAATTCGATATTGGAATTATTCCGTATTTCGGACTTGCGAGCGGGTTCTAATTGGATATTTGACCAATTTACGCTCCGATTCACCGATTTAGAGTCTAAGTGTTGGAAAATCATAAGTTAGCGTGTTTCGGATATGAAATAGGTTTGGATTCGATCCGATCGTCATCGGATCGGCATCCGATAATTCGAAGTTGGATTTATTCCGTATTTCGGACTTGCGAGCGGGTTCTAATTGGATATTTGACCAATTTACGCTCCGATTCACCGGTTTAGAGTCTAAGTGTTGGAAAATCATAAGTTAGCGTGTTTCGGATATGAAATAGGTTTGGATTCGATCCGATCGTCATCGGATCGGCATCCGGTAATTCGAACTTGGAATTATTCCGTATTTAAAAGAAAAACAGAGGCTACATCATTACCGGCTACATCATTACCATGAGAGAGAGAGTGACCATTTACGATTCGATTTACCGATTTATAGTCTAAGTGTTGGAAAATCATAAGTGTGATAATATGATCAAAACTCAAATTAGTAAGATTCATATTTTTTGCTAATATTATAAAGATTAGTAAGTACCTGATCATAAGGATGAGCCACCGCTAGACCGGCTTATGAATTCATTAAATTTACGCTCCAGTTCCCTGCGAGCTTCTCTTTCCTCATCGAGGGCCTTCTTCTCCGCCTCAACCCTCTGCTCGAGGGCCTGCCTCTGCTCTCGCTCCGCCTCCATCCTCTGCTCGAGGGCCTGCCTCTGCTCTCGCTCCGCGTCTAGCGCAGACTGCAGCTGAGTGATAGCACCGGTCTGGGTGTCCCGTGCCCTCGAGCGCATACCCTCTCGTCCAAAGTAGGAGGAGGGCGTGACTCCAAGGCCCGTACAGAGGACACGGCCGTGCGTGGCAGGTCTCAGCACAGTATCCATCGCTGAGTCGACAGATACTGAGCTGGAGGAGGAGCCGGCCTCGCCCGACGGGGTCACCATAAGTCGCATCCTCTCCTATATAAAAACAACCAATGATATTCAATGATATTTTATGGCATATGTATAAGAATATATTAACAGTAATTTAATTACTTACCACTTGCGAGGCAACCCTGTCGTCCAGAAATGCCCCATCGATACGCCGCCTCCTAGAGGCCTCAAAAAGGTCAATCCTATTAGGCTCGTGGCCCAAGGACTGTGTCTGTTGGACATATAAAATAAATAGACGAGTTAATATAACATGTATAGAGCTTTAAATAATAACAATGTTTGTATCATTTACCAGCTGCTGGGCAAGCTGGGGCATGGAGGTCCTCCCCTTCACTGGAGCAGGTGTCGTCGAGGCACTTCTATTCTGCTTGCCTACAGCAGATTTCACCTGTGTCAATCGATTAAATTTTGAAACATCAATACAAATTTTTAGTATAACATTAAAATAAGTACGAATCAACAAAATTAAAATTATACCTGAAAGCTAGGGGTGGCCCAGTGAGCGACCAAAAACTGTAGAATGTGTAGCGGTGGCGCGTCTCTCGTCCCGGCCGCAGCCTGTACCTCCTCAGCCGGCTGGCCGACCAAGTAACCGTAGAGCTTGTAGAGCTCGTGACGGTAATCCCTGTACCGCTCACCCATCGTCTTCCACAAGTCCTCCCGATGGGTGTCGGTTTCCATGTTCTCCCATTTAAATTTCTCCTGTAAAATCAATTTAGAAACAAGTCATTTTATCAAATCAAATTATAAAGAAGTACGATATTATTCTAAAATGCTTTAATGAAACTAACGTACCAAAAACTGCTGATACATCCTCTCCTTATAGGATGCATCAATGTTCTTCCACCCCCTTAACCCCACAATCGGGGCATTCCTCTCCTCCCGTACTATCATGCCGACCCACGTGGCGGCGTCAGAAGCGTGCTCGCCCACAAAGGTATGGCCGCTCCACTGTAGGGACAGCGGCTCGCGTAAGGCCGACAAGCGCCGGGCCGTCGTCACGCCCCGGTCGCCTACGTACCTGGTCGACCCTGCAAATAAAATATACATCAGTACTGAAGAAGTATTTACAACATGTATAAAACTTTAGATCTAAACATTACCTGTGGGCGTAGACGCTGCAGCCGAGTGCTGAGCACTGCTCGAAGCTCCGGAGGCTGTGACCACAGCAGGAGCTGGTGTGGAGAGAGGAACAGCACTACCAGATCCGGACGGCTCAGCCTCGGACCCTGGGGTGGCAGCCGGAGCGCTCTGAGCTACCCCACCCCTGCCTCTGCCTCTGCCTCTACGAACATATGACCGTGATGCCATCTGAAACAATTTAATTTACATATGAAACAGTAAGATTTAAGATTTACATATGAAACAATATGAAACAGTTTGATTTATATATGAAACAGTATGATTTACATATGAAACAATATAAAACAATATGAACCCGCTCGCAATATGAAACAATATGAAACAATATGAAACAGTTAGACTCTAAATCGGTTAATCGGATCGTAAAGTGGTCAAATATCCAATTAGAACCCGCTCGGAAGTCCGAAATACGGAATATAATTCCAAGTTCAAATTATCGGATGCCGATCCGATGACGATCGGATCGAATCCAAACCTATTTTATATCCGAAACACGCTAACTTATGATTTTCCAACACTTAGACTCTAAATCGGTGAATCGGAGCGTAAATTGGTCAAATATCCAATTAGAACCCGCTCGCAAGTCCGAAATACGGAATAATTCCAACATCGAATTACCGGATGCCGATCCGATGACGATCGGATCGAATCCAAACCTATTTCATATCCGAAACACGCTAACTTATGATTTTCCAACACTTAGACTCTAAACCGGTGAATCGGAGCGTAAATTGGTCAAATATCCAATTAGAACCCGCTCGCAAGTCCGAAATACGGAATAATTCCAACTTCGAATTACCGGATGCCGATCCGATGACGATCGGATCGAATCCAAACCTATTTCATATCCGAAACACGCTAACTTATGATTTTCCAACACTTAGACTCTAAACCGGTGAATCGGAGCGTAAATTGGTCAAATATCCAATTAGAACCCGCTCGCAAGTCCGAAATACGGAATAAATCCAACTTCGAATTACCGGATGCCGATCCGATGACGATCGGATCGAATCCAAACCTATTTCACATCCGAAACACGCTAACTTATGATTTTCCAACACTTAGACTCTAAATCGGTGAATCGGAGCGTAAATTGGTCAAATATCCAATTAGAACCCGCTCGCAAGTCCGAAATACGGAATAATTCTAAGTTCGAATTATCGGATGCCGAGCCGATGACGATCCGATCGAATCCAAACCTATTTTATATCCGAAACACGCTAACTTATGATTTTCCAACACTTAGACTCTAAATCGGTGAATCGGAGCGTAAATTGGTCAAATATCCAATTAGAACCCGCTCGCAAGTCCGAAATACGGAATAATTCCAAGTTTGAATTATCGGATGCCGAGCCGATGACGATCCGATCGAATCCAAACCTATTTTATATCCGAAACACGCTAACTTATGATTTTCCAACACTTAGACTCTAAATCGGTGAATCGGAGCGTAAATTGGTCAAATATCCAATTAGAACCCGCTCGCAAGTCCGAAATACGGAATAATTCCAAGTTCGAATTATCGGATGCCGATCCGATGACGATCCGATCGAATCGAAACCTATTTCATATCCGAAACACGCTAACTTATGATTTTCCAACTCTTAGACTCTAAATCGGTGAATCGGTCGGATCGTAAATCGGTGAAACGGTATGATTTACATATGAAACGGTATGATTTACATATGAATCGGTGAAACAGTATGATTTAAATATGAAACAATTTGATTTACATACGGTCTAGTCATTTTCTGTCTCATCTCTGTCACTCTCATCGCTTCCCTCTTTTATTATTTGATCTGCATTCGCTGTCCAGTTTATATTGTCGACATCTTCATTTTCGTCGTGCACTGCGTCGACAATGATTATCTCATCATTCTGGTATGCATCCAAATCATCATCGACGACCCCCGCATCCTTGTCTCCCATGTCGTAAAAATCTCTGGGTGGTGACCTGACTACAATTTGCCAACCTGGAGAGGTATTATCCGGTGCATAAAATATCTGTTGCGCTTGAGAGGCAAGAATGAATGGATCTTCATATTGGGTATTCAATCTCTTGGCAGTGTTGATGCTGATAAAACCGTATTTGTCGACATTATAACCAGTCCCGCGATTATTAACATCATACCAATCGCATTTGAATAATACGATCCGATTTTGGCCAAGGAATTTAATCTCGAGAATCTCGTTGAGGACGCCGTAGAAGTCGATATTTTCTAATTCTTCTTGCTCACCGTTGACGACAACCCCACTATTTTGGGTTCTTCGTGATTTTTCACTATCTTTCGTCCGAAATCTATAACCGTTCACGATATAACCATCGTACGATATTGCGTCTTGCAAAGGACTACAAGATAAGCGCCAGAGATCCTCATTCATCAGCGGATCGTGGTTGTCGTGCAGCTCCTGTGCCTATAATAACCACACGACATTCATGATATGAACACATAATTATTGTTCGGTAATGGATGTCAATGAAATTCAGTAATGATGTGAATACTTACGTGTTTCTCGAACCACGATGGGAATTCACGATCATGAATTTGGGGAGCATTTCGAATACCCCGATTATTAATGATGGCTTTATGCTTCCTGTTTTACCGGTTATGAATTAGATTATAATTAGCACATATACTTAATGAATGGACTGAAAGAATGAGTAAATGATCGTAAAATGCTTACTCAATGAATGGCCACACTTCATCACATTGGCGCAACACATACATATGTGCCTGTTGAATCTCATCTACAGACAATCGACGGGTTTTGCCTCCTCCTACAGGTCTACCCATTTCGGCAAATATAGACAGACCCCCATCGAAGTCTATTGGACCACCGTCATAGTTCCGCTCAAGTTGATTGAATCGCGTGTCTATACCATGTAGGTATCTTGAGCAGAATGTTAGACATTCTTCTGCTAGGTATCCTTCAGCAATTGATCCCTCCGGACGACTTTTATTACGAACATATGATTTCAATGTTCGCAAGTACCTAATTTGAGAAAAAAATATTTGTATGAATATATCAAGAACGATCAAATACATTGTGCGAATGAGACGAGACGATTACCTCTCGATAAAATACATCCACCGGTAATGAACTGGGCCGCCGAGTTTGGCCTCATTTGCCAAGTGAACGGTCAAATGCACCATGACATCAAAGAATGAAGGTGGAAATATCATCTCTAACTTGCACAATGTGAGCGCAATATCCCTCTCCATCTGTTCAAGTTGGTCCACTCTAAGTACCTTCGAGCACAACTGTCTGAAAAAAGTGCTGAGCTCAATTAACTGACCGGACACCTCTTCGGTTAAATTCCCACGTATAGCAAGAGATAACAATCGCTGCATAAGAACATGACAATCGTGGCTCTTTAATCCAGACAACTTCCGGCCGTTCTCTTGCACGCATCGTGCGATATTCGAAGAATAACCGTCTGGCGTTTTCACAGACCGTAGGAATGCACATAAGGCTGCCTTTTGCTGTGAGCTCATGGTGTAGCATGCAACTGGCAACACATACTTATCCCCAATCTCTTGGGGATGAAGTGATTTTCGGATGCCCAACTCCTTAAGATCGAGACGAGATTTAAGATTATCCTTCGTCTTACCGTCGAGATTCAGCAGTGTTCCTATAATGTTGTCACACACATTTTTCTCAATATGCATGACATCCAAGTTATGCCGCAAGAGTAGGCTGCTCCAGTACGGTAGTTTAAAGAAAATACTCTTCTTCTTCCAGTTATGCTCACGCGTAGAATCTTCATGCGTTCTCTTCTTTTTACCTTTTCCAAGTGCCACGGCATCAAGCTGATCCAATTCGCATAAGACTTCTACCCCCGAAAGCTGCTCCGGGGCCTTTGCAAGTTCCTTCTTGCCGTTGAAAGCTCTTTTGTTCTGCCTCCACTTATGGCCGTCAACAAGGAATCTTCGATGGCCCATATAACAGAACTTGCCTCCGTTCTTCAATCGTAATGAATCTGTCTCCTTATTGCATGTAGGGCACGCCAATTTTCCTTTAGTACTCCACCCGGATAAGTTGGCATATGCAGGAAAATCGTTGATGGTCCATAGAAGTGCCGCATGCATCCGAAAATTCTGGCGCAACGAGGCATCATACGTATCGGCCCCAACTTCCCATAACTCGTTCAACTCCTCAATCAACGGCTGCAAGTAAACGTCAATATCATTACCAGGCGACCTGGGTCCGGGAATGAGCAAGGAGAGCATTGTGTATGGCTTTTTTAAGCACATCCAGGGAGGCAAATTGTATGGAACTAGGACAACTGGCCAAATGCTGTACGACACACTCATATTCCCAAAGGGATTGAAGCCATCGCTAGCAAGCCCTAACCTGACGTTGCGAACTTCACATGCGAATTCAGGATATGTATGATCAAAATCTTTCCACGTCAGAGAGTCGGCCGGATGTCTCATAATCCCGTCATCTGTACGTTCTCGTGCATGCCACCTCATGTGCTCAGCAGTCTTCGATGACATAAACAACCTCTGAAGCCTGTCCCTGAGCGGGAAGTATAGGAGAACCTTTGCAGATACATTTTTCTTCCTTCGACTGGTACTAGACTCGGCATCCGTCTCTTTATATCTCGTTGCTCCGCATATGTGGCATGACCGCGCATGTTCGTACTCTTTCCGGTACAACATACAATCGTTCACGCATGCATCAATTTTCTCATAACCCAGACCGAGATCTTTAATTGTCTTCTTCGCCTCGTAGAATGATTTCGGTACTGTCTCACCCATAGGAAAAGCCTCTTTCAGCAACTCTACCAACATATTAAATGACTTATTACTCCAACCATTGAGGCACTTCAAATGAAGAAGCTTTACAGTGAAAGAGAGTTTTGAAAACTTCTCACACCCCGGGTATAGAGGTTGTTCGGCATCTTTAAGCAATCTGTAGAACTTGTCCGCTTCGATATTGGGCTGATCACCTGACGGTGTTTCCGTGCCTATTCCACCTTGCAAATCATGTATCATACCCTGCATGTCATCGTCATCGTCTGTATTAATATTATCATCAGCGATCACTGTGTTTGAAGTTTCACCGTGAGCTGCCATGGGGACTGCATCTAGCTCCTCACCGTGCGAGAACCAACGGGTATAGGTAACGTCAATGCCACGCATTACCAGATCAACCTCACATTCCTCTCGAACCTTCCTAATCACCCTTCCGCAGTCTATACAGGGACACACAATTTTTCCATCAAGCGGTGCAAGACGCTCAAATGCAAAATCCAAAAATTTCCTGACTCCTTCTCTGTACTCTTGGCTCATGCGATTCGAATTACGCATCCAACTCTTATCGATCGAAGACATCTTCGTCTATCTGGCTATACAACACCTGACATATAATTTCAAACAATGTTATAAGACTCCGCACAATTTCGGTTTCGGTTCTCGGGTAGGTGGAGATTTAAATAGATGGGGTAATACTGAAATTAACAAATGGAGGCAACATAATTTGAACCTAGGACCTCGCAGAAACCAAAACTCTGATATCACGTGGCCATCTTAAGGTTTTGGGTAAGATAGTTATCTAACATCTAGCTAGGCATTCCCTGTGACCATGACCTTACTGTCGAGCTGCTTAACTATGCTCATGAGTCGTCTATAGCTTAATTAAGACCACTTACGTACAAACCCAGTTAGCCATATGCGTTTGGGACATATCCAGAGTTGCTTGGCTTAACCAACAGCCCTTGATAGCATCCTTTTGGGTTCAAAATTAAACGGAAACAACATTGGCTGCACACTTGCTGCACCTGTTATTCACGTTTAAATGATCCACATGGACCGTCCCGATTGAGCCATAAGCAAGTACAGTGTACCAGTCGGGAAGTAAAAATGCTCTTGTCCTTTCTTGGGAAAAAAAAAAACATTTTAATTTCTTTTAACCATAATGATGCGTCCCGATCACAGCCGTCCGTTGCACAAAACCCCAATTGGCAGGCTGTGATTGGATGACACGCCATTCTGGTTAGGTATTCAGGTTAGAGGTTGGGGGTGAAAAGTAAACCTTCCATTGCGGTTGGTTTGTCGTGCATTCTAGAGGTGATAGGTCTGAGTCCACCAACAAATTGGCTCTTGTACGAGGGCGTCAGATGTTTGGCCGTCCAAGTGGACCTACTTGGCCTTGGTGAGCCAAATATTCAGCCAGAGTCTGATGCTTGACTCAACCCTGATTCAGACTCAGGTGCGCCCCTCATTGTGACCGGTGGTACGGGCTTCCTGGTCTTGATTTTGGATCGTTTGTTTGGTTCTACAAAGGCACGTACAGTTCGGGTGCATGGCACGCGCACATCTCGAGCTAGTTGACCGCACGTGCTAGGCACTTTTATTCAACCAAGTGGCTCGGTCCGGTCCGGTCGGGTCAGGTCGGGTTGGGTCTACGTTCTAAGTGCATACTATCAAGCCAAGAGGCTCAGTTCCTTCTGGACGTTATATGCTACTTCCTTCTGCCTGAAATAGCTTTTTTTTTTTTTTTCATAAAGAGAATACACTTAGAGGTGACAATTTGCAGCTGCTCGTTGCCACCGCCCCAACAGAGACGAGAAGCCATAGGGAGAGGAGACTGATTTAGGATTTCTTTGTTTTATTTTTTAAATTTTTGAAGGAATTTATTAGGTAAAAGAATTTCAGACTTTCAGTCGGATGTGACAAGATTATAATTATTTTCAATCATTTCCCTCTAAATACAAAAAAAACAGTCCATTAGTAGATCTAAACCGCATTAGCATCACCTCATTACAATTATTTTCAATCATTTCCCTCTAAATACAAAAAAAAAAAACCACAACTATAGGTCCCAACTATTAAACAACTACCACACATCAATGATCACCCACGAGGAGGAGGAGGAGGAGGAGGAGGAGCTCACCGGGGGGAGGAGGAGGAGGAGGATCTCACCGGCCGGAGCCCACGAGGACGAGGAGGGACGACGGATGCCCACGAGGAGGAGGAGGGACGACGGATGCCGGATCTCGATCACCAACCGCCGGTCGATTGGTCGGCCGGAGGGACGCGACGGGGCCGGGGAGGGGGGGAGGGAGGCCGGGGAGGGGGGGAGACTTAGAGAGAGAGAAAGGGCCGGGGGAGAGGTTCAGATCGAAAATAGAACAGAGAAAGCTAGGAGGGGATCGCTGAAATTAATTTATGTGAGGATTTTTACCGACGGTAAATAACAATCCGTCGGTAAAACTAATTTTTTTACCGACGGTAAATAACAATCCGTCGGTAAAACTCCACGACTAAAATTCAACTTCAATTTTTTCCAGAGGCTCGGTTTGGCACCCTGAGTTTCGTCGGGACATTTTACCGACGGAAATTTAATTACCGTCGGTATTGTACCGACGGATATATAAAGTCCGTCGGTATAATCCCGACGAAAGCACAAGTTCAATTTTTTCCAGAGGCTCGGTTTGGCACCCTGAGTTTCGTCGGGACATTTTACCGACGGAAACTAAATTACCGTCGGTATTGTGCCGACGGACATATAAATACCGTCGGTATAATTAGTTATACCGACGGAAATTTAACGCCCGTCGGTAAATAGCACGACGAAACTCAACCTCCTATTTTTTTCCAGAGGCTCGGTTTTTACACTGAGTTTCGTCGGGACACTTTTACCGACGGAAATTTTATTACCGTCGGAAAATTGCCGACGGAGATATTATGGCTGTCGGTAAAATTGGTTATACCGACGGACATACAATTACCGTCGGTAAAATATCACGACGATGACATTTTGCCGACGGTTTATATGTAACCGTCGGTAATAATTATATTACCGACGGTAAATATGTATACCGTCGGTATAAATATGCAAAGAAAATAAAAAAAATTGAAGTTATAATACCGACGGATATTATTGTAACCGTCGGTAAAAAGTGTATTATTACCGACGGTAATAATAAGG
Source organism: Chamaelirium japonicum (assembly GCA_947650365.1). NCBI lineage: Eukaryota > Viridiplantae > Streptophyta > Magnoliopsida > Liliales > Melanthiaceae > Chamaelirium > Chamaelirium japonicum. Next base: position 63,761,755 of record OX393555.1, on the reverse strand, counting down.
TCCGTCGGTAAAGACCCTATTTCTTGTAGTGTACTTTATTCGTACAATCCATTCTAATTCATTCGTACGAGCCATTCTAATTCATTCGTACGACCTATTCTAATTCATTCGTACGAATGTATCCATTCGAATACATTCGTACGATTTATTCTAATTCATTCTTACGATCCATTCTAATTCATTCGTACGAGCTGTTCTAATTCATTCGTACGACCCATTCTAATTCATTCGTATGATCTATTCTAATTCATTCGTATGATCCATTCTAATTCATTCGTACGACCTATTCTAATTCATTCGTACGAATGTATCCATTCTAATTCATTCATACGATCCATTTTAATTCATTGTATAATCCATTCTAATTCATTCGTACGAGCTATTCTAAATCATTCGTACGACCCATTCTAATTTATTCGTATGAATCCTTTCTAATTCATTCGTACGATTTATTAGATCAATTCTAATTCTTTCGTACGACCTACTCTAATTCATTCGTACGACCTATTCTAGTTCATTCGTACGAATGTATCCATTCTAATTCATTCTTATGATCCATTCTATTTCATTCGTAATATCCATTCTAATTCATTCGTACGATCCATTCTAATTCGTTCGTACGATCCATTCTAATTCATTCGTACGAATCCATTCTAATTCATTCATACAATGCATACGATCCATTCTAATTCATTCGTACGAGCTATTCTAAATCATTCGTACGACCTATTCTAATTCATTCGTACGAATGTATATATTCTAATTCATTCGTACGATCCAATGTAATTCATTCGTATGACCCATTCTAATTCGTTCGTACGACCCATTCTAATTCATTTTTACGATCCATTTTAATTCATTCGTACGATCCATACGATCCATTCTAATTCATTAATACAAGCTATTCTAATTCATTTGTACGACCTATTCTAATTCATTCTTATGAATGTATCCATTCTAATTCATTTGTACGATCCATTCTAATTCATTCGTACGAGCTATTCTAATTCATTCGTACGATCCATTATAATTCATTCGTATGAGCTATTCTAATTCATTCGTACGACCCATTATAATTCATTCGTATGATCCATTCTAAATCATTCGTACGATCCATACTATCCATTCTAATTTATTCATACGATCCATTCTAATTCATTCGCACGAATGTATCTATTCTAATTCATTCACATGATCCATTCTAATTCATTTGTACGTTACATTCTAATTCATATATATGATCCATTCTAATTCATTCGTATGAGCTATTCTAATTCATTCATCCGATCTATTTTAATACATTTGTACGAGCTATTCTAATTCATTCGCACAAATGTATCCATTCTAATTCATTCGTACAATCCATTCTAATACATTTGTACGATCCATTCTAATTCATTCGTACGATCCCTTATAATTCATTCGTACGACCTATTCTAATTCATTCGTACGAGCCATTCTAATTAATTCGTACGAGCTATTCTAATTCATTCGTACAATCCATTCTAATTCATTCGTACGATCCATTCTAATTAATCGTACGAGCTATTCTAATTCATTTGTACGATCCATTCTAATTCATTCGTATGAGCCATTCTAATTCATTCGTATGAGCCATTCTAATTCATTCGTACGAGCTATTCTAATTCATTCGTACGGCCCATTCTATTTCATTCGTACGATCCATTCTAATTCATTCGCATGATCCATTCTAATTCATTCGTACGATCCATTCTAATTCATTCGTACGAGTTATTCAAATTCATTCGCACGATCCATTCTAATTCATTCGTACAATCCATTTTAAATCATTTGTACAAATGTATCCATTCTAATTCATTCGTATGAACCATTCTAATTCATTCATACGAGCTATTCTAATTCATTCGCACGATCCATTCTAATTCATTCTATGAATGTAGCCATTCTAATTCATTCGTACGATCCATTCTAATTCATTCGTAATAGAATGGATACATTCGTGCGAAAGAATTAGAATGGATCATATGAATGAACGAATGAATTAGACTAGCTCGTACGAATGAATTAGAATGGATCATACGAATGAATTAGAATGGCTACATTCGTATGAATTAGAATGGATCGTACGTATGAATTAGAATGGATCGTACGAATGAATTAGAATAGATACATTCGTGCGAATGAATTAGAATGAATCGTACGAATGAATTAGAATGAATCGTGCGAATGAATTAGAATGGATCGTGCGAATGAATTAGAATGGATCATACGAATGAATTAGAATAGCTTGTACGAATGTATTAGAATGGATTGTATGAATGAATCAGAATGGATCGTACGAATGATTTAGAATAACTCGTACGAATGAACTAGAATGGCTCGTACAAATAAATTAGAATGGCTATATTTGTTCGTATTCTAATTCATTCTTACGACCCATTCTAATTCATTCGTACGATCCATTCTAATTCATTCGTATGATCCATTCTAATTCATTCGCACGAATGTATCCATTCTAATTCATTCGTACGATCCATTCTAATTCACTCGTACGATCCATTCTAATTCATTCGTATGAGCTATTCTAAGTCATTCGTATAATCCATTCTAATTCATTCGTACGATCCATTCTAATTCATTCGTACGAGCCATTCTAATACATTCGCAGGAATGTAGCCATTCTAATTTATTCGTACGACCCATTCTAATTCATTCATACGGCCCATTCTAATACATTCGTACGACCCATTCTAATTCATTCGTACAAGTTCTTCTTATTCATTCGTACGAACTATAATCGCACGAATGTATCTATTCTAATTCATTCGTACGTACGATCCATTCTAATTCATTTGTACGAGCTATTCTAATTCATTCGTACAACCCATTCTAATTCATTCGTACGATCCATTCTAATTCATTTGTACGATGTACAATCGCATGAATGTATCCATTCTAATTCATTCGTACGATCCATTCTAATTTATTCGTACGATCCATTCTAATTCATTCATACAAACTATTCTAATTCATTCATATGAATGATTGAATACGTGCTATTCTAATTCAATCATACGACCCATTCTAGTTCATTCGTACGATCCATTCTAATTTATTCGTGTGATTCTAATTAGAATGGCTAAATTCGTAGAATGAATTAGAATGGCTACAATCGTACGAATGAATTAGAATAGCTTGTACGAATGAATTAGAATGGATCGTACGAATGAATTGGAATAGATTGTATGATTGAATTAGAATGGATCGTACGAATTAGTTAGAATCGATCGTACGAATGAATTCGAATAGCTCATACGAATGAATTAGAATGGTTTGTACGAATGAATTAGAATGGATCGTACGAATGAATTAGAATAGATACATTCGTGCGATACGTACGACCAATTCTAATTCATTTGTACGAGCTATTCTAATTCATTCATACGATCCATTCTAATTCATTCGTACGACCCATTCTAATTCATTCGTACGAACTATAATCGCACGAATGTATCCATTCTTATTCATTCGTACGTACGATCCATTCTAATTCATTCGTACGAGCTATTCTAAATCATTCGTACGACCCATTCTAATTCATTCGTACGATCCATTCTAATTCATTCGTACGATCCATTCTAATTCATTCGTACGATCTACAATCGCAAGAATATATCCATTCTAATTCATTCGTACGATCCATTCTAATTCATTCGTACGAATGATTGAATACGAGCTATTCTAATTCATTCGTATGACTCATTCTAATTCATTTGTACGATCTATTCTAATTCATTCGTGCGATTCAGAATGCCTATATTCATAGAATGAATTAGAATGGCTACAATCGTACGAATGAATTAGAATGGATCGCATGAATGAATTAGAATGAATCGTACGAATTAATTAGAATGGATCGTATAAATGAATTAGAATAGCTCGTACGAATGAATTAGAATGGTTCGTACAAATGAATTAATATGGATCGTACGAAAGAATTAGAATGGTTCGTACGAATGAATTAGAATGGATACATTCGTGCGTTACGTACGACCCATTCTAATTCATTCGTACGATCCATTCTAATTCATTCGTACGAAGTACATTCTAATTCATTCGTACGAGCTATTCTAATTCATTCGTACGAGCTATTCTAATTCATTTGCACGAACCATTCTAATTCATTTGTGCCGCTATTCTAATTCATTCGTACGAACTACATTCTAATTCATTCGTACGAGCTATTCTAATTCATTCGTACGAGCTATTCTAATTCATTCGCACGAACCATTCTAATTCATTTGTGCGGCTATTCTAATTCATTCGTACGAGCTATTCTAATTCATTCGTACGATCCATTCTAATTCATTCGTACGAGCTATTCTAATTCATTCATACAACCCATTCTAATTCATTTGCACGACCCATTCTAATTCGTTCGCACGACCCATTCTAATTCGTTCGCACGACCCATTCTAATTAGTTCGCACGATCTATTCTAATTCATTTGTATTCATTCGTATGATCCATTCTAATTCATTCGTATGGTCCATTCTAATTCATTCGCATGAGCCATTCTAATTCATTCACACGATCCATTCTAATTCATTCGTACGATCAATTCAAATTCATTCGCACGAATGTTTCCAATCTAAATGGATTGTACGAATGAAATAGAATGGATACAATCGTACGTACGAATGAAATAGAATGAGTTAGAATGGATCGTACGAATGAATTAGAATGGATACATTCGTGCGAATGAATTAGAATGGATCGTACGAATGAATTATAATGGATCGTGTCAATGAATTTGAATGGATCATACGAATGAATTAGAATGGGTCGAACGAATTAATTAGAATGGGTCGAACGAATGAATTAGAATGGCTCGTACGAATGAATTAGTATGGATCATACGAATAAATTAGAATGGATACATTCGTGCGAATGAATTAGAATGGGTCGTACGAATGAATTAGAATGTATCGTACGAATGAATTAGAATGGATCGTATGAATGAATTAGAATGGACTCGTACGAATGAATTGGAATAGCTCATACGAATGAATTAGAATGGATCGTACGAATGAATTAGAATGAATACATTCGTGCGAATGAATTAAAATGGGTCATACAAATGAATTAGAATGTAACGTACGAATGAATTAGAATGGATCGTACGAATGAATTAGAATGGATTCATACAAATGAATTAGAATAGCTCGTACGAATGAATTAGGATGTGTTGTACGAATGAATTAGAATCTATCGTACGAATGAATTAGAATGAATCGTACGAATGAATTAGAATGGATTCGTACGTGTGAATTTGAATAGCTCGTACGAATGAATTAGAATGGATTCGAACGAATGAATTAGAATGGATACATTCGTGCGAATGAATTATAATAGTTCGTACGAGCGTATTAGAATGGATCATACGATTGAATTAGAATGGATCGTATGAATGAATTATATCATACGTACGGATGAATTAGAATGGATACATTCGTGCGATTGTAGTTCGTACGAATGAATTAGAATGGTTCGTATGAATATATTAGAATGGGTCGTACGAATGAATTAGAATGGATACATTCGAATGGATCGTATAAATGAATTAGAATGGCTCGTAAGAATTAGAATGGATCGTACGAACGAATTCTTTATTTAATATTTTAAACCATTAAATAGTTACATAATTTGATTATTTAATAATATAATAATTAATAAATAAATAAAATAAAATATTTTATTAAATAATTAGATAATTAAATTATTAAATAAAATTATTATTTTAATAAAAAATTAAATAGTAATTTTTTTATTATTTAAATTATTTTATAATTAAATAAATGATTACTATTTTTAAAATATTTATAGAAACATTAAAATGATTATCATAATAACGTTGAGATGATACTAATGATTATTTATTATTTCAATATTAAAATCAATAAATATTTATTTGATTATTAAAAAAAATATTAAGCTATTAAAAAAATATTTTATTATTCATATATTCAAATAATTAACTAATTATTTAAATAATATGTAAATAGTTATTAAATTATTGTTTTATTTTATTCATAATTAAATAATTAATTTTTTAATTTATTTCAATTAATATTTCATAGTTTAATAAATTTTTTATTTATTTAATTTTATAATATTTTATCTTAATTATTATTTATTTAACTATGAAATTATTTAATAATTAAAATATTTATGTTTTTAAGTAAATAATCTATTTAATATATTTCTTCACTACTAAAGTTTTTAAATATTTTAATAATTCAATAATTATTTAATTATTGAAAAAAACTTATTATTTAAATACTTCTTTATTTAATTATCTAAATAATTAAATTTCAATATTTTAGTTATTTAAATAGATAGTTATTTAAAAATTTATTTAAATAATAATCTAATAATTTTATTACATAATAATTTAGATATGTAATTATTGATTAAATTATTTTACATTTTTGTAAAATTATTAATTAATATAATTTATACTTTAAATAATTAATTAAATATTTAAATAATAAAATACTTATATTATTTGATTAAAATATTATATAATTATATAATTGAATTATTTTATTAAAAAATACTAACAAAATAAAGAAATAATGAAATTATTTTAATATTTTATAAAATAATGAAATTATTATTTGAATCATCATTCCATAAATTATAAATAATTAAATATTTTTATTATTTATGTATTGAATAATTCAATAATAAAATAAATCAACAAAAATTATTAAATTATTTAATAAGTAAATAATAAAAATATTGGATTAATTAAACTTTATGGAATAATGATTCAAATAATGATTTAATTATTTTACAAAATATTTATATAATTCAATTCTTTCTTTATGTTATCATTATATTCTAATAAAATAATTCCATTATATAACTATATAATATTTAAAGAATAAAGAATATTAATTAATTATTTTTTGAAATAATAAAAAAATTTAATGAATAATTATATAACTAAATTATTATGTCATAAAATAATTAGAATATTATTTAAATAAATTATTAAATTATTATTTAATAAAATAATTAAAAAATTTGAATTTTATTAATTAGATAATTATATAAAGACTTATTTAAATAAAAAAATTTTCAATAAAAAAAATATTTTCAATTATTTAAATATTTAAAAACTTATTTAGTGAAGAAATATATCAAATGGATTATTTACTTAAACCAAAAATAATTTAATGATTAAATAATTGAATATTTGAATAAATAATATTTTAAATAAATTATAATTTTTTGAAATAAAAAAATAATTTAATGAATAATTACATAACTAAATTATTATGTTATAAAATTATTTTATTATCATTTAAATAAATTTTTTAATAATTATTTATTAAAATAATTATAAAATTAGAATTTTATTATTTAGACAATTATATCAAGAATTATTCAAATAATAATTTTTTAAAATAATTAAATATTTAGTCAATTATTTAAATAATAAAAAACTTATTTAGAAAAGAATATATTAAATAGATTATCTACTTAAACAAAAAAATAATTTAATTATTAAATTATTTCAAAGTTAAATACAGAATTAACAAATTATTTTTTTAAATTATAACATATAAAATAAATTCAATAACTATTCACTTATTATTTCAATAATTAGTTAATTAATTCAATAACTATTTTATTACTTTATTTAAATATTTTATAAAATAATTAAATAATTATTTGAATCATTATTCCAAAAATTATAATTAATTAAATATTTTCATTATTTTCTTGTTGAATAATTCAATAAAAAAATAATTTAAATATTTCTTTCTGTTATTATTATATTATAATAAAATCATTCCATTATATAATTATATAATATTTTAACAAAATAAATTTATGTATTTTATTTTTGAAATATTTAAGTAATAATTTAAAGAATAAATTATATTAATTAATAATTTTTTGGAATAATCAAATAATTTAATAAATAAATAAAATGATTATAAAATGACTAAATTATGATTTATATAAATTATTAAATAATTATTTATTGAAATAATTAAAACATTAGAATTTCATTAATTAGATAATAATATAAAGAGTTATTTAAATAATAAATTTTTTTAAAAAATAAATAATTATTCAATTATTTCAATATTTAAAAACTTATTTAGAAAAGAAATACATTAAATGGATTATTTACTTAAACAAAAAAATAACTTAATTATTATATAATTTCATATTTAAATAAATAATAATTTAAATAAATTATAATTTTTTGAAATAATAAAATAATTTAATTAATAATTACATAACTAAATTATTATATAATAAAATTATTATAATATCATTTAAAAATTTTTTCTAATTTTTATTTATGAAAATAATTATAAAATTAGAATTTTATTATTTAGATAATTATATAAAGAATTATTTAAATAATAATTTTTTTATATAATTAAAAATTAGTCAATTATTCAAATATTTAAAAACTTATTCAATAAAGAAATAAATTAAATAGATTATTTTTTTAAACTAAAAAATAATTTAATTATTAAATAATTTCCTAGCTAAATAAATATTAATTTAAATAAATTATTATGTAATCCAATAATTAACAAATTAATTTATTATATTATCAAAAATTAAATAAAATACATCAAAAAATTAATTATTTTATTAAGTAATAAAATAAAAAATTAATTCATTAACTATTTACTTATTTTTTAAATAATTAGTTAATTATTTGATCATATAAATTATAAAATATTTCTTTAAATAATATAATTTTATTAAAAAAATATGTTATAAGTTATTATATTATTATATTATATTATTACTTTAGTAAATAAATAATGAAATTAATAAATTATTTCATAAAATGATTAAATAAAATTTATTATAATTATTTCATTAAAAATAATTAATTAAATATTTTCATTGTTTACTTATATAATGAAATCATTAAAGAAATAACTAATAAAATAAATTAATTATATAATTAAATCATTATTTCTTTATTTAATATTTTAAACCTTTAAAAAGTTACATAATTTTATTATTAAATAAAATAATAATTATTAAATAAATAAATACTAAATTTAATTAAATAACTAGAAAATTAAATAATTAACTAAAATTAATATTTTCATTAAAAGTTAAATATTAAAATATTTCAATTATTTAAAGGGTTATTTTGACTTTGCCCCCCAAATTTTGTCTTGAATTAGACTTTACCCCCCATATATTTTCATTAATTAGACTTTACCCCCCAAAACTAACTATTCTGTCAGCTCATCCCCTAAACTTTATTTCTTTTCCTTCAGCTCACCCTTTCTCTTAGACGGTGAACAGACGGAACAGTTAGTTTTGGGGGGTAAAGTCTAATTAACGAAAAGATGGGGGGTAAAGTCTAATTCAGGGCAAAATTTGAGGGGCAAAGTGAAAATAACCCGTATTTAAATGATTTTATAATTCAATAAATAATTATTATTATTAAAATAATTATATAAACATTACAATAATTATCATAAAAACGTTGAGATGATACTATTGGTTATTTATTTTTTTAATATTTAAATCAATAAATATTTTTTTGATTATTAAAAAAAATAATAAGCTATTTAAAAAAATATTTTATTATTTATATATTCTTATAATTAAATAATTATTGAAATAAAAAGTAAATTGTTATTAAATTATTGTTTTATTTTAATACTTAATTCAATAATTAATTTTTTCAGTTATTTCAATAAATATTTCATAATTTAAATTTTTTTTTATTTATTTAATTATATAATTTTTCTTTATATTATTATTTATTTAACTTGGAAATTATTTAATAATTCAAATATTTATTTTTTTAAGTAAATAATCTATTTGATATATTTCTTTACTAATTAAGTTTTTAAATATTTTAATAATTGACTAATTATTAAATTACTAAAAAAAATTATTATTTAAACACTTCTTTCTTTCATTATCAAAATAATTAATTTCTAATATTTTATTTATTTAAATAAATAATTTTTTAATAAAATAGTTATGTAATTATTGATTAAATTATTTTATTATTTTCAAAAATTATTAATTAATATAATTTATACTTTAAATTATTTTGTAAATATTGAAATAACAAAATATTTAATCTATTTGATTAAAATATTATATAAATATAAAATTGAATTATTTGATTAAAAAATATTAATAGTATAAATAAATTATTAAATATTTTAAAATTAATTATTCATTAAATATTTTAAATTTAAATCATTGAACTATTTTAAATTATTGAACTATTTTAAATTATTAAATCATTTTCCCATAAATTATAATTCATTAAATATTTTAAATTTTTATTTATTGAATAATTCAATATTTTAATTTTTTACTTTTTTGATATATTTTATCACTAATTAAGTTTATAAATATTTCAATAATTGACTAATTATTTAATTTTTGAAAAAAAATTATTATTTAAACAATTCTTTCTTTCATTATCTAAATAATTAGTTTCTAATATTTTAGTTATTTAAATAATGAACTTATTTAAATATTTTATAAAATAATTAAATTATTTAAATATTTTATAATTAAATTATAAAATAGTTACATAATTTGAAACCGTTAAAATAGTTACATAATTTTATAATGTAATTATGAAATTATTTAATATTTTAAACCTTTAAATAGTTACATAATTTGATTATATAATAATATTATAATTATTAAATAAATAAAATAATCAATTTCATTAAATTACTAACTAATGAAATATTTAAATAAACTTATTATTTTAGTAAAGCGTTAAATATTAAAAAAAATTTAATTATTTAAATTATTTCATTATTAATTAAATGATTACTATTATTAAAATAATTATAGAAACATTACAATGATTATCACAATAACGTTGAGATGATACTATTAATTATTTACTATTTCAATATTAAAATAAATAAATATTTCTTTGATTATTAAAAAAAATATTAAGCTATTTAAAAAAATATTTTATTATTCATATATTCAAATAATTAACTAGTTATTTAAATAATAAGTAAATAGTTATGAAATTATTGTTTTATTTTATTACTTAATAATTAAAATATTTATTATTTATCATTTATTTAACAATGAAATTATTTAAAAATTAAAATATTTATTTTTTTAAGTAAATAATCTATTTATTATATTTCTTCACAAATTAAGTTTTTTAATATTTCGATAATTGAGTAACAATTTTATAATTCAATAAAATAGTTGAGATGATACTATTTTATTAAATAATATAATAAACTCAATATAATTTAATTATTTCATTAAAAAATATTAATAATATAAAGAAATAATGAAATTATTTAAATATTTGATAAATATTTAAATAATTTTTTGAATTATTATTCCATAAATTATAATAAACTAAATATTTTCATTATTTGTTTATTGAATAATTCAATAATGAAATAATTCAATAATCATTAGTGAATTATATTTAACTAAATATTTTCATTATTTACTTATTGGATTAATTATAATTTATTGAATAATGATTCAAATAATTATTTAAATATTTTATTAAATATTAGAATAATTCAATTATTTATTTATATTATTATTATTTTCTAATAAAATAATTATGTAATAAAATTATTAGATTATTATTTAAATAAATTATTCAATAATTATTTATTAAAATAATTATAAAATAAAATTTTTATTCATTAGATAATTATATAAAGAATTGTTCAAATAATAATTTTTTAAAATAAATAAAAAATTATTCACTTATTCAAATATTTAAAAACTTATTTAGTAAAGAAATAAATTAAATAGATTATTTACTTAAAAGAATAAATAATTTAATTATTAAATAATTTCATAGTTAAATAAATTATAATTTAAACAAATTATAATTTTTTGAAATAATAAAATAATTTCATTAATAATTACATAATTAATTATTATGAAATAAAATTATTACATTATTATCTAAATTTATTTTTTCACAATTGATTATTGAAATAATTATAAAATTAGAATTTCATTATTTAGATAATTATATTAAGAATTATCTAAATAATAATTTTTTAAAATAATTAGTTAATTATTCAAATATTTAAAAACCTATTTATTAAAGAAATATATTAAATAGAATATTTACTTAAACAAAAAAATATTTTAGTTATTACATAATTTCATTGTTAAATAAATAATAATGTAAATAAATTATTATGTAATGAAATAATTAACAAATTATTTTATTCAATTATAAAAAATTAAATAAATTAAATCAAAAAATTAATTATTTCATTAAGTAATAAAAAAAAAAATTCAATAACTATTTACTTATCATTAGAATAATTATTTAATTATTTGAACTTATTAATAACAAAATAAATAATTATATTTACAGTAATTAATTAAAGAAATTATTTTATTTTATTACTTTATGAAATAATAATTATATTACTTTATGACTTTATTAAATAAATAATTATATTACTTTATTAAGTAATTAAATAAATTATTAAATTATTTTCTAAAATAATGAAAGAAATATTATTTCATTAATGGTAAATATTTAAATATTTTCATTATTTACAATTGAATAATAAAATGATTAATTAATTAATTATTTTTTTATTTAAACAATTTATTATTTAATGAATTAATTAATTAATTTAAAAAATAATAATAATGAAATAAATAACTAATAAAATAAATTAAGGATATAATTGAATCATTATTTCTTTATTTAATATTTTAAACATTTAAATAGTTACATAATTAGATTATTTAATAATATAATAATTAATAAATAAATAAAATAATAAATTTTATTAAAAAACTAAATAAATAGATAATAAAATAAAATTATTATTTTAATAAAAAGTTAAATATTAAAATATTTCATTTATTGAAATTATTTTATAATTAAATAAATGATTACTATTATTAAAATAATTATAGAAACATTACAATGATTATCATAATAACGTTGAGATGATACTATTGATTGTTTATTATTTCAATATTAAAATCAATAAATATTTCTTTGATTATTTAAAAAAATATTAACAATTTAAAAAATAATTTTATTATTCATATATTCAAATAATTAACTAATTATTTAAATAATAAGTAAATAGTTATTAAATTATTATTTGATTTTATTACTTAATTAAATAATTAATTTTTTTAGTTATTTCAATTAATATTTCATAATTTCATATATTTTTAATTTATTTAATTTTATAATATTTTATTTAAATGATTTTTTAAATAACTATGAAATTATTTAATAATAAAAATTTTTAAATAAATAATTATATGAAATAAAATTTATATGTTAAATAATTTATATCTTAAATAAATTAATTAAATAATTATATTAATTTGTTAAATAAATAATTAAGTTAATAACTTATTTCATAAAATAATTAAAAAAAAATTATAAAAATAATTTAAATAAATAACAAATTATGTTATTAAAAAATAACAAATTATTTTATTAAATTATTAAATTATTTTACTAATATATAACAAATTATTTTCTTAAATCATTAAATGATAGAAAATTAAATAATATACATAAACAAATGAATTATTTTATTAAGTAGTAAAATAAAAAATTAATTCAATAACTATTTACTTATTATTTAAATAATTAGTTAATTATTTGAACATATAAATAATAAAATACTATTTTAAATAATATAAATTTTTTTAAATAATAAGTAATTAGTTATTAGATTATTAGATTATTTTATTAATTTATTGAATAAATAGATAAATTAATAAATTATTTTATAATATAATTAAAAAAAAATTATAATATTTATTTCATTAATGGTAATTAATTAAATATTTTCATTATTTACTTATTGAATAATAAAATAATGAATTAATTAATGATTTTATTACTTCAATAATTTATTATTTAAGAAATTAATTAAATAATTTAGAAAATAATAATAATTAAACAAATAACTAATAAAATAAATTGATTATATACTTCAATCATTATTTCTTTTTTCAATAATTATAAAAAAATTATAAAAAAATTATAGAAACGTTACAATGATAATCATAATAAAGTTGAGATGATTCTATTCATATATTCAAATAATTAACTAATTATTGAAATAATAAGTAAATAAGTATTAAATTATTGTTTTATTTTATTACTTAATTAAATAATTATTTTTTTTAGTTATTTCAATTAATATTTCATAATTTAATAAAAAAATTTATTTATTTAAAATTATACAATATATAATTTAAATTTTATTTATTCGTATGATCCATTCTAATTTATTCGTACGATCCATACGATCCATTCTAATTCATTCGTACGAGCTATTCTAATTCATTCGTACGACCTATTCTAACTCATTCGTACGAATGTATCCATTCTAATTCATTCGTACGATCCATTCGAATTCATTCATTCGATCCATTCTAATTCATTCGTATGAGCTATTCTAATTCATTCGTACGACCCATTCAAATTCATTCGTACGATCCATTCTAATTCATTCGTACAATCCATATGATCCATTCTAATTCATTCGTACGACCTATTCTAATTCAATCTTACGACCTATTCTAATTCAATCGTACGAATGTATCATTTTAATTCATTCGTACGATCCATTCTAATTCATTCGTATGATCCTTTCTGATTCATTCGTACGAGTCATTCTAATTCATTCGTATGAGCTAATCTAACTCATTCATACGACCCAGTCTAATTCATTCGTACGATCCATTCTAACTCATTCGTACGATCCATACGATCCATTCTAATTCATTCGTACGAGCTATTCTAATTCCTTCGTACAACCTATTCTAATTCATTCATACGAATGTAATCCATTCTAATTCATTCATACAATCCATTCTAGTTCTTTCGTACAATCCATTCTAATTCATTCGTACGAGCCATTCTAATTAATTTGTACGACCCATTCTAATTCATTCGTATGATCAATTCTAATTCATTCGTACGATCCATACGATCCATTCTAATTCATTCGTACGAGCTATTCTAATTCATTCGTACGATCCTTAAGATCCATTCTAATTCATTCGTACGAGCTATTCTAATTCATTCGTACGACCTATTCTAATTCATTCGTATGAATGTATCCATTCTAATTCATTCGTACGATCCATTCTAATTCATTCGTACGACCAATTCTAATTCATTCGTACGACCAATTCTAATTCATTCGTACGATCCATTATAATTCATTCGTACGAGCTATTCTAATTCATTCGTACGACCTATTCTAATTCATTCATACGATCTATTCTAATTCATTCGAACGACCCATTCTAATTCATTCGTACGATCCATACGATCCATTCTAATTCATTCGTATGAGCTATTCTAATTCAGTCATACGACCTATTCTAATTAATTCATACGATCCATTCTAATTCATTCATACGATCCATTCTAATTTATTCGTATGATTCATTCTAATTTATTCGTACGAGCTATTATAATTCATTCGTACAACCCATTCTAATTCATTCGTATGAATCCATTCTAATTTATTTGTACGATCCATACGATCCAATCTAATTCATTCGTACGACCTATTCTATTTCATTCGTATGAATGTATCAATTCTAATTCATTCCTGCGATTCATTTTAATTCATTCGTACGATCCATTCTAAGTCATTCGTACGATCCATTCCAATTCATTCGTACGATCCATTCTAATTCATTCGTACGACCCATTCTAATTCTTTCGTACGAATGCATTCTAATTCATTCGTACGAGCTATTCTAATTCATTCGTACGACCCATTCTAATTCATTCGTGCGATCCATACGATCCATTCTAATTCATTCGTACTCCCTATTCTATTTCATTCGTACGAATGTATCCATTCTAATTCATTCGTACGATCCATTCTAATTCATTCATACGAGGTATTCTAATTTATTGGTATAATCCATTCTAATTCATTCATACGAGCTATTCTAATTTATTCGCACGATCCATTCTAATTCATTCATACAATCCATTCTAATTCATTCGCAGGAATGTATCCATTCTAATTCATTCGCACGATCCATTCTAATTCATTCGTACAATCAATTCTAATTCATTCATACGATCCATTCTAATTCATTCGTATGAGCTATTCTTCTTAATTCTTAAGATCCATTCTAATTCATTCGTACAAGCTATTCTAATTCATTCGCACGGTCCATTCTAATTCATTCGTACGATCCATTATAATTCATTTGTACGAGCTACTCTAAGTCATTCGTACAGTCCATTCTAAGTCATTCGTACGAGCTATTCTAATTCATTCGTTCGTACGATCTATTCTAATTAGATCGTACGAGCTATTCTAATTCATTCGTACAAGCTATTTTAATTCATTCGTACGATCCATT
Organism: Chamaelirium japonicum; assembly: GCA_947650365.1. NCBI lineage: Eukaryota > Viridiplantae > Streptophyta > Magnoliopsida > Liliales > Melanthiaceae > Chamaelirium > Chamaelirium japonicum. Next base: position 63,745,342 of record OX393555.1, on the reverse strand, counting down.
CAAATTCATTCGCACGATCCATTCTAATTCATTCGCACGATCCATTCTAATTCATTCGTACGATCCATTCTAATAAATTCTTACGACCTATTCTAATTCATTCGTACGAATGTATCCATTCTAATTCATTCGTACGAATCATTCTAATTCATTCGTATGAGTCATTCTAATACATTCGTACGAGCTATTCTAATTCATTTGAACGGCTCAGTCTAATTCATTCATAGGATCCATTCTAATTCATTTGCACGATCCATTCTAATTTATTCGTACAATCGCATCTAATTCATTCGTATGATCGATTCTAATTCATTCGTACGACCTATTCTAATTCATTAGTACGATTGTATCCATTCTAATTCATTTGTATGTGCTATTCTAATTCATTCGTACGATCCATATGATCCATTCTAATTCATTCATACGAGCTATTATAATTCATTCATACATCCTATTCTAATTCATTCATACTAATGTATCTATTCTAATTCATTCGTACGATCCATTCTAATTCATTCGTACGATCCATTCTAATTCTTTCCTACTATCCATTTTAATTCATTCGTACGAGCTATTCTAAGTCATTCGTACAACCCATTCTAATTCATTCGTACGATCCATTCTAATTCATTTGTGTGATCCATACGATCCATTCTAATTCATTTGTACGAGCTATTCTAATTCATTCGTACGACCTATTCTATTTCATTCGTACAAATGTATCCATTCTAATTCATTCGTACGATTCATTCTAATTCATTCGTACGATCCATTCTAATTCATTCGTACGACCCATTCTAATTCATTCGTACGATCCATTCTAATTCATTCGTTCGATCCATTCTAATTCATTCGTACGATCCATTCTAATTCATTCGTAAGATCCATTCTAATTCATTCATACGACGCATTCTAATTCATTCGTACGATCCATTCTAATTCATTCGTACAAGCTATTCTAATTCATTCGTACGAATGTATCCGTTCTAATTCATTCGTATGATCCATTCTAATTCATTCGTATGATCCATCCAAATTCATTCCTACGATCCATTTTAATTTATTCGTACGAACTATTCTAATTCATTCGTAAGACCCATTCTAATTCATTCGTACGAGCCATTCTAATTTATTCGTACGGTCATTACGATCCATTCTAATTCATTCGTACAAGCTATTCTAATTCATTCGTACGACTATTTAATTCATTCGTACGAATGTATCCATTCTAATTCATTCGTACGATCCATTCCAATTCATTCTTACGACCCATTCTAATTCATTCGTACGATCCATTCTAATTCAATCGTACGATCCGTATGATCCATTCCAATTCATTCGTACGAGCTATTCTAATTCATTCGTACGACCTATTCTAATTCATTCGTACGAATATATCCATTCTAATTTATTTGTACGATCCATTCTAATTCACTCGTATGATCCATTCTAATTCATTTATATGACTCATTCTAATTCATTCGTACGATCAATTCTAATTCATTCGTACGATCCATACGATCCAATCTAATTCATTCGGACAAGCTATTATAATTCTTTCGTATGACCTATTCTAATTCATTTGTACGAATATATCCATTCTAATTCATTCGTATAATCTATTCTGATTCATTCGTATGATCCATTCTAATTCATTCATACGAGCTATTCTAACTCATTTGTACGACCTATTCTAATTCATTCGTACGATCCATTCTAATTCATTTATACGATCCATACAATCCAGTCTAATTCATTCGTATAAGCTATTCTAATTCATTCGTACGACCTATTCTAATTCATTCGTACGAATGTATCCATTCTAATTCATTCGTACTCCCTATTCTATTTCATTCGTACGAATGTATCCATTCTAATTCATTCGTACGAGCCATTCTAATTCTTTCGTACGACCCATTCTAATTCATTCGTACGATCCATTCTAATTCATTCATACGAGCTATTCTAATTCATTCGTATGACCTATACTAATTCATTCGTATGAATGTATCTATTCTAATTCATTTGTACGATCCATTCCAATTCATTCGTATGATCTATTCTAATTCATTCATACAAGTCATTCTAATTCATTCGTACGACCCATTCTAATTCATTCGTACGACCCATTCTAATTCATTCGTACGATCCATTCTAATTCATTCGTACGATCTATACAATCCATTCTTATTCATTCGTATGAGGTATTCTAATTCATTCGTATGACCTATTCTTATTCATTCATATGAATGTATCCAAATTATTTTATTATTTCAAAAAATTATTAATTAATATAATTTATTCTTTAAATTATTACTTAAATATTTAAAAGATAAAATACTTAAATTTTTTTAAAAAAATATTATTTAGTTATATAATGGAATTATTTTATTAGAATATAATAATAACGTAAAGAAATAATTAAATTATTCAAATATTTTATAAAATAATTAAATAATTATTTCAATTATTATTCCATAAATGATAATTAATTAAATATTTTTATTATTTACTTATTGAATAATTATTATGTAATAAAATTACTATATTATCATTTAAGTAAATTTTTTTATAATTATTAATTGAAATAATTATAAAATTAGAATTTCAATATTTAGATAATTATATAAAGAATTATTTAAATAATAATTTTTTTAAATAATTAAAAAATTAGTGAATTATTCAAATATTTAAAAACTTATTTCGTAAAAAAAGATATTAAATAGATTAATTACTTAAATAAAAAAATAATTTAATTATTAAATAATTTTATAGTTAAATAAATAATAATTTAAATAAATTGTTTTGTAATGAAATAATTAACCAATTATTTTATTAAATTATAAGAAATTAAATAAAATACATCAAAAAATTAAATTTTTTATTAATTAATAAAATAAAAAATTAATTCAATAACTACTTACTTATTATTTAAATAATTATTTAATTATTTAAATAAATAAATAAATAAATAAAATTAAATAATATTTTTTTTTAATATAATAAGTAATTAGTTACTATATTATTATATTATTATTTATTTATTAAATAAAGAATTAAATTAATAAATACTTTCATAAAATAATTAAATAAATATTATCATAATTATTTATTTAATAGTAATTAATTAAATATTTTCGTATGAATTAGATTGGATTGTATGAATGAATTAGAATGGATCGTATGAATTAATTCGAATGGATACATTCGTGCGTACGATCCATTCTAATTCATTCGCATGAATGTATCCATTCTAATTCATTCGTACGTTCTATTCTAATTCATTCGTACGATCCTTTCTAATTCATTCGTACGATCCATTCTAATTCATTCTCACGATCCATTCTAATTCATTCGCACGATCCATTGTAATTCATTCGCATGATCCATTCTAATTCATTTGTACGATCCCATCAAATTCATTTGTACGATCCATTCTAATTGATTCGTACGATCCATTATAATTCATTCGTATGATCCATTCTAATTCACTTGAATTATAATGGATCGTACGAATGAATTATAATACATCGTACGAATGAATTAGAATGGATCATATGAATGAATTGGAATGGATCGTATGAATGAATTAGAATGGATCGTAATGATTTAGAATGGATCGTACCAATGAATTAGAATGGATCGTACGAATGAATTTGAATAGATACATTCGTGCGAATGAATTAGAATGGATCATACGAATGAATTAGAATGGATCGTATGAATGAATTAGAATGGATTAGAATAGATCGTATGAATGAATTAGAATGGATCGTACGAATGAATTAGAATTGATCGTACGAATGAATTAGAATAGCTCCTACGAATGAATTAGAATGGAATGGATCGTACGAATGAAATATAATGGATCGTACGCATGTATACATTCTAATGAATTGGAATGGATCGTATGAATGAAATAGAACGGCTACATTTGTTCGTTTGAATGAACTAGAGTAGATACATTCGTACGAATGAATTAGAATGGATCGTATGAATGTATCCATTATAATTCATTCATATGTATGAATGAATTTGAATGGATCAAACGAATGAATTAGAATGGATTGTATGAATGAAATAGAATGGATTGTATAAATGTATTAGAATGGATCGTACGAATGAATTAGAATGCATCATACGAATATATTAGAATGGATCATACGAATGAATTAGAATAGCTCCTATGAATGAATTAGAATGGATCGTACAAATTAATTAGAATGGTTACATTCGTGTGAATGAATTAGAATGGATACATTCGTGCAAATGAATTAGAATGGATCATACGAATGAATTAGAATGGATATGGATCGTACGAATGAATTAGAATGGATACATTCGTAAGAATGAATTAGAATGGATCGTACGAATAAATTAGAATAGATCGTACGAATGAATTAGAATGGATACATTCGTGCGAATGAATTAGAATGGATCGTGCGAATGAATTAGAATGTATACATTCGTGCGAATGAATTAGAATGGATCGTACGAATGAATTATAATGGATCGTACGAATGAATTAGAATGGATCGTACGAATAAATTAGAATGGATCATACGAATGAATTAGAATGGATCGTACGAATGAATTAGAATGGATACATTCGTGTGAATGAATTAGAATGGATACATTCATTCATACGATCCATTCTAATTCATTCATACAATCAATTCTAATTCATTTGTATGATCCATTCTAATTCATTCGTACGATCCATTCTAATTCATTCGCACGAATGTATCAATTCTAATTCATTTGTACGATCCATTCTAATTCATTCATACGATCCATTCTAATTCATTCGTACGATCCATTCTAATTTATTCGTTCGATCCATTCTAATTCATTCACACGAATGTATCCATTCTAATTCATTCGTACGATCCATTCTAATTCATTCACACGAATGTATCCATTCTAATTCATTCGTATGAACCATTCTATTTCATTCGTACGATCCATTCAAATTCATTCGCACGAATGTATCCATTCTAATTCATTCGTACGAACCATTCTAATTCATTCGCACGAATGTATCCATTCTAATTCATTCGTACAATCTATTCTAATTCATTCGTACGAGCCATTCTAATTCATTTGCACTAATGTATTCATTCAAATTCATTCGTACGATCCATTCAAATTTATTCATATGATCCATTCTAATTCATTCGCTTGAATATATCCATTTTTCATGCGAATGAATTAGAATGGATCGTACGAATGAATTATAATAGATCGTACGAATGAATTAGAATGGATCGTATGGATGAATTAGAATGGATATACTCGAATGAATTAGAATGGATCGTACGAATGAATTTGAATGGATCGTACGAATGAATTAGAATGGATACATTTCGTGCGAATGAATTAGAATGTATCGTACGAATGAATTAGAAAGAAAATGGATCGTACGAAGGAATTAGAATGGATACATTCATGCGAATGAATTAGAATGGATCGTATGAATGAATTAGAATGGATCGTACGAATGAATTAGAATGTATCATACGAATGAATTAGAATGGATACATTCGTGCAAATGAATTATAATGTATACATTCGAGCGAATGAATTAGAATGGATCACGATCCGTTCTAATTCATTCGTACGATCCTATCTAATTCATTCGCCCGAATGTATCCACTCTAATTCATTCGCACAAATGTATCCATTCTAATTCATTCGTATGATCCATTCTAATTCATTCATACGATTCATTCTAATTCATTCATACGATCCATTCTAATTCATTCGTACGATCCATTCTAATTCATTCGTACGATCCACTCTAATTCATTTTAACGAATGTATTTATTCTAATTCATTCGTACGATCTATTCTAATTCATTCGTTCGATCTATTCTAATTTATTCGCACGAATGTATCCATTCTAATTCATTCGTATGAGCCATTCTAATTTATTCGTGCGATCCATTCTAATTCATTCGTACGAATGTATCCATTCTAATTCATTCGTACGATCTATTCTAATTCATACGTACGATCATTTCTAATTCGCTCGTACGATTCGTTCTAATTCATTCGCATGAACGAATGTAGCCATTCTAATTCATTCGTTAGATCCATTCTTATTCATTAGTTTGATCCATTCTTATTCATTAGTATTATCCATTCTAATTCATTCGCACGAATGTATCTATTCTAATTCATTCGTACGATCCATTCTAATTCATTCATTCGTACGATCCATTCTAATTCATTCGTACGAATGTATACATTCTAATTCATTCGAACGATCCATTCTAATTCATTCATACGATCCATTCTAATCCATTAGTACGATCCATTCTAATTTATTCGTACGATCCATTCTAATTCATTCGCACGAATATATCCATTCTAACTCATTCGTATGATCCATTCTAATTTATTCGTACGATCCATTCTAATTCATTCGAACGAATGTCTCCATTCTAATTTATTCGTACGATATATTCTAATTCATTCGCATTAATGTATCAATTCTAATTCATTCGTACGATCCATTCAAATTCATTCATACGATCCATTCTAATTCGTTCGTGCGATCCATTCTAATTCAATCGTACGATCCGTTATAATTCATTCGTGCGATCCATTCTAATTCATTCGTATGATCCATTTTAATTCATTCGTACGATCCATTCTAATTCATTTGCATGAATATATCCATTCTAATTCATTCGTACGATTTATTCTAATTCATTCGTACGATCCATTCTAATTCATTTGTGTGATCCATACGATCCATTCTAATTCATTCGTACGAGCTATTCTAATTCATTCGTACGACCTATTCTATTTCATTTGTACAAATGTATCCATTCTAATTCATTCGTACGATTCATTCTAATTCATTCGTACGATCCATTCTAATTCATTCGTACGACCCATTCTAATTCATTCGTACGATCCATTCTAGTTCATTCGTTCGATCCATTCTAATTCATTCGTACGATCCATTCTAATTCATTCGTATGATCCATTCTAATTCATTCGTACGACACATTCTAATTCATTCGTACGATCCATTCTAATTCATTCGTACGAGCTATTCTAATTCATTCGTACGAATGTATCCGTTCTAATTCATTCGTACGATCCATTCTAATTCATTCGTACGATCCATTCAAATTCATTCCTACGATCCATTTTAATTTATTCGTACGAACTATTCTAATTCATTCGTAAGACCCATTCTAATTCATTCGTACGAGCCATTCTAATTCATTCGTACGATCATTATGATCCATTCTAATTCATTCGTACAAGCTATTCTAATTCATTCGTACGACCTATTTAATTCATTCGTACGAATGTATCCATTCTAATTCATTCGTACGATCCATTCTAATTCATTCTTACGACCCATTCTAATTCATTCGTACGATCCATTCTAATTCAATCGTACGATCCGTATGATCCATTCTAATTCATTCGTACGAGCTATTCTAATTCATTCGTACGACCTATTCTAATTCATTCGTACGAATATATCCATTCTAATTCATTTGTACGATCCATTCTAATTCACTCGTATGATCCATTCTAATTCATTTGTATGACTCATTCTAATTCATTCGTACGATCCATTCTAATTCATTCGTACGATCCATACGATCCAATCTAATTCATTCGAACGAGCTATTATAATTCTTTCGTATGACCTATTCTAATTCATTCGTACGAATATATCCATTCTAATTCATTCGTATAAAGAATTATTTAAATAATAATTTTTTTAAATAATTAAAAAATTAGTGAATTATTCAAATATTTAAAAACTTATTTCGTAAAAAAAGATATTAAATAGATTAATTTATTAAATAAAAAAATAATTTAATTAATAAATAATTTTATAGTTAAATAAATAATAATTTAAATAAATTGTTATGTAATGAAATAATTAACCAATTATTTTATTAAATTATAAGAAATTAAATAAAATACATCAAAAAAATTAAATTTTTTATTAATTAATAAAATAAAAAATTAATTCAATAACTACTTACTTATTATTTAAATAATTATTTAATTATTTAAATAAATAAATAAATAAATAAAATTAAATAATATATTTTTTTTAATATAATAAGTAATTAGTTACTATATTATTATATTATTATTTATTTATTAAATAAAGAATTAAATTAATAAATACTTTCATAAAATAATTAAATAAATATTATAATAATTATTTATTTAATAGTAATTAATTAAATATTTTCGTATGAATTAGATTGGATTGTATGAATGAATTAGAATGGATCGTATGAATTAATTCGAATGGATACATTCGTGCGTACGATCCATTCTAATTCATTCGCATGAATGTATCCATTCTAATTCATTCGTACGTTCTATTCTAATTCATTCGTACGATCCTTTCTAATTCATTCGTACGATCCATTCTAATTCATTCTCACGATCCATTCTAATTCATTCGCACGATCCATTCTAATTCATTCGCATGATCCATTCTAATTCATTCGTACGATCCCTTCAAATTCATTTGTACGATCCATTCTAATTGATTCGTACGATCCATTATAATTCATTCGTATGATCCATTCTAATTCACTTGAATTATAATGGATCGTATGAATGAATTATAATACATCTTACGAATGAATTAGAATGGATCATATGAATGAATTGGAATGGATCGTATGAATGAATTAGAATGGATCGTAATGATTTAGAATGGATCGTACCAATGAATTAGAATGGATCGTACGAATGAATTTGAATAGATACATTCGTGTGAATGAATTAGAATGGATCATACGAATGAATTAGAATGGATCGTACGAATGAATTAGAATGGATTAGAATAGATCGTATGAATGAATTAGAATGGATCGTACGAATGAATTAGAATTGATCGTACGAATGAATTAGAATAGCTCCTATGAATGAATTAGAATAGAATGGATCATACGAATGAAATATAATGGATCGTATGCATGTATACATTCTAATGAATTGGAATGGATCGTATGAATGAATTAGAACGGCTACATTCGTTCGTTTGAATGAACAAGAGTGGATACATTCGTACGAATGAATTAGAATGGATCATACAAATGAATTAGAATGGATTGTATGAATGTATCAATTATAATTCATTCATATGTATGAATGAATTTGAATGGATCATACGAATGAATTAGAATGGATTGTATGAATGAAATAGAATGGATTGTATAAATGTATTAGAATGGATCGTACGAATGAATTAGAATGCATCATACGAATATATTAGAATGGATCATACGAATGAATTAGAATAGCTCCTATGAATGAATTAGAATGGATCGTACAAATTAATTAGAATGGTTACATTCGTGTGAATGAATTAGAATGGATACATTCGTGCAAATGAATTAGAATGGATCATACGAATGAATTAGAATGGATATGGATCGTACGAATGAATTAGAATGGATACATTCGTAAGAATGAATTAGAATGGATCGTACGAATAAATTAGAATAGATCGTACGAATGAATTAGAATGGATACATTCGTGCGAATGAATTAGAATGGATCGTGCGAATGAATTAGAATGTATACATTCGTGCGAATGAATTAGAATGGATCGTACGAATGAATTATAATGGATCGTACGAATGAATTATAATGGATCGTACGAATAAATTAGAATGGATCATACGAATGAATTAGAATGGATCGTACGAATGAATTAGAATGGATACATTCGTGTGAGTGAATTAGAATGGATACATTCATTCATACGATCCATTCTAATTCATTCATACAATCAATTCTAATTCATTCGTACGATCCATTCTAATTCATTCGTACAATCCATTCTAATTCATTCGCACGAATGTATCAATTCTAATTCATTCGTACGATCCATTCTAATTCATTCATACGATCCATTCTAATTCATTCGTACGATCCATTCTAATTTATTCGTACGATCCATTCTAATTAATTCACACGAATGTATCCATTCTAAATCATTCGTACGATCCATTCTAATTCATTCACACGAATGTATCCATTCTAATTCATTCGTATGAACCATTCTATTTCATTCGTACGATCCATTCAAATTCATTCGCACGAATGTATCCCTTCTAATTCATTCGTACGAACCATTCTAATTCATTCGCACGAATGTATCCATTCTAATTCATTCGTACGATCCATTCTAATTCATTCGTACGAGCCATTCTAATTCATTTGCACTAATGTATTCATTCAAATTCATTCGTACGATCCATTCAAATTTATTCATATGATCCATTCTAATTCATTCGCTTGAATATATCCATTTTTCATGCGAATGAATTAGAATGGATCGTACGAATGAATTATAATAGATCGTACGAATGAATTAGAATGGATCGTATGGATGAATTAGAATGGATATATTCGAATGAATTAGAATGGATCGTACGAATGAATTTGAATGGATCGTACAAATGAATTAGAATGGATACATTTCGTGCGAATGAATTAGAATGTATCGTACGAATGAATTAGAAAGAAAATGGATCGTACGAAGGAATTAGAATGGATACATTCATGCGAATGAATTAGAATGGATCGTATGAATGAATTAGAATGGATCGTACGAATGAATTAGAATGTATCATACGAATGAATTAGAATGGATACATTCGTGCAAATGAATTATAATGTATACATTCGTGCGAATGAATTAGAATGGATCGCGATCCGTTCTAATTCATTCGTACGATCCTATCTAATTCATTCGCCCGAATGTATCCACTCTAATTCATTCGCACAAATGTATCCATTCTAATTCATTCGTATGATCCATTCTAATTCATTCATACGATTCATTCTAATTCATTCATACGATCCATTCTAATTCATTCGTACGATCCATTCTAATTCATTCGTACGATCCACTCTAATTCATTTTAACGAATGTATTTATTCTAATTCATTCGTACGATCTATTCTAATTCATTCGTTCGATCTATTCTAATTTATTCGCATTAATGTATCCATTCTAATTCATTCGTATGAGCCATTCTAATTCATTCGTGCGATCTATTCTAATTCATTCGTACGAATGTATCCATTCTAATTCATTCATACGATCTATTCTAATTCATACGTACGATCAATTCTAATTCGCTCGTACGATTCGTTCTAATTCATTCGCATGAACGAATGTAGCCATTCTACTTCATTCGTTAGATCCATTCTTATTCATTAGTATGATCCATTCTTATTCATTAGTATGATCCATTCTAATTCATTCGCACGAATGTATCTATTCTAATTCAATCGTACGATCCATTCTAATTCATTCATTCGTACGATCCATTCTAATTCATTCGTACGAATGTATACATTCTAATTCATTCGTATGATCCATTCTAATTCATTCATACGATCCATTCTAATCCATTCGTACGATCCATTCTAATTTATTCGTACGATCCATTCTAATTCATTCGCACGAATATATCCATTCTAACTCATTCGTATGGTCCATTCTAATTTATTCGTACGATCCATTCTAATTCATTCGAACGAATGTCTCCATTCTAATTTATTCGTACGATATATTCTAATTCATTCGCATTAATGTATCCATTCTAATTTATTCGTACGATCCATTCAAATTCATTCATACGATCCATTCTAATTCGTTCGTGCGATCCATTCTAATTCAATCGTACGATCCGTTATAATTCATTCGTGCGATCCATTCTAATTCATTCGTGTGATCCATTTTAATTCATTCGTACGATCCATTCTAATTCATTTGCAAGAATATATCCATTCTAATTCTTTCGTACGATCCATTCTAATTCATTCATACGATCCATTCTAATTCATTGGAATGATCCATTTTGATTCATTCATACGATCCCTTCTAATTCATTCGCACGAATGTATCCATTGTAATTCATTCGTACGATCCATTCTAATTGATTTGTATGATCCATTCTAATTCATTCGTACGATCCATTCTAATTCATTCGTACGATCCATTCTAATTCATTCGCACGAATGTATCCATTCTAATTCATTCGTACGATCCATTCTAACTCATTCGCACGAATGTACCCATTGTAATTCATTAGAATGATCTATTCTAATTTATTGATACGATCCATTCTTATTCGTTCGTACGATCCATTCTAATTCATTCGTACGATCCATTCTAATTCATTCGTACGATATATTATAATTCATTCGCACGAATGTATCCATTCTAATTCATTCGTGCGATCCATTCTAATGTATTCGTATGATCCATTCTAATTCATTTATACGATCCATTCTAATTCATTCGTACAATCAATTCTAATTCATTCGCACAAATGTATCCATTCTAATTCTTTCGTACGATCCATTCTAATTCATTCGTACGATCCATTCTATTTCATTCGTACGAATGTTTCCATTTTAATTCATTCGTACGATCCATTCTAATTCATTCGCACGATCCAGTCAAATTCATTCGTACGATCTATTCTTATTCATTCGTACGATCCATTCTAATTCATTTGTACAATCCATTCTAATTGATTCCCATGATTGTATCCATTCTAACTCATTCGTACGATCTATTCTAATTCATTCGCACGAATGTATCCATTCCAAATCATTCGTACGATCCATTCTAATTCATTCGTACGATCCCTTCTAATTCATTCGTACGATCCATTCTAATTCATTCGCACGAATGTATCCATTCTAATTCACTCGTACGATCCATTATAATTCATTCGTACGATCCGTTCTAGTTCATTCGTACGATCCAATCTAATTCATTCATACAATCTATTATAATTCATTTGCACGAATTAGAATCGATCGTACGAATAAATTAGAATGGACGAATGAATTTGAATGGATCGTACGAATGAATTAGAATGGATCGTACGTATGAATTAGAATGTATCGTATGAATAAATTAGAATGGATCGTACGAATGAATTAAAATGGATAAATTCGTGTGAATGAATAAGAATATATCGTACAAATGAATTAGAATGGATCGTATGAATGAATTAGAATGGATTTTACGAATGAATTAGAATGGATTTTACGAATGAATTAGAATGGATACATTCGTGCGAATAAATTAGAATGGATCGTATGAATGAATTAGAATGGATACATTCGTGTGAATGAATTAGAATGGATCGTACGAATGAATTAGAATGGATAAATTTGTGCGAATGAATTAGAATGGATCATACGAATGAATTAGAATGGATCATACGAATGAATTAGAATGGATACATTCATACGATTCATTCTAATTCATTCGTATGATCTATTCTAATTCATTCGCATGAATGTATCCATTCTAATTCATTCGTACGATTCTTTGTAATTCATTCGTACGACCCATTCTAATTCATTCGCATGAATGTATCCTTTCGAATTCATTCGTACGATCCATTCAAATTCATTCGTACGATCCATTCTAATTCATTCGTATAATCCTTTCTAATTCATTCATACGATCTATTCTAATTCATTCACACGAATGTATCCTATCTAATTCATTCGTACGATCCATTCTAACTCATTCGTACAATCCATTTAAATTCATTCATACGATCCATTCTAATTCATTTGCACGAACGATTCATTCTAATCCATTATAAATCATTCGTACGATCTATTCTAATTCATTCGTAGGATCCATTCTAATTTATTCGCAGGAAAGTATCCATTCTAATTCATTCGTACGATCCATTATAATTCATTCGTACGATCCATTCTAATTCATTCGCACGAATGTATCCATTCTAATTCATTCGTACAATCCATTCTAATTCATTCGTACGATCCATTCTAATTCATTCGTACGATCCATTCTAATTTATTCGTACGAATGTATCCATTATAATTCATTCGTACGATCCATTCTAATTCGAATGGATACATTCACACGAATGAATTAGAATGGATTAGAATGGATCGTACGAATGGATTAGAATGGATCGTACGAATGAATTAGAATGGATCGTGCGAATGAATTAGAATGGATCGGACGAATGAATTAGAATGGATCGGGCGAATGAATGGATAGAATGGATCGTACGAATAAATTAGAATGAAATAGAATGGATACATTCGTGCGAATAAATTAGAATACATCGTATGAATGAATTAGAATGGATACATTCGTGCAAATGAATTAGAATGGATTGTACGAATGAATTAGAATCGATCATACGAATGAATTAGAATGGATCGCACGAATGTATTAGAATGGATACATTCGTGTGAATGAATTAGAATGGATCGTACGAATGAATTAGAATGGATCTTATGAATGAATTAGATTGGATCGTAGGAATGAATTAGAATGGATCGTACGAATGAATTAGAATTGATACATTCGTGTAAAAGAATTAGAAAGGATCGTACGAATGAATTAGAATGGATCGTACGAATAAATTAGAATGGATTGTACGAATAAATTAGAATGGATGCATTCGTACGAATGCATTAGAATGGATCATACGAATGAATTAGAATGGATCTTACGAATGAATAAGAATGGATCGTACGAATGAATTAGAATGGATACATTCGTATGAATGACTTAGAATGGATCGTACGAACAAATGTAGCCATTATAATTCATTTATACGATCCATTCTAATTCATTCGCACGAATTTATCCATCCTAATTCATTCGTATGATCCATTCTAATTCATTCGCACAAATGTATCATTTCTAATTCATTCGTATGATCCATTCAAATTCATTCATATGATCCATCTAATTCATTTGCACGAATATATCCATTCTAATTCATTCGTACGATCTATTCTAATTCATTCGCATGAATGTATCCATTCTAATTCAGTCGTATGATCCATTCTAATTCATTCTCACGAATGTATCCATTCTAATTTATTCGTACGATCCATTCTAATTCATTCGCACGAATGTATCCATTCTAATTCATTCATAATATCCATTCTAATTCATTCGCACGAATGTATCCGAATGAATTAGAATAGATACATTCGTGCAAATGAATTAGAATGGATCGTACGAATGAATTAGAATGTATTGTACGAATGAATTAGAATGGATCGTGCGAATAAATTAGAATGGATCGTACGAATGAATTAGAATGGATATATTCATGCGAATGAATTTGAATGGATCATACGAATGAATTAGAATGGATCATATGAATGAATTAGAATGGATCGTACGAATGAGTTAGAATGGATGCATTCGTGCGAATGAATTAGAATGTGTGGGTGCAAATTTTGGCATAAGTTTACCTACTACCACGGGACCCACCGGCCCTGCCTGGTGGGCCCACGAGGACTACCACGGGACCCACCGGCCCTGCCTGGTGGGCCCACGAGGACTACCACGGGACCCACCGGCCCTGCCTGGTGGGCCCACGAGGACTACCACGGGACCCACCGGCCCTGCCTGGTGGGCCCACGAGGACTACCACGGGACCCACCGGTCCTGCCTGGAGGATCCCCAGATACGGCAGCAGAAACCGCCATTTACCCCGGAATTCCCCACCAGAGAAGTCTATAAATAGCAGAGCCTTCGAATGTAAAAGGATCGATTCTGAAAAAAGATCGAATTCTCAGTTCTAAGAAACCAGAGCTCTGGGATTTCTAACTTCCGATCTACCATCTCTCTTTGATCTTCTTTTCTCTTTCGAAGAGATCAGGGAGCTTTCAGTGACACTCGGCCTGTCGAGGTCACTTCAACTAAGTGTTAGTGAATTCGGGTTGCTCCCTATAGCACGGAGATGTAGGCTTCGGCTGAACTCCGAGATCACATCTCGTGTCACAATTTCTCTGATTGCATTCCTCTGTTTGCATATCAAAAGACTTCGACTTCAATCAACAGATCGATCAACGATCTTCGACATCAACTTCGACTCCAATTGACTGGTGCTGCGAGAGTCTTCGGGTCGGCACGAAGATTTTCCCCCACAGTTTGGCGCCGTCTGTGGGATCACGAGCGAAAAGCTGTGTTCTCTCTCTCTACTTCGACTACCAGATCAATAGCCAAACTTCCTCGCCCCCTCGGTTGATCAGACAACTGATCGGACATCGGCAATCTCGTTGTACCCTTCGCACTCTGAATGGCGAGAACCAAACACCAGGGTCAACCAGAAGGAAGTAACACTCAACATCAACCTCGTCCTGAGACTCGTTCAATGAGTCAAAGGCTCAACTTCGGGCAGCCCCTTGCTGTCCCCGAGATGGGGGTTCATTCAGGAAGCGGGAGATCAGTCGATCGACCGATCGCCCCTCATCCTCATCAATCAATTGGGCAGACTGTCCCTGCTCCTGCTGAAGATCCTCCATCGACTTACCAGATCTCTGCAATCGATTTCCAACTACTCCAATTGGCGAAGCAAAACGCCACCCTCACTGCTGAGAGGGATGCTCTGAAGAAGGCAGCTTCCGAAGCTGGAATTGCTATTCCGATCCCCTCCGCAAGTGAGAGGGTTAATCCTCCTCGACATTCAATTCACTCCGAACAACGGAAGTCAATGGGCACTGATGCCCTCGAGAGGATTCGACGCGACCCAACTCCCTCTGTTGCTCCTTGGAAGCAGAGTGTCTGGGATCGTCTTGACGACGAGTCCTCCCAATCCTCATCTGGTCGTAACTGCGACAAGAGAGCACCATCGAAGCTCAACATGCCAAGGAAGCACCAAATGAAAGGCGCTCCTTCAAAGAGTAGAGTCTCCCCTTCCATTCCACTCCAACGTGGACTTGGATCGGACCTTCGACACCGACTTCGACCGGCAAACACTTCAATGCCAGAGCAAGACCTTGCGATCTTGCCTCTTGACCAACCCCTAGGTCGAGGACATGGTCGTAGGGATGGGTACTCCTCTGCCGGGCCTCTACATCGAAGTCTCTTCGAGACCACCTTTCCAAGAGGATGGAGAACTCCTATCCTCCCCAAATTCAACTGTATCAGAGGAGATCCAAGCCTCCATATACTTGCTTTCAAGCAAGCTCTAACACCACACGAAGAGGAAAACAACGTGCTCTGCCGCACCTTCGCGGGAAGTCTTGATGAGCCTTCACTCGACTGGTATCACAATCTCCGAGCTGGGTCCATCACCCAGTTCGGTGTTTTGGCTAACCTCTTTGTGCAGCACTATCAACTCAATCTAAAGCCAGAGAAGAAACTCGACTCTCTCTACCGACTGAGGATGGGTGCAGACGAGACTCTTCGCAGCTTCACGAGGAGGTTTCGCAACGAGCATGCTGCTCTCTCTGGAAGACATCTTGATGATGAAGCCATCATGTTGGCTTTCCAGAACGCTCTACGCTTCGATCTACACATCTATAACGACTTTATCCGCAATCCCCCTCCTTCTCTGGGTGCAATGTTTGACCGAATTCAAAGAGAGATTGAGGTGGAAGACGATCAAGTCGCTCGGAAAGGGCGAGAAACTAAAAGAAGGCCTGCTGAAAGAGAAGCTCCTAAGTATGCTGCAAAGGCTCACAATACTGAAGCAACAGCCCCTCCGGCCAACAAAAGATCAAAGAACGATGGACGTCGATCTCCAACGAAGACCACTTTCACCGAGTGGAATATGCCGGTCGAACAGATACTCGACCGCATTCAACATGAAGAGTTCGTTCGGAGGCCTAATCCTCTTCAGTCGAATTCCAAATTCACAGCAGACAAAACAGTCTACTGTGACTTCCATCGATGTCACGGCCATTCCACTGATCGGTGTTTTCGGCTGAAGTTCCATCTTGAAGACCTATTGCGAGAAGGCCATCTTCAAGAATTCGTCAACAACGGGCATGATCAACGTCGAACTTCTGCAAAGGGCAAAGAAGTGTGCTGGATTCACCAAATCTCCTCTAACCGGCAAACTATCTCTGTGAATGCCAATGTTTTTGGTATTCATGGAACATTGCACAACCAAAGTCTGACTGGGAAAGAAGTGGATCGCCAAGTTCGACGCATCTTCCACGTTCGTTCTACTGCGAGCAAAGAAGATACCTGGATCGAGAAACCCATCGAAGGTCTTGCTTGGCCATCAATCGTCTTCAACGACACCGATCTTCAAGGAGTCCATACTCCACATCGAGACCCCCTGGTCTTGAAACTCATCATCGATGGGAGCACCGTCAATCGAATCCTCATCGATACCGGAAGCTCTATCGACATTATGTTCTCGGACTGTTTCAAACGTCTGGGACATAAGTATCAAAGCCTCGACGTCGTCCCGACTGTGATCACCGGCTTCAATGGTGAACAAAGCATCACAGTGGGCGAATCCAGATTTACCATCGACCTCAGCCGAGAAACTCGAGTTTCGGTGAGGTTTGCAATCGTCGAAGGAATGTCTAGCTACAACGCCATTCTTGGGCGACCATTCCTCCATCAGATCAATGCCATCTCCTCCTCTTACCATCAACTACTCAAGTTTGCAATTGGAGAAGGCATCGTCTGCATTCGAGGCGATCAGCAAGCTGGAAGATCTTGTGAAGCTGCTGCTGCTAAAACAGATCGAAAGATCAATATTGCTCCTCCAAAGCGGCCACGAGATGAAGCTGGTCCCTCTTCCAAATAGCAATCAAAGGAGATTCCGCTGATCGAACCTCCACCAATCGAATGGGAAGCATCACCTTCAATTGAAGAAATCATCCCGATCAACATAGGCAGCAGAGATCTCCCTCGACAAACATTTATTGGTACCGGTCTTAGCGACGCAGAAGCGCAAGACATGGTATCCTTCCTCCAGTCCAATATCGACGTCTTTGCTTGGTGTTTCGAAGACATGCCTGGTATCAATCCGGATGACGCTTGTCACCGACTTGCGATCAAAGAAGAGGTGAAGCCCGTCAAGCAAAAGCCTCGCACCATTCGACCAGAGCTGCAAGTTGCTGTTCAAGAAGAAATTACCAAGCTACTCGCAGCCGGATTCATCCGAGAAGTAGAATATCCAACTTGGATCTCTAATATAGTGGCTGTTCCAAAGAAGAATGGGAAAGTCAGAGTCTGCATCGACTTTACCAATCTCAACAAGGCTTGCCCCAAAGATCCTTTTCCCATGCCAAGGATAGATAGACTCGTCGACGCCACTGCTGGCCATGAGCTATTGTCTTTCATGGATGGATATTCTGGATATAATCAAATTCCACTTCATCCAGACGATCAAGAGAAGACATGTTTTGTGACTAGCCGAGGTCTTTATTGCTACAATGTCATGCCATTCGGCCTCAAAAATGCTGGTTCCACCTATCAAAGGCTAGTCACCAAAATGTTCGAAGATCAGATCGGTCGCAACGTCGAAGTCTATGTCGATGATCTCCTCACCAAGAGTTCCGTTCGGAGCAAGCATCTATCTGATCTGGCTGAAACCTTCCAAGTCCTCTGAAAGTATCGAATGAAGCTTAATCCAGCCAAGTGCGCTTTCGGATTTCAATCTGGCAAATTCCTGGGTCATCTTGTGACCAGGAGGGGAATCGAAGCCAATCCCGATCAAATTCGAGCCATCATCGATATGCCTTCACCTACAAATCGAAAAGAAGTTCAACGCCTCACTGGAAGGTTAGCAGCACTCAATCGATTCATTTCAAAATCTTCCGACAAATGCAAGCCCCTCTTCGACAAACTACGAAAGGCGGATACATCCGGCTGGAGTCCAATATGTGAAGAGGCATTTCAAAGCATCAAGAAATATCTGGTGCAAGCTCCCATCCTGACTGCTCCATTGCCAAAAGAAGACTTGTGGCTCTATCTGGCCGTGACCGATCAAGCAATCAGCGCGGTCTTAGTCAGTAGAAGAGAAGGCGTCGAACATCCAGTCTACTACATCAGCCATACTCTCCTTCCAGCTGAAACTCGCTACTCAAAAACTGAGAAGGTCATCTTGGCCTTGCTCACTGCATCGCGTCGTCTTCAACCGTACTTCATCTCCCACCAGATTACTGTCATTTCAGAACACTCACTCAAAGATATCATTGACAAAGCTGGTCGAGCTGGTCGAATGACCAAATGGGTGATCGAAATGAGTGCTCTGGGGATTCAATTCGAATCTCGCACTTCTATCAAAGGTCAAGCAATTGCTGATTTTCTAGCTGACTTTCCAGTTGAAGACCCCATCACTTGGGAAGAGGATGTCGACATGCGCTTGGAAGATGAGGATAATCCTCCGATCAATCCTGCAACAAAAATTGATCCAAGTCTTGAAGTTATTGCTGCAACTCCTCCTTGGAAGCTGTATACTGATGGAGCATCAAGTTCGATCGGTTCGGGAACTGGGATAGTCTTAATATCCCCCGAACTTGATCATCTCCAGAAGGCCACTCTCCTTGGATTCAATGCCACCAACAACGAAGCTGAATACGAAACACTCATTTCCGGACTCGAAATGGCAGAATCCCTGGGGGTAGATCGAATCATCATCTACAGCGACTCCCAGTTGATTATAAGGCAAATCAATGGAGAGTACACAGCTCGTGAAGAAAGAATGCAACTCTACTTAGCCTTAGTACGACGTCTTCAACAACGTTTTACTACAATTGAGTTCGTTCAAATTCCAAGAGCAGAAAACCGAGAAGCAGATGCCTTAGCTAATGCTGCCTCAGTTCTGGGAGACTCGCTTGGAGGAAGGCAAATACAGATCAATTATCAAGAAGTGCCCAAGACCATCCCCGATCAACAGATCCTTACTACTACAAAAGGATCTGGGGGTGGAGATCAGCTTGAAGATTGGAGACGACCAATTCTTGACTTCTTCAAACATGGCAAAATGCCAGAAGATCCAATTCAAGCCCGAAGACTTCAAAGGAAGCTTCCCTGCTACACTATTCAAGGAGAAGATCTGTACTTCAAATCTCACAACGGGATGTTGCTCAAGTGCCTTGGTCCCGAGCAAGCACAATCAATCCTGATTGATATCCACTCTGGAGCTTGTGGCAATCATTCGGGAGGAAGATCTCTTGAAGCCAAGACGAAGCTACAAGGGTACTACTGGCCAACAATGGCAAGGGATGCTCAACAAGTCGTTCAAAGATGCGAGCCTTGCCAACGGCACGCTCGAGCTATCCATCTCCCTGCAGATGAACTTCATCAATTATCAAGTCCCTGGCCTTTCCATCAATGGGGGTTAGATTTCTTGGGTCCTTTCCCTCCAACTCCAAGCAAGAAGAAATATCTACTGCTGGCTACTGATTACTTCACCAAATGGGTTGAAGCTGTGCCCCTCTTTCGAGAGACTGACGACGAAGTGATCAAATTCATTCGGCACAACATCTTCTCAAGGTTTGGCACACCTCAAGTTCTTGTTGCTGACAATGGAGCTCAATTTGACTCAGACAAATTCCGAGAGTTCTGTCTGAACAACGGTATCAAGCTATTCTATTCAACTCCAAGATATCCTCAATGCAATGGTCAAGCTGAAGCCTCAAACAGAGCCATACTTGATATACTCAAGAAGAAACTCAATGACAAGAAAGGATTGTGGGAGCAAGTCCTACCTGAAGTTCTTTGGGGGTATCGCACAACTCTGAGAAGATCCACAGGGTTCTCACCCTTCCGTCTGATATATGGATCGGAAGCAGTACTCCCAACAGAAAACATATCAAGTACTTTGAAGACTCGAGCTGTTGAAGAAGGAGTCAATGAAGAACTTCGGATCAATGATCTAGACTTCTCCGAAGAATTACGAGATCAAGCATCACTTCGTGTGGCCAAATACCAACAGAAGATCAAAAGAGCCTACGATGAGAAAGTCTACAAGAGACAATTCCCAGTGGGCAGTCTAGTTCTCAGAGCAGTTTTCTACAATACCAAAGAACACAGCAGTGGAAAGCTTGCTCCCAACTGGGAAGGTCCATATATCATTGAATCAGTAGGAGGCAAAGGTTCTTACAGACTGATCACACCAGAAGGAGATAGATTGCCTCGAGCTTAGAATTCTAGACACCTTAAGATGTTCTATCCATGATGTAAATTTTTGTGATGAATAAAGTTCTCTTTCAAAGTGTTCAAATGTGCAGCTGTTCAATTTTTCAATTCAAGTTCTGAAGCAGTTTCAAGTTATCCATATTCAAGTTACCAGGTCTTTTAACAAGTTTGGGAGTTAGAGTTGCGACTCAACCCCTTACTAGCAAATGTTAAAAACTGACCACATTCCAGTTACCAAGTCTTAACAAGTTCGGGTGTTAGGGTTGCGACTCAACCCCTTACTGGCAAATGTTAAACTGACTTTCAAATTTCAATATTCAATTTCAATCAATTTCTACATCGTTTAACAGGTTTGGGTGCTTGAGTTGCGACTCAACCCCTCACATTCAAGTGTTATACGAATTCAAGTCCAATTTTCAAAGTTACATTCAAAAGATTGTATCTATTCTAATACTATT
This sequence comes from Chamaelirium japonicum, assembly GCA_947650365.1. Taxonomy (NCBI): domain Eukaryota; kingdom Viridiplantae; phylum Streptophyta; class Magnoliopsida; order Liliales; family Melanthiaceae; genus Chamaelirium; species Chamaelirium japonicum. Next base: position 63,722,947 of record OX393555.1, on the reverse strand, counting down.
GAGATCATGATAGTCAAAGGTATTCAACTCAAGAGACATTCAATTTTCAAATACCAAGAAGATCTTCTATTATCAAAATATGCCAGATACAAGAGTGCGCTGTTACATTTCAAAAATTTACAAGTACAACAACGAAGAAGAAGAAAAGTCTCAGGGCTTGGCCACACTCTTCGCATGCGACTTCTCCCCTTCAGATCCAGGACGAGCTTTGCTCGCCACTGATGCCTTAGAGGATCGGACACTGGAAACATGGGCCCTGAGCGCTTCTGCCGCCTTCTCTGCTGTTTCCTTGTAAACCTTGCACTCAGACAACGCGTGCTCCAGTGCCTTCTTCGAAGTCTCTTCTCTGGCAGTGAAGACAGCGTGCTGGGTAGCAAGTTGTTGCTTCAGCTCTTGGATCTCGATGGTGCGACCACAGGACACATCCTCAACCTTGGAGAGTCGAGTCTTCAAGGATTCGAGCTCGTGACTCTGTGCCTCACATCGATCCTGCAGCCCTTTGATCTCCAGCTTCCCCTTGCGAAGATCCTCAATCTTGGTTTTGAGAGAGGCTTTCTTCGAAGTCAGGAGCTCTCTCAGCTCATCTCTCTCCGCGGTTACAGCCTCCAGTGTAGCAGTCAAGTGAGATATTTCAGCTAAGGCTTCTTTTGCTCCCGCCCTCATGGAGAGTTTGGTTGCGACATTCATAACCGCTGAGTTCTGCAAAAGAACAAAAGAGTTAGAATTATTATAAAGATACAACCCAGATGATTGATCGAGCAGAGGCACCTACCAACAGATCAAGTCTCTCGAAAGCTTCATCCAGAGTAGCCCCCGGGAGGTTGATGAGTTTCCTGATCGCAGCAGTGGGGCGGTTGATATCAACGTCACCCAAGCTTCTTATTGTCGGAGTCAATCCAGCAGGTGCACCTACAATCAACGAGAGACCAAAGTGTTAGATTATTTTCGAGCTTCAGAGGCAAGACATTCAAGGAAAGTTAGTTCAATTACCTGAGGTTTCGACCCTCGGCTCTTTGCCCTTCCTGCGATCAGAGCCACCCTGAGGGGTCGACTTCTCCTGAATCGGGGTTGGCGCTGGTTGAGGTGGAGGAGCCCCATCACCCACTCGACTTCCCCTCTCCAAATGAGTAGGGGGGGAAGCATTCCTCAGAGGAGAGACTCTCTCTTCCTCTTGTGATCCGCCAGGCTGGATGAGCCCTGCCACCATTGCTTCCACCTCCTCAGCTAGAGAGCGAGAGGGGGGTGGGGGTTGCTCGACTTCTACACCCCCGCTCGTTGTTGCTCCTTCAATGCGAGGAACGTCAGGGGGAATCTGATCGAGGGGTGTGGGGTTGCTTCCAACCCCACCACTCCTCGACAGCTTTATTTTCAGGCGCATCGGCCTCTTCAATTCATCAAATTTGTAGGCGGGAACCACTCTTTGGCCATCGCCTTCTGCATCCATAACTCCTTCCATCTGACGGGCCTTAGCCTCGTCAATGGGAACAGGAATTGAATCTTCTCCTATTGCACCAACAGTGGGGGTGGGAGGAATTTCTTCCTCACCACCCCCATTCTCGCCATCTCCACCAGAAGGAGTCGATGACAGATCATCCTCGCCGTCGCCGTCCTCATCATCGTCATTACCACTGTTGTCGTGGCTGACATTTTCAATCTCTTCATCTTCCTCGTCGTTCCCCTTCTTCTTTTCTTCTTCAACTTCTTTCTTCTCCTTATCTTCATCTTCTTTTTGTTTGATGAGGGTTTTTCGTTTCTTCCTCACTGGTCCTCTTTGGATCACCAGCTTCTCGTCAAAAGTGGGCAATCGGCGCCTTGCAGTGTAGATTTTCTTCTCGGCCCGAATCTTCCGGATGATCTTGCCCGAGTGGGGATCCTCTTCGTAGTCAGAGTATAGGACTTCATTGTCCTCATATCTGTCCTTTGATCTGTGGAGGAGATTGGCCTTGCCATATCTCACTGGGCAGTTGGAGAATTGTTTCCATGACCTGGTCCCGCAGGTCAACTCAAGAAATAAGTTGTCTATGGCTCCAGCCCTCTCAGAAGTCCAGGCGAAGATGCCTCCCTCGCTGTACATCTTCACTGCCTCGTGCACACTGTCTCGGGGGGTGTCGGGCACTGACATGGATGTCCATGCACCAGAAACAGAGATTGGCCAATCAGTATACAATTTGTCCGAAGAGACTGTATCGGTGAGTGGGCGCAGTGGAGATACGCCAGTCAAATTGTAGAACGGGCTGTCCCTTCTGTAAGCCCATCTGTAGTGGAAGAAAAAATACCCTAACTCAATCCTGGCAACTTCTCCTTCCGGGATACTGGAGTAGCATGCCCTCAAGTCTTCCTGGAAATCCGACTCCACTCGGCAGAATGCATAGATTATTCGCCAGGCGTTTCCTGTGACCTGCCCCGGGCAAAGGCCAGAAGTATTCAACAATCTTGCAGCAAAGGGTGGCAGCGGTAAACGCAGACCGCAGTTCATTTGGCCGATGGTCACAATGGTTCCCATGACCTTCTCGTTGCTGGCGTAGCTGGTAAAGACAGTCTTCTTATCAATACCAAAAGCCGTCTGGATGCTAGGGAGTGAAGGCTGCGCCCCCTTCCCTTCTGTGAAGAACGAGAGCAGTGTTTGCCACTTCTTTCTTTTTGTATCCGTGAACTCACCGCCTGTATTGTACATATACTCTGTCTCCTCTGTCAGAGGCATGAGCGGACCCAGAACAAACTTCACTTTAGGGATGAACTCTGGCCTTGATGGCGCCGAAGCAAACCCTACCCCTTGGTGCCTCTTGCCCAGTTGGCCAAGTTCAGCAAGAGCGGCCTTGCCTTTGCCCCGGCCCCTCGGAGGAGATTGAACCTCGACAATTTCCTTCCCCTTTCTCTTCGAGGGAGCCGTACCGGACTTCTTCGAACTGCCGGAGGAAGCCATTCGACCGATCAAACAAGAACAAGAACAAGAACAAGAACAAGAGCAGAAATCAGGAGAACAAGGGTCTGGACTTCGAAAAATTTTGGAAGCGTGAGGCGAAATGACAGCCAGTGAAAACTTTTGTACCCAGGGTAAAACCGGTGCGCAAATCGAGAATACACGTGTCTTCACCATATCAAATCGCGTGTTTTTGTAGGTACACGTGGCATCCATCCATAGCAAGCGCAAAACCAGGCGAACAGTCGCGACCAGGCGAAACGTCGGACCTACCGGTCCACATGAACCAACGGTCCAAGCAAGCCACCGGTCTGGGTAAACCGGACCGCCGGTTCAAAGCAACGTTCAAGCCAACCAAAGATTCAAAACAAGAAGGATCAAGCTCCATCAATGTTCAAAACTCTGCCAAAAGATTGAAAAGCAAAGCAGTGAACCTTCTCTGAAGGGCAGGTTCAAAACTTTAATTCGATCGGTCCAATTTCTACTGGATCTGGCAAAAAACCAAAGGTTTTTGCCGATCACTCGAACCTTGACCGGATATTTTTTTCACCGATCGGACAAACATGTCCGATCGGCGAAAATTCTTTGATCGGTCAAATTTCTACTGGATCTGGCAAAAAACCAAGGGTTTTTTGCCGATCACTCGAACCTTGACCGGATATTTTTTTCACCGATCGGACAAACATGTCCGATCGGCGAAAATTATTTGATCGGTCAAATTTCTACTGGATCTGGCAAAAAACCAAGGTTTTTTGCCGATCACTCGAACCTTGACCGGATATTTTTTCACCGATCGGACAAACATGTCCGATCGGCGAAAATTATTTGATCGATCAAATTTCTACTGGATCTAGCAAAAAACCAAGGTTTTTTGCCGATCACTCGAACCGTGACCGGATATTTTTTCACCGATCGGACAAACATGTCCGATCGGCGAAAATTATTTGATCGGTCAAATTTCTACAGGATCTGGCAAAAAACCAAGGTTTTTTGCCGATCACTCGAACCTTGACCGGATATTTTTTCACCGATCGGACAAACATGTCCGATCGGCGAAAATTATTTGATCGGTCAAATTTCTACTGGATCTGGCAAAAAACCAAGGTTTTTTGCCGATCACTCGAACCTTGACCGGATATTTTTTCACCGATCGGACAAACATGACCGATCGGCGAAAATTATTTGATCGGTCAAATTTCTACTGGATCTGGCAAAAAACCAAGGTTTTTTGCCGATCACTCGAACCTTGACCGGATATTTTTTCACCGATCGGACAAACATGTCCGATCGGCGAAATTTATTTGATCGGTCAAATTTCTACTGGATCTGGCAAAAAACCAAGGTTTTTTGCCGATCACTCGAACCTTGACCGGATATTTTTTCACCGATCGGACAAACATGTCCGATCGGCGAAAATTATTTGATCGGTCAAATTTCTACTGGATCTGGCAAAAAACCAAGGGTTTTTTCCGATCACTCGAACCTTGACCGGATATTTTTTCACCGATCGGACAAACATGTCCGATCGGCGAAAATTATTTGATCGGTCAAATTTCTACTGGATCTGGCAAAAAACCAAGGTTTTTGCCGATCACTCGAACCTTGACCGGATATTTTTTTCACCGATCGGACAAACATGTCCGATCGGCGAAAATTCTTTGATCGGTCAAATTTCTACTGGATCTGGCAAAAAACCAAGGGTTTTTTGCCGATCACTCGAACCTTGACCGGATATTTTTTTCACTGATCGGACAAACATGTCCGATCGGCGAAAATTATTTGATCGGTCAAATTTCTACTGGATCTGGCAAAAAACCAAGGTTTTTTACCGATCACTCGAACCTTGACCGGATATTTTTTCACCGATCGGACAAACATGTCCGATCGGCGAAAATTATTTGATCGGTCAAATTTCTACTGGATCTGGCAAAAAACCAAGGTTTTTTGCCGATCACTCGAACCTTGACCGGATATTTTTTCACCGATCGGACAAACATGTCCGATCGGCGAAAATTATTTGATCGGTCAAATTTCTACTGGATCTGGCAAAAAACCAAGGTTTTTTGCCGATCACTCGAACCTTGACCGGATATTTTTTCACCGATCGGACAAACATGTCCGATCGGCGAAAATTATTTGATCGGTCAAATTTCTACTGGATCTGGCAAAAAACCAAGGTTTTTTGCCGATCACTCGAACCTTGACTGGATATTTTTTCACCGATCGGACAAACATGTCCGATCGGCGAAAATTATTTGATCGGTCAAATTTCTACTGGATCTGGCAAAAAACCAAGGTTTTTTGCCGATCACTCGAACCTTGACCGGATATTTTTTCACCGATCGGACAAACATGTCCGATCGGCGAAAATTATTTGATCGGTCAAATTTCTACTGGATCTGGCAAAAAACCAAGGTTTTTTGCCGATCACGCGAACCTTGACCGGATATTTTTTCACCGATCGGACAAACATGTCCGATCGGCGAAAATTATTTGATCGGTCAAATTTCTACTGGATCTGGCAAAAAACCAAGGTTTTTTGCCGATCACTCGAACCTTGACCGGATATTTTTTCACCGATCGGACAAACATGTCCGATCGGCGAAATTTATTTGATCGGTCAAATTTCTACTGGATCTGGCAAAAAACCAAGGTTTTTTGCCGATCACTCGAACCTTGACCGGATATTTTTTCACCGATCGGACAAACATGTCCGATCGGCAAAAATTATTTGATCGGTCAAATTTCTACTTGATCTGGCAAAAAACCAATGTTTTTTGCCGATCACTCGAACCTTGACCGGTTGAATTTTGACCGATCGGTCAAAATTTGACCGATCGATCAAAAATGACCGATCGGTCAAAATTTAACCGATCGGTCAAATTTCAGTCGATCGGTCAAATTTACTACTGGATCGGTCAAAAAACCCTGTTTTTTGACCGATCACCCGATTCTTGACCGGTTGAATTTTGACCGATCAGTCAAAATTTGACCGATCGGTCCAAATTTGACCGATCGGTCCTTTTTTACTCTAACACGCGACAAGTTTCTTCGTGTCCGTTTTTCAAAACAGGAAGTTGCTGTTCTTTGCACCAAATCCAAGCCAGCCAGAATGCACTCTAGCTAACTTGGAGGGGGTAACTGTGGGTGCAAATTTTGGCATAAGTTTACCTACTACCACGGGACCCACCGGCCCTGCCTGGTGGGCCCACGAGGACTACCACGGGACCCACCGGCCCTGCCTGGTGGGCCCACGAGGACTACCACGGGACCCACCGGCCTTGCCTGGTGGGCCCACGAGGACTACCATGGGACCCACCGGCCCTGCCTGGTGGGCCCACGAGGACTACCACGGGACCCACCGGTCCTGCCTGGAGGATCCCCAGATACGGCAGCAGAAACCGCCATTTACCCCGGAATTCCCCACCAGAGAAGTCTATAAATAGCAGAGCCTTCGAATGTAAAAGGATCGATTCTGAAAAAAGATCGAATTCTCAGTTCTAAGAAACCAGAGCTCTGGGATTTCTAACTTCCGATCTACCATCTCTCTTTGATCTTCTTTTCTCTTTCGAAGAGATCAGGGAGCTTTCAGTGACACTCAGCCTGTCGAGGTCACTTCAACTGAAGTGTTAGTGAATTCGGGTTGCTCCCTATAGCACGGAGACGTAGGCTTCGGCTGAACTCCGAGATCACATCTCGTGTCACAATTTCTCTGATTGCATTCCTCTGTTTGCATATCAAAAGACTTCGACTTCAATCAACAGATCGATCAACGATCTTCGACATCAACTTCGACTCCAATTGACTGGTGCTGCGAGAGTCTTCGGGTCGGCACGAAGATTTTCCCCCACAGAATGGATCGTACGAATGAATTAGAATGTATACATACGTTCGAATAAATTAGAATGGATCGTACGAATGAATTAGAATGGATACATTCGTGCGAACGAATTAGAATAGTTCGTACGAATGAATTAGAATGGATCGTACGAATGAATTAGAATGGATACATTGTAATTCATTCGTAAGAGCTATTCTAATTTATTCGTACGATCCATTCAATTCATTTGTACGATCCATTCTAATTCATTTGAACGATCCATTCTAATTCATTCATACGAACCATTCTGATTCATTTGTATGATCCATTATGATTCATTCATACGATCCATTCTGAATCATTCATACGATCCATTCTAATTCATTCGTATGATCCATTCTAGTTCATTCGTACGATCCATTCTAATTTATTCGCACGAATGTATCCATTCTAATTCATTCGTACGATCCATTCAAATTCATTCGTACGATCCATTCTAATTCATTCATACAATCCACTCTAATTCATTCGCACGAATGTATCCATTCTAATTCATTTATACGATCCATTCTAATTCATTCGTACGATCCATTCTAATTCATTCGTACGATCCATTCTAATTCATTCGTATGATCCAATCTAATTCATTCGCACGAATGTATCCATTCTATGTTATTCGTACGATCCATTCTAATTCATTCGTATGATCCATTCTAATTTATTCGCACGAATGTATCCATTCTAATTCATTCGTGCGATCCATTCTATTTCATTCATATAATCCATTCAAATTCATTTGTACGATCCATTCAAATTCATTCTTACGATCCATTCTAATTCATTCGTACGATCTACTCTAATTCATTCATACGATCCATCCTAACTCATTCATACGATCCATTCTAATTCATTCGCACGAATGTATCCATTATAATTCATTCATACAATCTATTCTAATTCCTTCGTATGATCCATTCTAAGTCATTTGTACGATCCATTCTAATTCATTCGTACGATCCATTCTAATTCATTCGCACAAATGAATTAGAATGGATACAATCGTCCGATCCATTCTAATTCATTCGTATGATCCATTCTAATCCATTCGCACGAATGTATCTATTCTAATTCACTCGTACAATCCATTATAATTCATTCGTATGATCCATTCTAATTCATTCGTACGATCCGTTCTAATTTATTCTTACAGTCTATTATAATTCATTCGTACGATTGAATGTAGCCATTCTAATTCATTCGTATAATCTATTTTAATGCATTCATACGATCCATTCTAATTTATTTCTACGATCCATTCTAATTCATTCACACGAATGTGTCCATTCTAATTCATTCGTACGATTCATTCTAATTCATTTGTATGATCCATTCTATTTCATTCCCACGAATGTATCCATTCTAATTCATTCGTACGATCTATTCAAATTCATTAGAATGGATACATTCGTACGATCTCTAATTCATTTATACGATCCATTTGAATTTATTTGTATGATCCATTCTAATTCATTCGTACGATCCATTCTAATTCATTCTCACGAATTAGAATGGATCGTACGAATAAACTAGAATGGACGAATGAATTAGAATGGATCGTACGAATGAATTACAATGGATCGTACGTATGAATTAGAATGGATCGTACGAATGAATTAGAATGGATTTTACGAATGAATTAGAATGGATCATACGAATGAATTAGAATGGATACATTCGTGCGAAAGAATTAGAATGGATCGTATGAATGAATTAGAATGGATCATATGAATGAATTAGAATGGATACATTCGTGTGAATGAATTAGAATGGATCGTACGAATGGATTAGAATGGATCAATTTGTGCGAATGAATTAGAATACATCGTACGAATGAATTAGAATGTATCGTACGAATGAATTAGAATGGATACATTCATACAATACAGTCTAAGTCATTCGTATGATCCATTCAAATTCATTCGCACGAATGTATCCATTCTAATTCATTCGTATGATCCTTTGTAATTCGTTCGTACGACCCGTTCTAATTCACTCGCATGAATGTATGCATTCTAATTCATTCGTACAATCCATTCTAATTCATTCGTACGATCCATTCTAATTCACCCGTACAATCCTTTCTAATTCATTCATATGATCTATTCTAATTCTCTCGCACGAATGTATCCTATCTAATTCATTCATACGATCCATTCTAACTCATTCGTACAATCCATTTAAATTCTTTCGTACGATCCATTCTAATTCATTCCATTGAACGATCTACTCTAATCCATTCTAAATCATTCGTAGGATCCATTCTAATTTATTCGCACGAAAGTATCCATTCTAATTAATTCGTACGATCCATTCTAATTCATTCGCATGAATGTATCCATTCTAATCCATTCGTACGATCCATTCTAATTCATTTGTACGATCCATTCTAATTCATTCGTACGATCCATTCCAATTCATTCGTAAGATCCATTCTAATTTATTCTCATGAATGTATCCATTATAATTCATTCGTACTATCTATTCTAATTCGAATGGATACATTCGCATGAATGAATTAGAATGGATTAGAATGGATCGTACGAATGGATTAGAATGGATCGTACGAATGAATTAGAGTGAATCGTGCGAATGAATTAGAATGGATCGTACGAATGAATTAGAATAGATCAGGCGAATGAATGGATAGAATGGATCGTACAAATGAATTAGAATGAATTAGAATGGATATAGTTGTGCGAATGAATTAGAATAGATCGTATGAATGAATTAGAATGGATACATTCGTGCGAATGAATTAGAATGGATCGTACGAATGAATTAGAATCGATCGTACGAATAAATTATAATGGATCGTACGAATGAATTAGAATGGATACATTCGTGTGAATGAATTAGAATGGATCGTACGAATGAATTAGAATGGATATATTTGTGCGAATAAATTAGAATAGATCGTATGAATGAATTAGAATGGATCTTACGAATGAATTAGAATAGATCGTACGAATGAATTAGAATGGATACATTCGTGCAAATGAATTAGAATGGATCGTACGAATTAATTAGAATGGATCGTACAAATTAATTAGAATGGATTGTACGAATGAATTAGAATGGATACATTCGTACGAATACATTAGAATGGATTATACGAATGTAAAAGAATGGATCATACAAATGAATTAGAATGGATCTTACGAATGAATTAGAATGGATACATTCGTCTTAATGACTTAGAATGGATCGTACAAACAAATGTAGCCATTCTAATTTATTCATACGATCCATTCTAATTTATTCGCACGAATGTATCCATCCTAATTCATTCGTACGATCTATTCTAATTCATTCACACAAATGTTTCAATTCTAATTCATTCGTATGATCCATTCAATTTCATTCGTACGATCTATTCTAATTCATTCATACGATCCATTCTAATTCATTCGTACGATCCATTCTAATTCATTCATATGATCCATTCTAATTTATTCGCATGAATGTATCCATTCTAATTCAGTCGTACGATCCATCCTAATTCATTCGTATGATCCATTCTAATTCATTCGTACGATCCATTCTAATTCATTCACAGGAATGTATCCATTCTAATTCATTCGTACGATCCATTCTAATTCATTCATACGATCCATTCAAATTTATTCGTACGATCCATTCTAATTCATCGTACGATCCATTCTAATTCATGCGCACGAATTTATCCATTCTAATTCATCATACGATCCATTCTAATTCATTCACACGAATGTATCCATTCTAATTCATTCGTATAATCCATTCTAATTCATTCGTACGATCCATTATAATTCATTCGCACGAATGTATCCATTCTAATTCGTTCGTACGATCCATTCTAATTCATTCGCACGATCCATTCTAATTTATTCCTACGATCTATTCTAATTCATTCGCTCGAATGTATCCATTCTAATTCATTCGTTCGATCTATTCTAATTCATTCGTACAAATGAATTAGAAAGGTTATATTTGTGAGAATGAATTAGAATGGATCGTACGAATGAATTAGAATGGATACATTTGTGTGAATGAATTAGAATGGATCGTACGAATGAATTAGAATGGATCGTGCGAATGAATTAGAATGGATCGTACGAATGAATTAGAATGGATCGTACGAAAGAATTAGAATGGATCATGCAAATGAATTAGAATGGATCGTACGAATGAATTAGAATAGATCGTACGAATAAATTAAAATGGATTGTACGAATGAATTAGAATGGATCGTGCGAATGAATTAGAATGGATCGTACGAATGAATTAGAATGGATCGTACGAACGAATTAGAATGGATCGTACGAATGAATTGAATGGATCGTACGAATGAATAAGAATGGATCGTACGAATCAATTAGAATAGATCATACGAATGTATCCATTCTAATTCATTAGTACGATCCATTCTAATTTGTTTGTACGATCCATTCTAATTCATTCCTACGATCCATTCTGATTCATTCGCACGAATGTATCCATTCTAATTCATTTGCACGATCCATTCTAATTCATTCCTATGATCCATTCTAATACATTTGTACGATCCATTCTAATTCATTCGTACGATCCATTCTAATTCATTCTCACAAATTTAACCTTTCTAATTCATTTGTACGATCCATTCTAATTCATTCGTATGATCCATTCTAATCCATTCGTACGATCCATTCTAATCCATTCGTAAGATCCATTCTAATTCCTTTGCACGAATGTAACCATTCTAATTCATTCGTACGATCCATTCTAATTCATTCCTACGATCCATCCTAGTTCATTCACACGATACATTCTAATTCATATGCACAAAGGTATCCTTTCTAATTCATTCGTACGATCCATTCTAATTCATTCGTACGATCCATTCTAATTCATTTGCACGATCCGTTCTAATTCATTCCTATGATCCATTCTAATCCGTTCGCACGAATGTAACCATTCTAATTCATTCGTACAATCCATTCTAATTCATTCCTACGATCCATTCTAATTCATTCGCACGAATGTATCCATTCTAATTCATTTGCACGATCCATTCTAATTCATTCCTATGATCCATTCTAATTCATTCGTACGATCCATTCTAATTCATTCGCTCGAATGTATCCATTCTAATTCATTCGTACGATCCATTCTAATTCATTTGTATGATCTATTCGTACGATCCATTCTAATCCATTCGTACGATCCATTCTAATTCATTCATACGATCTATTCTAATTCGTTCGTACAATCTATTCAAATTCATTCGTACGATCCATTCTAATTCATTCGCACGATCCATTCTAATTCATTCGCACGATCTATTCCAATTCATTCATATGATCTAATTCTAATTCATTCGTACGATCCATTCTAATTCATTCGTACGATCCATTCTAATTCATTCGCGCGAATGTATCCATTCTAATCCATTCTAATTCATTCGCTTGAATGTATCCATTCTAATTCATTCGTACGATTCATTCTAATTCATTCGTACGATCCATTCTAATTAATTCGTACGATCCATTCTAATTCATTCGCATGAATGTATCCATTCTAATACATTCGTACGATTCATTCTAATTCATTCGCATGATCCATTCTAATTCATTCGTACGATCCATTCTTATTCATTCATACGATCCATTCTAATTCATTCGCACGATCCATTCTAATTCATTCGCACAATCCGTTCTAATTCATTCACACAATCCATTCTAATTCATTTGCACGAATGTATCCATTCTAATTCATTCGTACGATCCATTCTAATTCATTCGTACGATCCATTCAAATTATTCGCATGATCCAATCGTACGATCCATTCTAATCCATTCGTACGATCCATTCTAATTCATTCATACGATCCATTCTAATTCGTTCGTACGATCCATTCTAATTCGTTCGTACGATCCATTCTAATTCATTCGCACGCACAATCCATTCTAATCCATTCCTATGATCCATTCTAATTCATTCGTACGATCCATTCTAATTCATTTGCTGGAATGTATCCATTCTAATTCATTCGTACAATCCATTCTAATTTATTCGTACAAATGTATCCATTCTAATTCATTTGTACGATCCATTCTAATTTATTCGTACGATCCATTCTAATCCATTCGTACGATCCATTCTAATTCATTCGCATGAATATATCCATTCTAATTCATTCGTACGATCCATTCTAATTCATTCGCACGATCCATTCTAATTCATTCGTATGATCCATTCTAATTCATTCGTACGATCCATTCTAATTCATTCTCACGAATGTAACCTTTCTAATTCATTTGTATGATCCATTCTAATTCATTCGTACGATCCATTCTAATCCATTCGTACGATCCATTCTAAGCCATTCGTACGATCCATTCTAATCCCTTCGTACGATCCATTCTAATTCTTTCTCACAAATGTAACATTTCTAATTCATTTGTACGATCTATTTTAATCCATTCGTATGATCCATTCTAATCCATTCGTACGATCCATTCTAATTCATTCGTACGATCCATTCTAATTCATTCGTACAAATGTATCCATTCTAATTCATTCGTACGATCCATTCTAATTCATTCATACGATCTATTCTAATTCATTCGCACGAATGTATCCATTCTAATTCATTCGCACATCCAATCTAATTCAAACGTATGATCCATTCTAATTCATTCACATGATGTATTCTAATTCATTCGTACGATATATTCCAATTCATTTGTACGATCCATTTTAATTCATTTGTATGATCCATTCTAATGCATTCGTACGAATGAATTAGAATGGATCGTGCAAATGAATTAGAAAGGTTACATTTGTGAGAATGAATTAGAATGGATCGTACGAATGAATTAGAATGGATCGTACGAATGGATTAGAATGGATCGTACGAATGGATTATATAAATGAATTAGAAAGGTTACATTTGTGAGAATGAATTAGAATGGATCGTATGAATGAATTAGAACGGATACATTCGTGCGAATGAATTAGAATGGATTGTACGAATGAATTAGAATGGATCGTGCAAAGGAATTAGAATGGATCGTATGAATAAGTAAGAATGGATCGTACGAATGAATTAGAATGGATACATTTGTGCGAATGAATTAGAATGGATCGTGCGAATGAATTAGAATGGATTATATGAATGAATTATAATGGATATATTTATGCGAATGAATTAGAATAAGCCTTTCCTCGTTTGAACCTCGCCATTAACGTTAAGGCTATGCCATCCTATCGTACGAATGGATTAGAATGGATCGTACGAATGGATTAGAATGGATCGTACGAATGGATTAGAACGGATCGTACGAATGAATTAGAATGGTCATACAAATGTATTAGAAAGGTTATATTTGTGAGAATGAATTAGAATGGATACATTTGTGCGAATGAATTAGAATAGATTAGAATGGATCGTACGAATGGATTACAATCCATTCTAATTCATTTGTATGATCCATTCTAATTCATTCGCTCGAATGTATCCATTCTAATTCATTCGTATGATCCATTCAAATGCATTCGTACGATCTATTCTAATTGATTCGTATGATCCATTCCAATTCATTCGTATGATCTATTCTAATCCATTCGCACGAATGTAACCATTCTAATTCATTCGTACGATTCATTCTAATTCATTCGTATGAGCTATTCTAATTCATTCGTACGATCCATTCTAATCCATTCGTACGATCCATTCTAATCCATTCGTACGATCCATTCTAATCCATTCGTATGATCCATTCAAATTCATTCGCACGAATGTAACCATTCTAATTCATTCACTCGAATGTATCCATTCTAATCCATTCGTACGATTCATTCTAATTCATTTGCAAGATCCATTCTAATTTATTCGTACGATCCATTCTTATTCATTCATATGATCCATTCTAATTCATTCGCACAATCCATTCTAATTCATTCGTACGATCCGTTCTAATTCATTCGTATGATTCATTCTAATTCATTCGCACAAATGTATCCATTCAAATTCATTCGTACGATCTATTCTAATTCATTCGCATGATCCATTCTAATTCATTCGTACGATCCATTCTAATTCATTTGTATGATCCATTCTAATTCATTCGTACTACGCAATCTAATTCATTCGTACTATGCAATCTAATCCATTCGTACGATCCATTCTAATTCATTCGTACTATGCAATCTATCCATTCGTACGATCCATTCTAATTCATTCGCACGAATGTAACCATTCTAATTCATTCATATGATCCATTCTAATTCATTCGTACGATCCATTCTAATTCATTTGTACGATCCATTCTAATTCGTTCGTACGATCCATTCTAATTCATTCGTACGATCCATTCTAATTCATTCTCACAAATGTAACCTTTCTAATTAATTTGTACTATCCATTCTAATTCATTCGTACGATCCATTCTAATCCATTCGTACGATCCATTCTAAACCATTTGTACGATTCATTCTAATTCATTCGCACGAATGTAACCATTCTAATTCATTCGTATGATCCATTCTAATTAATTCCTACGATCCATTCAAATTCATTCGCACGAATGTATCCATTCTAATTCATTTGCACGATCCATTCTAATTCATTCCTCTGATCCATTCTAATTCATTCGTATGATCCATTCTAATTCATTCGCTTGAATGTATCCATTCTAATTCATTTGCACGATCCATTCTAATTCATTCGTACGATCCATTCAAATTCATTCACACGATCCATTCTAATTCATTCGTACGATCCATACAAATTCATTCGTACGATCCATTCTAATTCATTCCTACAATCCATTCTAATTCATTCGTACGATCCATTCTAACGAATGAATTAGATCGAACGAATGAATTAGAATGGATCGTACGAATGAATTAAAATGGATACATTCGTGCGAATGAATTAGAATGGATCGTGCGAATTAATTAGAATGGATCGAACGAATGAATTTGAATGGATACATTTGTGCGAATGAATCTGAATGGATTGTATGAATGAATTACAATGGATCGTACGAATGAATTAGAATGGATCGTGCGAATGAATTAGAATGAATCGTACGAATGCATTAGAAAGGATACATTCGTGTGAATGAATTAGAATGGATCGTACGAATGGATTAGAATGGATCATACAAATGAATTAGAAAGGTTACATTCGTGAGAATGAATTAGAATGGATCGTATGAATGAATTAGAATGGATCATACGAATGAATTAGAATTAATCGTACGAATGAATTAGAATGGATCGTACAAATGAATTAGAATGGATACATTCGTGCGAATGAATTAGAATGGATCGTATGAACGAATTAGAATGGATCGTATGAATTAGAATGGATACATTTGTGCGAATGAATTAGAATGGATCGTACGAATGAATTAGAATGGATCGTACGAATGGATTAGAATGGATCGTATGAATGGATTAGAATGGATCGTGCAAATGAATTAGAATGGATTGCACGAATGTATCCATTCTAATCCATTCGTACGAATGGATTAGAATGGATCGTACGAATGAATTAGAATGGATCGTGCGAATGAATTAGAATGGATCGTATGAATAAATTAGAATGTATCGTACGAATGAATTAAAATGGATACATTTGTGCGAATGAATTAGAATGGATCATACGATTGAATTAGAATGGATCGTACGAATGAATTAGAATGGATCATGCGAATGAATTTGAATGGATCGTACGAATAAATTAGAATGGATCGAACGAATGAATTAGAATGGATACATTCGAGCGAATGAATTAGAATAGGTCGTAGGAATGAATTAGAATGGATCATACAAATGAATTAGAATGGATCGTGCGAATGAATTAGAATGGATTGATCGAATGAATTAGAATGGATACATTCGTGTGAATGAATTAGAATGGATCAGACGAATGAATTATAATGGATCGTACGAATGCATTAGAATGGATCGTACGAATGAATTAGAATGGATACATTTGAGCGAATGAATTAGAATGGATCGTGCGATGAATTAGAATGGATCATACAAATGAATTAGAATGGATTCTAATCCATTCGTACGATCCATTCTAATCTATTCTAATTCATTCGCACAAATGTATCCATTCTAATTCATTCTCACGAATGTAACCTTTCTAATTCATTTGTATGATCCATTCAAATTCATTCGTACGAATGAATAGAATGGATCGTACGAATGAATCGTACAAATGAATTAGAATGGATCATGCGAATGAATTAGAATGGATCATGCGAATGAATTAGAATAGATCGTACGAATGAATTAGAATGGATCGTACGAATAAATTAGAATGGATCGTGCGAATGAATTAGAATGGATCGTACGAATGAATTAGAATGGATCCACCGAATGAGTTAGAATGGATCATACGAATGAATTAGAATGGATCGTACGAATGAATTAGAATGGATACATTCGAGCGAATGAATTAGAATAGATCGTAGGAATAAATTAGAATGGATCATACGAATGAATTAGAATGGATCGTGCGAATGAATTAGAATGGAATGTACGAATGAATTAGAATGGATACATTCGAGCGAATGAATTAGAATAGATCGTAGGAATGAATTAGAATGGATCATACGAATGAATTAGAGTGGATCGTGCGAATGAATTAGAATGGATTGTACGAATGAATTAGAATGGATACATTCATGCGAATGAATTAGAATGGATCGGACAAATGAATTAGAATGGATCGTACGATTCATTCTAATTCATTCGTACGATCCATTCTAATGCATTCGTACGATTCATTCTAATTCATTCGCACGATCCATTCTAATTCATTCGTACGATCCATTCTTATTCATTCATATGATCCATTCTAATTCATTCGCACAATCCATTCCAATTCATTCGTACGATCCATCCTAATTCATTCGATCCATTCTAATTCATTCGCACGATCCATTCAAATTCATTCATATGATCCATTTTAATTCATTCGTACGATCCATTCTAATTCATTCGTACGATCCATTCTAATTCATTCGTACGATCCATTCTAATTCATTTGCATGAATGTATCCATTCTAATTTATTCGTACGATCCAGTCTAATTCATTCGTATGATCCATTCTAATTCATTCGCACGAATATATCCATTCTAATTCATTCGTATGATCCTTTCTAATTCATTTGCACGATCCATTCTAATTCTTTCTTATGATCCATTCTAATTCATTCGCACGAATGTATCCATTCTAGTTCATTCGTGCTCTATTCTAATTCATTCGTACGCTCCATTCTTATTCATCGCACAAATGTATCCATTCTAATTTATTCGTATGATCCATTCAAATTCGCACGATTCATTCTAATTTATTCGTACGATCCATTCTAATTCATTCGCACAAATGTATCCATTCTAATTCATTCGCTCGAATGTATCCATTTTAATCCATTCGTACGATCCATTCTAATTCATCCGTACGATCTAATTCATTCGGACGATCCATTCTTATTCATTCGTATGATCGACTCTAATTCATTCGCACGATCCATTCTAATTCATTCGTACGATCCATTCTAATTCATTCGTATGATCCATTCTAATTTATTCGTATTAATTAGAATAGATCATGCTAATAAATTAGAATGGATCATACGAATGAATTAGAATAGATATATTCATGCGAATGAATTAGAATGGATCATGCGAATGAATTACAATGGATCGTGCGAATAAATTAGAATAGATCGTATGAATAAATTAAAATGGATCGTACGAATGAATTAAAATGGATGCATTTGTGCGAATGAATTAGAATGGATCATATGATTGAATTTGAATGGATCGTACGAATAAATTAGAATCGATACATTTGTGCGATGAATAAGAATGGAGCGTACGAATGAATTAGAATGGAGCGTACGAATGAAATAGAATGGATACATTCGTGCGAATGAATTAGAATGGATTGTACGAATGAATTAGAATGGATCATAGGAATGAATTAGAATGGATCGTGCAAATGAATTAGAATGGATATATTCGTGCGAATGAATTAGAATGGATCGTAGGAATGAATTAGAATGGATCCTACGAATGAATTAGAATGGTTACATTCGAGCGAATGAATTAGAATGGATCGTACGAATGAATTAGAATGGATCGTGCGAATGAATTAGAATGGATCGTACGAATGAATTAGAATGGATACATTCGAGCGAATGAATTAGAATAGATCGTTGGAATGAATCAGAATGGATCATACGAATGAATTAGAAAGGATCGTGCGAATGAATTAGAATGGATTGTACGAATGAAATAGAATGGATCGAACGAATGAATTAGAATGGATACATTTGTACGAATAAATTAGAATGGATTATACTAATGAATTAGAATGGATACATTCTTGCGAATAAATTAGAATGGATCGTATATTCGTGCAAATAAATTAGAATGGATCATACGAATGAATTAGAATGGATCGTACGAATGAATTAGAATGAATCGTACGAATGCATTAGAATGGATCGTACGAATGAATTAGAATGAATCGTACGATCCATTCTAATTCATTTGTACGATCCATTCTAATTCATTCGCACGATCCATTCTAATTCATTCATACGATCCATTCTAATTCATTTATATGATCAATTCTAATTCATTCGTACAATCCATTCTAATTCAGTCGCATGAATGTATCATACGAATGAATTAGAATGGATCATGCGAATGAATTAGAATGGATCGTACGAATGAATTAGAATGGATCGTACGAATGAATTAGAATGGATACATTCGAGCGAATGAATTAGAATGGATCGTACGAATGAATTAGAATGGATCGTGCAAATGAATTAGAATGGATACATTCACGCGAATGAATTAGAATGGATCGTAGGAATGAATTAGAATGGATCGTATGAATGAATTAGAATGGTTACATTCATGCAAATGAATTAGAATGGATCATAGGAATGAATTAGAATGGATCAGGCAAATGAATTAGAATGGATACATTCTTGCGAATGAATTAGAATGGATCGTAGGAATGAATTAGAATGGATCGTACGAATGAATTAGAATGGTTACATTCGTGAGAATGAATTAGAATGGATCGTACGAACATTCTAATTCATTCATACGATCCATTCTTATTCATTCATACGATCCATTCTAATTCATTCGCACGATCCATTCTGATTCATTTGTATGAATGAATTAGAATGGATCGTACGAATGGATTAGAATGGATCGTACGAATGAATTAGAATGGATCGTATGAACAAATTTGAATGGATCGTATGAACGAATTAGAATGGATCGTACGAATAAATTTGAATGGATACATTCGAGCGAATAAATTAGAATGGATCGTACGAATGAATTAGAAAGGATCGTACGAATTAGAATGGATAGTGCGAATGAATTAGAATGGGTCGTACGAATGAATTAGAATGGATTGGACGAATGAATTAGAATAGATCGTGCGAATGAATTAGAATGGATCGTACGAACGAATTAGAATGGATCGTATGAACGAATTAGAATGGATCGTACGAATGAATTAGAATGGATACATTCGAGCGAATGAATTAGAATGGATCATACGAATGAATTAGAATGGATTGTACGAATGAATTAGAATGGATCATATGAATGAAATAGAATGGATCGTACGAATGAATAAGAATGGATCGTATGAATGGAATCCATTCAAATTCATTCGTACGATGCAATCTAATTCATTCGTACAATCCATTCAAATTCATTCGTACGATGCAATCTAATTCATTCGCACAAATGTGTCTATTCTAATTCATTCGTACAATGCGTTCTAATCCATTTGTACGATCCATTCTAATTCATTCGTACGATCCATTCTAATTCATTCGCACGAATGTAACCATTCTAATTCATTTGTACGATCCATTCTAATTCATTCATACGAACCATTCTAATCCATTCGTACGATCCATTCTAATCCATTCGTACGATCCATTCTAATTCATTCGCAAGAATGTAACCATTCTAATTCATTCATATGATCCATTCTAATTCATTCGTACGATCCATTCTAATTCATTCGTATGATCCATTCTAATTCATTTGTACGATCCATTCTAATTCATTTGCATGAATGTATCCATTCAAATTTATTCGTACGAATGAATTAGAATAGATCGTACGAACGAGTTAGAATTAGAATGGTTACATTCGTGCGAATGAATTAGAATGGATCGTACAAATGGATTAGAATGGATCGTACGAATGGATTAGAACGCATTGTACGAATGAATTAGAATAGATACATTTGTGCGAATGAATTAGATTGCATCGTACGAATGAATTTGAATGGATTGTACGAATGAATTAGAATGGATCGTACGAATGAATTAGAATGGATCATGCGAATGAATTAGAATAGATCGTACGAATGAATTAGAATGGATCGTACGAATAAATTAGAATGGATCGTGCAAATGAATTAGCATATATCGTACGAATGAATTAGAATGGATCGTACGAATGAATTAGAATGGATTGTGCGAATGAATTAGAATGGATCCTACGAATGAATTAGAATGGATCAAACGATCCATTCTAATTCATTCTCACAAATGTATCCATTCTAATTCATTCGTATGATCCATTCTAATTTATTCGCATGATCCATTCTAATTCATTCGCACGAATATATCCATTCTAATTCATTCGTATTATCCATTCTAATTTATTTATTCAAATATATCCATTCTAATTCATTCGCACGATCCATTCTAATTCATTTGCACGATCCATTCTAATTCATTCGTACGATCCATTCTTATTCATTCATACGATCCATTTTAATTCATTCGCACGATCCATTCTGATTCATTTGTATGAATGAATTAGAATGGATCGTAAGAATGGATTAGAATGGATCGTACGAATGGATTAGAATGGATCATACGAATGGATTAGAATGGATCGTAAGAATGAATTAGAATGGATCATACAAATGAATTAGAAAGGTTACATTCGTGAGAATGAATTAGAACGGATCGTACGAATGAATTAGAATGGATCATGCGAATGAATTTGAATGGATCGTACAAATGAATTAGAATGGATCGAACGAATGAATTAGAATAGATACATTCGAGCGAATGAATTAGAATAGATCATAGGAATGAATTAGAATGGATCATACAAATGAATTAGAATGGATCGTGCGAATGAATTAGAATGGATTGTATAAATGAATTAGAATGGATACGCACGTACGAATGAATTAGAATGGATCGTACAAATGAATTAGAATGGATCGTACGAATGGATTAGAATGGATCGTACGAATGAATTAGAATGGATCGTACGAATGAATTAGAATGGATCATACGAATGAATTAGAATGGATCGTATGAACGAATTAGAATGAATCGTACGAATGAATTAGAATGGTTACATTCATGCGAATGAATTAGAATGGATCGTACGAATGAATTAGAATGGATCATAGGAATGAATTGGAATGGATCGTGCAAATGAATTAGAATGGATCGTACGAATGAATTAGAATATAACGTGTGAATGAATTAGAATGGATCGTATGAACGAATTAGAATGGATCGTACGAATGAATTAGAATGGATACATTCGAGCGAATGAATTAGAATGGATCGTACGAATGAATTAGAATGGATCATAGGAATGAATTAGAATGGATCGCGTAAATGAATTAGAATGGATACATTCGTGCGAATGTATTAGAATGGATCAGAGGAATGAATTAGAATGGATCGTACGAAAGAATTAGAATGGATACATTCGAGCGAATGAATTAGAATGGATCGTACGAATGAATTAGAATGGATCGTACAAATGAATTAGAAAGGTTACATTTGTGCGAATGAATTAGAATAGATCGTACGAATAAATTAGAATGGATCGTACGAATGAATTAGAATGGGTCGTACGAATTAATTAGAATGGGTCATGCGAATGAATTAGAATGGATCGTATGAATGAATAAGAATGGATCGTGTGAATGAATTAGAATGGATCGTACGAATGAATTAGAATGGATCGTGCGAATGAATTAGAAACATTCGTGCGAATGAATTAGAATGAATTAGAATGGATTGTACGATTCATTCTAATTCATTCGCACGATCCATTCTAATTCATTTGTACGATCCATTCTAATTCATTCGCACGAATGTATCCATTCTAATTCATTTGCACGATCCATTCTAATTCATTCCTATGATCCATTCTAATTCATTCCTACGATCCATTCTAATTCATTCGCACGAATGTATCCATTCTAATTCATTTGCACGATCTATTCTAATTCATTCCTATGATCCATTCTAATTCATACGTACGATCCATTCTAATTCATTCACAAGAATGTATCCATTCTAATTCATTTGCACGATCCATTCTAATCCATTCGTACGATCCATTCTAATCCATTCGTACGATCCATTCTAATTCATTCGCACGAATGTAACCATTCTAATTCATTCATATGATCCATTCTAATCCATTCGTACGATCCATTCTAATTCATTCCTACGATCCATTCTAATTCATTCGTATGAATGTATCCATTCTAATTTATGCGTACGATCCAGTCTAATACATTCGTGCGATCCATTCTAATTCATTCGCACGAATGTATCCATTCTAATTCATTCGTACGATCCATTCTAATTCATTTGTATGATCCCTTCTAATTCATTCGCACGATCCATGCAAATTAATTCGCACGATCCATTCTAATTCACTCGTACGATCCATTCTAATTCATTGCAGAATAGATCCATTCTAATTGGAATACATTCTAATTCATTCGTACGATCCATTCAAATTCATTCGCACGATCCATTCTAATCCATTCTTATGATCCATTCTAATTCATTCATATGATCCATTCTAATTCATTCGTACGATCCATTCTATCCATTCTCACAAATGTATCGTACGATTCATTCGTACAAATGAAATGTACGATATATTTATGCGAATGAATTAGAATGGATCGAACGAATGAATTAGAATGGATACATTTGTGCGAATGAATTAGAATGGATCGTACGAGTGAATTAGAATGGATCGTACGAATGTACGAATGAATTAGAATAGATACATTTGTGCGAATGAATTAGAATGGATCATACGAATGAATTAGTATATATTGTAGGAATGAATTAGAATGAATCATACGAATGAATTAGAATGGATACATTCGAGCGAATGAATTAGAATGGATCATACGAATGAATTAGAATGGATCATAGGAATGAATTAGAATTGATCATGCAAATGAATTAGAATGGATACATTCGTGCGAATGAATTAGAATGGATCATAGGAATGAATTAGAATGGATCGTACGAATGAATTAGAATGGTTACATTCGTGGGAACGAATTAGAATGGATCGTACGAACGAATTAGAATGGATCGTATGAATGAATTAGAATGGATCGTACGAATGGATTGGAATGGATCGAACGAATGGATCATGCGAATGAATTAGAATGGATCGTACGAATGAATTAGAATGGATACATTCGTACAAATGAATTTGAATGGATCATGCGAATGAATTAGAATGGATCGTACGAACGCATTGTACGAATGAATTAGAATAGATACATTTGTGCGAATGAATTAGATTGCATCGTACGAATGAATTTGAATGAATTAGAATAGATTCATTTGTACGAATGAATTAGAATAGATTCATTTGTACGATTCATTCTAATTCATTCGTATGAGCTATTCTAATTCATTCGTATGATCCATTCTAATGAATTAGTACGATTCATTCTAATTCATTCGCATAAATATATCCATTCTAATTCATTCGTACGATCCATTCTAATTCATTCGCACGATCTATTCTAATTCATTCGCACAAATGTATCCATTCTAATTCATTCCTATGATCCATTCTAATTCATTCGTACGATCCATTCTAATTCATTCGCTCGAATGTATCCATTCTAATTCATTCGTACGATCCATTCTAATTCATTCGTACGATCCATTCTAATTCATTCTCACGAATGTAACCTTTCTAATTCATTTGTATGTATCCATTCTAATTCATTCGCACGATCAATTCTAATTCAATTCGTATGATCCATTCTAATTCATTCGCACAATCCATTCTAATTCATTCGTACGATCCATTCTAATCCATTCGTACGATCCATTCTAATTCATTCGTACGATCTATTCTAATTCATTCTCACAAATGTAACCTTTCTAATTCATTTGTACGATCCATTCTAATTCATTCGTACGATCCATTCTAATCCATTCGTACGATCCAGTCTAATTCATTCGTACGATCCATTCTAATTCATTCACACGAATGTATCCATTCTAATTCATTCATACGATCCATTCTAATTCATTCGTATGATCCATTCTAATGCATTCGCACGATCCATTCAAATTCATTTGCACGATCCATTCTAATTCATTCGCACAATCCATTCTAATTCATTCGCACGAATGTATCCATTCTAATTCATTCGCACGATCCATTCTAATTCATTCGTACGGTCCATTCTATTTTATTCGCAAGAATGTATCCATTCTAATTTATTCGCACGATCCATTCTAATTCATTCGTATGATCCATCATAATTCATTCGTACGATCCATTCTAATTCATTCGTACAATGCATTCAAATTCATTCGTACGATGCAATCTAATTCATTCGCACAAATGTATCTATTCTAATTCATTCGTACAATGCGTTCTAATCCATTCGTACGATCCATTCTAATCCATTATTACGATCCATTCTAATTCATTCGCACGAATGTAACCATTCTAATTCATTCATATGATCCATTCTAATTCATTCGTACGATCCATTCCAATTCATTCGTACGATCCATTCTAATTCATTCGCACGATCCATTGTAATTCATTCGCACGATCCATTCTAATTCATTCGTACGATCCATTCTAATTCATTCATACGATCCATTCTAATTCATATTCACAAATGTTTCCATTCTAATTCATTCGTACGATCCATTCTAATTCATTCGCAAGATCCATTCTAATTCATTCGTACGATCCATTCTAATTCATTCGCACGAATGTATCCATTCTAATTCATTCGTACAATATTTTCTAATTCATTCGCACGATCCATTCTAATTCATTCGTATGATCCATTCTAATTCATTCCTACGATCTATTCTAATTTATTCGCTCGAATGTATCCATTCTAATTCATTCGTACGATCCATTCTAATTCATTCGTACGATCCATTCTAATCCATTCCTACGATCCATTCTAATCCATTCGTACGATCCATTCTAATCCATTCGTACGATCTATTCTAATTCATTTGCATGAATATATTCATTCTAATTCATTCGTACAATCCATTCTAATCCATTCGTATGATCCATTCTAATCCATTCGTACATTCGTACGATCCATTCTAATTCATTCTCACAAATGTAGCCTTTCTAATTCATTTGTACGATCCATTCTAATTCATTCGTACGATCCATTCTAATCCATTCGTACGATCCATTCTAATCCATTCGTTCGATCCATTCTTATTCATTCGCACGAATGTATTAGAATGGTTACATTTGTGAGAATGTATTAGAATGGATCGTACGAATGAATTAGAATGGATCATGCGAATGAATTTGAATGGATCGTACGAATGAATTAGAATAGATCATACGATCCATTCTAATTCATTTGTACGAATGTATCCATTCTAATTCATTCGCACGATCCATTCTAATTCATTCGCACGATCCATTCTAATTCATTCGCACGATCCATTCTAATTCATTCGCTCGAATGTATCCATTCTAATTCATTCGTACAATCCATTCTAATTCATTCGCACGATCCATTCTAATTCATTCATACGAATGAATCAGAATGAATTAGAATGGATCGAACGAATGAATTAGAATGGATACACTCGAGCAAATGAATTAGAATGGATCGTACAAATGAATTAGAATGGATCGTACGAATGAATTAGAGTGGATTGTTCGAATGAATTAGAATGGATCGTGCGAATGAATTAGAATGGATTGTACGAATGAATTAGAATGGATATATTTGAACGAATGAATTAGAATGGATAATACGAATGGATTAGAATGGATCGTACGAATGAATTAGAATGGATCGTGCGAATGAATTAGAATCGATCATACGAATGAATTAGAATGGATCGCACGAATGAATTAGATCGTACGAATGAATTAGAATGGATCGTACGAATGAATTAGAATAGATACATTTGTGCGAATGAATTAGATTGCATCGTACGAATGAATTTGAATGGATCGGACGAATGGATCCATTCTAATTCATTCGCATGAATATATCTATTCTAATTCATTTGTACGATCCATTCTAATTCATTCGTACGATCTATTCTAATCCATTCGTACGATCCATTCTAATCCATTCGTACGATCCATTCTAATTCATTCGCACGATCCATTCTAATTCAGTCGTATGAATGTATCCATTTTAATTCATTCGTACGATCCATTCTAATTCGTACGATCCATTCTAATCCATTCGTACGATCCATTCTAATCCATTCATACAATCCATTCTACTTCATTCGTACGATCCATTCTAATTCATTCCTATGTACGGTCCATTCTAATTCATTCGTACGATTTATTCTAATTAATTCGTATGAGCTATTATAATTCATTCGTACGATCCATTCTAATGAATCAGTACGATTCATTCTAATTCATTCGCATAAATATATCCATTCTTATTCATTCGTACGATCCATTCTAATTCATTCGCACGATCCATTCTAATTCATTCGCACAAATATATCCATTCTAATTCATTCGTACGATCCATTCTTATTCATTCATACTATCCATTCTAATTCATTTGAACGATCCATTCTAATTCATTCCTTTGATCCATTCTAATTCATTCGTACGATCCATTCTAATTCATTCGCTCGAATGTATCCATTCTAATTCATTCATACGATCCATTATAATTCATTCGTACGATCCATTTTAATTCATTCTCACGAATGTAACCTTTCTAATTCATTTGTATGATCCATTCTAATTCATTCGCACGATCAATTCTAATTCAATTCATATGATCCATTCTAATTCATTCGCACAATCCATTCTAATTCATTCGTACGATCCACTCTAATCCATTCGTACGATCCATTCTAATTCATTCGTACGATCCATTCTAATTTATGCTCACAAATGTAACCTTTCTAATTCATTTGTACGATCCATTCTTATTCATTCGTACGATCCATTCTAATCCATTCGTACGATCCAGTCTAATTCATTCGTACGATCCATTCTAATTCATTCGCACGAATGTATCCATTTTAATTGTTTCGTACGATCCATTCTAATTCATTCGTATGATCCATTCTAATGCATTCGCACGATCCATTCAAATTCATTCGCACGATCCATTCTAATTCATTCGCACAATCCATTCTAATTCATTCGCACAAATGTATCTATTCTAATTAATTCGCACGATCCATTCTAATTCATTCGTACGGTCCATTCTATTTTATTCGCAAGAATGTATCCATTCTACTTTATTCGCACGATCCATTCTAATTCATTCGTACGATCCATTCTAATTCATTCGTACGATCCATTCTAATTCATTCGTACAATCCATTCAAATTCATTCGTACGATACAACCTAATTCATTCGCACAAATGTATCTATTCTAATTCATTCGTACAATGTGTTCTAATCCATTCGTACGATCCATTCTAATCCATTCGTACGATCCATTCTAATTCATTCGCACGAATATAACCATTCTAATTCATTCATATGATCCATTCTAATTCATTTATACGATCCATTCTAATTCATTCGTATGATCCATTCTAATTCATTCGTACGATCCATTCTAAATCATTTGCATTAATGTATCCATTCTAATTTATTCGTACGATCCAGTCCAATTCATTCGTATGATCCATTCTAATTTATTCGTACGTTCCATTCTAATTCATTCGCACGATCCATTATAATTCATTCGTACAATCCATTCTAATTCATTCGTACGATCCATTCTAATTCATTCGCACAAATGTATCCATTCTAATTCATTCGTACGATCCATTCTAATTCATTCACACGATCCATTCTAATTCATTCGTACGATCCATTCTAATTCATTCGCACGATCCATTCTAATTAATTCGTACGATCCATTCTAATTCATTCGCACGAATGTATCCATTCTAATTCATTCGTACAATCTATTCTAATTCATTCGCACGATCCATTCTAATTCATTCGTATGATCCATTCTAATTCATTCCTACGATCTATTCTAAATCATTCGCTCGAATGTATCCATTCTAATTCATTCGTACGATCCATTCTAATCCATTCGTACGATCCATTCTAATCCATTCGTACGATCCAATCTAATCCATTCGTACGATCCATTCTAATTCATTCGTACGATCCATTCTAATTCATTTGCATGAATGTATTCATTCTAATTCATTCGTACAATCCATTCTAATCCATTCGAACGATCCATTCTAATCCATTCGTACGATCCATTCTAATTCATTCGAACGATCCATTCTAATTCTTTCTCACAAATGTAACCATTCTAATTCATTTGTACGATCCATTCAAATTCATTCGTACGATCCATTCTAATTAATTCGTACGATCCATTCTAATCCATTCGTACGATCCATTCTAATTCATTCGCACGAATGTATTAGAATGGTTACATTTGTGAGAATGAATTAGAATGGATCGTACGAATGAATTAGAATGGATCATGCGAATGAATTTGAATGGATCGTACAAATGAATTAAAATGGATCATACGATCCATTCTAATTCATTTGTACGAATGTATCCATTCTAATTCATTCGCATGATCCATTCTAATTCATTCGCACGATCCATTCTAATTCATTCACACGATCCATTCTAATTCATTCGTACGATCTATTCTAATTCATTCGCACGATCCATTCTAATTCATTCGTACGATCCATTCTAATTCATTCGCTCGAATGTATCCATTCTAATTCATTCATACAATCCATTCTAATTTATTTGCACGATCCATTCTAATTCATTCGTACGAATGAATTAGAATGAATTAGAATGGATCTGTAACGCCCCGATATTTTACGGATTAATTCAACCCGTATAATACTGGGGTGTTAGGAATAAAAACTTGATATAAATAAATTCCATCAAATATGGAAATTACTGAGCCACCTTATTATAAAAACCATTGTTTGATACACTTCATGAAAACAAAAGTCTAAAGCATAAATTTATTCTTCTACAACGACACTTCATATTTCGGCTTCGGCGTCTTCGTAGAAAGGGGTGTACAGTGGGTCCTCAACTCCTTCTGGGTCATTCCCTACTCGCTTTCCGTCCTCTTCCAGTCCTGCAGAATTTGACTCTGAAGGGTGCACAACATCTGTAGGGGGGTGAGTCCAAACCACTGACTCACCTCATGACATAGTTTATTTCATGCTAAATATTTGTATGGAAAAACAGTAAACTTGACTACGAAATGTAAATAATAGAAAACATGGATCACCCGATTCCCTTTTTGGCTCTTCCGGCCAGGGTAGGAATCTCAATCCTTACCCGGGTACTTTTAGTCCGCAACAAGGCTAGCCCCACACCTAGGTACTTTTAGTCCTCAGACTAGGCTAGCCCCACACCTAGGTAACTTTTAGGCCTGTAGCCAGGGCTAGACCCACACCCAGGTACTTTCTGGCCTTCCGCCAGGGCTAGACCCACACCCAGGTACTTTCTGGCCTTCCGCCAAGGCTAGACCCACACCCAACAAGTGATCACGTACTTCACAATTTACTACTCATAGTAATTTACCGATGATCTATAGCAGATATTTAGCATGAAGAAACTTGGTTAAAACTCCCCTACCTGAACTGTTGCAAACTCTTATTCTTGATGAGGAAGCCTTATCACGCTCGAAACCTGAAAATATGTTACTAATATTTTGTTAGTTTTTCCTAAATTTTTCTGGGATTTTTCCCAACATTTTTTGATGTGAATTAGTGGGTTTTCTCTTTTAAGGGGTATTTTTGTAATTTTCAAAAATACCTTAAATCTATACTGTTGTGTAGATCATTTCATTATGGACCCGTGGCCGCAAACGGAACTCAATTCCGATTTAGAATGAAAAGGTTATGACCATTTTACCATAGGGGTAAAATGGTAAATATATTTTTTAATTGTCGGTTGTGGAATTTTATGATCTAAGTAGGTGTATTTTGTCATTACGAGTCCAACGCCGCTGACGGAACTCAATTCAGAGTCCGTATGGGTAAGATACGGTCAATACAATTTACATTGATAATCTATATATTTATTACTAGTTGATTCTTAGACATAAAGTGTAATTGGAACTCTTGGTTAGCCCAAAGGGCTTTAAATTGGGTTTAGAAGAGGTCGGGGGTTCTAAATCAAATCTAGTTTTTTTGCATAGCATTTTATAAATGGATTTAAAAATCCGAACGGGTTAACGGGTTTAAATTACATACCCGACCCAACAACCCGGGTGGTGTGAGGCGGCGGCGGCGGCGGCCGGAGGCGGTGGTCGGCCGGAGGTGGTGGCGGCGCCGGAGGTGGTGGCGGCCGGAGGTGGTGGTGGTGGCGGCGCCGGAGGTGGTGGCGGCCGGAGGTGGTGGTGGTGGCGGCGCCGGAGGTGGTGGCCGGCCGGAGGTGGTGGTCGGTGGTGGCGGCGCCGGAGGTGGTGGCGGCCGGAGGTGGTGATGGTGGCGGCGCCGGAGGTGGTTGCCGGCCGGAGGTGGTGATGGTGGCGGCGCCGGAGGTGGTGGCCGGTGGTGGCCGGCGGCGGCGGTGGTGGCCGGCGGCTGTTGGTGGTGGTTGGCGAGGAGGGGAGGGGAAAGGTTGGGTGGCACGGATCCCGAGGTGGGTTGGAATGAAAAACTCTTGTAGAGGGGGGGGGTTTATATAGTAGTTTTGGGAATTCTAAAAGTCACAGGGTCTTTATTGCAAATCGGCCATTTAATGCGTATCGCAGCTGTAACCGTCCGATCGGGAACGAAAGGTCGTCGACTTCGGTTACGTCTGCGCGACTCTTTCCGTCCGATCGGAAACGAAGGGTCAACGACCGTTGGTCTCCCCAGTAGTATATATATTAGTTATATTAGCTGTTTCTAATACAGAAAAGCACTACGGGTCTTTTGGCTAGAGGAAAAACTTTAAGAGTTCTAATGGAGAGGTTATAGGTTCGAATCCTTCTATAGGCTATATGTTTTTACATATATATATAACATTTTTCTTTTAAATTTTTAATGCTTTAAATGAGTTCAAAACGAAAAAGTTTATATATCGTTTTTTATCGTTTCGACGAGACGGACGCAATGGCGCCGTCCGATTTTTATTTTGAATTTATTATAAGAATTTCTTATAATGACCTTTTAAACTATTATTTTATTTTGGGTTGTTACATTCTCTACCCCTTATAAAAATTTCGTCCTCGAAATTTAAAGTACGTACCTTAGTTATTAAACTAGTATATTTCTGGATCTAATTCCTAAGTAACTTCTTCACAATTTCTTCTAATCATCAAGTGATAGATTTTTGCTTTTCTCTTTCCGAACTTTCTTTCGCAGAATATTATTTCCTTTCCTTCAGGTGTTTAAAAGGTAATATTCTTCCGATAACAATTTATCATCATCCTATATTTGGATAACCAGTCCATTTCTAATATAATATCAAATTTTCTTCGATTTCAATTTGGACACCACTCCACATCTTCAATTCTTAGTATACAGTTTCTGCAGACTCTGTTTGTTTTGGCCATATCACTAAGTGCAGTGGTGAGGGCAAGTATATACCCTAACGGTACTGTCTTCAATTGTAATTCTTTTGCCAACTGAATTGATATGAACAAATGGTTTAAACCCGGCCTGAAATTACTCTAGCTAGATTTCCATAAAAAATTCAAATTGTTTCACTTATTTTTTTTTTAATTGGAATAATAGTGAATCGTTCATACCTTTAATGACGTCGAAAAGTGAATCGTTCATACCTTTAATGACGTCGTTTGATTCTTCCTCAGTAGATACTGCAAATGCTTTTCCAGGCACCTTTTGATTTTGAGCGGTGCGAGCTACCGGTACTTGCGGAGCATTTCGAAAAGGAGGACTGGTAGGAATGTTACCATTCAAGCGAGGACAGTATCGTTGAAAATGATCCCGCGATCCGCTTGTGAAGCAAGTCCGAGGTCCTATAGATTTTGGAGGACTACTCATCCTTGCTTGAAACTCTTGTATCTTTGGTCTTTTTGACTCTATCAATGGTGTACTTCTTTTCAGTCTATTCTTTTCAAATATTTTTCGAGTTTCCTCCCATTCTCGTTCTGCCACTAAAGCAGTTTGTACTAGTTCTCCATATTTTCGAATACGGAGTACCGCCACTCTGGTTCGAATATGAGGATTCAAACCTTGTTCAATCCTTTTGGACTTCAGTTCTTCAGTGGCTATAAGATACTGGGCAAAACGTGACAGTTCAGTAAACTTGGCTTCATACTGGGAAACACTAAGCTTTCCTTGATAAAGTTCTAGAAATTCCGCAATTATTCTGTCCCTGATTGCGTCGGAGAAATATTTTTCTAAGAACACTTTCGTAAATTCTTCCCATGTGAAAATAACTTGAGTTCTCTTGACCGAGTCCCACCAGTAATCTGCCTCTCCTTCTAACATATAAGTGGCCAAGATGACTTTCTGTTCATCATTTACTTTTAAAGTCTCCAAAATCTTTCCCACCTGTTTGAGCCATCTATCGGCAATTAGGGGGTCCGGTTCTCCTTTAAAGGCAGGGGGTTTTAATTCTTTGAATTCTTTTATGATTACTCCCATCCTGGAACCATCCTTCGAAGAGTTCATCTTTTCTATTAGTTGATGAAGAGCTCCTAACACCTTGGTTAGGTCTTCATTGGGAGCAACATTATCGTGTGAATTCATAATGTCTGAAAATTTAAAGAACACAAACTCAGATAAAATATACTTTTTCATTACTAATACTTTTCTTGTCACTTTACATATAGCCAATAACTAATTTGAAGAACATCGGGTGTTCGCAATGATTTTCACCGCCCACTTTTTCACAGGTCCTTGTTGGACAGGACGAAAATAAGGCCTAGATTGAGTGAATAGGAAATTTTGACCGATGAGTTTCTTGTTAATATATCTTTTCGTAAATAATAAGCATCAGTAACTACTAATCTGTCCCGAAATCTTTGTCCAATATTGTCTGTGCCAAGACATCCGGTTTTCTTTTGCTTTTCCTTTTTTAACTTGCATCCAATCCCTTGATGTTCTTAATTTCACATTTGTACTTTTTTTTTTTTTTTTTTTTAATTAAAAACTTTAACTATTTGACTCTGATCATTTAGGATGTAGAGGTAAACTATCGTGATCTCGAAGTCAAAGTCCTAGGCGGCTCCACCTTAGGTGGCTCCACACTGGCAATTGGCAGCCCTTTTTCCCATGGAACGGCTCCACCTAACCCCAGGCAGCCCTTTCCTAGGTAGCCCTTTCCGTTGAACTTGAATTCGAGAAAATAATGATTAACCTCAACCCTAATTATCACAGTACATGTTAAATTTTTTTTTTTTTTTTTTTTTTTTTTTTTTTTTTTTTTTTCCGAGTAATTTGCGTACATAAATCTAATTTCTAATTTAACCTACTTTCACCAAGATTGATGAACCTAGGTAAGGTTCTAATACTTTGGATAGGTTTCAGGTTACACGGAAAGAGGTCTTAGTCTTTGATACACGACTAAGTTTACACTAATAAAAGACTTAATAATAGTTTCTTTCGGATGATCATTATTTTTGCTAAGATACTGTCGTAACGTGTTTTCAAAAAGAGGTCTTAGGAGATAGGATCTTAAATTAAGTTACTCATTAGGGATTTCTTACCCTGATTGAGTTACTATTAGGGTTTATAACAGCTTCTTATGTTTCCATAACGTTACAAAGCGGCATCCTATAATTCTAGTTAGTTTCTAATTCTCTTTAAGTGATCATACGTTCTAATTTCGATGTATTATATTATCTTCTGGGTTGACTAACTTTTCAGCGTTCAAAATTTATTGTCTCAGACCTACGTATCGAAGGCTATTATAACATATTAAAAAAAAAAAAGATTCTTAATTTAAGTTCATACTTTGTTCTAGCGATTAAGTGTCTTAGGTTATCAATGTCTTAATCATCTAGGACTAGGTGTACCTAGATTTACTTCACATGAACCTAACTTATGCTCTAGGTTAAGTGACTATCCTACTAATGTCCTTCTTGCTAATAATTCTAATTCCTAGGACCTATTACCTAGGCTCTGATACCAAGTTGTAACGCCCCGATATTTTACGGATTAATTCAACCCGTATAATACTGGGGTGTTAGGAATAAAAACTTGATATAAATAAATTCCATCAAATATGGAAATTACTGAGCCACCTTATTATAAAAACCATTGTTTGATACACTTCATGAAAACAAAAGTCTAAAGCATAAATTTATTCTTCTACAACGACACTTCATATTTCGGCTTCGGCGTCTTCGTAGAAAGGGGTGTACAGTGGGTCCTCAACTCCTTCTGGGTCATTCCCTACTCGCTTTCCGTCCTCTTCCAGTCCTGCAGAATTTGACTCTGAAGGGTGCACAACATCTGTAGGGGGGTGAGTCCAAACCACTGACTCACCTCATGACATAGTTTATTTCATGCTAAATATTTGTATGGAAAAACAGTAAACTTGACTACGAAATGTAAATAATAGAAAACATGGATCACCCGATTCCCTTTTTGGCTCTTCCGGCCAGGGTAGGAATCTCAATCCTTACCCGGGTACTTTTAGTCCGCAACAAGGCTAGCCCCACACCTAGGTACTTTTAGTCCTCAGACTAGGCTAGCCCCACACCTAGGTAACTTTTAGGCCTGTAGCCAGGGCTAGACCCACACCCAGGTACTTTCTGGCCTTCCGCCAGGGCTAGACCCACACCCAGGTACTTTCTGGCCTTCCGCCAAGGCTAGACCCACACCCAACAAGTGATCACGTACTTCACAATTTACTACTCATAGTAATTTACCGATGATCTATAGCAGATATTTAGCATGAAGAAACTTGGTTAAAACTCCCCTACCTGAACTGTTGCAAACTCTTATTCTTGATGAGGAAGCCTTATCACGCTCGAAACCTGAAAATATGTTACTAATATTTTGTTAGTTTTTCCTAAATTTTTCTGGGATTTTTCCCAACATTTTTTGATGTGAATTAGTGGGTTTTCTCTTTTAAGGGGTATTTTTGTAATTTTCAAAAATACCTTAAATCTATACTGTTGTGTAGATCATTTCATTATGGACCCGTGGCCGCAAACGGAACTCAATTCCGATTTAGAATGAAAAGGTTATGACCATTTTACCATAGGGGTAAAATGGTAAATATATTTTTTAATTGTCGGTTGTGGAATTTTATGATCTAAGTAGGTGTATTTTGTCATTACGAGTCCAACGCCGCTGACGGAACTCAATTCAGAGTCCGTATGGGTAAGATACGGTCAATACAATTTACATTGATAATCTATATATTTATTACTAGTTGATTCTTAGACATAAAGTGTAATTGGAACTCTTGGTTAGCCCAAAGGGCTTTAAATTGGGTTTAGAAGAGGTCGGGGGTTCTAAATCAAATCTAGTTTTTTTGCATAGCATTTTATAAATGGATTTAAAAATCCGAACGGGTTAACGGGTTTAAATTACATACCCGACCCAACAACCCGGGTGGTGTGAGGCGGCGGCGGCGGCGGCCGGAGGCGGTGGTCGGCCGGAGGTGGTGGCGGCGCCGGAGGTGGTGGCGGCCGGAGGTGGTGGTGGTGGCGGCGCCGGAGGTGGTGGCGGCCGGAGGTGGTGGTGGTGGCGGCGCCGGAGGTGGTGGCCGGCCGGAGGTGGTGGTCGGTGGTGGCGGCGCCGGAGGTGGTGGCGGCCGGAGGTGGTGATGGTGGCGGCGCCGGAGGTGGTTGCCGGCCGGAGGTGGTGATGGTGGCGGCGCCGGAGGTGGTGGCCGGTGGTGGCCGGCGGCGGCGGTGGTGGCCGGCGGCTGTTGGTGGTGGTTGGCGAGGAGGGGAGGGGAAAGGTTGGGTGGCACGGATCCCGAGGTGGGTTGGAATGAAAAACTCTTGTAGAGGGGGGGGGTTTATATAGTAGTTTTGGGAATTCTAAAAGTCACAGGGTCTTTATTGCAAATCGGCCATTTAATGCGTATCGCAGCTGTAACCGTCCGATCGGGAACGAAAGGTCGCCGACTTCGGTTACGTCTGCGCGACTCTTTCCGTCCGATCGGAAACGAAGGGTCAACGACCGTTGGTCTCCCCAGTAGTATATATATTAGTTATATTAGCTGTTTCTAATACAGAAAAGCACTATGGGTCTTTTGGCTAGAGGAAAAACTTTAAGAGTTCTAATGGAGAGGTTATAGGTTCGAATCCTTCTATAGGCTATATGTTTTTACATATATATATAACATTTTTCTTTTAAATTTTTAATGCTTTAAATGAGTTCAAAACGAAAAAGTTTATATATCGTTTTTTATCGTTTCGACGAGACGGACGCAATGGCGCCGTCCGATTTTTATTTTGAATTTATTATAAGAATTTCTTATAATGACCTTTTAAACTATTATTTTATTTTGGGTTGTTACAGGATCGAACGAATGAATTAGAATGGATACATTCGAGTGAATGAATTAGAATGGATCGTACAAATGAATTAAAATGGATCGTACGAATGAATTAGAATGGATTGTACGAATGAATTAGAATGGATACACTCGTGCGAATGAATTAGAATGGATCGTGCGAATGAATTAGAATGGATCGTACGAATGAATTAGAATAGATATATTTGAACGAATAAATTAGAATGGATAATACGAATGAATTGGAATGGATCGTACGAATGAATTAGAATGGATCGTGCGAATGAATTAGAATCGATCATATGAATGAATTAGAATGGATCGTACGAATGAATTAGAATGGATCGTACGAATAAATTAAAATGGATACATTCATACGACTGAATTAGAACGGATCGTGCGAATTAATTAGAATGGATCGTACGAATGAATTATAATGGATACATTTGTGCGAATGAATCTGAATGGATTGTATGAATGAATTACATTGGATCGTACGAATGAATTAGAATGGATCGTAGAAATGAATTAGAATAGCTCATACGAATGAATTAGAATGAATCGTACGAATGAATTAGAATGGTTACATTCGTGCGAATGAAATTAGAAAAGATCGTACGAATGGATTAGAATGGATCGTACGAATGACTTAGAATGGATCGTACGATCGAATTAGAATGGATCATATGAACGAATTAGAATGGATCGTACGAATGAATTAGAATGGATACATTCGAGCGAATAAATTAGAATGGATTGTACGAAGGAATTAGAATGGATCATAGGAATGAATTAGAATGGATCGTGCAAATGAATTAGAATGGATACATTCGTGCGAATAAATTAGAATGGATCGTAGGAATGAATTAGAATGGATCATACGAATGAATTAGAATGGTTACATTCGTGCGAATGAATTAGAATGGATCGTACGAATGGATTAGAATGGTTCGTACGAATGGATTAGAATGGATCGTACGAATGGATTAGAATAGATCGTACAAATGAATTAGAAAGGTTGCATGTGTGAGAAATGAATTAGAATGGATCATACGAATGAATTAGAATGGATCGTACGAACGAATTAGAATGGATCGTATGAATGAATTAGAATAGATCGTACGAATGAATTAGAATGGATCATATGAATGAATTAGAATGGTTACATTCGTGGGAATGAATTAGAATGGATCGTACGAATGGATTAGAATGGATCGTAAGAATGGATTAGAATGCATTGTACGAATGAATTAGAATAGATCGTACGAATGAATTACAATGGATCGTACGATTGAATTAGAATTGATCATACGAATAAATTAGAATGGATCGTGCGAATGAATTAGTATGGATCGTACGATGCAATCTAATTCATTCGTACGATCCATTCTAATTCATTCATATGATCAATTCTAATTCATTCGCACGATCCATTCTAATTTATTCTCACGAATGTAACCTTTTTAATTCATTTGTATGATCCATTCTAATTCATTCGTACGATCCATTCTAATCCATTCGTACGATCCATTCTAATCCATTCGTACGATCCATTCTAATCCATTCATACGATCCATCTAATTCATTCTCACAAATGTAACCTTTCTAATTCATTTGTAGGACCATTCTAATCCATTCGTACGATCCATTCTATTCCATTCGTACGATCCATTCTAATTCATTCACACGGATGTAACCATTCTAATTCATTCGTACGATCCATTCTAATTCATTCGCACGATCCATTCTAATTCATTCGTACGATCCATTCTTATTCATTCGCATGAATGTATCCATTCTAATTCATTCGTACGATCCATTCTAATTCATTTGTACGATCACTTCTAATTTATTTGTATGATCCATTCTAATTCATTCTCACAAATGAAACCTCTCTAATTCATTTGTACGATCCATTCTAATTCATTCGTACGATCCATTCTAATCCATTCGTACGATCCATTCTAATCCATTCGTACGATCCATTCGAATTCATTCGCACGAATGTAACCATTCTAATTCATTCGTACGATCCATTCTAATTTACTCCTACGATCCATTCTAATTCATTCGCACGAATGTATCCATTCTAATTCATTTGCACGATCCATTCTAATTCATTCCTATGATTCATTCTAATTCATTCGTACGATCCATTCTAATTCATTCGCTTGAATGTATCCATTCTAATTCATTCGTACAATCCATTCTAATTAATTCGTACGATCCATTCTAATTCATTCTCACGAATGTAACCTTTCTAATTCATTTGTATGATCCATTCTAATTCATTCGTACGATCCATTCTAACACATTTGTACGATCCATTCTAATTCATTCGTACGATCCATTCTAATTCATTCCTATGATCCATTCTAATTCATTCGCACGAATGTATCCATTCTAATTCATTTGCACGATCCATTCTAATTCATTGCTATGATCCATTCTAATTCATTCGTACGATCCATTCTAATTCATTCGCTCGAATGTATCCATTCTAATTCATTCGTACGATCCATTCTAATTCATTCGTATGATCTTTTTTAATTCATTCGCACGAATTTAACCATTCTAATTCATTCGTACAATTCATTCTAATTCATTCGTATGAGCTATTCTAATTCTTTCGTACGATCCATTCTAATTCATTCGTACGATCCATTCTAATTCATTCGTACGATCCATTCTAATTCATTCGCACGAATGTAACCATTCTAATTCATTCGTACGATCCATTCTAATTCATTCCTACGATCTATTATAATTCATTCGCATGAATGTATCAATTTTAATTCATTTGCACGATCCATTCTAATTCATTCCTATGATCCATTCTAATTCATTCGTACGATCCATTTTGCGAATGAATTAGAATGGATACATTCGTGCGAATGAATTAGAATGGATCGGACGAATGAATTATAATGGATCGTATGATTCATTCTAATTCATTCGTACGATCCATTCTAATGCATTCGTACGATTCATTCTAATTCATTCGCACGATCCATTCTAATTCATTCGTACGATCCATTCTTATTCATTCATACGATCCATTCTAATTCATTCGTACAATCCATTCTAATTAATTCGTACGATCCATTCTAATTCATTCGTATGATCCATTCTAACTCATTCGATGGATCCATTCTAATTCATTCGTACGATCCATTCTAATTTATTCGCACGATCCATTCTAATTTATTCGTACGATCCACTCTAATTCATTCGTACGATCTATTCTAATTCATTCGCATGATCCATTCTAATTCATTCGTACGATCCATTCTAATTCATTCGTACGATCCATTGTAATTCATTCGTACAAATGTATCCATTCTAATTCATTCACACGATCCATTCTAATTCATTCGTACGATGCAATCTAATTCATTTGCTTGATCCATTCTAATTCATTCGTACGATCCATTCTAATTCATTTGCACGATCCATTCTAATTCATTCCTATGATCCATTCTAATTCATTCGTATGATCCATTCTAATTCATTCGCTCGAATGTATCCATCCTAATTCATTCATACGATCCATTCTAATTCATTCATACGATCCATTCTAATTCGTTCGTACGATCCATTCTAATTCATTCTCACAAATGTAACCTTTCTAATTCATTTGTACGATCCATTCTAATTCATTCGCACAAATGTATCCATTCTAATTCATTCCTACGATCCATTCTAATCCATTCGTACGATCCATTCTAATTCATTCGTCTGATCCATTCTAATTCATTCGCACGAATGTATCCATTCTAATTCATTTGCA
The DNA here is from genome assembly GCA_947650365.1 of Chamaelirium japonicum. Classification (NCBI taxonomy): domain Eukaryota; kingdom Viridiplantae; phylum Streptophyta; class Magnoliopsida; order Liliales; family Melanthiaceae; genus Chamaelirium; species Chamaelirium japonicum. The sequence goes on along the minus strand of OX393555.1, from coordinate 63,681,605 downwards.
CGATCCATTCTAATTCATTGCTATGATCCATTCTAATTCATTCGTACGATCCATTCTAATTCATTCGCTCGAATGTATCCATTCTAATTCATTCGTACGATCCATTCTAATTCATTCGTATGATCTATTTTAATTCATTCGCACGAATTTAACCATTCTAATTCATTCGTACAATTCATTCTAATTCATTCGTATGAGCTATTCTAATTCTTTTGTACGATCCATTCTAATTCATTCCTATGATCCATTCTAATTCATTCGTACGATCCATTTTGCGAATGAATTAGAATGGATACATTCGTGCGAATGAATTAGAATGGATCGGACGAATGAATTATAATGGATCGTATGATTCATTCTAATTCATTCGTACGATCCATTCTAATGCATTCGTACGATTCATTCTAATTCATTCGCACGATCCATTCTAATTCATTCGTACGATCCATTCTTATTCATTCATACGATCCATTCTAATTCATTCGTACAATCCATTCTAATTAATTCGTACGATCCATTCTAATTCATTCGTATGATCCATTCTAACTCATTCGATGGATCCATTCTAATTCATTCGTACGATCCATTCTAATTTATTCGCACGATCCATTCTAATTTATTCGTACGATCCACTCTAATTCATTCGTACGATCTATTCTAATTCATTCGCATGATCCATTCTAATTCATTCGTACGATCCATTCTAATTCATTCGTACGATCCATTGTAATTCATTCGTACGAATGTATCCATTCTAATTCATTCACACGATCCATTCTAATTCATTCGTACGATGCAATCTAATTCATTTGCTTGATCCATTCTAATTCATTCGTACGATCCATTCTAATTCATTTGCACGATCCATTCTAATTCATTCCTATGATCCATTCTAATTCATTCGTATGATCCATTCTAATTCATTCGCTCGAATGTATCCATCCTAATTCATTCGTACGATCCATTCTAATTCATTCATACGATCCATTCTAATTCGTTCGTACGATCCATTCTAATTCATTCTCACAAATGTAACCTTTCTAATTCATTTGTACGATCCATTCTAATTCATTCGCACAAATGTATCCATTCTAATTCATTCCTACGATCCATTCTAATCCATTCGTACGATCCATTCTAATTCATTCGTACGATTCATTCTAATTCATTCGCTCGAATGTATCCATTCTAATTCATTCGTACGATCCATTCTAATTCGTTCATACGATCCATTCTAATTCATTCGTATGATCCATTCTAATTCATTCTCACAAATATAACATTTCTAATTCATTTATACGATCTATTCTAATTCATTCGCACAAATGTATCCATTCTAATTCATTCGTATGATCCATTCTAATCCATTCGTACGATCCATTCTAATTCATTCGTACGATCCATTCTAATTCATTCGCTCGGATGTATCCATTCTAATTCATTTGTACGATCCATTCTAATTCGTTCATACGATCCATTCTAATTCGTTCGTACGATCCATTCTAATTCATTCTCACAAATGTAACCTTTCTAATTCATTTGTACGATCCATTCTAAGTCATTCGCACAAATGTATCCATTCTAATTCATTCGTACGATCCATTCTAATCCATTCGTACGATCCATTCTAATTCATTCGTACTATCCATTCTAATTCATTCGCTCGAATGTATCCATTCTAATTCATTCGTACGATCCATTCTAATTCGTTCATACGATCTATTCTAATTCGTTCGTACCATCCATTCTAATTCATTCTCACAAATGTAACCTTTTTAATTCATTTGTACGATCCATTCTAATTCATTCGCACAAATAAAGTTACATTTGTGAGAATGAATTAGAATGGATCGTACGAATGAATTAGAATGGATCGTACGAATGGATTAGAATGGATCGTACGAATGAATTAGAATGGATTGTATGAATGAATTAGAATGGATCATAGGAATGAATTAGAATGGATCATGCAAATGAATTAGAGTGGATACATTCGTGCGAATGAATTAGAACGGATCGTAGGAATGAATTAGAATGGATCGTACGAATGAATTAGAATGGTTACATTCGTGTGAATGAATTAGAATGGATACATTCATGCGAATGAATTAGAATGGATCGGACGAATGAATTAGAATGGATCGTACGATTCATTCTAATTCGTTCGTACGATCCATTCTAATTCATTCGTATGATCCATTCTAACTCTTTCGGTGGATCCATTCTAATTCATTCGTACGATCCATTCTAATTCATTCGCACTATCCATTCTAATTCATTCGTACGATCCATTCTAATTCATTCGCACTATCCATTCTAATTCATTCGCACGATCCATTCTAATTCATTCGTACGATCCATTCTAATTCATTCGCTCGAATGTATCCATTCTAATTCATTCGCACGAATGTAAACATTCTAATTCATTTGTACGATAATTCTAATTCATTCCTACGATCCATTCTAATTCATTCGCACGAATATATCCATTCTAATTCATTTGCACGATCCATTCTAATTCATTTGTACGATCCATTCTAATTCATTCGTACAATCCATTCTAATCCATTCGTATGATCCATTCTAATTCATTCTTACGATCCATTCTAATTCATTCTCTCGAATGTAACCTTTCTAATTCATTTGTACGATCCATTCTAATTCATTCGTACGATCCATTCTAATTCATTCGCACGAATGTATCCATTCTAATTCATTCGCACGAATGTAACCATTCTAATTCATTCGCACGATCCATTCTAATTCATTCGTACGATCCATTCTAATTCATTCGCACGAATGTAACCATTCTAGAATGGATTAGAATGGATCGTATGAACGAATTAGAATGGATCGTGTGAACGAATTAGAATGGATCATACAAATGAATTAGAAAGGTTACATTCGTGAGAATGAATTAGAATGGATCATACGAATGAATTAGAATGGATCATGCGAATGAATTTGAATGGATCGTACGAATGAATTAGAATGGATCGAACGAATGAATTAGAATGGATACATTCGAGCGAATGAATTAGAATAGATCGTAGGAATGAATTAGAATGGATCATACGAATGAATTAGAATGGATCGTACGAATGAATTAGAATGGATCGTACGAATGAATTAGAATGGATCATACAAATGAATTAGAATGGATCGTATGAATGAATTAAAATGGATACATTCGTACGAATGAATTAGAATGGATCATACGAATGAATTAGAATGGACCGTACGAATGAATTAGAATGGATCATGCGAAAGAATTTGAATGGATCGTACGAATGAATTAGAATGGATCGAACGAATGAATTAGAATGGATCGTACGAATGAATTAGAATAGATCGTAGGAATGAATTAGAATGGATCATACGAATGAATTAGAATGGATCGTGCGAATGAATTAGAATGGATCGTACGAATGAATTAGAATGTATATATTCATGCGAATAAATTAGAATGGATCATACGAACGAATTAGAATAGATCGTACGAATGAATTAGAATGGATACATTCGAATGGATTAGAATGGTTCGTACGAATGAATTAGAATGGATATATTTATGCGAATGAATTAGAATGGTTTGTGCGAATGAATTAGAATGAATTAGAATGGATTAGAATGGATATATTTATGTGAATGAATTAGAATAGATCGTAGGAATGAATTAGAATGGATCATACGAATGAATTAGAATGGATCGTACAAATGAATTAGAATGGATACATTCGAATGGATTAGAATAGATCGTACGAATGAATTAGAATGGATATATTTATGCGAATGAATTAGAATGGATCGTGCGAATGAATTAGAATGAATCGTACGAATGAGTTAGAATGGTTACATTCGTGCAAATGAATTAGAATGGATAATACGAATGTATTAGAATGGATCGTACGAATGGATTAGAATGGATCGTACGAATGAATTAGAATGGATCGTACAAATGAATTAGAAAGATTACATTTGTGAGAATGAATTAGAATTGATCGTACGAATGAATTAGAATGGATCGTACGAATGGATTAGAATGGATCGGATCGTGCGAATGAATTAGAATGGATCGTACGAATGAATTAGAATGGATTCATTTGTACGAATGAATTATAATGCATCGTACAAATGAATTAGAATGGATCATAGGAATGAATTAGAATGGATCGTGCGAATAAATTAGAATGGATCGTGCGAATGAATTAGAATGGATCATGCGAATGACTTAGAATGGATCGTGCGAATGAATTAGAATGGATCGTACGAATGAATTAGAATGGATCCACCGAATGAATTAGAATGGATCGTACGAATGAATTAGAATGGATCTAATTCTAATTCATTCGTACGATCCATTCTAATTCATTCGTACAATCCATTCAAATTCATTCGTACGATGCAATCTAATTCATTCGCACAAATGTATCTAATTAGAATGGATCGTACAAATGAATTAGAAAGGTTACATTTGTGAGAATGAATTAGAATGGATAGTGCGAATGAATTAGAATGGATCGTACGAATGAATTAGAATGGATTGTACGAATGAATTAGAATAGATCGTGCGAATGAATTAGAATGGATCGTACGAAAGAATTAGAATGGATCGTGCGAATGAATTAGAATGGATCGTGCGAATGAATTAGAATGGATCGTACGAATGAATTAGAATGGATCCACCGAATGAATTAGAATGGATCGTACGAATGAATTAGAATGGATCGTACGATTGAATTAGAATGGATCGTACGAATGAATTAGAATGGATACATTCGAGCGAATGAATTAGAATTAATCGTACGAATCAATTAGAATGGATCATAGGAATGAATTAGAATGGATCGTGCAAATGAATTAGAATGCATTGTACGAATGAATTAGAATGAATTAGAATGGATCGTATGAATGAATTAGAATGGATACATTTGTGCGAATGAGTTAGAATGGATCGTACGAATGAATTAGAATGGATCGTGCGAATGAAATAGAATCGATCGTACGAATGAATTAGAATGGATCGTACGAATGAATTAGAATGGATCATAGGAATGAATCAGAACAGATCGTAGAAATGAATTAGAATGGATCGTTTGAACGAATTAGAATGGATCGTATGAATGAATTAGAATGGATACATTCGAGCGAATGAATTAGACTGGATCGTACGAATGAATTAGAATGGATCGTGCAAATGAATTAGAATGGATACATTCGTGCAAATGAATTAGAATGGATCGTACGAATGAATTAGAATGGATCGTGCGAATGAATTAGATTGATCATACGAATGAATTAGAATGGATCGTACGAATGGATTAGAATGGATCCATTCATGCAAATGAATTAGAATGGATCGTACGAATGAATTAGAATGGATCATACGAATGAATTAGATTGGATCGTGCGAATGAATTATAATGGATCATGCGAATAAATTAGAATGGATCGTGCGAATGAACTAGAATGGATACATTCGTACAAATGAATTAGAATGGATCGTACGAATGAATTAGAATGGATCTTATGAATGAATTAGAATGGATACATTTGTATGAATGAATTAGAATAGATACATTTGTGCGAATGAATTAGATTGTATCGTACGAATGAATTAGAATGGATCATAGGAATGAATTAGAATGGATCGTGCAAATGAATTAGAATGGATACATTCATGCGAATGTATTAGAATGGATCATAGGAATGAATTAGAATGGATCATATGAATGGATTAGAATGGATCGTACGAATGGATAAGAATGGATCGTACGAATGAATTAGAATGGATCATACAAATGAATTAGAAAGGTTACATTCGTGAGAATGAATTAGAATGGATCGTACGAATGAATTAGAATGGATCATGCGAATGAATTTGAATGGATCGTACGAATGAATTAGAATGGATCGAACGAATGAATTAGAATGGATACATTCGTGCGAATGAAATAGAATGGATCGTACGAATGAATTAGAATGGGTCGTACAAATGAATTAGAAAGGTTACATTTGTGAGAATGAATTAGAAAGGATCATACGAATGAATTAGAATAGATCGTACGAATGAATTAGAATGGATCGTACGAATAAATTAGAATGGATCGTACGAATGAATTAGAATGGATCGTATGAACGAATTAGAATGGATCGTACGAATGAATTAGAATGGATACATTCGAGCGAATGAATTAAAATAGATCGCAGTAATGAATTAGAATGGATCATACGAATGAATTAGAATGGATCGTACAAATGAATTAGAATGGTTACATTCGTAGGATCCATTCTAATCCATTCGTACGATATATTCTAATTCATTCGCACGATCCGATACATTCTAATCCATTCGTACGATCCATTCTAATTCATTCGTACGATCCATTCTAATTCATTCTCACAAATGTAACCTTTCTAATTCATTTGTACGATCCATTCTAATTCATTCGTACGATCCATTCTAATTCATTCTTACGATCCATTCTAATCCATTCGAATGTATCCATTCTAATTCATTCATATGATCCATTCTAATTCATTCATATGATCCATTCTAATTCATTCCTACGATCTATTCTAATTCATTCGCACGAATGTATCCATTCTAATTCATTCGCACAATCCAATCTAATTCAAACGTACAATCCATTCTAATTCATTTACATGATGTATTCTAATTCATTCGTACGATCCATTCCAATTCTAATTCATTCGTACGATCCATTCTAATTCGTTCATATGATCCATTCTTATTCATTCGTACGATCCATTCTAATTCATTCGCTCGAATGTATCCATTCTAATTCATTCGTACGATCAATTCTAATTCATTGGTACGATCCATTCTAATTCATTCGTATGATCCATTCTAATTCATTCGCACGAATGTAACCATTCTAATTCATTCGTACGATTCATTCTAATTCATTCGTATGAGCTATTCTAATTCATTCGTACGATCCATTCTAATTCATTCATACGATCTATTCTAATTCATTCGCACAATCCATTCTAATTCATTCGTAGGATCTATTCTAATTCATTCGTACGATCTATTCTAATCCATTCGTACGATCCATTCTAATTTATTCGTATGATCCAATCTAATTCATTCTCACAAATGTAACCTTCCTAATTCATTTGTACGATCCATTCTAATCCATTCGTACGTTCCATTCTAATCCATTCGTACGATCCATACTAATTCATTCGCACGAATGTAACCATTCTAATTCATTCGCACGATTCATTCTAATTCATTCGCACGATCCATTCTAATTCATTCGCATAAATATATCCATTCTAATTCATTCGTACGATCCATTCTAATCCATTCGAATGTATCCATTCTAATTTATTCGTATGATCCATTCTAATTCATTCGTATGATCCATTCTAATTCATTCCTACGATCTATTCTAATTCATTCGCATGAATATATCCATTCTAATTCATTCGCACAATCCAATCTAATTCAAACGTACGATCCACTCTAATTCATTCACATGATGTATTATAATTCAATTGTAGATCCATTCCAATTCTAATTCATTCTTACGATCCATTCTAATTCATTCGTATGATCCATTCTAATTCATTCATATGATCCATTCTAATTCATTCGCTCGAATGTATCCATTCTAATTCATTCGTACGATCTATTCTAATTCATTCGTACGATCCATTCTAATTCATTCGTTTGATCCATTCTAATTCATTCGCACGAATGTAACCATTCTAATTCATTCGTACGATTCATTCTAATTCATTCGTATGAGCTATACTAATTCATTCGTACGATCCATTCTAATTCATTCATGCGATCTATTCTAATTCATTCGCACAATCCATTCTAATTCATTCGTACGATCCATTCTAATTCATTCGTATGATCTATTCTAATCCATTCATACGAACCATTCTAATTCATTCGTATGATCCATTCTAATTCATTCTCACCAATGTAACCTTTCTAATTCATTTGTACGATCCATTCTAATTCATTCGTACGATCCATTCTAATCCATTCGTATGATCCATTCTAATCCATTCGTATGATCCATTCTAATTCATTCGCACGAATGTAACCATTCTAATTCATTCGTACGATTCATTCTAATTCATTCGCACGATCCATTCTAATTCATTCGCATAAATATATACATTCTAATTCATTCGTAAGATCCATTCTAATCCATTCGAATGTATCCATTCTAATTCATTCGTACGATCCATTCTAATTCATTCGTATGATCCATTCTAATTCATTCCTACAATCTATTCTAATTCATTCGCACGAATGTATCCATTCTAATTCACTCGCACAATCCAATCTAATTCAAACGTTTGATCCATTCTAATTCACTCACATGATGTATTCTAATTCATTCGTACCATCCATTCCAATTCTAATTCATTCGTATGATCCATTCTAATTCATTCGTACGATCTATTCTAATTCATTCGTACGATCCATTCTAATTCATTCGTATCATCCATTCTAATTCATTCGCACGAATGTAACCATTCAAATTCATTCGTACGATTCATTCTAATTAATTCGTATGAGCTATTCTAATTCATTCGTACGATCCATTCTAATTCATTCATACGATCTATTCTAATTCATTCGCATAATCCATTCTAATTTATTCGTACGATCCATTCTAATTCATTCGTATGATCCATTCTAACTCATTCGGTGGATCCATTCTAATTCATTCATACGATCTATTCTAATTTATTCGCACAATTCATTCTAATTCATTCGTACGATCCATTCTAATTCATTCGTATGATCCATTCTAACTCATTCGGTGGATCCATTCTAATTCATTCGTACGATCCATTCTAATTCATTCGCACGATCCATTCTAATTCATTCCTATGATCCATTCTAATCCATTCGTACGATCCATTCTAATTCATTCGTATGATCCATTCTAATTAGAATTAGAATGAATTAGAATGGATACATTCGAGCGAATGAATTAGAATAGATCGTTGGAATGAATTAGAATGGATCAGACGAATGAATTAGAATGGATCGTACATATGAATTAGAATGGATATATTCGAATGGATTAGAATGGATCGTACGAATGAATTAGAATGGATATATTTATGCGAATGAATTAGAATGGATCGTACGAATGAATTAAAATGAATCGTACAAATGAATTAGAATGGTTGCATTTGTGCAAATGAATTAGAATGGATCGTACGAATGGATTAGAATGGATCGTACGAATGAATTAGAATGGATCGTTCGAATGAATTATTCATACGATCCATTCTAATTCATTCCTACGATCCATTCTAATTCATTCGTACGATCCATTCTAATTCATTCGCACGAATGTCACCATTCTAATTCATTCGTACGATTCATTCTAATTCATTCGCACGATCCATTCTAATTCATTCGAATGTATCCATTCTAATTCATTCGTACGATCCATTCTAATTCATTCGTATGATCCATAATAATTCATTCCTATGATCTATTCTAATTCATTCGCTCGAATGTATCCATTCTAATTCATTCTAATTCTAATTAGAATGGATCATACGACTGAATTAGAATGGATCGTACGAACGGATAAGAATGGATCATAGGAATGAATTAGAATGTATCGTACGAATGAATTAGAATGGTTACATTCGTACGAATGAATTAGAATAGATCGTACGAATGAATTATAATGGATCGTACGAATAAATTAGAATGGATCGTGCGATTGTGCGAATGAATTAGAATGGATCGTATGAATGAATAAAAATGGATCGTACGAATGAATTAGAATGGATCGTGCGAATGAATTATAATGAATCGTACGATTCATTCTAATTCATTCGCACGATCCATTCTAATTCATTCGCACGATCCATTCTAATGAATTAGAATAGATCGTACGAATGAATTTGAATGGATCGTACGAATAAATTAGAATGGATCGTGCGAATGAATTAAAAGGATCGTACGAATGAATTAGAATGGATCGTATGAATGAATTAGAATGGATCGTACGAATGGATTAGAATGGATCGTAGGAATGAATTAGAATGGATCGTAAGAATGAATTAGAATGGTTACATTCGTGCGAATGAATTAGAATGGATCGTACGAATGGATTTGAATGGATCGTACGAATGAATTAGAATGGATCGTACAAATGAATTAGAAAGGTTACATTTGTGAGAATGAATTAGAATGGATCGTACGAATGCATTAGAATGGATCGTACGAATGGATAAGAATGGATCGTACGAATGGATTATAATGGATCGTACGAATGGATTAGAATGGATCGTACGAATGAATTTGAATCGATACATTTGTGATAATGAATTAGAATGGATACATTTGTCCGAATGAATTAGAATAGATTAGAATAGATCGTACGAATGGATTAGAATCCATTCTAATTCATTTGTATGATCCATTCTATTTCATCGCACGATCCATTATAATTCATTCGCTCGATCCATTAATGAATTAGAATGGATCATACAAATGAATTAGAAAGGTTACATTCGTGAGAATGAATTAGAATGGATCGTACGAACGAATTAGAATGGATCGTATGAACGAATTAGAATGGATCGTACGAATGAATTAGAATGGATACATTCAAGCGAATGAATTAGAATAGATCGTAGGAATGAATTAGAATGGATCATACGAATGAATTAGAATGGATCGTGCGAATGAATTAGAATGGATTGTACGAATGAATTAGAATGGATAAATTCGTGCGAATGAATTAGAATGGATCATACGAATGAATTAGAATGGATCGTACGAATGGATTAGAATGGATCGTACGAATGGATTAGAATGGATCGTACGAATGGATTAGAATAGATCATACGAATGGATTAGAATGGATCGTACGAATGGATTAGAATGGATCGTACGAATGAATTAGAATGGATCATGCGAATGAATTTGAATGGATCGTACGAATGAATTAGAATGGATCGAACGAATGAATTAGAATGGATACATTCGAGCAAATGAATTAGAATAGATCGTAGGAATGAATTAGAATGGATCATACGAATGAATTAGAATGGATCGTGCGAATGAATTAGAATGCATTATACGAATGAATTAGAATGGATACATTCGTGCGAATGAATTAGAATGGATCGGACAAATGAATTAGAATGGATATATTCGTGCGAATGAATTAGAATGGATCGTACGAATGAATTAGAATGGATCGTGCGAATGAATTAGAATGGATTGCATGAATAAATCAGAATGGATCGTACGAATGAATTAAAATGGATACATTTGTGTGAATGAATTAGAATGGATCGTACAAATGAATTAGAATGGATCGAACGACTGAATTACAATGGATAGTACGAATGAATTAGAATGGCTCGTACGAATGAATTAGAATGGATCCACCGAATGAATTAGAATGGATCGTACGAATGAATTAGAATGGATCTAATTCTAATTCATTCGTACGATCCATTCTAATTCATTCGTACAATCCATTCAAATTCATTCGTACGATGCAATCTAATTCATTCGCACAAATGTACTAATTAGAATGGATCGTACAAATGAATTAGAAAGGTTACATTTGTGAGAATGAATTAGAATGGGTAGTGCGAATGAATTAGAATGGATCGTACGAGTGAATTAGAATGGATTGTACGAATGAATTAGAATAGATCGTGCGAATGAATTAGAATGGATCGTACGAAAGAATTAGAATGGATTGTGCGAATGAATTAGAATGGATCGTGCGAATGAATTAGAATGGATCGTACGAATGAATTAGAATGGATCCACCGAATGAATTAGAATGGATCGTACGAATGAATTAGAATGGATCGTACGAATGAATTAGAATGGATACATTCGAGTGAATGAATTAGAATTAATCGTACGAATCAATTAGAATGGATCATAGGAATGAATTAGAATGGATCGTGCAAATGAATTAGAATGCATTGTACGAATGAATTAGAATGGATCGTATGAATGAATTAGAATGGATACATTTGTGCGAATGAGGTAGAATGGATCGTACGAATGAATTAGAATGGATCGTGCGAATGAAATAGAATCGATCGTACGAATGAATTAGAATGGATCGTACGAATGAATTAGAATGGATCATAGGAATGAATCAGAACGGATCGTAGAAATGAATTAGAATGGATCGTTTGAACGAATTAGAATGGATCGTACGAATGAATTAGAATGGATACATTCGAGCGAATGAATTAGACTGGATCGTACGAATGAATTAGAATGGATCGTGCAAATGAATTAGAATGGATACATTCGTGCAAATGAATTAGAATGGATCGTACGAATGAATTAGAATGGATCGTGCGAATGAATTAGAATTGATCATACGAATGAATTAGAATGGATCGTACGAATGGATTAGAATGGATCCATTCATCCAAATGAATTAGAATGGATCGTACGAATGAATTAGAATGGATCATACGAATGAATTAGATTGGATCGTGCGAATGAATTATAATGGATCATGCGAATAAATTAGAATGGATCGTGCGGATGAATTAGAATGGATACATTCGTACAAATGAATTAGAATGGATCGTACGAATGAATTAGAATGGATCTTATGAATGAATTAGAATGGATACATTTGTATGAATGAATTAGAATAGATACATTTGTGCGAATGAATTAGATTGCATCGTACGAATGAATTAGAATGGATCATAGGAATGAACTAGAATGGATCGTGCAAATGAATTAGAATGGATACATTCATACGAATGTATTAGAATGGATCATAGGAATGAATTAGAATGGATCATATGAATGGATTAGAATGGATCGTACGAATGGATTAGAATGGATCGTATGAATGAATTAGAATGGATCATACAAATGAATTAGAAAGGTTACATTAGTGAGAATGAATTAGAATGGATCGTACGAATGAATTAGAATGGATCATGCGAATGAATTTGAATGGATCGTACGAATGAATTAGAATGGATCGAACGAATGAATTAGAATGGATACATTCGTGCGAATGAATTAGAATGGATCGTACTAATGAATTAGAATGGGTCGTACTAATGAATTAGAAAGGTTACATTTGTGAGAATGAATTAGAATGGATCATACGAATGAATTAGAATAGATCGTACGAATGAATTAGAATGGATCGTACGAATAAATTAGAATGGATCGTACGAATGAATTAGAATGGATCGTATGAACGAATTAGAATGGATACATTCGAGCGAATGAATTAAAATAGATCGCAGTAATGAATTAGAATGGATCATACGAATGAATTAGAATGGATCGTACAAATGAATTAGAATGGTTACATTCGTAGGATCCATTCTAATCCATTCGTACGATACATTCTAATTCATTCGCACGATCCGATACATTCTAATCCATTCATACGATCCATTCTAATTCATTCGTACGATCCATTCTAATTCATTCTCACAAATGTAACCTTTCTAATTCATTTGTACGATCCATTCTAATTCATTCGTACGATCCATTCTAATCCATTCGTACGATCTATTCTAATCCATTCATACGATCCATTCTAATTTATTCGCACGAACGTAACCATTCTAATTCATTCGTACGATTCATTCTAATTCATTCGCACGATCCATTCTAATTCATTCGCACAAATATATCGATTCTAATTCATTCGTACGATCCATTCTAATCCATTCGAATGTATCCATTCTAATTCATTCGTACGATCTATTCTAATTCATTCGTATGATCCATTCTAATTCATTCCTACGATATGTTCTAAATCATTCGCACGAATGTATCCATTCTAATTCATTCGCACAATCCAATCTAATTCAAACGTACGATCCATTCTAATTCATTCACATGATGTATTCTAAATCATTCGTACGATCCATTCCAATTCTAATTCATTCGTACGATCCTTTCTAATTCATTCGTATGATCCATTCTAATTCATTCGTACGATCCATTCTAATTCATTCGCTCGAATGTATCCATTCTAATTCATTCGTATGATCTATTCTAATTAATTCAAACGATCCATTCTAATTCATTCATATGATCCATTCTAATTCATTCGCACGAATGTAACCATTCTAATTCATTCGTACGATTCATTCTAATTCATTCGTATGAGCTATTCTAATTCATTCGTACGATCTATTCTAATTCATTCATACGATCTATTCTAATTCATTCGCACAATCCATTCTAATTCATTCGTACGATCCATTCTAATTCATTCGTATGATCCATTCTAATTCATTCGCACGAATGTAACCATTCTAATTCATTCGTACGATTCATTCTAATTCATTCACACGATCCATTATAATTCATTCGCATAAATATATCCATTCTAATTCATTCTTACGATCCATTCTAATCCATTCGAATGTATCCATTCTAATTCATTCGTATGATCCATTCTAATTCATTCGTATGATCCATTCTAATTCATTCCTACGATCTATTCTAATTCATTCGCACGAATGTATCCATTCTAATTCATTCGCAAAATCCAATCTAATTCAAACGTACAATCCATTCTAATTCATTCACATGATGTATTCTAATTCATTCGTACGATCCATTCCAATTCTAATTCATTCGTACGATCCATTCTAATTCGTTCATATGATCCATTCTAATTCATTCGTACGATCCATTCTAATTCATTCGCTCGAATGTATCCATTCTAATTCATTCGTACGATCTATTCTAATTCATTGGTACGATCCATTCTAATTCATTCGTATGATCCATTCTAATTCATTCGCACGAATGTAACTATTCTAATTCATTCGTACGATTCATTCTAATTCATTCGTATGAGCTATTCTAATTCATTCGTACGATCCATTCTAATTCATTCGTACGATCTATTCTAATTCATTCGCACAATCCATTCTAATTCATTCGTACGATCCATTCTAATTCATTTGTACGATCTATTCTAATCCATTCGTACGATCCATTCTAATTTATTCGTATGATCCAATCTAATTCATTCTCACAAATGTGACCTTTCTAATTCATTTGTACAATCCATTCTAATCCATTCGTACGTTCCATTCTAATCCATTCGTACGATCCATACTAATTCATTCGCACGAATGTAACCATTCTAATTCATTGGTACGATTCATTCTAATTCATTCGCACGATCCATTCTAATTCATTCGCATAAATATATCCATTCTAATTCATTCGTACGATCCATTCTAATCCATTCGAATGTACCCATTCTAATTTATTCGTATGATCCATTCTAATTCATTCGTATGATCCATTCTAATTCATTCCTACGATCTATTCTAATTCATTCGCATGAATATATCCATTCTAATTCATTCGCACAATCCAATCTAATTCAAACGTACGATCCATTCTAATTCATTCACATGATGTTTTATAATTCAATTGTACGATCCATTCCAATTCTAATTCATTCTTACGATCCATTCTAATTCATTCGCTCGAATGTATCCATTCTAATTCATTCGTACGATTTATTGTAATTCATTCGTACGATCCATTCTAATTCATTCGTATGATCCATTCTAATTCATTCGCACGAATGTAACCATTCTAATTCATTCGTACGATTCATTCTAATTCATTCGTATGAGCTATACTAATTAATTTGTACGATCCATTGTAATTCATTCATGCGATCTATTCTAATTCATTCGCACAATCCATTCTAATTCATTCGTACGATCCATTCTAATTCATTCGTATGATCTATTCTAATCCATTCGTACAAACCATTCTAATTCATTCGTATGATCCATTCTAATTCATTCTCACAAATGTAACCTTTCTAATTCATTTGTACGATCCATTCTAATTCATTCGTACGATCCATTCTAATCCATTCGTATAATCCATTCTAATCCATTCGTATGATCCATTCTAATTCATTCGCACGAATGTAACCATTCTAATTCATTCGTACGATTCATTCTAATTCATTCGCACGATCCATTCTAATTCATTCGCATAAATATATACATTCTAATTCATTCGTAAGATCCATTCTAATCCATTCGAATGTATCCATTCTAATTCATTCGTAAGATCCATTCTAATTCATTCGTATGATCCATTCTAATTCATTCCTACAATCTATTCTAATTCATTCGCACGAATATATCCATTCTAATTCACTCGCACAATCCAATCTAATTCAAACGTTTGATCCATTCTAATTCATTCACATGATGTATTCTAATTCATTCGTACCATCCATTCCAATTCTAATTCATTCGTATGATCCATTCTAATTCATTCGTATGATCCATTCTAATTCATTCGTACGATCTATTCTAATTCATTCGTACGATCCATTCTAATTCATTCGTATGATCCATTCTAATTCATTCGCACGAATGTAACCATTCAAATTCATTCGTACGATTCATTCTAATTCATTCGTATGAGCTATTCTAATTCATTCGTACGATCCATTCTAATTCATTCATACGATCTATTCTAATTCATTCGCATAATCCATTCTAATTTATTCGTACGATCCATTCTAATTCATTCGTATGATCCATTCTAACTCATTCGGTGGATCCATTCTAATTCATTCATACGATCTATTCTAATTTATTCGCACAATCCATTCTAATTCATTCGTACGATCTATTCTAATTCATTCGTATGATCCATTCTAACTCATTCGGTGGATCCATTCTAATTCATTCGTAGGATCCATTCTAATTCATTCGCACGATCCATTCTAATTCATTCCTATGATCCATTCTAATCCATTCGTACGATCCATTCTAATTCATTCGTATGATCCATTCTAATTAGAATTAGAATGAATTAGAATGGATACATTCGAGCGAATGAATTAGAATAAATCGTTGGAATGAATTAGAATGGATCAGACGAATGAATTAGAATGGATCGTACATATGAATTAGAATGGATATATTCGAATGGATTAGAATGGATCGTACGAATGAATTAGAATGGATATATTTATGCGAATGAATTAGAATGGATCGTGCGAATGAATTAAAATGTATCGTACAAATGAATTAGAATGGTTACATTTGTGCGAATGAATTAGAATGGATCGTACGAATGGATTAGAATGGATCGTACGAATGAATTAGAATGGATCGTACGAATGAATTATTCATACGATCCATTCTAATTCATTCCTACGATCCATTCTAATTCATTCGTACGATCCATTCTAATTCATTCGAACGAATGTCACCATTCTAATTCATTCGTACGATTCATTCTAATTCATTCGCACGATCCATTCTAATTCATTCGAATGTATCCATTCTAATTCATTCGTACGATCCATTCTAATTCATTCGTATGATCCATTCTAATTCATTCCTACGATCTATTCTAATTCATTCGCTCGAATGTATCCATTCTAATTCATTCTAATTCTAATTAGAATGGATCATACGACTGAATTAGAATGGATCGTACGAACGGATAAGAATGGATCATAGGAATGAATTAGAATGTATCGTACGAATGAATTAGAATGGTTACATTCGTGCGAATGAATTAGAATAGATCGTACGAATGAATTATAATGGATCGTACGAATAAATTAGAATGGATCGTGCGATTGTGCGAATGAATTAGAATGGATCGTATGAATGAATAAAAATGGATCGTACGAATGAATTAGAATGGATCGTGCGAATGAATTATAATGAATCGTACGATTCATTCTAATTCATTCGCACGATCCATTCTTATTCATTCGCACGATCCATTCTAATGAATTAGAATAGATCGTACGAATGAATTAGAATGGATCGTACGAATAAATTAGAATGGATCGTGCGAATGAATTAAATGGATCGTACGAATGAATTAGAATGGATCGTATGAATGAATTAGAATGGATCGTACGAATGGATTAGAATGGATCGTAGGAATGAATTAGAATGGATCATAAGAATAAATTAGAATGGTTACATTCGTGCGAATGAATTAGAATGGATCGTACGAATGGATTTGAATGGATCGTACGAATGAATTAGAATGGATCGTACAAATGAATTAGAAAGGTTACATTTGTGAGAATGAATTAGAATGGATCGTACGAATGCATTAGAATGGATCGTACGAATGGATAAGAATGGATCGTACGAATGGATTAGAATGGATCGTACGAATGGATTAGAATGGATCGTACGAATGAATTAGAATCGATACATTTGTGATAATGAATTAGAATGGATACATTTGTCCGAATGAATTAGAATAGGTTAGAATGGATCGTACGAATGGATTAGAATCCATTCTAATTCATTTGTACGATCCATTCTATTTCATCGCAGGATCCATTATAATTTATTCGCTCGATCCATTAATGAATTAGAATGGATCATACAAATGAATTAGAAAGTTTACATTCGTGAGAATGAATTAGAATGGATCGTACGAACGAATTAGAATGGATCGTATGAACGAATTAGAATGGATCGTACGAATGAATTAGAATGGATACATTCAAGCGAGTGAATTAGAATAGATCGTAGGAATGAATTAGAATGGATCATACGAATGAATTAGAATGGATCGTGTGAATGAATTAGAATGGATTGTACGAATGAATTAGAATGGATACATTCGTGCGAATGAATTAGAATGGATCATACGAATGAATTAGAATGGATCGTACGAATGAATTAGAATGGATCGTACGAATGGATTAGAATAGATCATACGAATGGATTAGAATGGATCGTACGAATGGATTAGAATGGATCGTACGAATGAATTAGAATGGATCATGCGAATGAATTTGAATGGATCGTACGAATAAATTAGAATGGATCGAACGAATGAATTAGAATGGATACATTCGAGCGAATGAATTAGAATAGATCGTAGGAATGAACTAGAATGGATCATACGAATGAATTAGAATGGATCGTGCGAATGAATTAGAATGGATTATACGAATGAATTAAAATGGATACATTCGTGCGAATGAATTAGAATGGATCGGACAAATGAATTAGAATGGATATATTCGTGCGAATGAATTAGAATGGATCGTACGAATGAATTAGAATGGATCGTGCGAATAAATTAGAATGGATTGTATGAATAAATTAGAATGGATCGTACGAATGAATTAAAATGGATACATTTGTGTAAATGAATTAGAATGGATCGTACAAATAAATTAGAATGGATCGAACGACTGAATTAGAATGGATAGTACGAATGAATTAGAATGGATCGTACGAATGAATTAGAATGGATCGAACGAATGAATTAGAATGGATACATTCGAGCGAATGAATTAGAATAGATCGTAGGAATGAATTAGAATGGATCGTATGAATGAATTAGAATGGATCGTACAAATGGATTAGAATGGATCGTACGAATGGATTAGAATGGATCGTACGAATGAATTAGATCGTACGAATGAATTAGAATGGATCGTACGAATGAATTAAAATGGATACATTCGAGCGAATGAATTTGAATGGATACATTTGTGCGAATGAATTAGAATGGATCATGCGAATGAATTAGAATGGATCGTACGAATGAATTAGAATGGATCGTACGAATGAATTAGAATGGATACATTCGTGCGAATGAATTAGAATGGATAGGACGAATGAATTAGAATGGATCGTACGAATGAATTAGAATGGATCGTGCGAATGAATTAGAATGAATCGTACGAATGCATTAGAATGGATACATTCGTGCGAATGAATTAGAATGGATCGTACGAATGAATTAGAATGGATCGTGCGAATGAATTAGAATGGATCATACGAATAAATTAGAATGGATCGTGCGAATGAATTAGAATGGATCGTACGAATGAATTAGAATGGAAACATTTGTGCGAATGAATTAGAATGGATCGTACGAATGAATTAGAATGGATCGTACGAATGAATTAGAATGGATACATTTGTACGAATGAATTAGAATGGATCGTTCGAATGAATTAGAATGGATCGTACGAATGAATTATAATGGATCGTACGAATGAATTAGAATGGATCTTGCGATTGAATTAGAATAGATCGTACGATTGAATTAGAATGGATACATTCGTGCGAATGAACTAGAATGGATACATACATTCATGCGAATGAATTAGAATGGATCGTATGAATGAGTTAGAATGGATCGTATGAATGAATTAGAATGGATTGCATGAATGAATTAGAATGGATCATACGAATGAATTGGAATGGATCGTACAAATGAATTAGAATGGATACATTCATGCAAGTGAATTAGAATGGATCGTGCGAATGAATTAGAATGGATCGTGCGAATGAATTAGAATGGATACATTCGTACAAATGAATTAGAATGGATCGTGCGAATGAATTAGAATGAATCGTACGAATGAATTAGAATGGATACATTTGTGCGAATGAATTAGAATGAATCGTACGAATGAATTAGAATGAATCGTACGAATGAATTAGAATGGATCGTACGGACGAATTAGAATGGATCGTATGAACGCATTAGAATGGATCGTACGAATGAATTAGAATGGATACATTCGAGCGAATGAATTAGAATGGATCGTACGAATGAATTAGAATGGATCATAGGAATGAATTAGAATGGATCGTACGAATGGATTAGAATGCATTGTACGAATGAATTAGAATGGATCGTACAAATGAATTAGAATGGATACATTCGTGCGAATGAATTAGAATGGATCGTACGAATGAATTAGAATGGATCGTGCGAATGAATTAGAATGGATAGTGCGAATGAATTAGAATGGATCGTACGAATGAATTAGAATGGATATATTCGAGCGAATGAATTAGAATAGATCGTAGGAATGAATTAGAATGGATCATACGAATGAATTAGAATGGATCGTGCGAATGAATTAGAATGGATTGTACGAATGAATTAGAATGGATACATTCGAGCGAATGAATTAGAATAGATCGTAGGAATGAATTAGAATGGATCATACGAATGAATTAGAATGGATCATGCGAATAAATTAGAATGGATTGTACGAATGAATTAGAATGGATACATTCGTCCGAACGAATTAGAATGGATCGGACGAAAGAATTAGAATGGATCGTACGATTCATTCTAATTCATTCGTACGATCCATTCTAATGCATTCGTACGATTCATTCTAATTCATTCGCACGATCCATTCTAATTCATTCGTACGATCCATTCTTATTCATTCATACGATCCATTCTAATTTATTCGCACAATCCATTCTAATTCATTCGTACGATCCATTCTAATTCATTCGTATGATCCATTCTAACTCATTTTAGAACGGATCGTACGAACGAATTAGAATGGATCGTATGAACGAATTAGAATGGATCGTACGAATGAATTAGAATGGATACATTCGAGCGAATGAATTAGAATGGATCGTACGAATGGATTAGAATGGATCATACGAATGGATTAGATTGGATCGTACGAATGGATTAGAATGGATCGTACGAATGGATTAGAATGGATCGTACGAATGAATTATAATGGATCGTACGAATGCATTAGAATGGATACATTCGTGCGAATGAATTAGAATCGATCGTACGAATGAATTAGAATGGATACATTTGTGCGAATGAATTTGAATGCATTAGAATGGATCGTACGAATGGATTAGAATGGATCGTACGAATGAATTAGAATTGATCATATGAATGAATTAGAATGGATCGTACGAATGGATTAGAATGCATTATACGAATGAATTAGAATAGATACATTTGTGCGAATGAATTAGATTGCATCGTACGAATGAATTTGAATGGATTGTACGAATGAATTAGAATGGATTGTACGAATGAATAAGAATAGATCATGCGAATGAATTAGAATAGATCGTACGAATGAATTAGAATGGATCGTACAAATAAATTAGAATGGATCGTGCGAATGTATTAGAATGGATCGTACGAATGAATTAGAATGGATCCACCGAATGAGTTAGAATGGATCATGCGAATGAATTAGAATGGATCGTACGAATGAATTAGAATGGATACATTCGTGCGAATGAATTAGAATGGATCGGACGAATGAATTAGAATTGATCGTGCGAATGAATTAGAATGGATCATACGATTGAGTTTGAATGGATCGTACGAATAAATTAGAATGGATACATTTGTGCGATGAATAAGAATGGAGCGTACGAATGAATTAGAATGGAGCGTACGAATGAACTAGAATGGATACATTCGTGCGAATGAATTAGAATAGATCATATTAAAGAATTAGAATGGATACATTCATGCGAATGAATTAGAATGGATCGTACGAATGAAATAGAATGGATCATAGGAATGAATTAGAATGGATCGTGCAAAATGAATTAGAATGGATTGTACCAATGAATTAGAAAAGATACATTCGTGACAATGAATTAGAATGGATCGGACGAATGAATTAGAATGGATCGTACGATTCATTCTAATTCTTTCGTACGATCCATTCTATTGCATTCGTACGATTCATTCTAATTCATTCGCACGATCCATTCTAATTCATTCGTACGATCCATTCTTATTCATTCAAACGATCCATTCTAATTCATTCGCACAATCCATTCTAATTCATTCGCACAAATGTATCCATTCTAATTCATTCGTACAATCCATTCTAATTCATTTGCACGATCCATTCTAATTCATTCCTATGATCCATTCTAATTCATTCGTATGATCCATTCTAATTCATTCGCTCGAATGCATCCATTCTAATTCTTTCATATGATCCATTCTAAATCATTCGCACGAATGTATCCGTTCTAGTTCATTCGTCTGCTCCATTCTAATTCATTCGTACGCTCCATTCTTATTCATCGCACAAATGTATCCATTCTAATTTATTCGTACGATCCATTCAAATTCAATCGTATGATCCATTTTAATTCATTCGCACGATCAATTCTAATTCATTCGTCCGATCCGTTCTAATTCATTCGCACGAATGTATCCATTCTAATTCATTCGTACGATCCATTCTAATTCATTCGCATGATCCCTTCTAACTCATTCGGTGGATCCATTCTAATTCATTCATACGATCCATTCTAATTCATTCGCACGATCCATTCTAATTTATTCGTACGATCCATTCTAATTCATTCGTACGATCCATTCTAATTCATTCGTACGATCCATTCTAATTCATTCGAATGTATCCATTCTAATTCATTCGTTCGATCCATTCTAATTCATTCGTACGATCCATTCTAATTCATTCGCATGATCCATTCTAATTTATTCGTACGATCTATTCTAATTCATTGTCACGAATGTAACCTTTCTAATTAATTTGTATGATCCATTCTAATTCATTCGTACGATACATTTGTACGAATGAATTAGAATGGATCATACGATTGAATATGAATGGATCGTACGAATAAATTAGAATGGATACATTTGTGCGATGAGTAAGAATGGAGCGTACGAATGAATTAGAATGGAGCGTACGAATGAACTAGAATGGATACATTTCTGCGAATGAATTAGAATGGATCATATGAAAGAATTAGAATAGATCGTGTGAATGAATTAGAAAGGATCGTACGAATGAATTAGAATGGATATATTCGTGCGAATGAATTTGAATGGATCGTACGAATGAATTAGACTGGATCGTACGAATAAATTAGAATGGATACATTCATGCAAATCAATTAGAATGGATCGTACGAATGAATTAGAATGGATCATACGAATGAATTAGATTGGATCGTACGAATGGATTAGAATGGATCGTACGAATGAATTAGAATGGATCGTACGAATGATTTAGAATGGATACATTTGTGCGAATGAATTAGATTGCATCGTACGAATGACTTTGAATGGATCGGACGAATGAATTAGAATGGTCGCACGATCCATTCTAATTCATTCATACAATCCATTCTAATTAATTCGCACGAATGTATCCATTCTAATTCATTCGTACGATCCATTCTAATTCATTCGTACGATCCATTCTAATTCATTCGTACGACCCATTCAAATAAATTTGTATGATCCATTCTAATTCATTCGTAAGATCCATTCTAATTCATTCATACAATCCATTCTAATTCATTCGCACGAATGTATCCATTCTAATTAATTCGTACGATCCATTCTAATTCATTCGTATGATCCATTCTTATTCATTCGCATGATCCAGTCTAATTGATTCGCACGATCCATTCTAATTCATTCGCACGAATGTATCCATTCTAATTCATTCGTACGATCCATTCTAATTCATTAATATGATCCATTCTTATTCATTCGTACGATCCATTCTAATTCATATGCACAAAGGTATCCATTCTAATCCATTCGTACGATCCATTCTAATCCATTCGTGCGATCCATTCTAATTGATTCGTACGATCCATTCTAATTCATTCTCTCGAATGTATCCATTCTAATCCATTCGTACGATCCATTCTAATCTATTCGTACGATCCATTCTAATTCATTCGCACGAATGTAACCATTCTAATTCATTCATATGATCTATTCTATTTCATTCGTACGATCCATTCTAATTCATTCGTCCGATCCATTCTAATTCATTCGCACGAATGTATCCATTCTAATTCATTCGTACGATCCATTCTAATTCATTCGTATGATCCATTCTAATTTATTCATATGATCCATTCTAATTCATTCGTAAGATCCATTCTAATTCATTCGTACAATCCATTCTAATTCATTCGTACGATCCATTCTAATTCATTCGCACGAATGTATCCATTCTAGTTTATTCGTTCGATCCATTCTAATTCATTCATACGATCCATTCTAATTCATTCGCACGATCCATTGTAATTCATTCGTACGATCAATTCTAATTCATTCGTACGATCCATTCTAATTCATTCGCACGAATGTATCCATTCTAATTCATTTGTACGATCCTGAATTAGAATGGATCGTACGAATAAATTAGAATGGATACCTTTGTGCATATGAATTGGAATGGATCGTACGAATGAATTAGAATGGATCATATTAATGAATTAGAATGGATCGTACGAATGAATTAGAAGGATACTTTCGTGCGAATGAGTTTGAATTGATCGTGCGAATCAATTAGACTGGATCGTGCGAATGAATAAGAATAGATCATACGAATGTATTAGAATGGATCGTACGAATTAATTAGAATGGATACATTCATGCGAATGAATTAGAATGGATTGTATGAATGAATTAGATTGGATCGTACAAATGAATTAGAATGGATCATACGAATTAATTAGAATGGATCATATGAATGAATTAGAATGGATGTACGAATGAATTAGAATGGATCGTACGAATGAATTAGAATGGATACATTCGCGGGAATGAATTAGAATGGATTGTGCGAATGAATTAGAACGGACGTGCGAATAAATTAGAATAGATCGTACGAATGAATTAGAATGGATCATACGAATGAATTAGAATGGATCGTACGAAAGAATTAGAATGGTTCGTACGAATGAATTAGAATGGATCGTGCGAATGAATTAGATTGGATCGTACGAATGAATTAAAATGGATACAATCGTGCGAATGAATTAGAATGGATCGTACGAATGAATTAGAATGGATACATTCGTGCGAATGAATTAGAATGGATCGTACGAATGAATAATAATGGATTGTACGAATGAATTAGAATGGATCATGCGAATGAATTAGAATAGATCGTACGAAAGAATTAGAATGGATCGTATGAATGAATTAGAACCGATCGTGCGAATGAATTAGAATGGATCGTACGAATGAACTAGAATGGATCGTACGAATGAATTAGAATGGATCGTACGAGAGAATTAGAATGGATACATTCGTGCGATTGAATTAGAATGGATTGTGCGAATGAATTAGAACGGATCGTGCGAATGAATTAGAATGGATCGTACGAATGAATTAGAATGGATCGTACGAATGAATTAGAATGGATACATTTGTGCGAATGAATTAGAATGGATCGTACGAATAAATTAGAATGGATCGTACGAATGAATTAGAATGGATCGTGCGAATGAATTAGAATGGATCGTACGAATGAATTAGAATGGATACATTTGTGCGAATGAGTTAGAATGAATCATACGAATGAATTAGAATGGATTGTACGAATGAATTAGAATGGATCATACGAATGAATTAGAATGGATCGTGCGATGAATTAGAATGGATTGTACGAATGAATTAGAATGGATACATTCGAGCGAATGAATTAGAATAGATCGTAGGAATGAATTAGAATGGATCATACGAATGAAGTAGAATGGATCATGCGAATGAATTAGAATGCATTGTACGAATGAATTAGAATGGATACATTCGTGCGAATGAATTAGAATGGATCGGATGAATGAATTAGAATGGATCGTACGATTCATTCTAATTCATTCGTACGATCCATTCTAATGCATTCGTACGATTCATTCTAATTCATTCGCACGATCCATTCTAATTCATTTGTACGATCCATTCTTATTCATTCATACGATCCATTCTAATTCATTCGCACAATCCATTCTAATTCATTCGTACGATCCATTCTAATTCATTCATATGATCCATTTTAACTCATTCGGTGGATCCATTCTAATTCATTCGCACGATCCATTCTAATTTATTCGTACGATCTATTCTAATTCATTCGTACGATCTATTCTAATTCATTCGCACGAATGTAACCATTCTAATTCATTCGTACGATTCATTCTAATTCATTCGTATGAGCTATTCTAATTCATTCGTACGATCCATTCTAATTCATTCGTACGATCCATTGTAATTCATTCATACAATCCATTCAGATTCATTCGCACAAATGTATCCATTCAAATTCATTCGTTTGATCCATTCTAATTAATTCGAACGATTCATTCTAATTCAGTCGTATGAATGTATCCATTTTAATTCATTCGTACGATCCATTCTAATTCATTCGTACAATCTGATTCATTCGTAGGATCCATTCTAATTCATTCGTACGATCGATTCTAATTCATTCGCACGATCCATTCTAATTTATTCGTACGATCCATTCTAATTCATTCGTATGAACCATTCTAATTTATTCGTTCAAATATATCCATTCTAATTCATTCGTATGATCCATTTAATTCATTCGCACGATCCATTCTAATTCATTCGCACGAATGTATCCATTCTAATTCATTTGCACGATCCATTCTAATTCATTCCTATGATCCATTCTAATTCATTCGTACGATCCATTCTAATTCATTCGCTCGAATGTATCCATTCTAATTCATTCGTACGATCCATTCTAATTCGTTCGTACGATCCATTCTAATTCGTTCGTACGATCCATTCTAATTCATTCGTACGATTCATTCTAATTCATTCCTACGATCTATTCTAATTCATTCGCTCGAATGTATCCATTCTAATTCATTCGTTCGATCCATTCTAATTCATTCGTACAACCATTCAAATTCATTCGCATGATCCATTCTAATTCATTCGTACGATCCATTCTAATTCATTCTCACAAATGTAACCTTTCTAATTCATTCGTACGATCCATTCTAATTCACTCGTACGATCCATTCTAATCCATTCATACGATCAATTCTAATCCATTCGTATGATCCATTCTAATTCATTCGTACGATCCATTCTAATTCATTCTCACAAATGTAAACTTTCTAATTCATTTGTACGATCCATTCTAATTCATTCGTACGATCCATTCTAATCCATTTGTACGATCCATTCTAATCTATTCGTACAATCCATTCTAATTCATTCGCACGAATGCAACCATTCTAATTCATTCGTACGATCCATTCTAATTCATTCCTACGATCCATTTGTATGATCCATTCTAATCCATTCGCACAAAGGTATCCATTCTAATCCATTCGTACGATCCATTCTAATCCATTCGTACGATCCATTCTAATTCATTCGTACGATCCATTCTAATTCATTTGTACGATCTATTCTAATTTATTCGTATGAATGTGTCCATTATAATTCATTCGTACGATCCATTGTAATTCATTACTACGATCTATTCTAATTCATTCGCTCGAATGTATCCATTCTAATTCATTCGTTCGATCCATTCTAATTCATTCGTACGATCCATTCAAATTCATTCGCATGATCCATTCTAATTCATTCGTACGATCCATTCTAATTCATTCTCACGAATGTAACCTTTCTAATTCATTTGTGTGATCCATTCTAATTCATTCGTACGATCCATTCTAATTCATTCGTATGATACATTCTAATTTATTCATAAGATCCATTCTAATTCATTCGCACAATCCATTCTAATTCATTCGTATGATCCATTCTAATTCATTCGTTCGATCCATTCTAATTCATTCGTACGATCCATTCTAATTCATTCGTATGATCCATTCTTATTCATTCATACGATCCATTCTAATTCATTCGCACAATCCACTCTAATTCATTCGTACAATCCATTCTAATTCATTCGCACGATCCATTCTAATTCATTCGCACGATCCATTCTAATTCATTCGTACGATCCATTCTAATTCATTCGCATGAATATATCTATTCTAATTCATTCGTATGATCCATTCTAATTTATTCGCACGATCTATTCTAATTCATTCGTACGATCCATTCTAATTCATTCGTACGATCCATTCTAATTCCTTCGCACGAATGTATCATACGAATGAATTAGAATGGATCATGCGAATGAATTAAAATGGATCGTACGAATGAATTAGAATGGATCGTACAAATGAATTAGAAAGGTTACATTTGTGAGAATGAATTAGAATGGATCGTACGAATAAATTAGAATGGATCGTACGAATGGATTAGAATGGATCGTACAAATGAATTAGAATGGATACATTCGAGCGAATGAATTAGAATGGATCGTAGGAATGAATTAGAATGGATCGTACGAATGAATTAGAATAGATACATTCGTGCGAATGAATTAGAATGGATCGTACGAATGGATTAGAATGGATCGTACGAATGGATTAGAACGCATTGTACGAATGAATTAGAATAGATATATTTGTGCGAATGAATTAGATTACATCGTACGAATGAATTTGAATGGATTGTACAAATGAATTAGAATGGATCGTACGAATGAATTAGAATGGATCATGCGAATAAATTAGAATAGATCGTACGAAATGAATTAGAATGGATCGTACGAATAAATTAGAATGGATCGTACGAATGAATTAGAATGGATACATTCGTGCGAATGAATTAGAATGGATCGTATGAATGAATTAGAATGGATCGTACGAATGAATTAGAATGGATCGTACGAATGAATTAGAATGGATACATTCGAGCGAATGAATTAGAATAGATCGTCGGAATGAATTAGAATGGATCATACGAATGAATTAGAATGGATCGTGCGAATGAATTAGAATGGATTGTACGAATGAGTTAGAATGCATACATTCGAGCGAATGAATTAGAATAGATCGTAGAAATGAATTAGAATGGATAATACGAATGAATTAGAATGGATCGTGCGAATGAATTAGAATGGATTGTACGAATGAATTAGAATGGATACATTCGTGCGAATGAATTAGAATGGATCGAACGAATGAATTAGAATGGATCGTACGATTCATTCTAATTCATTCGTACGATCCATTCTAATGCATTCGTACGATTCATTCTAATTCATTCGAACGATCCATTCTAATTCATTCGTACGATCCATTCTTATTCATTCATACGATCCATTCTAATTCATTCGCACAATCCATTCTAATTCATTCGTACAATCCATTCTAGTTCATTCGTATAATCCATTCTAATTCATTCGTATAATCCATTCTAACTCATTTTAGAATGGATCGTACGAACGAATTAGAATGGATCGTATGAACGAATTAGAATGGATCGTACGAATGAATTAGAATGGATACATTCGAGCGAATGAATTAGAATGGATCGTACGAATGGATTAGAATGGATCGTACGAATGGATTAGAATGGATCGTACGAATGAATTAGAATGGATACATTCGTGCGAATGAATTAGAATGGATCGCACGAATGAATTAGAATGGATACATTTGTTCGAATGAATTTGAATAGATTGCACGAATTGAATTAGAATGGATCGTACGAATGGATTAGAATGGATCGTACGAATAAATTAGAATGGATCATACAAATGAATTAGAAAGGCTACATTCGTGAGAATGAATTAGAATGGATCATGCGAATGAATTAGAATTGATCATATGAATGGATTAGAATGGATCGTACGAATGAATTAGAATAGATCGTGCGAATGAATTAGAATGGATCGTACGAACGAATTAGAATGGATCGTACGAACGAATTAGAATGGATCGTATGAACGAATTAGAATGGATCGTACGAATGAATTAGAATGGATACATTCGAGCGAATGAATTAGAATGGATCGTACGAATGAATTAGAATGGATCATAGGAATGAATTAGAATGGATCGTGCAAATGAATTAGAATGGATACATTCATGCGAATGAATTAGAATGGATCGTAGGAATGAATTAGAATGGATCGTACGAATGAATTAGACTTGTTACATTCGTGCGAATGAATTAGAATGGATCGTACGAATGAATTAGAATGGATCGTGCGAATGAATAAGAATGGATCGTACGATCCATTCTAATTCATTCGTATGATCAATTCTAATTCATTCGCACGATCCATTCTAATCCATTCGTACGATCCATTCTAATTCATTTGCACGATCCATTCTAATTCATTCCAATGATCGATTCTAATTCATTCGTACGATCCATTCTAATTCATTCACTCGAATGTATCCATTCTAATTCATTCGTGCGATCCATTCTAATTCATTCGTACGATCCATTCTAATTCATTCTCACGAATGTAACATTTCTAATTCATTTGTATGTATTCATTCTAATTCATTCGTACGATCCATTTAAATTCATTCGCACGATCCATTCTAATTCATTCGTACGATCCATTCTAATTCATTCGCACGATCCATTCTAAATCATTCGCACGATCCATTCTAATTCATTCGCACGAATGTATCCATTCTAATGCATTCTTACGATTCATTCTAATTCATTCGCACGATCCATTCTAATTCATACGTACGATTCATTCTAATTCATTCGTACGATCCATTCTAATTCATTCGTCCGATCCATTCTAATTCATTCGCACGAATGTATCCATTCTAATTCATTCGTACAATCCATTCTAATTCATTCGCACGATCTATTCTAATTCATTAGTTTGATCCATTCTAATTCATTCCTACGATCAATTCTAATTCATTCGCTCGAATGTATCCATTCTAATTCATTCGTTCGATCCATTCTAATTCATTTGTACGATCCATTCAAATTCATTCGCATGATCCATTCTAATTCAATCGTACGATTCATTCTAATCCATTCGTACGATCCATTCTAATCCATTCGTATGATCCATTCTAATTCATTCGCACGAATGAATCCATTCTAATTCATTCATACAATCCATTCTAATTCATTCGCACGATCCATTCTAATTCATTCGTATGATCCATTCTAATTCATTCCTACGATCTATTCTAATTCATTCGCTCGAATGTATCCATTCTAATTCATTCGTACGATCCATTCTTATTCATTCGTACGATCCATTCAAATTCATTCACATGATCCATTCTAATTCATTTGTACGATCCATTCTAATTCATTCTCACGAATGTAACCTTTCTAATTCATTTGTATGATCCATTCTAATTCATTCGTACGATCTATTCTAATTCATTCGCATGATCCATTCTAATTCATTCGTACCATCCATTCTAATTCATTCATACAATCCATTCAAATTCATTCGTACGATGCAATCTAATTCATTCGCACAAATATATCTATTCTAATTCATTCGTACAATGCGTTCTAATCCATTCGTACGATCCATTCTAATCAATTCGTACGATCCATTCTAATTCATTCGCACTAAATGTAACCATTCTAATTCATTCGTACGATCCATTCTATTTCATTCGTACGATCCATTCTATTTCATTCGTCCGATCCATTCTAATTCATTCGCACGAATGGATATCATTTGTACGATCCATTCTAATTCATTCCCACGAATGTATCCATTCTAATTTATTCGTACGATCCATTCTAATTCATTCTCACGAATGTATCATACGAATGAATTAGAATGGATTGTACGAATGAATTAGAATGGATCGTACAAATGAAATAGAATAGATCGTAGGAATGAATTAGAATGGATCGTACGAATGAATTAGAGTGGATCATGCGAATGAGTTTGAATGGATCATACGAATGAATTAGAAAGGATCGAACGAATGAATTAGAATGGATCGTGCGAATGAATTAGAATGGATACATTCGTGCGAATGAATTAGAATGGATCGTACAAATGAAGTAGAATGGATCACACAAATGAATTAGAAAGGTTACATTCGTGAGAATGAATTAGAATGGATCGTACGAATGAATTAGAATGGATCATGCGATGGATCGTGCGAACGAATTAAAATGGATCGTATAAACGAATTAGAATGGATCGTACGAATGAATTAGAATGGATACATTCGAGCGAATGAATTAGAATGGATCGTACGAATGGATTAGAATGGATCGTACGAATGAATTACAATGGATCATACAAATGAATTAGAAAGGTTATATTCGTGAGAATGAATTAGAATGGATCGTGCGGATCATACGAATGAATTAGAATGGATCGTACGAATGAATTAGAATGGATCATATGAATGAATTAGAATGGTTACATTCGTGCGAATGAGTAAGAATGGATCGTACAAATGGATTAGAATGGATCGTACGAATGGATTAGAACGCATTGTACGAATGAATTAGAATAGATACATTTGTGCGAATGAATTAGATTGCATCGTACGAATGAATTTGAATAGATCGTACGAATGGATTAGAATGGATCGTACGAATGGATTAGAATGGATCGTACGAATGAATTAGAATGGATCATACAAATGAATTAGAAAGGTTACATTCGTGAGAATGAATTAGAATGGATCATACGAATGAATTAGAATGGATCATAGGAATGAATTAGAATGGATCATGCAAATGAATTGGAATGGATACATTCGTGCGAATGAATTAGAATGGATCGTACGAATGAATTAGAATGGATCGTACGAATGGATTAGAATGGATCGTACGAATGGATTAGAATTGATCGTACGAATGAATTAGAATGGATCGTACAATTGAATTAGAATGGTTCGGATACATTCGTGCGAATGAATTAGAATGGATCGTAGGAATGAATTAGAATGGATCGTACGAATTAATTAGAATGGTTACATTCGTGTGAATGAATTAGAATGGATCGTACGAATGAATTAGAATGGATCGTACGAATGGATTAGAATGGATCGTACGAATGGATTAGAATTGATCGTACGAATGAATTAGAATGGATCGTACAATTGAATTAGAATGGTTACATTTGTGAGAATGAATTAGAATGGATCATACGAATGCATTAGAATGGATCGTACGAATGGATTAGAATGGATCGTACGAATGGATTAGAATGGATCGTACGAATGAATTAGAATGGATCATACAAATGATTTAGAAAGGTTACATTCGTGAGAATGAGTTAGAATGGATCGTACAAATGAATTAGAATGAATCATACGAATGAATTTGAATGGATCGTACGAATGAATTAGAATGGATCGAACGAATGAATTAAAATGGATACATTCGAGCAAATGAATTAGAATAGATCGTAGGAATGAATTAGAATGGATCATACGAATGAATTAGAATGGATCGTGCGAATGAATTAGAATGGATTGTACGAATGAATTAGAATGGATACATTCGTGCGAATGAATTAGAATGGATCGGACGAATGAATTAGAATGAATCGAACGATTCATTCTAATTCATTCGTACGATCCAGTCTAATGCATTCGTACGATTCATTCTAATTCATTCACATGATATATTCTAATTCATTCGTACAATCCATTCTTATTCAATCATACGATCCATTCTAATTCATTTGCACAATCCATTCTAATTCATTCGTACGATCCATTATAATTCATTCGTATGATCCATTCTAACTCATTCGGTGGATCCATTTTAACTCATTCGTACGATCCATTCTAATTCATTCATACGATCCATTCTAATCCATTCGTACGATCCATTCTAATTCATTCGTACGATCCATTCTAATTCATTCACACGAATGTAACCATTCTAATTAATGCGTACGATCCATTCTAATTAATTCTACGATCCATTCTAATTCATTCGCACGAATGTATCCGAATAATTCTAATTCATTTGCACGATCCATGCAAATTTATTCCTATGATCCATTATAATTCATTCGTACGATCCATTCTAATTCGTTCATACGATCCATTCTAATTTGTTTGTACGATCCATTCTAATTCGTTCGTACGATCCATTCTAATTCATTCGCACGATCCAATATAATTCATTTGTACGATCCATTTTAATTCATTCGCATGATCTATTCTAATTCATTCGTATGATACATTCGTGCGAATGAATTAGAATGGATTGTACGAATGAATTAGAATGGATCGTACGAATGAATTAGAATAGATCGTGCGAATAAATTGGAATGGATCATACGAATGAATTAGAATAGATATATTCATGCGAATGAATTAGAATGGATCATACGAATGAATTAGAATGGATCGTGCGAATGAATTAGAATAGATCGTATGAATAAATTAGAATGGATCGTACGAATGAACAAAAATGGATACATTTGTGCGAATGAATTAGAATGGATCATACGAATGAATTTGAATGGATCGTACGAATGAATTAGAATGGATACATTTGTGCGAATGAATTAGAATGGATCATACGATTGAATTTGAATGGATCGTACGGATAAATTAGAATGGATACATTTGTGCGATGAATAAGAATAGAGCGTACGAATGAATTAGAATGGAGCATACGAATGAACTAGAATGGATACATTCGTGTGAATGAATTAGAATGGATCATATGAAGGAATTACAATGGATCGTGCAAATAAATTAGAAAGGATCGTACGAATGAATTAGAATGGATATATTCGTGCGAATGAATTAGAATGGATCATACGAACGAATTAGACTGGATCGTACGAATAAATTAGAATGAATATATTCATGCAAATGAATTAGAATGGATCGTACGAATGAATTAGAATGGATCATACGAATGAATTAGAATGGATCGTACGAATGGATTAGAATGGATCGTACGAATGGATTACAACGCATTGTACGAATGAATTAGAATATATACATTTGTGCGAATGAATTAGATTGCATCGTATGAATGAATTTGAATGGATCGGACGAATGAATTAGAATGGATCGTATGAATGATCTAGAATGGATCATAGGAATGAATTAGAATGGATCGTGCAAATGAATTAGAATGGATACATTTGTGCGAATGAATTAGAATGGATCGTGCAAATGAATTAGAATGGATCGTACAAATGAATTCAAATAGATCGTGCGAATGAATTAGAATGTGTCATACAAATGAATTAGAAAGGTTACATTCGTGAGAATGAATTAGAATGGATCATATGAATGAATTAGAATGGATCATGCGAATGAATTTGAATGGATTGTATGAATGAATAAGAATGGATCGTACGAATGAATTAGAATGGATTGTACGAATGTATCCATTCTAATTCATTCGTACGATCCATTCTAATTCTTTCATATGATCCATTCTAATTCATTCGCACGAATGTATCCATTCTAGTTCATTCGTACGCTCCATTCTAATTCATTCGTACGCTCCATTCTTATTCATCGCACAAATGTATCCATTCTAATTCATTCGTACGATCCATTTTAATTCATTCGCACGATCGATTCTAATTCATTCGTATGATCCATTCTAATTCATTCGTACGATCCATTCTAATTCTTTCGTACAATCCATTCTAATTCATTCGCACGATCTATTCTAATTCATTCGTACAATCCATTCTAATTCATTCGTACGATCCATTCTAATTCATTCGCACTATCCACTCTAATTCATTCGTACGATCCATTCTAATTCATTTGTACGATCCATTCTAATTCATTCATACAAATGTATCCATTCTAATTCATTCGTACGATCCATTCTAATTCATTCATACGATCTATTCTAATTCATTCGCACGAATGTATCCATTCTAATTCATTCGCACAATCCAATCTAATTCAAACGTACGATCCATTCTAATTCATTCACATGATGTATTCTAATTCATTCGTATGATCCATTCTAATTCATTTGTATGATTCATTCTAATTCATTCATACGATCCATTCTAATTCATTCGCACAAATATATCCATTCTAATTCATCCGTACGATCCATTCTAATTCATTCGCACGATCCATTCTAATTCATTCGCACGATCTATTCTAATTCAATCTTATGATTCATTCTAATTCATTCGTACGATCCATTCTAATTCATTCGCACAAATGTATCCATTCCAATTCATTCGTACGATCCATTCTAATTCATTCGAACGATCCATTCTAATTCATTTGTACGAATGTATCCATTCTAATTCATTCGCACGAACTATTCTAATTCATTCGCATGATCCATTCTAATTCTTTCGTATGATCCATTCTAATTCATTCGTACGATCCATTCTAATTCATTTGCATGAATGTATCCATTCTAATTCATTCGTACGATCCATTCAAATTCATTCGTATGATCCATTAATTCTAATTCATTCATGCAATCCATTCTAATTCATTCATATAATCCATTCTAACTCATTCATACGATCCATTCTAATTCATTCGCAAGAATGTATGTATCCATTCTAGTTCATTTGCACGATCCATTCTAATTCGAACGTACAATCCATTCTAATTCATTCGTACGAATGTATCCATTCTAGTTCATTCGCACGATCCATTCTAATTCATTCGTATGATCCATTCTAACTCATTCATACGATCTATTCTAATTCATTCGTACGATCCATTCTAATTCATTTGCATGAATGTAACCATTCTAATTCATTCGTACGATCCATTCTAGTTTATTTGTACGATCTATTCTAATTCATTCACACAATCCATTCTAATTCATTCACACGAATGTATCCATTCTAATTCATTTGCACGATCCATTCTAATTCATTCGAACAGTCCATTCTAATTCATTCGCAAGAATGTATCCATTCTAATTCATTCGCACGATCCATTCTAATTCATTCGAACGATCCATTCTAATTCATTCATACGATCAATTCTAATTCATTCGCACGAATGTAACCATTGTAATTCATTCGTACGATTCATTCTAATTCATTCGTATGAGCTATTCTAATTCATTCATACGATCCATTCTAATTCATTCGTACGATCCATTGTAATTCATTCATACAATCCATTCAGATTCATTTGCACAAATGTATCCATTCAAATTTATTCATACGATCTATTCTAATTAATTCGCACGATCCATTGTAATTCAGTCGTATGAATGTATCCATTTTAATTCATTCGTATGATCCATTCTAATTCATTATGATCCATTCTAATTCATTGGTACGATCCATTCTAATTCATTCGCACGAATATTCCATTCTAATTCATTCGTACGATCCATTCTAATTTATTCGTACGATCCATTCTAATTCATTCTCACAAATGTATCCATTCTAATTCATTCGTACGATCCATTCTAATTCATTCCTACGATCTATTCTAATTCATTCGCTCGAATTTATCCATTTTAATTTGTTCGTACGATCCATTCTAATTCATTTGTACGATCCATTCTAATTCATTCGTATGATCCATTCTAATTTATTTGTTCAAATATATCCATACTAATTCATTCGTACGATCCATTCTAATTCATTCGCACGATCCATTCTAATTCATTCGCACGAATGTATCCATTCTAATTCATTTGCACGATCCATTCTAATTCATTCCTATGATCCATTCTAATTCATTCGTACGATCTATTCTAATTCATTCGCTCGAATGTATCCATTCTAATTCATTTGTACGATCTATTCTAATACGTTCATACGATCCATTCTAATTCGTTCATACGATCCATTCTAATTCGTTCGTACGATCCATTCTAATTCATTCGTACGATCCAATCTAACTCATTCCTACGATCTATTCTAATTCATTAGCTCGATCCATTCTAATTCATTTGCACGATCCATTCTAATTCATTCCAATGATCGATTCTAATTCATTCGTACGATCCATTCTAATTCATTCACTCGAATGTATCCATTCTAATTCATTCGTGCGATCCATTCTAATTCATTCGTACGATCCATTCTAATTCATTCTCACGAATGTAACATTTCTAATTCATTTATATGTATTCATTCTAATTCATTCGTACGATCCATTTAAATTCATTCGCACGATCCATTCTAATTCATTCGTACGATCCATTCTAATTCATTCGCACGATCCATTCTAAATCATTCGCACGATCCATTCTAATTCATTCGCACGAATGTATCCATTCTAATGCATTCTTACGATTCATTCTAATTCATTCGCACGATCCATTCTAATTCATACGTACGATTCATTCTAATTCATTCGTACGATCCATTCTAATTCATTCGTCCGATCCATTCTAATTCATTCGCACGAATGTATCCATTCTAATTCATTCGTACAATCCATTCTAATTCATTCGCACGATCTATTCTAATTCATTAGTTTGATCCATTCTAATTCATTCCTACGATCAATTCTAATTCATTCGCTCGAATGTATCCATTCTAATTCATTCGTTCGATCCATTCTAATTCATTTGTACGATCCATTCAAATTCATTCGCATGATCCATTCTAATTCAATCGTACGATTCATTCTAATCCATTCGTACGATCCATTCTAATCCATTCGTATGATCCATTCTAATTCATTCGCACGAATGAATCCATTCTAATTCATTCATACAATCCATTCTAATTCATTCGCACGATCCATTCTAATTCATTCGTATGATCCATTCTAATTCATTCCTACGATCTATTCTAATTCATTCGCTCGAATGTATCCATTCTAATTCATTCGTACGATCCATTCTTATTCATTCGTACGATCCATTCAAATTCATTCACATGATCCATTCTAATTCATTTGTACGATCCATTCTAATTCATTCTCACGAATGTAACCTTTCTAATTCATTTGTATGATCCATTCTAATTCATTCGTACGATCTATTCTAATTCATTCGCATGATCCATTCTAATTCATTCGTACCATCCATTCTAATTCATTCATACAATCCATTCAAATTCATTCGTACGATGCAATCTAATTCATTCGCACAAATATATCTATTCTAATTCATTCGTACAATGCGTTCTAATCCATTCGTACGATCCATTCTAATCAATTCGTACGATCCATTCTAATTCATTCGCACTAAATGTAACCATTCTAATTCATTCGTACGATCCATTCTATTTCATTCGTACGATCCATTCTATTTCATTCGTCCGATCCATTCTAATTCATTCGCACGAATGGATATCATTTGTACGATCCATTCTAATTCATTCCCACGAATGTATCCATTCTAATTTATTCGTACGATCCATTCTAATTCATTCTCACGAATGTATCATACGAATGAATTAGAATGGATTGTACGAATGAATTAGAATGGATCGTACAAATGAAATAGAATAGATCGTAGGAATGAATTAGAATGGATCGTACGAATGAATTAGAGTGGATCATGCGAATGAGTTTGAATGGATCATACGAATGAATTAGAAAGGATCGAACGAATGAATTAGAATGGATCGTGCGAATGAATTAGAATGGATACATTCGTGCGAATGAATTAGAATGGATCGTACAAATGAAGTAGAATGGATCACACAAATGAATTAGAAAGGTTACATTCGTGAGAATGAATTAGAATGGATCGTACGAATGAATTAGAATGGATCATGCGATGGATCGTGCGAACGAATTAAAATGGATCGTATAAACGAATTAGAATGGATCGTACGAATGAATTAGAATGGATACATTCGAGCGAATGAATTAGAATGGATCGTACGAATGGATTAGAATGGATCGTACGAATGAATTACAATGGATCATACAAATGAATTAGAAAGGTTATATTCGTGAGAATGAATTAGAATGGATCGTGCGGATCATACGAATGAATTAGAATGGATCGTACGAATGAATTAGAATGGATCATATGAATGAATTAGAATGGTTACATTCGTGCGAATGAGTAAGAATGGATCGTACAAATGGATTAGAATGGATCGTACGAATGGATTAGAACGCATTGTACGAATGAATTAGAATAGATACATTTGTGCGAATGAATTAGATTGCATCGTACGAATGAATTTGAATAGATCGTACGAATGGATTAGAATGGATCGTACGAATGGATTAGAATGGATCGTACGAATGAATTAGAATGGATCATACAAATGAATTAGAAAGGTTACATTCGTGAGAATGAATTAGAATGGATCATACGAATGAATTAGAATGGATCATAGGAATGAATTAGAATGGATCATGCAAATGAATTGGAATGGATACATTCGTGCGAATGAATTAGAATGGATCGTACGAATGAATTAGAATGGATCGTACGAATGGATTAGAATGGATCGTACGAATGGATTAGAATTGATCGTACGAATGAATTAGAATGGATCGTACAATTGAATTAGAATGGTTCGGATACATTCGTGCGAATGAATTAGAATGGATCGTAGGAATGAATTAGAATGGATCGTACGAATTAATTAGAATGGTTACATTCGTGTGAATGAATTAGAATGGATCGTACGAATGAATTAGAATGGATCGTACGAATGGATTAGAATGGATCGTACGAATGGATTAGAATTGATCGTACGAATGAATTAGAATGGATCGTACAATTGAATTAGAATGGTTACATTTGTGAGAATGAATTAGAATGGATCATACGAATGCATTAGAATGGATCGTACGAATGGATTAGAATGGATCGTACGAATGGATTAGAATGGATCGTACGAATGAATTAGAATGGATCATACAAATGATTTAGAAAGGTTACATTCGTGAGAATGAGTTAGAATGGATCGTACAAATGAATTAGAATGAATCATACGAATGAATTTGAATGGATCGTACGAATGAATTAGAATGGATCGAACGAATGAATTAAAATGGATACATTCGAGCAAATGAATTAGAATAGATCGTAGGAATGAATTAGAATGGATCATACGAATGAATTAGAATGGATCGTGCGAATGAATTAGAATGGATTGTACGAATGAATTAGAATGGATACATTCGTGCGAATGAATTAGAATGGATCGGACGAATGAATTAGAATGAATCGAACGATTCATTCTAATTCATTCGTACGATCCAGTCTAATGCATTCGTACGATTCATTCTAATTCATTCACATGATATATTCTAATTCATTCGTACAATCCATTCTTATTCAATCATACGATCCATTCTAATTCATTTGCACAATCCATTCTAATTCATTCGTACGATCCATTATAATTCATTCGTATGATCCATTCTAACTCATTCGGTGGATCCATTTTAACTCATTCGTACGATCCATTCTAATTCATTCATACGATCCATTCTAATCCATTCGTACGATCCATTCTAATTCATTCGTACGATCCATTCTAATTCATTCACACGAATGTAACCATTCTAATTAATGCGTACGATCCATTCTAATTAATTCTACGATCCATTCTAATTCATTCGCACGAATGTATCCGAATAATTCTAATTCATTTGCACGATCCATGCAAATTTATTCCTATGATCCATTATAATTCATTCGTACGATCCATTCTAATTCGTTCATACGATCCATTCTAATTTGTTTGTACGATCCATTCTAATTCGTTCGTACGATCCATTCTAATTCATTCGCACGATCCAATATAATTCATTTGTACGATCCATTTTAATTCATTCGCATGATCTATTCTAATTCATTCGTATGATACATTCGTGCGAATGAATTAGAATGGATTGTACGAATGAATTAGAATGGATCGTACGAATGAATTAGAATAGATCGTGCGAATAAATTGGAATGGATCATACGAATGAATTAGAATAGATATATTCATGCGAATGAATTAGAATGGATCATACGAATGAATTAGAATGGATCGTGCGAATGAATTAGAATAGATCGTATGAATAAATTAGAATGGATCGTACGAATGAACAAAAATGGATACATTTGTGCGAATGAATTAGAATGGATCATACGAATGAATTTGAATGGATCGTACGAATGAATTAGAATGGATACATTTGTGCGAATGAATTAGAATGGATCATACGATTGAATTTGAATGGATCGTACGGATAAATTAGAATGGATACATTTGTGCGATGAATAAGAATAGAGCGTACGAATGAATTAGAATGGAGCATACGAATGAACTAGAATGGATACATTCGTGTGAATGAATTAGAATGGATCATATGAAGGAATTACAATGGATCGTGCAAATAAATTAGAAAGGATCGTACGAATGAATTAGAATGGATATATTCGTGCGAATGAATTAGAATGGATCATACGAACGAATTAGACTGGATCGTACGAATAAATTAGAATGAATATATTCATGCAAATGAATTAGAATGGATCGTACGAATGAATTAGAATGGATCATACGAATGAATTAGAATGGATCGTACGAATGGATTAGAATGGATCGTACGAATGGATTACAACGCATTGTACGAATGAATTAGAATATATACATTTGTGCGAATGAATTAGATTGCATCGTATGAATGAATTTGAATGGATCGGACGAATGAATTAGAATGGATCGTATGAATGATCTAGAATGGATCATAGGAATGAATTAGAATGGATCGTGCAAATGAATTAGAATGGATACATTTGTGCGAATGAATTAGAATGGATCGTGCAAATGAATTAGAATGGATCGTACAAATGAATTCAAATAGATCGTGCGAATGAATTAGAATGTGTCATACAAATGAATTAGAAAGGTTACATTCGTGAGAATGAATTAGAATGGATCATATGAATGAATTAGAATGGATCATGCGAATGAATTTGAATGGATTGTATGAATGAATAAGAATGGATCGTACGAATGAATTAGAATGGATTGTACGAATGTATCCATTCTAATTCATTCGTACGATCCATTCTAATTCTTTCATATGATCCATTCTAATTCATTCGCACGAATGTATCCATTCTAGTTCATTCGTACGCTCCATTCTAATTCATTCGTACGCTCCATTCTTATTCATCGCACAAATGTATCCATTCTAATTCATTCGTACGATCCATTTTAATTCATTCGCACGATCGATTCTAATTCATTCGTATGATCCATTCTAATTCATTCGTACGATCCATTCTAATTCTTTCGTACAATCCATTCTAATTCATTCGCACGATCTATTCTAATTCATTCGTACAATCCATTCTAATTCATTCGTACGATCCATTCTAATTCATTCGCACTATCCACTCTAATTCATTCGTACGATCCATTCTAATTCATTTGTACGATCCATTCTAATTCATTCATACAAATGTATCCATTCTAATTCATTCGTACGATCCATTCTAATTCATTCATACGATCTATTCTAATTCATTCGCACGAATGTATCCATTCTAATTCATTCGCACAATCCAATCTAATTCAAACGTACGATCCATTCTAATTCATTCACATGATGTATTCTAATTCATTCGTATGATCCATTCTAATTCATTTGTATGATTCATTCTAATTCATTCATACGATCCATTCTAATTCATTCGCACAAATATATCCATTCTAATTCATCCGTACGATCCATTCTAATTCATTCGCACGATCCATTCTAATTCATTCGCACGATCTATTCTAATTCAATCTTATGATTCATTCTAATTCATTCGTACGATCCATTCTAATTCATTCGCACAAATGTATCCATTCCAATTCATTCGTACGATCCATTCTAATTCATTCGAACGATCCATTCTAATTCATTTGTACGAATGTATCCATTCTAATTCATTCGCACGAACTATTCTAATTCATTCGCATGATCCATTCTAATTCTTTCGTATGATCCATTCTAATTCATTCGTACGATCCATTCTAATTCATTTGCATGAATGTATCCATTCTAATTCATTCGTACGATCCATTCAAATTCATTCGTATGATCCATTAATTCTAATTCATTCATGCAATCCATTCTAATTCATTCATATAATCCATTCTAACTCATTCATACGATCCATTCTAA
Source organism: Chamaelirium japonicum (assembly GCA_947650365.1). Taxonomy (NCBI): domain Eukaryota; kingdom Viridiplantae; phylum Streptophyta; class Magnoliopsida; order Liliales; family Melanthiaceae; genus Chamaelirium; species Chamaelirium japonicum. The sequence continues at coordinate 63,637,115 of OX393555.1, read as the reverse complement.
TTCATTCGCAAGAATGTATGTATCCATTCTAGTTCATTTGCACGATCCATTCTAATTCGAACGTACAATCCATTCTAATTCATTCGTACGAATGTATCCATTCTAGTTCATTCGCACGATCCATTCTAATTCATTTGTATGATCCATTCTAACTCATTCATACGATCTATTCTAATTCATTCGTACGATCCATTCTAATTCATTTGCATGAATGTAACCATTCTAATTCATTCGTACGATCCATTCTAGTTTATTTGTACGATCTATTCTAATTCATTCACACAATCCATTCTAATTCATTCACACGAATGTATCCATTCTAATTCATTTGCACGATCCATTCTAATTCATTCGAACAGTCCATTCTAATTCATTCGCAAGAATGTATCCATTCTAATTCATTCGCACGATCCATTCTAATTCATTCGAACGATCCATTCTAATTCATTCATACGATCTATTCTAATTCATTCGCACGAATGTAACCATTGTAATTCATTCGTACGATTCATTCTAATTCATTCGTATGAGCTATTCTAATTCATTCATACGATCCATTCTAATTCATTCGTACGATCCATTGTAATTCATTCATACAATCCATTCAGATTCATTTGCACAAATGTATCCATTCAAATTTATTCATACGATCTATTCTAATTAATTCGCACGATCCATTGTAATTCAGTCGTATGAATGTATCCATTTTAATTCATTCGTATGATCCATTCTAATTCATTATGATCCATTCTAATTCATTGGTACGATCCATTCTAATTCATTCGCACGAATATTCCATTCTAATTCATTCGTACGATCCATTCTAATTTATTCGTACGATCCATTCTAATTCATTCTCACAAATGTATCCATTCTAATTCATTCGTACGATCCATTCTAATTCATTCCTACGATCTATTCTAATTCATTCGCTCGAATTTATCCATTTTAATTTGTTCGTACGATCCATTCTAATTCATTTGTACGATCCATTCTAATTCATTCGTATGATCCATTCTAATTTATTTGTTCAAATATATCCATACTAATTCATTCGTACGATCCATTCTAATTCATTCGCACGATCCATTCTAATTCATTCGCACGAATGTATCCATTCTAATTCATTTGCACGATCCATTCTAATTCATTCCTATGATCCATTCTAATTCATTCGTACGATCTATTCTAATTCATTCGCTCGAATGTATCCATTCTAATTCATTTGTACGATCTATTCTAATACGTTCATACGATCCATTCTAATTCGTTCATACGATCCATTCTAATTCGTTCGTACGATCCATTCTAATTCATTCGTACGATCCAATCTAATTCATTCCTACGATCTATTCTAATTCATTAGCTCGAATGTATCCATTCTAATTCATTCGTTCGATCCATTCTAATTCATTCGTACGATCCATTCAAATTCATTCGCATGATCCATTCTAATTCAATCGTACGATCCACTCTAAGTCATTCTCACGAATGTGACCTTTCTAATTCATTTGTATGATCCATTCTAATTCATTCGTACGATCCATTCTAATCCATTCGTACGATCCATTCTAATCCATTCGTACGATCCATTCTAATCCATTCGTACGATCCATTCTAATTCATTCTCACAAATGTAACCTTTCTAATTCATTTGTACGATCCATTCTAATTCATTCGAACGATCCATTCTAATCCATTCGTACGATCCATTCTAATCCATTCGTACGATCCATTCTAATTCATTCGCACGAATGTAACCATTCTAATTCATTCGTACGATCCATTCTAATTCATTCCTACGATCCATTCTAATTAATTCGCACGAATGTATCCATTCTAATTCATTTGCACAATCCATTCTAATTCATTACTTTGATCCATTCTAATTCATTCGTATGATCCATTCTAATTCATTCTCACAAATGTAACCTTCCTAATTCATTTGTATGATCCATTCTAATTCATTTGTACGATCCATTCTAATCCATTCGTACGATCCATTCTAATCCATTCGTACGATCCATTCTAATTCATTCTCACAAATGTAACCTTTCTAATTCATTTGTACGATCAATTCTAATTCATTCGTATGATCCATTCTAATCCATTCGTACGATCCATTCTAATCCATTCGTACGATCCATTCTTATTCATTCGCATGAATGTAACCATTCTAATCCATTCGTACGATCCATTCTAACCATTCTAATTCATTCGCACGAATGTATCCATTCTAATTCATTTGCACGATGCATTCTAATTCATTCCTATGATCTATTCTAATTCATTCGTACGATCCATTCTAATTCATTCGCTCGAATGTATCCATTCTAATTCATTCGCTCGAATGTATCCATTCTAATTCATTCGTACGATCCATTCTAATTCGTTCATACGATCCATTCAGATTCATTCGTACGATCCATTCTAATTTATTCATACATTCCATTCTAATTCATTCGTACGATCAATTCTAATTCATTCGCTCGATCCATTCTAATTCTTTCGTACGATCCATTCTAATTTATTTGTACGAATGGATCCATTCTAATTCATTAGTACGATCCATTCTAATTCATTCTTACATTCCATTCTAATTCATTCTCACGAATGTATCCATTCGAATTCATTCGCACAATCCATTCTAATTCATTCGTACGATCCATTCTAATTCATTCGTATGATCCATTCTAACTCATTCGGTGGATCCATTCTAATTCATTCGTATGATCCATTCTAATTCATTCGCACGATCCATTCTAATTTATTCGTACGATCCATTCAAATTCATTCGTACGATCTATTCTAATTCATTCGCATGATCCATTCTAATTCATTCGTACGATCCATGCTAATTCATTCGTACAATCCATTCAAATTCATTCGTACGATGCAATCTAATTCATTCGCACAAATGTATCTATTCTAATTCATTCGTACAATGCGTTATAATCCATTCATACGATCCATTCTAATTCATTCACACGAATATAACAATTCTAATTCATTCATATGATCCATTCTAATTCATTCGTACGATCCATTCTAATTCATTCGTATGATCCATTCTAATTCATTCGTACATTCCATTCTAATTCATTTGCATGAATGTATCCATTCTAATTTATTTACACGATCCATTCAAATTCAGTTGTATGAATGTATCCATTTTAATTCATTCGAACGATCCATTCTAATTCATTCGTACGATCTAATTGATTCGTACGATCCATTCTAATTCATTCGTACGATCGATTCTAATTCATTCGCACGATATTCTAATTCATTCATACGATCCATTCTAATTCATTTGTATGATCCATTCTAATTTATTCGTTCAAATATATCCATTGTAATTCATTCGAATGATCCATTCTAATTCTTTCGCACGATCCATTCTAATTCATTCGTACGATCCATTCTAGTTCATTCGTATGATCAATTCTAATTCATTCGCACGATCCATTCTAATTCATTCGTACGATCCATTCTAATTCATTCGCACGAATGTATCCATTCTAACGAATGAATTAGAATGGATACATTCGTGCGAATGAATTAGAATGGATCGGACGAATGAATTAGAATGGATCGTACGAATGAATTAGAATGGATCATATGAATGAATTAGAATGGTTACATTCGTGCGAATGAATTTGAATGGATCGTACGAATGGATTAGAATAGATCGTACGAAGGGATTAGAACGCATTGTACGAATAAATTAGAATAGATACATTTGTACGAATGAATTAGATTGCATCGTACGAATGAATTTGAATGGATTGTACGAATGAATTAGAATGGATCGTACGAATGAATTAGAATGGATCATGCGAATGAATTAGATTGTATCGTATGAATGAATTTGAATGGATTGTACGAATGAATTAGAATGAATCGTACGAATGAATTAGAATGGATCATGCGAATGAATTAGAATAGATCGTACAAATGAATTAGAATGGATCGTGCGAACGAATTAGAATGGATCGTATGAACGAATTAGAATGGATCGTACGAATGAATTAGAATGGATATATTCGAGCGAATGAATTAGAATGGATCGTACGACTGAATTAGAATGGATCATAGGAATGAATTAGAATGAATCGTGCAAATGAATTAGAATGGATACATTCGTGCGAATGAATTAGAATGGATCGTAGGAATGAATTAGAATTGATCGTACGAATGAATTAGAATGGTTACATTCGTGCGAATGAATTAGAATGGATCGTACGAATGGATTAGAATGGATCGTACGAATGAATTAGAATGGAACGTACGAATGAATTAGAATGGATCGTACAAATGAATTAGAAAGGTTACATTTGTGAGAATGAATTAGAATGGATCGTACGAATGGATTAGAATGGATCGTACGAATGGATTAGAATGGATCGTACGAATGGATTAGAATGGATCATACGAAAGAATTAGAATGGATCATACAAATGAATTAGAAAGGTTACATTCGTGAGAATGAATTAGAATGGATCGTACGAATGAATTAGAATGGATCATGCGAATGAATTTGAATAGATCGTTCGAATGAATTAGAATGGATCGAACGAATGAATTAGAATGGATACATTTGAGCGAATGAATTAGAATAGATCGTAGGAATGAATTAGAATGGATCATATGAATGAATTAGAATGGATCGTACGAACGAATTAGAATGGATCGTACGAACGAATTAGAATGGATCGTACGAACGAATTAGAATGGATCGTATGAACGAATTAGAATGGATCGTACGAATGAATTAGAATGGATACATTCGAGCGAATGAATTAGAATAGATCGTACGGATGAATTAGAATGGATCATAGGAATGAATTAGAATGGATCGTGCAAATGAATTAGAATGGATACATTCGTGCGAATGAATTAGAATGGATCGTGCGAATGAATTAGAATGGATCGTACGAATGAATTAGAATGGATATATTTGAACGAATAAATTAGAATGGATCATACGAATGAATTAGAATGGATCGTACGAATGAATTAGAATGGATCGTGCGAATGAATTAGAATCGATCGTACGAATGAATTAGAATGGATCGTACGAATGAATTAGATCGTACGAATGAATTAGAATGGATCGTACGAAGGAATTAAAATGGATACATTCATATGACTGAATTAGAATGGATCGTGCGAATTAATTAGAATGGATCGTACGAATGAATTTCAATGGATCCATTTGTGCGAATGAATCTGAATGGATTATATGAATGAATTACAATGGATCGTACGAATGAATTAGAATGGATCGTGTGAATGAATTAGAATGGATCGTACGAATGAATTTGAGTGGATCGTACGAATGAATTAGAATGGATACATTCATACAAATGAATTAGAATGGATCGTACGAATGAATTAGAATGGATCGTGCGAATGAATTAGAATGGATCGTGCGAAAGAATTAGAATGGATACATTCGTACAAATGAATTGGAATGGATCGTGCGAATGAATTAGAATGGATCGCACGAATGAATTAGAAAGGATACATTTGTGTGAATGAAATAGAATGGATCGTACGAATGAATTAGTATGAATCATACGAATGAATTAGAATGGATCATACGAATGAATTAGAATACATCATGTGAATGAATTAGAATGGATCGTACGTTTTAATTAGATTGGATTGTGCGAATGAATTTAAATGGATACATTCGTGCGAATGAATTAGAATAGATCATATGAATGAATTAGAAAGGATCGTACGAATGAATTAGAATGGATACATCTGTACGAATGAATTAGAATGGATCGTATGAATGAATTAGAATGGATAGTGCGAATGAATTAGAATGGATCGTACGAATGAATTAGAATGGATTGTACGAATGAATTTGAATAGATCGTGCGAATGAATTAGAATGGATCGTATGATAGAATTAGAATGGATCGTACGAATGAATTAGAATGGATCATACGAATGAATTAGAATCGATCGTGCGAATGAATTAGAATGGATCGTACGAATGAATTAGAATGGATACATTTGTGCGATGAATAAGAATAGAGCATACGAATGAATTAGAAAGGAGCATACGAATGAACTAGAATGGATACATTTGTGCGAATGAATTAGAATGGATCATATGAAAGAATTAGAATGGATCGTGCGAATGAATTAGAATGGATCATGCGAATGAATTAGAATGGATCGTATGAACGAATTAGAATGGATCGTACGGTGCGAATGAATTAGAATGGATCGTACGAATGAATTAGAATGGGTCGTGCGAATGAATTAGAATTGATCATACGAATGAATTAGAATGGATCGTACAAATGAATTAGAATGGATCGTGCGAATGAATTAGATTGTATCGTACGATGCAATCTAATTCATTCATACGATCCATTCTAATTTATTCGTATGATCAATTCTAATTCATTCGCACGATCCATTCTAATTCATTCTCACGAATGAAACCTTTCTAATTCATTTGCATGATCCATTCTAATTCATTCGTAGTATCCATTCTAATCCATTCGTACGATCCATTCTAATCCATTCGTACGATCCATTCTAATCCATTCGTACGATCCATTCCAATTCATTCTCACAAATGTAACCTTTCTAATTTATTTGTACGATCCATTCTAATTCATTCGTACGATCCATTCTAATCCATTCGTACGATCCATTCGAATCCATTCGTACGATCCATTCTAATACATTCGCACGAATGTAACCATTCTAATTCATTCGTACGATCAATTCTAATTCATTTTTACGATCCATTCTAATTCATTCGCACGAATGTATCCATTCTAATTCATTTGCACGATCCATTCTAATTCATTCCTATGATACATTCTAATTCATTCGTACGATCCATTCTAATTCATTCACTCGAATGTATCCATTCTAATTCATTCGTACGATCCATTCTAATTCGTTCATACGATCCATTCTAATTCGTTCGCACGATTCATTCTAATTCATTCGTACGATCTATTTTAATTCATTCGCATGATCCATTCTAATTCATTCGTACGATCCATTCTAATTCATTCGTACAATCCATTGAAATTCATTCGTACGATGCAATCTAATTCATTCGCACAAATGTATCTATTCTTTTTCATTCGTACATTGCGTTCTAATCCATTCATACGATCCATTCTAATCCATTCGTACGATCCATTCTAATTCATTCGCATGAATGTAACCATTCTAATTCATTCATATGATCCATTCTAATTCATTCGTACGATCCATTCTAATTCATTCGTATGATCCATTCTAATTCATTCGTACGATCCATTCTAATTCATTTGCATGAATGTATCCATTCTAATTTATTCATACGATCCAGTCTAATTCATTCGTACGATCCATTCTAATTCATTCGCATGAATATATCCATTCTAATTCATTCGTACGATCCTTTCTAATTCATTCGCACGATCCATTCTCACTCTTTTATATGATCTATTCTAATTCATTCGCACGAATGTATCCATTCTAGTTCATTCGTACGCTCCATTCTGATTCATTCGTACGCACCATTCTTATTCATCGCACAAAAGTATCCATTCTAATTTATTCGTACGATCCATTCAAATTCAATCGTATGATCCATTCTAATTCATTCACACAAATGTATCCATTTTAATTCATTCGTACGATCCATTCTAATTTATTCATACGATCCATTCTAATTCATTCGCACGATCCATTCTAATTCATTCGTGCGATCCATTCTAATTCATTCGCATGAATATATCTATTCTAATTCATTCATATGATCCATTCTAATTTATTCGCACGATCTATTCTAATTCATTCGTACGATCCATTCTAATTCATTCGTACGATCCATTCTAATTCATTCGCACGAATGTATCATACGAATGAATTAGAATGGATCATGCGAATGAATTAAAATGGATCGTACAAATGAATTGGAATGGATCGTGCGAATGAATTAGAACGGATAGTACGAACGAATTAGAATGGATCGTACGAACGAATTAGAATGGATCGTATGAACGAATTAGAATGGATCATACGAATGAATTAGAATGGATACATTCGAGCAAATGAATTAGAATGGATCATACGAATGATTTAGAATGGATCATAGTTAAGAATTAGAATGGATCGTGTAAATGAATTAGAATGGATACATTCGTGCGAATGAATTAGAATGGATCGTAGGAATGAATTAGAATGGATCGTACAAATGAATTAGAATGGTTACATTCGTGCGAATAAATTAGAATGGATCGTACGAATGGATTCGAATGGATCGTACGAATGGATTAGAATGGATCGTATGAATGAATTAGAATGGATCATACAAATGAATTAGAAAGGTTACATTTGTGAGAATGAATTAGAATGGATCGTACGAATGGATTAGAATGGATCGTACGAATGGATTAGAATGGATCGTACGAATGGATTAGAATGGATCGTACGAATGAATTAGAATGGATCATGCGAATGAATTAGAAAGGTTACATTCGTGAGAATGAGTTAGAATGGATCGTGCGAATGAATTAGAATTGATCATACGAATGAATTAGAATGGATCGTATGAATGAATTAGATTGCATCGTACGATACATTCTAATTCATTCGCACGATCCATTCTAATTCATTCGTACGATCCATTCTAATTCATTCGTATAATCAATTCTAATTCATTTGCACGATCCATTCTAATTCATTCGTACGATCCATTCTAATTCATTCGTGCGATGAATTAGAATAGATCGTACGAATGGATTAGAATGGATCGTACGAATGGAATAGAATGGATCGTATGAATGAATTAGAATGGATCATACAAATGAATTAGAAAGGTTACATTCATGAGAATGAATTAGAATGGATCGTACGAATGAATTAGAATGGATCATACGAATGAATTTGAATGGATCGTACGAATGAATAAGAATGGATCGTACGAATGAATTAGAATGGATCGTATGAATGTATCCATTCTAATTCATTCGTACAATCCATTCTAATTCGTTCATATGATCCATTCTAATTCGTTCGTACGATCGATTCTAATTCGTTCGTACGATTTATTCTAATTCATTCGCACGATCCATTCTAATTCATTCACACGATCCATTCCAATTCTTTCATATGATCCATTCTAATTCATTCGCACGAATGTATCCATTCTAGTTCATTCGTACGCTCCATTCTAATTCATTCGTACGCTCCATTCTTATTCATCGCACAAATGTATCCATTCTAATTCATTCGTACGATCCATTCTAATTCATTCGCACGATCGATTCTAATTCATTCGTATGATCCATTCTAATTCATTCGTACGATCCATTCTAATTCTTTTGTACGATCCATTCTAATTCATTCGCATGATCTATTCTAATTCATTCGTACAATCCATTCTAATTCATTCGTACGATCCATTCTAATTCATTCGCACTATCCATTCTAATTCATTCGTACGAAACATTCTAATTCATTCGTATTATCCATTCTAATTCATTCGTACAAACGTATCCATTCTAATTCATTCGTACGATCCATTCTAATTCATTCATACGATCTATTCTAATTCATTCGCACGAATGTATCCATTCTAAATCATTCGCACAATCCAATCTAATTCAAACGTACGATCCATTCTAATTCATTCACATGATGTATTCTAATTCATTCGTATGATCCACTCTAATTCATTCGTATGATTTATTCTAATTCATTCATACGATCCATTCTAATTCATTCGCACAAATGTATCCATTCTAATTCATTCGTACGATCCATTCTAATTCATTCGCATGATCCATTCTAATTCATTTGTGCGAATGTATCCATTCTAATTCATTCGCATGATCCATTCTAATTCATTCGTACGATCCATTCTAATTCATTCGTACGATCTATTCTAATTTATTTGCACGAATATACGATCCATTCTAATTCATTCGCACAAATGTATCCATTCTAATTCGTTCGTTCGATCCATTCTAATTCATTCGTATGATCTATTCTAATTCATTTGCACAAATGTATCCATTCTAATTCATTCGTTCGATCCAGTCTAATTCATTCGCATAAATATATGCATTCTAATTCATTCGTACGATCCATTCTAATTCATTTAGCACGATCCATTCTAATTCATTCACACAAATGTATCCATTCTAATTCATTCGTACAATCTATTCTAATTCATTCGCAAGATCCATTCTAATTCATTCGTACGATCCATTCTAATTCATTTGTACGATCCATTCTAATTCATTCGCACGAATGTATCCAATCTAATTTATTCGTACGATCCATTCTAATTCATTTGCACGAATGTAACCATTCTAATTCATTCGTACGATCCATTCGTACGATCCATTCAAATTCATTCGCAAGAGTGTATCCATTCTAATTCATTCGCACGATCAATTCTAATTCATTCCTACGATCCATTCTAAGTTATACATACAATCCATTCTAATTCATTCGTACAATCCATTCTAATTTATTCGTACAAATGTATCCAATCTAATTCATTCGTACGATCCATTCTAATTCATTCGTACGATTCATTCTAATTCATTCGCACGATCTATTCTAATTCATTCGTACGATCCATTCTAATTCATTCGCACGAATGTATCCATTCTAATGCATTCGTACGATTCATTCTAATTCATTCTCACGAACCATTCTAATTCATTCATACGATCCATTCTAATTCATTCGCACAATCCATTCTAATTCATTCGTACGATCCATTCTAGTTCATTCATATGATCCATTCTATCTCATTCGGTGGATCCATTCTACTTCATTCATACGATCCAATCTAATTCATTCGCATGATCCATTCTAACTCATTCGTACGATGCATTCTAATTCATTTGTACGATCCATTCTAATTTATTTGCACGAATATACGATCCATTCTAATTCATTCGCATAAATATATCAATTCTAATTCATTCCTACGATCCATTCTAATTCATTCGTATGATTTATTCTAATTCATTCGCAAGAATGTAACCATTCTAATTAATTCGTACGATTCATTCTAATTCATTCGTATGAGCTATTCAAATTCATTCGTACGATCCATTCTAATTCATTCGTACGATCCATTCTAATCCATTCGTACGATCCATTCTAATTCATTCGTACGATCCATTCTAATTCATTCTTACAAATGTAACCTTTCTAATTCATTTGTACGATCCATTCTAATTCATTCTTACGATCCATTCTAATCCATTCGTACGATCCATTCTAATTTATTTGTACGATCCATTCTAATTCATTCGTATGATCCATTCTAATTCATTCGCACGATCCATTTTAATTCATTTGTATGATCCATTTTAATTCATTCGCATGATCCATTCTAATTCATTCGTATGATACATTCATACGACTGAATTAGAATGGATTGTACGAATGAATTAGAATTGATCATACGAATGAATTAGAATGGATCGTACGAATAAATTAGAATGGATCGTACGAATGGATTAGAATGGATCGTACGAATAAATTAGAATAGATTGTACGAATGGATTAGAATGGATCGTACGAATGAATTAGAATGGATCGTACAAATGAATTAGAAAGGTTACATTTGTGAGAATGAATTAGAATGGATCGTACGAATGAATTAGAATGGACCGTACGAATGGATTAGAATGGATCGTACGAATGAATTAGAATGGATCGTACGAATGAATTTGAATAGCTCATACGAATGAATTAGAATGAATCGTACGAATTAATTAGAATGGTTACATTCGTGCGAATGAATTAGAATAAATCATACGAATGAATTAGAATGGATCGTAGGAATGAATTAGAATGGATATATTTATGCGAATGAATTAGAATGGATCGTATATTCGTGCAAATAAATTAGAATGGATCGTACAAATGAATTAGAATGCATCGTACGAATGAGTTAGAATGGATCATGCGAATGAATTAGATTGGATCGTACGAATGAATTAGAATGGATCCACCGAATGAGATAGAATGGATCATATGAATGAATTAGAATGGATCGTACGAATGAATTAGAATGGATTGTGCGAATGAATTAGAATGGATCGTATGAATGAATAACATTGATCGTACGAATGAATTAGAATGGTTCGTGCGAATGAATTAGAATGAATCGTACGAATGCATTAGAATGGATACATTCGTGCGAATGAATTAGAATGGATCGTACGAATGAATTAGAATAGATCGTGCGAATGAATTAGAATGAATCGTACGAATGAATTAGAATGGATCGTACGAATGAATTAGAATGGATACATTTGTACGAATAAATTAGAATGGATTGTGCGAATGAATTAGAATGGATTGTATGTATAACATAGAATGGATCGTAGGAATGAATTAGAATTGATCGTGCGAATGAATTAGAATGGATACATTCTTGCGAATGAATTTGAATGGATCGTACGAATGGATCGTACGAATCAATTAGAATGGTTACATTCGTGCAAATGAATTAGAATGGATCGTACGAATAAATTAGAATGGATACATTCGTGCGAATGAATTAGAATGGATCGTACAAATGAATTAGAATGGATCGTACGAATGAATTAGAATGGATCTTGCGAATGAATTAGAATGGATTGTACGAATGAATTAGAATGGATACATTTGTGTGAATGAATTAGAATGGATCGTGCTAAATGAATTAGAATGGATCATACGAATGAATTAGAATGGATATATTTATGCGAATGAATTAGACTGGATCGAACGAATGAATTAGAATTGAATTAGAATTGATCGTATGAATGAATAAGAATTAGAATGGATCGTATGAATGAATAAGAATTGATCGTACGAATGAATTAGAATGGTTCGTGCGAATGAATTAGAATGAATCGTACGAATGCATTAGAATGGATACATTCGTGCGAATGAATTAGAATGGATCGTACGAATGAATTAGAATAGATCGTGCGAATGAATTAGAATGAATCGTACGAATGAATTAGAATGGATCGTACGAATGAATTAGAATGGATACATTTGTACGAATAAATTAGAATGGATTGTACGAATAAATTGATCATACGAATGAATTAGAATGGATCGTACGAATAAATTAGAATGGATCGTACGAATGGATTAGAATGGATCGTACGAATGAATTAGAATAGATCCCCCGAATGAGTTAGAATGGATCATACGAATGAATTAGAATGGATCGTACGAATGAATTAGAATGGATTGTATGAATGAGTTAGAATGGATCGTACGAATGAATTAGAATGGATCATGCGAATGAATTAGAATAGATCATACGAATGAATTAGAATGGATCGTACAAATGAATTAGAATGGATTATACGAATGAATTAGAATGGATCGTGCGAATGAATTAGAATGGATCGTGCGAATGAATTAGAAAGGATACATTTGTACAAATGAATTAGAATGGATCGTACGAATGAATTAGAATGGATCATAGGAATGAATTAGAATGGATCGTGCAAATGAATTAGAATGGATACATTCGTGCGAATGAATTAGAATGGATCGTAGGAATGAATTAGAATGGATCGTATGAATGAATTAGAATGGTTACATTCGTGCGAACGAATTAGAATGGATCGTACGAACGAATAAGAATGGATCGTATGAATGAATTAGAATGGATCGTACGAATGGATTAGAATGGATCGTACGAATGGATCATGCGAATGAATTAGAATGGATCGTACGGATGAATTAGAATGGATCGTACGAATGAATTAGAATGGATACATTCGTGCGAATGAATTAGAATGGATTGTGCGAATGAATTAGAACGGATTGTGCGAATGAATTAGAATGGATCGTGCGAATGAATTAGAATGGATCGTATGAATGAATAAGAATGGATCGTACGAATGAATTAGAATGGATCGTGCGAATGAATTAGAATGAATCATACGAATGCATTAGAATGGATACATTCGTGCGAATGAATTAGAATGGATCGTGCGAATGAATTAGAATGGATCGTACGAATGAATTAGAATAGATATATTCATACGAATGAATTAGAATGGATCGTACGAATGAATTAGAATGGATTGTGCGAATGAATTAGAATGGATCGTATGAATAAAATAGAATGGATCGTACGAATGAATTAAAATGGATACATTTGTGCGAATGAATTAGAATGGATCATACAATTGAATTTGCATGGATCGTACGAATAAATTAGAATGGATACATTTGTGCGATGAATAAGAATGGAGCGTACGAATGAATTAGAATGGAGCGTACGAATGAACTAGAATGGATACATTCGTGCGAATGAATTAGAATGGATCATATGAAAGAATTAGAATGGATCGTGCGAATGAATTAGAAAGGATCGTACGAATAAATTACAATGGATATATTCATGCGAATGAATTAGAATGGATCGTACGAATGAATTAGACTGGATCGTACGAATAAATAAGAATGGATACATTCCTGCAAATGAATTAGAATGGATCGTACGAATGAATTAGAATGGATCATACGAATGAATTAGAATGGATCGTACGAATGAATTAGAATGGATCATATGAATGAATTAGAATGGTTATATTCGTGCGAATGAATTAGAATGGATCGTACGAATGGATTAGAATGGATCGTACGAATGGATTAGAATGCATTGTACGAATGAATTAGAATCGATACATTTGTGCGAATGAATTAGAATAGATACATTCGTGTGAATGAATTAGAATGGATCGTAGGAATGAATTAGAATGGATCGTACGAATGAATTAGAATGGTTACATTCGTGCGAATGAATTAGAATGGATCGTACGAATGGATTAGAATGGATCGTACGAATGGATTAGAATGGATCGTACAAATAAATTAGAAAGGTTACATTTGAGAGAATGAATTAGAATGGATCGTACGAGTGAATTAGAATGGATCGTACGAATGGATTAGAATGGATCGTATGAATGGATTAGAATGGATCGTACGAATGAATTAGAATGGATCATAAAAATGAATTCAAAAGGTTACATTCGTGAGAATGAATTAGAATGGATCGTACGAATGAATTAGAATGGATCATCCGAATGAATTTGAATGGATCGTACGAATGAATTAGAATGGATCGAACGAATGAATTAGAATGGATACATTCGAGCGAATGAATTAGAATTGAACGTAGGAATGAATTAGAATAGATCATACGAATGAATTAGAATGGATCGTGAGAATGAATTAGAATGGATTGTACGAATGAATTAGAATGGATACATTCGTGCGAATGAATTAGAATGGATCGGACGAATGAATTAGAATGGATCATACGATTCATTCTAATTCATTCGTACGATCCATTCTAATGCATTCGTACGATTCATTCTAATTCATTCGCACGATCCATTCTAATTCATTCGTACGATCCATTCTTATTCATTCATACGATCCATTCTAATTCATTCACACAATCCATTCTAATTCATTCGTACGATCCATTCTAATTCATTCGTATGATCCATTCTAACTCATTCGGTGGATCTATTCTAATTCATTCGTACGATCCATTCTAATTCATTCATATGATCCATTCTAATTCGTTCACACGATCCATTCTAATTCATTCGTACGATCTATTCTAATTCATTCGCATGATCCATTCTAATTCATTCGTACGATCCATTCTAATTCATTCGTACAATCTATTCAAATTCATTCGTACGATCCATTCTAATTCATTCGCACGAATATATCCATTCTAATTCATTCGTACGATCCTTTCTAATTCATTCGCACGATCCATTCTAATTCTTTCATATGATCCATTCTAATTCATTCGCACGAATGTATCCATTCTAGTTCATTCGTACGCTCCATTCTAATTCATTCGTACGCTCCATTCTTATTCATCGCACAAATGTATCCATTCTAATTTATTCATACGATCCATTCAAATTCAATCGTATGATACATTCTAATTCATTCGCACAAATGTATCCATTTTAATTTATTCGTACGATCCATTCTATTTTATTCATACGATCCATTCTAATTCATTCGCACGATCCATTCTAATTCATTCGTACGATCCATTCTAATTCATTTGCATGAATATATCTATTCTAATTCATTCGTACGATCCATTCTAATTTATTTGCATGATCTATTCTAATTCATTCGTACGATTCATTCTAATTTATTTGTACGATCCATTCTAATTCATTCGCACGAATGTATCATACGAATGAATTAGAATGGATCATGCGAATAAATTAAAATGGATCATACGAATGAATTAGAATGGATCGTACAAATGAATTAGAAAGGTTACATTTGTGAGAATGAATTAGAATGGATCGTACGAATGAATTAGAATGGATCGTACGAATGGATTAGAATGGACCGTACGAATGAATTAGAATGGATAATGCAAATGAATTAGAAAGGTTACATTCGTGAGAATGAATTAGAATGGATCGTACGAATGAATTAGAATGGATTATGCGAATGAATTTGAATGGACCGTACGAATGAATTAGAATGGATCGAACGAATGAATTAGAATGGATACATTCGAGCGAATGAATTAGAATAGATCGTAGGAATGAATTAGAATGGATCATACGAATGAATTAGAATGGATCGTGCGAATGAGTTAGAATGGATTGTACGAATGAATTAGAATGGATACATTCATGCGAATGAATTAGAATGGATCAGACAAATGAATTAGAATGGATCATACGATTCATTCTAATTCATTCGTACGATCCATTCTAATGCATTCGTACGATTCATTCTAATTCATTCGCACGATCCAATATAATTCATTCGTATGATCCATTCTAATTTATTTGTACGAATATACGATCCATTCTAATTTATTCGCAAGAATGTATCCATTCTAATTCATTCGGACAATCCATTCTAATTTATTCGTACAAATATATCCATTCTAATTCATTCGTACGATCCATTCTAATTCATTCGTACGATCCATTGTGCGAATGAATTAGAATGGATCGTACGAATGAATTAGAATGAATCATACGATTGAATTAGAATGGATCATACGAATGAATTAGAATACATCATGTGAATGAATTAGAATGGATCGTACGTTTGAATTAGATTGGATTGTGCGAATGAATTAGAATGGATACATTCGTGCTAATGAATTAGAATAGATCGTATGAATGAATTAGAATGGATCGTATGAATGAATTAGAATTGATACATTTGTACGAATGAATTAGAATGGATCGTACGAATGAATTAGAATGGATCGTACGAATGAATTAGAATGGATAGTGCGAATGAATTAGAATGGATCGTACGAATGAATGAGTTAGAATGGATCATATGAATGAATTAGAATGGATCATACGAATGAATTAGAATAGATCAGGTGAATGAATTAGAATGGTTCGTATGAATGAGTTAGAATGGATCGCATGAATGAATTAGAATGGATCATACGAATGAATTGGAATGGATCGTACAAATGAATTAGAAAGGTTACACTCGATCCATTCTAATTCATTCACTCGATCCATTCTAATTCATTCGCACGATCCATTCTAATTCATTCGTATGATCCATTCTAATTCATTCATACGATCCATTCAGATTCATTTGCATGAATGTATCCATTCTAATTCATTTGTACGATCCATTCCAATTCATTCGTATGATCCATTCTAATTCATTCATGCGATCCATTCTAACTCATTCATACGATCCATTCGAATTCATTCGCATGAATGTATGTATCCATTATAGTTCATTCGCATGAATGTATCCATTCTAATTCATTCGTATGATCTATTCTAATTCAATCGCAAGATCCATTCTAATTCATTCGTACGATCCATTATAATTCGTTCTTACGATCTATTCTAATTCATTCGCACGATCCATTCTAATTCACTCGTACAAAAGTATCCATTCTAATTCATTCGTACGATCCATTCTAATTCATTCGCACAAATGTATCCATTCTAATTCATTCATACGATCCATTCTAATTCATTCGCATGATCCGTTCTAATTCATTCGTACGATCCATTCTAATTCATTCACACGATCCATTCTAATTCATTCGTACTATCCATTCTAATTCATTCGCACGAATGTATCCATTCTAATGCACTCATACGATTCATTCTAATTCATTCTCACGATCCATTCTAATTCATTTGTACGATCCATTCTAATTCATTCGTCCGATTCATTCTAATTCATTCGCACGAATGTATCTATTCTAATTCATTCGTACAATCCTTTCTAATTCATTCGCACGATCCATTCTAATTCATTCGTATGATCCATTCTAATTCATTCCTACGATCTATTCTAATTCATTCGCTCGAATGTATCCATTCTAATTCATTCGTACAATCCATTCTAATTCATCGCACGATCCATTCTAATTCATTCGTATGATCCATTCTAATTCATTCGTACAATCCATTCTAATTCATTCGTATGATTCATTCTAACTCATTCGCACAAATGTATCCATTCTAATTCATTCATACGATCCATTCTAATTCATTCGCACGATCCATTCTAATTCATTCGTACGATCCATTCTAATTTATTCGGACGATCCATTCTAATTCATTCGCACGATCCCTTCTAATCCATTCGTACGATCCATTCTAATTCATTCGTACGATCCCTTCTAATCCATTCGTACGATCCTTCTAATCCATTCGTACGATCCATTCTAATTCATTTGTACGATCCATTCTAATTCATTCGTACGATCCATTCTAATCCATTCGTACGATCCCTTCTAATCCATTCGTACGATCCATTCTAATTCATTCGCACGAATGTGACCATTCTAATTCATTCGTACGATCCATTCTAATTCATTCCTACGATCCATTCTAATTCATTCGCACGAATGTATCCATTCTAATTCATTTGCACGATCCATTCTAATTCATTCCAATGATCCATTCTAATTCATTCGTACGATCCATTCTAATTCATTCGCTCGAATGTATCCATTCTTATTCATTCGTACGATCCATTCTAATTCATTCATACGATCCATTCTAATTCATTCTCACGAATGTAACCTTTCTAATTCATTTGTATGTATCCATTCTAATTCATTCGTACGATCCATTCTAATTCATCCGCACGATCCATTCTAATTCATTCATACGATCCATTCTAATTCATTCGCACGATCCATTCTAGTTCATTCGTACGATCCATTCTAATTCACTCGCACGAATGTATCCATTATAATGCATTCGTACGATTAATTCTAATTCATTCGCACGATCCATTCTAATTCATTCATACGATCCATTCTAATTCATTCGTCCGATCCATTCTAGTTCGTTCGCATGAATGTATCCATTCTAATTCATTCGTACAATCCATTCTAATTCATTCGCACGATCCATTCTAATTCATTCGTATGATCCATTCTAATTCATTCCTACGATCTATTCTAATTCATTCACTCGAATGTATCCATTCAAATTCATTCGTTCGATCCATTCTAATTCATTCGTACGATCCATTCAAATTCATTCGCATGATCCATTCTAATTCATTCGTACGATCCATTCTAATTCATTCTCACGAATGTAACCTTTCTAATTCATTTGTATGATCCATTCTAATTTATTCGCACGATCTATTCTAATTCATTCGTACGATCCATTCTAATTCATTCGTACGATCCATTCTAATTCATTCGCACGAATTTAACCATTCTAATTCATTCGTACGATCCATTCTAATTCATTCCTACGATCCATTCTAATTCATTCGCACGAATGTATCCATTCTAATTCATTTGCACGATCCATTCTAATTCATTCCTATGATCCATTCTAATTCATTCGTACGATCCATTCTAATTCATTTGCACGAATGTATCCAATCTAATTCATTTGCACGATCCATTCTAATTCATTCCTATGATCCATTCTAATTCATTCGTACGATCCATTCTAATTCATTCGCTCGAATGTATCCATTCTAATTCATTCGTACAATCCATTCTAATTCATTCGTACGATCCATTCTAATTCATTCGCACAAATGTATCCATTCTAATTCATTTGTACGATCCATTCAAATTTATTCGTACGATCCATTCTAATTCATTCGCACAAATGTATCCATTATAATTCATTCGTTCGATCCATTCTAATTCATTCGCATAAATATATCCATTCTAATTCATTCGTACGATCCATTCTGATTCATTCGCACGATCCATTCTAATTCATTCGCACAAATGTATCCATTCTAATTCATTCCTACAATCCATTCTAATTCATTCGCATGATCCATTCTAATTCATTCGTACTATCCATTCTAATTCATTTGTACGATCCATTCTAATTCATTCGCACGAATGTATCCATTCTAATTTATTCGTACGATCCATTCTAATTCATTTGCACGAATGTAACCATTCTAATTCATTCGTACGATCCATTCGTACGATCCATTCAAATTCATTCGCAAAAATGTATCCATTCTAATTCATTCGCACGAACAATTCTAATTCATTCGTACGATCCATTCTAATTCATTCGTACGAATGTATCCATTCTAATTCATTCGTACAATCCATTCTGATTCATTCGCATGATCCATTCTAATTCATTCGTATGATCCATTCTAATTCATTCCTATGATCTATTCTAATTCATTCGCTCGAATGTATCCATTCTAATTCATTCGTACAATCCATTCTAATTCATTCGCACGATCCATTGTAATTCATTCGTATGATCCATTCTAATTCATTCCTACGATCTATTCTAATTCATTCACTCGAGTGTATCCATTCTAATTCATTCGTTCGATCCATTCTAATTCATTCGTACGATCCATTCAAATTCATTCGCATGATCCATTCTAATTCATTCGTACGATCCATTCTAATTCATTCTCACGAATGTAACCTTTCTAATTCATTCGTACGATCCATACTAATTCATTCGTATGATCCATTCTAATTCATTCGTACGATCCATTCTAATCTAATCGTACGATTTATTCTAATTCATTCGTACGAATGAATTAGAAAGGATACATTCGTACGAATGAATTAGAATGGATCGTATATTCGTGCAAATAAATTAAAATGGATCGTACAAATGAATTAGAATGGATCGTACGAATGAATTAGAATGGATACATTCGTGCGAATGAATTAGAATGGATCGTACGAATGAATTAGAATGGATCATGCGAATGAATTGGAATTGATCATACGAATGAATTAGAATGGATCATACGAATGAATTAGAATTGATACATTCGTGCGAATGAATTAGAATGGATCGTACGAATGATTTAGAATGGATCGTGCGAATGAATTAGAATGGATCATACGATGCAATCTAATTCATTCGTACGATCCATTCTAATTCATTCGTATGATCAATTCTAATTCATTCGCACGATCCATTCTAATTCATTCTCACGAATGTAACCTTTCTAATTCATTTGTATGATCCATTCCAATTCATTCGTACGATCCATTCTAATCAATTCGTACGATCCATTCTAATCCATTCGTACGATCCATTCGTACGATCCATTCTAATTCATTCTCACAAATGTAACCTTTCTAATTCATTTGTACGATCCATTCTAATTCATTCGTACGATCCATTCTAATCCATTCTAATCCATTCGTACGATCTAGTCTAATTCAATCGCACGAATGTAACCATTCTAATTCATTCGTACGATCCATTCTAATTCATTCCTACGATCCATTCTAATTCATTCGTACGAATGTATCCATTCTAATTCATTTGCACGATCCATTCTAATTCACTCCTATGATCCATTCTAATTCATTCGTACCGTCCATTCTAATTCATTTGCTCGAATGAATCCATTCTAATTCCTTCGCACGATCCATTCTAATTCATTCGTACGATCCATTCTAATTCATTCGTATAATCCATTCAAATTCATTCGTACGATGCAATCTAATTCATTCGCACAAATGTATCTATTCTAATTCATTCGTACAATGCGTTCTAATCCATTCGTACGATCGATTCTAACCCATTCGTACGATCCATTCTAATTCCTTCGCACGAATGTAACCATTCTAATTCATTCATATGATCCATTCTAATTCATTCGTACGATCCATTCTAATTCATTCATATGATCCATTCTAATTCATTTGTACGATCCATTCTAATTCATTTGCATGAATGTATCCATTCTAATTTATTCGTACGATCTAGTCTAATTCATTCGTACGATCCATTGTAATTCATTCGCACGAATATATCCATTCTAATTCATTCATATGATCCTTTCTAATTCATTCGCACGATCCATTCTAATTCTTTCATATGATCCATTCTAATTCATTCGCACGAATGTACCCATTCTAGTTCATTCGTACGCTCCATTCTAATTCATTCGTACGCTCCATTCTTAATCATCGCGCAAATGTATCCATTCTAATTTATTCGTACGATCCATTCTAATTCATTCGCACAAATGTATCCATTTTAATTCATTCGTACGATCCATTCTAATTTATTCATACGATCCATTCTAATTCATTCGCACGATCCATTCTAATTCATTCGTATGATCCATTCTAATTCATTCGCACGATCTATTCTAATTCATTCGTACGATCCATTCTAATTCATTCGTACGATCCATTCTAATTCATTCGCATGAATGTATCATACGAATGAATTAGAATGGATCATGCGAATGAATTAAAATGGATTGTACAAATGAATTAGAATGGATCGTGCGAATGAATTAGAATGGATCGTACGAACGAATTAGAATAGATCGTACGAACGAATTAGAATGGATCGTACGAATGAATTAGAATGGATACATTCAAGCGAATGAATTAGAATGGATCGTACGAATGAATTAGAATGGATCATAGGAATGAATTAGAATGGATCGTGCAAATAAATTAGAATCGATACATTCGTGCGAATGAATCAGAATGGTTCATAGGACTGAATTAGAATGGATCGTACGAATGAATTAGAATGGTTACATTTGTGCGAATGAATTAGAATGGATCGTACGAATGGATTAGAATGGATCGTACAAATGAATTAGAAAGGTTACATTTGTGAGAATAAATTAGAATGGATCGTACGAATGGATTAGAATGGATCGTACGAATGGATTAGAATAGATCGTACGAATGAATTAGAATGGATCATACAAATGAATTAGAAAGGTTACATTCGTGAGAATGAATTAGAATGGATCGTACGAATGAATTAGAATGGATCATGCGAATGAATTTGAATGGATCGTACGAATGAATAAGAATGGATCGTACGAACGAATTAGAATTGATCGTACAAATGTATCCATTCTAATTCATTCGTACGATCTATTCAAATTCGTTCATATGATCCATTCTAATTCGTTCGTATGATCCATTCAAATTCATTCGTATGATCCATTCAAATTCATTCGCATGATCCATTCTAATTCATTCGCACGATCCATTCTAATTCTTTCATATGATCCATTCTAATTCATTCGCACGAATGTATCCATTCTAGTTCATTCGTACGCTCTATTCTAATTCATTCGTACGCTCCATTCGTATTCATCGGACAAATGTATCCATTCTAATTCATTCGTACGATCCATTCTAATTCATTCGCATGATCGATTCTAATTCATTCGTATGATTTATTCTAATTCATTCGTACGATCCATTCTAATTCTTTCGTATGATCCATTCTAATTCATTTGCACGATCTATTCTAATTCATTCATACAATCTATTCTAATTCATTCGTACGATCCATTCTAATTCATTCGCACTATCCATTCTAATTCATTCGTACGCTCCATTCTAATTCATTCGTACAAATGTATCCATTCTAATTCATTCGTACGATCCATTCTAGTTCATTCATACGATCTATTCTAATTCATTCGCACGAATGTATCCATTGTAATTCATTCGCACAATCCAATCTAATTCAAACGTACGATCCATTCTAATTCATTCACATGATGTATTCTAATTCATTCGTATGATCCATTCTAATTCATTCGTATGATTCATTCTAATTCATTCGTACGATCCATTCTAATTCATTCACACAAATGTATCCATTCTAATTCATTCGTACGATCCATTATAATTCATTCGCACGATCCATTCTAATTCATTTATACGAATGTATCCATTCTAATTCATTCGCACGATCCATTCTAATTCAATCGCACGATCCATTCTAATTCATTCGTATGATCCATTCTAATTCATTCGTACGATCCATTCTAATTCATTTGCATGAATGTATCCATTCTAATTCATTCGTACGATCCATTCCAATTCATTCGTATGATCCATTCTAATTCATTCATGCAATCCATTCTAATTTATTCATACGATCCATTCTAACTCATTCATACGATCCATTCTAATTCATTCACATGAATGTATGTATCCATTCTAGTTCATTCGCACGATCCATTCTAATTCATTCACATGAATGTATGTATCCATTCTAGTTCATTCGCACGATCCATTCTAATTCATACGTGCAATCCATTCTAATTCATTCGCACGAATGTATCCATTCTAATTTATTCGCATGATCCATTCTAATTCATTCGTACGATCCATTCTAATTTTTTCATACGATCCATTCTAATTCATTTGTACGATCCATTCTAATTCATTTGCATGAATGTAACCATTCTAATTCATTCATACGATCCATTCTAGTTCATTTGCACGATCTATTCTAATTCATTCACACAATCCATTCTAATTCATTCGCACGAGTGTATCCATTCTAATTCATTCGCACGATCCATTCTAATTCATTCGAACGGTCCATTCTAATTCATTCGCAGGAATGTACCCATTCTAATTCATTCGTACGATCTATTCTAATTCATTCGTACAATCCATTCTAATTCATTCGTACGATCCATTCTAATTCATTCGCACTATCCATTCTAATTCATTCGTACGATCCATTCTAATTCATTTGTACGATCCATTCTAATTCATTCGTACAAATGTATCCATTCTAATTCATTCGTACGATCCATTCTAATTCATTCATTCGATCTATTCTAATTCATTCGCACGAATGTATCCATTCTAATTCATTCGCACAATCCAATCTAATTCAAACGTACGATCCATTCTAATTCATTCACATTATGTATTCTAATTCATTCGTATGATCCATTCTAATTCATTCGTATGATTCATTCTATTTCATTCGTATGATCCATTCTAATTCATTCGCACAAATATATCCATTCTAATTCATTCTTACGATCCATTCTAATTCATTCGCACGATCCATTCTAATTCATTTGTACGAATGTATCCATTCAAATTCATTCGCACGATCCATTCTAATTCATTCGTATGATCCATTCTAATTCATTCGTACGATCCATTCTAATTCATTTGCATGAATGTATCCATTCTAATTCATTCGTACGATCCATTCCAATTCATTCGGATGATCCATTCTAATTCATTCATGCAATCCATTCTAATTCATTCATACGATCCATTCTAACTCGTTCATACGATCCATTCTAATTCATTCGTATGAATATATGAATCCATTCTAGTTCATTCGCAAGAATTTATCCATTCTAATTCATTCGTACGATCTATTCTAATTCAATCGCAAGATCCATTCTAATTCATTCGTACGATCCATTATAATTCATTCGTACGATCGATTCTAATTCATTCGTACAAATGTATCCATTCTAATTCATTCGTACGATCCATTCTAATTCATTCGTACAAATGTATCCATTCTAATTCATTCGTACGATCCATTCTAATTCATTCGTACGATCCATTCTAATTCATTCGCACAAATGTATCCATTCTAATTCATTCATACGATCCATTCTAATTCATTCGCACGATCCATTCTAATTCATTCGTACGATCCATTCTAATTCATTCGCACGATCCATTCTAATTCATTCGTACGATCCATTCTAATTCATTCGCACGAATGTATCCATTCTAATGCATTCGTACGATTCATTCTAATTCATTCGCACGATCCATTCTAATTCATTCATACGATCCATTCTAATTCATTCGTCCGATCCATTCTAATTCTTTCGCACGAATGTATCCATTCTAATTCATACATACAATCCATTCTAATTCATTCGCACGATCCATTCTAATTCATTCGTATTATCCAATATAATTCATTCCTACAATCTATTCTAATTCATTCGCTCGAATATATCCATTCTAATTCATTCGTTCGATCCATTCTAATTCATTCGTACGATCCATTCAAATTAATTAGCATGATCCATTCTAATTCATTCGTACGATCCATTCTAATTCATTCTCACGAATGTAACCTTTCTAATTCATTTGTACGATCCATTCTAATCCATTAGTACGATCCATTCTAATCCATTCGTACGATCCATTCTAATCCATTCGTACGATCCATTCTAATTCATTCGTACGATCCATAATAATTCATTCTCACAAATGTAACCGTTCTAATTCATTTGTAAGATCCATTCTAATTCATTCGTATGATCCATTCTAATCCATTCGTACGATCCATTCTAATCCATTCGTACGATCCATTCTAATTCATTCGTACGAATGTAACCAATCTAATTCATTCGTACGATCCATTCTAATTCATTTTTACGATCCATTCTAATTCATTCGCACGAATGTATCCATTCTAATTCATTTGCACGATCCATTCTAATTCATTCCTATGATCTATTCTAATTCATTCGTACGATCCATTCTAATTCCTTCGCTCGAATGTATCCATTCTAATTCATTCGTACGATCCATTCTAATTCATTCTCACGAATGTAACCTTTCTAATTCATTTGTATGATCCATTCTAATTCATTCGTACGATCCATTCTAATCCATTCGTACGATCCATTCTAATCCATTCGTACGATCCATTCTAAACCATTCATACGATCGATTCTAATTCATTCGTACGAATGTAACCATTCTAATTCATTCGTATCATCCATTCTAATTCATTCCTATGATCCATTCTAATTCATTCGCACGAATGTAACCATTCTAATTCATTCGTACGATCCATTCTAATTCATTCCTACGATCCATTCTAATTCGTTCGCACGAATATATCCATTCTAATTAATTTGCATGATCCAATCAAATTCATTCCTATGATCCATTCTAATTGATTCATACGATCCATTCTAATTCATTCGCTCGAATGTATCCATTCTAATTCATTCGTACGATCCATTCTAATTCGTTCATACGATCCATTCTAATTCGTTCGTACGATCCATTCTAATTCGTTCGTACGATTTATTCAAATTCATTCGTACGATCCATTCTAATGCATTCGTACGATTCATTCTAATTCATTCGCACGATCCATTCTAATTCATTCGTACGATCCATTCTTATTCATTCATACGATCCATTCTAATTCATTCGCACAATCCATTCTAATTCATTCGTACGATCCGTTCTAATTCATTCGTATGATCCATTATAACTCATTCAGTGGATCCATTATAATTCATTCGTACGATCCATTCTAATTCATTCGCACGATCTATTTTAATTTATTCGTACGATCCATTATAATTCATTCGTACGATCTATTCTAATTCATTCGCAGGATCCATTCTAATTTATTCGTACGATCCATTCTAATTCATTCATACAATCCATTCAAATTTATTCGTACGATGCAATCTAATTCATTCGCACAAATGTATCTATTCTAATTCATTCGTACAATGCGTTCTAATCCATTTGTACGATCCATTCTAATCCATTCGTACGATCCATTCTAATTCATTCGCACGAATGTAACCATTCTAATTCATTCATATGATCCATTCTAATTCATTCCTACGATCCATTCTAATTCATTCGTATGATCCATTCTAATTCATTCGTACGATCCATTCTAATTCATTTGCATGAATGTATCCATTCTAATTTATTCGTACGATCCAGTCTAATTCATTCGTACGATCAATTCTTATTCATTCGCACGAATATATCCATTCTAATTCATTCGTACGTTACTTTCTAATTCATTCGCACGATCCATTCTAATTCTTTCATATGTTCCATTCTAATTCATTCACATGAATGTATCCATTCTAGTTCATTCGTACGCTCCATTCTAATTCATTCGTACGCTCCATTCTTATTCATCGCACAAATGTATCCATTCTAATGCATTCGTACGATCCATTCTAATTCATTCGTACGATCCATTCTAATCCATTCGTACGATCCATTCTAATTCATTCGTACGATCCATTCTAATTCATTCTCACAAATGTAACCTTTCTAATTCATTTGTATGATCCATTCTAATTCATTCTCACAAATGTAACCTTTCTAATTCATTTGTACGATCCATTTTAATTCATTCGTACGATCCATTCTAATCCATTCGTACGATCCATTCTAATTCATTCGCACGAATGTAACCATTCTAATTCATTCGTACGATCCATTCTAATTCATTCCTATGATCCATTCTAATTCATTCACACGAATGTATCCATTCTAATTCATTTGCACGATCCATTCTAATTCATTCCTATGATCCATTCTAATTCATTCGTATGATTCATTCTAATTCATTCGTACGATCCATTCTAATTCATTCACACAAATGTATCCATTCTAATTCATTCGTACGATCCATTATAATTCATTCGCACGATCCATTCTAATTCATTTATACGAATGTATCCATTCTAATTCATTCGCACGATCCATTCTAATTCAATCGCACGATCCATTCTAATTCATTCGTATGATCCATTCTAATTCATTCGTACGATCCATTCTAATTCATTTGCATGAATGTATCCATTCTAATTCATTCGTACGATCCATTCCAATTCATTCGTATGATCCATTCTAATTCATTCATGCAATCCATTCTAATTTATTCATACGATCCATTCTAACTCATTCATACGATCCATTCTAATTCATTCACATGAATGTATGTATCCATTCTAGTTCATTCGCACGATCCATTCTAATTCATTCACATGAATGTATGTATCCATTCTAGTTCATTCGCACGATCCATTCTAATTCATACGTGCAATCCATTCTAATTCATTCGCACGAATGTATCCATTCTAATTTATTCGCATGATCCATTCTAATTCATTCGTACGATCCATTCTAATTTTTTCATACGATCCATTCTAATTCATTTGTACGATCCATTCTAATTCATTTGCATGAATGTAACCATTCTAATTCATTCATACGATCCATTCTAGTTCATTTGCACGATCTATTCTAATTCATTCACACAATCCATTCTAATTCATTCGCACGAGTGTATCCATTCTAATTCATTCGCACGATCCATTCTAATTCATTCGAACGGTCCATTCTAATTCATTCGCAGGAATGTACCCATTCTAATTCATTCGTACGATCTATTCTAATTCATTCGTACAATCCATTCTAATTCATTCGTACGATCCATTCTAATTCATTCGCACTATCCATTCTAATTCATTCGTACGATCCATTCTAATTCATTTGTACGATCCATTCTAATTCATTCGTACAAATGTATCCATTCTAATTCATTCGTACGATCCATTCTAATTCATTCATTCGATCTATTCTAATTCATTCGCACGAATGTATCCATTCTAATTCATTCGCACAATCCAATCTAATTCAAACGTACGATCCATTCTAATTCATTCACATTATGTATTCTAATTCATTCGTATGATCCATTCTAATTCATTCGTATGATTCATTCTATTTCATTCGTATGATCCATTCTAATTCATTCGCACAAATATATCCATTCTAATTCATTCTTACGATCCATTCTAATTCATTCGCACGATCCATTCTAATTCATTTGTACGAATGTATCCATTCAAATTCATTCGCACGATCCATTCTAATTCATTCGTATGATCCATTCTAATTCATTCGTACGATCCATTCTAATTCATTTGCATGAATGTATCCATTCTAATTCATTCGTACGATCCATTCCAATTCATTCGGATGATCCATTCTAATTCATTCATGCAATCCATTCTAATTCATTCATACGATCCATTCTAACTCGTTCATACGATCCATTCTAATTCATTCGTATGAATATATGAATCCATTCTAGTTCATTCGCAAGAATTTATCCATTCTAATTCATTCGTACGATCTATTCTAATTCAATCGCAAGATCCATTCTAATTCATTCGTACGATCCATTATAATTCATTCGTACGATCGATTCTAATTCATTCGTACAAATGTATCCATTCTAATTCATTCGTACGATCCATTCTAATTCATTCGTACAAATGTATCCATTCTAATTCATTCGTACGATCCATTCTAATTCATTCGTACGATCCATTCTAATTCATTCGCACAAATGTATCCATTCTAATTCATTCATACGATCCATTCTAATTCATTCGCACGATCCATTCTAATTCATTCGTACGATCCATTCTAATTCATTCGCACGATCCATTCTAATTCATTCGTACGATCCATTCTAATTCATTCGCACGAATGTATCCATTCTAATGCATTCGTACGATTCATTCTAATTCATTCGCACGATCCATTCTAATTCATTCATACGATCCATTCTAATTCATTCGTCCGATCCATTCTAATTCTTTCGCACGAATGTATCCATTCTAATTCATACATACAATCCATTCTAATTCATTCGCACGATCCATTCTAATTCATTCGTATTATCCAATATAATTCATTCCTACAATCTATTCTAATTCATTCGCTCGAATATATCCATTCTAATTCATTCGTTCGATCCATTCTAATTCATTCGTACGATCCATTCAAATTAATTAGCATGATCCATTCTAATTCATTCGTACGATCCATTCTAATTCATTCTCACGAATGTAACCTTTCTAATTCATTTGTACGATCCATTCTAATCCATTAGTACGATCCATTCTAATCCATTCGTACGATCCATTCTAATCCATTCGTACGATCCATTCTAATTCATTCGTACGATCCATAATAATTCATTCTCACAAATGTAACCGTTCTAATTCATTTGTAAGATCCATTCTAATTCATTCGTATGATCCATTCTAATCCATTCGTACGATCCATTCTAATCCATTCGTACGATCCATTCTAATTCATTCGTACGAATGTAACCAATCTAATTCATTCGTACGATCCATTCTAATTCATTTTTACGATCCATTCTAATTCATTCGCACGAATGTATCCATTCTAATTCATTTGCACGATCCATTCTAATTCATTCCTATGATCTATTCTAATTCATTCGTACGATCCATTCTAATTCCTTCGCTCGAATGTATCCATTCTAATTCATTCGTACGATCCATTCTAATTCATTCTCACGAATGTAACCTTTCTAATTCATTTGTATGATCCATTCTAATTCATTCGTACGATCCATTCTAATCCATTCGTACGATCCATTCTAATCCATTCGTACGATCCATTCTAAACCATTCATACGATCGATTCTAATTCATTCGTACGAATGTAACCATTCTAATTCATTCGTATCATCCATTCTAATTCATTCCTATGATCCATTCTAATTCATTCGCACGAATGTAACCATTCTAATTCATTCGTACGATCCATTCTAATTCATTCCTACGATCCATTCTAATTCGTTCGCACGAATATATCCATTCTAATTAATTTGCATGATCCAATCAAATTCATTCCTATGATCCATTCTAATTGATTCATACGATCCATTCTAATTCATTCGCTCGAATGTATCCATTCTAATTCATTCGTACGATCCATTCTAATTCGTTCATACGATCCATTCTAATTCGTTCGTACGATCCATTCTAATTCGTTCGTACGATTTATTCAAATTCATTCGTACGATCCATTCTAATGCATTCGTACGATTCATTCTAATTCATTCGCACGATCCATTCTAATTCATTCGTACGATCCATTCTTATTCATTCATACGATCCATTCTAATTCATTCGCACAATCCATTCTAATTCATTCGTACGATCCGTTCTAATTCATTCGTATGATCCATTATAACTCATTCAGTGGATCCATTATAATTCATTCGTACGATCCATTCTAATTCATTCGCACGATCTATTTTAATTTATTCGTACGATCCATTATAATTCATTCGTACGATCTATTCTAATTCATTCGCAGGATCCATTCTAATTTATTCGT
Organism: Chamaelirium japonicum; assembly: GCA_947650365.1. Taxonomy (NCBI): domain Eukaryota; kingdom Viridiplantae; phylum Streptophyta; class Magnoliopsida; order Liliales; family Melanthiaceae; genus Chamaelirium; species Chamaelirium japonicum. Next base: position 63,604,837 of record OX393555.1, on the reverse strand, counting down.
ACGATCCATTCTAATTCATTCATACAATCCATTCAAATTTATTCGTACGATGCAATCTAATTCATTCGCACAAATGTATCTATTCTAATTCATTCGTACAATGCGTTCTAATCCATTTGTACGATCCATTCTAATCCATTCGTACGATCCATTCTAATTCATTCGCACGAATGTAACCATTCTAATTCATTCATATGATCCATTCTAATTCATTCCTACGATCCATTCTAATTCATTCGTATGATCCATTCTAATTCATTCGTACGATCCATTCTAATTCATTTGCATGAATGTATCCATTCTAATTTATTCGTACGATCCAGTCTAATTCATTCGTACGATCAATTCTTATTCATTCGCACGAATATATCCATTCTAATTCATTCGTACGTTACTTTCTAATTCATTCGCACGATCCATTCTAATTCTTTCATATGTTCCATTCTAATTCATTCACATGAATGTATCCATTCTAGTTCATTCGTACGCTCCATTCTAATTCATTCGTACGCTCCATTCTTATTCATCGCACAAATGTATCCATTCTAATGCATTCGTACGATCCATTCTAATTCATTCGTACGATCCATTCTAATCCATTCGTACGATCCATTCTAATTCATTCGTACGATCCATTCTAATTCATTCTCACAAATGTAACCTTTCTAATTCATTTGTATGATCCATTCTAATTCATTCTCACAAATGTAACCTTTCTAATTCATTTGTACGATCCATTTTAATTCATTCGTACGATCCATTCTAATCCATTCGTACGATCCATTCTAATTCATTCGCACGAATGTAACCATTCTAATTCATTCGTACGATCCATTCTAATTCATTCCTATGATCCATTCTAATTCATTCACACGAATGTATCCATTCTAATTCATTTGCACGATCCATTCTAATTCATTCCTATGATCCATTCTAATTCATTCGTACGATCCATTCTAATTCATTCGTACGATCCATTCTAATTCATTCTCACGAATGTACCCTTTCTAATTCATTTGTATGTATCCATTCTAATTCATTCGTACGATCCATTCTAATTCATTCGCACGATCCATTCTAATTCATTCGTACGATCCATTCTAATTCATTCGTATATTCGTGCAAATAAATTAGAATGGATCGTAAAAAAGAATTAGAATGGATCGTACGAATGAATTAGAATGGATAAATTCGTGCGAATGAATTAAAACGGATCGTACGAATGAATTAGAATGGATCGTGCGAATGAATTAGAATGAATCGTACAAATGAATTAGAATGGATCGTACGAATGAATTAGAATGGATACATTCGTGCGAATGAATTAGAATGGATCGTACGAATGAATTAGAATGGATCGTGCGAATGAATTAGAATGGATCGTACGATGCAATCTAATTCATTCGTACGATCCATTCTAATTCATTCTTATGATCAATTCTAATTCATTCACACGATCCATTCTAATTCATTCTCACGAATGTAACCTTTCTAATTCATTTGTGTGATCCATTCTAATTCATTCGTACGATCCATTCTAATCCATTCGTACGATCCATTCTAATTCATTCTCACAAATGTAACCTTTCTAATTCATTTGTACGATCCATTCTAAGCCATTCGTATGATCCATTCTAATCCATTCGTACGATCCATTCTATTTCATTCGCACGAATGTAACCATTCTAATTCATTCGTACGATCCATTCTAATTCATTCGCCCGATCCATTCTAATTCATTCGCACAAATGTATCCATTTTAATTCATTCGCACGATCCATTCTAATTCATTCGCACAAATGTATCCATTCTAATTCATTCGTACAATCCATTCTAATTCATTCGTATGATCCATTCTAATTCATTCGTACGATCCATTCTAATTCATTTGTACGATCCATTCTAATATATTCGCACGAATGTATCCATTCTAATTTATTCGTACGATCCATTCTAATTCATTCTCACGAATGTATCATACGAATGAATTAGAATGGATCCACCAAATGAGTTAGAATGGATCGTACGAATGAATTAGAATGGATTGTACGAATGAATTAGAATGGATCATAGGAATGAATTTGAATGGATCGTGCAAATGAATTAGAATGGATACATTCGTGCGAATGAATTAGAATGGATCGTGCGAAAGAATTAGAATGGATCGTACGAATGAAATAGAATTTATATTTTTGAACGAATAAATTAGAATGGATCATACGAATGAATTAGAATGGATCGTACGAATGAATTAGAATGGATCGTGCGAATGAATTAGAATCGATCGTACGAATGAATTATAATGGATCGTACGAATGAATTAGATTGTACGAATGAATTAGAATGGATCGTAGGAATGAATTAAAATGGATACATTCATACGACTGAATTAAAATGGATTGTGCGAATTAATTAGAATCGATCGTACGAATGAATTTGAATGGATACATTTGTGCGAATGAATCTGAATGGATTGTATGAATGAATTACAATGGATCGTACGAATGAATTAGAATGGATCGTAAGAATGAATTAGAATAGCTCATACGATTGAATTAGAATGAATCGTACGAATGAATTAGAATGGTTATATTCGTGCGAATGAATTAGAATAGATCGTACGAATGAATTTGAATGGATCGTACGAATAAATTAGAATGGATCGTGCGAATGAATTAGAATGGATCGTACGAATGAATTAGAATGGATCCACCGAATGAGTTACAATGGATCATACGAATGAATTAGAATGGATCGTACGAATGAATTAGAATGGATTGTGCGAATGAATTAGAATGGATTGTATGAATGAATAAGAATGGATCGTACGAATGAATTAGAATGGATCGTGCGAATGTATTAGAATGAATCATACGAATGCATTAGAATGGATCATACAAATGAATTACAATGAATCGTACGATCCATTCTAATTCATTCGTCCGATCCATTCTAATTCATTCGCACGAATGTATTCATTCTAATTCATTCGTACAATCCATTCTAATTCATTCGCACGATCCATTCTAATTCATTCGTATGATCCATTCTAATTCATTCCTACGATCTATTCTAATTCATTCGCTCGAATGTATCCATTCTAATTCATTCGTACAATCCATTCTAATTCATTTGCACGATCCATTCTAATTCAATCGTATTATCCATTCTAATTCATTCGTACGATCTATTCCAATTCATTCGTATGATCCATTCTAACTCATTCGCACAAATGTATCCATTCTAATTCATTCGCACGATCCATTCTAATTCATTCGTACGATTCATTCTAATGCATTCGTACGATCCATTTAATTCATTCGCACAAATGTATCAATTCTAATTCATTCGTACGATCCATTCTAATTCATTCGCACGATCCATTCTAATTCATTCGTATGATCCATTGTAAGTCATTTGCACGATCCATTCTAATTCATTCGTACGATCCATTCTAATTCATTCGCACGAATGTATCCATTCTAATGCATTCGTACGATCCATTCTAATTCATTCGTACGATCCATTCTAATCCATTCGTACGATCTATTCTAATTCATTCGTACGATCCATTCTAATTCATTCTCACAAATGTAACATTTCTAATTCATTTGTACAATCCATTCTAATCCATTCGTACGATCCATTCTAATTCATTCGCACGAATGTAACCATTCTAATTCATTCGTACGATCCATTCTAATTCATTCCTACGATCCATTCTAATTCATTCGCACGAATGTATCCATTCTAATTCATTTGCACAATCCATCCTAATTCATTCCTATGATCCATTCTAATTCATTCGTACGATTCATTCTAATTCATTCGCTCGAATGTATCCATTCTAATTCATTCGTACGATCCATTCTAATTCATTCGTACGATCCATTCTAATCCATTCGTACGATCCATTCTAATTCTTTCGTACAATGCGTTCTAATCCATTCGTACGTTCCATTCTAATCCATTCGTACGATCCATTCTAATTCATTCGTACGATCCATTCTAATTCATTCTCACAAATGTAACCTTTCTAATTCATGTGTACGATCCATTCTAATTCATCTGTACGATCCATTCTAATGCATTCATACGATCCATTGTAATCCATTCGTACGGTCCATTCTAATTCATTCCTACGATCCATTCTAATTCATTCGCATGAATGTATCCATTCTAATTCATTTGCACGATCCATTCTAATTCATTCCTATCATCCATTCTAATTCATTCGTACGATCCATTCTAATTCATTCGCTCGAATGTATCCATTCTAATTCATTCGTACGATCCATTCTAATTCGTTCATACGATCCATTCTAATTCGTTCGTACGATCCATTTTAATTCGTTCGTACGATCCATTCTAATTCAGTCGCACGATCCATTCTAATTCATTTGTACGATCCATTTTAATTCATTCGCATGATCCATTCTAATTCATTCGTATGATACTTTCGTGTTAATGAATTAGAATGGATCGTACGAATGAATTAGAATGGATCGTACGAACAAATTAGAATAGATCGTGCAAATAAATTAGAATGGATCATACGAATGAATTAGAATGGATATATTTGTGCGAATGAATTAGAATGGATCGTACGAATGAATTAGAATGGATCCACCGAATGAGTTAAAATGGATCATACGAATGAATTGGAATGGATCGTACGAATGAATTAGAATGGATCGTGCGAATGAATCTGAATGGATCGTATGAATGAATTACAATGGATCGTACGAATGAATTAGAATGAATCGTACGAATGAATTAGAATGGATCGTACAAATGAATTAGAAAGGTTATATTTGGGAGAATGAATTAGAATGGATCGTACGAATGGATTAGAATGGATCGTACGAATGGATTAGAATGGATCGTACGAATGAATTTGAATGGATCATACAAATGAATTAGAAAGGTAACATTCGTGAGAATTAATTAAAATGGATCGTACGAATGAATTAGAATGGATCATGCGAATGAATTTGAATGGATCGTACGAATGAATTAGAATGGATCGAACGAATGAATTAGAATGGATACATTCGAGCGACTGAATTTGAATAGATCGTAGGAATGAATTAGAATGGATCATACGAATGAATTAGAATGGATCATGCGAATGAATTAGATTGGATTGTACGAATGAATTAGAAAGGATACATTCGTGCGAATGAATTAGAATGGATCGAGGAATGGATATATTTATGCGAATGAATTAGAATGGATCGAACGAATGAAATAAAATGGATACATTTGTGCGAATGAATTAGAATGGATCGTACGAATGAATTAGAATGGATCGTACGAACGAATTAGAATGGATACATTTGTGCGAATGAATTAGAATGGATCGTACGAATGAATTAGAATGGATTGTACGAATGAATTAGAATCGATACATTCGAGCGAATAAATTAGAATAGATCGTAGGAATGAATTAGAACGGATCATACGAATGAATTATAATGGATCGTGCGAATGAATTAGAATGGATTGTACGAATGAATTAGAATGGATACATTCGAGCGAATAAATTAGAATAGATCGTAGGAATGAATTAGAACGGATCATACGAATGAATTAGAATGGATCGTGCGAATGAATTAGAATGGATTGTACGAATGAATTAGAATGGATACATTCGTGCGAATGAATTAGAATGGATCGGACGAATGAATTAGAATGGACCGTACGAATGAATTAGAATAGATCGTGCGAATAAATTAGAATGGATCGTACGAATGGATTAGAATGGATCGTACGAATGAATTAAAATAGATCTAACAAATGAATTAGAAAGGTTACATTCGTGAGAATGAATTAGAATGGATCGTACGAATGAATTAGAATGGTTCATGCGAATGAATTTGAATGGATCGTACGAATGAATTAGAATGGATCGAACGAATGAATTAGAATGGATACATTCGAGCGAATGAAATAGAATAGATTGTAGGAATGAATTAGAATGGATCATACAAATGAATTAGAATGGATCGTGCGAATGAATTAGAATGGATCGTCCGAATGAATTAGAATGGATCGTACGAACGAATTAGAATGGATCGTACGAACGAATTAGAATGGATCGTATGAATGAATTAGAATGGATACATTCGAGCGAATGAATTAGAATGGATCGTACGAATGAATTAGAATGGATCATAGGAATGAATTAGAATGGATCGTGCAAATAAATTAGAATGGATACATTCGTGTGAATGAATTAGAATGGATCGTAGGAATGAATTATAATGGATCGTACGAATGAATTAGAATGGTTACATTCGTGCGAATGGATTAGAATGGATCGTACGAATGGATTAGAATGGATTGTACGAATGAATTAGAATGGATCGTACAAATGAATTAGAAAGGTTACATTTGTGAGAATGAATTAGAATGGATCGTACGAATGAATTTGAATGGATCGTACGAATGGATTAGAATGGATCGTGCGAATGAATTAGAATGGATACATTCGAGCGAATGAATTAGAATGGATCGTAGGAATGAATTAGAATGGATCGTATGAATGAATTAGAATGGATACATTCGTGCGAATGAATTAGAATGGATCGTACGAATGGATTAGAATGGATCGTACGAATGGATTAGAACGCATTGTACGAATGAATTAGAATAGATACATTTGTGCGAATGAATTAGATTGCATCATACGAATGAATTTGAATGGATTGTACGAATGAATTAGAATGGATCGTACAAATGAATTAGAATGGATCATGCGAATAAATTAGAATAGATCGTACAAATGAATTAGAATGGATCGTACGAGTAAATTAGAATGGATCGTGCGAATGAATTAGAATGGATCGTACGAATGAATTAGATTGGATCGTACGAATAAATTAGAATGGATCGTACGAATAAATTAGAATGGATTGTGCGAATGAATTAGAATGGATCGTATGAATGAATAAGAATGGATCGTACGAATGAATTAGAATGGATCATGTGAATGAATTAGAATGAATCGTACGAATGCATTAGAATGGATCGTACGAATGAATTAGAATGAATCGTACGATCCATTCTAATTCATTCGTCCGATCCATTCTAATTCATTCGCACGAATGTATACATTCTAATTCATTCGTACAATCTATTCTAATTCATTCGCACGATCCTTTCTAATTCATTCGTATGATCCATTCTAATTCATTCCTACGATCTATTCTAATTCATTCGCTCGAATGTAACCTTTCTAATTAGAATGGATCGTACAAATGAATTGGAAAGGTTACATTCGCGAGAATGAATTAGAATGGATCGTACGAATGAATTAGAATGGATTGTACGAATGAATTAGAATGGATCGTACGAATGAATTAGAATGGATACATTCGAGCGAGTGAATTAGAATGGATCATACGAACGAATTAGAATGGATCAAAGGAATGAATTAGAATGGATCGTTCAAATGAATTAGAATGGATCATGCGAATGAATTAGAATGAATCGTACGAATGAATTAGAATGGATCGTACGAATGAATTAGAATGGATCGTACGAATGAATTAGAATGGATCATACGAATGAATTAGAATGGATACATTCGAGCGAATGAATTAGAATAGATCGTAGGAATGAATTAGAATGGATCATACGAATAAATTAGAATGGATCGTGCGAATGAATTAGAATGGATTGTACGAATGAATTAGAATGGATACATTCATGCGAATGAATTAGAATGGATCGGACGAATGAATTAGAATGGATCGTACGATTCATTCTAATTCATTTGTACGATCCATTCTAATGCATTCGTACGATTCATTCTAATTCATTCGCACGATCCATTCTAATTCATTCGTATGATCCATTCTAATTTATTCATACGATACATTCTAATTCATTCGCACAATCCATTCGAACGATCCATTCTAATTCATTCGTTCGATCCATTCTAATTCATTCATATGATCCATTCTAATTCATTCGTACGATCCATTCTAATTCATTCGCACGATCCATTCTAATTTATTCGTACGATCCATTCTAATTCATTCGCACGATCTATTCTAATTCATTCGCATGATCCATTCTAATTCATTCGTACGATCCATTCTAATTCATTCGTACAATCCATTCAAATTCATTCGTACGATACAATCTAATTCATTCGCACAAATATATCAATTCTAATTCATTCGTACAATGCGTTCTAATCCATTCGTACGATCCATTCTAATCCATTCGTACAATCCATTCTAATTCATTCACTTGAATGTATCCATTCTAATTCATTCGTATGATCCATTCTAATTCATTCCTACGATCTATTCTAATTCATTCGCTCGAATGTAACCTTTCTAATTAGAATGGATCGTACAAATGAATTAGAAAGGTTACATTCGCGAGAATGAATTAGAATGGATCGTACGAATGAATTAGAATGGATTGTACGAATGAATTAGAATGGATCGTACGAATGAATTAGAATGGATTGTGCGAATGAATTAGAATGGATCGTTTGAATGAATAAGAATGGATCGTACGAATGAATTAGAATGGATCGTGCGAATGAATTAGAATGAATCGTACGAATGCATTAGAATGGATCGTACGAATGAATTAGAATGAATCGTACGATCCATTCTAATTCATTCGTCCGATCCATTCTAATTCATTCGCACGAATGTATCCATTCTAATTCATTCGTACAATCTATTCTAATTGATTCGCACGATCATTTCTAATTCATTCGTATGATCCATTCTAATTCATTCCTACAATCTATTCTAATTCATTCGCTCGAATGTAACCTTTCTAATTAGAATGGATCGTACAAATGAATTAGAAAGGTTACATTCGCGAGAATGAATTAGAATGGATCGTACGAATGAATTAGAATGGATTGTACGAATGAATTAGAATGGATCGTACGAATGAATTAGAATGGATACATTCGAGCGAATGAATTAGAATGGATCATACGAACGAATTAGAATGGATCATAGGAATGAATTAGAATGGATCGTGCAAATGAATTAGAGTGGATCACGCGAATGAATTAGAATGAATCGTACGAATGAATTAGAATGGATCGTACGAATGAATTAGAATGGATCGTACGAATGAATTAGAATGGATCATACGAATGAATTAGAATGGAAACATTCGAGCGAATGAATTAGAATAGATCGTAGGAATGAATTAGAATGGATCATACGAATAAATTAGAATGGATCGTACGAACGAATTAGAATGGATCGTACGAACGAATTAGAATGGATCGTACGAACAAATTAGAATGGATCGTACGAATGAATTAGAATGGATACATTCGAGTGAATGAATTAGAATGGATCATACGAATGAATTAGAATGGATCGTGCGAATGAATTTGAATGGATTTTAATGGATCGAACGAATGAATTAGAATGGATACATTCGAGCGAATGAATTAGAATAGATCGTAGGAATGAATTAGAATGGATCATACGAATGAATTAGAATGGATCGTGCGAATGAATTAGAATGGATTGTACGAATGAATTAGAATGGATACATTCGTGCGAATGAATTAGAATGGATCGGACGAATGAATTAGAATGGATCGTACGATTCATTCTAATTCATTCGTACGATCCATTCTAATGCATTCGTACGATTCATTCTAATTCATTCGCACGATCCATTCTAATTCATTCGTATGATCCATTCTAATTTATTCATACGATACATTCTAATTCATTCGCACAATCCATTCGAACGATCCATTCTAATTCATTCGTTCGATCCATTCTAATTCATTCATATGATCCATTCTAATTCATTCGTACGATCCATTCTAATTCATTCGCACGATCCATTCTAATTTATTCGTACGATCCATTCTAATTCATTCGCACGATCTATTCTAATTCATTCGCATGATCCATTCTAATTCATTCGTACGATCCATTCTAATTCATTCGTACAATCCATTCAAATTCATTCGTACGATGCAATCTAATTCATTCGCACAAATATATCTATTCTAATTCATTCGTGCAATGCGTTCTAATCCATTCGTACGATCCATTCTAATCCATTCGTACGATCCATTCTAATTCATTCGCATGAATGTATCCATTCTAATTCATTCGTATGATCCATTCTAATTCATTCCTACGATCCATTCTAATTCATTCGCTCGAATGTATCCATTCTAATTCATTGGTACGATCCATTCTAATCTATTCGTACGATACATTCTAATTCATTCGTACGATCCATTCTAATTCATTATCACAAATGTAACCTTTCTAATTCATTTGTACGATCCATTCTAATTTATTCGTACGATCCATTTTAATTCATTCGCATGATCCATTCTAATTCATTCGTATGATACATTCGTGTGAATGAATTAGAATGGATCGTACGAATGAATTAGAATGGATCGTACGAATGAATTAGAATAGATCGTGCGAATAAATTAGAATGGATCATACGAATGAATTAGAATAGATATATTCATGCGAATGAATTAGAATGGATCGTACGAATCAATTAGAATGGATCGTGCAAATGAATTAAAATGGATCGTATGAATAAATTAGAATGGATCGTACGAATGAATTAAAATGGATACATTTGTGCGAATGAATTAGAATGGATCATACGATTGAATTTGAATGGATCGTACGAATAAATTAGAATGGATACATTTGTGCGAGCGTACGAATGAATTAGAATGGAGCGTACGAATGAATTAGAATGGATACATTCGTGCGAATGAATTAGAATGGATCATATGAAAGAATTAGAATGGATCATACGAATAAATAAGAATGGATACATTCGAGCGAATGAATGGATTAGAATGGATCGTACGAATGAAATAGAATGGATTGTGCGAATGAATTAGAATGGATACATTCGAGCGAATGAATTAGAATGGATCGTACGAATGAATTAGAATGGATCATAGGAATGAATTAGAATGGATCGTGCAAATGAATTAGAATGGATACATTCGTGCGAATGAATTAGAATGGATCGTAGGAATGAATTAGAATGGATCGTACGAATGAATTAGAATGGTTACATTCGTGCGAATGAATTAGAATGGATCGTACGAATGGATTAGAATGGATCGAACAAATGGATTAGAATGGATCGTACGAATGAATTAGAATAGATCGTACAAATGAATTAGAAAGGTTACATTTGTGAGAATGAATTAGAATGGATCATACGAATGAATTAGAATGGATCGTACGAATGGATTAGAATGGATCGTACGAATGAATTAGAATGGATCGTACGAATGCATTAGAATGGATACATTCGTGTGAATGAATTAGAATGGATCGTACGAATGAATTAGAATGGATCGTGCGAATGAATTAGAATGGATCATACGAATGAATTAGAATGGATCGTGCGAATGAATTAGAATGGATCGTACGAATGAATTAGAATGGATCGTGCGAAAGAATTAGAATGAATCGTACGAATGCATTAGAATGGATACATTCGTGCGAATGAATTAGAATGGATTGTACGAATGAATTAAAATGGATCATACAAATGAATTAGAAAGGTTACATTCGTGAGAATGGATTAGAATGGATCGTACGAATGAATTAGAATGGATCATGTGAATGAATTTGAATGGATCGTACGAATGAATTAGAATGGATCGAACGAATGAATTAGAATGGATACACTCGAGCGAATGAATTAGAATAGATCGTTCTTATTCATTCATACGATCCATTCTAATTCATTTGCACGATCCATTCTAATTCATTCGTACGATCCATTCTAATTCATTCGCACAAATATATACATTCTAATCCATTCGTACGAATTATTCTAATTCATTCGCACGATCCATTCTAATTCATTTGTACGATCCATTCTAATTCATTCGTCCGATCCATTCTAATTCATTCGCACGAATGTATCCATTCTAATTCATTCGTACAATCCATTCTAATTCATTCGCACGATCCATTCTAATTCATTCGTATGATCCATTCTAATTCATTCCTACGATCTATTCTAATTCATTCGCTCGAATGTATCCATTCTAATCCATTCTAATTCATTCGTATGATCCATTCAAATTCATTCGCACGAATGTATCCATTCTAATTCATTTGCACGATCCATTCTAATTCATTCCTATGATCCATTCTAATTCGTTCGTACGATCCATTCTAATTGATTCGCTCGAATGTATCCATTCTAATTCATTCGTTCGATCCATTCTAATTCATTCGTATGATCCATTCTAATTCATTCTCACGAATGTAACCTTTCTAATTCATTTGTACGATCCATTCTAATTAGAAAGGTTACATTCGAGCGAATGAATTAGAATAGATCGTAGGAATGAATTAGAATGGATCATACGAATGAATTAGAATGGATCGTGCGAATGAATTAGAATGAATCGTACGAATGCATTAGAATGGATCATACGAATGAATTAGAATGAATCGTACGAACGAATTAGAATGGATCGTACGAACGAATTAGAATGGATCATATGAATGAATTAGAATGGATCGTACGAATGAATTAGAATGGATACATTCGAGCGAATGAATTAGAATGGATTGTACGAATGAATTAGAATGGATCATAGGAATGAATTAGAATGGATCGTGCAAATGAATTAGAATGGATACATTCGTGCGAATGAATTAGAATAGATCATACGAATGAATTAGAATGGATCGTATGAATGAATGAGAATGGATCGTGCGAATGAATTAGAATGAATCGTACGAATGTATTAGAATGGATCGTACGAATGAATTAGAATGGATACATTTGTATGAATGAATTAGAATGGATCGTACGAATGGATTAGAATAGATATATTTGTGCGAATGAATTGGATTACATTCCTGCGAATGAATTAGAATGGATCGTATGAACGAATTAGAATGGATCGTACGAATGAATTAGAATGGATACATTTGAGCGAATGAATTAGAATGGATCGTACGAATAAATTAGATTGGATTATAGGAATGAATTAGAATGGATCGTGCAAATGAATTAGAATGGATACATTCGTGCGAATGAATTAGAATGGATCTTAGGAATGAATTAGAATGGATCGTGCAAATGAATTAGAATGAATTACAAAGGATCGTACGAATGAATTAGAATGGATCATGCAAATGAATTAGAATGGATACATTCATGCGAATGAATTAGAATGGATCGTACGAATGAATTAGAATGGATCGTACGAACGAATTAGAATGGATCATATGAATGAATTACAATGGATCGTACGAATGGATTAGAATGGATCGTACGAATGGATCATGCGAATGAATTAGAATGGATCGTACGAATGAATTAGAATGGATCGTACGAATGAATTAGAATGGATCGTACGAATGAATTAGAATGGATCATAGGTATAAATTAGAATGGATCGTGCAAATGAATTAGAATGGATACATTCGTGCGAATGAATTAGAATGGATCGTAGGAATGAATTAGAATGGATCGTACGAATGAATTAGAATGGTTACATTCGTGCGAACGAATTAGAATGGATCGTACGAATGGATTAGAATGGATCGTACGAATGGATTAGAATGGATCGTATGAATGAATTAGAATAGATCGTACGAATGAATTAGAATGGATTCTAATCCATTCGTACGATCCATTCTAATCTATTCTAATTCATTCGCACAAATGTATCCATTCTAATTCATTCTCACAAACGTATCCATTCTAATTCATTCGTATGATCCATTCTAATTCATTCTCACAAACGTATCAATTCTTACGAATAGATCGTACGAATGAATTAGAATAGATCGTACAAATGAATTAGAAAGGTTACATTTGTGAGAATGAATTAGAATAGATCATACGAATGAATTAGAATGGATCGTACGAATGGATTAGAATGGATCGTACGAATGGATTAGAATGGATCGTACGAATGAATTAGAATGGATCATACAAATGAATTAGAAAGGTTACATTTGTGAGAATGAATTAGAATGGATCGTGCGAATGAATTAGAATTGATCATACGAATGAATTAGAATGAATCGTACGAATGAATTAGATTGCATCGTATGATCCATTCTAATTCATTCACACGATCCATTCTAATTCATTCATATGATCAATTCTAATTCATTCGCACGATCCATTCTAATTCATTCGTACGATCCATTCTAATTCATTCGCACGAATGTAACCATTCTAATTCATTCGTACGATCCATTCTAATTCATTCCAACGATCCATTCTAATTCATTCGCACGAATGTTACCATTCTAATTCATTCGTACGATCCATTCTAATTCATTCGCACGAATGTATCCATTCTAATTCATTTGCACGATCCATTCTAATTCATTCCTATGATCCATTCTAGTTCATTCGTACGATCCATTCTAATTCATTCGCACGAATGTATCCATTCTAATCATTTGCACGATCCATTCTAATTCATTCCTATGATCCATTCTAATTCATTCGTACAATCCATTCTAATTCATTCGCACGAATGTATCCATTCTAATTCATTCGTGTAATCCATTCTAATTCATTCGCACGAATGTATCCATTCTAGTTCATTCGTACGCTCCATTCTAATTCATTCGTACGCTCCATTCTTATTCATCGCACAAATATATCCATTCTAATTCATTTGTACGATCCATTCTAATTCATTCGTACGATCCATTCTAATTCATTCGTACGATCCATTCTAGTTCATTCGCACAAATGTATCCATTCTAATTCATTCGTACGATCCATTCTAATTCATTCGCACGATCCATTCTAATTCATTCGTACGATCCATTCTAATTCATTCGCACGATCCATTCGAATTCATTCTACGATCTATTCTAATTCATTCGCACGAATGTATCCATTCTAATGCATTCGTACGATCCATTCTAATTCATTCGTACGATCCATTCTAATCCATTCGTACGATCCATTCTAATTCATTCGTACGATCTATTCTAATTCATTCTCACAAATGTAATCTTTCTAATTCATTTGTACGATCCATTCTAATTCATTCGTACGATCCATTCTAATTCATTCGTACGATCCATTCTAATTCATTCGTACGAATGTATCCATTCTAATTCATTTGTACGATCCATACTAATTCATTCGTACGATGCGTTCTAATCCATTCGTACGATCCATTCTAATTCATTCCTATGATCCATTCTAATTCATTCGTACGATCCATTCTAATTCATTCGCTCGAATGTATCGATTCTAATTCATTCGCACGATCCATTCTAGTTCATTCGTACGCTACATTCTAATTCATTCGTACCCTCCATTCTTATTCATCGTACAAATGTATCCATTCTAATTTATTCGTACGATCCATTCAAATTCTATCGTATGATCCATTCTAATTCATTCGCACTAATGTATCCATTTTAATTCATTCGTACGATCCATTCTAATTCATTCGTACGATCCATTCTAATTCATTCGTACGATCCATTATAATTCATTCTCATGAATATATCTATTCTAATTGATTCGTATGATCCATTCTAACTTATTCGCATGATCTATTCTAATTCATTCGTACGATCCATTCTAATTCATTTGTATGATCTATTCTAATTCATTCACATGAATGTATCATACGAATAAATTAGAATGGATCATTGGAATGAATTAAAATGGACCGTACGAATGAACTAGAATGGATCGTACGAATGAATTAGAATGGATCGTACGAATGAATTAGAATGGATCTTACGAATGAATGAGAATGGATCGTACGAATGAATTAGAATGGATCATGCGAATGAATTTGAATGGATCGTACGAATGAATTAGAATGGATCGAACGAATGAATTAGAATGGATACATTCGAGCGAATGAATTAGAATAGATCGTAGGAATGAATTAGAATGGATCATACGAATGAATTAGAATGGATCATGCGAATGAGTTAGAATGGATTGTAGGAATGAATTAGAATGGATACATTCGTGCGAATGAATTAGAATGGATTGGACGAATGAATTAGAATGGATCGTACGATTCATTCTAATTCATTCGTACGATTCATTCTAATGCATTCGTACGATCCATTCTAATTCATTCGCACGATCCGTTCTAATTCATTCGTATGATCCATTCTAATTTATTTGCACGAATATACGATCCATTCTAATTTATTCGCAAGAATGTATCCATTCTAATCATTCGTATAATCCATTCTAATTTATTAGTACAAATGTATCCACTCTAATTCATTCGTACGATCCATTCTAATTCATTCGTACGATTTATTGTAATTCATTCGTACGATCCATTCTAATTCATTCATACGATCCATTATAATTCATTCGCACGAATGTATCCATTCTAATTAATTCGTACAATCCTTTCTAATTCATTCGCACGATACATTCTAATTCATTCGTATGATCCATTCTAATTCAATCCTACGATCTATTCTAATTCATTCGCTCGAATGTATCCATTCTAATTCATTCATGCGATCCATTCTAATTCATTCGTACGATCCATTCAATTTCATTCGCATGATCCATTCTAATTCATTCGTACGATCCATTCTAATTTATTCTCAAAAATGTAACCTTTCTAATTCATTAGTATGATCCATTCTAATTCATTCGTACGATCCATTCTAATTCATTCGTCCGATCCATTCTAATCCATTCGTACGATCCATTCTAATTCAATCGTACGATCCATTTTAATTCATTCATACAATCCATTCAGATTCATTCGCATGAATATATCAATTCTAAATCATTCCTATGATCCATTCTAATTTATTCGCACGATCTATTCTAATTCATTCGTACGATCCATTCTAATTCATTCATACGATCCATTCTAATTCAATCGCACGAATGTATCATACGAATGAATTAGAATGGATCATGCGAATGAATTAAAATGGATCGTACGAATGAATTAGAATGAATCGTACGAATGCATTAGAATGGATCATACGAATGAATTAGAATGAATTGCACGAACGAATTAGAATGGATCGTACGAACGAATTAGAATGGATCGTACGAACGAATTAGAATGGATCGTACGAACGAATTAGAATGGATCATATGAATGAATTAGAATGGATCGTACGAATGAATTAGAATGGATCGTGAGAATGAATTAGAATGGATCGTACGATTGAATTAGAATGGATTGTACGAATGAATTAGAATGGATACATTCGAGCGAATGAATAAGAATGGATCGTATGAATGAATTAGAATGGATCATAGGAATGAATTAGAATGGATCGTGCAAATGAATTTGAATGGATACATTCGTGTGAATAAATTAGAATGGATCGTAGGAATGAATTAGAATGGATCATACAAATGAATTAGAATGGTTACATTCGTGCGAATGAATTAGAATGAATCGTACGAATGGATTAGAATGGATCGTACGAATAGATTAGAATAGATCGTACGAATGGATTAGAATGGATCATACAAATGAATTAGAAAGGTTACATTTGTGAGAATGAATTAGAATGGATCGTGCGAATGAATTAGAATGAATCGTACGAATGAATTAGAATGGATCGTACGAATGAATTAGAATGGTTACATTTGTACGAATAAATTAGAATGGATCATACGAATGAATTAGAATGGATACATTCTTGCGAATAAATTAGAATGGATCGTATATTCGTGCAAATAAATTAGAATGGATCATACGAATGAATTAGAATGGATCGTGCGAATGAATTAGAATGAATCGTACGAATGCATTAGAATGGATCGTACGAATGAATTAGAATGAATCACACGATCCATTCTAATTCATTCGTCCGATCCATTCTAATTCATTCGCACGAATGTATCCATTCTAATTCATTCGTACAATCCATTCTAATTCATTCGCACGATCCATTCTAATTCATTCGTATGATCCATTCTAATTCATTCCTACGATCTATTCTAATTCATTCGCTCGAATGTATCCATTCTAATTCATTCATTCGATCCATTCTAATTCATTCGTACGATCCATTCATATTCATTCGCATGATCCATTCTAATTCATTCGTACGATCCATTCTAATTCAGTCTCACGAATGTAACCTTTCTAATTCATTTGTATGATCCATTCTAATTCATTCGTACGATCCATTCTAATCCATTCGTACAATCCATTCTAATTCATTCGTACGATCCATTCTAATTCATTCTCACAAATGTAACCTTTCTAATTCATTTATACGATCCATTCTTATTCATTCGTATGATCCATTTTAATTCATTCGCATGATCCATTCTAATTCATTCGTATGATACATTCGTGCGAATGAATTAGAATGGATCGTACGAATGAATTAGAATGGATCGTACGAATGAATTAGAATAGATCGTGCGAATAAATTAAAATGGATCGTACGAATGAATTAGAATGGATCGTACAAATGAATTAGAATGGATCATACGATTCATTCTAATTCATTCGCACGATCCATTCTAATTCATTCGTATGATCCATTCTAATTTATTTGCACGAATATACGATCCATTCTAATTTATTCGCAAGAATGTATCCATTCTAATTCATTCGTACAATCCATTCAAATTTATTCGTACAAATGTATCCATTCAAATTCATTCGTACGATCCATTCTAATTTATTCGTATGATTCATTCTAATTCATTCGCACGATCCATTCTAATTCATTTGTATGATCCATTCTAATTTATTTGCACGAATATACGATCCATTCTAATTTTTCTAATTCATTCGCACGATCCATTCTAATTCAGTCGTATGATTGTATCCATTTTAATTCATTCGGACGATCGATTCTAATTCATTTGCTCGATCTAATTCATTCGTACGATCTATTCTAATTCATTCGTATGATCGATTCTAATTCATTCGCACGATCCATTCTAATTCATTCGTACGATCCATTCTAATTCATTCCTACGATCCATTCTAATTCATTCGCACAAATGTATCCATTCTAATTCATTTGCACGATCCATTCTAATTCATTCCTATGATCCATTCTAATTCATTCGTACGATCCATTCTAATACATTTGTATGATCCATTCTAATTCGTCCGATCCATTCTAATTAATTCGTACGATCCATTCTAATCCATTCCTAGGATCCATTCTAATCCATCGTGCGAATGAATTAGAATGGATACATTCGTGCGAATGAGCCAGAATGGATCGTATCCATTCTAATTCATTCGTACGATCGATTCTAATTCATTCGCACGATCCATTCTAATCCAGTTGTACGATCCATTCTAATTCATTCGTACGATCCATTCTAATTCATTCGCACAAATGGATCCATTCTAATTCATACGATCCATTCTAATTCGTTCATAGGATCCATTCTAATTCATTCGCACGAATGTAACCATTCTAATTCATTCGTACGATCCATTCTAATTCATACCAACGATCCATTCTAATTCATTCGTACGATGCATTTTAATTCATTCGCACGATCTATTCTAATTCATTCGTACGATGCATTCTAATTCATTCGTACGATCCATTCTAATTCATTCGCACTATCCATTCTAATCCATTCGTACGATCCATTCTAATCCATTCGTACGATCCATTCTAATTCATTCATACGATCCATTCTAATTCAATCGTATGATCCATTCTAATTCATTTGCACAAATGTATCCATTTTAATTCATTCGTACGATCCATTCTAATTCATTCGTATTCATTTGTACGAATGGATCCATTCTAATTCATTAGAACGATCCATTCTAATTCATTCGCACGATCCATTCGTATGATCCATTCCAATTTATTCGCACGATCCATTCATACGATCCATTCTAATTTGTTCATACGATCCATTCTAGAATGAGTTAGAATGGATCATACGAATGAATTAGAATGGATACATTTGTGCGAATGAATTAGAATGGATTAGAACGCATCGTACAATTCATTGAATTAGAATGGATTAGAACGCATCGTACGAATGGATTAGAATGGATCGTGCGAATGAATTAGAATGGATCATAGGAATGAATTAGAATGGATCGTACAACTAAATTAGAATGGATCGTGCGAATGAATTAGAATGGATCGTATGAATGAATTAGAATGGATCCACCGAATGAGTTAGAATGGATCAAGCGAATGAATTAGAATGGATCGTACGAATGAATTAGAAGGGATACATTCGTGCGAATGAATTAGAATGGATCGTGCGAATGAATTAGAATTGATATATTCGTGTGAATGAATTAGAATGGATCGTGCGAATGAATTAGAATGGATCATACGAATGAATTAGAATGGATACATTTGTGAGAATGAATTAGAATGGATCGTACGATCCATTCTAATTCATTCCGCTCGAATGTATCCATTCTAATTCATTCGTTCGATCCATTCTAATTCATTCGTACGATCCATTAGAATGGATCGAAGGAATGAATTAGAATGGATTCATTCTAATTCATTAGTACGATCCATTCTAATTCATTCGTACAAATGTAACCTTTCTAATCCATTCGTACGAATGGATTAGAATTGATATATTCGTGCGAATATATCAGAATAGATCGTACGAATGAATTAGAATGGATCGTGCGAATGGATTAGAATGGATCGTATGATTCATTCTAATTTGCGCGAATAAATTAGAATGGTACGATCCATTCTAATTCATTCGCACTATCTATTCTAATTCATTCGTACATTCATTCTAATTCATTCGTATGATCCATTCTAATTCATTCGCACTATCCATTCTAATTCATTCTAATTCATTCGTATGAATTAGAATGGATACATTTGTGCGAATGAATTAGAATGGATCGTACAAATGAATTAGAATGGATCGTACGAATGGATTAGAATGGATCGTGCGAATGAATTAGAATCGATATATCGTACGAATGAATTAGAATGGATACGATCCATTCTTGTTCATTCGCACGAATGTTTCCATTCTAATTCATTCGCACGATGGATTAGAATGGATCGTACGAATGGATTAGAATGGATCGTACGAATGAATTAGAATGGATCATACGAATGAATTAGAATGGATTGTACGAATGAATTAGAATGGATCGCACTAATGAATTAGAATGGATCCATTCGTACAAATGAATACGAATGAATTAGAATGGATCGTACGAATGAATTAAAATGGATACATTTGTGTGAATGAGTTAGAATGGATCAAACGATTGAATTAGAATGGATCGTATGAATGAATTAGAATAGATCGTACGAATGGATTCGAATGGATCGTACGAATGGATTAGAATGGATAGTGCGAATGTATTAGAATGGATCATACGAATGAATTAGAATGGATCGTACGAATGAATTAGAATGGATCATACGAATGAATTAGAATAGATTGTGCGAATAAATTAGAATGGATCGTACAAATGAATTAAAATGGATACATTTGTGAGAATGAACTAGAATAGATCGTACTATCCATTCTAATTCATTCGTGATGCGTTCTAATTCATTCACACGATCCATTCTAATTCATTCTCACGAATGTAACCTTTCTAATTCGTTCATATGATCCATTCTTATTAGAATGAATCGTACGATCCATTCTTATTCATTCATACGATCCATTCTAATTCTTTCGCACGATCCATTCTAATTCATTCGTACGATCCATTCTAATTCATTTGTACGATTCATTCTAATTCATTCGCACTATCCATTGTAATTCATTCGCACTATCCATTCTAATCCATTCGTACGATCCATTCGTATCCATTCGTACGATCCATTCTAATTCATTCATACGATCCATTCTAATTCAATCGTATGATCTATTCTAATCATTCCTACGATCCATTCTAATTCATGCGAATGAATTAGAATAGATCGTGCGAATGAATTAGAATGGATCGTACGAATGAATTAGAATGGATCGTCTTGCAAATAAATTAGAATGGATCGTATATTCGTGCAAATAAATTAGAACGGATCGTACGTTTGAATTAGATTAGATTGTGCGAATGAATTAGAATGGATACATTCGTGCGAATGAATTAGAATAGATCGTATGAATGAATTAGAATGGATCGTACGAATGGATTAGAATGGATCGTACGAATGGAATAGAACACATTGTACGAATGAATTAGAATAGATACATTTATGCAAATGAATTAGAATGGATCGTACGAATGAATTAGAATGGATCGTACGAACGAATTAGAATGGATCGTATGAACGAATTAGAATGGATCGTACGAATGAATTAGAATGGATTGTATGAATGAATTAGAATGGATCATAGGAATGAATTAGAATGGATTAGAATGGATCATAGGAATGAATTAGAATGGATCGTGCGAATGAATTAGAATGGATCGTACGAATGGATTAGAATGGATCGTACGAATAAATTAGAATGGAGACATTCATACGCACGATCCATTCTAATTCATTTGCACGATCAATTCTAATCCATTCGTACGATCCATTCTAATTCATTCATACGATCTATTCAAATTCATTCGCACGAATGTATCTATTCTAATTCATTCGCACAATCCAATCTAATTCAAACGTACGATCCATTCTAATTTATTTGCATGAATATACAATCCATTCAAATTTATTCGCAAGAATGTATCAATTCTAATTCATTCGCACGATCCATTGTAATTCATTCGTACGATCGATTCTAATTCATTCGCACGATCCATTCTAATTTATTCGATCCATTCAATTCATGCAATCCATTCAAACGTACGATCCATTCTAATTTATTTGCACGAATATACGATCCATTCTAATTCATTCGTACGATCCATTCTAATCCATTCGTTCGATCCATTCTAATTCATTCGTACGATCCATTCTAATCCATTCGCACGATCCATTCTAATTTATTCGACCGAATGAGTTAGAATTAGAATGGATCGTTCTAATTAGAATGGATCATACGAATAAATTAGAATGGATCGTATATTCTTGCGAATAAATTACAATGGATCGTACATTAGTGCGAATGAATTAGAATGGATCGTACGAATGGATTAGAATGAATCGTACGAATGGATTAGAACGCATTGTACGAATGAATTAGAATGGATCGTACGAATGGATTAGAATGGATCGTACGAATGAATTAGAATGGATCGTACGATTGAATTAGAATGGATGCATTCGAGCGAATGAATTAGAATGGATCGTACGAATGAATTAGAATGGATCATAGGAATGAATTAGATTGGATCATACGAATGGATTAGAATGGATCGAACGAATGAATTAGAATGGATACATTCGAGCGAATGAATTAGAATAGATCGTAGGAATGAATTAGAATGGATCATACGAATGAATTAGAATGGATCGTGTGAATGAAATAGAATGGATTGCATGAATGAATTTGAATGGATACATTGGTGCGAATGAATAGAATGGATCGGACGAATGAATTAGAATGGATCGTACGATTCATTCTAATTCGTTCGTACGATCCATTCTAATTCATTCGTATGATCCATTCTAACTCATTCGGTGGATCCATGCTAATTCATTCGTACGATCCATTCTAATTCATTCGCACTATCCATTCTAATTTATTCACACGATCCATTCTAATTCATTCGTACGATCCATTCTAATTCATTCGCACGAATGTATCCATTCTAATTCATTTGTACGATCCATTCTAATTCATTCGTACAATGTGTTCTAATCCATTCGTACGATCCATTCTAATTCATTCCTATGATGCATTCTAATTCATTCGTACGATCCATTTAAATTCATTCGCACGAATGTATCCATTCTAATTCATTTGCACGATCCATTCTAATTCATTCGTACGATCCATTCTTATTAATTCATACGATCCATTCTAATTCATTCGAACAATCCATTCTAATTCATTCATACGATCCACTCTAATTCATTCGTATGATCCATTCTAACTCATTCGGTGGATCTATTCTAATTCATTCGTACGATCGATTCTAATTCATTCGTACGATCCATTCTAACTTATTCGTACGATCCATTCTAATTTATTTGTACGATCCATTCTAATTTATTTGCATGAATATACGATCCATTCTAATTCATTCGCACAAATGTATCCATTATAATTCATTCGTACGATCCATTCTAATTCATTCGTATGATCTATTCTTATTCATTCGCACGAATGTAACCATTCTAATTGATTCGTACGATTCATTAATGGATCCATTCTAATTCATTAGTACGATCCATTCTAATTCATTCGTACAATCCATTCTAATTCATTCATATGATCCATTCTAATTCATTCATATGATCCATTCTAATCCATTTGTACGATCCATTCTAATTCATTCGCACAAATGTATCTATTCTAATTCATTCGTACAATCCATTCTAATTCATTCGTACGATCCATTCTAATTCATTCGCACGATCCATTCTAATTCTTTCATATGATCCATTCTAATTCATTCGCACGAATGTATCCATTCTAATCCATTCGTACAATCTATTCTAATCCATTCGTACGATGGATTAGAATAAATTAGAATGGATCGTACGATCCATTCATTCGTACGATCCATTCTAATTAGAATGGATCGTAAGAATGAATTAGAATGGATCGTGCAAATGAATTAGAAAGGATCATATGATCCATTCTAATCCATTCGCACGATCCATTCTAATTCATTCGTACGATCCATTCTAATTCATGCGTACAAATGAATTAGAAATGAATAAGAATGGATCGTACGAATGTATTAGAATGGATCGTACGAATGAATTAGAATGGATCGTGCGAATGAATTAGAATGGATCGTGCGATGAATTAGAATGGATCGGACGAATGAATTAGAATGGATCGTACGAATGAATTAGAATGGATCTCATGAATGAATAAGAATGGATCGTGCGAATGGATTAGAATGGATCGTACGATTCATTCTAATTCATTCGTACGATCCATTCAAATTCATTCGCACGATCCATTCTAATTCATTCGCACGATCCAGTCTAATTCATTCGTACGATCCATTCTAATTCATTCGCACGATCCATTCTAATTCATTCGTACGATCCATTCTAATTCATTCGCACGAATGTATCCATTCTAATGCATTCGTACGATTCATTCTAATTCATTCGCACGATCCATTCTAATTCATTCGTCCGATCCATTCTAATTCATTCGCACGAATGTATCCACTCTAATTCATTCGTACAATCCATTCTAATTCATTCGCACGTGCCATTCTAATTCATTCGTATGATCCATTCTAATTCATTCCTACGATCTATTCTAATTCATTCGCTCGAATGTATCCATTCTAATTCATTCGTTCGATCCATTCTAATTCATTTGTACGATCCATTCTAATTCATTCGTATGATCCATTCTAACTCATTCGTACGATCCATTCTAATTCATTCTCACGAATGTAACCTTTCTAATTCATTTGTATGATCCATTCTAATTCATTCGTACGATCCATTCTAATCCATTCGTACGATCCATTCTAATTCGTTCGTACGATCAATTCTAATTCATTCGCACGATCCATTCTAATTCATTCGTATGATCCATTCTAACTCATTCGCACAAATGTATCCATTCTAATTCATTCGTATGATCCATTCTAATCCATTCGTACGATCCATTCTAATCCATTCGTAAGATCCATTCTAATCCATTCGTACGATCCATTCTAATCCATTCGTACGATCCATTCTAATTCATTTGCACGATCTATTCTAATTCATTCGCACGATCCATTCTAATTCATTCGTACGATCCATTCTAATTCATTCATACGATCTATTCTAATTCCTTCGTTCGATCCATTCTAATTCATTCGCACGATCCATTCAAATTCATTCGCACGATCCATTCTAATTCGTTCATACGATCCATTCTAATTCGTTCGTCCGATCCATTCTAATCCATTCGTACGATCCATTCAAATTCATTTGCACGAATGTAACCTTTCTAATTCATTCATACGATCCATTCTAATTCATTAGAATGGATCAATTCTAATTCATTCGCGCGAATGTAACCATTCTAATTCATTCGTACGATCCATTCTAATCCATTCGTACGATCCATTCAAATTCATTCTCACAAATGTAACCTTTCAAATTCATTTGTACGATCCATTCTAATTCATTCGTACGATCCATTATAATCCATTCGTACAATCCATTCTAATCCATTCGTACGATCCATTCTAATTCATTCATACGATCTATTCTAATCCATTCGTACGATCCATTCTAATCCATTCGTACGATCCATTCTAATCCATTTGTACGATCTATTCTAATTCATTCGCACGATCCATTCTAATTCATTCGTACAACTCATTCGTATGATCCATTCTAATTCATTTGTACGATCCATTCTAATTTATTTGCACGAATATACGATCCATTCTAATTCATTCGCACAAATGTATCCATTCTAATTCATTCGTACGATCCATTCTAATTCATTCGTATGATCTATTCTAATTCATTCGCATGAATATAACCATTCTAATTCATTCGTACGATTCATTTTAATTCATTCGTATGAGCTATTCTAATTTATTCGTACGATCCATTCTAATTCATTCGTACGATCCATTCTAATTCATTCGTACGATCCATTCTAATTCATTCTCACAAATGTAACCTTTCTAATTTATTTGTACGATCCATTCTAATTCATTCGTACGATCCATTCTAATCCATTCGTACGATCCATTCTAATCCATTCATACGATCCATTCTAATCCATTCGTACGATCCATTTTAATCCATTCGTACGATCCATTCTAATTCATTCGCATGAATATATCTATTCTAATTCATTCGTATGATCTATTCTAATTCATTCGCACTATCCATTCTAATTTATTCGTACGATCCATTCTAATTCATTCGCCCAATCCATTCTAATTCATTCGTACGATCCGTTCTAATTCATTCGTATGATCAATTCTAACTCATTCGGTGGATCCATTCTAATTCATTCGTACGATCCATTCTAATTCATTCGCACGATCCATTCTAATTTATTCATATGATCCATTCTAATTCATTTGTACGATCTATTCCAATTCATTCGCATGATCCATTCTAATTCATTCGTATGATCCATTCTAATTCATTAGTACAATCCATTCAAATTCATTCGTACGATCCAATCTAATTCATTCGCACAAATGTATCTATTCTAATTCATTCGTACAATGCGTTCTAATCCATTCGTACGATCCATTCTAATCCATTTGTACTATCCATTCTAATTCATTCGCACGAATG
Source organism: Chamaelirium japonicum (assembly GCA_947650365.1). Lineage (NCBI taxonomy): Eukaryota > Viridiplantae > Streptophyta > Magnoliopsida > Liliales > Melanthiaceae > Chamaelirium > Chamaelirium japonicum. The sequence continues at coordinate 63,577,517 of OX393555.1, read as the reverse complement.
TGACCATTCTAATTCTAATTCGTTCGTACGATCCATTCTAATTCATTCGTATGAATAAATTAGAATGGATACATTCATGCAAATGAATTAGAATGGATCGTACGGATGAATTAGAATGGATCATACGAATGAATTAGAATGGATCGTACGAATGAATTAGAATGGATCATATGAATGAATTAGAATGGATACATTTTTGCGAATGAATTAGAATGGATCGTGCGAATGAATTAGAATGGATCGTACGAATGAATTAGAATGGATATATTTATGCGAATGAATTAGAATGGATCGAACGAATGAATTAGAATGGATACATTTGTGCGAATGAATTAGAATGGATCATACGAATGAATTTGAATGGATCATGCGAATAAATTAGAATGGATCGTGCAAATGAATTAGAATGGATACATTCGTGCGAATGAATTAGAATGGATCATAGGAATGAATTAGAATGGATCGTACGAATGAATTAGAATGGTTACATTTGTGCGAATGGATTAGAATGGATCGTATGAATGCTTTAGAATGGATCATACGAATGAATTAGAATGGATCGTACGATTGAATTAGAATGGATCATGCGAATGAATTTGAATGGATCTTACGAATGAATTAGAATGGATCGAACGAATGAATTAGAATGGATACATTCGAGCGAATGAATTAGAATAGATCATAGGAATGAATTAGAATGGATCATACGAATGAATTAGAATGGATCGTGCAAATGAATTAGAATGGATCGTACCAATGAATTAGAATGGATCGTACGAACGACTTAGAATGGATCGTACGAATGCATTAGAATGGATACATTCGAGCGACTGAATTAGAATGGATCGTACGAATGAATTACAATGGATCGTACGAATGAATTAGAATGGATCATACGAATGAATTAGAATGGATCGTACAAATGAATTAAAATTAGATACATTCGTGCGAATGAATTAGAATGGATCATAGGAATGAATTAGAATGGATCGTGCGAATGAATTAGAATAGATACATTTGTACGAATGAATTAGAATGGATCGTACGAATGGATTAGAATGGATCGTACGAATGAATTAGAATGCATCGTACAAATGAATTAAAAAGGTTACATTTGTGAGAATGAATTAGAATGGATCGTACGAATGGATTAGAATGGATCGTATGAATGGATTAGAATGGGTCGTACGAATGGATTAGAATGGATCATACGAATGAATTAGAATGGATCGTGCGAATGAATTAGAATGGATTGTACGAATGAAATAGAATGGATACATTCGTGCGAATGAATTAGAATGGATCGGACGAATGAATTAGAATGGATCGTACGATTCATTCTAATTTATTCGTACGATCCATTCTAATGCATTCCTACGATTCATTCTAATTCATTCGCACGATTCATTCGAATGGATCAGAAGGAATTAGAATGTACGATCCATTCTAATTCATTCGTACGATCCATTCTAATTCATTCGCACTATCCATTCTAATTTTTTCGCACGATCCATTCTAATTGATTCGTACAATCCATTCTAATTCATTCGCACGAATGTAACCATTCTAATTCATTTGTACGATCCATTCTAATTCATTCGTACGATCCATTCTAATCCATTCGTACGATCCATTCTAATTCATTCGAACGATCCATTCTAATTCATTCGTATGATCAATTCTAATTCATTTGCACGATCCATTCTAATTCATTCGTACGATCCATTCTAATTCATTCGCACGATCCATTCTAATTCATTCGTATGATCCATTCTAATTCATTCCTACGATCTATTCTAATTCATTCGCTCAAATGTATCCATTCTAATTCATTCGTTCGATCCATTCTAATTCATTCCTACGATCCATTCAAATTCATTTGCATGATCCATTCTAATTCATTCGTACAATCCATTCTAATTCATTCGCACAAATGTATCCATTCTAATTCATTCGTACGATCCATTCTAATTCATTCGAACGATCTATTCTAATTCATTCGTACGATCCATTCTAATTCATTCGTACGATCCATTCTAATTCATTCGTACGATCCATTCTAATTCATTCGTATGACCCATTCTAATTCATTCGTACGATCCATTCTAATTCGTTCATACGATCCATTCTAATTCGTTCACATGATCTATTCTAATTCATTCGTATGATCCATTCTAATCCATTCTAATTCATTTGCACGATCCATTCTAATTCATTCCTTTGATCCATTCTAATTCATTCGTACGATCCATTATAATTCATTTGCTCGAATGTATCCATTCTAATTCATTCGTACGATCCATTCTAATTCGTTCGTACGATCCATTCTAATTCATTTGTACGAATGAATTAGAATGGATCGTACGAATGGATTAGAATGGATCGTACGAATGGATTAGAATGGATCGTATGAATGAATTAGAATGGATCGTATGAATGAATTAGAACGGATCGTACGAATGAATTAGAATGGATACATTCGAGGGAATGAATTAGAATGGATCGTACGAATGAATTAGAATGGATCATAGGAATGAATTAGAATAGATCGTGCAAATGAATTAGAATGGATACATTCGTGCGAATGAATTAGAATGGGTTGTTGGAATGAATTAGAATGGATCGTACGAATGAATTAGAATGGTTACATTCGTGCGAATGAATTAGAATGGATCGTACGAATGGATTAGAATGGATTGTACGAATGGATTAGAATGGATCGTACGAATGAATTACAATGGATCGTACAAATGAATTAGAAAGGTTGCATTTGTGAGAATGAATTAGAATGGATCGTACGAATGAATTAGAATGGATCGTACGAATAAATTAGAATGAATCATACGAATGAATTAGAATGGATCATATGAATGAATTAGAATACATCATGTGAATGAATTAGAATGGATCGTACGTTTGAATTAGATTGGATTGTGCGAATGAATTAGAATGGATAGATTCGTGCGAATGAATTAGAATAGATCGTATGAATGAATTAGAATAGATCGTACGAATGAATTAGAATGGATCGTGCGAATGAATTTGAATGGATCGTGCGAATGAATTAGAATGGATCGTACAAATGAATTAGAATGGATACATTCGTGCGAATGAATTAGAATGGATCGTACGAATGAATTAGAATGGATCCTTTCTAATTCATTTGTATGATCTATTCTAATTCGTTCGTACGATCCATTCTAATTCATTCGTACGATCCATTCTAATTCATTCACACGATCCATTCTAATTCATTCGTATAGTCCATTCTAATTCATTAATACGATCCATTCTAATTCATTCGCTCGAATGTATCCATTCTAATTCATTCGTTCGATCCATTCTAATTCATTCGTACGATCCATTCAAATTCATTCTCACAAATGTAACCTTTCTAATTCATTTGTACGATCCATTCTAATTCATTCGTACGATCTATTCTAATTCATTCGCACGATCCATTCTAATCCATAGGAATGAATTAGAATGGATCGTGCGAATGAATTAGAATGGACCGTACGAATGAATTAGAATGGATCGTGCGAATGAATTAGAATGAATCGTACGAATGCATTAGAATGGATCGTACAAATGCATTAGAATGAATCATACGATCCATTCTAATTCATTCGTCCGATCCATTCTAATTCATTTGTATAATCCATTCTAATTCATTCGCACGAATGTATCCATTCTAATTCATTCATACAATCCATTCTAATTCATTCGTATGATCAATTATAATTCATTCACACGATCCATTCTAATTCATTCGTACGATCCATTCTAATTCATTCGCACGAATGTATCCATTCTAATTCATTCTGACGATCCATTCTAATTCATTCGTACGATCCATTCAAATTCATTCGCATGAATGTATCCATTCTAATTCATTCGCGCGAATGTAACCATTCTAATTCATTCGCACGATCCATTCTAATCCATTCGTACGATCCATTCTAATTCATTCCTATGATCCATTCTAATTCATTCGTACGATCCATTCTAATTCATTCGTATAATCCATTCTAATTCATTCCTATGTCTAATTCATTCGTACAATCCATTCTAATTCATTCATACGATGCATTCTAATCCATTCGTACGATCCATTCTAATTCATTCGTACGATCCATTCTAATTCATTCTCACAAATGTAACCTTTCTAATTCAATTGTACGATCCATTCTAATCCATTCGTACGATCCATTCTAATCCATTCGTACGATCCATTCTAATCCCTTCGTACGATCTATTCTAATTCATTCGCACGAATGTAACCATTCTAATCCATTCGTACGATCCATTCTAATTCATTCGTATGATCCATTCTAATTCATTCGTACGATCCATTCTAATTGATTCGTACGATCCATTCTAATTCATTCGTACGATCAATTCTAATCGATTCGTATGATCTAATTCTAATCCATTCGTACGATCCATTCTAATTCATTCGTAAAATGAATTAGAATGGATCGTACGAATGGATTAGAATGGATCGTACGAATGGATTAGAATGGATGATATGAATGGATTAGTATGGATCATACGAATGAATTAGAATGGATTAGAATGGATCATACGAATGAATTAGAATGGATTAGAATGAATTAGAATGGATTAGAATGGATCATACGAATGAATTGGAATGGATTGTACGAATGAATTAGAATGGATACATTCCTGCAAATGAATTAGAATGGATCGTACAAATGAATTTGAATGGATCATACGAATTAATTAGAAAGGTTACATTCGGGAAAATGAATTAGAATGGATCATAGGAATGAATTAGAATGGATCGTACGAATGAATTAGAATGGATACATTCGAGCGAATGAATTAGAATGGATCGGACGAATGAATTAGAATGGATCATGCAAATGAATTAGAATAGATCATGCGAATGAATTAGAATGGATCATACAAATGAATTAGAAAGGTCCATTCTAATTCATTCATCCGAACCATTCAAATTCATTCGTACGATGCAATCTAATTCATTCGCACAAATGTATCTATTCTAATTCATTCGTATAATGCGTTCTAATCCATTCGTACGATCCATTCTAATCCATTCGTACGATCCATTCTAATTCATTCGTATGATCCATTCTAACTCATTCGTACGATCCATTCTAATTCATTTGCATGAATGTATCCATTCTAATTCATTCATACAATCCATTCTAATTCATTCGCATGATCCATTCTAATTCATTCGTATGATCCATTCTAATTCATTCCTACGATCTATTCTAATTCATTCGCTCGAATGTATCCATTCTAATTCATTCGTTCGATCCATTCTAATTCATTCGTCCGATCCATTCAAATTTATTCGCATGATCCATTCTAATTCATTCGTACGATCCATTCTAATTCATTCTCACGAATATAACCTTTCTAATTCATTTGGATGATCCATTCTAATTCATTCGTACGATCCATTCTAATCCATTCGTACGATCCATTCTAATCCATTCGTACGATCCATTCTAATTCATTCTCACAAATGTAATCTTTCTAATTTATTCGCTCAAATGTACCCATTTTAATTCATTCGTACGATCCATTCTAACTCATTCGTACGATCTAATTCATTCGTACGATCCATTCTAATTCATTCGTACGATAGATTCTAATTCATTCGCACGATCCATTCTGATTCATTCGTACGATCCATTCTAATTCATTCGTATGATCCATTCTAATCCATTCGTACGATCCATTCTAATTCATTCGTACGATCCATTCTAATTCATTCTCACAAATGTAACCTTTCTAATTCATTTGTACGATCCATTCTAATCTATTCGTACGATCCATTCTAATTCATTCCTATGATCTATTCTATTTCATTCGTACGATCCATTCTAATCCATTCGTATGATCCATTCTAATCCTTTTGTACGATCCATTCTAATTCATTCGTACGATCTATTCTAATTCATTCTAACAAATGTAACCTTTCTAATTTATTTGTACGATCCATTCTAATTCATTCGTACGATCCATTCTAATCCATTCGTACGATCCATTCTAATCCATTCGTACGATCCATTCTAATTCATTCGCACGAATGTAACCATTCTAATTCATTCGTACGATCCATTCTAATTCATTCATACAATCCATTCTAATTCATTCGCACGAATGTTTCCATTCTAATTAATTCGTACGACCCATTCTATTTCAGTCATATGATCCATTCTTATTCATTCGCACGATCCAGTCTAATTGATTCGCACGATCCATTCTAATTCATTCGTACGAATGTATCCTTTCTAATTCATTCGTACGATCCATTCTAATTCATTAATATGATCCATTCTAATTCATTCGTACGATCCATTCTAATTCATATGCACAAAGGTATCCATTCTAATTCATTTGCATGATCCATTCTAATTCATTCCTTTGATCCATTCTAATTCATTCGTACGATCCATTCTAATTCATTCGCTCGAATGTATCCATTCTAATTCATTCGTACGATCCATTCTAATTCGTTCATTCGATCCATTCTATTTCGTTCGTACGATCCATTCTTATTCATTCGTACGATTCATTCTAATTCATTCGCATGATCCATTCTAATTCATTCGTACGATCCATTTTAATTCATTCGTATGATCAATTCTAATTCATTCGCACGATCCATTCTAATTCATTCGTACGATCCATTCTAATTCATTCGCACGAATGTAACCATTCTAATTCATTCGTACGATCCATTCTAATTCATTCCTACGGTCCATTCTAATTCATTCGCACGAATGTTTCCATTCTAATTCATTTGCACGATCCATTCTAATTCATTCCTATGATCCATTCTAGTTCATTCGTACGATCCATTCTAATTCATTCGCTCGAATGTATCCATTCTAATTCATTCGTACGATTCATTCTAATTCATTCGCACGATCCATTCTAATTCATTCGTACGGTCCATTCTTATTCATTCATACGATCCATTCTAATTCATTTGTACGAATGAATTAGAATGGATCGTATGAATAAATTAGAATGGATCGTACGAATGAATTAGAATGGATACATTCGAGCGAATGAATTAGAATGGATCATAGGAATGAATTAGAATGGATCATAGGAATGAATTAGAATGAATCGTGCAAATGAATTAGAATGGATACATTCGTGCGAATGAATTAGAATGGATCATAGGAATGAATTAGAATGGATCATAGGAATGAATTAGAATGGATCGTACAAATGAATTAGAATGGTTACATTCGTGCGAATGAATTAGAATGGATCGTACGAATGGATTAGAATAGATCGTACGAATGGATTAGAATGGATCGTACGAATGAATTAGAATGGATCGTACAAATGAATTAGAAAGGTTACATTTGTGAGAATGAATTAGAATGGATCGTACGAATGGATTAGAATGGATCGTACGAATGGATTAGAATGGATCGTGCGAATGAATTAGAATGGATTGTACGAATAAATTAGAATGGATACATTTGTGCGAATGAATTAGAATGGATCGTGCGAATGAATTAGAATGGATCGTACGAATGAATTAGAATGGATATATTTATGCGAATGAATTAGAATAGATCGAACGAATGAATTAGAATAGATACATTTGTGCGAATGAATTAGAATGGATCGTACGAATGAATTAGATCGTACGAACGAATTAGAATGGATCGTACGAATGAATTAGAATGGATACATTCGAGCGAATGAAGTAGAATGGATCGTACGAATAAATTAGAATGGATCATAGGAATGAATTAGAATGGATCGTGCAAATGAATTAGAATGGATACATTCGTGCGAATGAATTAGAATGGATCGTAGGAATGAATTAGAATGGATCGTACGAATGAATTAGAATGGTTACATTCGTGCGAATGAATTAGAATGGATCGTACGATTGGTTTAGAATGGATCGTACGAATGGATTAGAATGGATCGTACGAATGAATTAGAATGGATCGTACAAATGAATTAGAAAGGTTACATTTGTGAGAATGAATTAGGATGGATCGTACGAATGAATTAGAATGGAACATACGAATGAATTAGAATGGATCCTACGAATGAATTAGAATGGATCGTGCGAATGAATTAGAATCGATCGTACGAATGAACTAGAATGGATCATACGGATCGTACGAATGAATTAGAATGGATCATGCAAATGAATTTGAATGAATCATACGAATGAATAAGAATGGATCGTACGAATGAACTAGAATGGATCATACGAATGTATCCATTCTAATTCATTCGTACGATCCATTCTAATTCATTCGTATGATCCATTCTAATTCGTTCGTACGATCCATTCTAATTCGTTCGTACGATCCATTCTAATTCATTCGTATGATCCATTCTATTCATTCGTACGATCCATTCTAATTCATTCTCACGAATGTAACCTTTCTAATTCATTTGTATGGTCCATTCTAATTCATTCGTACGATCCATTCTAATACATTCGTACGATCCATTCTAATCCATCCGTACGATCCATTCTAATCCCTTCGTACGATCCATTCTAATCCATTCGTACAATCCATTCTAATCCATTTGTATGATCCATTCTAACTCATTCGTACAATCCATTCTAATTCATTCTCACAAATGTAACCTTTCTAATTCATTTGTACAATCCATTCTAATTCCTTTGTACGATCCATTCTAATCTATTCGTACAATCCATTCTAAACCATTCGTACGATCCATTCAAATTCATTTGCACGAATGTAACCATTCTAATTCATTCGTACGATCCATTCTAATTCATTCCTACGATCCATTCTAATTCATTCGCACGAATGTATCCATTCTAATTCATTTGCACGATCCATTCTAATTCATTCCTATGATCCATTCTAATTCATTCGTACGATCCATTCTAATTCATTCGCTCGAATGTATCCATTCTAATTCATTCGTACGATCCATTCTAATTCGTTTGTACGATCTAATTCATTCGTACGATCCATTCCAATTCATTCGTATGATCCATTCTAATTCATTCACACAAATGTATCCATTCTAATTCATTCGTACGATCTATTCTAATTCATTCGTACGATCCATTCTAATTCATTCGCATAAATGTATCCATTCTAATTCATTCGTTCGATCCATTCTAATTCATTCGCATAAATATATCCATTCTAATTCATTCGTACGATCCATTCTAATTCATTCGCACGATCCATTCTAATTCATTCACACAAATGTATCCATTCTAATTCATTCGTACGATCCATTCTAATTCATTCGTACGATCCATTCTTATTCATTCGTACGATCCATTCTAATCCATTCGTACGATCCATTCAAATTCATTCTCACAGATGTAACCTTTCTAATTCATTTGTACGATCCATTCTAATTCATTTGTACGATCCATTCTAATCCATTCGTACGATCCATTCTAATCCATTCGTACGATCCATTCTAATTCATTCGCACGAATGTAACCATTCTAATTCATTCGTACGATCCATTCTAATTCATTCCTACGATCCATTCTAATTCATTCGCACGAATGTATCCATTCTAATTCATTTGCACGATCCATTCTAATTCATTCCTATGATCCATTCTAATTCATTCGTACAATCCATTCTTATTCATTCGCACGAATGTATCCATTCTAATTCATTCGTACGATCCATTCTAATTCATTCGTATGATCCATTCTAATTCATTCGAACGATCCATTCTAATCCATTCGTACGATCCATTCTATTGCATTCGTACGATCCATTCTTATTCATTCTCACAAATGTAACCTTTCTAATTCATTTGTATGATCCATTCTAATTCATTCGTACGATCCATTCTAATCCATTTATATGATCCATTCTAATCCATTCGTATGATCCATTCTAATTTATTCACACGAATGTAACCATTCTAATTCATTCGTACGATCCATTCTAATTCATGCATACAATCCATTCTAATTCATTCGCACGAATGTATCCATTCTAATTAATTCGTACGATCCAATCTAATTCAAACGTACGATCCATTCTAATTCATCGCACAAATGTATCTATTCTAATTCATTCGTACAATGCGTTCTAATCCATTCGTACGAATGAATTAGAATGGATCGTGCGAATGAATTAGAATCAATCGTACGAATGAATTAGAATGGATCGTACGAATTAATTAGATCGTACGAATGAATTAGAATGGATCGTACGAATGAATTAAAATGGATCGTACGAATGAATTAGAATGGATACATTCATACGAATGAATTAGAATGGATCGTACGAATGGATTAGAATGGATCGTAGTAATGGATTAGAATGAATCGTACGAATGAATTAGAATGTATCGTACGAATGAATTAGAATGGATCATACAAATGAATTAGAAAGGTTACATTCGTGAGAATAAATTAGAATGGATCGTACGAATGAATTAGAATGGATCATGCGAATGAACTTGAATGGATTGTACGAATGAATTAGAATGGACCGAACGAATGAAATAGAATGGATCATACGAATGAATTAGAATAGATCGTTGGAATGAATTAGAATAGATCATACGAATGAATTAGAATGGATCGTGCGAATGAATTAGAATGGATCGTACGAATGAATTAGAATGGATCGTACGAACGAATTAGAATGGATCGTACGAACGAATTAGAATGGATCGTACGAATGAATTAGAATGGTTCGTATGAACGAATTAGGATGGATCGTACGGATGAATTAGAATGGATACATTCGTGCGAATGAATTAGAATAGATCGTACGAATGAATTATAATGGATCGTACAAATGGATTAAAACGCATTGTATGAATGAATTAGATCGCATCGTACGATCCATTCTAATTCATTCATACGATCCATTCTAATTCATTCGCACAAATGTATCCATTCTAATTCATTCGCTCGACTGTATCCATTTTAATTCATTCGTACGATCCATTCTAATTCATTCGTACGATCTAATTCACTCGTACGATCCATTCTAATTCATTCGTACGATCGATTCTAATTCATTCGTACGATCCATTCTAATTCATTCGTACGATCCATTCTAATCCATTCGTACGATCGTACGATCCATTCTAATTCATTCGTACGATCCATTCAAATTCATTCTCATAAATGTAACCTTTCTAATTCATTTGTACGATCCATTCTAATCCATCCGTACGATCCATTCTAATCCATTCGTACGATCCATTCTAATTCATTCGCACGAATGTAACCATTCTAATTAATTCGTACGATCCATTCTAATTCATTCCTACGATCCATTCTAATTCATTCGCACGAATGTATCCATTCTAATTCATTTGCACGATCCATTCTAATTCATTCCTATGATCCATTCTAATTCATTCGTACAATCCATTCTAATTCATTCGCACGAATGTATCCATTCTAATTCATTCGTACGATCCATTCTAATTCATTCGTATGATCCATTCTAATTCATTCGTACGATCCATTCTAATCCATTCGTACGATCTATTCTAATCCATTCGTACGATCCATTCTAATGCATTCGTACGATCCATTCTAATTCATTCTCACAAATGTAACCTTTCTAATTCATTTGTACGATCCATTCTAATTCATTCGTACGATCAATTCTAATCCATTCGTACGATCCATTCTAATTTATTCACACGAATGTAACCATTCTAATTCATTCGTATGATCCATTCTAATTCATTCATACAATCCATTCTAATTCATTCGCACGAATGTATCCATTCTAATTAATTCGTACGATCCAATCTAATTCAAATGTACGGTCCATTCTAATACATCGCACAAATGTATCTATTCTAATTCATTCGTACAATGCGTTCTAATCCATTCGTACGAATGAATTACAATGGATCATGCGAATGAATTAGAATCGATCGTACGAATGAATTAGAATGGATCGTACGAATGAATTAGAATGGATCGTACGAATGAATTAAAATGGATCGTACGAATGAATTAGACTGGATACATTCATACGAATGAATTAGAATGGATCGTATGAATGAATTAGAATGGATCGTAGGAATGGATTAGAATGGATCGTACGAATGGATTAGAATGAATCGTACGAATGAATTAGAATGGATCATACAAATGAATTAGAAAGGTTACATTCGTGAGACTAAATTAGAATGGATCGTACGAATGAATTAGAATGGATCATGCGAATGAATTTGAATGGATTATACGAATGAATTAGAATGGATCGAACGAATGAATTAGAATGGATCATACGAATGAATTAGAATAGATCGTAGGAATGAATTAGAATGGATCATACGAATGAATTAGAATGGATCGTGCAAATGAATTAGAATGGATCGTCCGAATGAATTAGAATGGATCGTACGAATGAATTAGAATGGATCGTACGAACGAATTAGAATGGATCGTACGAACGAATTAGAATGGATCGTACGAACTAATTAGAATGGATCGTATGAACGAATTAGAATGGTTCGTATGAACGAATTAGAATGGATCGTACGAATGAATTAGAATGGATACATTCGTGCGAATGAATTAGAATAGATCGTACGAATGCATTATAATGGATCGTACGAATGGATTAGAATGCATTGTACGAATGAATTAGATCGCATCGTACGATCCATTCTAATTCATTCATACGATCCATTCTAATTCATTCGCACAAATGTATCCATTCTAATTCATTCGCTCGAATGTATCCATTTTAATTCATTCGTACGATCCATTCTAATTCATTCGTACGATCTAATTCACTCGTACGATCCATTCTAATTCATTCGTACGATCGATTCTAATTCATTCGAACGATCCATTCTAATTCATTCGTACGATCCATTCTAATTCATTCTTATGATCCATTCTAATTTATTCTTTCAAATATATCCATTCTAATTCATTCGTATGATCCATTCTAATTCATTCGTACAAATGTATCTATTCTAATTCATTCGTACAATGCGTTCTAATCCATTCGTATGATCCATTCTAATCCATTCTTACGATCCATTCTAATTCATTCGTACGATCCATTCTAATTCATTTGCATGAATGTATCCAATCTAATTCATTCGCACGATCCGTTCTAATTTATTCGTACGATCCATTCTAATTCATTCGTACGATCCATTCTAATTCATTCTCACAAATGTAACCTTTCTAATTTATTTGTACGATCCATTCTAATTCATTCGTACGATCCATTCTAATCCATTTGTACGATCCATTCTAATCCATTCGTACGATCCATTCTAATTCATTCGCACGAATGTATCCATTCTAATTCATTTGCATGATCCATTCTAATTCATTCGTACGATCCGTTCGTACATCGTACGATCCATTCTAATTCATTTGTACGATTCATTCGAATTCATTCATACGATCCATTCTAATTCATTCCTACGATCCATTCTAATTTATTCGTACGATCCATTCTAATTTATTCATACGATCCATTCTAATTCGTACGATCCATTCTAATCCATTCGTACGATCCATTCAAATTCATTCGTACAAATCCATTCTAATTCATTCGTACGATCCATTCTAATTAGTTCGCACGATCCATTCTAATTTATTCGTACGATCCATTCTTATTCATTCGCATGATCCATTCTAATTCGTCCGATCCATTCTAATTCATTCGTACGATCCATTCTAATCTATTCGTATGATCCATTCTAATTCGTCCGATCCATTCTAATTCGTCCGATCCATTCTAATTCGTCCGATCCATTCTAATCTATTCGTATGATCCATTCTAATTCGTCCGATCCATTCGTATGATCCATTCTAATTCGTCCGATCCATTCTAATTCATTCGTCCGATCCATTCTAATTCATTCGTACAATATATTTGAACGAATAAATTAGAATGGTTCATACGAATTAATTAGAATGGATCGTACGAATGAATTAGAATGGATCGTACGAACGAATTAGAATGGATAGTGCGAATGAATTAGAATGGATCGTACGAATGAATTAGAATGGATTGTACGAATGAATTAGAATAGATCGTGCGAATGAATTAGAATAGATCGTACGAATGAATTAGAATGGATCGTACGAATGAATTAAAATGGATCATATGAATGAATTAGAATGGATACATTCGAGCGAATGAATTAGAATGGATCGTATGAATGAATTAGAATGGATCGTGCAAATGAATTAGAATGGATACATTCGTGCGAATGAATTAGAATGGATCATAGGAATGAATTAGAATGGATCGTACGAATGAATTAGAATGGATCGTACGAATGAATTAGAATAGATCGTGCGAATGAATTAGAATGGATCATACAAATGAATTAGAAAGGTTACATTCGTGAGAATGAATTAGAATGGATCGTACGAATGAATTAGAATGGATCATACGAATGAATTTGAATGGATCCATTCTAATTCATTCGCTCGAATGTATCCTTTCTAATTCATTTGTATGATCCATTCTAATTCATTCGTACGATCCATTCTAATCCATTCGTACGATCAATTCTAATCCATTCGTACGATCCATTCTAATTCATTCGTATGAATGTATCCATTCTAATTTATTTGTACGATCCAGTCTAATTCCTTCGTACGATCAATTCTAATTCATTCGCACAAATGTATCTATTCAAATTCATTCGTACGATCCATTCTAATTAATTCGCACGATCCATTCTAATTCAGTCGTATGAATGTATCCATTTTAATTCATTCGTACGATCCATTCTAATTCATACGATCTATTCTAATTCATTCGTATGATCCATTCTAATTCATTCGTACGATCCATTCTAATTCATTCTCACAAATGTAACCTTTCTAATTTATTTGTACGATCCATTCTAATTCATTCGTACGATCCATTCTAATCCATTTGTACGATCCATTCTAATCCATTCGTACGATCCATTCTAATTCATTCGCACGAATGTATCCATTCTAATTCATTTGCATGATCCATTCTAATTCATTCGTACGATCCGTTCGTACATCGTACGATCCATTCTAATTCATTTGTACGATTCATTCGAATTCATTCATACGATCCATTCTAATTCATTCCTACGATCCATTCTAATTTATTCGTACGATCCAGTCTAATTTATTCATACGATCCATTCTAATTCGTACGATCCATTCTAATCCATTCGTACGATCCATTCAAATTCATTCGTACAAATCCATTCTAATTCATTCGTACGATCCATTCTAATTAGTTCGCACGATCCATTCTAATTTATTCGTACGATCCATTCTTATTCATTCGCATGATCCATTCTAATTCGTCCGATCCATTCTAATTCATTCGTACGATCCATTCTAATCTATTCGCACGATCCATTCTGATTCTTTCATATGATCCATTCTAATTCATTCGCACGAATGTATCCATTCTAGTTCATTCGTACGCTCTATTCTAATTCATTCTTACGCTCCATTCAAATTCATTCGTACGATCCATTCTAATTCATTCGTACGATCTATTCTAATTTATTCGTACGATCTATTCTAATTCATTCGCACGAATGTAACCATTCTAATTCATTCGTACGAATGAATGCATTAGAATGGATCGTACGAACGCATTGTACGAATGAATTAGAATGGATACATTTGTACGAATGAATTAGAATGGATCGTGCGAATGAATTAGAATGGATACATTCGGGCGAATGAATTAGAATGGATCGGACGAATGAATTAGAATGGATCGTGCGAATGAATTAGAATGGATCATGCGAATGAATTTGAATGGAGCGTACGAATGAATTAGAATGGAGCGTACGAATGAACTAGAATGGATACATTCGTGCGAATGAATTAGAATGGATCATATGAAAGAATTAGAATAGATCGTGCGAATGAATTAGAATGGATCGTACGAATGAATTCGAATTGATTGTACGAAGGAATTAGAATGGATCGTACGAATGAATAAGAATGGATCCACCGAATGAACTAGAATGGATCGTACGAATGAATTAGAATGGATCGTGTGAATGATTCGTGCGAATGAACTAGAATGGATCGTGCGAATGAATTAGAATGGATCATACGAATGAATTACAATGCATCGTACGAATGCATTAGAATGGATTGTACGAATGAATTAGAATGGATACATTCGAGCGAATGAATTAGAATGGATCGTGCGATGAATTACAATGGATCATACAAATGAATTAGAATGGATTCTAATCCATTCGTACGATCCATTCTAATCTATTCTAATTCATTCTCACAAATGTATCCATTTTAATTCATTCGTATGATCCATTCTAAATCATTCGCACGATCCATTCTAATTCATTCGTACGATCCATTCTTATTCATTCGTACGATCCATTCTAATTCATTCGCACGATCCATTCTAATTCTTTCATATGATCCATTCTAATTCATTCGCACGAATTTATCTATTCTAGTTCATTCGTACGCTCCATTCTAATTCATTCGTACGCTCCATTCAAATTCATTCGCATGATCCATTCTAATTAATTCGCACGATCCATTCTAATTCATTCGTCCGATCCATTCTAATTCATTCGCACGAATGTATCCATTCTAATTCATTCGCACGATCCATTCTAATTCATTCGTACAAATGTATCCATTCTAATTCATTTGTACAATGCGTTCGTACGATCCATTCTAATGCATTCATTCGTACGAATGAATTAGAATGGTTACATTCGTGCGAATGAATTAGAATAGATCGTACGAATGAATTAGAATGGATCGTACGAATGAATTAGAATGGATCGTGCGAATGAATTTGAATGGAGCGTACGAATGAATTAGAATGGAGCGTACGAATGAACTAGAATGGATACATTCGTACGAATGAATTAGAATGGATCATATGAAAGAATCAGAATGGATCGTGCGAATGGATTAGAATGGATCGTACGAATGAATTAGAATGGATCGGACGAATTAGAATGGATCATGCGAATGAATTAGAATGTATCGTACGAATGAATTAGAATGGATTGTGCGAATGAATTAGAATGGATCGTACGAATGAATTAGAATGGATTCGTACGAATGAATTAGAATGGATCGTACGAATTAGAATGGATCGTACGAATGAATTAAAATGGATACATTCATATGACTGAGTTAGAATGGATCGTGCGAATTAATTAGAATGGATCGTACGAATGAATTTGAATGGATACATTCGTGCGAATGAATTAGAATGGATCGTACGAATGAATTAGACTGGATCGTACGAATAAATTAGAATTGATACATTCATACGAATGAATTAGAATAGATCGTACGAATGAAATAGAATGGATCGTACGAATGTATTAGAATGGATTGTACGAATGGATTAGAATGGATCGAATGAATGAATTAGATTGGATCATACAAATGAATTAGAAATAATACATTCGAGCGAATGAATTAGAATGGATCCATTCAAATTCATTCACATGATCCATTCTAATTCATTCGTACGATCCATTCTAATTCATTCTCACGAATGTAAACTTTCTAATTCATTTGTATGATCCATTCTAATTCATTCGCACGATCTGTTCTAATTCATTCGTACGATCCATTCTAATCCATTCGTATGATCAATTCTAATTCATTCGCACGATCCATTCTAATTCATTCTCACGAATGTAACCTTTCTAATTCATTTGTATGATCCATTCTAATTCATTCTTACGATCCATTCTAATCCATTCGTACGATCCATTCTAATTCAATTCGTGCAATCCATTCAAATTCATTCGCACAAATGTATCCATTCTAATTCATTCGTATGATCCATTCTAATTCATTTGCACGAATGTATCCATTCTAATGCATTCGTACGATCCATTCTAATTCATTCGCATGATCCATTCTAGATCGGACGAATGAATTAGAGTGGATCGTGCAAATGAATTAGAATAGATCGTGCGAATGAATTAGAATGGATCATACAAATTAATTAGAAAGGTTACATTCGTGAGAATGAATTAGAATGGATCGTACGAATGAATTAGAATGGATCATGCGAATGAATTTGAATGGATCGTACGAATGAATAAGAATGTTTTGTGCGAATGAATTAGAATGGATCGTAGGAATGAATTAGAATGGATCATACGAATGAATTAGCATGGATCGTGTGAATGAATTAGAATGGATTGTACGAATGAGTAAGAATGGATACATTCATGCAAATGAATTAGAATGGATCGTACGAATGAATTAGAATGGATCATACGAATGAATTAGAATGGATCGTACGAATGAATTAGAATGGATCGTACAAATGAATTAGAAAGGTTACATTTGTGAGAATGAATTAGAATGGATCGTACGAATGAATTAGAATGGATCGTACGAATGGATTAGAATGGATCGTACGAATGATACGATCCATTCTAATTTATTCGTACGATCCATTCTAATTCATTCGTACGATCCATTCTAATCCATTCGTACGATCCATTCTAATCCATTTGTATGATCCATTCTAATCCATTCGTACGAATTCATTTGTACGATCCATTCTATTTCATTTGTATGAATGAATTAGAATGGATTAGAATGGATCGTACGAATGGATTAGAATGGATTGTCCGAATGAATTAGAATGGATACATTCGTGCGAATGAATTAGAATGAATCATACGAATGAATTAGAATGGATCATACAAATGAATTAGAATGGATCGTGCGAATGAATTAGAATGGATCGTGCGAATGAATTAGAATGGATCATACGAACGAATTAGAATGGATCATGCGAATGAATTAGAATGAATCATACGAATGAATTAGAATGGATCGTGCGAATGAATTAGAATGAATCGTACGAATGCATTAGAATCGATCGTACGAATGAATTAGAATGGATACATTTGTGAGAATAAATTAGAATGGATCCTACGAATGAATTAGAATGGATCATACGAATGAATTAGAATTGATCATACGAATGAATTAGAATGGATCATATGAATGAATTAGAATGGATCGTGCGAATGAATTAGAATGGATCATACCAATGAATTAGAATGGATCGTACGAATGAATTAGAATGGATCGTACGAATGAATTAGAATGGATCGTACGAATAAATAAGAAGTACGATCCATTCTAATCCATTCGTATGATCCATTCTAATCCATTCGTACGATCCATTCTAATTCATTCGCACGTATGTAACCATTCTAATTCATTCGTACGATCCATTCTAATGCATTCCTACGATCCATTATAATTCATTCGCACGAATGTATCCATTCTAATTCATTTGCACGATCCATTCTAATTCATTCGTACGATCCATTCTAATTCATTCCTACGATCTATTCTAATTCATTCGCTCGAATCATTCGTACGATCCATTCTAATTCATTCCTATGTATCCATTCTAATTCATTCATACGATCCATTCTAATTCTTTCAAATAATCCATTCTAATTCATTCGCACGATCCATTCTAATTTATTCGTATGATCCATTCTAACTTATTCCTATGATCTATTCTAATTCATTCGCTCGAATGTATCCATTCTAATTCATTCGTATGATCCATTTTAATCAATTCGTTCGATCCATTCTAATTCATTCGCACGAATGTAACTATTCTAATTCATTCGTACGATCCATTCTAATTCATTCCTACGATCCATTCTAACTCATTCGCACGAATGTATCCATTCTAATCCATTCGTACGATCCATTCTAATCCATTCGTAGGATCCATTCTAATTCATTCGCACCAATGTATCCATTCTAATCCATTCGTACGATCCATTCTAATTCATTCGTACGATCCATTCTAATCCATTCGTACGATCCATTCTAATTAATTCGCACGATCCATTCGAATTCATTCTCACGAATGTAACCTTTCTAATTCAATTGTATGATCCATTCTAATTCATTCGTACGATCCATTCTAATCCATTCGTACGATCAATTCTAATCCATTCGTACAATCCATTCTAATTTATTCGTACGATCCATTCTAATTCATTCTCACAAATGTAACCTTTCTAATTCATTTGTACGATCCATTCTAATTCATTCGCACGATCTATTCTAATTTCATTCGTACAATCCATTCTAATTCATTCGTACGATCCATTCTAATTCATTCGCACTATCCATTCTAATTCATTCGTATGAGCTATTCTAATTCATTCGTACGATCCATTCTAATTCATTCGTACGATCCACTGTAATTCATTCATACAATCCATTCAGATTCATTCGCACAAATGTATCCATTCAAATTCATTCGTACGATCCATTCAAATTAATTCGCACGATCCATTCTAATTCAGTCGTATGAATGTATCCATTCTAATTCATTCGTACGATCCATTCTAATTCATTCATACGATCCATTCTAATTCATTCGCTCGAATGTATCCATTCTAATTCATTCGTACGATCCATTCTAATTCATTCGCACGAATGTAACCATTCTAATTCATTCGTACGATCCATTCTGATTCATTCCTACGATCCATTCTAATTCATTCGCACGAATGTATCCATTCTAATTCATTTGCACGATCCATTCTAATTCATTCGTACGATCCATTCTAATTCATTCCTACGAATTAGAATGGATCATACGAATGAATTAGAATGGATCGTACGAATGGATTAGAATGGATCGTACGAATGAATTAGAATGGATACATTCGAGCGAATGAATTAGAATGGATCGTACGAATGAATTAGAATGGTTACATTCGTGCGAATGAATCAGAATCGATCGTACGAATGGATTACAATGGATCGTACAAATGAATTAGAATGGATACATTCGAGCGAATGAATTAGAATAGATCGTAGGAATGAATTAGAATGGATCATACGAATGAATTAGAATGGATCATGCGAATGAATTTGAATGGATCATACGAATGAATTAGAATGGATCGAACGAATGAATTAGAATGGATACATTCGAGCGAATGAATTAGAATAGATCGTAGGAATGAATTAGAATGGATCACACGAATGAATTAGAATGGATCGTGCGACTGAATTAGAATGGATTGTACGAATGAATTAGAATGGATACATTCATGCGAATGAATTAGAATGGATCGTACGAATGAATTAGAATGGATCGTACGAATGAATTAGAATGGATCATACGAATGAATTAGAATGGATCGTGCGAATGAATTAGAATGGATTGTACGAATGAATTAGAATGGATACATTCGTGCGAATGAATTAGAATGGATCGGATGAATGAATTAGAATGGATCGTACGAATGCATTAGAATGGTCCATTCTTATTCATCGCACAAATATATCCATTCTAATTTATTCGTACGATCCATTCAAATTCAATCGTATGATCCATTCTAATTCATTCGCACTAATGTATCGTACGAATGAATTCGAAAGGATCATACGATTGAATTTGAATGGATCGTACAAATAAATTAGAATGGATACATTTGTGCGATGAATAAGAATGGTGCGTACGAATGAATTAGAATGGAGCGTACGAATGAACTAGAATGGATACATTCGTGCGAATGAATTAGAATGGATCATATGAAAGAATTAGAATGGATCGTGCGAATGAATTAGAAAGGATCGTACGAATGAATTAGAATGGATCGTACGAACGAATTAGAATGGATCGTACGAACGAATTAGAATGGATCGTACGTACGAATTAGAATGGATCGTACGAATGAATTAGAATGGATACATTCGAGCGAATGAGTTAGAATGGATCGTACGAATGAATTAGAATGGATCACAGGAATGAATTAGAATGGATAGTGCAAATGAATTAGAATGGATACATTCATACGAATGAATTAGAATGGATCGTACGAATGAATTAGAATGGATTGTGCAAATGAATTAGAATGGATCGTATGAATGAATAAGAACGGATCGTACGAATGAATTAGAATGGATCGTGCGAATGAATTAGAATGGATTGTGTGAATGAATTAGAATGGATCGTACGAATGAATTAGAATGGATATATTTGAACGAATAAATTAGAATGGTTCATACGAATTAATTAGAATGGATCGTACGAATGAATTAGAATGGATCGTACGAACAAATTAGAATGGATAGTGCGAATGAATTAGAATGGATCGTACGAATGAATTAGAATGGATTGTACGAATGAATTAGAATAGATCGTGCGAATGAATTAGAATAGATCGTACGAATGAATTAGAATGGATCGTACGAATGAATTAAAATGGATCATATGAATGAATTAGAATGGATACATTCGAGCGAATGAATTAGAATGGATCGTATGAATGAATTAGAATGGATCGTGCAAATGAATTAGAATGGATACATTCGTGCGAATGAATTAGAATGGATCATAGGAATGAATTAGAATGGATCGTACGAATGAATTAGAATGGATCGTACGAATGAATTAGAATAGATCGTGCGAATGAATTAGAATGGATCATACAAATGAATTAGAAAGGTTACATTCGTGAGAATGAATTAGAATGGATCGTACGAATGAATTAGAATGGATCATACGAATGAATTTGAATGGATCCATTCTAATTCATTCGCTCGAATGTATCCTTTCTAATTCATTTGTATGATCCATTCTAATTCATTCGTACGATCCATTCTAATCCATTCGTACGATCAATTCTAATCCATTCGTACGATCCATTCTAATTCATTCGTATGAATGTATCCATTCTAATTTATTTGTACGATCCAGTCTAATTCCTTCGTACGATCCATTCTAATTCATTCGCACAAATGTATCTATTCAAATTCATTCGTACGATCCATTCTAATTAATTCGCACGATCCATTCTAATTCAGTCGTATGAATGTATCCATTTTAATTCATTCGTACGATCCATTCTAATTCATACGATCTATTCTAATTCATTCGTACGATCCATTCTAATTCATTCGTACGATCCATTCTAATTCATTCTCACAAATGTAACCTTTCTAATTTATTTGTACGATCCATTCTAATTCATTCGTACGATCCATTCTAATCCATTTGTACGATCCATTCTAATCCATTCGTACGATCCATTCTAATTCATTCGCACGAATGTATCCATTCTAATTCATTTGCATGATCCATTCTAATTCATTCGTACGATCCGTTCGTACATCGTACGATCCATTCTAATTCATTTGTACGATTCATTCGAATTCATTCATACGATCCATTCTAATTCATTCCTACGATCCATTCTAATTTATTCGTACGATCCATTCTAATTTATTCATACGATCCATTCTAATTCGTACGATCCATTCTAATCCATTCGTACGATCCATTCAAATTCATTCGTACAAATCCATTCTAATTCATTCGTACGATCCATTCTAATTAGTTCGCACGATCCATTCTAATTTATTCGTACGATCCATTCTTATTCATTCGCATGATCCATTCTAATTCGTCCGATCCATTCTAATTCATTCGTACGATCCATTCTAATCTATTCGCACGATCCATTCTGATTCTTTCATATGATCCATTCTAATTCATTCGCACGAATGTATCCATTCTAGTTCATTTGTACGCTCTATTCTAATTCATTCTTACGCTCCATTCAAATTCATTCGTACGATCCATTCTAATTCATTCGTACGATCTATTCTAATTTATTCGTACGATCTATTCTAATTCATTCGCACGAATGTAACCATTCTAATTCATTCGTACGAATGAATGCATTAGAATGGATCGTACGAACGCATTGTACGAATGAATTAGAATGGATACATTTGTACGAATGAATTAGAATGGATCGTGCGAATGAATTAGAATGGATACATTCGGGCGAATGAATTAGAATGGATCGGACGAATGAATTAGAATGGATCGTGCGAATGAATTAGAATGGATCATGCGAATGAATTTGAATGGAGCGTACGAATGAATTAGAATGGAGCGTACGAATGAACTAGAATGGATACATTCGTGCGAATGAATTAGAATGGATCATATGAAAGAATTAGAATAGATCGTGCGAATGAATTAGAATGGATCGTACGAATGAATTCGAATTGATTGTACGAATGAATTAGAATGGATCGTACGAATGAATAAGAATGGATCCACCGAATGAACTAGAATGGATCGTACGAATGAATTAGAATGGATCGTGTGAATGATTCGTGCGAATGAACTAGAATGGATCGTGCGAATGAATTAGAATGGATCATACGAATGAATTACAATGCATCGTACGAATGCATTAGAATGGATTGTACGAATGAATTAGAATGGATACATTCGAGCGAATGAATTAGAATGGATCGTGCGATGAATTACAATGGATCATACAAATGAATTAGAATGGATTCTAATCCATTCGTACGATCCATTCTAATCTATTCTAATTCATTCTCACAAATGTATCCATTTTAATTCATTCGTATGATCCATTCTAATTCATTCGCACGATCCATTCTAATTCATTCGTACGATCCATTCTTATTCATTCGTACGATCCATTCTAATTCATTCGCACGATCCATTCTAATTCTTTCATATGATCCATTCTAATTCATTCGCACGAATGTATCTATTCTAGTTCATTCGTACGCTCCATTCTAATTCATTCGTACGCTCCATTCAAATTCATTCGCATGATCCATTCTAATTCATTCGCACGATCCATTCTAATTCATTCGTCCGATCCATTCTAATTCATTCGCACGAATGTATCCATTCTAATTCATTCGCACGATCCATTCTAATTCATTCGTACAAATGTATCCATTCTAATTCATTTGTACAATGCGTTCGTACGATCCATTCTAATGCATTCATTCGTACGAATGAATTAGAATGGTTACATTCGTGCGAATGAATTAGAATAGATCGTACGAATGAATTAGAATGGATCGTACGAATGAATTAGAATGGATCGTGCGAATGAATTTGAATGGAGCGTACGAATGAATTAGAATGGAGCGTACGAATGAACTAGAATGGATACATTCGTACGAATGAATTAGAATGGATCATATGAAAGAATCAGAATGGATCGTGCGAATGGATTAGAATGGATCGTACGAATGAATTAGAATGGATCGGACGAATTAGAATGGATCATGCGAATGAATTAGAATGTATCGTACGAATGAATTAGAATGGATTGTGCGAATGAATTAGAATGGATCGTACGAATGAATTAGAATGGATTCGTACGAATGAATTAGAATGGATCGTACGAATTAGAATGGATCGTACGAATGAATTAAAATGGATACATTCATATGACTGAGTTAGAATGGATCGTGCGAATTAATTATAATGGATCGTACGAATGAATTTGAATGGATACATTCGTGCGAATGAATTAGAATGGATCGTACGAATGAATTAGACTGGATCGTACGAATAAATTAGAATTGATACATTCATACGAATGAATTAGAATAGATCGTACGAATGAAATAGAATGGATCGTACGAATGTATTAGAATGGATTGTACGAATGGATTAGAATGGATCGAATGAATGAATTAGATTGGATCATACAAATGAATTAGAAATAATACATTCGAGCGAATGAATTAGAATGGATCCATTCAAATTCATTCACATGATCCATTCTAATTCATTCGTACGATCCATTCTAATTCATTCTCACGAATGTAACCTTTCTAATTCATTTGTATGATCCATTCTAATTCATTCGCACGATCTGTTCTAATTCATTCGTACGATCCATTCTAATCCATTCGTATGATCAATTCTAATTCATTCGCACGATCCATTCTAATTCATTCTCACGAATGTAACCTTTCTAATTCATTTGTATGATCCATTCTAATTCATTCTTACGATCCATTCTAATCCATTCGTACGATCCATTCTAATTCAATTCGTGCAATCCATTCAAATTCATTCGCACAAATGTATCCATTCTAATTCATTCGTATGATCCATTCTAATTCATTTGCACGAATGTATCCATTCTAATGCATTCGTACGATCCATTCTAATTCATTCGCATGATCCATTCTAGATCGGACGAATGAATTAGAGTGGATCGTGCAAATGAATTAGAATAGATCGTGCGAATGAATTAGAATGGATCATACAAATTAATTAGAAAGGTTACATTCGTGAGAATGAATTAGAATGGATCGTACGAATGAATTAGAATGGATCATGCGAATGAATTTGAATGGATCGTACGAATGAATAAGAATGTTTTGTGCGAATGAATTAGAATGGATCGTAGGAATGAATTAGAATGGATCATACGAATGAATTAGCATGGATCGTGTGAATGAATTAGAATGGATTGTACGAATGAGTAAGAATGGATACATTCATGCAAATGAATTAGAATGGATCGTACGAATGAATTAGAATGGATCATACGAATGAATTAGAATGGATCGTACGAATGAATTAGAATGGATCGTACAAATGAATTAGAAAGGTTACATTTGTGAGAATGAATTAGAATGGATCGTACGAATGAATTAGAATGGATCGTACGAATGGATTAGAATGGATCGTACGAATGATACGATCCATTCTAATTTATTCGTACGATCCATTCTAATTCATTCGTACGATCCATTCTAATCCATTCGTACGATCCATTCTAATCCATTTGTATGATCCATTCTAATCCATTCGTACGAATTCATTTGTACGATCCATTCTATTTCATTTGTATGAATGAATTAGAATGGATTAGAATGGATCGTACGAATGGATTAGAATGGATTGTCCGAATGAATTAGAATGGATACATTCGTGCGAATGAATTAGAATGAATCATACGAATGAATTAGAATGGATCATATAAATGAATTAGAATGGATCGTGCGAATGAATTAGAATGGATCGTGCGAATGAATTAGAATGGATCATACGAACGAATTAGAATGGATCATGCGAATGAATTAGAATGAATCATACGAATGAATTAGAATGGATCGTGCGAATGAATTAGAATGAATCGTACGAATGCATTAGAATCGATCGTACGAATGAATTAGAATGGATACATTTGTGAGAATAAATTAGAATGGATCCTACGAATGAATTAGAATGGATCATACGAATGAATTAGAATTGATCATACGAATGAATTAGAATGGATCATATGAATGAATTAGAATGGATCGTGCGAATGAATTAGAATGGATCATACGAATGAATTAGAATGGATCGTACGAATGAATTAGAATGGATCGTACGAATGAATTAGAATGGATCGTACGAATAAATAAGAAGTACGATCCATTCTAATCCATTCGTACGATCCATTCTAATCCATTCGTACGATCCATTCTAATTCATTCGCACGTATGTAACCATTCTAATTCATTCGTACGATCCATTCTAATGCATTCCTACGATCCATTATAATTCATTCGCACGAATGTATCCATTCTAATTCATTTGCACGATCCATTCTAATTCATTCCTATGATCCATTCTAATTCATTCGTACGATCCATTCTAATTCATTCCTACGATCTATTCTAATTCATTCGCTCGAATCATTCGTACGATCTATTCTAATTCATTCCTATGTATCCATTCTAATTCATTCATACGATCCATTCTAATTCTTTCAAATAATCCATTCTAATTCATTCGCACGATCCATTCTAATTTATTCGTATGATCCATTCTAACTCATTCCTATGATCTATTCTAATTCATTCGCTCGAATGTATCCATTCTAATTCATTCGTATGATCCATTTTAATCAATTCGTTCGATCCATTCTAATTCATTCGCACGAATGTAACTATTCTAATTCATTCGTACGATCCATTCTAATTCATTCCTACGATCCATTCTAACTCATTCGCACGAATGTATCCATTCTAATCCATTCGTACGATCCATTCTAATCCATTCGTAGGATCCATTCTAATTCATTCGCACCAATGTATCCATTCTAATCCATTCGTACGATCCATTCTAATTCATTCGTACGATCCATTCTAATCCATTCGTACGATCCATTCTAATTAATTCGCACGATCCATTCGAATTCATTCTCACGAATGTAACCTTTCTAATTCAATTGTATGATCCATTCTAATTCATTCGTACGATCCATTCTAATCCATTCGTACGATCAATTCTAATCCATTCGTACAATCCATTCTAATTTATTCGTACGATCCATTCTAATTCATTCTCACAAATGTAACCTTTCTAATTCATTTGTACGATCCATTCTAATTCATTCGCACGATCTATTCTAATTTCATTCGTACAATCCATTCTAATTCATTCGTACGATCCATTCTAATTCATTCGCACTATCCATTCTAATTCATTCGTATGAGCTATTCTAATTCATTCGTACGATCCATTCTAATTCATTCGTACGATCCACTGTAATTCATTCATACAATCCATTCAGATTCATTCGCACAAATGTATCCATTCAAATTCATTCGTACGATCCATTCAAATTAATTCGCACGATCCATTCTAATTCAGTCGTATGAATGTATCCATTCTAATTCATTCGTACGATCCATTCTAATTCATTCATACGATCCATTCTAATTCATTCGCTCGAATGTATCCATTCTAATTCATTCGTACGATCCATTCTAATTCATTCGCACGAATGTAACCATTCTAATTCATTCGTACGATCCATTCTGATTCATTCCTACGATCCATTCTAATTCATTCGCACGAATGTATCCATTCTAATTCATTTGCACGATCCATTCTAATTCATTCGTACGATCCATTCTAATTCATTCCTACGAATTAGAATGGATCATACGAATGAATTAGAATGGATCGTACGAATGGATTAGAATGGATCGTACGAATGAATTAGAATGGATACATTCGAGCGAATGAATTAGAATGGATCGTACGAATGAATTAGAATGGTTACATTCGTGCGAATGAATCAGAATCGATCGTACGAATGGATTACAATGGATCGTACAAATGAATTAGAATGGATACATTCGAGCGAATGAATTAGAATAGATCGTAGGAATGAATTAGAATGGATCATACGAATGAATTAGAATGGATCATGCGAATGAATTTGAATGGATCATACGAATGAATTAGAATGGATCGAACGAATGAATTAGAATGGATACATTCGAGCGAATGAATTAGAATAGATCGTAGGAATGAATTAGAATGGATCACACGAATGAATTAGAATGGATCGTGCGACTGAATTAGAATGGATTGTACGAATGAATTAGAATGGATACATTCATGCGAATGAATTAGAATGGATCGTACGAATGAATTAGAATGGATCGTACGAATGAATTAGAATGGATCATACGAATGAATTAGAATGGATCGTGCGAATGAATTAGAATGGATTGTACGAATGAATTAGAATGGATACATTCGTGCGAATGAATTAGAATGGATCGGATGAATGAATTAGAATGGATCGTACGAATGCATTAGAATGGTCCATTCTTATTCATCGCACAAATATATCCATTCTAATTTATTCGTACGATCCATTCAAATTCAATCGTATGATCCATTCTAATTCATTCGCACTAATGTATCGTACGAATGAATTCGAAAGGATCATACGATTGAATTTGAATGGATCGTACAAATAAATTAGAATGGATACATTTGTGCGATGAATAAGAATGGTGCGTACGAATGAATTAGAATGGAGCGTACGAATGAACTAGAATGGATACATTCGTGCGAATGAATTAGAATGGATCATATGAAAGAATTAGAATGGATCGTGCGAATGAATTAGAAAGGATCGTACGAATGAATTAGAATGGATCGTACGAACGAATTAGAATGGATCGTACGAACGAATTAGAATGGATCGTACGTACGAATTAGAATGGATCGTACGAATGAATTAGAATGGATACATTCGAGCGAATGAGTTAGAATGGATCGTACGAATGAATTAGAATGGATCACAGGAATGAATTAGAATGGATAGTGCAAATGAATTAGAATGGATACATTCATACGAATGAATTAGAATGGATCGTACGAATGAATTAGAATGGATTGTGCAAATGAATTAGAATGGATCGTATGAATGAATAAGAACGGATCGTACGAATGAATTAGAATGGATCGTGCGAATGAATTAGAATGGATTGTGTGAATGAATTAGAATGGATCGTACGAATGAATTAGAATGGATATATTTGAACGAATAAATTAGAATGGTTCATACGAATTAATTAGAATGGATCGTACGAATGAATTAGAATGGATCGTACGAACGAATTAGAATGGATAGTGCGAATGAATTAGAATGGATCGTACGAATGAATTAGAATGGATTGTACAAATGAATTAGAATAGATCGTGCGAATGAATTAGAATAGATCGTACGAATGAATTAGAATGGATCGTACGAATGAATTAAAATGAATCATATGAATGAATTAGAATGGATACATTCGAGCGAATGAATTAGAATGGATCGTATGAATGAATTAGAATGGATCGTGCAAATGAATTAGAATGGATACATTCGTGCGAATGAATTAGAATGGATCATAGGAATGAATTAGAATGGATCGTACGAATGAATTAGAATGGATCGTACGAATGAATTAGAATAGATCGTGCGAATGAATTAGAATGGATCATACAAATGAATTAGAAAGGTTACATTCGTGAGAATGAATTAGAATGGATCGTACGAATGAATTAGAATGGATCATACGAATGAATTTGAATGGATCCATTCTAATTCATTCGCTCGAATGTATCCTTTCTAATTCATTTGTATGATCCATTCTAATTCATTCGTACGATCCATTCTAATCCATTCGTACGATCAATTCTAATCCATTCGTACGATCCATTCTAATTCATTCGTATGAATGTATCCATTCTAATTTATTTGTACGATCCAGTCTAATTCCTTCGTACGATCCATTCTAATTCATTCGCACAAATGTATCTATTCAAATTCATTCGTACGATCCATTCTAATTAATTCGCACGATCCATTCTAATTCAGTCGTATGAATGTATCCATTTTAATTCATTCGTACGATCCATTCTAATTCATACGATCTATTCTAATTCATTCGTACGATCCATTCTAATTCATTCATACGATCCATTCTAATTCATTCGCACAAATGTATCCATTCTAATTCATTCGCTCGACTGTATCCATTTTAATTCATTCGTACGATCCATTCTAATTCATTCGTACGATCTAATTCACTCGTACGATCCATTCTAATTCATTCGTACGATCGATTCTAATTCATTCGTACGATCCATTCTAATTCATTCGTACGATCCATTCTAATCCATTCGTACGATCGTACGATCCATTCTAATTCATTCGTACGATCCATTCAAATTCATTCTCATAAATGTAACCTTTCTAATTCATTTGTACGATCCATTCTAATCCATCCGTACGATCCATTCTAATCCATTCGTACGATCCATTCTAATTCATTCGCACGAATGTAACCATTCTAATTAATTCGTACGATCCATTCTAATTCATTCCTACGATCCATTCTAATTCATTCGCACGAATGTATCCATTCTAATTCATTTGCACGATCCATTCTAATTCATTCCTATGATCCATTCTAATTCATTCGTACAATCCATTCTAATTCATTCGCACGAATGTATCCATTCTAATTCATTCGTACGATCCATTCTAATTCATTCGTATGATCCATTCTAATTCATTCGTACGATCCATTCTAATCCATTCGTACGATCCATTCTAATCCATTCGTACGATCCATTCTAATGCATTCGTACGATCCATTCTAATTCATTCTCACAAATGTAACCTTTCTAATTCATTTGTACGATCCATTCTAATTCATTCGTACGATCAATTCTAATCCATTCGTACGATCCATTCTAATTTATTCACACGAATGTAACCATTCTAATTCATTCGTATGATCCATTCTAATTCATTCATACAATCCATTCTAATTCATTCGCACGAATGTATCCATTCTAATTAATTCGTACGATCCAATCTAATTCAAATGTACGGTCCATTCTAATACATCGCACAAATGTATCTATTCTAATTCATTCGTACAATGCGTTCTAATCCATTCGTACGAATGAATTATAATGGATCATGCGAATGAATTAGAATCGATCGTACGAATGAATTAGAATGGATCGTACGAATGAATTAGATCGTACGAATGAATTAGAATGGATCGTACGAATGAATTAAAATGGATCGTACGAATGAATTAGACTGGATACATTCATACGAATGAATTAGAATGGATCGTATGAATGAATTAGAATGGATCGTAGGAATGGATTAGAATGGATCGTACGAATGGATTAGAATGAATCGTACGAATGAATTAGAATGGATCATACAAATGAATTAGAAAGGTTACATTCGTGAGAATAAATTAGAATGGATCGTACGAATGAATTAGAATGGATCATGCGAATGAATTTGAATGGATTATACGAATGAATTAGAATGGATCGAACGAATGAATTAGAATGGATCATACGAATGAATTAGAATAGATCGTAGGAATGAATTAGAATGGATCATACGAATGAATTAGAATGGATCGTGCAAATGAATTAGAATGGATCGTGCGAATGAATTAGAATGGATCGTACGAATATATTAGAATGGATCGTACGAACGAATTAGAATGGATCGTACGAACGAATTAGAATGGATCGTACGAACTAATTAGAATGGATCGTATGAACGAATTAGAATGGTTCGTATGAACGAATTAGAATGGATCGTACGAATGAATTAGAATGGATACATTCGTGCGAATGAATTAGAATAGATCGTACGAATGCATTATAATGGATCGTACGAATGGATTAGAATGCATTGTACGAATGAATTAGATCGCATCGTACGATCCATTCTAATTCATTCATACGATCCATTCTAATTCATTCGCACAAATGTATCCATTCTAATTCATTCGCTCGAATGTATCCATTTTAATTCATTCGTACGATCCATTCTAATTCATTCGTACGATCTAATTCACTCGTACGATCCATTCTAATTCATTCGTACGATCGATTCTAATTCATTCGAACGATCCATTCTAATTCATTCGTACGATCCATTCTAATTCATTCGTATGATCCATTCTAATTTATTCTTTCAAATATATCCATTCTAATTCATTAGTATGATCCATTCTAATTCATTCGTACAAATGTATCTATTCTAATTCATTCGTACAATGCGTTCTAATCCATTCGTATGATCCATTCTAATCCATTCTTACGATCCATTCTAATTCATTCGTACGATCCATTCTAATTCATTTGCATGAATGTATCCAATCTAATTCATTCGCACGATCCGTTCTAATTTATTCGTACGATCCATTCTAATTCATTCGTACGATCCATTCTAATTCATTCTCACAAATGTAACCTTTCTAATTTATTTGTACGATCCATTCTAATTCATTCGTACGATCCATTCTAATCCATTTGTACGATCCATTCTAATCCATTCGTACGATCCATTCTAATTCATTCGCACGAATGTATCCATTCTAATTCATTTGCATGATCCATTCTAATTCATTCGTACGATCCGTTCGTACATCGTACGATCCATTCTAATTCATTTGTACGATTCATTCGAATTCATTCATACGATCCATTCTAATTCATTCCTACGATCCATTCTAATTTATTCGTACGATCCATTCTAATTTATTCATACGATCCATTCTAATTCGTACGATCCATTCTAATCCATTCGTACGATCCATTCAAATTCATTCGTACAAATCCATTCTAATTCATTCGTACGATCCATTCTAATTAGTTCGCACGATCCATTCTAATTTATTCGTACGATCCATTCTTATTCATTCGCATGATCCATTCTAATTCGTCCGATCCATTCTAATTCATTCGTACGATCCATTCTAATCTATTCGCACGATCCATTCTGATTCTTTCATATGATCCATTCTAATTCATTTGCACGAATGTATCCATTCTAGTTCATTCGTACGCTCTATTCTAATTCATTCGTACGCTCCATTCAAATTCATTCGTACGATCCATTCTAATTCATTCGTACGATCTATTCTAATTTATTCGTACGATCTATTCTAATTCATTCGCACGAATGTAACCATTCTAATTCATTCGTACGAATGAATTCATTAGAATGGATCGTACGAACGCATTGTACGAATGAATTAGAATGGATACATTTGTACGAATGAATTAGAATGGATCGTGCGAATGAATTAGAATGGATACATTCGGGCGAATGAATTAGAATGGATCGGACGAATGAATTAGAATGGATCGTGCGAATGAATTAGAATGGATCATGCGAATGAATTTGAATGGAGCGTACGAATGAATTAGAATGGAGCGTACGAATGAACTAGAATGGATACATTCGTGCGAATGAATTAGAATGGATCATATGAAAGAATTAGAATAGATCGTGCGAATGAATTAGAATGGATCGTACGAATGAATTCGAATTGATTGTACGAATGAATTAGAATGGATCGTACGAATGAATAAGAATGGATCCACCGAATGAACTAGAATGGATCGTACGAATGAATTAGAATGGATCGTGTGAATGATTCGTGCGAATGAACTAGAATGGATCGTGCGAATGAATTAGAATGGATCATACGAATGAATTACAATGCATCGTACGAATGCATTAGAATGGATTGTACGAATGAATTAGAATGGATACATTCGAGCGAATGAATTAGAATGGATCGTGCGATGAATTACAATGGATCATACAAATGAATTAGAATGGATTCTAATCCATTCGTACGATCCATTCTAATCTATTCTAATTCATTCTCACAAATGTATCCATTTTAATTCATTCGTATGATCCATTCTAATTCATTCGCACGATCCATTCTAATTCATTCGTACGATCCATTCTTATTCATTCGTACGATCCATTCTAATTCATTCGCACGATCCATTCTAATTCTTTCATATGATCCATTCTAATTCATTCGCACGAATGTATCTATTCTAGTTCATTCGTACGCTCCATTCTAATTCATTCGTACGCTCCATTCAAATTCATTCGCATGATCCATTCTAATTCATTCGCACGATCCATTCTAATTCATTCGTCCGATCCATTCTAATTCATTCGCACGAATGTATCCATTCTAATTCATTCGCACGATCCATTCTAATTCATTCGTACAAATGTATCCATTCTAATTCATTTGTACAATGCGTTCGTACGATCCATTCTAATGCATTCATTCGTACGAATGAATTAGAATGGTTACATTCGTGCGAATGAATTAGAATAGATCGTACGAATGAATTAGAATGGATCGTACGAATGAATTAGAATGGATCGTGCGAATGAATTTGAATGGAGCGGACGAATGAATTAGAATGGAGCGTACGAATGAACTAGAATGGATACATTCGTACGAATGAATTAGAATGGATCATATGAAAGAATCAGAATGGATCGTGCGAATGGATTAGAATGGATCGTACGAATGAATTAGAATGGATCGGACGAATTAGAATGGATCATGCGAATGAATTAGAATGTATCGTACGAATGAATTAGAATGGATTGTGCGAATGAATTAGAATGGATCGTACGAATGAATTAGAATGGATTCGTACGAATGAATTAGAATGGATCGTACGAATTAGAATGGATCGTACGAATGAATTAAAATGGATACATTCATATGACTGAGTTAGAATGGATCGTGCGAATTAATTAGAATGGATCGTACGAATGAATTTGAATGGATACATTCGTGCGAATGAATTAGAATGGATCGTACGAATGAATTAGACTGGATCGTACGAATAAATTAGAATTGATACATTCATACGAATGAATTAGAATAGATCGTACGAATGAAATAGAATGGATCGTACGAATGTATTAGAATGGATTGTACGAATGGATTAGAATGGATCGAATGAATGAATTAGATTGGATCATACAAATGAATTAGAAATAATACATTCGAGCGAATGAATTAGAATGGATCCATTCAAATTCATTCACATGATCCATTCTAATTCATTCGTACGATCCATTCTAATTCATTCTCACGAATGTAACCTTTCTAATTCATTTGTATGATCCATTCTAATTCATTCGCACGATCTGTTCTAATTCATTCGTACGATCCATTCTAATCCATTCGTATGATCAATTCTAATTCATTCGCACGATCCATTCTAATTCATTCTCACGAATGTAACCTTTCTAATTCATTTGTATGATCCATACTAATTCATTCTTACGATCCATTCTAATCCATTCGTACGATCCATTCTAATTCAATTCGTGCAATCCATTCAAATTCATTCGCACAAATGTATCCATTCTAATTCATTCGTATGATCCATTCTAATTCATTTGCACGAATGTATCCATTCTAATGCATTCGTACGATCCATTCTAATTCATTCGCATGATCCATTCTA
Organism: Chamaelirium japonicum; assembly: GCA_947650365.1. NCBI lineage: Eukaryota > Viridiplantae > Streptophyta > Magnoliopsida > Liliales > Melanthiaceae > Chamaelirium > Chamaelirium japonicum. The sequence continues at coordinate 63,541,035 of OX393555.1, read as the reverse complement.
GATCGGACGAATGAATTAGAGTGGATCGTGCAAATGAATTAGAATAGATCGTGCGAATGAATTAGAATGGATCATACAAATTAATTAGAAAGGTTACATTCGTGAGAATGAATTAGAATGGATCGTACGAATGAATTAGAATGGATCATGCGAATGAATTTGAATGGATCGTACGAATGAATAAGAATGTTTTGTGCGAATGAATTAGAATGGATCGTAGGAATGAATTAGAATGGATCATACGAATGAATTAGCATGGATCGTGTGAATGAATTAGAATGGATTGTACGAATGAGTAAGAATGGATACATTCATGCAAATGAATTAGAATGGATCGTACGAATGAATTAGAATGGATCATACGAATGAATTAGAATGGATCGTACGAATGAATTAGAATGGATCGTACAAATGAATTAGAAAGGTTACATTTGTGAGAATGAATTAGAATGGATCGTACGAATGAATTAGAATGGATCGTACGAATGGATTAGAATGGATCGTACGAATGATACGATCCATTCTAATTTATTCGTACGATCCATTCTAATTCATTCGTACGATCCATTCTAATCCATTCGTACGATCCATTCTAATCCATTTGTATGATCCATTCTAATCCATTCGTACGAATTCATTTGTACGATCCATTCTATTTCATTTGTATGAATGAATTAGAATGGATTAGAATGGATCGTACGAATGGATTAGAATGGATTGTCCGAATGAATTAGAATGGATACATTCGTGCGAATGAATTAGAATGAATCATACGAATGAATTAGAATGGATCATACAAATGAATTAGAATGGATCGTGCGAATGAATTAGAATGGATCGTGCGAATGAATTAGAATGGATCATACGAACGAATTAGAATGGATCATGCGAATGAATTAGAATGAATCATACGAATGAATTAGAATGGATCGTGCGAATGAATTAGAATGAATCGTACGAATGCATTAGAATCGATCGTACGAATGAATTAGAATGGATACATTTGTGATAATAAATTAGAATGGATCCTACGAATGAATTAGAATGGATCATACGAATGAATTAGAATTGATCATACGAATGAATTAGAATGGATCATATGAATGAATTAGAATGGATCGTGCGAATGAATTAGAATGGATCATACGAATGAATTAGAATGGATCGTACGAATGAATTAGAATGGATCGTACGAATGAATTAGAATGGATCGTACGAATAAATAAGAAGTACGATCCATTCTAATCCATTCGTACGATCCATTCTAATCCATTCGTACGATCCATTCTAATTCATTCGCACGTATGTAACCATTCTAATTCATTCGTACGATCCATTCTAATGCATTCCTACGATCCATTATAATTCATTCGCACGAATGTATCCATTCTAATTCATTTGCACGATCCATTCTAATTCATTCCTATGATCTATTCTAATTCATTCATACGATCCATTCTAATTCATTCCTACGATCTATTCTAATTCATTCGCTCGAATCATTCGTACGATCCATTCTAATTCATTCCTATGTATCCATTCTAATTCATTCATACGATCCATTCTAATTCTTTCAAATAATCCATTCTAATTCATTCGCACGATCCATTCTAATTTATTCGTATGATCCATTCTAACTCATTCCTATGATCTATTCTAATTCATTCGCTCGAATGTATCCATTCTAATTCATTCGTATGATCCATTTTAGTCAATTCGTTCGATCCATTCTAATTCATTCGCACGAATGTAACTATTCTAATTCATTCGTACGATCCATTCTAATTCATTCCTACGATCCATTCTAACTCATTCGCACGAATGTATCCATTCTAATCCATTCGTACGATCCATTCTAATCCATTCGTAGGATCCATTCTAATTCATTCGCACCAATGTATCCATTCTAATCCATTCGTACGATCCATTCTAATTCATTCGTACGATCCATTCTAATCCATTCGTACGATCCATTCTAATTAATTCGCACGATCCATTCGAATTCATTCTCACGAATGTAACCTTTCTAATTCAATTGTATGATCCATTCTAATTCATTCGTACGATCCATTCTAATCCATTCGTACGATCAATTCTAATCCATTCGTACAATCCATTCGAATTTATTCGTACGATCCATTCTAATTCATTCTCACAAATGTAACCTTTCTAATTCATTTGTACGATCCATTCTAATTCATTCGCACGATCTATTCTAATTTCATTCGTACAATCCATTCTAATTCATTCGTACGATCCATTCTAATTCATTCGCACTATCCATTCTAATTCATTCGTATGAGCTATTCTAATTCATTCGTACGATCCATTCTAATTCATTCGTACGATCCACTGTAATTCATTCATACAATCCATTCAGATTCATTCGCACAAATGTATCCATTCAAATTCATTCGTACGATCCATTCAAATTAATTCGCACGATCCATTCTAATTCAGTCGTATGAATGTATCCATTCTAATTCATTCGTACGATCCATTCTAATTCATTCATACGATCCATTCTAATTCATTCGCTCGAATGTATCCATTCTAATTCATTCGTACGATCCATTCTAATTCATTCGCACGAATGTAACCATTCTAATTCATTCGTACGATCCATTCTGATTCATTCCTACGATCCATTCTAATTCATTCGCACGAATGTATCCATTCTAATTCATTTGCACGATCCATTCTAATTCATTCGTACGATCCATTCTAATTCATTCCTACGAATTAGAATGGATCATACGAATGAATTAGAATGGATCGTACGAATGGATTAGAATGGATCGTACGAATGAATTAGAATGGATACATTCGAGCGAATGAATTAGAATGGATCGTACGAATGAATTAGAATGGTTACATTCGTGCGAATGAATCAGAATCGATCGTACGAATGGATTACAATGGATCGTACAAATGAATTAGAATGGATACATTCGAGCGAATGAATTAGAATAGATCGTAGGAATGAATTAGAATGGATCATACGAATGAATTAGAATGGATCATGCGAATGAATTTGAATGGATCATACGAATGAATTAGAATGGATCGAACGAATGAATTAGAATGGATACATTCGAGCGAATGAATTAGAATAGATCGTAGGAATGAATTAGAATGGATCACACGAATGAATTAGAATGGATCGTGCGACTGAATTAGAATGGATTGTACGAATGAATTAGAATGGATACATTCATGCGAATGAATTAGAATGGATCGTACGAATGAATTAGAATGGATCGTACGAATGAATTAGAATGGATCATACGAATGAATTAGAATGGATCGTGCGAATGAATTAGAATGGATTGTACGAATGAATTAGAATGGATACATTCGTGCGAATGAATTAGAATGGATCGGATGAATGAATTAGAATGGATCGTACGAATGCATTAGAATGGTCCATTCTTATTCATCGCACAAATATATCCATTCTAATTTATTCGTACGATCCATTCAAATTCAATCGTATGATCCATTCTAATTCATTCGCACTAATGTATCGTACGAATGAATTCGAAAGGATCATACGATTGAATTTGAATGGATCGTACAAATAAATTAGAATGGATACATTTGTGCGATGAATAAGAATGGTGCGTACGAATGAATTAGAATGGAGTGTACGAATGAACTAGAATGGATACATTCGTGCGAATGAATTAGAATGGATCATATGAAAGAATTAGAATGGATCGTGCGAATGAATTAGAAAGGATCGTACGAATGAATTAGAATGGATCGTACGAACGAATTAGAATGGATCGTACGAACGAATTAGAATGGATCGTACGTACGAATTAGAATGGATCGTACGAATGAATTAGAATGGATACATTCGAGCGAATGAGTTAGAATGGATCGTACGAATGAATTAGAATGGATCACAGGAATGAATTAGAATGGATCGTACGAATGAATTAGAATGGATCGTGCGAATGAATTAGAATGGATTGTGTGAATGAATTAGAATGGATCGTACGAATGAATTAGAATGGATATATTTGAACGAATAAATTAGAATGGTTCATACGAATTAATTAGAATGGATCGTACGAATGAATTAGAATGGATCGTACGAACGAATTAGAATGGATAGTGCGAATGAATTAGAATGGATCGTACGAATGAATTAGAATGGATTGTACGAATGAATTAGAATAGATCGTGCGAATGAATTAGAATAGATCGTACGAATGAATTAGAATGGATCGTACGAATGAATTAAAATGGATCATATGAATGAATTAGAATGGATACATTCGAGCGAATGAATTAGAATGGATCGTATGAATGAATTAGAATGGATCGTGCAAATGAATTAGAATGGATACATTCGTGCGAATGAATTAGAATGGATCATAGGAATGAATTAGAATGGATCGTACGAATGAATTAGAATGGATCGTACGAATGAATTAGAATAGATCGTGCGAATGAATTAGAATGGATCATACAAATGAATTAGAAAGGTTACATTCGTGAGAATGAATTAGAATGGATCGTACGAATGAATTAGAATGGATCATACGAATGAATTTGAATGGATCCATTCTAATTCATTCGCTCGAATGTATCCTTTCTAATTCATTTGTATGATCCATTCTAATTCATTCGTACGATCCATTCTAATCCATTCGTACGATCAATTCTAATCCATTCGTACGATCCATTCTAATTCATTCGTATGAATGTATCCATTCTAATTTATTTGTACGATCCAGTCTAATTCCTTCGTACGATCCATTCTAATTCATTCGCACAAATGTATCTATTCAAATTCATTCGTACGATCCATTCTAATTAATTCGCACGATCCATTCTAATTCAGTCGTATGAATGTATCCATTTTAATTCATTCGTACGATCCATTCTAATTCATACGATCTATTCTAATTCATTCGTACGATCCATTCTAATTCATTCATACGATCCATTCTAATTCATACTCACGAATGTAACCTTTCTAATTCATTTGTATGTATCCATTCTAATTCATTCGTATGATCCATTCTAATTCATTCGCACGATCCATTCTAATTCATTCGCACAAATGTATCCATTCTAATTCATTCGTACGATCCATTCTTATTTATTCATACGATCCATTCTAATTCATTTGCACGATCCATTCTAATTCATTCCTATGATCCATTCTTATTCATTCACACGATCCATTCTAATTCTTTCATATGATCCATTCTAATTCATTCGTACGAATGGATTAGAATGGATCATACGAATGAATTAGAATGGATATATTCGTGCGAATGAATTAGAATGGATCGTACGAATGAATTAGCTAGACTGGATCGTACGAATAAATTAGAATGGATACATTCATGCAAATGAATTAGAACGGATCGTACGAATGAATTAGAATGGATCATACGAATGAATTAGAATGGATTGTACGAATGAATTAGAATGGATCATATGAATGAATTAGAATGGTTACATTCGTGCGAATGAATTAGAATGGATCGTACGAATGAATTAGAATGGATCGTACGAATGAATTAGAATGGATCATACAAATGAATTAGAAAGGTTACATTCATGAGAATGAATTAGAATGGATCGTACGATTCATTCTAATTCATTCGTACGATCCATTCAAATTCATTCGCACGATCCATTCTAATTCATTCGTATGATTCATTCTAATTCATTCGTACGATCCATTCTAATTCATTCGCTCGAATGTATCCATTCTAATTCATTTGTACGATCCATTCTAATTCATTCGCATGAATGTATCCATTCTAATTCATTTGCACGATCCATTCTAATTCATTCCTATGATCCATTCTAATTCATTCGTACAATCCATCCTAATTCATTCTCACGAATGTAACCTTTCTAATTTATTTGTATGATCCATTCTAATTCATTCGTACGATCCATTCTAATCCATTCGTACGATCCATTCTAATCCATTCGTACGATCCATTCTAATCCATTCGTACGATGCAATCTAATTTATTCGCACAAATGTATCGATTCTAATTCATTCGTATAATGCGTTCTAATCCATTCGTACGATCCATTCTAATCCATTTGTACGATCCATTCTAATTCATTCGCACGAATGTAACCATTCTAATTCATTCATATGATCCATTCTAATTCATTCGTATGATCTATTCTAATTCATTCGCATGATCCATTCTAATTCATTCGTACGATCTATTCTAATCCATTCGTATGATCCATTCTAATCCATTCGTACGATCCATCCTAATTTATTCGCACGAATGTAACCATTCTAATTCATTCGTACGATCCATTCTAATTCATTCCTATGATCCATTCTAATTCATTCGCACGAATGTATCCATTCTAATTCATTTGCACGATCCATTTTAATTCATTCCAATGATCCATTCTAATTTATTCGTACGATCCATTCTAATTCATTCGCTCGAATGTATCCATTCTAATTCATTCGTACGATCCATTCTAATTTATTCGTACAATCCATTCTAATTCATTCGCACGATCCATTCTAATTTATTCGTACGATTCATTCTAATTCATTCGCACGATCCAATCTTATTCATTCGTACGATCCATTCTTATTCATTCATACGATCCATTCTAATTCATTCGTACGATCCATTCTAATTCATTCGCACGTATGTAACCATTCTAATTCATTCGTACGATCCATTCTAATTCATTCCTACGATCCATTCTAATTCATTCGCACGAATGTATCCATTCTAATTCATTCATACGATCCATTCTAATTCATTCGTACGATCTATTCTAATTCATTCGCATGATCCATTATAATTCATTCGTACGATCCATTCTAATTCATTCGTACAATCCATTCAAATTCATTCGTACGATGCAATCTAATTCATTTGCACAAATGTATCTATTCTAATTCATTCGTACAATGCGTTCTAATCCATTCGTACGATCCATTCTAATCCATTTGTACGATCCATTCTAATTCATTCGCACGAATGTAACCATTCTAATTCTAATTCGTTCGTACGATCCATTCTAATTCATTCGTACGAATAAATTAGAATGGATACATTCATGCAAATGAATTAGAATGGATCGTACGAATGAATTAGAATGGATCATACGAATGAATTAGAATGGATCGTACGAATGAATTAGAATGGATCATATGAATGAATTAGAATAGTTACATTCGTGAGAATGAATTAGAATGGATCGTACGAATGAATTAGAATGGATCATAGGAATGAATTAGAATGGATCATGCAAATGAATTAGAATGCATACATTCGTGCGAATGGATTAGAATGGATCGTAGGAATGGATTACAACGAATCGTACGAATGAATTAGAATGGATCGTACAAATGAATTAGAAAGCTTACATTTGTGAGAATGAATTAGAATGGATCGTACGAATGGATTAGAATGGATCGTATGAATGGATTAGAATGGATCATACAAATGAATTAGAAAGGTTACATTCGTGAGAATGAATTAGAATGGATCGTACGAATGAATTAGAATGGATCATGCGAATGAATTTGAATGGATCGTACGAACGAATTAGAATGGATCGAACGAATGAATTAGAATGGATCGTACGAATGTATCCCTTCTAATTCATTCGTACGATCCATTCTAATTCGTTCATATGATCCATTCTAATTCGTTCGTACGATCCATTCTAATTCGTTCGTAAGATCCATTCTAATTCATTCGCACGATCCATTCTAATTCATTCGCACGATCCATTCTAATTCTTTCATATGATCCGTCCTAATTCATTCGCACAAATGTATCCATTCTAGTTCATTCGTACGCTCCATTCTAATTCATTCGTACGCCCCATTCTTATTCATCGCACAAATGTATCATTTCTAATTCATTCGTACGATCCATTCTAATTCATTCGCACGATCAATTCTAATTCATTCGTAGGATCCATTCTAATTCATTCGTACGATCCATTCTAATTCTTTCGTACGATCCATTCTAATTCATTCGCACGATCTATTCTAATTCATTCGTACAATCCATTCTAATTCATTCGTACGATCCATTCTAATTCATTCGTACTATTCATTCTAATTCATTCGTACGATCCATTCTAATTCATTCGTACGATCCATTCTAATTCATTTGTACAAATGTATCCATTCTAATTCATTCGTATGATCCATTCTAATTCATTCATACGATCTTTTCTAATTCATTCGCACGAATGTATCCATTCTAATTCATTCGCACAATCCAAACTAATTCAAATGTACGATCCATTCTAATTCATTCACATGATGTATTCTAATTCATTCGTATGATCCATTCTAATTCATTCTTACGATTCATTCTAATTCATTCGTACGATCCATTCTAATTCATTCATACGATCCATTCTAATTCATTTGCACAAATGTATCCATTCTAATTCATTCGTTCAATCCATTCTAATTCATTCGCACGATCCATTCTAATTCATTTGTATGATCCATTCTAATTCATTCCTACGATCTATTCTAATTCATTCGCTCGAATGTATCCATTCTAATTCATTCGTTCGATCCATTCTAATTCATTCGTACGATCCATTCAAATTCATTCGCATGATCCATTCTAATTCATTCGTACGATCTATTCTAATTCATTCTCACGAATGTAACCTTTCTAATTCATTTGTATGATCCATTCTAATTCATTCGTACGATCCATTCTAATCCATCCGTTTAATCCATTCTAATCCATTCGTACGATCCATTCTAATTCATTTGTACGATCCATTCTAATTCATTCTCACAAATGTAACCTTTCTAATTCATTTGTACGATCCATTCTAATTCATTCGTACGATCCATTCTAATCCATTCGTACGATCCATTCTAATTCATTCGCACGAATGTAACCATTCTAATTCATTCGTACGATCCATACTAATTCATTACTACGATCCATTCTAATTCCTTCGCACGAATGTATCTATTCTAATTCATTCGTATATACATTCGTACGACTGAATTAGAATGGATCGTACGAATGAATTAGAATGGATCGTATGAATGAATAAGAATGGATCGTACGAATGAATTAGAATGGATCGTACGAATGAATTAGAATGGATCGTGCTAATGAATTAGAATGGATCGTACGAATGAATTAGAATGGATACATTTGTGCGAATGAGTTAGAATGGATAATACGAATGAATTAGAATGGATCATACGAATGAATTAGAATGGATCGTGCGAATGAATTAGAATGGATTGTACGAATGAATTAGAATGGACATATTCGAGCGAATGAATTAGAATAGATCGTAGGAATGAATTAGAATGGATCATACGAATGAATTAGAATGGATTGTACGAATAAATTAGAATGGATACATTCGTGCGAATGAATTAGAATGGATCGGACGAATGAATTAGAATGGATCGTACGATTCATTCTAATTCATTCGTACGATCTATTCTAATGCATTCGTACGATTCATTCTAATTCATTCGCACGATCCATTCTAATTCATTCGCTCGAATGTATCCATTCTAATTCATTCGTACAATCCATTCTAATTCGTTCATACGATCCATTCTAATTCGTTCGTACGATCCATTCTTATTCATTCATACGATCCATTCTAATTCGTTCGTACGATCCATTCTAATTAATTCATCCGATCCATTCTAATTCATTCGCACGAATGTATCCATTCTAATTCATTCGCACGATCCATTCTAATTTATTCATACAATCCATTCAAATTCATTCGCACGAATGTATCCATTCCAATTAATTCGTACGATTCATTCTAATTCATTCGTATTATCTATTCTTATTAATTCGCACGATCCAGTCAAATTGATTCGCACGATACATTCTAATTCATTCGCACGAATATATCCATTCTAATTCATTCGTACGATCCAATCTAATTCATTAATATGATCTATTCTAATTCATTCGTACGATCCATTCTAATTCATATGCACAAAGGTATCCATTCTAATTCATTCGTACGATCCATTCTAATTCATTCGTACGATCCATTCGAATTCATTCGTACGATCCATTCTAATTCATACGCACGATCCGTTCTAATTCATTCCTATGATCCATTCTAATTCATTCGCACGAATGTAATCATTCTAATTCATTCGTACGTTCCATTCTAATTCATTCCTACGATCCATTCTAATTCATTCGCATGAATGTATCCATTCTAATTCATTCGTACAATCCATTCTAATTCATTCGCACGATCCATTCTAATTCATTCGTATGATCCATTCTAATTCATTACTATCTATTCTAATTCATTCGCTCGAATGTTTCCATTCTAATTCATTCTTTCGATCCATTCTAATTCATTCGTACGATTCATTCAAATTCATTTGCATGATCCATTCTAATTCATTCGTACGATCCATTCTAATTCATTCTCACGAATGTAACCTTTCTAATTCATTTGTATGATCCATTCTAATTCATTCGTACGATCCATTCTAATCCATTCGTACGATCCATTCTAATCCATTCGTACGATCCATTCTAATTCATTCGTACGATCCATTCTAATTCATTCTCACAAATGTAACCTTTCTAATTCATTTGTACGATCCATTCTAATCCATTCGTACGATCCATTCTAATCCATTCGTACGATCCATTCTAATCCATTCGTACGATCCATTCTAATTCATTCTCACAAATGTAACCTTTCTCATTCATTTGTATGATCCATTCTAATTCATTCGTACGATCCATTCTAATCCATTCGTACGATCCATTCTAATTCATTCGTACGATCCATTCTAATTCATTCTCACAAATGTAACCTTTCTAATTCATTTGTACGATCCATTCTAATTCATTCGTACGATCCATTCTAATCCATTCGTACGATCCATTCTAATTCATTCGTACAATGCGTTCTAATTCATTCGCACGAATGTATCATTCTAATTCATTTGCACGATCCATTCTAACTCGTGCCTATGATCCATTCTAATTCATTCATACGATCCATTCTAATTCATTCGCTCGAATGTATCCATTCTAATTCATTCGTACGATCCATTCTAATTCGTTCGTACGATCCATTCTAACTCGATCGTACGATCCATTCTAATTCGTTCATACGATCCATTCTAATTTATTCACACGATCCATTCTAATTCATTTGTACGATCCATTTTAATTCATTCGCATGATCGATTCTAATTCATTCGTATGATACATTCATACGACCAAATTTGAATGGATTGTACGAATGAATTAGAATTGATCATACAAATGAATTTGAATGGATCGTATGAATGAATTAGAATAGATCGTGCGAATAAATTAGAATGGATCATACGAATGAATTAGAATAGATATACTCATGTGAATGAATTAGAATGGATCGTACGAATGAATTAGAATGGATCGTGCGAATGAATTAGAATGGATCGTATGAATAAATTAGAATGGATCGTACGAATGAATTAAAATGGATACATTTGTGCGAATGAATTAGAATGGATCATACGATTGAATTTGAATGGATCGTACGAATAAATTAGAATGGATACATTTGTGCAATGAATAAGAATGGAGCAATCAATTTTAATTCATTCGCATGATCCATTCTAATTCATTCGTATGATACATTCATACGACCGAATTAGAATGGATTGTACGAATGAATTATAATTGATCGTACGAATGAATTAGAATGGATCGTACGAATGAATTAGAATGGATCGTGCGAATGAATTAGAATGGATCGTACGAATGAATTAGAATGGATATATTTGAACGAATCAATTAGAATGGATCATACGAATGAATTAGAATGGATCGTACGAATGAATTAGAATGGATTGTGCAAATGAATTAGAATCGATCGTATGAATGAATTAGAATGGATCGTACGAATGAATTAGAATGGATCGTACGAGTGAATTAAAATGGATACATTAATACGACTGAATTAGAATGGATCGTGCGAATTAATTAGAATGGATTGTACGAATGAATTTGAATGGATACATTTGTGCGAATGAATCTGAATGGATTGTATGAATGAATTACAATGGATCGTACAAATGAATTAGAACGGATACATTCTAGCGAATGAATTAGAATGGATCGTACGAATGAATTAGAATGGATCATAGGAATGAATTAGAATGGATCGTGCAAATGAATTAGAATGGATACATTCGTGCGAATGAATTATAATGGATCGTAGGAATGAATTAGAATGGATCGTACGAATGAATTAGAATGGTTACATTCGTGCGAATGAATTAGAATGGATCGTACGAATGGATTAGAATGGATCGTATGAATAGATTAGAATGGATCGTACGAATGAATTATAATGGATCGTACAAATGAATTAGAAAGGTTACATTTGTGAGAATGAATTAGAATGGATCGTACGAATGAATTAGAAAGGATCGTACGAATGGATTAGAATAGATCATACGAATGGATTAGAATGGATCGTACGAATGGATTAGAATGGATCGTACGAATGAATTAGAATGGATCATATAAATGAATTAGAAAGGTTACATTCGTTAGAATGAATTAGAATGGATCGTACGAATGAATTAGAATGGATCATGCGAATGAATTAGAATGGATCGTACGAATGGATTAGAATGGATCGTACGAATGCATTAGAATGGATACATTCGTGCGAATGAATTCGAATGGATCATACGAATGAATTAGAATGGATACATTTGTGCGAATGAATTTGAATGGATTGCACGAATTGAATTAGAATGGATCATATGAATAGATTAGAATGGATCGTATGAATGAATTAGAATGGATCATACAAATGAATTAGAAAGGTTACATTCGTGAGAATGAATTAGAATCGATTGTGCGAATCAATTAGAATTGATCATACGAATTGATTAGAATGGATCGTACGAATGAATTAGAATAGATCGTGCGAATGAATTAGAATGGATCGTACGAACGAACTAGAATGGATCGTACGAACGAATTAGAATGGATCGTATGAACAAATTAGAATGGAAACATTCGAGCGAATGAATTAGAATGGATCGTACGAATGAATTAGAATGGATCATAGGAATGAATTAGAATGGATCGTGCAAATGAATTAGAATGGATACATTCGTGCGAATGAATTAGAATGGATCGTAGGAATGAATTAGAATGGATCGTACGAATGAATTAGAATGGTTACATTCGTGCGAATGAATTAGAATGGATCGTACGAATGAATTAGAATGGATCGTGCGAATGAATTAGAATGGATCGTACGATCCATTCTAATTCATTTGTATGATCAATTCTAATTCATTCGCACGATCCATTCTAATTCATTCGTACGAACCATTCTAATTCATTCGCACGATTCTAACCACTCTAATTCATTCGTACGATCCATTCTAATTCATTTCTACGATCCATTCTAATTCATTCGCACGAATGTATCCATTCTAGTTCATTTGCACGATCCATTCTAATTCATTCCTATGATCCATTCTAATTCATTCGTACGATCCATTCTAATTCATTCGCTCGAATGTATCCATTCTAATTCATTCGTATAATTCATTCTAATTTATTCGCATGATCCATTCTAATTAATTCGTACGATCCATTCTTATTCATTCATACGATCCATTCAAATTCATTTGTACGAATGAATTAGAATGGATCATACGAATGGATTAGAATGGTTCGTACGAATGAATTAGAATGGATTGTACGAAGGAATTAGAATGGATCATATGAACGAATTAGAATGGATCGTATGAATGAATTAGAATGGATACAGTCGAGCGAATGAATTAGAATGGATCGTACGAATGAATTAGAATGGATCATAGGAATGAATTATAATGGATCGTGCAAATGAATTAGAATGGATACATTCGTACGAATGAATATGAATGGATCGTAGTAATGAATTAGAATGGATCGTACGATTGAATTAGAATGGTTACATTCGTGCGAATGAATTAGAATGGATCGTACGAATGGATTAGAATGGATCATACGAATGGATTAGAATAGATCGTACGAATGGATTAGAATGGATCGTACGAATAAATTAGAATGGATTGTACGAATGAATTAGAATGGATACATTCTTGCGAATAAATTACAATGGATCGTATATTCGTGCAAATAAATTAGAATAGATCGTATGAATGAATAAGAATGGATCATACGAATGAAATAGAATGGATCGTGCGAATGAATTAGAATGGATCGTACGAACGAATTAGAATGGATCATACGAATGAATTAGAACGGATACATTCAAGCGAATGAATTAGAATGGATCGTACAAATGAATTAGAATGGATCATAGGAATGAATTAGAATGGATCGTGCAAATGAATTAGAATGGATACAATCGTGCGAATGAATTAGATTAGATAGTAGGAATGAATTAGAATGGATCGTACGAATGAATTAGAATGGTTACATTCGTGCGAATGAATTAGAATGGATCGTACGAATGGATTAGAATGGATTGTATGAATGAATTAGAATGGATCATACAAATGAATCGGAAAGGTTACATTCGTGAGAATGAATTAGAATGGACCGTACGAATGAATTAGAATGGATCGTACGAATGAATTAGAATGGATACATTCGAGCGAATGAATTAGAATGGATCGTACGAATAAATTAGAATGGATCATAGGAATGAATTAGAATAGATCGTGCAAATGAATTTGAATGGATACATTCGTACGAATGTATTAGAATGGATCGTAGGAATGAATTAGAATGGATCGTACGAATGAATTAGAATGGTTACATTCGTGCGAATGAATTAGAATGGATCGTACGAATGAATTAGAATGGATCGTACGAATGAATTAGAATGGATCGTGCGAATAAATTAGAATGGATTGTACGAATGAATTAGAATGGATACATTCGTGCGAATGAATTAGAATGAATCGGACGAATGAATTAGAATGGATCGTACGAATGAATTAGAATGGATCGTACGAATGCATTAGAATGGATACATTCGTGCGAATGAATTAGAATGGATCATACGAATGAATTAGAATGGATCGTGCGAATGAATTAAAATGGATTGTACGAATGAATTAGAATGGATTGTGCGAATGAATTAGAATGGATCGTACGAATGAATTAGAATAGATACATACAAATGAATTAGAAAGGTTACATTCGTAAGAATGAATTAGAATGGATCATACGAATGAATTAGAATGGATCGTACGAATGAATCAGAATGGATACATTTGAGCGAATGAATTAGAATAGATCGTACGAATGAATTAGAATGGATCATACGAATGAATTAGAATGGATCGTATGAATGGATTATAATGGATCGAACGAATGGATTAGAATAGATCGTACGAATGAATTAGAATGGATCGTACGAAGGAATTAGAATGGATCGTACGAACGAATTAGAATGGATCGTATAAACGAATTAGAATAGATCGTATGAACGAATTAGAATGGATCGTACGAATGAATTAGAATGGATACATTCGAGCGAATGAATCAGAATGGATCGTACGAATGAATTAGAATGGATCATAGGAATGAATTAGAATGGTTCGTGCAAATGAATTAGAATGTATACATTCGTGCGAATGAATTAGAATGGATCATAGGAATGAATTAGAATGGATCGTACGAATAAATTAGAATGGTTACATTCGTGCGAATGAATTAGAATGGATCGTACGAATGTATTAGAATGGACCATACGAATGGATTAGAATGGATCGTACGAATGAATTAGAATGGATCGTACAAATGAATTAGAAAGGTTACATTTGTGACAATGAATTAGAATGGATCGTACGAATGAATTAGAATGGATCGTACGAATGGATTAGAATGGATCATACGAATGGATTAGAATGGATCGTACGAATGGATTAGAATGGATCGTACGAATGAATTAGAATGGATCATACAAATGAATTAGAAAGGTTACATTCGTGAGAATGAATTAGAATGGATCGTACGAATGAATTAGAATGGATCATGCGAATGAATTTGAATGGATCGTATGAATGAATTAAAATGGATCGAACGAATGAATTAGAATGGATACATTCGAGCGAATGAATTAGAATAGATCGTAGGAATGAATTAGAATGGATCATACGAATGAATTAGAATGGATCGTGCGAATGAATTAGAATGGGTTGTACGAATGAATTAGAATGGATACATTCGTGCGAATGAATTAGAATGGATCGGACGAATGAATTAGAATGGATCGTACGATTCATTATAATTCATTCGTACGATCCATTATAATGCATTCGTACGATTCATTCTAATTCATTCGCACGATCCATTCTAATTCATTCGTATGATCCATTCTAACTTATTTGCACGAATATACGATCCATTCTAATTTATTCGCAAGAATGTATCCATTCTAATTCATTCGTACAATCCATTCTAATTTATTCGTACAAATGTATCCATTCTAATTTATTCTTACGATCCATTCTAATTCATTCGCACGATCCATTCTAATTCATTCGTACGATCCATTCTAATTCATTCGCACGAATGTATCCATTCTAATTCATTCGTACGATCCATTCAAATTCATTCGCACGATCCATTCTAAATCATTCGTATGATTCATTCTAGTTCATTCGTACGATCCATTCTAATTCATTCGCACGAATGTAACCATTCTAATTCATTCGTACGATCCATTCTAATTCATTCCTACGATCCATTCTAATTCATTCGCATGAATGTAACCATTCTAATTCATTCGTACGATCTATTCTAATTTATTCCTACGATCCATTCTAATTCATTCGCACGAATGTATCCATTCTAATTCATTTGGACGATCCATTCTAATTCATTCCTATGATCCATTCTAATTCATTCGTACGATCCATTCTAATTCATTCGCACGAATGTATCCATTCTAATTCATTCGCACAAATGTATCCATTCTAATTCATTCGTACGATCCATTCTTATTCACTCATACGATTCATTCTAATTCATTTGCACGATCCATTCTATTTCATTCCTATGATCCATTCTAATTCATTCGTACGATCCATTCTAATTCATTCGCTCGAATGTATCCATTCTAATTCATTCGTACGATCCATTCTAATTCATTCGTACGATCCATTCTAATTCATTCGTACAATCCATTCAGATTCATTCGCACAAATGTATCCATTCAAATTCATTCGTACGATCCATTCTAATTAATTCGCACGATCCATTCTAATTCCGTCGTATGAATGTATCCATTTTAATTCATTCGTACGATCCATTCTAATTCGTACGATCCATTCTAATCCATTCGTACGATCCATTCTAATCCATTCGTACGATCCATTATAATTCATTCGTACAAATGTAACCATTCTAATTCATTCGTACGATCCATTCTAATTCATTCCTACGATCCATTCTAATTCATTCGCACGAATGTATCCATTCTAATTCATTTGCACGATCCATTCTAATTCATTCCTATGATCCATTCTAATTCATTAGTACGATCCAGTCTAATTCATTCACTCGAATGTATCCATTCTAATTCATTCGTACGATCTATTATAATTCATTCGTACGATCCATTCTAATCCATTCGTACGATCCATTCTAATTCATTCGTACAATGCGTTCTAATCCATTCGTAGGATCCATTCTAATTCTATCGTACGATCCATTCTAATTTATTTGAACGATCCATTCTAATTCATTCGTACGATCCATTCTAATTCAATCGTACGATCCATTCTAATCCATTCTAATTCATTCGCTTGAATGTATCCATTCTAATTCATTCGTACGATCCATTCTTATTCATTCATACGATCCATTCTAATTTATTCGCACGATCCATTCTAATTCATTCGCACAATCCGTTCTAAATCATTCGCACAATCCATTCTAATTCATTCGCACGAATGTATCCATTCTAATTCATTCGTACGATCCATTCTAATTCGTTCGTACGATCCATTCTAATTCGTTCGTACGATCCATTCTAATTCCTTCGTACGATCCATTCTAATTCGTTCGTACGATCCATTCTAATTCATTCGCACGATCCATTCTAATTCATTTGTACGATCCATTCTAATTCATTCCTATGATCCATTCTAATTCATTCGTAAGATCCATTTTAATTCATTCGTACGATCCATTCTAATTCAGACGTATGAATGTATCCATTTTATTCGTACGATCCATTCTAATTCATTCGCACGAATGTAACCATTCTAATTAATTTGTACGATCGATTCTAAATCATTTGTACGTTCCATTCTAATCCATTCGTACGATCCATTCTAATTCATTCGAATGATCCATTCAAATTTTTTCGCGCGATCCATTATAATTCATTCGCACAAATGTATCCATTCTAATTCATTCGTACGATCCATTCTAATTCCTTCTAATCCATTCGTACGATCCATTCTAATCCATTCTAATCCATTCGTACGATCCATTCTAATCCATTCGTACGATCCATTCTAATTCATTCTCACAAATGTAACCTTTCTAATTCATTTATACGATCCATTCTAATTCATTCGTACGATCCATTCTAATCCATTCGTACGATCCATTCTAATCCATTCGTACGATCCATTCTAATTCATTCGCACGAATGTAACCATTCTAATTCATTCGCACAATCCATTCTAATTCATTCGTACGATCCATTCAAATTCATTCGCACGATCCATTAGAATTCATTCGTACGATCCATTCTAATTTATTCGCACGAATGTATCCTTTCTAATGCATTCGTACGATCCATTCTAATTCATTCGTACGATCCATTCTAATCCATTCGTACGATCCATTCTAATTCATTCGTACGATCCATTCTAATTCATTCTCTCAAATGTAACCTTTCTAATTCATTTGTACGATCCATTCTAATTCATTCGTACGATCCATTCTAATCCATTCGTATGATCCATTCTAATCCATTCATACGATCCGTTCTAATTCATTCGCACGAATGTAACAATTCTAATTCATTCGTACGATCCATTCTAATTCATTCGCAGGATCCATTATAATTCATTCGTATGATCCATTCTAATTCATTCGCACGATCTATTCTAATTCATTCGTTTGATCCATTCTAATTGACTCGCACGAATGTATCCATTCTAATGCATTCGTACGATCCATTCTAATTCATTCGTATGATCCATTCTAATCCATTCGTACGATCCATTCTAATTCATTCTCTCAAATGTAACCTTTCTAATTCATTTGTACGATCCATTCTAATTCATTCGTACGATCCATTCTAATCCATTCGTACGATCCATTCTAATCCATTCGTACGATCCATTCTAATTCATTCGTATGATCCATTCTAACTCATTCGTACGATCCATTCTAATTCATTCTCACGAATGTAACCTTTCTAATTCATTTGTATGATCCATTCTAATTCATTCGTACGATCCATTCTAATCCATTCGTACGATCCATTCTGATCCATTCATACGATCCATTCTAATTCATTCTCACAAATGTAACCTTTCTAATTCATTTGTACGATCCATTCTAATTCATTCGTACGATCCATTCTAATCCATTCGTACGATCTATTCTAATCCATTCATACGATCCATTCTAATTCATTCGCACGAATGTAACCATTCTAATTCATTCGTACAATCCATTCTAATTCATTCCTACGATCCATTCTAATTCGTTCGCAAATTATAATGGATCGTACGAATGAATTAGAAGTGATCGTGCGAATGAATTAGAATGGATCGTACGATCCATTCTAATTCATTCGTATGATCAATTCTAATTCATTTGCACAATCCATTCTAATTCATTCGTACGATCCATTCTTATTCATTCGCACGAACGCATTAGAATGGATCATACGAATGAATTATAATGAATCGTACAATCCATTCTAATTCATTCGTACGATCCATTCTAATTCATTCGCACGATCCATTCAAATTCATTCGTACGATCAATTCTATTTCATTCGCACAAATGTAACCATTCTAATTCATTCGTACGATCCATTCTAATTCATTCGTACAATGCGTTCTAATCCATTCGTACGATCCATTCTAATTCATTCCCTCGAATGGATCGTACGAATGAATTAGAATGGATCGTGCGAATGAATTAGAATGAATCGTACGAATGCATTAGAATGGATCGTATGAATGAATTAGAATGAATCATACGATCCATTCTAATTCATTCGTCTGATCCATTCTAATTCATTCGCACGAATGTATCCATTCTAATTCATTCGTACAATCCATTCTAATTCATTCGCACGATCCATTCTAATTCATTCGTATGATCCATTCTAATTCATTCCTACGATCTATTCTAATTCATTCGCTCGAATGTATCCATTCTAATTCATTCGTACGATCCATTCTAATTCATTCGCACGATCCATTCTAATTCATTCGCACGAATGTATCCATTCTAATTCATTTGCACGATCCATTCTAATTCATTCCTATGATCCATTCTAATTCATTCGTACGATCCATTCTAATTCATTCGCTCGAATGTATCCATTCTAATTGATTCGCACGATCCATTCTAATCCATTCGTACGATCCATTCTAATCCATTCGTACGATCCACTCTAATTCATTCGCACGAATGTAACCATTCTAATTCATTCGTACGATCCATTCTAATTCATTCCTACGATCCAATCTAATTCATTCGCACGATCCATTCTAATTCATTCCTATGATCCATTCTAATTCATTCGCACGAATGTAACCATTCTAATTCATTCGTACGATCCATTCTAATTCATTCCTACGATCCATTCTAATTCATTCGCACGAATATATCCATTCTAATTCATTTGCACGATCCATTCTAATTCATTCCTATGATCCATTCTAATTCATTCGTACGATCCATTCTAATTCATTCGCTCGAATGTATCCATTCTAATTCATTCGTACGATCCATTCTAATTCATTCGTACGATCCATTCTAATTCATTCGTACAATCAATTCTAATTCATTCGCACGATCCATTCTAATTCATTCTCACGAATGTAACCTTTCTAATTCATTTGTATGATCCAATCTAATTCATTCGTACGATCCATTCTAATCCATTCGTACGATACATTCTAATCCATTCGTACGATCCATTCTAATTCATTCTCACAAATGTAACCTTTCTAATTCATTTGTACGATCCATTCTAATTCATTCGTACGATCCATTCTAATCCATTCGTACGATCTATTCTAATTCATTCGCACGATCCATTCAAATTCATTCCTATGATCCTTTCTAATTCATTCGCACGAATGTATCCATTCTAATTCATTTGCACGATCTATTTAATTCATTCCTATGATCCATTCTAATTCATTCGTACGATCCATTCTAATTCATTCGCTTAAATGTATCCATTCTAATTCATTCGTACGATTCATTGTAATTCATTCGTACGATCCATTCTAATGCATTCGTACGATTCATTCTAATTCATTCGCACGATCCATTCTAATTCATTCGTACGGTCCATTCTAATCCATTCGCACGATCCATACTAATTCATTCGTACGGTCCATTCTAATCCATTCGCACGATCCATTCTAATCCATTCGTACGATCCATTCTAATCCATTCGTACGATCCATTCTAATCCATTCGTACGAATGGATTAGAATGGATCGTACGAATGGATTAGAATGGATCGCACGAATGAATTAGAATGGATCGTACAAATGAATTAGAAAGGTTACATTTGTGAGAATGAATTAGAATGGATCGTACGAATGAATTAGAATGGATCGTACGAATGGATTAGAATGGATCGTACGAATGAATTAGAATGGATCGTACGAATGAATTAGAATAGCTCATACGAATGAATTACAATGAATCGTACGAATGAATTAGAATGGTTACATTCGTGCGAATGAATTAGAATAGATCATACGAATGAATTAGAATGGATCGTACGAATGAATTAAAATGGATCATATGAATGAATTAGAATGGATCGTGCGAATGAATTAGAATGGATCGTACGAACGAATTAGAATGGATCGTACGAACGAATTAGAATGGATCGTACAAACGAATTAGAATGGATCGTACAAACGAATTAGAATGGATCATACGAATAAATTAGAATTGATACATTCGAGCGAATGAAGTAGAATGGATCATACGAATGAATTAGAATGGATCGTGCGAATGAATTTGAATGGATCGTACGAATGAATTAGAATGGATCGAACGAATGAATTAGAATGGATACATTCGAGCGAATGAATTAGAATAGATCGTAGGAATGAATTAGAATGGATCATACGAATAAATTAGAATGGATCGTGCGAATGAATTAGAATGGATTGTACGAATGAATTAGAATGGATACATTCGTGCGTATGAATTAGAATGGATCGGACGAATAAATTAGAATGGATCGTACGATTCATTCTAATTCATTCGTACGATCCATTCTAATGCATTCGTACGATTCATTCTAATTCATTCGCACGATCCATTCTTATTCATTCGTATGATTCATTCTAATTTATTCATACGATCCATTCTAATTCATTCGCACAATCCATTCTAATTCATTCGTACGATCCATTCTAATTCATTCGTTCGATCCATTCTAATTCATTCGTACGATCCATTCTAATTCATTCATACGATACATACTACTTCATTCGCACGATCCATTCTAATTTATTCCTATGATCCATTCTAATTCATTCGCACGAATGTAACCATTCTAATTTATTTGTACGATCCATTCTAATTCATTCGTACGAATTAGAATGGATACATTCGAGCGAATGAATTAGAATGGATTAGAAAGGTTACATTTGTGAGAATGAATTAGAATGGATCGTACGAATGAATTAGAATGGATCGTACGAATGGATTAGAATGGATTGTACGAATGGATTAGAATGGATCGTACGAATGAATTAGAATGGATCGTACAAATGAATTAGAAAAGTTACATTCGTGAGAATGAATTAGAATGGATCGTGCGAATTAATTAGAATGGATCGTATGAATGAATTTGAATGGATACATTTGTGCGAAAGAATCTGAATGGATTGTATGAATGAATTACAATGGATCGTACGAATGAATTAGAATGGATCGTACGAATGAATTAGAATAGCTCATACGAATGAATTAGAATGATTCGTTCGAATGAATTAGAATGGTTACAATCGTGCGAATGAATTAGAATAGATCGTACGAATGAATTAGAATGGATCGTACGAATAAATTAGAAAGGATCGTGATCGATACATTCGTGCGAATGAATTAGAATGGATTGTACGTATGAATTAGAATGGATCGTGCGAATAAACTAGAATGGATACATACATTCATGCGAATGAATTAGAATGGATCGTATGAATGAGTTAGAATGGATCGTATGAACGAATTAGAATGGATACATTCAAGCGAATGAATTAGAATGGATGATATAAAAGAATTAGAATGGATCATATGAATGAATTAGAATGGATCGTGCGAATGAATTAGAATGGATCATACGAATGAATTAGAATGAATCGTACGAATGAATTAGAATGGATCATACGAATGAATTAGAATGGATCGTGCGAATGATTTAGAATGGATCGTACGAATGAATTAGAATGGATCGTGCGAATGAATTAGAATGGATCATACAAATGAATTAGAAAGGTTACATTCGTGAGAATGAATTAGAATCGATCGTATGAATTAATTAGAATGGATCATGCGAATGAATTTGAATAGATCGTACGAATGAATAAGAATGGATCATACGAATGAATTAGAATGGATACTTTCGAGCGAATGAATTAGAATAGATCATAGGAATGAATTAGAATGGATCATACGAATGAATTAGAATGGATCGGGCGAATGAATTAGAATGGATTGTATGAATGAATTAGAATGGATACATTCGTGCGAATGAATTAGAATGGATCATACGAATGAATTAGAATGGATCGTACGAATGGATTAGAATGGATCGTACGAATGGATTAGAATGGACCGTACGAATGAGTTAGAATGGATCGTACAAATGGATTAGAATGGATCGTACGAATGAATTTGAATGGATCATGCGAATGAGTTTGAATGGATCGTACGAATGAATTAGAATGGATCATCTGAACGAATTAGAATAGATCGTACGAATGAATTAGAATGGATACATTCGTACGATCCATTCTAATTCATTTGTACGATCCATTCTTATTCATTCGTACGATCCATTCAAACGTACGAATGAATTAGAATGGATCATAAGAATGAATTAGAATGGATCGTGCAAATGAATTAGAATGGATACATTCGTGCGAATGAATTAGAATGGATCGCAGGAATGAATTAGAATGGATCGTACGAATGAATTAGAATGGTTACATTCGTGTGAATGAATTAGAATGGATCGTACGAATGGATTAGAATGGATCGTACAAATGAATTAGAATAGATCGTGCAAATAAATTAGAATCGATCGTGCGAATGAATTAGAATGGTTCGTACGTTTGAATTAGATTGGATTTGTGCGAATGAATTAGAATGGATACATTCGTGCGAATGAATTAGAATAGACCGTATGAATGAATTAGAATGGATCGTGCGAATGAATTAGAATGGATCGTGCGAATGAATTAGAATGGATAGTACGAATTAATTTGCACGATCCATTCTAATTCATTTGCACGATCCATTCTAATTCATTTGCACGAATGAAATATTGCACGATCCATTCTAATTCATTTGCACGATCTATTCTAATTCATTCCTATGATCCATTCTAATTCATTCGTACGATCCATTCTAATTCATTCGCTCGAATGTATCCATTCTAATTCATTCGTACGATCCATTCTAATTCGTTCATAAGATCCATTTTAATTCATTCGTACGATCCATTCAAATTCATTCGCATGATCCATTCTAATTCATTCATACGATCCATTCTAATTCATTCGTATGATCCATTCTAATTCGTTCGTACGATCCATTCTAATTCATTCGCACTAATGTATCTATTCTAATTCATTCGTACGATCCATTCTAATTCGTTCATACGATCCATTCTAATTCGTTCGTACGATCCATTCTAATTCGTTCGTACGATCCATTCTAACTCATTCGCACGATCCATTCTAATTCATTCTCACGAATGTAACCTTCCTAATTCATTTGTATGATCCATTCTAATTCATTCGTACGATCCATTCTAATGCATTCGTACGATCCATTCTAATCAATTCATACGATCCATTCAAATTCATTTGTACGCTCCATTCTTATTCATTCGCACAATCCATTCGAACGATCCATTCTAATCCATTCGTACGATCCATTCTAATTCATTCGTACGATCCATTCTAATTCATTCTCACAAATGTAACCTTTCTAATTCATTTGTACGATCCATTCTAATTCATTCGTACGATCCATTCTAATTCATTCGTACGATCCATTCTATTTCATTCGTATGATCTATTCTAATTCATTCGCACGAATGTAACCATTCTAATCCATTAGTACGATCCATTATTATTCATTCCTACGAATGTATCCATTCTAGTTCATTCGTACGCTCCATTCTAATTCATTCGTACGCTTCATTCTTATTCATCGCACAAATATATCCATTCTAATTCATTCGCACAATCGATTCTAATTCATTCGTACGATCCATTCTAATTCATTCGTATGATCCATTCTAACTCATTCGGTGGATCCATTCTAATTCATTCGTACAATCCATTCTAATTCATTCGCACGATCCATTCTAATTTATTCGTATGATCCATTCTAATTCATTCGTACGATCTATTCTAATTCATTCGCACGAATGTAACCATTCTAATTCATTCGTACGATTCATTCATTCGTATGAGCTATTCTAATTCATTCGTACGATCCAATCTAATTCATTCGTACGATCCATTCTAATCCATTCGTACGATCCATTCTAATTCAATCGTACGATCCATTCTAATTCATTCTCACAAATATAACCTTTCTAATTAATTTGTACGATTTATTCTAATTCATTCGTACGATCCATTCTAATCCATTCGTACGATCTATACTAATTCATTCTAATTCCTTCGTACGATCCATTCGTATGATCCATTCTAATTCATTCGCACAAATGCATCCATTTTAATTCATTCATAAGATCCATTCTAATTTATTCATACGATCCATTCTAATTCATTCACACGATCCATTCTAATTCATTCATACGATCCATTCTAATTCATTCGGATGAATATATCTTTTCTAATTCATTCATATGATCCATTCTAATTTATTCGCATGATCTATTCTAATTCATTCGTACGATCCATTCTAATTCATTCGCACGATCCATTCTAATTTATTCGTACGATCCAATCTACTTCATTCGTACGATCTATTCTAATTCATTCGCACGATCCATTCTAATTCATTCGTACGATCCATTCTCACGAATGTAACCTTTCTAATTCATTTGTATAATCCATTCTAATTCATTCGTACGAATGAATTTGAATGGATCGTACGAATGAATTAGAATAGATCGTACGAATGAATTAGAATTGATCGTACGAATAAATTAGAATGGATCGTACGAATAAATTAGAATGGATCGTACGAATGAATTAGAATAGACCGTGCGAATAAATTAGATTGGATCATACGAATGAATTAGAATAGATATATTCATGCGAATGAATTAGAATGGATCGTACGAATAAATTAGAATGGATCATATGAATAAATTAGAATGGATTGTACGAATGAATTAAAATGGATACATTTGTGCGAATGAATTAGAATGGATCATACGATTGAATTTGAATGGATCGTACGAATAAATTATAATGGATACATTTGTGCGATGAATAAGAATGGAGCGTACGAATGAATTAGAATGGAGCGTACGAATGAACTAGAATGGATACATTCGTGCGAATGAATTAGAATGGATCATATGAAAGAATTAGAATGGATCGTGCGAATGAATTAGAAAGGATCGTACGAATGAGTTAGAATGGATATATTCGTGCGAATGAATTAGAATGGATCGTACGAATGAATTAGATTGGATCGTACGAATAAATTGGAATGGATACATTCATGCAAATGAATTAGAATGGATCGTACGAATGAATTAGAATGGATCATACGAATGAATTAGAATGGATCGTACGAATAAATTAGAATGGATCAGATGAATAAATTAGAATGGTTACATTCGTGCGAATGAATTAGAATGGATCGTACGAATGGATTAGAATGGATCGTACGAATGGATTAGAACGCATTATACGAATGAATTAGAATAGATACATTTGTGCGAATGAATTAGATTGCATCGTACGAATGAATTTGAATGCATTACAATTCATTCGTATAATCTAATTCTAATTCATTCGTACGATCCATTCTAATTCATTCGTACGATCCATTCTAATCCATTCGTACGATCCATTCTAATTCATTCATACGATCCATTCTAATTCATTCGTACAAATGTATCCATTCTAATCCATTCTAATTCATTCATACGATCCATTCTAATTCTTTCGCACGAATGTAACCATTCTAATTCATTTGTACGATCCATTCTAATTCATTCGTACGATCCATTCTAACTTATTCCTATGATCCATTCTAATTCATTCGCACGAATGTATCCATTCTAATTCATTCGTACAATGCGTTCTAATCCATTCGTACGATCCATTCTAATCCATTCGTATGATCCATTCTAATTCATTCGCACGAATGTAACCATTCTAATTCATTTATATGATCAATTCTAATTCATTCGTACGATCCTGTCTAATTCATTAGTACGATCCATTCAGATTCATTCGCACAAATGTATCCATTCGCACGATCTATTCTTATTCATTTGTACGATCCATTTTAATTCATTTGCATGATCCATTCTAATTCATTCGTATGATACATTCATGCGAATGAATTAGAATGGATCGTACGAATGAATTAGAATGGATACATTCGAGCGAATGAATTAGAATGGCACGTACGAATGAATTAGAATGGATCATAGGAATGAATTAGAATGGATCGTGCCAATGATTTAGAATGGATACATTCGTGCGAATGAATTAGAATAGATCATATGAATGAATTAGAATGGATCGTATGAATAAATTAGAATGGATCGTGCGAATGAATTAGAATGGATAGTGCGAATGAATTAGAATGGATCGTACGAATGAATTGGAATGGATTGTACGAATAAATTAGAATAGATCATACGAATGAATTAGAATGGATCATACGAATTAATTAGAATGGATCGTGCGAATGAATTAGAATGGATCGTACGAATGCATTAGAATGGATCGTACGAACAAATTAGAATGGATCGTACGAATGAATTAGAATGGATACATTCGAGCGAATGAATTAGAATGGATCGTACGAATGAATTAGAATGGATCATAGGAATGAATTAGAATGGATCGTGCAAATGAATTAGAATGGATACATTCCTGCGAATGAATTAAAATAGATCATACGACTGAAATAGAATGGATCGTAGGAATGAATTAGAATGGATCGTGCGAATGAATTAGAATGGATTGTACGAATGAATTAGAATGGATACATTCGAGCGAATGAATTAGAATAGATCGTAGGAATGAATTAGAATGGATCATACGAATGAATTAGAATGGATCGTATGAATGAATTAGAATGGATCGTACGAATTAATTAGAATGGATATGTTTGTGAGAATGAATTAGAATGGATCGTACGAATGAATTAGAATGGATCGTACGAATGAATTTGAATGGATCGTACGAATGAATTAGAATGGATCGAACGAATGAATTAGAATGGATACATTCAAGCGAATGAACTAGAATAGATATTAGGAATGAATTAGAATGGATCATACGAATGAATTAAAATGGATCGTGCGAATGAATTCGAATGGATTGTACGAATGAATTAGAATGGATCGAACGAATGAATTAGAATGGATACATTCGAGGGAATGAATTAGAATAGATCGTAGGAATGAATTAGAATGGAGTATACGAATGAATTAGAATGGATCGTACGAACGAATTAGAATGGATCGTACGAATGAATTAGAATGGATCGTACGAACGAATTAGAATGGATCGTATGAACGAATTAGAATGGATCGTACGAATGAATTAGAATGGATACATTCGAGCGAATGAATTAGAATGGATCATACGAATCAATTAGAATGGATCATAGGAATGAATTAGAATAGATCGTGCGAATGAATTAGAATGGATCGTACGAATGAATTACAATGGATCGTACGAATGAATTAGAATGGATTGTGCGAATGTATCTATTCTAATTCATTCATATGATTCATTCTAATTCATTCGTACGATCCATTCTAATTCATTCGTATGATCCATTCTAATTCATTCGTACGATCCATTCTAATTCATTTGCATGAATGTATCCATTCTAATTTATTCGTACGAATGAATTAGAATGGATCGTACGAACGAATTAGAATTAGAATGGTTACATTCGTGCGAATGAATTAGAATAGATCGTACAAATGGATTAGAATGGATCGTACGAATGGATTAGAATGCATTGTACGAATGAATTAGAATAGATACATTTATGCGAATGAATTAGATTGCATCGTACGAATGAATTTGAATGGATCGTACGAATGAATTAGAATGGATCGTGCGAATGAATTAGAATGGATCATGCGAATGAATTAGAATGGATCGTATGAATAAATAAGAATGGATCGTACGAATGAATTTGAAAGGATTGTACGAATGAATTAGAATGGATCGTACGAATGAATTAGAATGGATCATATGAATAAATTAGAATGGATCGTACGAATGAATTAGAATGGATACATTTGTGCGAATGAATTATAATGGATCGTAGAAATGAATTAGAATGGATCGTGCGAATGAATTAGAATGGATCATACGAATAAATTAGAATGGATCGTGCGAATGAATTAGAATGGATCGTACGAATGAATTAGAATGGACCCACCGAATGAGTTAGAATGGATCATACGAATGAATTAGAATGGATCGTACGAATGAATTAGAATGGATACATTCGAGCGATTGAATTAGAATAGATCGTAGGAATGAATTAGAATGGATCATACGAATGAATTAGAATGGATCGTGCGAATGAATTAGAATGGATTGTACGAATGAATTAGAATGGATACATTCGAGCGAATGAATTAGAATAGATCATAGGAATGAATTAGAATGGATCATACGAATGAATTAGAATGGATCGTGTGAATGAATTAGAATGGATTGTACGAATGAATTAGAATGCATACATTCGTGCGAATGAATTTGAATGGATCGGACGAATGAATTAGAATGTATCGTACGATTCATTCTAATTCATTCGTACGATCCATTCTAATGCATTCGTACGATTCATTCTAATCCATTCGCACGATCCATTCTAATTCATTCGTACGATCCATTCTAATTCATTCGCACGATCCATTCTAATCCATTCGTATGATCCATTCTAATCCATTCGTACGATCCATTCTAATTTATTCGTACGATCCATTCTAATTCATTCCTATGTATCCATTCTAATTCATTCATATGATCCATTCTAATCCTTTCATACAATCCATTCTAATTCATTCGCACGATCCATTCTAATTCATTCGTATGATCCATTCTAATTCATTCCTACGATCTATTCTAATTCATTTGCTTGAATGTATCCATTCTAATTCATTCGTACGATCCATTTCAATCCATTTGTACGATCTATTCAAATTCATTCGCACGAATGTAACCATATGGATCGTACGAATAAATTAGAATGGATATATTCGTGCGAATGAATTATATTGGATCGTACAAATGAATTAGAATGGATCATGCGAATGAATTAGAATAGATTGTACGGATGAATTAGAACGGATACATTTGTGCGAATGAATTAGAATGGATCGTGCGAATGAATTAGAATGGATCGTACGAATGGATTAGAATGGATCGTACGAATGAATTGGAATGGATCGTACGAAGGAATTAGAATAGTTACATTCCTGCGAATGAATTAGAATGGATTGTACAAATGGATTAGAATGGATCGTACGAATGGATTAGAATTGATCGTACGAATGAATTAGAATGGATCGTACAAATGAATTAGAAAGGTTACATTTGTGAGAATGAATTAGAATGGATCGTACGAATGGATTAGAATGGATCGTACGAGTGGATTAGAATGGATCGTACGAATGGGTTAGGATGGATCGTACGAATGAATTAGAATGGATCATACAAATGAATTAGAAAGGTTACATTCGTGAGAATGAATTAGAATGGATCGTGCGAATGAATTAGAATTGATCATACGAATGAATTAGAATGGATCGTACGAATGAATTAGATTGCAACGTATGATCCATTCTAATTCATTCGCACGATCCATTCTAATTCATTCGTATGATCAATTCTATTTCATTCGCACGATCCATTCTAATTCATTCGTACGATCCATTCTAATTCATTCGCACGAATGTAACCATTCTAATTCATTTGTACGATCCATTCTAATTCATTGCTATGATCCATTCTAATTCATTCGCACGAATGTATCCATTCTAATTCATTTGCATGATCTATTCTAATCCATTCGTACGATCCATTCTAATCCATTCGTATGATCCATTCTAATTCATTCATACGCTCCATTCTTATTCATCGCACAAATGTATCCATTCTAATTCATTCGTACGATCCATTCTAATTCATTCGCACGATCGATTCTAATTCATTCGTATGATCCATTCTAATTCATTCGTACGATCCATTCTAATTCATTCGTACGATCCATTCTAATTCATTCGCATGATCTATTCTAATTCATTCATACAATCCATTCTAATTCATTCGTACGATCCATTCTAATTCATTCGCACTATCCATTATAATTCATTCGTACGATCCATTCTAATTCATTCGTATGATCCATTCTAATTCATTCGTACAAATGTATCCATTCTAATTCATTCGTACGATCCATTCTAATTCATTCATACGATCTATTCTAATTCATTCGCACGAATGTATCCATTCTAATTCATTTGCACGATCCATTCTAATCCATTCGTAAGATCCATACTAATTCATTCTCACGAATGTAACCTTTCTAATTCATTTGTATGATCCATTCTAATTCATTCGCACGATCCATTCTAATTCATTCGTACGATCCATTCTAATTCATTCTAATTTATTCGTTCAAATATATCCATTCTAATTCATTGTAATTTATTCGTACGATCCATTCTAATTCATTCGTACGATCCATTCTAATTCATTCGCACGAATGTATCCATTCTAATTCATTCGTACAATCCATTCTAATTCATTCTTACGATCCATTCTAATTCATTCCTATGATCCATTCGCACAAATGTATCCATTCTAATTCATTTGTACGATCCATTCTAATTCATTCGTACGATCCATTCTAATTCATTCGTACGATCCATTCAAATTCATTCGCACGATCCATTCTGATTCATTCGTACGATTCATTCTAATTCATTCGTACGATACATTCAAATTCATTCGAATGTATCCATTCTAATTCATTCGTTCGATCTATTCTAATTCATTCGTACGATCCATTCTAATTCATTCGCACGATCCATTCTAATTCATTTGTATGATCCATTCTAATTCATCGCACGATCCATTCTAATTCATTCGCTCGAATGTATCCATTCTAATTCATTCGTACGATCCATTCTAATGCATTCGTACGATCCATTCTAATTCGTTCGTACGATCCATTCTAATTTATTCGTTCAAATATATCCATTCTAATTCATTCGTACGATCCATTCTAATTCATTCGCACGATCCATTCTAATTCAATCGTATCATCCATTCTAATTCATTCGCACAAATGTATCCATTATAATTCATTCGTACGACCCATTCTAATTCATTCGCACGATCCATTCTAATTCATTCCAACGATCTATTCTAATTCATTCGTACGATCCATTCTAATCTATTCGTACGATCCATTCTAATTCATTCGCACGAATGTAACCATTCTAATTCGTTCGTACGATCCATTCTAATTCATTCGTACGATCCATTCTACTCCATTCGTACGATCCATTCTAATTCATTCGCACTATCCATTCTAATTCATTCGCACAAATGCATCCATTCTAATTCATTCGTACAATCCATTCTAATTCATTCATACGAATAAATTGGAATAGATACATTCATGCAAATGAATTAGAATGGATCGTACGAATGAATTAGAATGGATCATACGAATGAATTATAATGTATCGTACGAATGGATTAGAATGAATCGTACAAATGCATTAGAATGGATACATTCGAGCGAATGAATTAGAATGGATCGTACGAATGAATTACAATGGATCGTACGAATGAATTAGAATGGATTGTCCGAATGTATCTATTCTAATTCATTCATATGATCCATTCTAATTCATTCATACGATCCATTCTAATTCCTCCGTATGATCCATTCTAATTCATTCGTACGATCCATTCTAATTCATTTACATGAATGTATCCATTCTAATTTATTCGTACGAATGAATTAGAATGGATCATACGAACGAATTAGAATGGATCGTAGGAATGAATGTATTCATTCGTACGATTCATTCTAATTCATTCGTACGATCCATTCTAATGCATTCGTACGATCCATTCTAATTCATTCGTCCGATCCATTCTAACTCATTCGCACGAATGTATCCATTCTAATTCATTCATACAATCCATTCTAATTCATTCGCACGATCCATTTTAATTCATTCGTATGATCCATTCTAATTCATTCCTACGATCTATTCTAATTCATTCGCTCGAATGTATCCATTCTAATTCATTCGTTCGATCCATTCTAATTCATTCATACGATCTATTCTAATTCATTCGCACAATCCATTCTAATTCATTTGTATGATCCATTCTAATTCATCGCACGATCCATTCTAATTCATTCGCTCGAATGTATCCATTCTAATTCATTCGTACGATCCATTCTAATGCATTCGTACAATCCATTCTAATTCGTTCGTACGATCCATTCTAATTTATTCGTTCAAATATATCCATTCTAATTCATTCGTACGATCCATTCTAATTCATTCGCACGAATGTAACCATTCTAATTCGTTCGTACGATCCATTCTAATTCATTCGTACGATCCATTCTAATCCATTCGTACGATCCATTCTAATTCATTCTCACTATCCATTCTAATTCATTCGCACAAATGTATCCATTCTAATTCATTCGTACAATCCATTCTAATTCATTCATACGAATAAATTAGAATGAATACATTCATGCAAATGAATTAGAATGGATCGTACGAATGAATTAGAATGGATCATACGAATGAATTATAATGGATCGTACGAATGGATTAGAATGATTCGTACGAATGCATTAGAATGGATACATTCGAGCGAATGAATTAGAATGGATCTTACGAATGAATTACAATGGATCGTACGAATGAATTAGAATGGATTGTCCGAATGTATCTATTCTAATTCATTCATATGATCCATTCTAATTCATTCGTACGATCCATTCTAATTCATTCGTAAGATCCATTCTAATTCATTCGTATGATCCATTCTAATTCATTTGCATGAATGTATCTATTCTAATTTATTCATACGAATGAATTAGAATGGATCGTACGAACGAATTAGAATGGATCGTAGGAACGAATGTATTCATTCGTACGATTCATTCTAATTCATTCGTATGATCCATTCTAATGCATTCGTACGATACATTCTAATTCATTCGTCCGATCCATTCTAATTCTTTCGCACGAATGTATCCATTCTAATTCATTCGTATAAATCCATTCTAATTCATTCGCACGATCCATTCTAATTCATTCGTATGATCCATTCTAATTCATTCCTACGATCTATTCTAATTCATTCGCTCGAATGTATCCATTCTAATTCATTTGTTCGATCCATTCTAATTCATTCGTACGATCCATTCTAATTCATTCGCACAATCCATTCTAATTCATTTGTATGATCCATTCTAATTCATCGCACGATCCATTCTAATTCATTCGCTCGAATGTTTCCATTCTAATTCATTCGTACGATCCATTCTAATGCATTCGTACGATCCATTCTAATTCGTTCGTACGATCCATTCTAATTTATTCGTTCAAATTTATCCATTCTAATTCATTCGTACGATCCATTCTAATTCATTCGCACGATCCATTCTAATTCGTTTGTACGATCCATTCTAATTCATTCCTACGATCCATTCTAATTCATTCGCACGAATGTATCCATTCTAATTCATTTGCACGATCCAATCTAATTCATTCCTATGATCCATTCTAATTCATTCGTATGATACATTCATACGACTGAATTAGAATGGATTGTACGAATGAATTAGAATTGATCATACGAATGAATTTGAATGGGTTGTACGAATGAATTAGAATGGGTCGTGCGAATGAATTTGAATGGATCATACGAATGAATTAGAATGGATCATATGAATGAAATAGAATGGTTACATTCGTGCGAATGAATTAGAATGGATCGTACGAATGGATTAGAATGGATCGTACGAATGGATTAGAACGCATTGTACGAATGAATTAGAATGGTTACATTCATGCAAATGAATTAGAATGGATCGTACGAATGAATTAGAATAGATCGTATGAATGAATTAGAATGGATCGTACGAATGAATTAGAATGGATCGTGCGAATGAATTAGAATGGATCGTGCGAATGAATTAGAATGGATCTTGCGAATGAATTAGAGTGGATACATTCGTACAAATGAATTAGAATGGATCGTACGAATGAATTAGAATGGATCGTACGAATTAATTAGAATGGTTACATTCGTGCGAATGAATTTGAATGGATCGTACGAATGAATTAGAACGGATCGAACGAATGAATTAGAATGGATACATTCGAGCGAATGAATTAGAATAGATCGTAGGAATGAATTAGAATGGATCATACGAATGGATTAGAATGGATCGTACGAATGAATTAGAATGGATCGTACAAATGAATTAGAATAGCTCATACGAATGAATGAATCGTACGAATGAATTAGAATGGATCGTACGATCTATTCTAATCCATTCGTACGATCCATTCTAATTCATTCGCACGAATGTAACCATTCTAATTCATTCGTACGATCCATTCTAATTCATTCCTACGATCTATTCTAATTCATTCGCTCGAATGTATCCATTCTAATTCATTCGTTCGATCCATTCTAATTCATTTGTACGATCCATTCAAATTCATTCGCATGATCCATTCTAATTCATTCGTACAATCCATTCTAATTCATTCTCACGAATGTAACCTTTCTAATTCATTTGTACGATCCATTCTAATTCATTCGTACGATCCATTCTAATCCATTCGAACGATCCATTCTAATCCATTCGTACGATCCATTCTAATTCATTCGCACGAATGTAACCATTCTAATTCATTCGTACGATCCATTCTAATTCATTCCTACGATCCATTCTAATTCATTCGCACGAATGTATCCATTCTAATTCAATTGCACGATCCATTCTAATTCATTCCTATGATCCATTCTAATTCATTCATACGATCCATTCTAATTAATTCGCTCGAATGTATCCATTCTAATTCATTCGTACGATCCATTCTAATTCGTTCGTACGATCCATTCTAATTCATTCGTACGATCCATTCTAATTCATTCATCCGATCCATTCTAATTCATTCACACGAATGTATTAGAATGGATCAAATTCATTCGCCCGAATGTAACCTTTCTAATTAGAATGGATCGTACAAATGAATTAGAATGGATCATACGAATGAATTAGAATGGATCGTACGAATGAATTAGAATGGATACATTCGAGCGAATGAATTAGAATGGATCGTATGAATAAATTAGAATGGATCATAGGAATGAATTAGAATGGATCGTGCAAATGAATTAGAATGGATACATTCGTGCGAATGAATTAGAATGGATCGTACGAATGAATTAGAATGGATAGTGCGAATGAATTAAAATTGATTCGTACGAATGAATTAGAATGGATCGTACGAATGGATTAGAATGGATCGTACGAATGGATTAGAATGGATCATAGGAATGAATTAGAATGGATCATACAAATGAATTACAAAGGTTACATGCGTGAGAATGAATTAGAATGGATCATGCGAATGAATTAGAATGGATGATAGGAATGAATTAGAATGGATCGTGCTAATGAATTAGAATGGATCGTACGAATAGATTAGAATGGATCGTATCGTCCGAACGAATTAGAATAGATCGTGCGAATGAATTAGAATGGATCATACAAATGAATTAAAATGGATACATTTGTACGAATGAATTAGAATGAATCATACGAATGAATTAGAATAGATCATACGAATGAATTAGAATATATCATCTGAATGAATTAGAATGGATCGTACGTTTGAATTAGATTGGATTGTGCGAATGAGAATGGATACATTCGTGCGAATGAATTAGAATAGATCGTATGAATGAATTAGAATGGATCGTACGAATGAATTAAAATGGATCGTGCGAATGAATTTGAATGGATCTTGCGAATCAATTAGAATCGAACGAACGAATGAATTAGAATGGATACATTTGTGCGAATGAATTAGAATGGATTGTACGAATGAATTAGAATGAATCATACGAATGAATTAGAATGGATCGTGCGAATGAATTTGAATGGATCGTACGAATGAATTAGAATGAATCGTACGATCGATCCATTCTAATTTTTTCACACGATCAATTTAATTCATTCGCACGAATGTATACATTCTAATTCATTCCTACGATCTATTCTAATTTAGAATGGATCATACGAATGAATTAGAATAGAGCATAGGAATGAATTAGAATGGATCATATGAATGAATTAGAATGGATCGTGCAAATGAATTAGAATTGATCATACGAATGACTTAGAATGGATCGGACGAATGAATTAGAATGGATACATTTGTACGAATGAATTAGAATGGATCGTACGAATGAATTAGAATGGATCGTACAAATGAATTAGAAAGGTTACATTTGTGAGAATGAATTAGAATGGATCGTACGAATGAATTAGAATGGATCGTACGAATGAATTAGAATGGATCGGACGAATAAATTAGAATGAATCGTACGATCCATTCTAATTCATTCTCACAAATGTAACCTTTCTAATTCATTTGTACGATCCATTCTAATTCATTCGTATGATCCATTCTAATTCATTCGCACGATCCATTCTAATTCATTCATACGATCCATTCTAATTCATTCACACTATCCATTCTAATTCATTCGTACGATCCATTCTAATTCATTTGCTCGAATGTAACCATTCTAATTCATTCGTATGATCCATTCTAATTCTTTCCTACGATCCATTCTAATTCATTCTCACGAATGTATCCATTCTAATTCATTTGCACGATCCATTCTAATTCATTCGTACGATCCATTCTAATTCATTCCTATGATCATACGAATTTATTCGCAAGAATGTATCCATTCTAATTTATTCGTACGAATGTATCCATTCTAATTCATTCGCACGATCCATTCTAATTCATTCGTACGATCGATCCATTCTAATTTATTCGCACGATCTATTCTAATTCATTCGCACGAATGTATCCATTCTAATTCATTCGTACGATTCATTCTAATTCATTCGTATGATCCATTCTAATTCATTCGCTCGAATGTATCCATTCTAATTCATTCGTACGATCCATTCTAATTCATTCGTACGATCCATTCTAATTCATTCGCATGATCCATTCGTATGATCCATTCTAATTCATTCGCACGAATGAATTTGAATGGATCGTACGAATGAATTAGAATGGATCGTACGAATGAATTAGAATGGATACATTCGTGCGAATGAATTAGAATAGATCGTGCAAATAAATTAGAATGGATCGATCGTACGAATGAATTAGAATGGATCGTGCGAATGAATTAGAATGGATCGTACGAAAGAATTAGAATGGATCGTACGAATGAATTAGAATGGATCGAACGAATGAATTAGAATGGATACATTCGAGCGGAATGAATTAGAATGGATCGTACGATCCATTCTAATTCATTCTCACAAATGTATCCATTCAAATTCGTTCGTACGATCCATTCTAATTCATTCGCACGATCCGTTCTAATTCATTCCTATGATCCATTCTAATTCATTCGCACGAATGTAACCATTCTAATTCATTCGTACGATCCATTCTAATTCATTCCTACGATCCATTCTAATTCATTCGCACGAATGTATCCATTCTAATTTATTTGCACGATCCATTCTAATTCATTCCTATGATCCATTCTAATTCATTCGTACGATCCATTCTAATTCATTCGCTCGAATGTATCCATACTAATTCATTTGTACAATCTATTCTAATTCATTCGTATGATCCATTCTAATTTATTCGCACGAATGAATTTGAATGGATCGTACGAATGAATTAGAATGGATCGTACGAATGAATTAGAATGGATACATTCGTGCGAATAAATTAAAATAGATCGTGCGAATAAATTAGAATGGATCGATCGTACGAATGAATTAGAATGGATCGTTCGAATGAATTAGAATGGATCGTACGAATGAATTAGAATGGATCGAACGAATGAATTAGAATGGATCGAACGAATGAATTAGAATGGATACATTCGAGAGGAATGAATTATAAAGGATCGTACGATCCGTTCTAATTCATTCTCACAAATGTATCCATTCTAATTCATTCGTATGATCCATTCTAATTCATTCGCACGATCCATTCTAATTCATTTGCATGAGAATATATCCATTCTAATTCATTCGCACGATCCATTCTAATTCATTCCTATGATCCATTCTAATTCGTTCGTACGATCCATTCTAATTCATTCTCACAAATGTAACCTTTCTAATTCATTTGTACGATCCATTCTAATTCATTCGTACGATCCATTCTAATCCATTCGTACGATCCATTCAAATCCATTCATATGATCCATTCTAGTTCATTCGTAGGAATGAATTAGAATGGACACATTTGTACGAATGAATTAGAAAGGATACATTCGAGCGAATAAATTAGAATGGATACATTCATACGACTGAATTAGAATGGATCGTACTAATGAATTAGAATGGATCGTACGAATGAATAAGAATGGATCGTACGAATCCATTCTAATGAATCGTACGAATGAATTAGAATGGATCGTGCGAATGAATTAGAATGGATCGTACGAATGAATTAGAATGGATCGTACGAATGAATTAGAATGGATATATTCGTGCAAATGAATTAGAATGGATCGTGCGAATGAATTAGAATGGATCATACGAATGAATTAGATTGGATACATTTGTGAGAATGAATTAGAATGGATCGTACGATCCATTCTAATTCATTCCGCTCGAATGTATCCATTCTAATTCATTCGTTCGATCCATTCTAATTCATTCGTACGATCCACTCTAATTCATTCGTACGATCCATTCTAATTCATTCGCACGATCCATTCTAATTCATTCGTACGATCGATCCATTCTAATTTATTCGCACGATATATTATAATTCATTCGCATGAATGTATCCATTCTAATTCATTCGTACGATCCATTCTAATTCATTCGTACAATCCATTCAAATTCATTCGTGCGAATGAATTAGAATGGATCGTACGAATGGATCATGCGAATGAATTAGAATGGATCGTACGAATGAATTAGAATGGATCGTACGAATGAATTAGAATGGATACATTCGAGCGAATGAATTAGAATGGATCGTACGAATCAATTAGAATTGATCATAGGAATGAATTAGAATGGATGTGCAAATGAATTAGAATGGATACATTCGTGCGAAAGAATTAGAATGGATCGTAGGAATGAATTAGAATAGATCGTACGAATGAATTAGAATTGATCGTGCGAATGAATTAGAATGAATCGTACGAATGAATTAGAATGGATCGTACGAATGAAGTAGAATGGATCGTACAAATGAATTAGAAAGGTTACATTCGTGAGAATGAATTAGAATGGATCGTACAAATGAATTAGAATGGATCATGCGAATGAATTTGAATAGATCGTACGAATGAATTAGAATGGATCGAACGAATGAATTAGAATGGATACATTCGAGCGAATAAATTAGAATAGATCGTAGGAATGAAATAGAATGGATCGTACGAATGAATTAGAATGGCTACATTCGTGCGAATAAATTAGAATGGATCATACGAATGGATTAGAATGTATCGTACGATCCATTCTAATTCATTCGTACGATTTATTCATTCGTATGAGCTATTCTAATTCATTCGTACGATCCATTCTAATTCATTCGTACGATCCATTCTAATCCATTCGTATGATCCATTCTAATTCATTCCTACGATCTATTCTAATTCATTCACTCGAATGTATCTATTCTAATTCATTCGTATGATCCATTCAAATTCATTCGTACGAATATAACCATTCTAATTCATTCGTACAATCCATTCTAATTCATTCGTACGATCCATTCTAATTCATTTGTATGAATTTATCCATTCTAATTCATTCGCACGATCCATTCTAATTCATTCGCATGATCCATTCTAATTCATTCGTACGATCCATTCTAATTCATTCGTACGTTCCATTCTAATTCATTCGTACGATCCATTCTAATTAATTCATACAATCCATTGTAATTCATTCGTACGATCCATTCTAATTCATTTGCATTAATGTAACCATTCTAATTCATTCGTACAATGCGTTCTAATCCATTCGTACGATCCATTCTAGTCCATTCGTACGATCCATTCTAATTCATTCGCACGAATGTAACCATTCTAATTCATTCGTACGATCCTTTCTAATTCATTCGTACGATCCATTCTAATTCATTTGTACGATCCAACCTAATTCATTCGCACGGTCCATTCTAATTTATTCGTACGATCCATTCTAATTCATTCACACAAATGTATCCATTCTAATCCATTCATACGATCCATTCTAATTTATTCGCACAATCCATTCTAATTCATTTGCACAATCCATTCTAATTCATTCATACGATTCATTCTAATTCATTCGCACAAATGTGTCTATTCTAATTCATTTGCCCGATCCATTCTAATTCATTCCTATGATCCATTCTAATTCATTCGTACGATCCATTCTAATTCATTCGCTCGAATGTACCCATTCTAATTTATTCGTACGATCCATTCTAATTCATTCGCACGAATGTATCCATTCTAATTCATTCGTACAATCCATTCTAATTCATTCGTACGATCCATTCTAATTCATTCCTATGATCCGTTCGCACAAATGTATCCATTCTAATTCATTTGTACGATCCATTCTAATTCATTCGTACGATCCATTCTAATTCATTCGTACGATCCATTCAAATTCATTCGCACGATCCATTCTAATTCATTCGTACGATTCATTCTAATTCATTCGTACGATCCATTCAAATTCATTCGAATGTATCCATTCTAATTCATTCGTTCGATCCATTCTAATTCATTCGTACGATCCATTCTAATTCATTCGCACAATCCATTCTAA
This sequence comes from Chamaelirium japonicum, assembly GCA_947650365.1. NCBI lineage: Eukaryota > Viridiplantae > Streptophyta > Magnoliopsida > Liliales > Melanthiaceae > Chamaelirium > Chamaelirium japonicum. Next base: position 63,498,244 of record OX393555.1, on the reverse strand, counting down.
TTCATTTGTACGATCCATTTTAATTCATTCGCACGATCCATTCTAATTCATTCGTATGATCCATTCTAATTCATTCCTACGATCTATTCTAATTTATTCGCTCGAATGTATCCATTCTAATTCATTCGCTCGAATGTATCCATTCTAATTCATTCGCTCGAATGTATCCATTCTAATTCATTCACTCGAATGTATCAATTCTAATTCATTTGCACGATCCATTCTAATTCATTTGTATGATCCATTCTAAATCATTCGTACGATCCATTCTAATCCATTCGTACTATCCATTCTAATCCATTCGTACGATCTATTCTAATTCATTCGTACGATCCATTCTAATTCAATCGCTCGAATGTATCCATTCTAATTCATCCGTACGATCCATTCTAATCCATTCATACGATCCATTCTAAACCATTCGTACGATCTATTCTAATTCATTCGCACGAATGTAACCATTCTAATTCATTCATACGATCCATTCTAATTCATTCACATAATCCATTCTAATTCATTCGTACGATCCATTCTAATTCATTCGCACGATCTATTCTAATTCATTCCTATGATCCATTCTAATTCATTCATACGATCCATTCAAATTCATTCGCACGAATGTATCATATGAATGAATTATAATGGATCATGCGAATGAATTAAAATGGATCGTACAAATGAATTAGAATGGATCATGCGAACGAATTAGAATGGATCATACGAACGATTTAGAATAGATCGTACGAATGAATTAGAATGGATCGTACGAACGAATTAGAATGGATCGCACGAATGAATTAGAATGGATATATTCGAGCGAATGAATTAGAATGGATCGTACAAATGAATTAGAATGGATCATAGGAAGGAATTAGAATGGATCGTGCAAATGAATTAGAATGGATACATTCGTGCGAATGAATTAGAATGGATCGTAGGAATGAATTAGAATGGATCGTACGAATGAATTAGAATGGTTACATTCGTGCTAGTGAATTAGAATGGATCATACGAATGGATTAGAATGGATCGTACGAATGGATTAGAACGCATTGTACGAATGAATTAGAATAGATACATTTGTGCGAATGAATAAGAATGGATGGTACGAATGAATTAGAATGGATCGTACGAAAGAATTAGAATGGATCATACGAATGAATTAGAAAGGATCATACGAATGAATTAGAATCGATCGTGAGAATGAATTAGAATGGATCGTATGAATGAATTAGAATGGATACATTCGAGCGAATGAATTAGAATAGATCGTAGGAATGAATTAGAATGGATCATACGAATAAATTAGAATGGATCGTGCGAATGAATTAGAATGGATTGTACGAATGAATTACAATCGATACATTCGTGCGAATGAATTAGAATGAATCGGACGAATGAATTAGAATGGATCGTACGATTCATTCTAATTCATTCGTACGATCCATTCTAATGTATTCGTACGATTCATTCTAATTCATTCGCACGATTCATTCGAATGGATTAGAATGAATTCGAATGTACGATCCATTCTAATTCATTCGTACAATGCGTTCTAATCCATTCGTACGATCTATTCAAATCCATTTGTACGATCCATTCTAATTCATTCGCACAAATGTAACCATTCTAATTCATTCGTACGATCCATTCTAATTTATTCCTACGATCCATTCTAATTCATTCGCACGAATGTATCCATTCTAATTCATTTGCACGATCCATTCTAATTCATTCCTATGATCCATTCTAATTCATTCGTACGATCCATTCTAATTCATTCGCACAATCCATTCTAATTCATTCCTATGATCCATTCTAATTCATTCGTACGATCCATTCTAATTCGTTCATATGATCCATTCTAATTCATTCGTATGATCGATTCTAATTCATTCGCACAAATTTATCCATTCTAATTCATTCGTACGATCCATTCTAATTCATTTGCACTATCCATTCTGATTCATTCGTACGATCCATTCTAATTCATTCGTACGATCCATTCTAATCCATTCGTACGATCCATTCTAATTCATTCGTACAATGTGTTCTAATTCATTCGCACAATCCCTTCTAATTCATTTGCAAAATCCATTCTAATTCATTCGCACGATCCATTCTTATTAATTCGCACAAATGTATCCATTCTAAGTCATTCGTACGATCCATTCAAATTCAATTGTATGATCCATTCTAATTCATTCGCACAAATGTATCCATTTTAATTCATTCGTACGATCCATTCTAATTTATTCATACGATCCATTCTAATTCATTTGCACGATCCATTCTAATTCGTTCGTACGATCCATTCTAATTCGTTCGTACGATCCATTCTAATTCATTCGCACGATCCATTCTAATTCTTTCATATGATCCATTCTAATTCATTCGCACGAATGTATCCATTATAGTTCATTCGTACGCTCCATTCTAATTCATTCGTACGCTCCATTCTTATTCATCGCACAAATGTATCCATTCTAATTCATTCGTACGATCCATTCTAATTCATTCGTACGATCGATTCTAATTCATTCGTATAATCCATTCTAATTCATTCGTACGATCCATTCTAATTCTTTCGTACGACCCATTCTAATTCATTCGCACGATCTATTCTAATTCATTCGTACAATCCATTCCAATTCATTTGTACGATCCATTCTAATTCATTCGCACTATCCATTCTAATTCATTCGTATGATCCATTCTAATTCATTCGTACAATCCATTCTAATTCATTCTCATGAATGTAACCTTTCTAATTCATTTGTACGATCCATTCTAATCCATTCGTACGATCCATTCTAATCCATTCGTACGATCCATTCTAATTCATTCACACGAATGTAACCATTCTAATTCATTCGTACGATCCATTCTAATTCATTCCTACGATCCATTCTAATTCATTCGCACGAATGTATCCATTCTAATTCATTTGCACGATCCATTCTAATTCATTCCTATGATCCATTCTAATTCATTCGTACGATCCATTCTAATTCATTCGCTCGAATGTATCCATTCTAATTAGTTCGTACGATCCATTCTAATTCGTTCGTACGATCCATTCTAATTCATTCGTCCGATCCATTCTAATTCATTCGCACGAATGTATTAGAATTGATCAAATTCATTCGCTCGAATGTAACCTTTCTAATTAGAATGGATCGTACAAATGAATTAGAATGGATCATACGAATGAATTAGAATGGATCGTACGAATGAATTAGAATGGATACATTCGAGTGAATGAATTAGAATGGATCGTACAAATGAATTAGAATGGATCATAGGAATGAATTAGAATGGATCGTGCAAATGAATTAGAATGGATACATTCGTGCGAATGAATTAGAATGGATCGTACGAATGAATTAGAATGGATAGTGCGAATGAATTAGAATTGATTCGTACGAATGAATTAGAATGGATCGTACGAATGGATAAGAATGGTTCGTACGAATGGATTAGAATGGATCGTAGGAATGAATTAGAATGGATCGTGCGAATGAATTAGAATGGATCATAGGAATGAATTAGAATGGATCGTGCAAATGAATTAGAATGGATCGTACGAATGAATTAGAATGGATCGTGCGAATGAATTAGAATGGATCATAGGAATGAATTAGAATGGATCGTGCAAATGAATTAGAATGGATCGTACGAATAGATTAGAATGGATCGTATCGTCCGAACGAATTAGAACAGATCGTGCGAATGAATTAGAATGGATCATACGAATGAATTAAAATGGATACATTTGTACGATTGAATTAGAATGAATCATACGAATGAATTAGAATGGATCATACGAATGAATTAGAATATATCATGTGAATGATTTAGAATGGATCGTACGTTTGAATTAGATTAGATTGTGCGAATGAATTAGAATGGATACATTCGTGCGAATGAATTAGAATAGATCGTATAAATGAATTAGAATGGATCGTACGAATGAATTAGAATGGATCGTGCGAATGAATTTGAATGGATCGTGCGAATGAATTAGAATAGAACGAACGAATGAATTAGAATGGATACATTCGTGCGAATGAATTAGAATGGATTGTACGAATGAATTAGAATGAATCATACGAATGAATTAGAATGGATCATGCGAATGAATTTGAATGGATCGTACGAATGAATTAGAATGAATCGTACGATCGATCTATTCTAATTTATTCACACGATCTATTTAATTCATTCGCACGAATGTATCCATTCTAATTCATACCTACGATCTATTCTAATTTAGAATGGATCATACGAATGAATTAGAATAGATCATAGGAATGAATTAGAATGGATCATACGAATGAATTAGAATGGATCGTGTGAATGAATTAGAATTGATCATACGAATGAATTAGAATGGATCGGACGAATGAATTAGAATGGATACATTTGTACGAATGAATTAGAATGGATCGTACGAATGAATTAGAATGGAACCACCGAATGATCGTACGAATGGATTAGAATGGAAACAATCGTGCGAATGAAATAGAATAGATCATACGAATGAATTAGCATGGATCGTACGAATGAATTAGAATGGATCGTACAAATGAATTAAAAAGGTTACATTTGTGAGAATGAATTTGAATGGATCGTACGAATGAATTAGAATGGATCGGACGAATGAATTAGAATGAATCGTACGATCCATTCTAATTCATTCTCACAAATGTAACCTTTCTAATTCATTTGTACGATCCATTCTAATTCATTCGTACGATCCGTTCTAATTCATTCGCACGATCCATTCTAATTCATTCGTACGATCCATTCTAATTCATTCACACGATCCATTCTAATTCATTCGTACGATCCATTCTAATTCATTTGCTCGAATATAACCATTCTAATTCATTCGTACGATCCATTCTAATTCTTTCCTACGATCCATTCTAATTCATTCTCACGAATGTATCCATTCTAATTCATTTGCACGATCCATTCTAATTCATTCGTACGATCCATTCTAATTCATTCCTATGATCATACGAATTTATTCGCAAGAATGTATCGATTCTAATTTATTCGTACGAATGTATCCATTCTAATTCATTCGCACGATCCATTCTAATTGATTCGTACGATCGATCCATTCTAATTTATTCGCACGATCTATTCTAATTCATTCGCACGAATGTATCCATTCTAATTCATTCGTACGATCCGTTCTAATTCATTCGTATGATCCATTCTAATTCATTCGATCGAATGTATCCATTCTAATTCATACGTACGATCCATTCTAATTCATTCGTACGATCCATTCTAATTCATTCGCATGATCCATTCGTACGATCCATTCTAATTCATTCGCACGAATGAATTTGGATGGATCGTACGAATGAATTAGAATGGATCGTACGAATGAATTAGAATGGATACATTCGTGCGAATGAATTAGAATAGATCGTGCGAATAAATTAGAATGGATCGATCGTACGAATGAATTAGAATAGATCGTGCGAATGAATTAGAATGGATCGTACGAAAGAATTAGAATGGATCGTACGAATGAATTTGAATGGATCGAACGAATGAATTAGAATGGATACATTCGAGAGGAATGAATTAGAATGGATCGTACGATCCATTCTAATTCATTCTCACAAACGTATCCATTAAAATTCATTCGTACGATCCAATCTAATTCATTCGCACGATCCGTTCTAATTCATTCCTATGATCCATTCTAATTCATTCGCACGAATGTAACCATTCTAATTCATTCGTACGATCCATTCTAATTCATTCCTACGATCCATTCTAATTCATTCGCACGAATGTATCCATTCTAATTCATTTGCACGATCCATTCTAATTCATTCCTATGATCCATTCTAATTCATTCGCTCGAATGTATCCATTCTAATTCATTTGTACAATCCATTCTAATTCATTCGTACGATCCATTCTAATTCATTCGCATGATCCATTCGTACGATCCATTCTAATTCATTCGCACGAATGAATTTGAATGGATCGTACGAATGAATTAGAAGGTATCGTACGAATGAATTAGAATGGATACATTCGTGCGAATGAATTAGAATAGATCGTGCGAATAAATTAGAATGGATCGATCGTACGAATGAATTAGAATGGATCGTGCGAATGAATTAGAATGGATCGTACGAATGAATTAGAATGGATCGTACGAATGAATTAGAATGGATCGAACGAATGAATTAGAATGGATACATTTGAGCGGAATGAATTATAATGGATCGTACGATCCATTCTAATTCATTCTCACAAATGTATCCATTCTAATTCATTCGTATGATCCATTCTAATTCATTCGCACGATCCATTCTAATTCATTCGCATGAATATATCCATTCCAATTCATTCGCACGATCTATTCTAATTCATTCCTATGATCCATTCTAATTCATTCGTACGATACATTCTAATTCATTCTCACAAATATAACCTTTCTAATTCATTTGTATGATCCATTCTAATTCATTCGTACGATCCATTCTAATCCATTCGTATGATCCATTTAAATCCATTCGTACGATCCATTATAATTCATTCGTAGGAATGAATTAGAATGGATACATTTGTACGAATGAATTAGAATGGATACATTCGAGCGAATGAATTAGAATGGATACATTCATACGACTGAATTAGAATGGATCGTACTAATGAATTAGGATGGATCGTATGAATGAATAAGAATGGATCGTACGAATCCATTCTAATGGATCATACCAATGAATTAGAATGGATCGTGCGAATGAATTAGAATGGATCGTACGAATGATATAGAATGGATCGTATGAATGAATTAGAATGGATATATTCGTGCGAATGAATTAGAATGGATCGTGCGAATGAATTAGAATGGATCATACGAATGAATTAGATTGGATACATTAGTGAAAATGAATTAGAATGGATCGTACGATCCATTCTAATTCATTCCGCTCGAATGTATCCATTCTAATTCATTCGCTCGATCCATTCTAATTCAATCGTACGATTTATTCTAATTCATTCGTACGATCCTTTCTAATTCATTCCCACGATCCATTCTAATTCATTCGTACGATCGATCCACTCTAATTTATTCGCACGATATATTCTAGTTCATTCGCACGAATGTATCCATTCTAATTCATTCGTACGATCCATTCTAATTCATTCGTACGATCCATTCAAATTCATTCGTGCGAATGAATTAGAATGGATCGTACGAATGGATCATGCGAATGAATTAGAATGGATCGTACGAATGAATTAGAATGGATCGTACGAATGAATTAGAATGGATATATCCGAGCGAATGAATTAGAATGGATCGTACGAATGAATTAGAATGGATCATAGGAATGAATTTTAATGGATCGTGCAAATGAATTAGAATGGATACATTCGTGCGAATGAATTAGAATGGATTGTAGGAATGAATTAGAATGGATCGTACGAATGAATTAGAATTGATCGTGCGAATGAATTAGAATGGATCGTACGAATGAATTAGAACGGATCGTACGAATGAATTAGAATAGATCGTACAAATGAATTAGAAAGGTTACATTCGTGAGAATGAATTAGAATGGATCGTACAAATGAATTAGAATGGATCATGCGAATGAATTTGAATGGATCGTACGAATAAATTAGAATGGATCGAACGAATGAATTAGAATGGATACATTCGAGCGAATGAATTAGAATAGATCGTAGGAATGAATTAGAATGGATCGTACGAATGAATTAGAATGGTTACATTCGTGCGAATGAATTAGAATGGATCATACGAATGGATTAGAATGTATCGTACGATCCATTCTAATTCATTCGTACGATTCATTCATTCGTATGAGCTATTCTAATTCATTCGTACGATCCATTCTAATTCATTTGTATGATCCATTCAAATTCATTCGTACGAATGTAACCATTCTAATTCATTCGTATGATCCATTCTAATTCATTCGTACGATCCATTCTAATTCATTCGTACGATCCATTCTAATTAATTCATACGATCCATTCTAATTCATTTGTACGATCCATTCTAATGCATTTGCATGAATGTAACCATTCTAATTCATTCGAACAATGCGTTCTAATCCATTCGTACGATCCATTCTAATCCATTCGTACGATCCATTCTAATTCATTCGCACAAATGTAACCATTCTAATTCATTCATATGATCCATTCTAATTCATTCGTACGATCCTTTCTAATTCATTCGTACGATCCATTCTAATTCATTCGTACGATCCATCCTAATTCATTCGCACGATCCATTCTAATTCATTCGTACGATCCATTCTAATTCATTCGCACAAATGTATCCATTCTAATCCATTCATACGATCCATTCTAATTCATTTGCACAATCCATTCTAATTCATTCGTACGATCCATTCTAATTCATTCGTATGATCCATTCTAATTCATTCGCACAAATGTATCTATTCTAATTCATTTGCACGATCCATTCTAATTCATTCCTATGATCCATTCTAATTCATTCGTACGATCCATTCTAATTCATTCGCTCGAATGTATCCATTCTAATTCATTCGTACGATCCATTCTAATTCATTCGCACGAATGTATCCATTCTAATTCATTCGTACAATCTATTCTAATTCATTCGTATGATCCATTCTAATTCATTCCTATGATCCGTTCGCACAAATGTATCCATTGTAATTCATTTGTACGATCCATTATAATTCATTCGTACGATCCATTCTAATTCATTCGTACGATCCATTCAAATTCATTCGCACGATCCATTCTAGTTCATTCGTACGATTCATTCTAATTCATTCGTACGATCCATTCAAATTCATTCGAATGTATCCATTCTAATTCATTCGTTCGATCCATTCTAATTCATTCGTACGATCCATTCGAATTCATTCGCACAATCCATTCTAATTCATTTGTACGATCCATTTTAATTCATTCGCACGATCCATTCTGATTCATTCGTATGATCCATTCTAATTCATTCCTACGATCTATTCTAATTTATTCGCTCGAATGTATCCATTCTAATTCATTCGCTCAAATGTATCCATTCTAATTCATTCACTCGAATGTATCCATTCTAATTCATTTGCACGATCCATTCTAATTCATTTGTATGATCCATTCTAATTCATTCGTACGATCCATTCTAATCCATTCGTAAGGTCCATTCTGATCTATTCGTACGATCCATTCTAATCCATTCGTACGATCTATTCTAATTCTTTCGTACGATCCATTCTAATTCATTCGTTCGAATGTATCCATTCTAATTCATCCGTACGATCCATTCTAATCCATTCGTATGATCCATTCTAAACCATTCGTACGATCCATTCTAATTCATTCGCACGAATGTAACCATTCTAATTCATTCATACGATCCATTCTAATTCATTCACGTAATCCATTCTAATTCATTCGTACGATCCATTCTAATTCATTCGCACGATCTATTCTAATTCATTCCTATGATCCATTCTAATTCATTCATACGATCCATTCTAATTCATTCGCACGAATGTATCATATGAATGAATTAGAATGGATCATGCAAATGAATTAAAATGGATCGTACAAATGAATTAGAATGGATCGTGTGAATGAATTAGAATGGATCGTACGAACGAATTAGAATGGATCGTACGAACGAATTAGAATGGATCGTACGAATGAATTAGAATGGATACATTCGAGCGAATGAATTAGAATGGATCGTACGAATGAATTAGAATGGATCATAGGAATGAATTAGAATGGATCGTGCAAATGAATTAGAATGGATACATTCGTGTGAATGAATTAGAATGGATCGTAGGAATGAATTAGAATGGATCGTACGAATGAATTAGAATGGTTTCATTCGTGCGAATGAATTAGAATGGATTGTACGAATGGATTAGAATGGATCGTACGAATGGATTAGAACGCATTGTATGAATGAATTAGAATGGATCGTACGAATGAATTAGATTGGATACATTCGTATGATCCATTCTAATTCATTCGTACGATCCATTCTAATTCATTCGTACGATCGATTCTGATTCATTCGTATGATCCATTCTAATTCATTCGTACGATCCATTCTAATTCTTTCGTACGATCCATTCTAATTCATTCGCACGATCTATTCTAATTCATTCGTACAATCCATTCCAATTCATTCGTATGATCCATTCTAATTCATTCGTACGATCCATTCTAATTTATCCGCTCGAATGTATCCATTCTAATTCATTTGTACGATCCATTCTAATTCGTTCATACGATCCATTCTAATTCGTTCGTACGATCCATTCTGATTCATTCGTACGATCCATTCTAATCCATTCGTACGATCCATTCTAATTCATTCGTACAAATGAATTAGAATGGATTGTACGAATGAATTAGAATGGATTGCTTGAATGAATTAGAATGGATCGTACGAATGAATTAGAATGGATCATAGGAATGAATTCGAATGGATCGTGCAAATGAATTAGAATAGATACATTCGTGCGAATGAATTAGAATGGATCGTAGGAATAAATTAGAATGGATCGTACGAATGAATTAGAATGGTTACATTCGTGTGAATGAATTAGAATGGATCGTACGAATGGATTAGAGTGGATCGTACGAATGGATTAGAACGCATTGTACGAATGAATTAGAATGGATCGTACATTCTAATTCATTCTAATCCATTCGAATGAATCGTGTGAATAAATTAGAATGAACCGTACGAATGCATTAGAATGGATCGTATGAATGAATTAGAATGAATCATACGATCCATTCTAATTCATTCGTCCGATCTATTCTAATTCATTCGCACGAATGTATCCATTCTAATTCATTCGTACAATCCATTCTAATTCATTCACAGGATCCATTCTAATTCATTCGTATGATCCATTCTAATTCATTCCTACGATCTATTCTAATTCATTCGTACGATCCATTCTAATTCATTCTCACGATCGATTATAATTCATTCGTATGATCCATTCTAATTCATTCGTATGATCCATTCTAATTATTTTGTACGATCCATTCTAATTCATTCGTACGATCCATTCTTATTCATTCGCACAAATGTATCTATTCTAATTCATTCGTACAATGCGTTCTAATCCATTCGTATGATCCATTTTAATCCATTCGTACGATCCATTCTAATTCATTCGCACAAATGTAACCATTCTAATTCATTCGTACGATCCATTCTAATTCATTCCTACGATCCATTGTAATTCATTCGCACGAATGTATCCATTCTAATTCATTTGCACGATCCATTCTAATTCATTTCTACGATCCATTTTAATTCATTCGTACGATCCATTCTAATTCATTCGCTCGAATGAATCCATTCTAATTCATTCGTACGATCCATTCTAATTCGTTCATACGATCCATTCTAATTCGTTCGTACGATCCATTCTAATTCGTTCGTACGATCTATTCTAATTCATTCGCACGATCCATTCTAATTCATTTGTACAATCCATTTTAATTCATTCGCATGATCCATTCTAATTCATTCGTATGATACATTCGTGCGAATGAATTAGAATGGATCGTATGAATGAATTAGAATGGATCGTACGAATGAATTTGAATGGATCGTGTGAATGAATTAGAATGGATCGTACAAATGAATTAGAATAGATCGTACGATCCATTCTAATTCATTCGTACGATCCATTCTAATGCATTCGTACGATTCATTCTAATTTATTCGCACGATCCATTCTAATTCATTCGTATGATCCATTCTAATTTATTTGCACGAATATACGATCCATTCTAATTTATTCGCAAGAATGTATCCATTCTAATTCATTCGTACGCTTCATTCTTATTCATCGCACAAATGTTTCCATTCTAATTTATTCGTACGATCCATTCAAATTCAATCGTATGATCCATTCTAATTCATTCGCACGATCAATTCTAATTCATTCGTCCGATCCATTCTAATTCATTCGCACGAATGTATCCATTCTAATTCATTCGTAAGAATCCATTCTAATTCATTCGCATGATCCATTCTAACTCATTCGGTGGATCCATTCCAATTCATTCGTACGATCCATTCTAATTTATTCGTACGATCCATTCTAATTCATTCGTACGATCTATTCTAATTCATTCGTATGATCCATTCTAATTCATTCGTACGATCCATTCTAATTCATTCGTACAATCCATTCAAATTCATTCGTACGATGCAATCTAATTCATTCGCACAAATGTATCTATTCTTATTCATTCGTACGATCCATTCTAATTTGTTCATACGATCCATTCTAATTCGTTCGTACAAATGAATTAGAATGGATCGTACGAATGAATTAGAATGGATCATGCGAATGAATTAGAATAGATTGTACGAATGAATTAGAATGGATACATTTGTGCGAATGAATTAGAATGGATCGTGCGAATGAATTAGAATGGATCGTACGAATGGATTAGAATGGATCGTACGAATGAATTAGAATGGATCGTACGAACGAATTAGAAAGGTTACATTCGTGAGAATGAATTAGAATGGATCGTACGAATGAATTAGAATGGGTCATGCGAATGAATTTGAATGGATCGTACAAATGAATTAGAATGGATCGAACGAATGAATTAGAATGGATACATTCGAGCGAATGAATTAGAATAGATCGTAGGAATGAATTAGAATGGATTGTACGAATAAACTAGAATGGATACATTCGTGCGAATGAATTAGAATGGATCGTGCGAATAAATTAGAATGGATCGTGCGTATAAATTAGAATGGATTCGTGCGAATGAATTAGAATGGATCCATTCTAATTTATTTGTGCGAATGAATTTGAATGGATCGTGTGAATGAATTAGAATGGATTGTACGAATGAATTAGAATGGATACATTCGTGCGAATGAATTAGAATGGATAGGACGAATGAATTAGAATGGATCCAACGATTTATTCTAATTCATTCGTACGATCCATTCTAATGCATTCGTACGATTCATTCTAATTCATTCGCACGATCCATTCTAATTCATTCGTATGATCCATTATAATTTATTTGCACGAATATACGATCCATTCTAATTTATTCGTACAAATATATCCATTCTTATTTCTAATTCATTCGTACGATCCATTCTAATGCATTCGTACGATTCATTCTAATTCATTCGCACGATCCATTCTAATTCATTCGTACAATCCATTCTAATTCATTTGCACGATCCATTCTAATTCATTCCTATGATCCATTCTAATTCATTCGTATGATCCATTCTACTTCATTCGCTCGAATGTATCCATTCTAATGCTTTCATATGATCCATTCTAATTCATTCGCACGAATGTATCCATTCTAGTTCATTCGTACGCTCCATTCTAATTCATTCGTACACTCCATTCTAATTCATTCATACAATCCATTCTAATTCATTCGCACGAATGTATCCATTCTAATTAATTTGTACGATCCATTCTAATTCATTCGTATGATCCATTCTAATTTATTCATTCAAATATATCCATTCTAATTCATTCGTACGATCCATTCTAATTCATTCGCACGATCCATTCTAATTCATTCGTACGATCCATTCTAATACATTCGTATGATCCATTCTAATTCATTCATACGATACATTCTAATTCATTCGCACGAATATATCCATTCTAATTCATTCACACAATCCAATCTAATTCAAACGTACGATCCATTCTAATTCATTCACATGATGTATTCTAATTCATTCGTATGATCCATTCCAATTCATTTCTAATTTATTCGTACAAATGTATCTATTCTAATTCATTCGTACGATCCATTCTAATTCATTCGTATGATTCATTCTAATTCATTCGCACGAATGTAACCTTTCTAATTCATTTGTATGATCCATTCTAATTCATTCGTACGATCCATTCTAATTCATTCGCACGAATGGATATATTCATGCGAATGAATTAGAATGGATCGTACGAATTGATTAGAATAGATCGTACGAATGAATTAGAATGGATCGTACAAATGAATTAGAATGGATACATTTGTACGAATAAATTAGAATGTATTCGTACGAATGAATTAGAATGAATTCGTACGAATGAATTAGAAATGTATCCATTCTAATTCATTCGTTCGATCCAGTCTAATTCATTCGTACGATCCATTCTAATTCATTCGCACGAATATATCCATTCTAATTAATTCGTACAATCCATTCTAATTCATTCGTACGAATGAATTAGAATAGATACATTCGAGCGAATGAATTAGAATAGATCGTATGAATGAATTAGAATGGATCGTACAAATGAATTAGAATGGATCGTACAAATGAAATAGAATGGATCATACAAATAAATTAGAATGGATCGAACGAATGAAATAGAATGGATACATTCGAGCCAATGAATAAGAATGTATCATACGAATGAATTAGAGTGGATTGTGCAAATGAATTAGAATGGATCGTACAAATGAATTAGAATAGATCGTAGGAATGAATTAGAATGGATCGTACGAATGAATTAGAATGGATCATGCGAATGAATTAGAATGGATCGTACGAATAAATTAGAACGGATACATTCGTGCGAATGAATTAGAATGGATTCTGCAAATGAATTAGAATGGATAGTATGAATGTATCCATTTTAATCCATTCTAATTCATTCGCACGATCCATTCTAATTCATTTGCACGATCCATTCTAATTCATTCGCACGATCCATTCTAATTCATTCTAATTCATTCCTACGATCCATTCAAATTCATCGCACGATCCATTCTAATTCATTCACTCAAATGTATCCATTCTAATTCATTCGTACGATCCATTCTAATTCATTCGTACGATCCATTCTAATCCATTCTAATTCATTCTCACGATCCATTCTAATTCATTCGTACGATCCATTCTAATTCATTCATACGATCCATTCAAATTCATTCGTACGATCCATTCAAATTCAATTGTACGAATGTATCCATTCTAATTCATTCGTTCAATCCATTCTATATCATTCGTACGAATGTATCCATTCTAATTCATTCGCACGATCCATTCTAATTCCTTCGCACGAATGTATCCATTCTAATTCATTCGTTCGATCCATTCTAATTCATTCGTACGATCCATTCAAAAATTCATTCTCACAAATGTAACCTTTCTAATTCATTTGTACGATCCATTCTAATTCATTCGTACGATCCATTCTTATTCATTCGTACGATCCATTCAAATTCATTCACATGATCCATTCTAATTCATTCGTACGATCCATTCTAATTCATTCTCACGAATGTAACCTTTCTAATTCATTTGTATGATCCATTATAATTCATTTGCACGATCTATTCTAATTCATTCGCACGATCCATTTTAATTCGTTCGCCCGATCCATTCTAATTCATTCGCACGAATGTATCCATTCTAATTCATTCATACAATCCATTCAAATTCATTCGCGCTATCCGTTCTAATTCATTCGTATGATTCATTCTAATTCATTCGTACGATCCATTCTAATTCATTCGCACGAATGTAACCATTCTAATTCATTCGTACGATCCATTCTAATTCACTCATCCGATCCATTCTAATTCATTTGTACGATCCATTCTAATTCATTCGCATGAATGTATCCATTCTAATTCATTCGTACGATCCATTCTAATTCATTCGTATGATCAATTCTAATTCATTCGCACGATCCATTCTAATTCATTCGTACGATCCCTTCTAATTCATTCGCACGAATGTATCCATTCTAATTCATTCATACGATCCATTCTAATTCATTCGTACGATCCATTCTAATTGATTCGCACGAATGTATCCATTCTAATTCATTCACACGAATGTAAACATTCTAATTCATTCGCACGATCCATTCTTATTCATTCGAACGATCCATTCTAATCCATTCGTACGATCCATTCTAATTCATTCGCACGAATGTAACCATTCTAATTCATTCATATGATCCTTTCTAATTCATTCGTACGATCCATTCTAATTCATTCGTATGATCCATTCTAATTCATTCGTACGATCTATTCTAATTCATTTTCATGAATGTATCCATTCTAATTTATTCATGCGATCCAGTCTATTTCATTCGTATGATCCATTCTAATTCATTCGCACGAATATATCTATTCTAATTCATTCGTACGATCCATTCTAATTCATTCGTACGATCGATTCTAATTCATTCGCACGATCCATTCTAATTCATTCGTACGATCCATTCTAATTCATTCGTATGATCCATTCTAATTTATTCGTTCAAATGTATCCATTTCAATTCATTCGTACGATCCATTCTAATTCATTCGTACGATCCATTCTAATTCATTCGTTCGATCCATTCTAATTCATATGTACGATCCATTCTAATTCATTCGCACAAATGTATCCATTTTAATTCATTCGTACGATCCATTCTAATTTATTCATACGATCCATTCTAATTCATTCGCACGATCCATTCTAATTCATTCGTACGATCCATTCTAATTCATTCGCACACAAATGTAACCTTTCTAATTCATTTGTACGATCCATTCTAATCCATTCGTACGATCCATTCTAATCCATTCGTACGATTCATTCTAATTCATTCGTAGGAATGAATTAGAATGGATATATTCGTGCGAATAAATAAGAATGGATACATACGAATGAATTAGAATGGATCGTACGAACGAATTAGAATGGATCGTATGAACGAATTAGAATGGATCGTACGAATGAATTAGAATGGATACATTCGAGCGAATGAATTAGAATGGATCGTACGAATGAATTAAAATGGATCATAGGAATGAATTAGAATGGATCGTGCAAATTAATTAGAATGGATACATTCGTGTGAATGAATTAGAATGGATCGTAGGAATGAATTAGAATGGATCGAACGAATGGATTAGAATGGATCGTACGAATGAATTAGAATGGATCGTACAAACGAATTAGAAAGGTTACATTTGTGAGAATGAATTAGAATGGATCGTACGAATGAATAAAAATGGATCGTACGAATGGATTAGAATGGATCGTACGAATGGATTAGAATGGATACATTCGTGCGAATGAATTAGAATGGATTGTGTGAATGAATTAGAATGGATCGTATGAATGAATTAGAATGGTTACATTCGTGCGAATGAATTAGAATGGATCGTACGAATGAATTAGAATGGATACATTCGAGCGAATGAATTAGAATAGATCGTACGAATGAATTAGAATGGATTGTACAAATGAATTAGAAAGGTTACATTTGTGAGAATGAGTTAGAATGGATCGTATGAATGAATTAGAATGGATTGCATGAATGAATTAGAATGGATCATACGAATGAATTGGAATGGATCATACGAATGAATTAAAATGGATACATTCATGCAAATGAATTAGAATGGATCGTACGAATGAATTAGAATGGATCATACGAACGAATTAGAATGGATCGTGCGAATGAATTACAAAGGATCGTACGAATGAATTAGAATGGATCATACAAATGAATTAGAAAGATTGCATTCGTGAGAATGAATTAGAATGGATCGTATGAATAAATTAGAATGGATCGTACGAATGAATTAGAATGGATACATTCGAGCGAATGAATTAGAATGGATCGTACGAATGAATTAGAATGGATACATTCATGTGCACAAAGGTATCTATTCTAATTCATTCGCACAATTAGAATGGATCATACGAATGAATTAGAATGGATCGTACGAATGAATTAGAATAGATATATTCGAGTGAATGAATTAGAATGGATCGTACAAATGAATTAGAATGGATCGTGCTAATGAATTAGAATGGATCGTACGAATGGATTAGAATGGATCGTACGAATGGATTAGAATGGATCGTACGAATGGATTAGAATGGATCGTACGAATGAATTAGAAAGGTTACATTCGTGAGAATGAATTAAAATGGATCGTACGAATGAATTAGAATGGATCCACCGAATGAATGAGAATGGTTACATTTGTGCGAATGAATTAGAATGTATCATGTGAATGAATTAGAATGGATCGTATGAATGAATTAGAATGGTTACATTCGTGCGAATGAATTAGAATGTATCGTACGAATGAATTAGAATGGATACATTCGAGTGAATGAATTAGAATTGATCATACGAATGAATTAGAATGGATCGTACGAATGAATTAGAATAGATTGCTCGAATGGATCCATTCTAATTAGAATGGATCATACGAATGAATTAGAATGGATCGTACAAATGGATTAGAATAGATTGTGGGAATGAATTAGAATGGATCCATTCTAATTAGAATGGATCGTACGAATGAATTAGAATGGATTCATTCATACGATCCATTCAAATTCATTCGCATGATCCATTCTAATTCATTCGCACGAATGTATCCATTCTAATTAATTTGCATGATCCATTCTAATTCATTCCTATGATCCATTATAATTTATTCGTACGATCCATTCTAATTAGAATGGATCCATTCGAGCGATCCATTCAAATTCATTCGTACGATCCAATCTAATTCATTCGTATGATAAATTCTAATTCATTCGCACGATTCATTATAATTCATTCGTACGATCCTTTCTAATCCATTCGTACGATCCATTCTAAACCATTTGTACGATCCATTCTAATTCATTTGCACTAATGTAACTATTCTAATTCATTCATACGATCCATTCCAATTCATTCCTACGATCCATTCTAATTCATTCGTATGATCAATTCTAATTCATTCACACGATCCATTCTAATTCATTCGTACGATCCATTCTAATTCATTCGCACGAATGTAACCATTCTAATTCATTCGTACGA
This sequence comes from Chamaelirium japonicum, assembly GCA_947650365.1. Classification (NCBI taxonomy): domain Eukaryota; kingdom Viridiplantae; phylum Streptophyta; class Magnoliopsida; order Liliales; family Melanthiaceae; genus Chamaelirium; species Chamaelirium japonicum. The sequence goes on along the minus strand of OX393555.1, from coordinate 63,479,342 downwards.
TCCATTCTAATTCATTCGCATGATACATTCTAATTCATTCGCACAAATGTAACCATTCTAATTCATTCGGTGGATCCATTCTAATTCATTCGTACGATCCATTCTAATTCATTCTCACAAATGTAACCTTTCTAATTTATTTGTATGATCCATTCTAATTCATTCGTACGATCATTCTAATCCATTCGTACGATCCATTCTAATCCATTTGTACGATCCATTCTAATCCATTCGAATGATCCATTCTAATCCATTCGCACGATCCATTCTAATTCATTCGTACGATCCATTCTAATTCATTCACTCGAATGTATCCATTCTAATTCATTCGTATGATCCATTCTAATTCATTTGTACGATCCATTCTAATCCATTCGTACGATCCATTCTAGTTCATTCGTACAATGCGTTCTAATCCATTCGAACGATCCATTGTAATTCATTCGTACGATCCATTCTAATTCGTTTGTACGATCTATTCTAATTCATTCGTACGATCCATTCTTATTCATTCGTACGATCCATTCTAATCCATTCTAATTCATTCGCTCGAATGTATCCATTCTAATTCACTCGTACGATCCATTCTTATTCATTCATACGATCCATTCTAATTCATTCGCACGATCCATTCTAATCCATTCGTACGATCCATTATAATTCATTCGTACGATCCATTCAAATTCATTCACATGATCCATTCTAATTCATTCGTATGATCCATTCTAATTCATTCGTATGAGCTATTCTAATTCATTCGTATGATCCATTCTAATTCATTCGTATGAATGTATCCATTTTAATTCATTCGTACGATCCATTCTAATTCATTCGTACGATCTATTTCATTCATACGATCCATTCTAATTCATTCGTACGATCGATCCTAATTAGAATGGATCGATCGATTCTAATTCATTCGCACGATCCATTCTAATTCATTCATACAATCCATTCAGATTCATTCGCATAAATATATCCATTCAAATTCATTCGTACGATCCATTCTAATTCATTCGTATGATCCATTCTAATTCATTTGTACGATCCATTCCATTCGCATGATCCATTCTAATTCATTCGCATGATCCATACTAATTCATTCGTACGATCCATTCTAATTCATTCGTATGATCCATTCTAATTCATTCCTATGATCTATTCTAATTCATTCGCTCGAATGTATCCATTCTAATTCATTCGTTCGATCTATTCTAATTCATTCGTACGATCCATTCATATTCATTCGCATGATCCATTCTAATTCATTCGTACGATCCATTCTAATTCATTCTCACGAATGTAACCTTTCTAATTCATTTGTATGATCCATTCTAATTCATTCGTATGATCCATTCTAATCCATTCGTACGATCCATTCTAATCCATTCGTACGATCCATTCAAAGCCATTCGTACGATCCATTCTAATTCATTCTCACAAATGTAACCTTTCTAATTCATTTGTACGATCCATTCTAATTCATTCGTACGATCCATTCTAATTCATTCGCACGATCCATTCTAATTCGATCGTACGAATGAATTAGAATGGATCATAGGAATGAATTAGAATGGATCGTGCAAATGAATTAGAATGGATACATTCGTGCGAATGAATTAGAATGGATCGTATGAATGAATTAGAATGGATCACACGAATGAATTAGAATGGTTACATTCGTACGAATGAATTTGAATGGATCGGACGAATGAATTAGAATGGTTCGTACGAATGAATTAGAATGGATCATAGGAATGAATTAGAATGGATCGTGCAAATAAATTAGAATGGATACATTCGTGCGACTGAATTAGAATGGATCGTGTGAATGAATTAGAATGGATCGTACGAATGAAGTAGAATGGATACATTCACGAGAATGAATTAGAATGGATCGTACGAATGGATTAGAATGGATCGTACGAATGGATTAGAATGGATCGTACGAATGAATTAGAATGGATTGTGCGAATGAATTAGAATGGATACATTCGTGCGAATGAATTAGAATGGAATGTAAGAATGAATTAGAATGGATCGTACTAATGAATTAGAATGGATCCATTCCTACAAATGATTTAGAATGGATCGTACGAATGAATTAGAATGGATCGTATGAATGGATTAGTACGCATTGTACGAATGAATTAGAATGGATCATGCGAATGAATTGGAATGGATCGTATGAATGTATTAGAAAGGATCATACAAATGAATTAGAATGGATACATTCGTGCGAATGAATTAGAATGGATCGTAGGAATGAATTAGAATGGATCGTACGAATGAATTAGAATGGTTACATTCGTGCGAATGAATTAGAATGGATCGTACAAATGGTTTAGAATGGATCGTACGAATGAATTAGAATGGATTGTACGAATGAATTAGAATGGATACATTTGTGCGAATGAATTAAAATGGAATGTAAGAATGAATTAGAATGGATCGTACTAATGAATTAGAATGGATCCATTCGTACAAATGAATTAGAATGGATCGTACGAATGAATTAGAATGGATCGTAGAATGAATTTGAATGGATCATGCGAATGAATTAAAATGGATCGCACAAATGAATTAGAATGGATCGTGCGAATGAATTAGAATGGATCATACGAATGAATTAGAATAGATACATTTGTGCGAATGAATTAGATTGCATCGTACGAATGAATTTGAATGGATTGTACGAATGAATTAGAATGGATATATTTGAATGTATCCATTCTAATTCGTTCGTACGATCCATTCTAATTCATTCGTACGATCTAATTCATTCGTATGATCCATTCTAATTCATTCGTACGATCGATTCTAATTAGAATGGATCGATCGATTCTAATTCATTCGCACGATCCATTCTAATTCATTCATACAATCCATTCAGATTCATTCGCATAAATATATCCATTCAAATTCATTCGTACGATCCATTCTAATTCATTCGTATGATCCATTCTAATTCATTCGTACGATCCATTCCATTCGCACGATCCATTCTAATTCATTCGCATGATCCATACTAATTCATTCGTACGATCCATTCTAATTCATTCGTATGATCCATTCTAATTCATTCCTATGATCTATTCTAATTCATTCGCTCGAATGTATCCATTCTAATTCATTTGTTCGATCCATTCTAATTCATTCGTACGATCCATTCAAATTCATTCGTATGATCCATTCTAATTCATTCGTACGATCCATTCTAATTCATTCTCACGAATGTAACCTTTCTAATTCATTTGTATGATCCATTCTAATTCATTCGTATGATCCATTCTAATCCATTTGTACGATTCATTCTAATCCATTCGTACGATCCATTCTAAGCCATTCGTACGATCCATTCTAATTCATTCTCACAAATGTAACGTTTCTAATTCATTCGTACGATCCATTCTAATTCATTCGTACGATCCATTCTAATTCATTCGCACGATCCATTCTAATTCGATCGTACGAATGAATTAGAATGGATCATAGAAATGAATTAGAATGGATCGTGCAAATGAATTAGAATGGATACATTCGTGCGAATGAATTAGAATGGATCATATGAATGAATTAGAATGGATCACACGAATGAATTAGAATGGTTACATTCGTACGAATGAATTTGAATGGATCGGACGAATGAATTAGAATGGATCGTACGAATGAATTAGAATGGATCATAGGAATGAATTAGAATGGATCGTGCAAATAAATTAGAATAGATACATTCGTGCGAATGAATTAGAATGGATCATGCGAATGAATTAGAATGGATCGTACGAATGAAGTAGAATGGATACATTCACGAGAATGAATTAGAATGGATCGTACGAATGGATTAGAATGGATCGTACGAATGGATTAGAATGGATCGTACGAATGAATTAGAATGGATTGTGCGAATGAATTAGAATGGATACATTCGTGCGAATGAATTAGAATGGAATGTAAGAATGAATTAGAATGGATCGTACTAATCAATTAAAATGGATCCATTCCTACAAATGATTTAGAATGGATCGTACGAATGAATTAGAATGGATCGTATGAATGGATTAGTACGCATTGTACGAATGAATTAGAATAGATCATGCGAATGAATTGGAATGGATCGTATGAATGTATTAGAAAGGATCATACAAATGAATTAGAATGGATACATTCGTGCGAATGAATTAGAATGGATCATAGGAATGAATTAGAATGGATCATACGAATGAATTAGAATGGTTACATTCGTGCGAATGAATTAGAATGGATCGTACAAATGAATTAGAATGGATTGTACGAATGAATTAGAATGGATACATATGTGCGAATGAATTAAAATGGAATGTAAGAATGAATTAGAATGGATCGTACTAATGAATTAGAATGGATCCATTCGTACAAATGAATTAGAATGGATCGTACGAATGAATTAGAATGGATCATAGAATGAATTTGAATGGATCATGCGAATGAGTTAAAATGGATCGTACAAATGAATTAGAATGGATCGTGCGAATGAATTAGAATATATCATACGAATGAATTAGAATAGATACATTTGTGCGAATGAATTAGATTGCATCGTACGAATGAATTTGAATGGATTGTACGAATGAATTAGAATGGATATATTTGAATGTATCCATTCTAATTCGTTCGTACGATTCATTCATTCGTATGAGCTATTCTAATTCATTCGTACGATCCATTCTAATTCTTTCGTACGATCCATTCTAATCCATTCGTACGATCCATTCTAATTCATTCGTACAATGTGTTCTAATCCATTCGTACGATCCATTCTAATTCATTCGTACGATCCATTCTAATTCATTTGTATGAATGGATCCATTCTAATTCATTAGTACAATCCATTCTTATTCATTCTTACATTCCATTCTAATTCATTCGCAAGAATGTATCCATTCTAATTTATTCGCACAATCCGTTCTAATTCATTCGTACGATCCATTCTAATCCATTCGTACGATCCATTCTAATTCATTCGCACGAATGTAACCATTCTAATTCATTCGTACGATCCATTCTAATTCATTCCTACGATCCATTCTAATTCATTCGCACGAATGTATCCATTCTAATTCATTTGTATGATCCATTCTAATTCATTCGTACGATCCATTCTAATTCATTCGCACGATCCATTCTAATTCGTTCGTATGATCCATTCTAATTCATTCGTACGATCCATTCTAATTCATTTGCATGAATGTATCCATTCAAATTCATTCGTACGATCCATTCCAAATCATTCGTATGATCCATTCTAATTCATTCATGCAGTCCATTCTAATTATTTCATATGATTCATTCTAACTCATTCTCACAAATGTAACCTTTCTAATTCATTTGTACGATCCATTCTAATTCATTCGTACGATCTATTCTAATTCATTCGCTCGAATGTATCCATTCTAATTCATTTGCACGAATGTAACCATTCTAATTCATTCGTACGATCCATTCTAATTCATTCATACAATCTATTCTAATTCATTCGCACAAATGTATCCATTCTAATTCATTCGTACGATCCATTCTAATCCATTCGTACGATCCATTCTAATTCATTCGCACAAATGTATCTATTCTAATTCATTCGTACAATCCATTTTAATTCATTCGTACGATCCATTCTAATTCATTCGCACGATCCATTCTAATTCTTTCATATGATCCATTCTAATTCATTTGCACGAATATATCCATTCTAATCCATTCGTACGATCCATTCTAATCCATTCGTACGATCCATTCTAATCCATTCGTACGATCGATTCTAATTCATTCGTACGATCCATTCTAATTCATTCATATGATCAATTCTAATTCATTCGCATGATCCATTCTAATTCATTCGCACGAATGTATCCATTCTAATTCATTCGTACAAATGAATTAGAAATGAATAAGAATGGATCGTACGAATGAATTAGAATAGATCATGCGAATGAATTTGAATGGATCCATTCTAATTCATTCGTACGATCCATTCTTATTCATTCATACGATCCATTCAAATTCATTCGAACGATCCATTCTAATTCATTCGCACAATCCGTTCTAATTCATTCACACAATCCATTCTAATTCATTCGCACGAATGTATCCATTCTAATTTATTCATACGATCCATTCTAATTCATTCGTACGTTCCGTTCTAATTCATTCGCACAAATGTATCCATTCTAATTCATTCGTACGATCCATTCTAATTCATTCGCATTATCCATTCTAATTCATTCGTACGATCCATTCTAATCCATTCATATGATCCATTCTAACTCATTCTCACAAATGTGTCCATTATAATTCATTCGTATGATCTATTCTAATTCATTCGCTCGAATGTATCCATTCTAATTCATTCGTTCGATCCATTCTAATTCATTCGTACGATCCATTCAAATTCATTCGCATGATCCATTCTAATTCATTCCCTCGATCCATTCTAATTCATTCGCTCGAATAGATCGTACGAATGAATTAGAATGGATCGGACGAATTAGAATGGATCATGCGAATGAATTAGAATGGATCGTACGAATGAATTAGAATGGATCGTGCGAATGAATTAGAATGGATCGTACGAATGAATTAGAATGGATTCGTACGAATGAATTAGAATGGATCGTACGAATGAATTAGAATGGATCGTACGAATGAATTAGAATGGTTACATTCGTGCGAATGAATTAGAATGGATCGTACGAATGAATTAGAATGGATCGTGCGAATGAATTAGAATTGATCATACGAATGAATTAGAATGGATCGTACGAATGGATTAGAACGCATTGTACGAATGAATTAGAATAGATACATTTGTGCGAATGAATTAGATTGCATCGTACGAATGAATTTGAATGGATTGTACGAATGAATTAGAATGGATCGTACGAATGAATTAGCATGGATCATGCGAATGAATTAGAATAGATCGTACGAATGAATTAGAATGGATCGTACGAATAAATTATAATAGATCGTGCGAATGAATTAGAATGGATCGTACGAATGAATTAGAATGGATCCACCGAATGAGTTAGAATGGATCATGCGAATGAATTAGAATGGATCGTGCGAATGAATTAGAATTGATCGTGCGAATGAATTATAATGGATCATGCGAATGAATTAGAATGGATCGTGCGAATGAATTAGAATTGATCGTGTGAATGAATTAGAATGGATCAGACGATTGAATTAGAATGGATCGTACGAATAAATTAGAATGGATACATTTGTGCGATGAATAAGAATGGAGCGTACAAATGAATTACAATGGAGCGTACGAATGAACTAGAATGGATACATTCATGCGAATGAATTAGAATGGATCATATGAAAGAATTAGAATGGATCGCACGAATGAATTAGAAAGGATCGTACGAATGAATTAGAATGGATATATTCGTGCGAATGAATTAAAATGGATCGTACGAATGAATTAGACTGGATCGTACGAATAATTTAGAATAGATACATTCATACAAATGAATAAGAATGGATCGTGCGAATGAATAAGAATCGATCATACGAATGAATTAGAATGGATTGTACAAATGAATTAGATCGTACGAATGAATTAGAATGGATCGTGCGAATGAATTAGAATTGATCATACGAATGAATTAGAATGGATCGTGCGAATGAATTACAATGGATCGTACGAATGCATTAGAATGGATACATTCGTGCGAATGAATTAGAATGGATCATACGAATGAATTTGAATGGATATATTTGTGCGAATGAATATGAATGGATTGCACGTATTGAATTAGAATGGATCGTACGAATGGATTAGAATGGATCGTACGAATGAATTAGAATGGATCATACAAATTAATTAGAAAGGTTACATTCGTGAGAATGAATTAGAATGGATCGTGTGAATGATTTAGAATTGATCATATGAATGAATTAGAATGGATCGTACGAATGAATTAAAATAGATCGTGCGAAAGAATTAGAATGGATCATACGAACGAATTAGAATGGATCGTACGAACGAATTAGAATGGATCGTATGAACGAATTAGAATAGATCGTATGAATGAATTAGAATGGATACATTCGAGAGAATGAATTAGAGTGGATCGTACGAATGAATTAGAATGGATCATAGGAATGAATTAGAATGGATCGCGCAAATGAATTAGAATGGATCGCTCGAATATATCGTACGAATGAATTAGAATGGATCGTACGAATGGATTAGAATGGATCGTACGAATGAATTAGAATGGATCATACAAATGAATTAGAAAGGTTACATTTGTGAGAATGAATTATAATGGATCGTACGAATGAATTAGAATGGATCGTACGAATGGATTCGAATGGATCGTACAAATGGATTAGAATGGATCATACGAATGGATTAGAATGGATCGTATGAGTGAATTAGAATGGATCATACAAATTAATTAGAAAGGTTACATTCGTGAGAATGAATAAGAATGGATCGTACGAATGAGTTAGAATGGATCATACGAATGAATTAGAATGGATCGTACAAATGAATTAGAACGGATCGAACGAATGAATTAGAATGGATACATTCGAGCGAATGAATGAGAATAGATCGTAGGAATGAATTAGAATGATCGTAGGAATGAATTAGAATGGATCGTGCAAATGAATTAGAATGGATTGTACGAATGAATTAGAATGGATACATTCGTGCGAATGAATTAGAATGGATCGGACGAATGAATTAGAATGGATCGTACAAATGAATTAGAATGAATCGTACGAATGCATTAGAATGGATTCATTCATGCGAATGAATTAGAATGGATCGTACGAATGAATTAGAATGGATCGTGCGAATGAATTAGAATGGATCGTGCGAATGAGTTTGAATGGATCGTACGAATGAATTAGAATGAATCGTACGATCCATTCTAATTCATTCTCACAAATGAAACCTTTCTAATTCATTCGTACGATCCATTCTAATTCATTCGCACGATCCATTCTAATTCATTCGTACGATCCATTCTAATTCATTCGCACGATCCATTCTAATTCATTCGTACGATCCATTCTAATTCATTCGCTCGAATGTAACCATTCTAATTCATTCGTACGATCCATTCTAATTCATTCTCACGAATGTAACCTTTCTAATTCATTTGTATGTATCCATTCTAATTCATTCGTACAATCCATTCTAATTCATTCGCACAATCCATTCTAATTCATTCGTACAATGCATTCTAATTCATTCGCACAATCCATTCTAATTCATTCTTACGTACGATCTATTCTAATTCATTCGTACGATCCATTCTAATTCATTCGCACAAATGTATCCATTCTAATGCATTCGTACGATCCATTCTAATTCATTCGCACGATCCATTCATTCATTCACATGATCCATTCTAATTCATTCGCACGATCCATTCTAATTCATTCGCTCGAATTTATCCATTCTAATTCATTCGCACGAATGTATCCATTCTAATTCATTCTTATGATCCATTCTAATTCATTCGTACGATCCATTCTAATTCATTCGCACGAATGTAACCATTCTAATTCATTCCTACGATCCATTCTAATTCATTCCTACGATCCATTCTAATTCATTCGTACGATCCACTCTAATGCATTCGTACGATTCATTCTAATTCATTCGTACGATCCATTCTAATTCATTCGTACGATCCATTCTAATTCATTCCTACGATACATTCTAATTCATTCGCACGAATGTAACCATTGTAATTCATTCGTACGATCCATTCTAATCCATTCGTACGATCCATTCTAATTCATTCGCACGAATGTAACCATTCTAATTCATTCATACGATCCATTCTAATTAATTCCTACGATCCATTCAAATTCATTCGTACGATTCATTCTAATTCATTCATATTAGCTATTCTAATTCATTCGTACGATCCATTCTAATTCATTCGTACGATCCATTGTAATTCATTCATACGAATAAATTAGAATGGATCATGCGAATGAATTAGAATGCATACATTCGTGAGAATGAATTAGAATGGATCGTACGAATGAATTAGAATGGATCATGCGAATGAATGAATGGATCGTGCGAATGAATTAGAATGGATCGTACGAATGCATTAGAATGGATACATTCGTGCGAATGAATTAGAATGGATCGTACGAATGAATTAGAATGGATCGTACAAATGAATTAGAAAGGTTACATTTGTGAGAATGAATTAGAATGGATCGTACGAATGAATTAGAATGGATCGTACGAATGGATTAGAATGGATTGTACGAATGAATTAGAATGGATCATACGAATGGATTAGAATGGATCGTACGAATGAATTAGAATGGATCGTACGAATGGATTAGAATGGATCGTACGAATGAATTAGAATGGATCATACGAATAGATTAGAATGGATCGTACGAATGAATTAGAATGGATTAGAATGGATCGTACGAATGGATTAGAATGGATCGTACGAATGAATTAGAATGGATCGTACGAATGGATTAGAATGGATCATACGAATGAATTAGAATGGATCGTACAATTGAATTAGAAAGGTTACATTTGTGAGAATGAATTAAAATGGATCGTACAAATGGATTAGAATGGATCGTACGAATGGATTAGAATGGATCATGCGAATGGATTAGAATGGATCGTACGAATGGATTAGAATGGATCGTACGAATGAATTAGAATGGATCGTACGAATGAAATAGAATGGATCGTACGAATGAATTAAAATGGATCGTACAAATGAATTAGAAAGGTTACATTCGTGCGAATGAATTTGAATTGATCGTACGAATGGATTAGAATGGATCGTACGAACGAATTAGAATGGATCGTATGAACGAATTAGAATGGATCGTGTGAATAAATTTGAATGGATCGTGCGAATGAATTAGAATTGATCGAACGAATGAATTAGAATAGATCATATGAATGAATTAGAATGGATCGTACGAATGAATTAGAATGGATCGTGCGAATGAATTAGAATGGATCATGCGAATGAATTAGAATAGATCGTGCGAATGAATTAGAATGGATCATATGAATGAATTAGAATGGATCCATTCATTCGTACAATGCGTTCTAATCCATTCGTACGATCCATTCTAATTCATTCGCACGATCCATTCTAATTCATTCGCACGATCTTTTCTATTTCATTCGCATGATCCATTCTAATTCATTCATACAATCCATTGAAATTCATTCGTACGATCCATTCTAATTCATTCGTACGATCCATTCTAATCCATTCGTACGATCTATTCTTATCCATTTGTACGATCCATTCTAATTCATTCGCACGAATGTAACCTTTCTAATTCATTTGTACGATCCATTCTAATTCATTCGTACGATCCATTCTAATTCATTCGTACGATCCATTCTAATTCATTCGCATGAATGTAACCATTCTAATTCATTCGTACGATCCATTCTAATCCATTCTTACGATTCATTCTAATTCATTCGTACGATCCATTCTAATTCATTCTCACAAATGTAGCCTTTCTAATTCATTTGTACGATCCATTCTAATTCATTCGTACTATCCATTCTAATCCATACGTACGATCCATTCTAATTCATTTGTACGATCCATTCTAATTCATTCGCACGAATGTAACCATTCTAATTCATTCGTACGATCCAATCTAATTCATTCGCACGAATGTATCCATTCTAATTCATTTGCACAATCTATTCTAATTCATTCGTACGATTCATTCTAATTCATTCGCACGAATGTATCCATTCTAATTCATTCGTACGATCCATTCTAATTCGTTCATACGATCCATTCTAATTCATTCGCATGAATATATCTATTCTAATTCATTCGTATGATCCATTCTAATTTATTCGCACGATCTATTCTAATTCATTCGTACGATCCATTCTAATTCATTCGCACGATCTATTCTAATTCATTTGTATGAATGTATCCATTCTAATTCATTTACACGATCCATTCTAATGGATCGTATGAACGAATTAGAATGGATCGTATGAATGAATTAGAATGGATCGTACGAATGGATTAGAATGGATCGTACGAATGCATCATGCGAATGAATTAGAATGGATCGTACGAATGAACTAGAATGGATCGTACGAATGAATTAGAATAGATACAATTGTACTAATAAATTAGAATGGATTGTACGAATGAATTAGAATTGATACATTCTTGCGAATAAATTAGAATGGATCGTATATTCATGCAAATAAATTAGAATGGATCATACAAATGAATTAGAATGGATCGTGCGAATAAATTAGAATGAATCATACGAATGCATTAGAATGGATCGTACGAATGAATTAGAATGGATCATACAAATGAATTAGAATGGATCGTGCGAATGAATTAGAATGGATCGTACGAACGAATTAGAATGGATCGTACGAACGAATTAGAATGGACCGTACGAATTAATTAGAATGTATACATTCGTGCGAATGAATTAGAATGGATTGTATGAATGAATTAGAATGGATTGTACGAATGAATTAGAATGGTTACATTCGTGCAAATGAATTAGAATGGATCGTACGAATGGATTAGAATGGATCGTACGAATGGATTAGAAAGGTTACATTTGTGAGAATGAATTAGAATGGATCGTACGAATGGATTAGAATGGATCGTACGAATGGATTAGAATGGATCGTGCAAATGAATTAGAATGGATACATTCGTGCGAATGAATTTGAATGGATCCTAGGAATGAATTAGAATGGATCGTACGAATGGATTAGAATGGTTACATTCGTGTGAATGAATTAGAATGGATCGTACGAATGGATTAGAATGGATCGTACGAATGAATTAGAATGGATCATGCGAATGAATTAGAATGGATCGTACGAATGAATTAGAATAGATCGTACAAATGAATTAGAAAGGTTACATTTGTGAGAATGAATTAGAATGGATCGTACGAATGAATTAGAATGGATCATGCGAATGAATTTGAATGGATCGTAAGAATGAATAAGAATGGATCGTACGAATGAATTAGAATGGATCGTACGAATGTATCCATTCTAATTCATTCTAATTCATTCATACGATCCATTCTAATTCATTCGCATGAATGTATGTATCCATTCTAGTTCATTCGCACGAATGTATCCATTCTAATTCATTCGTACGATCCATTCTAATGAATTAGTACGATTCATTCTAATTCATTCGCACGAATGTATCTATTCTAATGCATTCGTACGATCCATTTTAATTCATTCGTACGATCCATTCTAATCCATTTGTACGATCCATTCTAATTCATTCGTACGATCCATTCTAATTCATTCTCACAAATGTAACCTTTCTAATTAATTTGTACGATCCATTCTAATTCATTCGTACGATCCATTCTAATCCATTCGTACGATCCATTCTAATTAATTCGCACAAATGTAACCAATCTAATTCATTCGTACGATCCATTCTAATTTCGTGCGAATGAATTAGAATGGATCATACGAATGAATTAGAATGGATTGTGCGAATGAATTTGAATGGATCGTACGAATGAATTAGAATGGATCGAACGAATGAATTAGAATGGATATATTCGAGCGAATGAATTAGAATAGATCGTAGGAATGAATTAGAATGGATCATACGAATGAATTAGAATGGATCATGTGAATGAATTAGAATGGATTGTACGAATGAATTAGAATGGATCGTACGAACGAATTAGAACGGATCGTACGGATTGTATGAATGAATTACAATGGATCGTACGAATGAATTAGAATGGATCGTACGAATGAATTAGAATAGCTCATACGAATGAATTAGAATGAATCGTACGAATGAATTAGAATGGTTACATTCGTGCGAATGAATTAGAATAGATCGTACGAATGAATTAGAATGGATCGTACGAATAAATTAGAATGGATCGTGCGAATGAATTAGAATGGATCGTACGAATGAATTAGAATGGATCCACCGAATGAGTTAGAATGGATCATACAAATGAATTAGAATGGATTGTACGAATGAATTAGAATGGATTGTGCGAATGAACTAGAATGGATCATATGAATGAATAATTCATTCGTATGATCCATTCTAACTCATTCGCACGAATGTATCCATTCTAATTCATTCGTACAATCCATTCTAATTCATTCGCACGAATGTATCCATTCTAATTCATTCGTACAATCTATTCTAATTCATTCGTCCGATCCATTCTAATTCATTCGCACGAATATATCCATTCTAATTCATTCGTACAATCCATTCTAATTCATTCGCACGATCCATTCTAATTCATTCGTATGATCCATTCTAATTCATTCCTACGATCTATTATAATTCATTCGCTCGAATGTATCCATTCTAATTCATTTGTTCAATCCATTCTAATTCATTCGTACGATCCATTCAAATTCATTCGCACGATCCATTCTAACTCATTCGTACGATCCATTCTAATTCATTCTCATGAATGTAACCTTTCTAATTCAATTGTATGATCCATTCTAATTCATTCGTACGATCCATTCTAATCCATTCGTACGATCCATTCTAATCCATTCGTACGATCCATTCTAATTCATTCTCACAAATGTAACCTTTCTAATTCATTTGTACGATCCATTCCAATTTATTCATACGATCCATTCTAATTTATTTGCACGATCCATTCTAATTCATTCGTACGATCCATTCTAATTCATTCGCACAATCCATTCTAATTCATTCCTACGATCCATTCTAATTCATTCGTATGATCCATTCTAACTCATTCGGAGGATCCATTCTAATTTATTCGTATGATCCATTCTAATTCATTCGCACGATCCATTCTAACTCATTCGCACGATCCATTCTTATTCAATCAAACGATCCATTCTAATTCATTCGCACAATCCATTCTAATTCATTCGTACGATCCATTCTAATTAATTCGTATGATCCATTCTAACTCATTCGGTGGATCCATTCTAATTCATTCGTACGATCCATTCTAATTCATTCGCACGATCCATTCTAATTTATTCATACGATCCATTCTAATTCATTCGTACGATCTATTCTAATTCATTTGTACGAATATAACAATTCTAATTCATTCATACAATCCGTACGATCCATTCTAATTCGTTCGTACGATCCATTCTAATTCATTTGTACGATCCATTCTAATTCATTCGCACGATCCATTCTAATTCATTCGTATGATCCATTCTAATTTATTCCTATGATCTATTCTAATTCATTCGCTCGAATGTATCCATTCTAATTCATTCGTTCGATCCATTCTAATTCATTCGTACGATCCATTCAAATTCATTCGCACGATCCATTCTAATTCAGTCGTACGAGCCATTCTAATTCATTCGCACGATCCATTCTAATTCATTTGCACGATCCATTCTAATTCATTCCTATGATCCATTCTAATTCATTCGTACGATCCATTCTAATTAATTCGTATGATGCATTCTAATCCATTCGTACGATCCATTCTAATTCATTCGTACGATCCATTCTAATTCATTCTCACAAATGTAACCTTTCTAATTCATTTGTACGATCCATTCTAATTCATTCGTACGATCCATTGTAATCCATTCGTACAATCCATTCTAATCCATTCGTACAATCCATTCTAATTCATTCGCACGAATGTAACCATTCTAATTCATTCGTACGATCCATTCTAATTCATTGCTATGATCCATTCTAATTCATTTGTACGATCCATTCTAATTCATTGCTATGATCCATTCTAATTCATTCGTACGATCCATTCTAATTCATTCGCTCGAATGTATCCATTCTAATTCATTCGTACGATCCATTCTAATTCGTTCATACGATCCATTCTAATTCGTTCGTACGATCCATTCTAATTCGTTCGTACGATCCATTCTAATTCATTCGCACGATCCATTCTAATTCATTTGTACAATCCATTTTAATTCATTCGCACGATCCATTCTAATTCATTCGTAAGATACATTCATGCGAATGAATTAGATTGGATCGTACGAATGAATTAGAATGGATCGTACGAATGAATTAGAACAGCTCATACGAATGAATTAGAATGAATTATACGAATGAATTAGAATGGATACATTCGTGCGAATGAATTAGAATAGATCGTATGAATGAATGAGAATGGATCGTACAATGAATTTGAATGGATCGTGCGAATGAATTTGAATGGAACGTACGAATGAATTAGAATGGATCGTGCAAATGAATTAGAATAGATACATTCGAGCGAATGAATTAGAATGGATCGTACGAATGAATTAGAATGGATCATAGGAATGAATTAGAATGGATCGTGCAAATGAATTAGAATGGATACATTCGTGCGAATGAATTAGAATGGATCGTAGGAATGAATTAGAATGGATCGTACGAATGAATTACAATGGTTACATTCGTGCAAATGAATTAGAATGGATCGTATGAATGGTTTAGAATGGATCGTACAAATGGATTAGAATGGATCGGACGAATGAATTAGAATGGATCGTACAAATGTATTAGAAAGGTTACATTTGTGAGAATGAATTAGAATGGATCGTACGAATGACTTAGAATGGATCGTACGAACGAATTAGAATGGATCGTACGAATGAATTAGAATGGATCGTACGAATGAATTAGAATGGATCATATGAATGAATTAGAATGGTTACATTCGTGCGAATGAATTAGAATGGATCGTACGAATGGATTAGAATGGATCGTACAAATGGATTAGAACGCATTGTACGAATGAACTAGAATAGATACATTTGTGCAAATGAATTAGATTGCATCATACGAATGAATTAGAATGGATCGTACGAATGAATTAGAATCGATTCTACGAATGAATTAGAATGGATCATGTGAATGAATTAGAATGGATCGTACGAATGAATTAGAATTGATACATTCGAGCGAATGAATTAGAATGGATCGTACGAATGAATTAGAATGGATACATTCGTGCGAATGAATTAGAATGGATCATACGAACGAATTAGAATGGATCGTATGAATGAATTAGAATGGATCGTAGGAATGAATTAGAATGGATCAACCGAATGAGTTAGAATGGATCATACGAACGAATTAGAATGGATCGTACGAATGAATTAGAATGGATATATTCGAGTGAATGAATTAGAATAGATCGTAGGAATGAATTAGAATGGATCATACGAATGAATTAGAATGGATCGTGCGAATGAATAAGAATGGATCGTACGAATGGATTAGAATGGATCGTACGAATGAATTAGAATGGATCGTACGAATGATTAGAATAGCTCATACGAATGAATTAGAATGAATCGTATGAATGAATTAGAATGGTTACATTCGTGCGAATGAATTAGAACAGATCATACGAATGAATTAGAATGGATCGTAGGAATGAATTAGAATGGATACATTTGTGCGAATGAATTAGAATGGATCGTATATTCGTGCAAATAGATTAGAATGGATCGTACAAATGAATTAGAATGGATCGTACGAATGAGTTAGAATGGATCGTGCGAATGAATTAGAAGGGATCGTACGAATGAATTAGAATGGATCCACCGAATGAGTTAGAATGGATCATACGAATTAATTAGAATGGATGGTACGAATGAATTAGAATGGATTGTGCGAATGAATTAGAAAAGATCGTATGAATGAATTAGAATGGATCGTATGAATGAATTAGAATAGCTCATACGAATGAATTAGAATGAATCATATGAATGAATTAGAATGGTTACATTCGTGCGAATGAATTAGAATAGATCGTACGAATGAATTCGAATGGATCGTGCGAATGAATTAGAATGGATCTTACGAATGAATTAAAATGGATCGTACGAATGAATTAGAATGGATCCACCGAATGAGTTAGAATGGATCATACGAATGAATTAGAATGGATCGTACGAATGAATTAGAATGGATTGTGCGAATGAATTATAATGGATTGTTTGAATAAATAAGAATGGATCGTACGAATGAATTAGAATAGATCGTGCGAATGAATTAGAATGAAACGTACGAATACATTAGAATGGATCGTACGAATGAATTAGAATGAATCGTATCATTCGTACGATCCATTCTAATTCATTTGTACGATCCATTCTAATTCATTCGCACAAATATATCCATTCTAATTTATTCGTACGATCCATTCAAATTCAATCGTATGATCCATTCTAATTCATTCGCACAAATGTATCCATTCTAATTCATTCGTACGATCCATTCTAATTCATTCGTTCGATCCATTCTAATTCATTCGTACGATCCATTCTAATCCATTCATACGATCCATTCTAATCCATTTGTTCGATCCATTCTAATTCATTCGTACGATCCATTCTAATTTATTTGCACGAATGTATCCATTCTAATGCATTCGTACGATCCATTCTAATTCATTCGTACGATCCATTCTAATCCATTTGTACGATCCATTCTAATTCATTCGTACGATCCATTCTAATTCATTCTCACAAATGTAACCTTTCTAATTCATTTGTACGATCTATTCTAATTCATTCGTACGATCCATTCTAATTCATTCGCACGATCCATTCTAATTCATTCGTACGATCCATTCTAATTCATTCTCACGAATGTAACCTTTCTAATTCATTTGTACGATCCATTCTAATTCATTCGTACGATCCATTCTACTTCATTCGTACGATCCATTCTATTTGATTTGTACGATCCATTCTAATTCATTCGCACAAATGTATCCATTCTAATTCATTCGCACAAATGTATCCATTCTAATTCATTCGTACGATCCATTCTAATCCATTCGTTCGATCCATTCTAATCCATTCGTACGATCCATTCTAATCCATTCGTACGATCCATTCTAATTCATTCGCTCGAATGTATCCATTCTAATTCATTCGTACGATCCATTCTAATTCGTTCGTACGATACATTCTAATTCATTTGTACGATCCATTCTAATTCATTCGCACAAATATATCCATTCTAATTTATTCGTACGATCCATTCAAATTCAATCGTATGATCCTTTCTAATTCATTCACACAAATGTACCCATTCTAATTCATTCGTACGATCCATTCTAATTCATTCGTTCGATCCATTCTAATTCATTCGTACGATCCATTCTAATCCATTCGTACGATCCATTCGTACGATCCATTCTAATCCATTCGTACGATCCATTCTAATTCATTCGCTCAAATGTATCCATTCTAATTCATTCGTACGATCCATTCTAATTTGTTCATACGATCCATTCTAATTCGTTTATATGATCCATTCTAAAATGAGTTATCCATTCATACGAATGAATTAGAATGGATCGTACGAATGAATTAGAATGGATTGTGCGAATGAATTAGAATGGATCGTATAAATGAATAAGAATGGATCGTACGAATGAATTGGAATGGATCGTACGAATGAATTAGAATGGATCGAACGAATGAATTAGAATGGATCGTACGAATGAATTAGAATGGATACATTTGTGCGAATGAATTAGAATGGATCATACGATTGAATTTGAATGGATCGTACGAATAAATTAGAATGGATACATTTGCGCGAATGAATTAGAACGGATCGTACAAATGAATTAGAATAGATCGTACGAACGAATTAGAATGGATCGTACGAATGAATTAGAATGGATACATTAGAGCGAATGAATTAGAATGGATCGTACGAATAGATTAGAATGGATCGTACGAATGAATTAGAATGGATCGTACGAACGAATTAGAATGGATCGTATGAACGAATTAGAATGGATCGTACGAATGAATTATAATGGATACATTCGAGCGAATGAATTAGAATGGATCGTACGAATGAATTAGAATGGATCATAGGAATGAATTAGAATGGATCGTGCAAATGAATTAGAATGGATACATTCGTGCGAATGAATTAGAATGGATCGTAGGAATGAATTAGAATGGATCGTACGAATGAATTACAATGGTTACATTCGTGCGAATGAATTAGAATGGATCGTATGAATGGTTTAGAATGGATCGTACGAATGGATTAGAATGGATCGTACGAATGAATTAGAAAGGTTACATTTGTGAGAATGAATTAGAATGGATCGTACGAATGAATTAGAATGGATCGTACGAACGAATTAGAATGGATCGTACGAATGAATTAGAATGGATCGTACGAATGAATTAGAATGGATCATATGAATGAATTAGAATGGTTACATTCGTGCGAATGAATTAGAATGGATCGTACGAATGGATTAGAATGGATCGTACAAATGGATTAGAACGCATTGTACGAATGAATTAGAATAGATACATTTGTGTGAATGAATTAGATTGCATCATACGAATGAATTAGAATGGATCGAACGAATGAATTAGAATCGATTCTATGAATGAATTAGAATGGATCATGTGAATGAATTAGAATGGATCGTACGAATGAATTTGAATTGATACATTCGAAGAATGGATCGTACGAATGAATTAGAATGGATACATTCGTGCGAATGATTTAGAATGGATCGTACGAACGAATTAGAATGGATCGTATGAATGAATTAGAATGGATCGTAGGAATGAATTAGAATGGATCAACCGAATGAGTTAGAATGGATCATACGAACGAATTAGAATGGATCATAGGAATGAATTAGAATGGATCATACGAATGAATTAGAATGGATCGTGCGAATGAATAAGAATGGATCGTACGAATGGATTAGAATGCATCGTACGAATGAATTAGAATGGATCGTACGAATGATTAGAATAGCTCATACGAATGAATTAGAATGAATCGTATGAATGAATTAGAATGGTTACATTCGTGCGAATGAATTAGAACAGATCATACGAATGAATTAGAATGGATCGTAGGAATGAATTAGAATGGATACATTTGTGCGAATGAATTAGAATGGATCGTATATTCGTGCAAATAAATTCGAATGGATCATACAAATGAATTAGAATGGATCGTACGAATGAGTTAGAATGGATCGTGCGAATGAATTAGAATGGATCGTACGAATGAATTAGAATGGATCCACCGAATGAGTTAGAATGGATCATACGAATGAATTAGAATGGATGGTACGAATGAATTAGAATGGATTTTGCGAATGAATTAGAAAAGATCGTATGAATGAATTAGAATGGATCGTATGAATGAATTAGAATAGCTTATACGAATGAATTAGAATGAATCATACGAATGAATTAGAATGGTTACATTCATGCGAATGAATTAGAATAGATCGTACGAATGAATTAGAATGGATCGTGCGAATGAATTAGAATGGATCGTACGAATGAATTAAAATGGATCGTACGAATGAATTAGAATGGATCCACCGAATGAGTTAGAATGGATCATACGAATGAATTAGAATGGATCGTACGAATGAATTAGAATGGATTGTGCGAATGAATTATAATGGATTGTTTGAATAAATAAGAATGGATCGTACGAATGAATTAGAATGGATCGTGCGAATGAATTAGAATGAAACGTACGAATACATTAGAATGGATCGTACGAATGAATTAGAATGAATCGTATTATTCGTACGATCTATTCTAATTCATTTGTACGATCCATTCTAATTCATTCGCACAAATATATCCATTCTAATTTATTCGTACGATCCATTCAAATTCAATCGTATAATCCATTCTAATTCATTCGCACAAATGTATCCATTCTAATTCATTCGTACGATCCATTCTAATTCATTCGTTCGATCCATTCTAATTCATTCGTACGATCCATTCTAATCCATTCGTACGATCCATTCTAATCTATTTGTTCGATCCATTCTAATTCATTCGTACGATCCATTCTAATTTATTTGCACGAATGTATCCATTCTAATGCATTCGTACGATCCATTCTAATTCATTCGTACGATCCATTCTAATCCATTCGTACGATCCATTCTAATTCATTCGTACGATCCATTCTAATTCATTCTCACAAATGTAACCTTTCTAATTCATTTGTACGATCTATTCTAATTCATTCGTACGATCCATTCTAATTCATTCGCACGATCCATTCTAATTCATTCGTACGATCCATTCTAATTCATTCTCACGAATGTAACCTTTCTAATTCATTTGTACGATCCATTCTAATTCATTCGTACGATCCATTCTAATTCATTCGTACGATCCATTCTATTTGATTTGTACGATCCATTCTAATTCATTCGCACAAATGTATCCATTCTAATTCATTCGCACAAATGTATCCATTCTAATTCATTTGTACGATCCATTCTAATCCATTCGTTCGATCCATTCTAATCCATTCGTACGATCCATTCTAATCCATTCGTATGATCCATTCTAATTCATTCGCTCGAATGTATCCATTCTAATTCATTCGTACGATCCATTCTAATTCGTTCGTACGATACATTCAAATTCATTTGTACGATCCATTCTAATTCATTCGCACAAATGTATCCATTCTAATTTATTCGTACGATCCATTCAAATTCAATCGTATGATCCATTCTAATTCATTCACACAAATGTACCCATTCTAATTCATTCGTACGATCCATTCTAATTCATTCGTTCGATCCATTCTAATTCATTCGTACGATCCATTCTAATCCATTCGTACGATCCATTCTAATCCATTCGTACGATCCATTCTAATTCATTCGCTCAAATGTATCCATTCTAATTCATTCGTACGATCCATTCTAATTTGTTCATACGATCCATTCTAATTCTTTCATATGATCCATTCTAAAATGAGTTATCCATTCATACAAATGAATTAGAATGGATCATACGAATGAATTAGAATGGATTGTGCGAATGAATTAGAATGGATCGTATAAATGAATAAGAATGGATCGTACGAATGAATTTGAATGGATCGTACGAATGAATTAGAATGGATCGAACGAATGAATTAGAATGGATCGTACGAATGAATTAGAATGGATACATTTGTGCGAATGAATTAGAATGGATCATACGATTGAATTTGAATGGATCGTACGAATAAATTAGAATGGATACATTTGTGCGAATGAATTAGAACGGATCGTACAAATGAATTAGAATGGATCGTACGAACGAATTAGAATGGATTGTACGAATGAATTAGAATGGATACATTAGAGCGAATGAATTAGAATGGATCGTACGAATGGATTAGAATGGATCGTACGAATGGATTAGAATGGATCGAACGAATGAATTAGAATGGATCGTACGAATGAATTAGAATGGATACATTTGTGTGAATGAATTAGAATGGATGCATTTGTGCGAATGAATTAGAATGGATCATACGAATGAATTAGAATGGATCGTACAAATGAATTAGAAAGGTTACATTCGTGAGAATGAATTAGAATGCATCATACGAATGAATTAGAATGGATCATGCGAATGAATTAGAATGGATCGTACGAATGAATTAGAATGGATCGTACAAATGAATTAGAAAGGTTACATTTGTGAGAATGAATTAGAATGGATCATACGAATGAATTAGAATGGATTGTACGAAGGGATTAGAATGGATCGTATGAATGAATTAGAATGGATCATACGAATGCATTAGAATGGATACATTCGTGCGAATGAATTAGAATGGATCGTACGAACGAATTAGAATGGATTGTATGAATGAATTACAATGGATCGTACGAATGAATTAGAATAGATACATTCAAGCGAATGAATTAGAATGGATCGTACGAATGAATTAGAATGGATCATAGGAATGAATTAGAATGGATCGTGCAAATGAATTAGAATGGATACATTCGTGCGAATGAATTAGAATGGATCGTAGGAATGAATTAGAATGGATCGTACGAATGAATTACAATGGTTACATTCGTGCGAATGAATTAGAATGGATCGTATGAATGGTTTAGAATGGATCGTACGAATGGATTAGAATGGATCGTACGAATGAATTAGAAAGGTTACATTTGTGAGAATGAATTAGAATGGATCGTACGAATGAATTAGAATGGATCGTACGAACGAATTAGAATGGATCGTACGAATGAATTAGAATGGATCGTACGAATGAATTAGAATGGATCATATGAATGAATTAGAATGGTTACATTCGTGCGAATGAATTAGAATGGATCGTACGAATGGATTAGAATGGATCGTACAAATGGATTAGAACGCATTGTACGAATGAATTAGAATAGATACATTTGTGTGAATGAATTAGATTGCATCATACGAATGAATTAGAATGGATCGAACGAATGAATTAGAATCGATTCTATGAATGAATTAGAATGGATCATGTGAATGAATTAGAATGGATCGTACGAATGAATTTGAATTGATACATTCGAAGAATGGATCGTACGAATGAATTAGAATGGATACATTCGTGCGAATGATTTAGAATGGATCGTACGAACGAATTAGAATGGATCGTATGAATGAATTAGAATGGATCGTAGGAATGAATTAGAATGGATCAACCGAATGAGTTAGAATGGATCATACGAACGAATTAGAATGGATCATAGGAATGAATTAGAATGGATCATACGAATGAATTAGAATGGATCGTGCGAATGAATAAGAATGGATCGTACGAATGGATTAGAATGCATCGTACGAATGAATTAGAATGGATCGTACGAATGATTAGAATAGCTCATACGAATGAATTAGAATGAATCGTATGAATGAATTAGAATGGTTACATTCGTGCGAATGAATTAGAACAGATCATACGAATGAATTAGAATGGATCGTAGGAATGAATTAGAATGGATACATTTGTGCGAATGAATTAGAATGGATCGTATATTCGTGCAAATAAATTCGAATGGATCATACAAATGAATTAGAATGGATCGTACGAATGAGTTAGAATGGATCGTGCGAATGAATTAGAATGGATCGTACGAATGAATTAGAATGGATCCACCGAATGAGTTAGAATGGATCATACGAATGAATTAGAATGGATGGTACGAATGAATTAGAATGGATTTTGCGAATGAATTAGAAAAGATCGTATGAATGAATTAGAATGGATCGTATGAATGAATTAGAATAGCTTATACGAATGAATTAGAATGAATCATACGAATGAATTAGAATGGTTACATTCATGCGAATGAATTAGAATAGATCGTACGAATGAATTAGAATGGATCGTGCGAATGAATTAGAATGGATCGTACGAATGAATTAAAATGGATCGTACGAATGAATTAGAATGGATCCACCGAATGAGTTAGAATGGATCATACGAATGAATTAGAATGGATCGTACGAATGAATTAGAATGGATTGTGCGAATGAATTATAATGGATTGTTTGAATAAATAAGAATGGATCGTACGAATGAATTAGAATGGATCGTGCGAATGAATTAGAATGAAACGTACGAATACATTAGAATGGATCGTACGAATGAATTAGAATGAATCGTATTATTCGTACGATCTATTCTAATTCATTTGTACGATCCATTCTAATTCATTCGCACAAATATATCCATTCTAATTTATTCGTACGATCCATTCAAATTCAATCGTATAATCCATTCTAATTCATTCGCACAAATGTATCCATTCTAATTCATTCGTACGATCCATTCTAATTCATTCGTTCGATCCATTCTAATTCATTCGTACGATCCATTCTAATCCATTCGTACGATCCATTCTAATCTATTTGTTCGATCCATTCTAATTCATTCGTACGATCCATTCTAATTTATTTGCACGAATGTATCCATTCTAATGCATTCGTACGATCCATTCTAATTCATTCGTACGATCCATTCTAATCCATTCGTACGATCCATTCTAATTCATTCGTACGATCCATTCTAATTCATTCTCACAAATGTAACCTTTCTAATTCATTTGTACGATCTATTCTAATTCATTCGTACGATCCATTCTAATTCATTCGCACGATCCATTCTAATTCATTCGTACGATCCATTCTAATTCATTCTCACGAATGTAACCTTTCTAATTCATTTGTACGATCCATTCTAATTCATTCGTACGATCCATTCTAATTCATTCGTACGATCCATTCTATTTGATTTGTACGATCCATTCTAATTCATTCGCACAAATGTATCCATTCTAATTCATTCGCACAAATGTATCCATTCTAATTCATTTGTACGATCCATTCTAATCCATTCGTTCGATCCATTCTAATCCATTCGTACGATCCATTCTAATCCATTCGTATGATCCATTCTAATTCATTCGCTCGAATGTATCCATTCTAATTCATTCGTACGATCCATTCTAATTCGTTCGTACGATACATTCAAATTCATTTGTACGATCCATTCTAATTCATTCGCACAAATGTATCCATTCTAATTTATTCGTACGATCCATTCAAATTCAATCGTATGATCCATTCTAATTCATTCACACAAATGTACCCATTCTAATTCATTCGTACGATCCATTCTAATTCATTCGTTCGATCCATTCTAATTCATTCGTACGATCCATTCTAATCCATTCGTACGATCCATTCTAATCCATTCGTACGATCCATTCTAATTCATTCGCTCAAATGTATCCATTCTAATTCATTCGTACGATCCATTCTAATTTGTTCATACGATCCATTCTAATTCTTTCATATGATCCATTCTAAAATGAGTTATCCATTCATACAAATGAATTAGAATGGATCATACGAATGAATTAGAATGGATTGTGCGAATGAATTAGAATGGATCGTATAAATGAATAAGAATGGATCGTACGAATGAATTTGAATGGATCGTACGAATGAATTAGAATGGATCGAACGAATGAATTAGAATGGATCGTACGAATGAATTAGAATGGATACATTTGTGCGAATGAATTAGAATGGATCATACGATTGAATTTGAATGGATCGTACGAATAAATTAGAATGGATACATTTGTGCGAATGAATTAGAACGGATCGTACAAATGAATTAGAATGGATCGTACGAACGAATTAGAATGGATTGTACGAATGAATTAGAATGGATACATTAGAGCGAATGAATTAGAATGGATCGTACGAATGGATTAGAATGGATCGTACGAATGGATTAGAATGGATCGAACGAATGAATTAGAATGGATCGTACGAATGAATTAGAATGGATACATTTGTGTGAATGAATTAGAATGGATGCATTTGTGCGAATGAATTAGAATGGATCATACGAATGAATTAGAATGGATCGTACAAATGAATTAGAAAGGTTACATTCGTGAGAATGAATTAGAATGCATCATACGAATGAATTAGAATGGATCATGCGAATGAATTAGAATGGATCGTACGAATGAATTAGAATGGATCGTACAAATGAATTAGAAAGGTTACATTTGTGAGAATGAATTAGAATGGATCATACGAATGAATTAGAATGGATTGTACGAAGGGATTAGAATGGATCGTATGAATGAATTAGAATGGATCATACGAATGCATTAGAATGGATACATTCGTGCGAATGAATTAGAATGGATCGTACGAACGAATTAGAATGGATTGTATGAATGAATTACAATGGATCGTACGAATGAACTAGAATGGATTGTGCGAATGAATTAGAGTGGATCGTACGAATGAATTAGAATGGATCGTGCGAATGAATTAGAATGAATCGTACGAATGAATTAGAATGGATCGTGCGAATGAATTAGAATGGATCGTGCGAATGAATTAGAATGGATCGTACGAATGAATTAGAATGTATCGTACGAATGGATTAGAATGGATCGTACGAATGAATTAGAATGGATCGTACGAATGCATTAGAATGGATACATTCGTGCGAATGAATTAGAATGGATCGTACGAATGAATTAGAATAGATCGTACGAATGGATTAGAATGGATCGTACGAATGGATTAGAATGTATCGTGCAAATGAATTAGAATGGATCGTACGAATGAATTAGAATGGATCGTTCGAATGAATTTGAATGGATTGTACGAATGAGTTAGAATGGATCATGCGAATGAATTAGAATAGATCGTGCGAATGAATTAGATTGGATCGTGCGAATGAATTAGAATGGATCGTACGAATGGATTAGAACGCATTGTACGAATGAATTAGACATTTGTACAATCCATTCTAATTCATTCGCACGATCCATTCTAATTCATTCGTATGATCCATTCTAATTCATTCGTACGATCCATTCTAATTCATTCGTATGATCCATTCCAACTCATTCGCACAAATGTATCCATTTTAATTCATTCGTACGATCCATTCTAATTCATTCGTACGATCCATTCTAATCCATTCGTACGATCCATTCTAATTCATTCGTATGATCCATTCTAATTCATTCGCACGATCTATTCTAATTCATTCGCATGATCCATTCTTATTCATTCGCACGATCTATTCTAATTCATTCGTACGATCCATTCTAATTCATTCATACGATCTATTCTAATTCATTCGTTCGACCCATTCTAATTCATTCGCACGATCCACTCAAATTCATTCGCACGATCCATTCTAACTCATTCATACGATCCATTCTAATTCGTTCGTACAATCCATTCTAATCCATTCGTACGATCCATTCAAATTCATTCGCACGAATGTAACCTTTCTAATTCATTTGTACGATCCATTCTAATTCATTCGTACGATCCATTCTAATTCATTCGTACGATCCATTCTAATTCATTCGCACGAATGTAACCATCCAAATTCATTCGTACGATCCATTCTAATCCATTCGTACGATCCATTCTAATTCATTCATACGATCCATTCTAATTCATGCGTACAATCCATTCTAATTCATTCTCACAAATGTAACCTTTCTAATTCATTTGTACGATCCATTCTAATTCATTCCTACGATCCATTCTAATCCATTCGTACGATCCATTCTAATTCATTCATACGATCCATTCTAATCCATTCGTACGATCCATTCTAATCCATTCTAATTCATTCGTACGATTCATTTGTACGATCTATTTTAATTCATTCGCACAATCCATTCTAATTCATTCGTACGATCCATTCTAATTCATTCACACGAATGTATCCATTCTAATTTATTCATACAATCCATTCTAATTCATTCGCACGATCAATTCTAATTCATTCGTATGATCCATTCTAATTCATTCCTACGATTTATTCTAATTCATTTGCTCGAATGTATCCATTCTAATTCATTCGTTCGATCCATTCTAATTCATTCGTATGATCCATTCTAATTAATTCGTACGATCCATTCTAATTCATTCGTACGATCCATTCTAATTCATTCGTACGATCCATTCTAATTCATTCGCACAAATGTAACCATTCTAATTAATTTGTACGATCCATTCTAATTCATTCATATGATCCATTCTAATTCATTCGCACGAATGTAACCATTCTAATTCATTCGTACGATCCATTCTAATTCATTCGCACGAATGTATCCATTCTAATTCATTCGCTCGAATGTATCTTTTCTAATTCGTTCGTATGATCCATTCTAATTCATTCGTACGATCCATTCTAATCCATTCGTACGATCCATTCTAATTCATTCGCACGATCCATTCTAATTCATTCGTACAAATGTATCCATTCTAATTCATTCGTACAATCCATTCTAATTTATTCGCATGATCCATTCTAATTCATTCGTACGATCCATTCTAATTCATTCGTACGATCCATTCTAATTCATTCACACAAATGTTTCCATTCTAATTCATTCGTACGATCCATTCTAATTCATTCGTACGAATGAATTAGAATGGATCGTACGAATGAATTAGAATGGATTGTACGAATGAATTAGAATGGATACATTCGAGCGAATGAATTAGAATGGATCGTACGAATGAATTAGAATGGATCGTGTGAATGAATTAAAATGGATCGTACAAATGAATTAGAATGGTTACATTCGTGAGAATGAATTAGAATGGATCGTACGAATGAATTAGAACGGTTATATTCATGCGAACGAATTAGAATGGATCGTAAGAATGAGTTAGAATTGATCGTACGATTCATTCTAATTCATTTGCACGATTCATTCTAATTCATTCCTATGATCCATTATAATTCATTCCAACGATCCATTCTAATTCATTCGCACAAATGTATCCATTCTAATTCATTCGTACGATCCATTCTAATTCATTTCACGAATGTAACCTTTCTAATTCATTTGTATTATCCATTCTAATTCATTCGTACGATCCATTCTAATCCATTCGTACGATCCATTCTAATCCGTTCGTACGATCTATTCTAATCCATTCGTACGATCCATTCTAATTCATTCTCACAAATGTAACCTTTCTAATTCATTTGTACGATCCATTCTAATTCATTCGTACGATCCATTCTAATCCATTCGTACAATCTATTCTAATCCATTCGTATGATTCATTCTAATACATTCACACGAATGTAACCATTCTAATTCATGCGTACGATCCATTCTAATTCATTCCTACGATCCATTCTAATTCATTCGCACGAATGTACCAATTCTAATTCATTCGTACGATCCATTCAAATTCAATCGTATGATCCATTCTAATTCATTCGCACAAATGTATCCATTTTAATTCGTTCGTACGATCCATTCTAATTCATTCGCACGATCCATTCTAATTTATTCGCACGAATGTATCCAGTCTAATTCATTTGCACGATCCATTCTAATTCATTCCTATAATCCATTCTAATTCATTCGTACGATCCATTCTAATTCATTCGCTCGAATGTATCCATTCTAATTCATTCGTACTATCCATTCTTATTCATTCATACGATCCATTCTAGTTCATTCATCCGATCCATTCTAATTCATTCGCACGAATGTATCGATTCTAATTCATTCGTACAATCCATTCTAATTCATTCGCACAATCCATTCTAATTCATTCCTATGATCCATTCTAATTCATTCCTACGATCTATTCTAATTTATTCGCTCGAATGTATCCATTCTAATTCATTCGTACGATCCATTCTAATCCATTCGTACGATCCATTCTAATCTATTTGTACGATCCATTCTAATCCATTCGTACGATCCATTCTAATTCATTCTCACAAATGTAACCTTTCTAATTCATTTGTACGATCCATTCTAATTCATTCGTACGATCCATTCTAATCCATTTGTACGATCCATTCTAATCCATTCGTACGATCCATTCTAATTCATTCGCACGAATGTAACCATTCTAATTCATTCGTACGATCCATTCTAATTCATTCGTCCGATCCATTCTAATTCATTCACGCGAATGTATCCATTCTAATTCATTTGTACAATCCATTCTAATTCATTCGTACGATCCATTCTAATCCATTCGTACGATCCATTCTAATCCATTCGTACGATCCATTCTAATTCATTCGTAGGATCCATTCTAATTCGTTCATACGATCCATTCTAATTCATTCTCACGAATGTAACCTTTCAATTCATTCGCATGAATGTATCCATTCTAATTCATTCGTACAATCTATTCTAATTCATTCGTACGATCCATTCTAATTGATTCGTATGATCCATTCTAATTCATTCCTACGATCTATTCTAATTCATTCCTACGATCTATTCTAATTAGAATGGATCGTACGAATGAATTAGAATGGATCGTACGAATTAATTTGAATGGATTGTGCGAATGAATTAGAGTGGATCGTATGAATGAATAAGAATGGATCATACGAATGAATTAGAATGGATCATGCGAATGAATTAGAATGAATCGTACGAATGCTTTAGAATGGATTGTACGAATCAATTAGAATGAATCGTACGATCCATTCTAATTCATTCGTCCGATCCATTCTAATTCATTCGCACGAATGTATCCATTCTAATTCATTCGTACAATCCATTCTAATTCATTCGCACGATCCATTCTAATTCATTCGTATGATCCATTCTAATTCATTCCTACAATCTATTCTAATTCATTCGCTCGAATGTATCCATTCTAATTCATTCATACGATCCATTCTTATTCATTCGTACGATCCATTCAACTTCATTCGCATGATCCATTCTAATTCATTCGTACGATCCATTCTAATTCATTCTCATGAATGTAACATTTCTAATTCATTTGTATGATCCATTCTAATTCGTTCGTACGATCCATTTTAATCCATTCGTACGATCCATTCTAATCCATTCGTACGATCCATTCTAATCCATTAGTATGATCCATTCTAATGCATTCGTATGATTTATTGTAATTCGTTCGTACGATCTAATTCTAATCCATTCGTACGATCCATTCTAATTCGCACAAATGTATCTATTTTAATTCATTCGTACGATCCATTCTAATTTATTCATACGATCCATTCTAATTCATTCGCACGATCCATTCTAATTCATTCGTACGATCCATTCTAATTCATTCGCATGAATATATCTATTCTAATTCATTCGTATGATCCATTCTAATTTATTCGCACGATCTATTCTAATTCATTCGTACGATTCATTCTAATTCATTCGCATGATCCATTCTAATTCATTCGTACGATCCATTCTAATTCATTCGCACGAATGCATCCATTCTAATTCATTCGTGCAATCCTTTCTAATTCATTCGCACGAATGCATCCATTCTAGTTCATTCGTACGCTCCATTCTAATTCATTCGTACGCTCCATTCTTATTCATCACACAAATGTATCCATTCTAATTCATTTGTACGATCCATTCTAATTCATTCGTACGGTCCATTCTAATTCATCACACAAATGTATCCATTCTAATTCATTCGTACGGTCCATTCTAATTCATTCGCACGATCCATTCTAATTCATTCGTACGATCCATTCTAATTCATTCGTACGATCCATTTTAATTCATTCGTACGATCTATTCTAATTCATTCTCACGAATGTATCCATTCTAATGCATTCGTACGATCCATTCTAATTCATTCGTACGATCCATTCTAATCCTTTCGTACGATCCATTCTAATTCATTCGCACGATCCATTCTAATTCATTCGCACGAATGTAACCATTCTAATACATTCGTACGATCCATTCTAATCCATTCGTACGATCCATTCTAATCCATTCGTACGATCCATTCTAATTCATTCGCACGAATGTAACCATTCTAACACATTCGTACGATCCATTCTAATTCATTCCTACGATCCATTCTAATTCATTCGCACGAATGTATCCATTCTAATTCATTTGCACGATCCATTCTAATACATTCCTATGATCCATTCTAATTCATTCCTACGATCCATTCTAATTCATTCGCTCGAATGTATCCATTCTAATTCATTCGTACGATCCATTCTAATTCGTTCATACGATCCATTCTAATTCGTTCGTACGATCCATTCTAATTCGTTCGTACGATCCATTCTAATTCATTCGCACGATCCATTCTAATTCATTTGTACGATCCATTTTAATTCATTCGCATGATCCATTCTAATTCATTCGTATGATACATTCGTGCGAATGAATTAGAATGGATCGTACGAATGAATTAGAATGGATCGTACGAATGAATTAGAATAGATCGTGCGAATAAATTAGAATAGATCATACGAATGAATTAGAATAGATATATTTATGCGAATGAATTAGAATGGATCGTACGAATGAATTAGAATGGATCGTGCAAATGAATTAGAATGGATCGTATGAATAAATTAGAATGGATCGTACGAATGAATTAGAATGGATACATTTGTGCAAATGAATTAGAATGGATCATACGATTGAATTTGAATGAATTGTACGAATAAATTAGAATGGATACATTTGTGCGATGAATAAGAATGGAGCGATCCATTTTAATTCATTCCATTGATCCATTCTAATTCAATCGTATGATACATTCATACGACTGAATTAGAATGGATTGTACGAATAAATTAGAATTGATCATACAAATGAATTAGAATGGATCGTACGAATGAATTAGAATGGATCGTGCGAATGAATTAGAATGGATCGTACAAATGAATTAGAATGGACATATTTGAACAAATAAATAAGAATGGATCATACGAATGAATTAGAATGGATCGTACGAATGAATTAGAATGGATCGTGCGAATGAATTAGAATCGATCGTACGAATGAATTAGAATGGATCGTACAAATGAATTAGATCGTACGAATGAATTAGAATGGATCGTACGAATAAATTAAAATTGATACATTCATACGACTGAATTAGAATGGATCATGCGAATTAATTAGAATGGATCATACGACAGAATTTGAATGGATACATTTGTGCGAATGAATCTGAATGGATTGTATGAATGAATTACAATGGATCGTACGAATGAATTAGAATAGATACATTCAAGCGAATGAATTAGAATGGATCGTACGAATGAATTAGAATGGATCATAGGAATGAATTAGAATGGATCGTGCAAATGAATTAGAATGGATACATTCGTGCGAATGAATTAGAATGGATCGTAGGAATGAATTAGAATGGATCGTACGAATGAATTAGAATGGTTACATTCGTGCGAATAAATTAGAATGGATCGTACGAATGGATTAGAATGGATCGTTCGAATGGATTAGAATAGATCGTACGAATGAATTAGAATGGATCGTACAAATGAATTAGAAAGGTTACATTTGTGCGAATAAATTAGAATGGATCGTACGAATAGATTAGAATGGATCGTACGAATGGATTAGAATGGATCGTACGAATGAATTAGAATGGATCGTATGAATAAATTAGAATGGATCATACAAATGAATTAGAAAGGTTACATTCATGAGAATGAATTAGAATGGATCGTACGAATGAATTAGAATGGATAATGCGAATGAATTTGAATGGATCGTATGAATGAATTAGAATGGATCGAACGAATGAATTAGAATGGATACATTCGAGCGAATCAATTAGAATAGATCGTAGGAATGAATTAGAATGGATCATACGAATGAATTAGAATGGATCGTACGAACGAATTAGAATGGATCGTACGAACGAATTAGAATGGATCGTATGAACGAATTAGAATGGATCGTACGAATGAATTAGAATGGATACATTCGAGCGAATGAATTAGAATGGATCGTACGAGTGAATTAGAATGGATCATAGGAATGAATTATAATGGATCGTGCAAATGAATTAGAATGGATACATTCGTGCGAATGAATTAGAATGGATCGTACGAATGAATTAGAATGGATATATTCGTGTGAATGAATTAGAATGGATCGTACGAATGGATTAGAATGGATCATAGGAATGAATTAGAATGGATCATACGAATAAATTAGAATGGATCGTATGAATGAATAAGAATGGATCATACGAATGAATTAGAATGGATCGTGCGAATGAATTAGAATGAATCGTAGGAATGCCTTAGAATGGATCGTACGAATGAACTAGAATGGATACATTTGTGTGAATGAATTAGAATGGATCGTGCGAATGACTTAGAATAGATATATTCGTGCGAATGAATTAGAATGGATTGTGCGAATGAATTAGAATGGATCGTACGAATGGATTAGAATGGATCGTACGAATGGATTAGAATGGATCGTACGAATGGATTAGAATGGGTCGTACGAATGAATTAGAATGGATCATGCGAATGAATTTGAATGGATTGTACGAATGAATTAGAATGGATCGAACGAATGAGTTAGAATGGATACATTCGAGCGAATGAATTAGAATAGATCGTAGGAATGAATTAGAATGCATCATACGAATGAATTAGAATGGATCGTGCGAATGAATTAGAATGGATTGTACGAATGAATTAAAATGGATACATTCGAGCGAATGAATTAGAATAGATCGTAGGAATGAATTAGAATGGATCATACGAATGAATTAGAATGGATCGTGCGAATGAATTAGAATGGATTGTACGAATGAATTAGAATGGATACATTCGTGCGAATGAATTAGAATGGATCGTACGAATGAATTAGAATTGATCGTGCGAATGAATTAGAATGGATACATTCTTGCGAATGAATTTGAATGGATCGTACGAATGGATCGTACGAACGAATTAGAATGGTTATATTCGTGCAAATGAATTAGAATAGATCATACGAATAAATTAGAATGGATACATTCGTGCGAATGAATTAGAATGGATCGTACAAATTAATTAGAATGGATCGTATGAATGAATTATAATGGATATATTTATGCGAATGAATTAGAATGGATCGAACGAATGAATTAGAATGGATACATTCGTGCGAATGAATTAGAATAGATCGTATGAATGAATTAGAATGGATCGTATGAATGAATTAGAATGGATCGTGCGAATGAATTTGAATGGATCGTGCGAATAAATTAGAATGGATCATACGAATGAATTAGAATGGATCGTACGAATGAATTAGAATGGATACATTCGTGTGAATGAATTAGAATGGATCATACGAATGAATTAGACTGGATCGTACGAATAAATTAGAATGGATACATTCATACGAATGAATTAGAATGGATCATAGGAATGAATTAGAATGGATCGTGCAAATGAATTAGAATGGATACATTCGTGCGAATGAATTAGAATGGATCGTAGGAATGAATTAGAATGGATCGCATGAATGAATTAGAATGGTTACTTTCGTGCGAATGAATTAGAATGGATCGTACGAATGGATTAGAATGGATCGTCCGAATGGATTAGAATGGATCGTACGAATGAATTAGAATGGATCGTACAAATGAATTAGAAAGGTTACATTTCTGAGAATGAATTAGAATGGATCGTACGAATGAATTAGAATGGATCGTATGAATGGATTAGAATGGATCATACGAATGGATTAGAATGGATCGTACGAATGAATTAGAATGGATCATACAAATGAATTAGAATGGATACATTAGTGCGAATGAATTAGAATGGATCGTACGAATGGATTAGAATGGATCGTACGAATGGATTAGAATGGATCGTACGAATGGATTAGAATGGATCGTACGAATGAATTAGAATGGATCGTACAAATGAATTAGAAAGTTTACATTTCTGAGAATGAATTACAATGGATCGTACGAATGAATTAGAATGGAACGTACGAATGGATTAGAATGGATCGTACGAATGGATTAGAATAAATCATACAAATGAATTAGAATGGATACATTTGTGCGAATGAATTAGAATGGATCGTACGAATGAATTAGAATGGATCGTGCGAATGAATTAGAATGGATCGTGCGAATGAATTAGAATGGATCGTACGAATGAATTAGAATGGATACATTTGTGCGAATGAGTTTGAATGGATCATACGAATGAATTAGAATGGATCGTACGAATGAATTATAATGGATCGTACGAATGAATTAGAATGGATCGTATGAATGAATTAGAATGGATCGTGCGAATGAATTAGAATGGATCGTACGAACGAATTAGAATGGATCGTACGAACTAATTAGAATGGATCGTATGAATGAATTAGAATGGATCGTACGAATGGATTAGAATGGATCGTACGAATGAATCATGCGAATGAATTAGAATGGATCGTACAAATGAATTAGAATGGATTGTACGAATGAATTAGAATGGATCGTACGAATGAATTAGAATGGATCGTGCAAATGAATTAGAATGGATACATTCGTGCGAATGAATTAGAATGGATCGTAGGAAAGAATTAGAATGGATCGTACGAATGAATTAGAATGGTTACATTCGTGCGAATGAATTAGAATGGATCGTACGAATGGATTAGAATGGATCGTACGAATGGATTAGAATGGATCGTATGAATGAATTAGAATGGATCGTACAAATGAATTAGAAAGGTTACATTTGTGAGAATGGATTAGAATGGATCGTACGAATGAATTAGAATGGATCGTACGAACGGATTAGAATGGATCGTACGAATGGATTAGAATGGATCGTACGAATGAATTAGAATGGATCATACAAATGAATTAGAAAGGTTACATTCGTGATAATGAATTAGAATGGATCGTACGAATGAATTAGAATGGATCATAGGAATGAATTAGAATGGATCGTGCAAATGAATTAGAATGCATACATTCGTGCGAATGAATTAGAATGGATCGTAGGAATGAATTAGAATGGATCGCACGAATGAATTAGAACGGTTACATTCGTGCGAATGAATTAGAATGGATCGTACGAATGGATTAGAATGGATCGTACGAATGGATTAGAATGGATCGTACGAATGAATTAGAATGGATCGTACAAATGAATTAGAAAGGTTACATTTCTGAGAATGAATTAGTATGGATCGTACGAATGAATTAGAATTGATCGTACGAATGGATTAGAATGGATCGTACGAATGGATTAGAATGGATCGTACGAATGGATTAGAATGGATCATACAAATGAATTAGAAAGGTTACATTCGTGAGAATGAATTAGAATGGATCGTACGAAAGAAATAGAATGGATTATGCGAATGAATTTGAATGGATCGTATGAATGAATTAGAATGGATCGAACGAATGGATTAGAATGGATCGTACGAACGAATTAGAATGGATCGTACGAACGAATTAGAATGGATCGTATGAACGAATTAGAATGGATCGTACGAATGAATTAGAATGGACACATTCGAGCGAATGAATTAGAATGGATCGTACGAATGAATTAAAATGGATGATAGGAATGAATTGAAATGGATCGTGCAAATGAATTAGAATGGATATATTCGTGCGAATGAATTAAAATGGATCGTGTGAATGAATTAGAATGGATCGTACGAATGAATTAGAATGGATATATTTGAACGAATAAATTAGAATGGATCATACGAATGAATAAGAATGGATCGTACGAATGATTTAGAATGGATCGTGCGAATAAATTAGAATCGATCGTACGAATGAATTAGAATGGATCGTACGAATGAATTAGATCGTACGAATGAATTCGAATGGATCGTACGAATGAATTAGAATGGATCATACGAATGAATTAGAATGGATCATGCGAATGAATTTGAATGGATCGTACGAATGAATTAGAATGGATCGAATGAATAAATTAGAATGGATACATTCGAGCGTGGATCATACGAATGAATTAGAATGGATCTTGCAAATTAATTAGAATGGATTGTACGAATGAATTAGAACGGATACATTTGTGGGAATGAATTAGAATGGATCGGACGAAAGAATTAGAATGGATCGTACGAATGAATTAGAATGGATCGTGCGAATGAATTAGAATGAATTGTACAAATGCATTAGAATGGATACATTCGTGCAAATGAATTAAAATGGATCGTACGAATGAATTAGAATGGATCGTGCGAATGAATTAGAATGGATCATACAAATGAATTAGAAAGGTTACATTCATGAGAATGAATTAGAATGGATCATACGAATGAATTAGAATGGATTGTGCGAATGAATTAGAATGGATCGTACGAACGAATTACAATGGATCGTATAAACGAATTACAATGGATCGTATGAACGAATTAGAATGGATCGTACGAATAAATTAGAAGGGATACATTCGAGCGAATGAATTAGAATGGATCGTACGAATGAATTAGAATGGATCATAGGAATGAATTAGAATGGATCGTGCAAATGAATTAGAATGGATACATTCGTGCGAATGAATTAGAATGGATCGTAGGAATGAATTAGAATGGATCGTACGAATGAATTAGAATGGTTACATTCTTGCAAATGAATTAGAATGGATCGTACGAATGAATTAGAATGGATCGTACGAATGAATAAGAATGGATCGTACGATCCATTCTAATTCATTCGTATGATCAATTCTAATTCATTCGCACGATCCATTCTAATTCATTCGTACGATCCATCCTAATTCATTCCCATGAATGTAACCATTCTAATTCATTCATACGATCCATTCTAATTCATTCCTACGACCCATTCTAATTCATTCGCACGAATGTATCCATTCTAATTCATTTGCACGATCCATTCTAATTCATTCCTATGATCTATTCTAATTAATTCGTACGATCCGATCTAATTCATTCGCTCGAATGTATCCATTCTAATTCATTCGTACGATTCATTCTAATTCATTCGCACGATCCATTCTAATTCATTCATACGATCCATTCTTATTCATTCATACGATCCATTCTAATTCATTTGTACGAATGAATTAGAATGGATCGTACGAATGGATTAGAATGGATCGTACGAATGAATTAGAATGGATCGTACGAACGAATTAGAATGGATCGTACGAATGAATTAGAATGGATACATTCGAGCGAATGAATTATAATGGATCGTACGAATGAATTAGAATGGATCATCGGAATGAATTAGAATGGATCGTGCAAATGAATTAGAATGGATACATTCATGCCAATGAATTAGAATGGATCGTAGGAATGAATTAGAATGGATCGTACGAATAAATTTGAATGGTTACGTTCGTGCGAATAAATTCGAATGGATCGTACGAATGGATTAGAATGGATCGTACGAATGGATTAGAATGGATCGTACGAATGAATTAGAATAGATCGTACAAATGAATTAGAAAGGTTACATTTGTGAGAATGAGTTAGAATGGATCGTACGAATTGATTAGAATGGATCGTACGAATGGATTAGAATGGATCGTACGAATAGATTAGAATGGATCATACGAATGAATTAGAATGGATCATATAAATGAATTAGAAAGGCTACATTCGTGAGAATGAATTAGAATGGATCATACGAATGAGTTAGAATGGATCATACGAATGAATTTGAATGGATCGTACGAATGAATTAGAATGGATCGAACGAATGAATTAGAATGGATACATTCGAGCGAATGAATTAGAAAAGATCATAGGAATGAATTAGAATGGATCATACGAATGAATTAGAATGGATCGTGCAAATGAATTAGAATGGATTATACGAATGAATTAGAATGGATACATTCGTGCGAATGAATTAGAATGGATCGGACGAATGAATTAGAATGGATCGTACGATTCATTCTAATTCATTCGTACGATCCATTCTAATGCATTCGTACGATTCATTCTAATTCATTCGCATGATCCATTGTAATTCATTTGTATGATCCATTCTAATTTATTTGCATGAATATACGATCAATTCTAATTTATTCGCAAGAATGTATCCATTCTAATTCATTCGTACAATCCATTCTAATTTATTTGTATAAATGTATCCATTCTAATTCATTCGTACGATCCATTCTAATTCATTCGTACGATTCATTCTAATTCATTCGTACGATCCATTCTAATTCATTCATACGATCCATTCTAATTCATTCGCACAAATGTATCCATTCTAATTTATTCATACGATCCATTCTAGTTCATTCATACGATCCATTCTAATTCATTCGTACGTTCCATTCTAATTCATTCCTACGATCTATTCTAATTCATTCGCTCGAATGTATCCATTCTAATTCATTCGTACGATCCATTCTTATTCATTCATACGATCCATTCTAATTCATTCGTATGATCAATTCTAATTCATTCGCACGATCCATTCTAATTCATTCTCACGAATGTAACCTTTCTAATTCATTTGTATGATCCATTCTAATTCATTCGTACGATCCATTCTAATACATTCGTACGATCCATTCTAATCCATTCGTACGATCCATTTTAATCCATTCGTACGATCCATTCTAATTCATTCTCACAAATGTAACCTTTCTAATTTATTTGTGCGATCCATTCTAATTCAATCGTACGATCCATTCTAATCCATTCGTACGATCCATTCTAATTCATTCCTACGAATGAGTTAGAATGGATCATACGAATGAATTAGAATGGATCGTACAAATGAATTAGAATAGATCGAACGAATGAATTAGAATGGATACATTCTAGTGAATGAATTAGAATAGATCGTAGGAATGAATTAGAATGGATCATACGAATTAATTAGAATGGATCATGCGAATGAATTAGAATGGATTGTACGAATGAATTAGAATGGATACATTCGTGCGAATGAATTAGAATGGATCGGACGAATGAATTAGAATGGATCGTACGAATGCATTAGAATGGATACATTCGTGCGAATGAATTAGAATAGATCGTACGAATGAATTAGAATGGATCGTGCGAATGAATTAGAATAGATCGTACGAATGAATTAGAATGGATCATGCGAATGAATTAGAATGGATCGTACGAATGAATTAGAATGGATACATACAAATGAATTAGAAAGGTTACACTCGTGAGAATGAATTAGAATAGATTGTACGAATGAATTAGAATAGATCGTACGAATGAATTAGAATGGATACATTCGAGCGAATGAATTAGAATGGATCGTACGAATAAATAAGAATGGATCATACGAATGAATTAGAATGGATCGTGCAAATGAATTAGAATGCATCGTACGAATGGATTAGAATGGATCGTACGAATGAATTAGAACGGTTCATACAAATGAATTAGAAAGGTTACATTCGTGAGAATGAATTAGAATGGATCGTGTGAATGAATTAGAATGGATCGTGCGAATGAATTAGAATGGATCGTACGAACGAATTAGAATGGACCGTATGAACGAATTAGAATGGATCGTATGAATGAATTAGAATGGATACATTCGAGCGAATGAATTCGAATAGATCGTACAAATGAAATAGAATGGATCATAGGAATGAATTAGAATAGATCGTTCAAATGAATTAGAATGGATACATTCGTGCGAATGAATTAGAATGGATCATAGGAATGAATTAGAATGGATCCTACGAATGAATTAGAATGGTTACATTCGTGCGAATGAATTAGAATGGATCGTACGAATGAATTAGAATGGATCGTATGAATGAATAAGAATGGATCGTACGAATGTATTAGAACGGATTGTGCGAATGAATTAGAATGAATTGTACGAATGCATTAGAATGGATCGTACGAATGAATTAGA
This sequence comes from Chamaelirium japonicum, assembly GCA_947650365.1. NCBI lineage: Eukaryota > Viridiplantae > Streptophyta > Magnoliopsida > Liliales > Melanthiaceae > Chamaelirium > Chamaelirium japonicum. Next base: position 63,436,306 of record OX393555.1, on the reverse strand, counting down.
ATGAATCGTACGATCCATTCTAATTCATTCGTCCGATCCATTCTAATTCATTCGCACGAATGTATCCATTCTAATTCATTCGTACAATCCATTCTAATTCATTCGCACGATCCATTCTAATTCATTCGTATGATCCATTCTAATTCATTCCTACGATCCATTCTAATTCATTCACTCGAATGTATCCATTCTAATTCTTTCGTTCGATCCATTCTAATTCATTCGTACGATCCATTCAAATTCATTCGCATGATCCATTCTAATTAATTCGTACGATCCATTCTAATTCATTCTCACGAATGTAACCTTTTTAATTCATTTGTATGATCCATTCTAATCCATTCGTACGATCCATTCTAATCCATTCGTACGATCCATTCTAATTCATTCTCACAAATGTAACCTTTCTAATTCATTTGTACGATCCATTCTAATTCATTCGTACGATCCATTCTAATCCATTCGTACAATCCATTCTAATCCATTCGTACGATCCATTCTAATTCATTCCTACGATCCATTCTAATTCATTCGCACGAAGGTATCCATTCTAATTCATTTGCACGATCCATTCTAATTCATTCCTATGATCCATTCTAATTCATTCGTACGATCCATTCTAATTCATTCGCTCGAATGTATCTATTCTAATTCATTCGTACGATCCATTCTAATTCATTCGTACGATCCATTCTAATCCATTCGTAAGATCCATTCTAATTCATTCGTACAATGCGTTCTAATCCATTCGTACGATCCATTCTAATCCATTCGTACGATCCATTCTAATTCATTTATACGAGTGGATCCATTCTAATTCATTAGTATGATCCATTCTAATTCATTCCTATATTCGATTCTAATTCATTCACACGAATGTGTCCATTCTAATTCATTCGCACAATCCATTCTAATTCATTCGTACGATCCATTCTAATTCATTAGTATGATCGATTCTAACTCATTCGGTTGATCCATTATAATTCATTCGTACGATCCATTCTAATTCATTCGCACGATCCATTCTAATTTATTCGTACGATCCATTCTAATTCATTCGTACGATCTATTCTAATTCATTTGCATGATCCATTCTAATTCATTCGTACGATCCATTCTAATTCATTCGTACAATCTATTCAAATTCATTCGTACGATGCGATCTAATTCATTCGCAAAAATGTATCTATTCTAATTCATTCGTACAATGCGTTCCAATCCATTCGTACGATCCATTCTAATCCATTCGTACGATCCATTCTAATTCATTCGCACGAATGTAACCATTCTAATTCATTCATATGATCCATTCTAATTCATTCGTACGATCCATTCTAATTCATTCGTCCGATGCATTCTAATTCATTCGCACGAATGTATCCATTCTAATTCATTCGTACGATCCATTCTAATTCAGTCGTATGAATGTATCCATTTTAATTTATTCGTACAATCCATTCTAATTCATTCGTACGATCTAATTCATTCGTACGATCCATTCTAATTCATTCCTACGACAGATTCTAATTCATTCACACGATCCATTCTAATTAATTCGTACGATCCATTCTAATTCATTCGTATGATCCATTCTAATTTATTCGTTCAAATATATCCATTCTAATTCATTCGTACGATCCATTCTAATTCATTCGCACGATCCATTCTAATTCATTCGTACGATCCATTCTAATTCATTCGTACGATCCATTCTAATTCATTCGTACAATCCATTCTAATTCAGTCGTATGAATGTATCCATTTTAATTCATTCGTACGATCCATTCTAATTCATTCATACGATCTAATTCATTCGTACGATCCATTCTAATTCATTCGTACGATCGATTCGAATTCATTCGCACGATCCATTCTAATTCATTCGTACGATCCATTCTAATTCATTCGTATGATCCATTCTAATTTATTCGTTCAAATATATCCATTCTAATCCATTCGTACGATCCATTCTAATTCATTCGCACGATTCATTCTAATTCATTCGTACGATCCATTCTAATTCATTCGTATGATCAATTCTAATTCATTCGCACGATCCATTCTAATTCATTTGTATGATCTATTCTAATTCATTCGTACCATCCATTCTAATTCATTCGCACGAATGTATCCATTCTAATTCATTCGTACGATCCATTCTAATTCATTCGCACTATCCATTCTAATTCATTCGTACGATTCATTCTAATTTATTCGTACGATCCATTCTAATTCATTCGTATGATCCATTCTAATTAATTCGCACAAATGTATCGATTCTAATTCATTCGTACGATCTATTCAAATTTAATCGTATGATCCATTCTAATTCATTCGCACAAATGTATCCATTTTAATTCATTTGTGCGATCCATTCTAATTTATTCATACGATCCATTCTAATGCATTCGCACGATCCATTCTAATTCATTCGTACGATCCATTCTAATTCATTCGCATGAATATATCTATTATAATTCATTCGTATGATCCATTCTAATTTATTCGCACGATCTATTCTAATTCCTTCGTACGATCCATTCTTATTCATTCGTACGATCCATTCTTATTCATTCGCACGAATGTACGATACGAATGAATTAGAATGGATCATGCGAATGAATTAAAATGGATCGTGCGAATGAATTAGAATGGATCGTACGAACGAATTAGAATGGATTATACGAACGATTTAGAATGGATCGTATGAACTAATTAGAATGGATCGTACGAATGAATTAGAATGGATACATTCGAGCGAATGAATTAGAATGGATCGTACGAATGAATTAGAATGGATCATAGGAATGAATTAGAATGGATCGTGCAAATGAATTAGAATGGATACATTCGTGCGAAAGAATTAGAATGGACCGTAGGAATGAATTAGAATGGATCGTACGAATGAATTAGAATGGTTACATTTGTGCGAATGAATTAGAATGGATCGTACGAATGGATTAAAATGGATCGTACGAATGGATTAGAATGGATCGTACGAATGAATTAGAATGGACCGTACGAATGAATTAGAAAGGTTACATTTGTGAGAATGAATTAGAGTGGATCGTACGAATAAATTAGAATGGATCATACGAATGGATTAGAATGGATCGTACGAATGGATTAGAATGGATCGTACGAATGGATTAGAATGGATCGTACGAATGAATTAGAAAGGTTACATTCGTGAGAATGAATTAGATTGGATCGTACGAATGAATTAGACTGGATCATGCGAATGAATTTGAATGGATCGTACGAATGAATTAGAATGGATCGAACGAATGAATTAGAATGGATACATTCGGGAGAATGAATTAGAATTGATCGTAGGAATGAATTAGAATGGATCATACGAATGAATTTGAATGAATTAGAATGAATTAGAATGTATCGTAGGAATGAATTAGAATAGATATTAGGAATGAATTAGAATGGATCGTACGAATGAATTTGAATGGTTACATTCGTGCGAATGAATTAGAATGGATCGTACGAATGGATTAGAATGGATCGTACGAATGGATTAGAATGGATCGTACGAATGAATTAGAATGGATCGTACAAATGAATTAGAAAGGTTACATTTGTGAGAATGAGTTAGAATGGATCGTACGAATGGATTAGAATGGATCGTACAAATGGATTAGAATGGATCGTACGAATGGATTAGAATGGATCGTACGAATGAATTAGAATGGATCATACAAATGAATTAGAAAGGTTACATTCGTGAGAATGAATTAGAATGGATCGTACGAATGAATTAGAATGGATCATGCGAATGAATTTGACTGGGTCGTATGAATGAATTAGAATGGATCGAACGAATGAATTAGAATGGATACATTCGAGCGAATAAATTAGAATAGATCGTAGGAATGAACTAGAATGGATCGTACGAATGAATTAGAATGGTTCGTGCGAATGAATTAGAATGGATTGTACGAATGAATTAGAATGGATACATTCATGCGAATGAATTAGAATGGATCGGATGAATGAATTAGAATGGATCATACGATTCATTCTAATTCATTCGTACGATCCATTCTAATGCATTCGTACGATTCATTCTAATTCATTCGCACGATCCATTCTAATTCATTCGTACGATCCATTCTAAATCATTCGCACGATCCATTCTAATTCATTCGCACGAATGTAACCATTCTAATTCATTCGTACGATCTATTCTAATTCATTCCTATGATCCATTCTAATTCATTCGCACGAATGTATCCATTCTAATTGATTTGCACGATCCATTCTAACTCATTCCTATGATCCATTCTAATTCATTCGTACGATCCATTCTAATTCATTCGCTCGAATGTATCCATTCTAATTCATTCGTACGATCCATTCTAATTCGTTCATATGATCCATTCTAATTCGTTCGTACGATCCATTCTAATTCGTTCGTACGATCCATTCTAATTCATTCGCACGATCCATTCTAATTCATTCTCACAAATGTAACCTTTCAAATTCATTTGTATGATCTATTCTAATTCATTCGTACGATCCATTCTAATCCATTCGTATGATCCATTCTAATTCATTTGCACGATCCATTCTAATTCATTCCTATGATCCATTCTAATTCATTCATACGATCCATTCAAATTCATTCGCTCGAATGTATCCATTCTAATTCATTCATACGATCCATTCTAATTCATTCGTACGATCCATTCTAATTCATTCTCACGAATGTAACCTTTCTAATTCATTTGTATGTATCCATTCTAATTCATTCGTATGATCCATTCTAATTCATTCGCACGATCCATTCTAATTCATTCGTACGATCCATTCTAATTTATTCGCACGATCCATTCTAATTCATTCGTACGATCCATTCTAATTCATTCGCACGAATGTATCCATTCTAATGCATTCGTACGATTCATTCTAATTCATTTGCAAGATCCATTCTAATTCATTCGTACGATCCATTCTAATTTATTCGTCCGATCCATTCTAATTCATTCGCACGAATGTATCCATTCTAATTCATTCGTACAATCCATTCTAATTCATTCAAACGATCCATTCTAATTCATTCGTATGATCCATTCTAATTCATTCCTACGATCTATTCTAATTCATTCGGTCGAATGTATACATTCTAATTCATTCGTTCGATCCATTCTAATTCATTTGTACGATCCATTCTAATTCATTCGTATGATCCATTCTAACTCATTCATAGGAATGAATTAGAATGGATCGTACGAATGAATTAGAATGGTTACATTCGTGCGAATGAATTAGAATGGATCGTACGAATGGATTAGAATGGATCGTATGACCGGATTAGAATGGATCGTACGAATGGATTAGAATGGATCGTACAAATGGATTAGAATGGATCGTATGAATGAATTAGAATGGATCATACAAGTGAAGTAGAAAGGTTACATTCGTGAGAATGAATTAAAATGGATCGTGCGAATGAATTAGAATTGATCATATGAATGAATTAGAGTGGATCGTACGAATGAATAAGAATGGATCGTTCGAATGAATTAGAATGGATACATTCGAGCGAATGAATTAGAATAGATCGTAGGAATGAATTAGAATGGATCATACGAATGAATTAGAATGGATCGTATGAATGAATTAGAATGGATCGTATGAATTAATTAGAATGGATACATTCGTCCGAATGAATTAGAATGGATCGTATGAATGAATTAGAATGGATCGTACGAATGAATTAGAATGAATCGTACGAATGAATTAGAATGGATCGTTTAAATGAATTAAAATGGATACATTTGTACGAATAAATTAGAATGGATTGTACGAATGAATTAGAATGGATACACTCTTGCGAATAAATTATAATGGATCGTATATTCGTGCAAATAAATTAGAATGGATCATACGAATGAATTAGAATGGATCGTGCTAATGAATTAGAATGAATCATATGAATGCATTAGAATGGATCGTACGAATGAATTAGAATGAATCGTACGATCCATTCTAATTCTTTTGCACGAATGTATCCATTCTAATTCATTCGTACAATCCATTCTAATTCATTCGTACGATCCATTCTTATTCATTCATACGATCCATTCTAATTCATTCGTACGATCCATTCTAATTCATTCGCACGAATGTATCCATTCTAATTAATTCGTACGATCTATTCTAATTCATTCGTACGATCCATTCTAATTCATTCGTATGATCCATTCTAATTCATTCCTACGATCTATTCTAATTCATTCGCTCGAATGCATCCATTCTAATTCATTCGTACGATCCATTCTTATTCATTCGTACGATCCATTCTAATTCATTCGTATGATCAATTCTACTTCATTCGCACGATCCATTCTAATTCATTCGTACGAACGAATTAGAATGGATCGTATGAACGAATTAGAGTGGGTCATACGAATGAATTAGAATGGATATATTCGTGCGAATGAATTAGAATGGATCGAACGAATGAATTAGAATGGATCATACGAATGAATTAGAATGGATCGTACGAATGAATTAGAATGGATCGTACGAATGAATTAGAATAGATCCTACGAATGAATTAGAATGGATCGTGCGAATGAATTAGAAAGGATTGTACGAATGAATTAGAATGGATACATTTGTGCGAATGAATTAGAATGGATCCGACGAATGAATTAGAATGGATCATACGATTCATTCGTACGATCCATTCTAATCCATTCGTACGATTCATTCTAATTCATTCGTACGATCCATTCTAATCCATTCGTACGATCCATTCTAATCCATTCGTACGATCCATTCTAATTCATTCGTACGATCCATTCTAATTTATTCTCACAAATGTAACCTTTCTAATTCATTTGTACGATCCATTCTAATTCATTCGTACGAGCCATTCTAATTCATTCGTACGATCCATTCAAATTCATTCATATGATCCATTCTAATTCATTCGTTCGATCCATTCTACTTCATTCGCACGAATATATCCATTCTAATTCATTCGTACGATCCATTCTAATTCGTTCATACGATCCATTCTAATTCGTTCGTACGATCCATTCTAATTCGTTCGCATGAATATATCTATTCTAAATCATTCGTATGATCCATTCAAATTCATTCGTACGATCCATTCTAATTCATTCGTACAATCCATTCTAATTCATTCGTACGATGCAATCTAATTCATTCGGACAAATGTATCTATTCTAATTCATTGGTACAATGCGTTCTAATCCATTCGTATGATCCAATCTAATCTATTCGTACGATCCATTCTAATTCATTCGCACGAATGTAACCATTCTAATTCATTCATATGATCCATTCTAATTCATTCGTACGATCCATTCTAATTCATTCGTATGATCCATTCTAATTCATTCGTACGATCCATTCTAATTCATTCGTACGATCCATTCTAATTCATTCTCACAAATGTAACCTTTCTAATTCATTTGTATGATACATTCTAATTCATTCGTACGATCCATTCTAATCCATTCGTACGATCCATTCTAATCCATTCGTACGATCCGTTCTAATTCATTCGCACGAATGTATCCATTCTAATGCATTCGTACGATTCATTCTAATTCATTCACACGATCCGTTCTAATTCATTCGTACGATCCATTATAATTCATTCGTCCGATCCATTCTAATTCATTCGCACGAATGTATCTATTCTAATTCATTCGTACAATCCATTCTAATTCATTCGCACGATCCATTCTAATTCATTTGTATGATCCATTCTAATTCATTCCTACGATCTATTCTAATTCATTCGCTCGAATGTATCCATTCTAATTCATTCCTTTGATCCATTCTAATTCATTTGTACGATCCATTCAAATTCATTCGTATGATCCATTCTAACTCATTTGTAGGAAGTACGATCCATTCTAATCCATTCGTACGATCCATTCTAATTCATTCATACAATGCGTTCTAATCCATTCGTACAATCCTTTCTAATTCATTCGTACGATCCATTCTAATTCATTTGTACGAATGAATTAGAATGGATCATACGAATGGATTAGAATGGATCGTACGAATGAATTAGAATGGATTGTACGAATGAACTAGAATGGATACATTCGAGCGAATGAATTAGAATGGATCGTACGAATGAATTAGAATGGATACATTTGTGCGAATGAATTAGAATGGATCGTACGAATGAATTAGAATGGATCATGCGAATGAATTTGAATGGATCGTACGAATGAATTAGAATGGCTTGAACGAATGAATTAGAATGGATACATTCGAGCGAATGAATTAGAATAGATCGTAGGAATGCATTAGAATGGATCATACGAATGAATTAGAATGGATCGTGCGAGTGAATTAGAATGGATTGTACGAATGAATTAGAATGGATACATTCGTGCGAATGAATTAGAATGGATCGTATGAATGGATTAGAATGGATCGTACGAATGAATTAGAATGGTTACATTCATTCTAATTCATTCGTACAATCCATTCTAATTTATTCGTACAAATGTATCCATTCTAATTCATTCGTACGATCCATTCTAATTCATTCGTACGATTCATTCTAATTCATTCGTACGATGCATTCTAATTAATTCGTACGATCCATTCTAATTCATTCGCAAGAATATAACCATTCTAATACATTCGTACGATCCATTCTAATTCATTCCTACGATCCATTCTAATTCATTCGCACGAATGTATCCATTCTAATTCATTTGCACGATCCATTCTAATTCATTCCTATGATCCATTCTAATTCATTCGTACGATCCATTCTAATTCATTCGCTCGAATGTATCCCTTCTAATTTATTCATACGATCCATTCTAATTCGTTCATACGATCCATTCTAATTCGTTCGTACGATCCATTGTAATTCGTTCGTACGATCCATTCTAATTCATTCGCACAATCCATTCTAATTCATTCGTACGATCCATTCTAATTCATTCTCACGAAAGTAACCATTCTAATTCATTTGTACGATCCATTCTAATTCATTCGTACGATCCATTCTAATTCATTCGTACAATCCATTTTAATTCATTCGTATAATCCATTCTAATTCATTCGTACGATCCATTCTAATTCATTCGTACGATCCATTCTAATTCATTCGTATGATCCATTCTAACTCATTCGGTGGATCCATTCTAATTCATTCGTACGATCCATTCTAATTCATTCGCAGGATCCATTCTAATTTATTCGTACGATCCATTCTAATTCATTCGTACGATCTATTCTAATTCATTCGCACAAATGTAACCGTTCTAGTTCATTCGTACGATTTATTCTAATTCATTCATATGAGCTATTCTAATTCATTCGTACGATCCATTCTAATTCATTCATACGATCCATTGTAATTCATTCATACAATCCATTCTGATTCATTCGCACAAATGTATCCATTAAAATTCATTCGTATGATCCATTCTAATTAATTCGGACGATCCATTCTAATTCAGTCGTATGAATGTATCCATTTTAATTCATTCGTACGATCCATTGTAATTCATTCGTATGATCTAATTTATTCGTACGATCCATTCTAATTCATTCGTATGATCGATTCTAATTCATTCGCACGATCCATTATAATTCATTCTTACGATCCATTCTAATTCATTTGTTCAAATATATCCATTCTAATTCATTCGTACGATCCATTCTAATTCATTCGCACGATCCATTCTAATTCATTCGCACGAATGTATCCATTCTAATTCATTTGCATGATCCATTCTAATTCATTCGTACGATCCATTCTTATTCATTCATACGATCCATTCTAATTCATTCGCACAATCCATTCTAATTCATTCGTATGATCCATTCTAATTCATTTGTACGAATGAATTAGAATGGATCGTACGAATGGATTAGAATGGATCCTACGAATGGATTAGAATGGATCGTACGAACGAATTATAATGGATCGTACGAACGAATTAGAATGGATCGTATGAACGAATTAGAATGGATCGTACGAATGAATTAGAATGGATACATTCGAGCGAATGAATTATAATGGATCGTACAAATGAATTAGAATGGATCGTACGAATGAATTAGAATGGATAGTGCGAATGAATTAGAATGGATCGTACGAATGAATTAGAATGGATGGTACGAATGAATTAGAATAGATCGTGCGAATGAATTAGAATGGATCGTACGAAAGAATTAGAATGGATCGTACGAATGAATTAGAATGGATCATATGAATGATTTAGAATCAATCGTGCGAATGAATTAGAATGGATCGTACGAATGAATTAGCATGGATACATTTGTGCGATGAATAAGAATGGAGCGTACGAATGAATTAGAATGGAGCTTACGAATGAACTAGAATGGATACATTCATGCGAATGAATTAGAATGGATCATATGAAAGAATTAGAATGGATCGTGCGAATGAATTAGAATGGATCGTGCGAATGAATTAGAATGGATCGTACGAACGAATTAGAATGGATCGTACGAACGAATTAGAACGGATCATATGAACGAATTAGAATGGATCATACGAATGAATTAGAATGGATCGAACGAATGAATTAGAATGGATTGTGCGAATGAATTAGAATGGATCGTATGAATGAATAAGAATGGATCGTACGAATGAATTAGAATGGATCGTGCAAATGAATTAGAATAGATACATTCGTGCAAATGATCCATTCTAATTCATTCGGACGATCAATTCTAATTCATTCCTACGATCCATTCTAATTCATTCGCACGAATGTATCCATTCTAATTAATTCGTACGATCCATTCTAATTCATTCGTATGATCCATTCTTATTAATTCGCACGATCCAGTCTAATTGATTCACACGATCCATTCTAATTCATTCGCACGATCCATTCTAATTTATTCGTACGATCCATTCTAATTCATTCGTACGATCTATTCTAATTCATTCGCACGAATGTAACCATTCTAATTCATTCGTACGATTCATTCTAATTCATTCGTATGAGCTATTCTAATTCATTCGTACGATCCATTCTATTTCATTCGTAAGATCCATTGTAATTCATTCATACAATCCATTCAGATTCATTCGCACAAATGTATCCATTTAAATTTATTCGTACGATCCATTCTAATTAATTCGCACGATCCATTCTAATTCAGTCGTATGAATGTATCCATTTTAATTCATTCGTACGGTCCATTCTAATTCATTCGTATGATCTAATTCATTCGTACGATCGATTCTAATTCATTCGTACGATCGATTCTAATTCATTCGCACAATCCATTCTAATTCATTCATACAATCCTTTCAGATTCATTCGCACAAATGTATCCATTCAAATTCATTCGTACGATCCATTCTAATTCATTCGTATGATCCATTCTAATTCATTCGTACGATCCATTCCATTCGCACGATCCATTCTAATTCATTCGTACGATCCATTCTAATTCATTCGTACGATCCATTCTAATTCATTCGCTCGAATGTATCCATTCTAATTCATTCGTACGATCCATTCTAATTCATTCGAAGGATCCATTCTAATCCATTCGTATGATCAATTCTAATTCATTCGTACAATCCATTCTAATTCATTCGTACGATCCATTCTAATTCATTCGCTCGAATGTATCCCTTCTAATTTATTCGTACGATCCATTCTAATTCGTTCATACGATCCATTCTAATTCGTTTGTACGATCCATTGTAATTCGTTCGTACGATTCATTCTAATTCATTCGCACAATCCATTCAAATTCATTCGTACGATCCATTGTAATTCGTTCGTACGATCCATTCTAATTCATTCGTACGATCCATTCTAATTCGTTCGTATGATCCATTGTAATTCGTTCGTACAATCCATTCTAATTCATTCGAACAATCCATTCTAATTCATTCGTACGATCCATTCTAATTCATTCGTACAATCCATTCTAATTCACTCGCACGATCCATTCTAATTTATTCGTATGATCCATTCTAATTCATTCCTACGATCTATTCTAATTCATTCGCTCGAATGTATCCATTCTAATTCATTCGTTCGATCCATTCTAATTCATTCGTACGATCCATTCAAATTCATTCGCATGATCCATTCTAATTCATTCGTACGAACCATTCTAATTCATTCGCACAAATATATCCATTCTAATTCATTCGTACGATCCATTCTAATTCATTCGCTCAAATGTATCCATTATAATTCATTCGTACGTTCCATTTTAATTCATTCGTACGGTCCATTCTAATCCATTCGTATGATCCATTCTAATTCATTCGTACAAATGAATTAGAATGGATCGTACGAATGAATTAGAAGGGATTGTACGATCCATTCTAATTCATTCGTACGATCCATTCTAATTCATTCGTACGATCCATTCTAATCCATTAGTACGATCCATTCTAATCCATTCGTACGATCCATTCTAATTCATTTCCACGAATGTAACCATTCTAATTCATTCATACGATCCATTCTAATTCATTCCTACGATCCATTCTAATTCATTCGCACGAATGTATCCATTCTAATTCATTTGCACGATCCATTCTAATTCATTCCTATGATCCATTCTAATTCATTCGCTCGAATGTATCCATTCTAATTCATTCATACGATCCATTCTAATTCATTCGTACGATCCATTCTAATTCGTTCATACGATCTATTCTAATTCGTTCGTACGATCCATTCTAATTCATTCGTACAATCCATTCTAATTCATTCGTATGATCAATTCTAATTCATTCGCACGATCCATTCTAATACATTCGTACGATCCATTCTAATTCATTCGCTCGAATGTAACCATTCTAATTCATTCGTACGATCCATTCTAATTCATTCCTACGATCCATTCTAATTCATTCGCAAGAATGTATCCATTCTAATTCATTTGCACGATCCATTCTAATTCATTCCAATGATCCATTATAATTCATTCGTACGATCCATTCTAATTCATTTGCTCGAATGTATCCATTCTAATTCATTCGTACGATTCATTCTAATTCATTCGCACGATCCATTCTAATTCATTCGTACGATCCATTCTTATTCATTCATACGATCCACTCTAATTCATTTGTACGAATGAATTAGAATGGATCGTACGAATGGATTAGAATGGATCGTACAAATGGATTAGAATGGATCGTACGAACGAATTAGAATGGATCGTATGAACGAATTAGAATGGATCGTACGAATGAATTAGAATGGATACATTCGAGCGAATGAATTAGAATGGATCGTACGAATGAATTAAAATGGATCATAGGAATGAATTAGAATGGATCGTGCAAATGAATTAGAATGGATACATTCGTGCGAATGAATTAGAATAGATCATAGGAATGAATTAGAATGGATCGTACGAATGGATTAGAATGGATACATTCGTGCGAATGAATTAGAATGGATCGTACGAATGGATTAGAATGGATCGTATGAATGAATTAGAATGGATCGTACAAATGAATTAGAATGGTTACATTTGTGAGAATGAATTAGAATGGATCGTACGAATGGATTAGAATGGATCATACGAATGGATTAGAATGGATCGTACGAATGAATTAGAATGGATTGTACAAATGAATTAGAAAGGTTACATTTGTTAGAATGAATTAGAATGGATCAAATGAATGAATTAGAATGGATCGTATGAATGGATTAGAATGGATCATATGAATGGATTAGAATGGATCGTACGAATGGATTAGAATGGATCGTACGAATGAATTAGAATGGATTGTACAAATGAATTAGAAAGGTTACATTTGTTAGAATGAATTAGAATGGATCGTATGAATGAATTAGAATGGATCGTATGAATGGATTAGAATGGATCATACGAATGGATTAGAATGGATCGTACGAATGGATTAGAATGGATCGTACGAATGGATTAGAATCGATCATACAAATGAATTAGAAAGGTTACATTCATGAGAATGAATTAGAATGGATTATATTAATGAATTAGAATGGATCATGCGAATGAATTTGAATGGATCGTACGAATGAATTAGAATGGATACATTCGAGCGAATGAATTAGAATAGATCGTAGGAATGAATTAGAATGGATCATACGAATGAATTAAAATGGATCATGCGAATGAATTTGAATGGATTGTACGAATGAATTAGAATGGATACATTCGTGCGAATGAATTAGAATGGATCGGACGAATGAATTAGAATGGATCATACGATTCATTCTAATTCATTCGTATGATCCATTCTAATGCATTCGTACGATTCATTCTAATTCATTCGCACGATTTATTCTAATTCATTCGTATGATCCATTCTAATTTATTTGCACGAATATACGATCCATTCTAATTTATTCGCAAGAATGTATCCATTCTAATTCATTCGTACAATCCATTCTAATTTATTTGTACAAATGTATCCATTCTAATTCATTTGTACGATCCATTCTAATTCATTCGTACGATTCATTCTAATTCATTCGCACGAATGTATCCATTCTAATTCATTCGTACAATCCATTCTAATTCATTCGCACGATCCATTCTAATTCATTCGTATGATCCATTCTAATTCTTTCAATGAAATAGAATGGATACATTCCTGCGAATGAATTAGAATGGATCGGACGAATGAATTAGAATGGATCGTACGATTCATTCTAATTCGTTCGTACGATCCATTCTAATTCATTCGTATGATCCATAATAACTCATTCGGTGGATCCATTCTAATTAATTCGTACGATCCATTCTAATTCATTCGCACTATTCATTCTAATTCATTCGAACGATCCATTCTAACTCATTCGCATGATCCATTCTAATTCATTCGTACGATCCATTCTAATTCATTTGTACGATCCATTCTAATTCATTTGTACAATACGTTCTAATCCATTCGTACGATCCATTCTAATTCATTCCTATGATCCATTCTAATTCATTCGTACGATCCATTCTAATTCATTCGCTCGAATGTATCCATTCTAATTTATTCGTACAATCCATTCTAATTCGTTCATACGATCCATTCTAATTCGTTCATACGAATGTATCCATTCTAATTCATTCGCACGATCCATTCTAATCCATTCGTACGATCCATTCTAATTCATTCGTACAAATGAATTAGAATGGATCGTATGAATGAATAAGAATGGATCGTACGAATGAATTAGAAAGGATCGTGCGAATGAATTAGAATGAATCGTACGAATGCATTAGAATGGATACATTCGTGCGAATGAATTAGAATGGATCGTACGAATGAATTAGAATGGATCATACAAATCAATTAGAAAGGTTACATTTGTGAGAATGAATTAGAATGGATCGTACGAATGAATTAGAATGGATCATGCGAATGAATTAGAATCGATCGTACGAATGAATTAGAATGGATCGAACGAATGAATTAGAATGGATACATTCGAGCGAATGAATTAGAATGGATCGTATGAATGAATTAGAATGGATCGTACGAATGGATTAGAATGGATCGTACGAATGGATTAGAATGGATCGTACGAATGGATTAGAATGGATCGTGCGAATGAATTAGAATGGATCGTACGAATGAATTAGAATGGATCATGCGAATGAATTAGAATGAATCCATTCTAATTCATTCGCATGAATGTATCCATTCTAATGCATTCATACGATCCATTCTTATTCATTCATACGATCCATTCTAATTCATTCGCACAATCCATTCTAATTCATTCGTACGATCTATTCTAATTCATTCGTATGATCCATTCTAACTCATTCGGGGGATCCATTCTAATTCATTCGTACGATCCATTCTAATTCATTCGCAGGATCCATTCTAATTTATTCGTACGATCCATTCTAATTCATTCGTATGATCTATTCTAATTCATTCGCACAAATATAACCATTCTAGTTCATTCGTACGATTCATTCTAATTCATTCATATGAGCTATTCTAATTCATTTGTACGATCCATTCTAATTCATTCATACGATCCATTGTAATTCATTCATACAATCCAATCTGATTCATTCGCACAAATGTATCCATTCAAATTCATTCGTATGATCCATTCTAATTAATTCGGACGATCCATTCTAATTCAGTCGTATGAATGTATTCATTTTAATTCATTCGTACGATCCATTCTAATTCATTCGTACGATCTAATTTATTTGTACGATCCATTCTAATTCATTCGTATGATCGATTCTAATTCATTCGCACGATCCATTCTAATTCATTCGTACGATCCATTCTAATTCATTTGTTCAAATATATCCATTCTAATTCATTCGTACGATCCATTCTAATTCATTCGCACGATCCATTCTAATTCATTCGCACGAATGTATCCATTCTAATTCATTTGCATGATCCATTCTAATTCATTCGTACGATCCATTCTTATTCATTCATACGATCCATTCTAATTCATTCGCACAATCCATTCTAATTCATTCGTACGATCCATTCTAATTCATTTGTACGAATGAATTAGAATGGATCGTACGAATGGATTAAAATGGATCGTACGAATGGATTAGAATGGATCGTACGAACGAATTAGAATGGATCGTACGAACGAATTAGAATGGACCGTATGAACGAATTAGAATGGATCGTACGAATGAATTAGAATGGATACATTCGAGCGAATGAATTATAATGGATCGTACAAATGAATTAGAATGGATCGTACGAATGAATTAGAATGGATCGTACGAATGAATTAGAATGGATGGTACGAATGAATTAGAATAGATCGTGCGAATGAATTAGAATGGATCGTACGAAAGAATTAGAATGGATCGTACGAATGAATTATAATGGATCATACGAATGAATTAGAATCAATCGTGCGAATGAATTAGAATGGATCGTACGAATGAATTAGCATGGATACATTTGTGCGATGAATAAGAATGGAGCGTACGAATGAATTAGAATGGAGCTTACGAATGAACTAGAATGGATACATTCATGCGAATGAATTAGAATGGATCATATGAAAGAATTAGAATGGATCGTGCGAATGAATTAGAATGGATCGTGCGAATGAATTAGAATGGATCGTACGAACGAATTAGAATGGATCGTACGAACGAATTAGAATGGATCATATGAACAAATTAGAATGGATCGTACGAATGAATTAGAATGGATCAAACGAATGAATTAGAATGGATTGTGCGAATGAATTAGAATGGATCATATGAATGAATAAGAATGGATCGTACGAATGAATTAGAATGGATCGTGCAAATGAATTAGAATGGATACATTCGTGCAAATGATCCATTCTAATTCATTCGTACGATCCATTCTAATTCATTCCTACGATCCATTCTAATTCATTCGCATGAATATATCCATTCTAATTAATTCGTACGATCCATTCTAATTCATTCGTATGACCCATTCTTATTCATTCGCACGATCCAGTCTAATTGATTCACACGATCCATTCTAATTCATTCGCACGATCCATTCTAATTTATTCATACGATCCATTCTAATTCATTCGTACGATCTATTCTAATTCATTTGCACGAATGTAACCATTCTAATTCATTCGTACGATTCATTCTAATTCATTCGTATGAGCTATTCTAATTCATTCGTACGATCCATTCTAATTCATTCGTACGATCCATTGTAATTCATTCATACAATCCATTCAGATTCATTCGCACAAATGTATCCATTCAAATTTATTCGTACGATCCATTCTAATTAATTCGCACGATCCATTCTAATTCAGTCGTATGAATGTATCCATTTTAATTCTTTCGTACGGTCCATTCTAATTCATTCGTATGATCTAATTCATTCATACGATCGATTCTAATTCATTCGTACGATCGATTCTAATTCATTCGCACAATCCATTCTAATTCATTCATACAATCCATTCAGATTCATTCGCACAAATGTATCCATTCAAATTCATTCGTACGATCCATTCTAATTCATTCGTATGATCCATTCTAATTCATTCGTACGATCCATTCCATTAGCACGATCCATTCTAATTCATTCGTACGATCCATTCTAATTCATTCATACGATCCATTCTAATTCATTCGCTCGAATGTATCCATTCTAATTCATTCGTATGATCCATTCTAATTCATTCGTACGATCCATTCTAATCCATTCGTATGATCAATTCTAATTCATTCGCACGATCCATTCAAATTCATTCTCACGAATGTAACCTTTCTAATTCATTTGTATGATCCATTCTAATCCATTCGTACGATCCATTTTAATCCATTCGTACGATCCATTCTAATTCATTCGCTCGAATATATCCATTCTAATTCATTCGTACGATCCATTCTAATCCATTCGTACGATCCATTCTAAACCATTCGTACGATCCATTCTAATTCATTCGCACGAATGTAACCATTCTAATTCATTCCTACGATTCATTCTAATTCATTCCTACGATCCATTCTAATTCATTCGTATGATCAATTCTAATTCATTCGCACGATCCATTCTAATTCATTCGTACGATCCATTCAAATTCAGTTGCACGAATGTAACCATTCTAATTCATTCGCATGATCCATTCTAATTCATTCGCATGATACATTCTAATTCATTCGCACAAATATAACCATTCTAATTCATTCGCTGGATCCATTCTAATTCATTCGTACGATCCATTCTAATTCATTCTCACGAATGTAACCTTTCTAATTCATTTGTATGATCCATTCTAATTCATTCGTACGATCCATTCGAATCCATTCGTACGATCCATTCTAATCCATTCGTACGATCCATTCTAATTCATTCGCTCGAATATATCCATTCTAATTCATTCGTACGATCCATTCTAATCTATTCGTACGATCCATTCTAATTCATTCATACAGTGCGTTCTAATCCATTCGTACGATCCATTCTAATTCATTCATACGATCCATTCTAATTATTTTGTACGATCCATTCTAATTCATTCGTACGATCCATTCTGATTCATTCGTACGATCCATTCTAATCCATTCTAATTCATTCGCTCGAATGTATCCATTCTAATTCATTCGTACGATCCATTCTTATTCATTCATACGACCCATTCTAATTCATTCGCACGATCCATTCTAATCCATTCATACGATCCATTATAGTTCATTCGTACGATCCATTCAAATTCATTCGCGTGATCCATTCTAATTCATTCGCACGATCCATTCTAATTCGTTCGTATGATCCATTCTAATTCATTCGTACGATCCATTCTAATTCATTTGTACGAATGGATCCATTCTAATTCATTAGTACGATCCATTCTAATTCATTCTAACATTCCATTCTAATTCATTCGCACGAATGTATCCATTCTAATTCATTCGCACAATCCATTCTAATTCATTCATTCGATCCATTCTAATCCATTCGTACGATCCATTCTAATCCATTCGTACGATCCATTCTAATTCATATGCACAAAGGTATCCATTCTAATTCATTCGTACGATCTATTCTAATTCATTCGCTCGAATGAATTAGAATGGATCGTACGAATGAATTTGAATGGATACATTCGTGCGAATGAATTAAAATGGATCGTACGAATGGATTAGAATGGATCGTACGAATGGATTAGAACGCATTGTACAAATGAATTAGAATAGATACATTTATGCGAATGAATTAGATTGCATCGTACGATTGAATTTGAATGGATTGTACGAATGAATTAGAATGGATATATTTGAATGTACCATTCTAATTCGTTCGTACGATTCTTTCATTCGTATGAGCTATTCTAATTCATTCGTACGATCCATTCTAATTCATTCGTACGATCCATTCTTATCCATTCGTACGATCCATTCTAATTCATTCGTACAATGCGTTCTAATCCATTCGTACGATCCATTCTAATTCATTCGTATGATCCATTCTAATTCATTTGTACGAATGGATCCATTCTAATTCATTAGTACGATCCATTCTAATTCATTCTTATATTCCATTCTAATTCATTCGCACGAATGTATCCATTCTAATTCATTCGCACAATCCATTCTAATTCATTCGTACGATCCATTCTAATCCATTCGTACGATCCATTCTAATTCATTCGCACGAATGTAACCTTTCTAATTCATTCGTACGATCCATTCTAATTCATTCCTACGATCCATTCTAATTCATTCGCACGAATGTATCCATTCTAATTCATTTGTATGATCCATTCTAATTTATTCGGACGATCCATTTTAATTCATTCGCACGATCCATACTAATTCGTTCGTATGATCCATTCTAATTCATTCGTACGATCCATTCTAATTCATTTGCATGAATGTATCCATTCTAATTCATTCGTACGATCCATTCCAGTTCATTCGTATGATCCATTCTAATTCATTCATGCAATCCATTCTAATTCATTCATACGATCCATTCTAACTCATTCTCACAAATGTAACCTTTCTAATTCATTTGTATGATCCATTCTAATTCATTCGTACGATCTATTCTAATTCATTCGCTCGAATGTATCCATTCTAATTCATTCGTACGATCCATTCTAGTTCATTCACACGAATGTAACCATTCTAATTCATTCGTACGATCCATTCTAATTCATTCATACAATCCATTCTAATTCATTCGCACGAATGTATCCATTCTAATTCATTCGTACGATCCATTCTAATTCATTCGCACGATCCATTCTAATCCATTCATACGATCCATTCTAATTCATTCGTACGATCCATTCTAATTCATTCTTACAAATGTAACCTTTCTAATTCATTTGTACGATCCATTCTAATTCATTCGTACGATCCATTCTAATCCATTTGTACGATCCATTCTAATTCATTCCTACGATCCATTCTAATCCATTCGTACGATCCATTCTAATCCATTCGTACGATCCATTCTAATTCATTCGCACGAATGCAACCATTCAAATTCATTCGTACGATCCATTCTAATTCATTCCTACGATCCATTCTAATTCATTCGCACGAATGTATCCATTCTAATTCATTTGCACGATCCATTCTAATTCATTCCTATGATCCATTCTAATTCATTCGTATGATACATTCATACGACTGAATTAGAATGGATTGTACGAATGAATTAGAATGAATCGTACGAATGCATTAGAATGGATCGTACGAATGAATTAGAATGAATCGTACGAATGAATTAGAATGGTTACATTCGAGCGAATGAATTAGAATGGATCGTACGAATGAATTAGAATGGATCATACGAATGAATTAGAATGGATCGTACGAATGAATTAGAATGGATCGTGCGAATGAATTAGATTGCATCGTACGATCCATTCAAATTCATTCATACGATGCAATCTAATTCATTCGCACAAATGTATCTATTCTAATTCATTCGTACAATGCGTTCTAATCCATTTGTACGATCCATTCCAATCCATTTGTACGATCCATTCTAATTCATTCGTTTGATCCATTCTAATTCATTCGTACGATCCATTCTAATTCATTTGCATGAATGTATCCATTCTAATTCATTCGTACGATCCATTATAATTCATTCGCACGATCCATTCTAATTCATTCGCACGAATGTATCCATTCTAATTCATTTGCACGATCCATTCTAATTCATTCCTATTGTTGGGGGTAGCCAAAGACCGCATATCCATATAGTTTCCTAAACACCCTGTGAGCTCGCCAAATCATAAACTGGGAGCGAGATCCACATTGGGCTATTTGGGGACTTGTATCCAAGTGCAGGAGCTCGCCCCCTCAGCTCGCAAGGAGCTCGCCACCTCCCAGCTCACCAGGAGCACGCCCACGGCTCGCCAGGAGCGCGCCGCCAGCTCGCCAGGAGCTCGCCCCAGCTCACCAGGAGCTCGCCCACAGCTCGCCAAGAGCTCGCCCCCCCCAGCTCGCCAGGAGCTCGCCCTCTCACAGATCGCAAGGAGCTTGTCCCCCCCCAGCTCGCAGTATCATCTAAACTGGGAGCGGGATCCACATTGGACTATGAGCGGACTTGTACCCAAATGCGAAGGAGCACACGCCCCAGCTCGCGAGGAGGTCACCCCCAAAACTCGAACAGGAATTTCTGCCAAAGAGAAAACTTAGGATGACATCAACAAATACCGGGAACGCGCCCAAGGAGCTCGCCAGGTCAACCCCCTTTGTCGAAGAGGTCGCCCTCCTAGGAGCCCGACTCTGGGCATAGGAAGAAGGCGGTGGGTCAGAACGGCTCGCACAGCAGCTCACCGGAATCCCCTGTTTTGTCGGAGAGGTCGCCCTTGTAAGAGCCCGACTCTTGACAGAAGTAGGGGAAATGGAGCATTTGGAGACACTCACTCTGGCTTCCCCACCTAAAGGTCGCCCCCGGTAAAGCAACGAGAAGGTTGACAGGTGTCGAAACACCTCTAAAGCTACGTGGACGATTGAAGTCCACGGAATCCCGCTCGAGTAGGTTCGAGACCAACCAGACTTGAACATTCCAGAAATAGCCACCTGGCAGCGACAAAACAGATAACTGCCCCCCACTACATCGCCAGGCGATCTACCCGACAAAGAATGTCAGGGGCCCAGGTTCCAAGGACTGTCAGATCCATGTGGGCCAGAACGTGGGGGCCTGGAAGGCACCAGAAAGAACCTCCACGTGTTGGGCACCAGTAGGTCGCCGATGTCTATAAATGCACACCCCCAGGCTCCAAAGTATTGGTTCGAAACCCTCATCCCTACTACTTTCGTATATTACAAGCTCTCCAGTGATCACCTGAGACTGACTTGAGCGTCGGAGGGTCTGCGCTCCTAAAGGAGCCAGTCATTCTTACGTTTTTCTTTGTCTTGCAGGCGGACCGCACGGACCAGTGAAAAAAAATCCCCCAAACATTTGGCGCCGTCTGTGGGATCTTCGACTGGTTCCTGCGAGAACGCCCACAACCACAAGGTTAGGCACCGGGGACCCTCGTAACCCAAAGATGGCACCGCCGGCGAGGGGACGCAGGCGAACGAGGACCCGTGCGGGATCCATGCACAGCGAACCTCCTGCAGAGACCCCCCAGCCCCTGGCCCCGCTCAGTGACCAGCTCTTGTTGGAGATGTTGGCCACCCAGCGGGCCATGATGGAGGAACTGACGCGGCTGCATCAGCTCCCGACGGCGAGCCGGCGATCTGGGCCAGCAAGGGTTCCATCCCCTGTGCGACCTCCCGTCTCGTCGCGCCTGCCCACGGTGGTCCCAGCCCGAAGGAGTTCACAACCGGAGCCCCCAGCCGAGAGAACGGCCATGCGTGGGGTGCGCGAATACCCACTTACAAGGTTGCAAAAGCTGGTGACCCAGCGATCTAGCAACAAGGCGACCTCGCGAGCAACCCTCCCTCGCCACCGTGGCAGGAGCGCCGACTCCGACGAGTCGGAGGCGAGATCGCTCGAGATGGACCGCGACCTGCGCCATCGACGACGAGAGAAGGAGCCCACGGAGGCAATACCTGGTGTTGCCCAAGAGGTTACCGTCTCTCATCAACCCACTCTCGTGGCGAAGCAGCCCACAGACGGGCGACAGGAAGGTCGCTGGGGGGAAGCCCATTCAGGTCGCCATGATGTGGGACCGAACCCCCCGAGAGGAAACGTGCGTGACCACATAGGACCTGCGCATCCACCTCAGGGAGCTTTCCCCGGGCACTGGCAGCGACCTAGCGCGCCGGTAGACCTACTGGAGGACCTCGCCGCCCACGGGGGTAGCTCGCCCTTCACCAGCGAGGTGCACCAAGGAGGTTTTCTGCACCATTGGACCCCCCCAAAATTTGTATTGTTCGACGGATCGCAAGATCCCGTTAACCACCAAGAGGCCTACCGAAAGCTTTTATTTTTTCAGGACCAAGACCATGTGTTGTGCCGGGCTTTCCCGAGCAGTTTGGCGGGCTCAGCGTTGAATTGGTTCCATAAACTACTGTCCGGCACAATCCTAGATTTCCCTACCCTGTTGAGATTATTCCTAGAGCAATACCGTTGCAACAGGCAGCCCCCTAAGAGGATCGAATCTCTCTTTACCTTGTCTATGGGAGCTCGCGAAACCCTTCGCAGCTTCGCAACGAGGTTCCGAAACGCCTACCTCGCTCTAGAGGACGCGGTCGGTCAAGATCGCACGGCGGTGAGCGCGTTCCGAAACGCCCTCCCTGAAGGTGGCAAACTCCATGACACGCTGGTTATAAAGGACCCACGCACCATGGTCGAGCTGTTCGCCCTGGTCCAACAACACATCAAGCTCGAAGATGTGGTGCTCGACCGAAAGGGAAAAGCGGTCGAACAGTGACCTCCTCCGGCTTTGCGACCTCTCGTCGTTAAAGCAGTGGAAAGGCGGGAGGTACCCCTGGTGGCACCTTAGCCCGGGCCACCCGCAGCTCCGGCCGTGCAGCCCGCAGAAGCCCCCGCGGTGGCCGCTGGAAGGCCGGCGAACTGGCGCCTACCTCCGGGGCCAGGGGAGCAGGATTTCACTATATTAACTAACTCCCCGGGGAAAATCCTGCACCAAATCCAGAATGAGCCCTTCGTTCAATACCCGCCCCCACTGCAAGAAGGGGAGCCCGGTTCGACCGACAACACCCGACGGTGCGTGTTTCATCGCAGCTCCAGGCATCACACCAATAGATGTCGGGCTCTGAGGAACCACCGGGAGGATTTGGTCACCTTGGGGCACTTGAACCAATTCATCTCGCCCTCGAGAAGATTCGAGGTGATCCCGGCACGGGTCCCTCGGGAGGGAGATCGCCCGGGGCCTGCGGAGCCCGCTCTACCTCCACCTCCTCCGGGAGGACCGACGATCTGTCACACCATCAACGGACGCCTGAGCGGCCCGAGATCCAGTAATGAGGTTCGCCGACAAGTTAGAGAAATGGAGCGAGCTCAAAAGGTATTTTCCGTCTCTCTAACTCCTGTTTTACTCCAAACGCCAAGGGTCGAAGCCCGCGATTTCATCTGGTTCTCGAAAGACGACATGGCTGGGGTCGTTACCCTCTACAATGACCCCCTCGTCATACGCCTCATGATCGCAAACATCAAGGTGAGACGGGTCCTGGTCGATCCAGGAAGCGCCGTCGACATCCTGTTCTTATCGGCCTTCCAGCGAATGGGGTTGAAACAAATCGATCTGTCTCCCTCGACGGGCTTGCTCAGCGGTTTCACCGGCGAGGTCGCTAAGGTCGTTGGGGAGATCGCACTCACCGTAACAGTGGGCCCGGAGGTCCGTCAAGTCCGCTTCGCAGTGGTAGACGGACTGTCCGCCTTCAACGCCATACTAGGGCGACCTTGGTTGAGGCAAATAAACGCGGTCTCTTCGCCCAATCATCAGGCCCTTAAATTTCCCACTGCGAGTGGGGTCGTGGTAATTAGGGGTGATCAAGTCGCTGCCACCAGATGCGAGCAGGACGTCCTTCATCTCCTGGAAGTGGAGGTCGCGGAGGCCAAGAGGCCGGCGCCCTCCTAGCAATTAGCACTCTCCACGAGCGGGCTCCCTCAAGGCCCAAGAGGGGTCTCCTCGCTTAAATCTCCTACTCCACCCACGGGTAGGAGCGGTGCGGATCTTAAGCTCGAGGAGAAAGGTCGCCTATCGGGATCCCAGAGGGGAAGTTTCCCCATCGCCGAGCTGCTACAAGAGATCGACATCGGTGGCGAGGACGGACCGAGGATCGCCCATATCGGGACCTCGCTAACTAAGGGCGAGGTCCTAACCTTAACCAACCTGCTCAGGGAATACCACGACGTGTTCACCTGGAGCTTCGAGGACATGCCAGGGATTGACCCAGAGGTCGCCTGCCATCGTCTGCACACCTTGCGAGACTTCCCGCCGGTGAAACAAAAAGCTCGGCACATACCTGCTGCAAAGTCCGCCACTGTCGCGGCAGAAATAGAAAAGCTGGAGCGAGCTGGCTTTATCCGCAAAGCGCACTTCCCCGATTGGATCTCCAATATCGTGGCGGTGCCCAAGAAAAGTGGGGCGGTCAGAGTGTGCATTGACTTTTTCGACCTCAACAAAGCATGCCCGAAGGATGGATTCCCTCTTCCACGAATTGGCGCGCTGGTCGACGCCGCTGTCGAATTCCAGGCCTTGTCCTTTATGGACGGGTATTCCGGGTATAACCAGATACCCCTCCATATTAACGATCAGGAGAAGACCGCCTTCTACTCTGGGGCGGGCTACCAGAAGCTTTTCTGTTACCGGGTAATGCCATTTGGACTCAAGAACGCAGGAGCGACCTACCAAAGGTTAGTCACTCAGATGTTTAAGGATCAGATCGGCAGAAATGTCGAAGTTTATGTAGACGACCTTCTAGTAAAGAGTCGGGAGCGGGAAGGACATGTTGCCGATCTCCACGAAATCTTTGAAGTTTTGCGAAAATTCCAGATGAGGCTAAACCCGGCGAAGTGCGCATTCGGGGTGACTTCTGGAAAATTCCTAGGGTACCTGGTCACCCACAGGGGGATCGAGGCCGACCCTGGGCAGATCCGAGCACTTGTCGAAATGCCCGCACCAAGAACCCGGCAGGAGGTCCAAAGATTGAGCGGGCGAATCGCCGCGCTAAATCGGTTCATCTCCAAATCTTCAGATAATTGCCGACCTCTTTTCGAGCTACTTCGAAAAGGAGCGAGCATCAGGTGGGACGAAAAATACGAGCTCGCTTTTCAGAAGATCAAGGGCTATCTGGCGAGCCCACCAGTCCTCGCGGCACCGAAGGATAGCGCCGAGCTAGGCGTATATCTGGCGGTCACCGAGAATGCGATGAGCGGGGTCCTCGTGGTGGAAGAGGCAAAGGTTGAGCGACCTGTTTATTTCGTAAGTCATACAATGCTCCCTGCCGAGCTCCAGTATCGACCAATCGAGAAGGTAGCGTTGGCCTTGGTCCTTACCGCGAGAAAGCTTCACCCATATTTCTCGGCGCACACCGTCAAGGTTATCACAGAGCACCCTTTGAAGAGCGCGCTCTCCAGGCCCTCGGTAGAAGGGAGACTCTATCGATGGTCTGCCGAGCTCGCCGCCTACGGCCTGGAGTATGTCCTTTGAGTCACTGTCAAAGGGCAGGCCCTTGCTGATTTCTTGGCGGACTTCCCTATAGAAGAACCGGTCCAGTACCAGGAGGATGAGCCTACCGAGGCACACCCTGGGAAGGCGAGGTTCTTAGGTGATCAGGGCGAGCTTCCTCCAGCGAAGCATTCAGAGATAATGGAGTGGGAACTATTCGTTGATGGCTCCTCAAATGCTCTGGGGGCCGGGATCGGGGTTGCACTGATCGCCCAGGAGACACTCCTCGAGAAATCGATCCGGCTGGATTTTGCTGCCACCAACAATGAAGCAGAATACGAGGCGCTGTTGGCCGGACTAGAGCTCGCTCAAGAAGTGGGTGCCAAACGGTTGAAGGTGTTTAGCGACTCACAGCTAATCATTTGTCAAATCAAAGGAGAATATGCCTCCCGGGATACGCGAATGGCGGGTTACGTGGACTTGGTGAAAGACAAGGCCGCAGGATTCAAGAAGATCTCGTTCGAACAAATTCCACGGGCTGATAATAGGCGTGCTGATGCTTTGCCAAATGCCGCCTCCCTGCTAGGAGGATCGGAAGCTCGCCAGATTTTCATCGAAGTCCAAAGTCAGTCTCGACTCCAACTAGCAGAGCCCGCCGTCAACCAAGTGGCGGCTGACGTGTTACCTGGCGGATGGATCGCACCTATTATTCGTTTTCTCCAAAAGGGCGAGCTCCCGGAGGACAAAGAAGAAGCTCGACGAATGGAGAAGTGCGCTGGTCGCTATCTCATTCGCTGGGATCGCCTTTTTAGAAAATCCTTCGGCGGGCCAAATCTTCGTTGTGTCGAGCACCCCGAAACCGAAGAGGTTTTTAACCGCATTCATTCCGACAAGCTGGGAAATCACGCTGGTGGGCGGTCTCTGGCTGCAAAAGTAAGGCGACAAGGATATTGGTGGCCCACCCTCGAGCAAGATGCGTTGAAGGTCGCCAGAAGGTGCATTCAATGCCAGAAGCACGCCACAACGAATCACATGCCTACCGTAGAGCTGCACCCTCTGGTGAGCCCTTGGCCGTTTCAGCAGTGGGGGCTTGACATTGTGGGACCTTTCCCTCAGTCAGCCCGGCAGAAGAAATTCATCTTAGTGGCTACGGACTACTTCACCAAATGGGTGGAAGTGGTCCCGCTAGCTAAGATAGGCGAGAAGCAAGTAAAAGACTTCCTTTGGAAAAACGTTTTTAGCAGGTTCGGTTTGCCGCGGGTACTTATCACCGATAACGGTCGCCAGTTCAACAATCGCTTGATTAGAAGCTTTTGTAACGAATATGGGGTCGACCTGAGGTTTTCGTCTCCAAGGTACCCACAAAGCAACGGGCAGGCCGAAGCCACGAATCGCGTAATCCTAGACAACCTCAAGAAAAGGTTGGAAGGAAAGAAGGGGTTGTGGGAGCAGGAGCTCGATGGAGTCCTATGGGCCTATCGCACTACTCCATGTCGCTCAACTAACGAGTCGCTTTTCGGTCTCATTTATGGTTGCGAGGCCGTACTTCCCGTAGAGGCCGAGCTACCCACCGAAAGAAGGCTGGCGGCGGTGGAGGTCGACAACGACAAACTGCTCGCCGACTCCCTCGATCAGCTCGAAGAGAGACGAGGTCGCACCAACCTGCACCTCGCCGGGTACCGGCGAGAGATGAAGCGCGCCTACGATAAGAAAGTTCGCCATCGAGCGTTCAAAACTGGCGACCTGGTAATGAGAAAAGTATTCGCAAACATGCAGGAACCCAACGCTGTGAAGCTCGCGGCGAACTGGGAAGGCCCCTACATAGTGCATCAGGCACGAGGATCTAGGGCCTACCAGTTGATGACTGCTGAGGGTGACCTACTAGAGCGACCTTGGAATATTTTGCACCTCCGAAAGTATTATGCCTAGAGTTTTGGCGACCTTCTGTAATGTCATCTTCAAAAGTTATGAATGAACAATGTTGGATCCGCCAAAGTCTTTTAGCGTGAAAGCTGTGTATTTTCAAATTGCAGTCCGCCGTCGTGAGGACTTAAAGCAGAATCGGGTTCCTTAGAGGCCGCCGGAAAGCGACCTGGAGATTCTCGGGGTAGCCCGCCGCAATGCGGGCTTAAAGCAAGACTGGGCTCCTCAGAGGCCGCCCGTAAACAACCTTGAGATTCCCAAGGTAGTCCGCTGTCAAGGGGACTTTAAACCTAACCGGGATCCTTCGCGCTCACCAGCCATGAACGGAAGCACCCCGGCGTGATCTAGGGAAACCTGAGAGGGGCGATCTCCTTTCCAGTAGCCCGAACATCCCTTAGTAACCCCTCAAAGGGCATGTCCAGTGACCAGGATCCTTGAGGGTAATTAACCGGGCAGGGGGCAGCTAGCATTTACTAGTTTTCTTTAAAACAAAATTGATTTAAATCTCTGAGCATAGGGAAATTTTTGAAGTTATTTGGTTCGCTCGTCTTTTTCTTTTCCGGGCTCAGAGATTACAGTGAGATTTAGCGAGCATGCCGAGCTTTTCGTTTGCATATATTTTAAAATAAATGGTTGAATCGAATTAGTTGCCTCGCCCGGGGTATCACCCTTGAGATCACTGCAAAAATTTCTAGAGCGGACTCGCAGAAAGAAAGAAAGCAAATGCAGAAGAATAGACAGAAACGAGCTCAAAAAGTTTTGTCATTCATCATAAGGGTTACATTGGTGGGATTACAAAAGATAACTAGCCTAGGCTTGGCCCGCACCAGTACCATCATCGTCGCCGCGCTTCCTCTTTTTCGACCTTTCGGCCTTGTATTTCTCAATGGCATCCAGCGCGCCCTTCCGGAGGAGCTCGACGAGCTGCGACTAAAGACGGTTCTGTTGGGAGAGGAGGTCTTGGTGATGCGCCTCCTTCAGCAACGCGATCTCGTCTCTGGAAGCTGCCACCTTGCTTTGCAGCTCGGAAGCCTCCCTCTAGGTGGCCTCCTTGGCTTTGAGCGCCCCTTCGAGATCCGCGAGGTCGTGGGCGCGAGCATCCTCGACCGAAGCCAGCGCCGTGGTAAGGGAGGCGACCCGCTGGCGCAGTTGGCTAACCTCCGTGTCTGCGGAGGTGACCTGCTGGCCCCAGCCGGTCCACCTCAGCCCGAAGCTCGCCGGATCGGTCCATCTCGCGAAGGTGGTGGATGTGCTCGTCTACTCTCCTCTCCGAGCCAAGGAGAGTGTCATCGTAGAGGGAGACCATGTCCCCCGCGACGCCGGCGACCTCGTCGGCAAGAGCCCGGCTGACACGCTCCACCTGTTGCAAATCAGAACAGTCAAAAAGTTAGAAGAAAGTTAGAATGAGAAGGAAAATTTGACAAGGGAAAATAGAGGCGATCGTACCTCGGCAAGCCGGTTGAAGAGGACGACGTAGGGAGTCCGGGCGAAAATATTTCGCCCAAGGATCTCCCGCATAAAGTGAGGGGCGCACTTAGGGTCTCCAGAGGAGGAGCCCGCTTGGCTGATCTCGGTTGGAGCCGCAGAAGAAGATGCAGCGGCAGCAGCATCGGCAGACTCGAGCGTCGCGGGGACCACGACCGGGGCGGGCTCAGCCTCTTGAGCGCTGGGGCCCTTTTCAGTAGCCAGGGGTGGCGCGACGGCCCGCCCTTCACCGGGCACGCCAGGGTCCGAAGCTTCTGAGCTTGAGCTCGGAAGATCCTCGAGGATGGCCCCCAGGTCCGGAGACCAGTAGACCAGCCCGCCCAGCTCCTCCGAGAGGAGAGAAGCCGCGGGAGCATCGGGCGGAATGGCGGTGGGCGTGGCCGCTGGGACGCTGGCCAGTGGAATGCAAGTGGGAGCGATGGAAGCGGGGGCTGGAGCTGGACCTTCGAAGGTCGCGGGAGCCGCGGGCGGTGTCGCGATGAGAGAGGTCGTGAGAGGCGCAGCGATGGGCGCACTGGGAGTTGGCGCGGTAGGGGGCGCAACGGCGGGCGCGCTGGGAGCAGTGGGCGCGCTGGGAGCAACGGGCGCACTGGGAGCAGTGGGTGCACTGGGAGCAGTAGGCGCGCTGGGAGAAACGGGCGCGCTGGGAGCAAGTGCGGCCGGTGGTGAGGTCGCGCTAGGAGCGGGCGCGGACGGAGGAATGGCCGCCGGGGCAAGGGCGGGCACGCTGTCGGTACTCGGAGCTCCCGGAGCGGCCGAGCTTGGTCAGGCGAGCGCGGCCTGAAGCGGAGGCGCGCTCGACGCGGGCAGGCCCTGAGAGCTGGGAGCTGGTCCCTCGAAGGGCGGGGGAGGCTCCGGAGTTGTAGAAGCGGGCTCATCTACCTGAGCCCGCTGATCCTCCTCGCCTAAGCTGGAGTCGGAGCAGGAATCATTGTTCGATCCCAAGCCCGCTTCGTCCAGGGCAGCCTTCCTTCGCTGCTCCTCGAGGGCTCGTTCGAAGGCTTCACGAGCCTGGCGAACGACGTCGTCCTCTGTCGTCGTGCGGGCTGAGAGAGCCTTCTTCTTCTTCCTCTTCGGGGGGACGCCCTCCATCTCTGGGGTCATCACCGCAACAAACAAAGGCTTATTAAGGTCGCCTGGGAATTCGCGCATCAGCACTTCAGCCATTGGGGACTCCACTTCCGCCATGCTTAGAAGCAGCTCGACGCGCGGATCCTCGGGTTCGACAAAGGTAATACGACACCGCCGGGGCTCCAGGGCTGGGCCCCTTGAAGAAAAAGTAAGGGATAAGGGGTTGATCGGCTGACCTGGGGCGACTTCGCGGGCTGGGGGTGGTGGATGGGGAACATCCTTATCTGCGACCTTCTCTGGAGAAGCCCGCTTCTTCCCCTTCTTTGCCAAAGAAGTGCCCGCCCCGGAAGTTGCGGCAACGGTAGTGGGGGATGATCCGGCGCGGCGGGAGACCGCTATCTTCTTGCGCACTTTCTGCCGGGTGGTGATGATGCCGGTCCGGAGCTCCTTCCATAGGAAGGAGAAGTCTGGCGCGAGGATCTTCTCGGGAGTTTGTCCCCTGAGGAAGTGCGAGATCGCCTCGTCAAGAGACTTCTCTCGAGCCGCGGCGATGCACTTCTTCCCCTTGGTGCGATATTCCGTGATCTCCTTAAAGACGGGAAGAGGCGGTCTGCCGGGAAGGAAGGGGACGCCAGCGCAGGGACCTCGATAGTCGCCTTCAACCACGAACGGGTACTCCTTCCAGTACCTGTCCTTGTTCTCGACGGCGGAGAACGGCAGCACCTCGCCGGAGCGGCCAGTGAGGTAGAACTGGCCACAGTCTACCTCGTTGAAGACGGGTCCCGGTTTAAGGAACCACTTCTTCAGGAGGTAGGCCAGGGGGATCCTCACGTTTAGGGCTTCCTTGATTCGGGAAAGCCCGTAGAGGATCCCCCACGAGTTTCCTGGGAGCTAGGCGATGCATAAGCCCGCCATCTCCAGGAGCTCGCTGGCCAGATGGTTCAGGGGCAGTCGGAGCCCTGACCATACCTGCCCCACCGAGACCGCGGTGCCCGAAAGCGGCCTCCCCGAGCTTGGGAAGGGGAGGATCGCGAGCTCCTGGGGAATGCCTGCCGCGGAGCGCAGGCTCTCGGGGATGGGCGCACCGCCGATGTCGTGGAACCACACTATGGTGGGCTCCTTCGGAGGAGCCTCTTCCCCTGAGCCCCGAGCTCGCACCGAGATGGGGGCAACATCGAGAGGCTCCTCTCGGGAGGACGCAGCAGCAGCAGCAGAAGAAGAAGCGGCAGCAGAAGAGGCCATGGAAGCGGAGGATTGTTGGCGGGCTGCGAGCTAAGAAAGCAAAAGGAGAAAGGAGAGCTGTTTTCACGCGGAAGTGAAAAATTTACCCCCCATCCCCTATTTATAGGCAGGAAAGGGGCAGGTGAATCGGACCGCAGTAAATGCTCGAGTGCGCCCAGCGAGGCGATGCGACGGCGGTTGAGGCGACAGCTCGTTTCTTTCCAATCACAAGACGCCACATGGGCCACGCGTGGAAAAAGCTGCGCCGGCGCCGACACCGTCCTTTTCTGATAGAAATCGAGACGAATGAAAAGAAGGCACGTGTCACACACCGATCGGGATCTCATGATGAGATTCATTGTATCCATCTCGAGTCTCGCATCGCATTTAAAGTGATACGACGGCCGGAGATTTGGTGCGAAGCCCGAGCCACAAGATCGCATGCGGCAGGTGCCCGCAGCACGCTCGAGGGAGACCCCAACCATGCGTGGTGAGCTCGCGCCGGAAGAAGATCGCTCGTGGCTGGAGCTCCCGGCCCGCCCGGCGCTTGTAGGCAGCAGCTAGCCCCCGTTTAAAGATTTCCAGGGAGCCCGCACGACGCCTGCAGTGGTAGCGGGAGTTAGATCGTCATACATACAAAAGCACCGACACCTCACCGCAGAGGAGGTCGCTTGCGACTGATGCTTCTAGCCCGCCCAACGATTATTGCAGTAGACATTGATATCAGGCACATTTCAAAGGATAGGAGCTCGATCCCAAGCTCACTAAAACAGAAGTCGTGAGGAGAGAAAGCCACGAGAGAATAGTGCTCTCTAGAACTCCTGAGCGGGTGGCTCGCTTTCCACAGCCACACTCTCAGGAGGGGGTAATGTTGGGGGTAGCCAAAGACCGCATATCCATATAGTTTCCTAAACACCCTGTGAGCTTGCCGAATCAAAAACTAGGAGCGAGATCCACATTGGGCTATTTGGGGACTTGTATCCAAGTGCAGGAGCTCGCCCCCTCAGCTCGCAAGGAGCTCGCCACCTCCCAGCTCACCAGGAGCACGCCCACGGCTCGCCAGGAGCACGCCGCCAGCTCGCCAGGAGCTCGCCCCAGCTCGCCAGGAGCTCGCCCACAGCTCGCCAAGAGCTCGCCCCCCCCAGCTCGCCAGGAGCTCGCCCTCTCCCAGATCGCAAGGAGCTTGTCCCCCCCAGCTCGCAGTATCATCTAAACTGGGAGCGGGATCCACATTGGACTATGAGGGGATTTGTACCCAAATGCGAAGGAGCACATGCCCCAGCTCGCGAGGAGGTCGCCCCCAAAACTCGCACAGGAATTTCTGCCAAAGAGAAAACTTAGGATGACATCAACAAACACCGAGAACGCGCCCAAGGAGCTCCCCAGGCCAACCCCCTTTGTCGAAGAGGTCGCCCTCCTAGGAGCCTGACTCTTGGCATAGGAAGAAGACGGTGGGTCAGAACGGCTCGCACAGCAGCTCACCGGAATCCCCTGTTTTGTCAGAGAGGTCGCCCTTGTAAAAGCCCGACTCTTGACAGAAGTAGGGGAAATGGAGCATTTGGAGACACTCACTCTGGCTTCCCCACCTAAAGGTCGCCCCCGGTAAAGCAACGAGAAGGTTGACAGGTGTCGAAACACCTCTAAAGCTACGTGAACGATTGAAGTCCACGGAATCCCGCTCGAGTAGGTTCGAGACCAACCAGACTTGAACATTCCAGAAATAGCCACCTGGCAGCGACAAAACAGATAACTGCCCCCCACTACATCGCCAAGCGAGCTACCCGACAAAGAATGTCAGGGGCCCAGGTTCCAAGGACTGTCAGATCCATGTGGGCCAGAACGTGGGGGTCTGGAAGGCACCAGAAAGAACCTCCACGTGTTTGGCACCGGTAAGTCGCCGATGTCTATAAATGCACACCCCCAGGCTCCAAAGTACAGGTTCAAAACCCTCATCCCTACCACTTTCGTCTATTACAAGCTCTCCAGTGATCACCTGAGACTGACTTGAGCATCGGAGGGTTTGCGCTCCTAAGGGAGCCAGCCTTACGTTTTTCTTTGTCTTGCAGGCGGACCGCACGGACCAGTGAAAAAAAATCCCCCAAACACCTATGATCCATTCTAATTCATTCGTACGATCCATTCTAATTCATTCGGCCGATCCATTAAAATTCATACGTACGATGCAATCTAATTCATTCGCACAAATGTATCTATTCTAATTCATTCGTACAATGCGTTCTAATCCATTCGTACGATCCATTCTAATCCATTCGTACGATCCATTCTAATTCATTCGTATGATCCATTCTAATTCATTCGTACGATCCATTCTAATTCATTTGCATGAATGTATCCATTCTAATTCATTCGTACAATCCATTCTAATTCATTCGCCCGATCCATTCTAATTCATTCGTATGATCCATTCTAATTCATTCCTACGATCTATTCTAATTCATTCGCTCGAATGTATCCATTCTAATTTATTCGTTCGATCCATTCTAATTCATTCGTACGATCCATTCAAATTCTTTCGCATGATCCATTCTAATTCATTCGTACGATCCATTCTAATTCATTCTCACGAATGTAACCTTTCTAATTCATTTGTATGATCCATTCTAATTCATTCGTGCGATCCATTCTAATCCATTCGTACGATCCATTCTAATCCATTCGTACGATCCATTCTAATTCATTCGTACGATCCATTCTAATTCATTCTCACAAATATAACCTTTCTAATTCATTTGTACGATCCATTCTAATTCATTCGTACGATCCATTCTCATTCATTCGTACGATCCATTCTAATTCATTCGCACAAATGTATCCATTCTAATTCATTTGTACGATCCATTCTAATTCATTCGCACGATCCATTCTAATTCATTCGTACGATCCATTCTAATTCATTCACACGAATGTATCCATTCTAATGCATTCGTACGATCCATTCTAATTCATTCGTACGATCCATTCTAATCCATTCGTACGATCCATTCTAATTCATTCGTACGATCCATTCTAATTCATTCTCACAAATGTAACCTTTCTAATTCATTTGTACAATCCATTCTAATTCATTCGTACGATCCATTCTAATCCATTCGTACGATCCATTCTAATTCATTCGCACGAATGTAACCATTCTAATTCATTCGTACGATCCATTCTAATTCATTCCTACGATCCATTCTAATTCATTCACACGAATGTATCCATTCTAATTCATTTGCACGATCCATTCTAATTCATTCCTATGATCCATTCTAATTCATTCGTACGATCCATTCTAATTCATTCGCTGGAATGTATCCATTCTAATTCATTCGTACGATCCATTCTAATTCATTCGTACGATCCATTCTAATCCATTCGTACAATCCATTCTAATTCATTCGTACAATGCGTTCTAATCCATTCGTACGATCCATTCTAATTCATTCGTACGATCCATTCTAATTCATTTATACGAGTGGATCCATTCTAATTCATTAGTACGATCCATTCTATTTCATTCTTACATTCTATTCTAATTCATTCGCACGAATGTATCCATTCTAATTCATTCGCACGATCCATTCTAATTCATTCATACGATCCATTCTAATTCATTCGTATGATCCATTCTAACTCATTCGTAGAATGTATTATACGAATGAATTAGAATGGATCATGCCAATGAATTAAAATGGATCGTACAAATGAATTAGAATGGATCGTGCGAATGAATTAGAATGGATCGTACGAACGAATTAGAATGGATCGTATGAATGAATTAGAATGGATCGTACGAATGAATTAGAATGGATACATTCGAGCGAATGAATTAGAATGGATCGTACGAATGAATTAGAATGGATCATAGGAATGAATTAGAATGGATCGTGCAAATGAATTAGAATGGATACATTCGTGCGAATGAATTAGAATGGATCGTAGGAATGAATTAGAATGGATCGTACGAATGAATTAGAAAGGTTACATTCGTGCGAATGAATTAGAATGGATCGTACGAATGGATTAGAATGGATCGTACGAATGGATTAGAATAGATCGTACGAATGAGTTAGAATGGATCGTACAAATGAATTAGAAAGGTTACATTTGTGAGAATGAATTAGAATGGATCGTACGAATGAATTAGAATGGATCGTACGAATGGATTAGAATGGATCGTACGAATGGATTAGAATGGATTGTACGAATGGATTAGAATGGATCGTACGAATGAATTAGAATGGATACATTTGTGCGAATGAATTAGAATGGATCGTACGAATGAATTAGAATGGATCGTACGAATGAATTAGAATGGATCGTACAAATGAATTAGAAAGGTTATATTTCTGAGAATGAATTAGAATCGATCGTACGAATGGATTAGAATGGATCGTCCGAATGGATTAGAATGGATCGTACGAATGGATTAGAATGGATCGTATGAATGAATTATAATGGATCATACAAATGAATTAGAAAGGTTACATTTGTGAGAATGAATTAGAATGGATCGTACAAATGAATTAGAATGGATCATGCGAATGAATTTGAATGGATCGTACGAATGAATTAGAATGGATCGAACGAATGAATTAGAATGGATACATTCGAGCGAATGAATTAGAATAGATCGTAGGAATGAATTAGAATAGATCATACGAATGAATTAGAATGGATCATGCGAATGAATTAGAATGGATTGTACGAATGAATTAGAATGGATAAATTCATGCAAATGAATTAGAATGGATCGAACGAATGAATTAGAATGGATCATACGAATGAATTAGAATGGATCGTACGAATGGATTAGAATGGATCGTACGAATGGATTAGAACGCATTGTTCGAATGAATTAGAATAGATACATTTGTGCGAATGAATTAGATTGCATCGTACGAATGAATTTGAATGGATCGGACGAATGAATTAAAATGGATCGTACGAATGAATTAGAATGGATCATAGGAATGAATTAGAATGGATCGTGCAACTGAATTAGAATGGATACATTCGTGCGAATGAATTAGAATGGATCGTGGGAATGAATTAGAATGGATCGTACGAATGAATTAGAATGGATATTTTTGAACGTATAAATTAGAATGGATCATACGAATGAATTAGAATGGATCGTACGAATGAATTAGAATGGATCATGCGAATGAATTAGATTGCATCGTACGATCCATTCTAATTCATTTGCTCGATTGTATCCATTCTAATTCATTCATACGATCCATTCTAATTCGTTCATACGATCCATTCTAATTCGTTCGCACGATCAATTCTAATTTATTCGTACGATCTATTCTAATTCATTCGCATGATCCATTCTAATTCATTCGTACGATCCATTCTAATTCATTCATACAATCCATTTAAATTCATTCGTACGATGCAATCTAATTCATTCGCACAAATGTATCTATTCTAATTCATTCGTACAATGCGTTCTAATCCATTTGTACGATCCATTCTAATCCATTCGTACAATCCATTCTAATTCATTCGCACGAATGTAACCATTCTAATTCATTCACTCAATCCATTCTAATTCATTCGTACGATCCATTCTAATTCATTCCTACGATCTATTCTAATTCATTCGCTCGAATGTATCCATTCTAATTCATTCGTTCGATCCATTCTAATTCATTCGTACGATCCATTCTAATTCATTTGCACGATCCATTCTAATTCATTCCTATGATCCATTCTAATTCATTCGTACGATCCATTCTAATTCATTCGCTCGAATGTATCCATTCTAATTCATTCGTATAATCCATTCTAATTCATTCGTACGATCCATTCTAATTCATTCGCACAAATATATCCATTCTAATTCATTCATACGATCCATTCTAATTCATTCGCACAAATGTCTCCATTCTAATTCATTCGTTCGATCCATTCTAATTCATTCACATAAATATATCTATTCCTCGATCCATTCTAATTCATTCACACGAATGTATCCATTCTTATTCATTCGTACAATCCATTCTAATTCATTCGCACGATCCATTCTAATTCATTCGTATGATCCATTCTAATTCATTCCTACGATCTATTCTAATTCATTCGCTCGAATGTATCCATTCTAATTCATTTGTTCAATCCATTCTAATTCATTCGTACGATCCATTCAAATTCATCCGAATGATCCATTCTAATTCATTCGTATGATCCTTTCTAATTCATTCTCACGAATGTAACCTTTCTAATTCATTTGTATGATCCATTCTAATTCATTCGTACGATCCATTCTATTCAATCGTATGATCCATTCTAATTCATTCGCACGATCAATTCTAATTCATTCGTCCGATCCATTCTAATTCATTCGCACGAATGTATCCATTCTAATTCATTCGTTCGATCCATTCAAATTCATTCGCATGATCCATTCTAACTCATTCGGTGGATCCATTCTAATTCATTCGTACGATCCATTCTAATTCATTCGCACGATCCATTCTAATTTATTCGTACGATCCATTCTAATTCATTCGTACGATCTATTCTAATTCATTAGCATGATCCATTCTAATTCATTCGTACGATCCATTCTAATTCATTCATACAATCCATTCAAATTTATTCGTACGATGCAATCTAATTCATTCGCACAAATGTATCTATTCTAATTCATTCGTACAATGCGTTCTAATCCATTCGTACGATCCATTCTAATTCATTCGTATAATCAATTCTAATTCATTCGCACGATCTATTCTAATTCATTCGTACGATCCATTCTAATTCATTCGCACAAATGTAACCATTCTAGTTCATTCGTACGATCCATTCTAATTCATTCGTACAATCCATTCTAATTCATTCGTACGATCCATTCTAATTCATTCGCACGAATGTATCCATTCTAATTCATTCTAATTCATTCGTATGATCCATTCTAATGCATTCGTACGATTCATTCTAATTCATTCGCACGATCCATTCTAATTCATTCGTACGATCCATTCTAATTCATTCTCACGAATGTAACCTTTCTAATTCATTTGTATGATCCATTCTAATTCATTCATACGATCCATTCTAATTCATTCGTACAATCCATTCTAATTCATTCCTATGATCCATTCTAATTCATTCATACGATCCATTCTAATTTATTCGCACGATCCATTCTAATTCATTCGCATGATCCATTCTAATTTATTCGTACGATCCATTCTAATTCATTCGCTCGAATGTATCCATTCTAATTCATTCGTACGATCCATTCTAATGCATTCGTACGATTCATTCTAATTCATTCGCATAAATATATCTATTCTAATTCATTCGTACGATCCATTCTAATTCATTCCCACGATCCATTCTAATTCATTCGCACAAATGTATCCATTCTAATTCATTCGTATGATCCATTCTAATGCATTCATACGATTCATTCTAATTCATTCGCACGATCATTCGCATGATCCATTCTAATTCATTCGTATGATCCATTCTAATTCATTCGTACGATCCATTCTAATTCATTCATACGATCCATTCTAATTCATTCTCACGAATGTAACCTTTCTAATTTATTTGTATGATCCATTTTAATTCATTCGTACGATCCATTCTAATCCATTCGTACGATCCATTCTAAACCATTCGTACGATCCATTCTAATTCATTCGCACAAATGTATCCATTCTAATTAATTAGTACGATCCATTCTTATTCATTCGCACGATCCATTCTAATTCATTCGTACGATCCATTCTAATTCATTCGCACGATCCATTCTAATTCATTCGCACGAATGTAACCATTCTAATTCATTCATATAATCCATTCTAATTCATTCGTACGATCCATTCTAATTCATTCGTATGATCCATTCTAATTCATTCGTACGATCTATTCTAATTCATTTGCATGAATGTATCCATTCTAATTTATTCGTACGATCCAGTCTAATTCATTCGTACGATCCATTCTAATTCATTCGCACGAATATATCCATTCTAATTCATTCGTACGATCCTATCTAATTTATTTGCACGATCCATTCTAATTCATTCCTATGATCCATTCTAATTTATTCATCCAATCCATTCTAATTAATTCATGCGATCCATTCTAATTCATTCGCACGAATGTATCCATTCTAATTCATTCGCTCGAATGTATCCATTCAAATTCATTCGTACGATCCATTCTAATTCGTTCATACGATCCATTCTAATTCGTTCGTATGATCCATTCTAATTCATTCGTACGATTCATTCTAATTCATTCGTACGATCCATTCTAATCAATTCGTACGATTCATTCTAATTCATTCGCACGATCCATTCTAATTCATTCATACGATCCATTCTTATTCATTCGTCCGATCCATTCTAATTCATTCGTACGATCCATTCAAATTCATTCGTACGATCCATTCTAATTCATTCGCACGATCCATTCTAATTCATTCGTATGATCCATTCTAATTCATTCGCACAATCCAATCTAATTCAAACGTACGATCCATTCTAATTCATTCACATGATGTATTCTAATTCATTCGTACGATCTATTCCAATTCATTTGTACGATCTATTTTAATTCATTTGTATGATCCATTCCAATGCATTCGTACGATTCATTCTAATTCATTCGCACGATCCATTCTAATTCATTCGTACGATCCATTCTAATTCATTCGTACGATCCATTCAAATTCATTCGCATGATCCAATCTAATTCATTCGTACGATCCATTCTAATTCATTCTCACGAATGTAACCTTTCTAATTCATTTGTATGATCTATTCTAATTCATTCCTACGATCTGTTCTAATCCATTCGTACGATCCATTGTAATTCATTCATACAATCTATTCAGATTCATTCGCACAAATGTATCCATTCAAATTCATTCGTACGATCCATTCTAATTAATTCGCACGATCCATTATAATTCAGTCGTATGAATGTATCCATTTAAATTCATTCGTACGATCCATTCTAATTCGTACGATCCATTCTAATCCATTCGTACGATCTATTCTAATCCATTTGTACGATCCATTCTAATTCATTCGCACGAATGTAACCATTCTAATTTATTCGTACGATCCATTCTAATTCATTCCTACAATCCATTCTAATTCATTCGCACGAATGTATCCATTCTAATTCATTTGCACGATCCATTCTAATTCATTCCTATGATCCATTCTAATTCATTCGTATGATCCATTCTAATTCATTCGCTCGAATGCATCCATTCTAATTCATTCGTACGATCCATTCTAATTCATTCATACGATCCATTCTAATCCATTCGTACGATCCATTCTAATTCATTCGTACAATGTGTTCTAATCCATTCGTACGATCCATTCTAATTCATTCGTACGATCCATTCTAATTCATTTGTACGATCCATTCTAATTCATTCGCTCGAATGTATCCATTCTAATTCATTCGTACGATCCATTCTAATTCATTCGTATGATCCGTTCTAACTCATTCGGTGGATCCATTCTAATTCATTCGTACGATCCATTCTAATTCATTCGCACGATCCATTCTAATTTATTCGTACGATCCATTCTAATTCATTCGTACGATCTATTCTAATTCATTCGCATGATCCATTCTAATTCATTCGTACGATCCATTCTAATTCATTCGTACAATCCATTCAAATTCATTCGTACGATGCAATCTAATTCATTCGCACAAATGTATCTATTCTAATTCATTCGTACAATGTGTTCTAATCTATTCGTACGATCCATTCTAATCCATTCGTACGATCCATTCTTATTCATTCCCACGAATGTAACCATTCTAATTCATTCGTACGATCCATTCTAATTCATTCCTACGATCCATTCTAATTCATTCACAAGAATGTATCCATTCTAATTCATTTGCACGATCCATTCTAATTCATTCCTATGATCCATTCTATTTCATTTGTACGATCCATTCTAATTAATTCGCTCTAATGTATCCATTCTAATTCATTCGTACGATCCATTCGAATTCGTTCGTACGATCCATTCTAATTCGTTCGTACGATCCATTCTAATCCATTCGTACGATCCATTCTAATCCATTCGTACGATCCATTCTAATTCATTCCTATGATCCATTCTAACTCATTCGCACAAATATATCCATTCTAATTCATTCGTACGATCCATTCTAATTCATTCGCACGATCCATTCTAATTCATTCGTACGACCCATTCTAATTCATTCGTACGATCCATTCTAATTCATTCACACAAATATATCCATTTTAGTTCATTTGTATGATCCATTCTAATTCATTCGTACGATCCATTCTAATCCATTCGTACGATCCATTCTAATCCATTCCTACGATCCATTCTAATCCATTCGAACTATCCATTCTAATTCATTCGTACGATCCATTCTAATTTATTCGTTCAAATATATCCATTCTAATTAATTTGTACGATCCATTCTAATTCATACGCACGATCCATTCTAATTCATTCGTACGATCCATTCTAATTCATTCGTACGATATATTCTAATTCATTCGCACGATCCATTCTAATTCATTTGTACGATCCATTTTAATTCATTCGTACGATCCATTCTAATTCATTCGTACGATCCATTCTAATTCATTCGTACAATCCATTCTAATCCATTCGTACGATCCATTCTAATTCATTCGCACGAATGTAACCATTCTAATTCATTCGTACGATCCATTCTAATTCATTCCTATAATCCATTCTAATTCATTCGCACGAATGTATCCATTCTAATTCATTTGCACGATCCATTCTAATTCAATCCTATGATCCATTCTAATTCATTCGTATGATCCATTCAAATTCATTCGTACGATCCATTCTAATTCATTCTTACGATCTATTCTAATTCATTCGCATTATCCATTTGTACGATCCATTCTAATCCATTCGTACGATCCATGCTAATTCATTCCTACAATCCATTCTAATTCGTTCGTACGATCCATTCTAATTCATTCGCACGATACATTCTAATTCATTCACACGATCCATTCTAATTCATTCGTACGATCCATTCTAATTCATTCGTACGATCCATTCTAATTCATTCGTATGATCCATTCTAACTCATTCGCACAAATGTATCCATTCTAATTCATTCGTACGATCCATTCTAATTCATTCGCACGATCCATTCTAATTCATTCGTACGATCCATTCTGATTCATTCGTACGATCCATTCTAATTCATTCGCACAAATATATCCATTCTAATTCATTTGTATGATCCATTCTAATTCATTCGTACGATCCATTCTAATCCATTCGTACGATCCATTCTAATCCATTCGAACGATCCATTCTAATTCATTTGTACGATCCATTCTAATTTATTCGTTCAAATATATCCATTCTAATTCATTCGTACGATCCATTCTATTTCATTCGCTCGATCCATTCTAATTCATTCGTACGATCCATTCTAATTCATTCGTACGATCTATTCTAATTCATTCGCACGATCCATCCTAATTCATTTGTACAATCCATTTTAATTCATTTGCATGATCCATTCTAATTCATTCGTATGATACATTCATACGACTGAATTAGAATGGATTGTACGAATGAATTAGAATGGATCGTACGAATGAATTAGAATGGATCGTGAGGAATGAATTAGAATGGATCGTACGAATGAATTAGAATGGATATATTTGAACGAATAAATTAGAATGGATCATACGAATGAATTAGAATGGATCGTACGAATGAATTAGAATGGATCGTACAAATGAATTAGAAAGGTTACATTTGTGAGAATGAATTAGAATGGATCGTACGAATAAATTAGAATGGATCGTACGAATAGATTAGAATGGATCGTACGAATGAATTAGAATGGATCGTACGAATGCATTAGAATGGATACATTCGTGCGAATGAATTAGAATGGGTCGTACGAATTAATTAGAATGGATCGTGCGAATGAATTAGAATGGATCGTACGAATGAATTAGAATGGATCGTGCAAATGAATTAGAATGGATCGTACAAATGAATTAGAATGGATACATTTGTGCGAATGAATTAGAATGGATTGTACGAATGAATTAGA
The DNA here is from genome assembly GCA_947650365.1 of Chamaelirium japonicum. Classification (NCBI taxonomy): domain Eukaryota; kingdom Viridiplantae; phylum Streptophyta; class Magnoliopsida; order Liliales; family Melanthiaceae; genus Chamaelirium; species Chamaelirium japonicum. The sequence goes on along the minus strand of OX393555.1, from coordinate 63,391,466 downwards.
ATGGATCATACGAATGAATTAGAATGGATCGTGCGAATGAATTAGAATAGATAGTGCGAATGAATTAGAATGGATACATTCGTACAAATGAATTAGAATGGATCGTAAGAATGAATTAGAATAGATCGTACGAATGAATTGGAATGGTTACATTCGTGCGAATGAATTAGAATGGATCGTACGAATGGATTAGAATGGATCGTCTAATTCATTCGCATGATCCATTCTAATTCATTCGTATTATCCATTCTAATTCATTCCTATGATCTATTCTAATTCATTCGCTCGAATGTATCCATTCTAATTCATTCGTACGATCCATTCTTATTCATTCGTACAATCTATTCAAATTCATTCGCATGATCCATTCTAATTCATTCGTACGATCCATTCAAATTCATTCGAATGATCCATTCTAATTCATTCGTACGATCCATTCTAATTCATTCTCACGAATGTAACCTTTCTAATTCATTTGTATGATCCATTCTAATTTATTCATACAATCCATTCTAATCCATTCGTACGATCCATTCTAATCCATTCGTACGATCCATTCAAATTCATTCGTACAATCCATTCTAATTCATTCGCACGAATGTATCCATTCTAATCCATTCTAATTCATCCGCTCGAATGTATCCATTCTAATTCATTCGTACGATCCATTCTAATTCATTCGTCCGATCCATTCTAATCCATTCGCACGAATGTATTCATTCTAATTCATTTGTACAATCCATTGTAATTCATTTGCACAATCCATTCTAATTCATTCGTATGATCCATTCTAATTCATTCGCTCGAATGTATCCATTCTAATTCATTCGTACGATCCATTCTAATTCATTCTCGCGAATGTAACCTTTCTAATTCATTTGTATGATCCATTCTAATTCATTCGTACGAGCCATTCTAATCCATTCGTAAGATCCATTCTAATCCATTCGTACGATCCATTCTAATCCATTCGTACGATCCATTGTAATTCATTCGTACGATCCATTCTAATTCATCGCACGAATCCGTTCTAATTCATTCGCACGAATAAATTAGAATGGATACATTCTTGCGAATGAATTAGGACGGATTCGTGCGATGAATTAGAATGGATTATAATGGATACATTCTAGCGAATGAATTAGAATGAATCGTACGAATGAGTTAGAATGGATCGTACGAATGGTTTAGAATGGATCGTACGAATGGATTATAATGGATTATACGAATGAATTAGAATGGATCATACGAATGAATTAGAAAGGTTACATTCGTGAGAATGAATTAGAATGGATCGTACGAATGAATTAGAATGGATACATTCGAGCGAATGAATTAGAATGGATCGTACGAATGAATTAGAATGGATCATACGAATGAGTTAGAATGGATCGTGCGAATGAATTAGAATAGATTGTACGAATGAATTAGAATGGATACATTCGTGCGAATGAATTAGAATGGATCGGACGAATGAAATAGAATAGATCGTACGAATGAATTAGAATGGATACATTCGAGCGAATGAATTAGAATGGATTAGAATGGATACATTCGTGCGAATGAATTAGAATGGATCGTACGAATGGATTAGAATGGATCGTACGAATGGATTAGAATAGATTGTACGAATGGATTCGAATAGATCGTACGAATGAATTAGAATGGATCATACAAATGAATTAGAAAGGTTACATTCGTGAGAATGAATTAGAATGGATCATACGAATGAATTAGAATGGATCATGCGAATGAATTTGAATGGATCGTACGAATGAATAAGAATGGATCGTACGAATGAATTAGAATGGATACATTCGAGCGAATGAATTAGAATAGATCGTTGGAATGAATTAGAATAGATCGTAGGAATGAATTAGAATGGATCGTATGAATGAATTAGAATGGATCATGCGAATGAATTAAAATGGATCGTACAAATGAATTAGAATGGATCGTACGAACGAATTAGAATGGATCGTACGAACGAATTAGATTGGATCGTATGAACGAATTAGAATGGATCGTACGAATGAATTAGAATGGATCGTACGAATGAATTAGAATGGATCATACGAATGAATTAGAATGGATTGTACGAATGAATTAGAATGGATTATATGAATGAATTAGAATGGTTACATTCGTGCGAATGAATTAGAATGGATCGTACGAATGGATTAGAATGGATCGTACGAATGGATTAGAACGCATTGTACGAATGAATTAGAATACATACATTTGTGTGAATGAATTAGATTGCATCGTACGAATGAATTTGAATGGATCGTACGAATGAATTAGAATGTATCCACCGAATGAGTTAGAATGGATCATACGAACGAATTAGAATGGATCGTACGAATGAATTAGAATGGATTGTGCGAATGAATAAGAATGGATCGTGCGAATGAATTAGAATGGATCGTACGAATGAATTAGAATGGATCATGCGAATGAATTAGAAACATTCGTGCGAATGAATTAGAATGAATTAGATTGCATCCTACGATCCATTCTAATCCATTTGTACGATCCATTCTTATTCATTCATACGATCCATTCTAATTCATTCGCACAATCCATTCTAATTCATTCGTACGATCCATTCTAATTCATTCGTATGATCCATTCTAACTCATTCGGTGGATCCATTATAATTCATTCGTACGATCCATTCTAATTTATTTGCACGAATATACGATCCATTCTAATTCATTCGCACTAATGTATCCATTCTAATTCATTCGTACGATCCATTCTAATTCATTCGTATCATCTATTCTAATTCATTCGCACAAATATATCCATTCTAATTCATTCATTCGATCCATTCTAATTCATTCGCATAAATATATCCATTCTAATTTATTCGTACGATCCATTCTAATTCATTCGCTCGATCCATTCTAATTCATTCGCACAAATGTATCCATTGTAATTCATTCGTACAATCCATTCTAATTCATTCGCATGATCTATTCTAATTCATTCGTACGATCCATTCTAATCCATTTGTACGATCCTTTCTAATTTATTCGTACGATCCACTCTAATTCATTCTCACAAACGTAACCTTTCTAATTCATTTGTACGATCCATTCTAATTCATTCGTACGATCCATTCTAATTCATTCGCACGATCCCTTCTAATTTATTCGTACGATCCATTCTAATTCATTCGTACGATCTATTCTAATTCATTCACATGATCCATTCTAATTCATTCGTACGATCCATTCTAATTCATTCGTACAATCCATTCAAATTCATTCGTACGATACAATCTAATTCATTCGCACGAATATATCCATTCTAATTCATTCGTACGATCCTTTCTAATTCATTCGCACGATCCATTCTAATTCATTCGTATGATCCATTCTAATTCATTCCTATAATCTATTCTAATTCATTCGCTCGAATGTATCCATTCTAATTCATTCGTTCGATCCATTCTAATTCATTCGTACGATCCATTCTAATTCATTCGTACGATCCATTCTAATTCATTCGCACGATCCATTTTAATTCATTCGTACGATCGATCTATTCTAATTTATTCGCACGATATATTCTAATTCGTTCGCACGAATGTATCCATTCTAATTTATTCGTACGATCCATTCTAATTCATTCGTACGATCTATTCTAATTCCTTCATACGATCCATTCTAATTCATTCGCACGATCCGTTCTAATTCATTCCTATGATCCATTCTAATTCATTCGCACGAATGTAACCATTCTAATTCATTCGTACGATCCATTCTAATTCATTCCAATGATCCATTCTAATTTATTCGCACGAATGTATCCATTCTAATTCATTTGCATGATCCATTCTAATTCATTCTTATGATCCATTCTAATTCATTCGTACGATCCATTCTAATTCATTCGCTCGAATGTATCGATTCTAATTCATTCGTACGATCCATTCTAATTCATTCGTACGATCCAATCTAATTCTTTCTCATGAATGTAACATTTCTAATTCATTTGTATGATCCATTCTAATTCATTTGTATGATCCATTCTAATTCATTCTTTCAATCCATTCTAATTCATTCGTACGATCCTTTCTAATTCATTCGCACGATCCATTCTAATTCTTTTATATGATCCATTCTAATTCATTCGTACGATCCATTCTAATTCATTCGTATGATCAATTCTAATTTATTCGCACGATCCATTCAAATTCATTCGTATGATCCATTCTAATTCAATTCGTGCAATCCATTCAAATTCATTCATACAAATGTATCCATTCTAATTCATTCGTATGATCCATTCTAATTCATTCGCTCGAATGTATCCATTCTAATTCATTCGTACGATCCATTCTAATTCATTCGTACAATCCATTCAAATTTATTCGTACGATGCAATCTAATTCATTCGCAAAAATGTATCTATTCTAATCCATTCGTACGATCCATTCTAATTCATTCGTACAAATGTATCCAATCTAATTCATTCGTACGATCCATTCTAATTCATTCGTACGATTCATTCTAATTCATTCGCACGATCCATTCTAATACATTCGTACGATCCATTCTAATTCATTCGTATGATCTATTCTAATTCATTCGCACGAATGTATCCATTCTAATTCATTTGCACGATCCATTCTAATTCATTCCTATGATCCATTCTCATTCATTCGTACGATCCATTCTAATTTATTCGCTCGAATGTATCTATTCTAATTCAATCGTACGATCCATTCTAATTCGTTCGTACGATCCATTCTAATTCGTTCGTACGATCCATTCTAATTCGTTCGTACGATTCATTCTAATTCATTCGTACGATCCATTCTAATGCATTCGTACGATGCATTCTAATTCATTCGCACGATCCATTCTAATTCATTCGTATGATCCATTCTAATTCATTCCTACGATCTATTCTAATTCACCCGCTCGAATGTAACCTTTCTAATTAGAATGGATCGTACAAATGAATTAGAAAGGTTACATTCGTGAGAATGAATTGGAATTGATCGTATGAATGAATTATAATGGATCGTACGAATGAATTAGAATGGATACATTCGAGCGAATGAATTAGAATTGATCGTACGAATGAATTAGAATAGATCATAGGAATGAATTAGAATGGATTGTGCAAATGAATTAGAATGAATCGTGCGAATGAATTAGAATGAATCGTACGAATGCAATAGAATGGATCCACCGAATGAGTTAGAATGGATCATACGAATGAATTAGAATGGATCGTACGAATGGATTAGAATGGATCGTACGAATGGATTAGAATGGATCATACTAATGAATTAGAATGAATCGTACGAATGCATTAGAATGGATCGTACGAATGAATTAGAATGAATCGTACGAACGTATTAGAATGGATCGTACGAACGAATTAGAATGGATCGTATGAACGAATTAGAATGGATCATACGAATGAATTAGAATGGATACATTCGAGCGAATGAATTAGAATGGATCGTACGAATGAATTAGAATGGATCGTGCAAATGAATTAGAATGGATACATTCGTGCGAATGAATTAGAATAGATCATACGAATGAATTAGAATGGATCGTAGGAATGAATTAGAATGGATCGTGCGAATGAATTAGAATGGATTGTACGAATGAATTATAATGGATACATTCGTGCGAATGAATTAGAATGGATCATATGAAAGAATTAGAATGGATCGTGCGAATGAATTAGAATGGATACATTCGAGCGAATGAATTAGAATGGATCGTACGAATGAATTAGAATGGATCATAGGAATGAATTAGAATGGATCGTGCAAATGAATTAGAATGGATACATTCGTGCGAATGAATTAGAATGGATCGTAGGAATGAATTAGAATGGATCGTACAAATGGATTAGAATGGATTATATGAATGAATTAGAATGGTTACATTCGTGCGAATGAATTAGAATGGATCGTACGAATGGATTAGAATGGATCGTACGAATGGATTAGAATGGATACATTCGTACGAATGAATTAGAATGGATCGTACGAATGGTTTAGAATGGATCATACGAATGAATTAGATCGTAGGAATGAGTTAGAATGAATCGTACGAATGAATTAGAATGGATCGTACAAATGAATTAGAATGGATCGAGCGAATGAATTATAATGGATCGTAGGAATGAATTAGAATAGATCATAGGAATGAATTAGAATAGATCGTGCAAATGAATTAGAATAGATACATTCGTGCGAATGAATTAGAATGGATTGTAGGAATTAATTAGAATGGATCGTACGAATGAATTAGAATGGATACATTTGTACGAATAAATTAGAATGGATCGTATGAATGAATTAGAATGGATTGTATGAATGGATTAGAATGGATCGTACGAATGGATTAGAATGGATCGTACAAATTAGAATGGATCGTACGAATGAATTAAAATGGATACATTCATACGACTGAATTAGAAATTTATTCGTACGATCCATTCAAATTCAATCGTATGATCCATTATAATTCATTCGCACGATCAATTCTAATTCATTCGTCCGATCCATTCTAATTCATTCGCACGAATGTATCCATTCTAATTCATTCGTACGATCCATTCTAATTCGTTCATACGATCCATTCTTATTCATTCTCACGAATGTAACCTTTCTAATTCATTTGTATGATCCATTCTAATTTATTCGTACGATACATTCTAATCTATTCGTACGATCCATTCTAATCCATTCGTACGATCCATTCTAATTCATTCGTACGATCTATTCTAATTCATTCGCTCGAATGTATCCATTCTAATTCATTCGTACGATCCATTCTAATCCATTCGTACGATCCATTCTAAATAATTCGTACGGTCCATTCTAATTCATTCGCACGAATGTAACCATTCTAATTCATTCATACGATCCATTCTAATTCATTCGCACAATCCATTCTAATTCATTCGTACGATCCATTCTAATTCATTCGCATGATCCATTCTAATTCATTCCTATGATCTATTCTAATTCATTCATACGATCCATTCTAATTCATTCGCACGAATGTATCATACGAATGAATTAGAATGGATCATGCGAATGAATTAAAATGGATCGTACAAATGAATTAGAATGGATCGTGCGAATGAATTAGAATGGATCGTACGAACAAATTAGAATGGATCGTACGAACGAATTAGATTGGATCGTATGAACGAATTAGAATGGATCGTACGAATGAATTAGAATGGATAGATTCGAGCGAATGAATTAGAATGGATCATACGAATGAATTAGAATGGATCATAGGAATGAATTAGAATGGATCGTGCAAATGAATTAGAATGGATACATTCGTGCGAATGAATTAGAATGGATCGTAGGAATGAATTAGAATGGATCGTACGATTGGATTAGAATGGATCGTACGAATGAATTAGAATGGATCGTACGAATGATTTAGAATGGATCGTACAAATGAATTAGAAAGGTTACATTTGTGAGAATGAATTAGAATGGATCGTACGAATGAATTAGAATGGATCGTACGAATGGATTAGAATGGATCGTACGAATGGATTAGAACGCATTGTACGAATGAATTTGAATGGATCGTACGAATGGATTAGAATGGATCGTACGAATGGATTAGAATGGTTACATTCGTGCGAATGAATTAGAATGGATCGTACGAATGGATTAGAATGGATCGTACGAATGGATTAGAACGCATTGTACGAATGAATTAGAATAGATACATTTGTGCGAATGAATAAGAATGGATCGTACGAATGAATTAGAATGGATCGTACGAAAGAATTAGAATGGATCGTACGAATGAATTAGAATGGATCATACAAATGAATTAGAATGGATCGTGCGAATGAATTTGAATGGATCGTACGAATAAATTAGAATGGATCGAACGAATGAATTAGAATGGATACATTCAAGCGAATGAATTAGAATATATCGTAGGAATGAATTAGAATGGATCGTAGGAATGAATTAGAATGGATCGTGCGAATAAATTAGAATGGATCGTACGATTCATTCTAATTCAATCGTACGATCCATTCTAATGCATTCATATGATTCATTCTAATTCATTCGCACGATCCATTCTAATTCATTCCTATGATCCATTCTAATTTATTCATACGATCCATTCTAATTCATTCGCACAATCCATTCTAATTCATTCGTACGATCCATTCTAATTCATTTGTTCGATCCATTCTAATTCATTCCTACGATCCATTCTAATTCATTCGCACGATCCATTCTAATTTATTCCTATGATCCATTCTAATTCATTCGCACGAATGTAACCATTCGAATTCATTTGTGCGATCCATTCTAATTCATTCGTACGAATGAATTGGAATGGATACATTCGAGCGAATGAATTAGAATAGATCGTACGAACGAATTAGAATGGATCGTACGAATAAATTAGAATGGATCGTGCGAATGAATTAGAATGGATCGTACGAATGAATTAGAATGGATCCACCGAATGAGTTAGAATGGATCATACGAATGAATTAGAATGGATCGTACGAATGAATTAGAATGGATTGTGCGAATGAATTAGAATGGATACATTTGTGCGATGAATAAGAATTGAGCGTACGAATGAATTAGAATGGAGCGTACGAATGAACTAGAATGGATACATTCGTAGGAATGAATAAGAATGGATCGTACGAATGGATTAGAATGGTTACATTCATGCGAATGAATTAGAATGGATCGTACGAATGAATTAGAATGGATCATACGAATGCATTAGAATGGATCGTACGAATGAATTAGAATGGATGCATTCGTACAAATGAATTAGAATGGATCATGCGAATGAATTAGAATGGATCGTGCGAATGAATTAGAATGGATCATATGAATGAATTAGAATGGTTACATTCGTGCGAATGAATTAGAATGGATCGTACGAATGGATTAGAATGGATCGTACGAATGGATTAGAACGCACTGTACGAATGAATTAGAATAGATACATTTGTGCGAATGAATTAGATTGCATCGTGCGAATGAATTAGAATGGATCGTACGAATGAATTAGAATGGATCGTGCGAATGAATTAGAATGGATCGTACGAATGAATTAGAATGAATCGTGCAAAGAATTAGAATGGATCGTACGAATGAATTAGAATGGATCCACCGAATGAGTTAGAATGGATCATACGAATGAATTAGAATGGATCGTACGAATGAATTAGAATGGATTTTACGAATAAATTATAATGGATCGTAGGAATGAATTAGAATGGATCGTGCAAATTAATTAGAATGGATACATTCGTTCGAATGAATTAGAATGGATCGTAGGAAAGAATTAGAATGGATCGTTTGAATGAATTAGAATGGTTATATTCGTGCGAATGAATTAGAAAGGATCATACGAATGAATTAGAATGGATATATTTGTGCGAATGAATTAGAATAGATCGTACGAATGAATTAGACTGGATCGTACGAATAAATTAGAATTGATACATTCGTGTGAATGAATTAGAATGGATCGTACAAATGAATTAGAATAGATCGAACGAATAAATTAGAATGGATTGTGCAAATGAATTAGAATTCATACATTCGTGCGAATGAATCTGAATGGATTGTATGAATGAATTACAATGGATCGTATAAATGAATTAGAATGGATCGTACGAATGAATTAGAATAGCTCATACGAATGAATTAGAATGAATCGTACGAATGAATTAGAATGGTTACATTCGTGCGAATGAATTAGAATAGATCGTACGAATGAATTAGAATGGATCGTACGAATAAATTAGAATGGATCGTGCGAATGAATTAGAATGGATTGTACGAATGAATTAGAATGGATCATAGGAATGAATTAGAATGGATCGTGCAAATGAATTAGAATGGATACATTCGTGCGAATGAACTAGAATTGATCGTGCGAATGAATTAGAATGGATCGTACGAATGAATTAGAATGGATACATTTGAGCGAATGAATTAGAATGGATTGTGCGAATGAATTAGAATGGATCATATGAATGAATTACAATGGATCGTGCGAATGAATTAGAATCGATCGTACGAATGAATTAGAATAGATCGTACGAATGAATTAGATCGTACGAATGAATTAGAATGAATCGTATGAATGAATTAAAATAAATACATTTATACAACTGAATTAGAATGGATCATGCGAATTAATTAGAATGGATCGTACGAATAAATTTGAATGGATACATTTGTGCGAATGAATCTGAATGGATTGTATGAACTAATTACAATGGATCGTACGAATGAATTAGAATGGATCGTACGAATGAATTAAAATAGCTCATACGAATGAATTAGAATGAATCGTACGAATGAATTTGAATGGTTACATTCGTGCGAATGAATTAGAATAGATCGTACGAATAAATTAGAATGGACCGTACAAATAAATTAGAATGTATCATGCGAATGAATTAGAATGGATCGTACGAATGAATTAGAATGGATCCACCGAATGAGTTAGAATGGATCATACGAATGAATTAGAATGGATCGTACGAATGAATTAGAATGGATTGTGAGAATGAATTAGAATGGATCGTATTAATAAATAAGAATGGATCGTATGAATGAATTAGAATGGATCATGCGAATGAATAAGAATGAATCGTACGAATGCATTAGAATGGATCATACGAATGAATTAGAATGAATCGTACGATCCATTCTAATTCATTCGTCTGATCCATTCTAATTCATTCGCACGAATGTATCCATTCTAATTCATTCGTACAATTTATTCTAATTCATTCGCACGATCCATTCTAATTCATTCGTATGATCCATTCTAATTCATTCCTACGATCTATTCTAATTCATTCGCTCGAATGTATCCATTCTAATTCACTCGTACGATCCATTCTAATTCATTCGCACGATCCATTCTAATTCATTCGCACGAATGTATCCATTCTAATTCATTTGCACGATCCATTCTAATTCATTCCTATAATCCATTCTAATTCATTCGTACGATCTATTCTAATTCATTCGCTCGAATGTATCCATTTTAATTCATTTGTACGATCCATTCTAATTCGTTCATACGATCCATTCTAATTCATTCGCATGATCCATTCTAATTCATTTGTACGAATGTATCCATTCTAATTCATTCGCATGATCCATTCTAATTCATTCGCACGATCCATTCTAATTCATTCGTACGATTCATTCTAATTCATTCGCACGATCCATTCTAATTCATTCGTATGATCCATTCTTATTCATTCATACGATCCATTCTAATTCATTCGCATAATCCATTCTAATTTATTCGTACGATCCATTCTAATTCATTCGTATGATCCATTCTAACTCATTCGGTGGATCCATTCTAATTCATTCGTACGATCCATTCTAATTCATTCGCACGATCCATTCTAATTTATTCGTACGATCCATTCTAATTCATTCGTACGATCTATTGTAATTCATTCGCACGAATGTAACCATTCTAATTCATTCGTACGATTCATTCTATTTCATTCGTATGGGCTATTCTAATTCATCCGTACGATCCATTCTGATTCATTCATACGATCCATTGTAATTCATTCATACAATCCATTCAGATTCATTCGCACGAATGTATCCATTCTAATTCATTTGCACGATCCATTCTAATTCATTCGTTCGATCCATTCTAATTCATTCGTACGATGCATTCTAATTCATTCACACGAATGTATCCATTCTAATTTATTCGTACGATCCAGTCTAACTCATTCGTACGATCCATTCTAATTCATTCGCACGAATATATCCATTCTAATTCATTCGTACGATCCTTTCTAATTCATTCGCACGAATGTAACCATTCTAATTCATTCGTACGATCCATTCTTATTCATTCATACGATCCATTCTAATTCATTCGCACAAATGTATCTATTCTAATTCATTCGTACAATGCGTTCTAATCCATTCGTACAATCCATTCTAATTCATTCGTACAATCTATTCTAATTCATTCGTACGATCCATTCTAATTCATTCGTATGATCCATTGTAACTCATTCGGTGGATCCATTCTAATTCAATCGTACGATCCATTCTAATTCATTCGCACGATCCATTCTAATTCATTCATACGATCCATTCTAATTCATTCGTACGATCCATTCTAATTCATTCGTACGATCCATTCTAATTCATTCGCACGATGCAATCTAATTCATTCGCACAAATTTATCTATTCTAATTCATTCGTACAATGCGTTCTAATCCATTCGTACGATCCATTCTAATCCATTTGTACGATCCATTCTTATTCATTCACACGAATGTAACCATTCTAATTCATTCATATAATCCATTCTAATTCATTCATACCATCCATTCTAATTCATTCGCACGATCCATTCTAATTCATTTGTACGAATGTATCCATTCTAATTCATTCGCACGATCCATTCTAATGCATTCGTATGATCCATTCTAATTCATTCGTATGATCCATTCTAATTTATTCATAGGATCCATTCAAATTTATTCGCATGATCCATTCTAATTCATTCGTACGATCCATTCTAATTCATTCGTTCGATCCATTCTAATTCATTCGTACGATCCATTCTAATTCATTCGCACGAATGTATCTATTGTAATTCATTTGCACGATCCATTCTAATTTATTCCTATGATCCATTCTGATGCATTCGTACGATTCATTCTAATTCTTTTGCACGATCCATTCTAATTCATTCGTACGATTCATTCTAATTCATTCGCACGAATGTAACCTTTTTAATTCATTTGTATGTATCCATTCTAATTCATTCGCACGATCCATTCTAATTCATTTGTACGATCCATTTTAATTCATTCGTACGATCCATTCTAATTCATTCAATATATTCATGTGAATGAATTAGAATGGATCGTAGGACTGAATTAGAATGGATTGTACGAATGGATTAAAATGGATACATTCATACGATCCATTCTAATTCATTCGTATGATCCATTCTAATTCATTCGCACGATCCATTCTAATTTATTCGTACGATCCATTCTAATCCATTCGTACGATCCATTCAAATTCATTCGCATGATCCATTCTAATTCATTCGTTTGATCCATTCTAATTCATTCGCACGATCCATTTAAATTCATTCGCACGATCCATTCTAATTCATTCGTACGATCCATTCTAATTCATTTGTACTATCCATTCTAATTCATTCGCACGAATGTATCCATTCTAATTCATTCGCACGATCCATTCTAATTCATTCGTTCGATCCATTCTAATTCATTCGTACGATCCATTCAAATTCATTCCCATGATCCATTCTAATTCATTCGTATGATCCATTCTAATTCATTCGCACGAATGTATCCATTATAATTCATTCGCACAAATGTATCCATTCTAATTCATTCGTACGATCCATTCTTATTCATTCATACGATCCATTCTAATTCATTTGCACGATCCATTCTAATTCATTCTCACAAATGTAACCTTTCTAATTCATTTGTACGACCCATTCTAATTCATTCGTACGATCCATTCTAATCCATTCGTATGATCTATTCTAATCCATTCGTACGATTCATTCTAATTCATTCGCACGAATGTAACCATTATAATTCATTCATACGATCCATTCTAATTCATTCCTACGATCCATTCTAATTCATTCGCACGAATGTATCCATTCTTATTCATTTGCACGATCCATTCTAATTCATTCGTACGATCCATTCTAATTCATTCGTACGATACATTCTAATTCATTCGCACGATCTATTCTAATTCATTCGCACGATCCATTCTAATTCATTCGAACGATCCATTCTAATTCATTTGCACGAATGTATCCATTCTAATGCATTCGTACGATCCATTGTAATCCATTCGTATGATCCATTCTAATCCATTCTAATTCATTCGTATGATCCATTCTAATTCGTTCATATGATCCATTCTAATTCGTTCGTACGATCCATTCTAATTCGTTCGTACGATCCATTCTAATTCATTCGCACGATCCATTCTAATTCATTCATACGATCCATTCTAATTCATTCGCTCGAATATATCCATTCTAATTCATTCGTTCGATCCATTCTAATTCATTCGTACGATCCATTCAAATTCATTCTCACAAATGTAACCTTTCTAATTCATTTGTACGATCCATTCTAATTCATTCGTACGATCCATTCTTATTCATTCGTACGATCCATTCAAATTCATTCGCATGATCCATTCTAATTCATTCGTACGATCCATTCTAATTCATTCTCAAGAATGTAACCTTTCTAATTCATTTGTATGATCCATTCTAATTCATTCACACAATCTATTCTAATTCATTCGCACGATCCATTCTAATTCATTCGTCCGATCTATTCTAATTCATTCGCACGAATAAATCCATTCTAATTCGTTCGTACGATCCATTCAAATTCATTCGCACGATCCATTCTAATTCATTCGTAAGATCCATTCAAATTCATTCGCACGATCTATTCTAATTCATTCGTACGATCCATTCAAATTCATTCGCACGATCCATTCTAATTCATTCGTATGATTCATTCTAATTCATTCGTACGATCCATTCTAATTCATTCGCACGAATGTAACCATTCTAATTCATTCGTACGATCCATTCTAATTCATTCCTACGATCCATTCTAATTCGTTCGGACGAATGTAACCATTCTAATTCATTCGTACGATCCATTCTAATTCATTCGCACGATCCATTCTAATTCATTCGCACGATTATATCCATTCTAATTCATTTGTACGATCCATTCTAATTTATTCCTATGATCCATTCTATTTCATTCGTACGATCCATTCTAATTCATTCGCACGAATGTATCGATTCTAATTCATTCGTACGATCCATTCTTATTCATTCGTACGATCCATTCAAATTCATTCGCATGATCCATTCTAATTCATTCGTACGATCCATTCTAATTCATTCTCACGAATGTAACCTTTCTAATTCATTTGTATGATCTATTCTAATTCATTCGCACGATCTATTCTAATTCATTCGCACGATCCATTCTAATTCGTTCGTCCGATCCATTCTAATTCATTCGTCCGATCCATTCAAATTCATTCACACGATCCATTCTAATTCATTCATATGATTCATTCTAATTCATTCGTACGATCCATTCTAATTCATTCGCACGAATGTAACCATTCTAATTCATTCGTACGATCCATTCTAATTCATTCGTCCGATCCATTCTAATTCATTTGTACGATCCATTCTAATTCATTCGCATGAATGTATCCATTCTAATTCATTCATACGATCCATTCTAATTCATTCGTATGATCAATTCTAATTCATTCGAACGACCCATTCTAATTCATTCGTACGATCCATTCTAATTCATTCGTATGATCAATTCTAATTCATTCGCACGATCCATTCTAATTTATTCGTATGATCCATTCTAATTCAATTCGTGGAATCCATTCAAATTCATTCGCACGATCCATTCTAATTCATTCGTATGATCCATTCTAATTCATTCCTACGATCCATTCTAATTCATTCGCTCGAATGTATCCATTTTAATTCATTCGTACGATCCATTCTAATTCATTCGTGCGATCCATTCTAATTCATTTGTACGATCCATTCTAATTCATTTGCACGATCTATTCTAATTCATTCCTATGATCCATTCTAATTCATTCGTACGATCCATTCTAATTCATTCGCTCGAATGTATCCATTCTAATTCATTCGTACGATCTATTCTAATTCATTCACACGAATGTATCCATTCTAATTCATTCGTACGATCCATTCTAATTCATTCGCACAATCCAATCTAATTCAAACGTACAATATATTCATGCGAATGAATTAGAATGGATCGTACGAATGAATTAGAATGGTTACATTCGTGCGAATGAATTAGAATGGATCGTACGAATGGATTAGAATGGATCGTACGAATGAATTAGAATTGATCATACGAATGAATTAGAATGGATCGGACGAATGAATTAGAATGGATTATACAAATGAATTAGAATGGATCATACGAATGAATTAGAATGGATCGTGCGAATGAATTAGAATTGATCATACGAATGAATTAGAATGGATCGGACGAATGAATTAGAATGGATATATTTGTACGAATGAATTACAATGGATCGTATGAATGAATTAGAATGGATCCACCGAATGAGTTAGAATGGATCATACCAATGAATTAGAATGGATCGTACGAATGAATTAGAATGGATTGTGCGAATGAATCTGAATGGATTGTATGAATGAATTAAAATGGATCGTACAAATGAATTAGATTGGATCGTACGAATAAATTAGAATGGATCGTACGACGATCCATTCAAATTCATTTGCATGAATGTATCAATTCTAATTCATTCGTACGATTCATTCTAATTCATTCGTACTATCCATTTTAATTCATTAGTCCGATCCATTCTAATTCATTCGCACGAATGTATCCATTCTTCTTCATTCATATGATCCATTCTAATTCATTCGCACAATCCATTATAATTCATTCGTAAGATCCAATCTAATTCATTTGTATGATCCATTCTAACTCATTTTAGAATGGATCGTACGAACGAATTAGAATGGATCGTACAAATGAATTAGAATGGATACATTCGAGCGAATGATTTAGAATGGATCATGCGAATGAATTAGAATGGATAGTACGAATGAATTAGAATGGATCGTACGATTGAATTAGAATGGATCGTACGAATGAATTAGAATGGATCATACGAATGAATTAGAATGGATCGTACGAATGCCTTTCTAACTCATTTGTACGATCCATTCTAATCCATTCGTACGATCCATTCTAATCCATTTGTATGATCCATTCTAATCCATTCGTACGATCCATTCTAATTCATTCGTACAATCCATTCTTATTCATTCATACGATCCATTCTAATTCATTCGCACAATCCATTCTAATTCATTCGTACGATCCATTCTAATCTCATTCTTATGATCCATTCTAATTCATTCGTACGATCCATTCTAATCCATTCGTACGATCCATTCTAATCCATTCGTACGATCCATTCTAATTCATTCTCACGAATGTAACCTTTCTAATTCATTTGTATGATCCATTCTAATTCATTCGTACGATCCATTCTAATCCATTCGTACGATCCATTCTAATCCATTCGTACGATCCATTCTAATTCATTCGTACGATCCATTCTAATTCATTCTCACAAATGTAACCTTTCTAATTCATTTGTACGATCCATTCTAATTCGTTCGTACGATCCATTCTAATTCATTCGTACGATCCATTCTAATTCATTCGTACGATCCATTGTAATTCATTCATACATCCATTCAGATTCATTCGCACAATCCATTCTAATTCATTCGTACGATCCATTCTAATTCATTCGTATGATCCATTCTAACTCATTCAGTGAATCCATTCTAATTCATTCTTACGATCCATTCTAATTCATTCGTACAATCCATTCTAATTCATTCATACGATCCATTCTAATTCATTCGCACAATCCATTCTAATTTATTCGTACGATCCATTCTAATTCATTCGTATGATCCATTCTAACTCGTTCGGTGGATCCATTCTAATTCATTCGTAGGATCCATTCTAATTTATTCGCATAAATATATCCATTCTAATTCATTCGTACGATCCATTCTAATTCTTTCATATGATCCATTCTAATTCATTCGCACGATCCATTCTAATGCGTTCATACAATCCATTCTAATTCGTTCGTACGATCCATTCAAATTCATTCGTACGATAAATTCTAATCCATTCGTATGATCCATTCTAATTCATTCGTATAAATGTATCTATTCTAATTCATTCTTACAATGTATTCTAATCCATTCGTACGATCCATTCTAATCCATTCGTATGATCCATTCTAATTCATTCGTATGATCCATTCTAATTCATTTGCGTGAATGTATCCATTCTAATTTATTCGTACGATCCATTCTAATTCATTCCTACGATCCATTCTAATTCATTCGCATAAATATAACCATTCTAATTCATTCGTACGATCCATTCTAATTCATTCCTACGAGCCATTCTAATTCTTTCGTACGATCCGCACTAATGTAACCATTCTAATTCATTCGTATGATCCATTCTAATTCATTTCTATGATCCATTCTAATTCATTCGCACGAATGTATCCATTCTAATTCATTTGCACGATCCATTCTAATTCAATCCTATGATCCATTCTAATTCATTCGTACGATCCATTCTAATTCATTCGTATGATCCATTCTAATTCATTCGTACGAATGTATCCATTCTAATTCATTCTTACGATCCATTCTAATTCATTCCTATGATCCATTCTAATTCAGTCGTTTGAATGTATCCATTTTAATTCATTCGTATGATCTATTCTAATTCATTCGCACAATCCATTTTAATTCATTCGTACGATCCATTCTAATTTATTCATACAATCCATTCTAATTCATTCGCACAATCCATTCTAATTCATTCGTACGATCCATTCTAATTCATTCCTACAATCCATTCTAATTCATTCGTGCAAATGTATCCATTCTAATTCATTCGTACGATCTATTCTAATTCATTCGTACGATCCATTCTAATTCATTCGTACGATCTATTCTAATTCATTCGTACGATTCATTCTATTCGTTCGTATGAGCTATTCTAATTCATTCGTACGATCCATTCTAATTCATTCGTACGATCCATTGTAATTCATTCATACAATCCATTCAGATTCATTCGCACAAATGTATCAATTCAAATTTATTCGCACGATCCATTCTAATTAATTCGCACGATCAATTCTAATTCAGTTGTATGAATGTATCCATTTTAATTCATTCGTATGATCCATTCTAATCCATTCGTACGATCCATTCTAATTCATTCGCACAAATGTAACGATTCTAGTTCATTCATATGATCCATTCTAATTCATTCCTATGATCCATTCTAATTCATTCGTACGATCCATTCTAATTCATTCGCTCGAATGTATCCATTCTAATTCATTCGTACGATTCATTCTAATTCATCCGTACGATCCAATCTAATTCATTTTTATGATCCATTCTAATTCATCGCACGATCCTTTCTAATTCATTCGCTCGAATGTATCCATTCTAAGTCATTCGTACGATCCATTCTAATGCATTCGTACGATCCATTCTTATTCATTCATACGATCCATTCTAATTCGTTCGTACGATCCATTAGAATGGATTGCATGAATGAATTAGAATGGATCGTATGAATGAATTAGAATGGATCGTACGAATGAATTAGAATGGATTGTACGAATGAATTAGATTGGATACATTCGTGCGAATGAATTAGAATGGATCGTACGAATGAATTAGAATGGATCGTACGATTCAATCTAATTCATTCGTACGATCCATTCTAATGCATTTGCACGATCCATTCTAATTCATTCGCACGAATGTATCCATTCTAATTCATTTGCATGATCCATTCTAATTCATTCGTACGATCCATTCTAATCCATTCGTACGATCCATTCTAATTCATTCGTACAAATGAATTAGAATGGATCGTACGAATGAATTAGAATGGATCGTACGAACGAATTAGAATGGATCATATTAACGAATTAGAATGGATCGTACGAATGAATTAGAATGGATACATTCGAGCGAATGAATTAGAATGGATCGTACGAATGAATTAGAATGGATCGTACGAATGAATTAGAATGGATCATATGAATGAATTAGAAGACATCATGTGAATGAATTAGAATGGATCGTACGTTTTAATTAGATTGGATTGTGCGAATGAATTAGAATGGATACATTCGTGCGAATTAATTAGAATAGATCGTATGAATGAATTAGAATGGATCGTACGAATGAATTAGAAATGATCGTACGAACGAATTAGAATGGATATATTTGAGCGAATGAATTAGAATGGATCGTACGAATGAATTAGATTGGATCATAGGAATGAATTAGAATGGATCGTGCAAATGAATTAGAATGGATACATTCGTGCGAATGAATTAGAATGGATCGTAGGAATGAATTAGAATTGATCGTACGAATGAATTAGAATGGTTACATACATGCGAATGAATTAGAATGGATCGTACGAATGAATTAGAATAGATCGTACGAATGAATTAGAATGGATCGTACGAATGAATTTGAATGGATCGTGCGAATGAATTAGAATGGATCGTATGAATGAATTTGAATGGATTGTACGAACGAATTAGAATGGATCGTATGAATGAATTAGAATGGATCGTACGAATGGATTAGAATGGATCGTACGAATGGATCATGCGAATGAATTAGAATGGATCGTACGAATGAATTAGAATGGATCGTACGAATGAATTAGAATGGATACATTCGAGCGAATGAATTAGAATGGATCGTACGAATGAATTAGAATGGATCGTGCGAATGAATTAGAATGAATCGTACGAATGAATTAGAATGGATCGTACGAATGAATTGGAATGGATACATTTGTACGAATAAAATAGAATGGATCGTACAAATGAATTAGAATGGATCCATTCTTGCGAATAAATTAGAATGGATCGTATATTTGTGCAAATAAATTAGAGTGGATCATACGAATGAATTAGAATGGATCGTGTGAATGAATTAGAATGAATCGTACAAATGCATTAGAATGGATCGTACGAATGAATTAGAATGAATCGTACGATCCATTCTAATTCATTTGGACGATCCATTCTAATTCATTCGCACGATCCATTCTAATTCATTCGTACGATCCATTCTAATTCATTCGTATGATCAATTCTAATTCATTCGTACAATCCATTCTAATTCAGTCGTATGAATGTATCATACGAATGAATTAGAATGGATCATGCGAATGAATTAAAATGGATCGTACAAATGAATTTGAATGGATCGTACGAATGAATTAGAATACATCATGTGAATGAATTAGAATGGATCGTACGTTTGAATTAGATTGGATGGTGCGAATGAATTAGAATGGATACATTCGTGCGAATGAATTAGAATAGATCGTATGAATGAATTAGAATGGATCATACGAATGAATTAGAATGGATACATTTGTATGAATAAAGTAGAATAGATCGTACGAATGAAATAGAATGGATCGTACGAATGAATTAGAATGGATAGTGCGAATGAATTAGAATGGATCGTACGAATAAATTAGAATGGATTGTACGAATGAATTAGAATAGATCGTGCGAATGAATTAGAATGGATTGTACGAAAGAATTAGAATGGATCTTACGAATGAATTAGAATGGATCATACGAATGAATTAGAATCGATCGTGCGAATGAATTAGAATGGATCGTACGAATGAATTAGAATGGATACATTTGTGCGATGAATAAGAATGGAGCGTACAAATGAACTAGAATGGATACATTCGTGCGAATGAATTAGAATGGATCATATGAAAGAATTAGAATGGATCGTGCGAATGAATTAGAATGGATCGTGCGAATGAATTAGAATGGATCATGCGAACGAATTAGAATAGATCGTACGAACGAATTAAAATGGATCATATGAACGAAATAGAATGGATCGTACGAATGAATTAGAATGGATACATTCGTACGATCCATTCTAATTCATTCATACGATCCATTCTTATTCATTCGTATGATCCATTCAAATTCATTCGCATGATCCATTCTAATCCATTCGAATGTAACATTTCTAATTCATTTGTATGATCCATTCTAATTCATTTGTACGATCCATTCTAATCCATTCGTACGATCCATTCTAATCTATTAGTACGATCCATTCTAATCCATTCGTACGATCCATTCTAATTCATTCTCACAAATGTAACCTTTCTAATTCATTTGTACGATCCATTCTAATTCATTCAGATGATCCATTCTAATTTATTCGTACGATCCATTCTAATTCATTCGTACGATTCATTATAATTCATCGCACGAATCTGTTCTAATTCATTCGCACGAATGAATTAGAATGGATACATTCGTGCGAATGAATTAGAACAGATTCGTGCGATGAATTAGAATGGATTAGAATGGATACATTCGTGCGAATGAATTAGAATGGATCGTGCGAATGAATTAGAATGGATCGTATGAATGAATTAGAATGGATATATTTGAACGAATAAATTAGAATGGATCGTACGAATGAATTAGAATGGATACATTTGTGCGAATTAATTAGAATGGATCATACGAATAAATTAGAATGGATCGTGCGAATGAATTAGAATGGATCGTACGAATGAATTAGAATGGATCCACCGAATGAGTTAGAATGGATCATACGAATTAATTAGAATGGATCGTACGAAAGAATTAGAATGGATCGTTCGAATGAATTAGAATGGATCGTACGAATGGATTAGAATGGATCGTACGAAAGAATTAGAATGGATTATACAAATAAATTAGAAAGGTTACATTCGTGAGAATGAATTAGAATGGATCATACGAATGAATTAGAATGGATCATGCGAATGAATTTGAATGGATCGTACAAATGAATTAGAATGGATCGTACGATCCATTCTAATTCACTCTCACAAATGTATCCATTCTAATTCATTCGTATGATCCATTCTAATTCATTCGCACGATCC
Organism: Chamaelirium japonicum; assembly: GCA_947650365.1. NCBI lineage: Eukaryota > Viridiplantae > Streptophyta > Magnoliopsida > Liliales > Melanthiaceae > Chamaelirium > Chamaelirium japonicum. The sequence goes on along the minus strand of OX393555.1, from coordinate 63,368,740 downwards.
ATTCTAATTCATTCGCACGAATATATCCATTCTAATTCATTCGTACGATCCATTCTAATTCATTCGCACGATCCATTTTAATTCATTCGTACGATCCATTCTAATTCATTTGTATGATCTATTCTAATTCATTCGCACAAATGTAACCATTCTAATTCATTCGTACGATTCATTCTAATTCCTTTGTATAAGCTATTCTAATTCATTCGTACGATCCATTCTAATTCATTCGTGCGATCCATTGTAATTCATTCATATAATCCATTCAGATTCATTTGCACAAATGTATCCATTCAAATTCATTCGTACGATCCTTTCTAATTAATTCACACGATCCATTCTAATTCATTCTCACGAATGTAACCTTTCTAATTCATTTGTATGATCCATTCTAATTCATACATACGATCCATTCTAATCCATTCACACGATCCATTCTAATTCATTCTCACAAATGTAACCTTTCTAAATCATTTGTACGATCCATTCTAATTCATGCATACGATCCATTCTAATCCATTCGTATGATCCATTCTAATCCATTCATACGATCCATTCTAATTCATTTGCACAAATGTAACCATTCTAATTCATTCGTACCATCCATTCTAATTCATTCCTACGATTCATTCTAATTCATTCGCACGAATGTATCCATTCTAATTCATTTGCACGATCCATTCTAATTCATTCCTATGATCCATTCTAATTCATTCGTACGATCCATTCTAATCCATTCGTACAATCCATTCTAATCCATTCGTACGATCCATTCTAATTCATTCTCACAAATGTAACCTTTCTAATTCATTTGTACGATCCATTCTAATTCATTTGTACGATCCATTCTAATCCATTCGTACGATCCATTCTAATCCATTCGTATGATCCATTCTAATTCATTCGCACGAATGTAACCATTCTAATTCTTTCGTATGATCCATTCTAATTCATTCATACAATCCATTCTAATTCATTCGCACAAATGTATCCATTCTAATTAATTCGTACGATCCATTTAAATTCATTCGTATGATCCATTTTTATTCATTCGCACGATCCAGTCTAATTGATTCGCACGGTCCAGTCTTATTGATTCGCACGATCCAGTCTAATTGATTTGCACGAATGTATCCATTCTAATTCATTCGTACGATCCATTCTAATTCATTAATGTGATCCATTCTAATTCATTCGTACGATCCATTCTAATTCATATGCACAAAGGTATCCATTCTAATTCATTTGCACGATCCATTCTAATTCATTCCTATGATCCATTCTAATTCATTCATACGATCCATTCTAATTCGTTCATACGATCCATTCTAATTCGTTCGTACGATCCATTCTAATTCGTTCGTACGATCCATTCTAATTCATTCGTATGATCCATTCTAATTCATTCCTACGATCTATTCTAATTCATTCGTATGATCCATTCTAATTCATTCCTACGATCTATTCTAATTCATTCGCTCGAATGTATCCATTCTAATTCATTCGTTCGATCCATTCTAATTTATTCGTACGATCCATTCTAATTCATTCGCTCGTATGTATCCATTCTAATTTATTCGTACGATCCATTCTAATTCATTCGTACAATCCTTTCTAATTCATTCGTACGATCCATTCTAATTCATTCGCACGATCCGTTCTAATTCATTCCTATGATCCATTCTAATTCATTCGCACCAATTTAACATTCTAATTCATTCGTACAATCCATTCTAATTCATTCCTACGATCCATTCTAATTCATTCGCACGAATGTATCCATTCTAATTCATTTGCACGATCCATTTTAATTCATTCCTATGATCCATTCTAATTCATTCGTGCGATCCATACTAATTCATTCGCTCGAATGTATCCATTCTAATTCATTCGTACGATCCATTCTAATTCATTCGTACGATCTATTCTAATTCATTCGCACGAATGTAACCATTCTAATTCATTCGTACGATTCATTCTAATTCATTCGTATAAGCTATTCTAATTCATTCGTACGATCCATTCTAATTCATTCGTACGATCCATTGTAATTCATTCATACAATCCATTCACATTCATTCACACAAATGTATCCATTCAAATTCATTCGTACGATCCTTTCTAATTAATTCGCACGATCCATTCTAATTCAGTCGTATGAATATATCCATTTTAATTCATTCGTACGGTCCATTCAAATTCATTCGTACGATCTAATTCATTCGTACGATCCATTCTAATTTATTCGTACGATCGATTCTAATTCATTCGCACGATCCATTCTAATTCAATCGTACGATCCATTCTAATTCATTCGTATGATCCATTCTAATTTATTCGTTCAAATATATCCATTCTAATTCATTCGTATGATCCATTCTAATTCATTCGCACGATCCATTCTAATTCATTCGCATGAATGTATCCATTCTAATTCATTTGCACGATCCATTCCAATTCATTCCTATGATCCATTCTAATTCATTCGTACGATCCATTCTAATTCATTCGTATGATCTATTCTAATTCATTCGTATGATCTATTCTAATTCATTCACACAATCCATTCTAATTCATTCGCACGAATGTATCCATTCTAATTCATTCGTGCGATGAATAAGAATGGATCGTGCAAATGAATTAGAATGGATCATAGGAATGAATTAGAATGGATCGTGCAAATGAATTAGAATGGACACATTTGTGCGAATGAATTAGAATGGATCGTAGGAATGAATTAGAATGGATCGTACGAATGAATTAGAATGATTACATTCTAATTCATTCGTACGCTCCATTCTTATTCATCGCACAAATGTATCCATTCTAATTCATTTGTACGATCCATTCTAATTCATTCGTACGATCCATTCTAATTCATTCCTATGATCCATTCTAATTCATTCGTACGATCCATTCTAATTCATTCGCTCAAATGTATCCATTCTAATTCATTCGTACGATCCATTCTAATTCGTTCGCACGATCCATTCAAATTCATTCGTACGATCTATTCTAATTCATTCGTATGATCTATTCTAATTCATTCCTATGATCCATTCTAATTCATTTGCACGATCCATTCTTATTCATCGCACGAATGAATTAGAATGGATACATTCGTGCGAATGAATTAGAATGGATTGTGTGAATGAATTAGAATAGATCATATGAATGAATTAGAATGGATCATACGAATGAATTAGAATGGATCGTACGAATGAATTAGAATGGATCGTACGACTGAATTAGAATGGATCGTACGACTGAATTAGAATGGATCATAGGAATGAATTAGAAGGGATCATACGAATGAATTAGAATGGATCATAGGAATGAATTAGAATGGATCGTACGAATGAATTAGAATGGATCCTGTGAATGAATTAGAATGAATCGTACGAATGCATTAGAATGGATCGTACGAATGGATTAGAACGCATTGTACGAATGAATTAGAATAGATACATTTGTGCAAATGAATTAGATTGCATCGTACGAATGAATTTGAATGGATTGTACGAATGAATTAGAATGGATCGTCCGAATGAATTAGAATGGATCATGCGAATGAATTAGAATAGATCGTACGAATGAATTAGAATGGATCGTGTGAACGAATTAGAATGGATCGTATGAACGAATTAGAATGGATCGTACGAATGAATTAGAATGGATATATTCGAGCGAATGAATCAGAATGGATCGTACGAATGAATTAGAATGGATCATAGGAATGAATTAGAATGGATCGTGCAAATGAACTAGAATGGATCAAAGGAATGAATTAGAATGGATCGTGCATATGAAATAGAATGGATCTTTGGAATGAATTAGAATGGATCATAGCAATGAATTAGAATATATCCATTCTAATTCATTCGTACGATCCATTCTAATTCATTTGTACGATATATTCTAATTCATTCACACAATCCATTCTAATTCATTCGCACGAATGTATCCATTCTAATTCATTCGTGCGATGAATAAGAATGGATCGTGCAAATGAATTAGAATGGATCATAGAAATGAATTAGAATGGATCGTGCAATGAATTAGAATGGATACATTCGTGCGAATGAATTAGAATGGATCTTAGGAATGAATTAGAATGGATCGTACGAATGAATTAGAATGGTTACATTCTAATTCATTCGTACGCTCCATTCTTATTCGTCGCACAAATGTATCCATTCTAATTCATTTGTACGATCCATTCTAATTCATTCGTACGATCCATTCTAATTCATTCCTATGATCCATTCTAATTCATTCGTACGATCCATTCTAATTCATTCGCTCGAATGTATCCATTCTAATTCATTCGTACGATCTATTCTAATTCGTTCAAACGATCCATTCTAATTCGTTCGCACGATCCATTCTAATTCATTCGTACGATCTATTTTAATTCACTCACATGATCCATTCTAATTCATTCGTACGATCCATTCTAATTCATTCGTACAATCCATTCAAATTCATTCGTTTGATGCAATCTAATTCATTCGCACAAATGTATCAATTCTAATTCATTCGTACAATGCGTTCTAATCCATTCGTACGATCCATTCTAATCCATTCGTACGATTCATTCTAATTCATTCGTATGATCCATTCTAATTCATTCGTACGATCCATTCTAATCCATTCGTATGATCAATTCTAATTCATTCGCACGATCAATTCTAATTCATTTTCACGAATATAACCTTTCTAATTCATTTGTATGATCCATTCTAATTCATTCGTACGATCCATTCTAATCCATTCGTACGATCCATTCTAATCCATTCGTACGATCCATTCTAATTCATTCGCTCGAATGTATCCATTTTATATCATTCGTACGATCCATTCTAATCCATTCGTTCGATCCATTCTAAACCATTCGTACGATCCATTCTAATTCATTCGCACGATTGTAACCATTCTAATTCATTCATACGATCCATTCTAATTCATTCGCACAATCCATTCTAATTCATTCGTATGATCCATTCTAATCCATTCGTACAATCCATTCTAATTCATTCGTACGATCCATTCTAATTCATTCTCACAAATGTAACCTTTCTAATTCATTTGTACGATCCATTCTAATCCATTCGTACGATCCATTCTAATCCATTCGTACGATCTATTCTAATTCATTCGCACGAATGTAACCATTCTAATTCATTCGTACGATCCATTCTAATTCCTTCCTACGATCCATTTTAATTCATTCGCACGAATGTATCCATTCTAATTCATTTGCATGATTCATTCTAATTCATTCCTATGATCTATTCTAATTAATTCGTACGAACCATTCTAATTCATTCGCTCGAATGTATCCATTATAATTCATTCGTACGATCCATTCTAATTCGTTCATACGATCCATTCTAATTCGTTCGTACGATCCATTCTAATTCATTCATACGATACATTCTAATTCATTCGTACGATCCATTCTAATTCATTCGCACGATCCATTCTAATTCATTCGCACAAATGTATCCATTCTAATTCATTCGTACGATCCATTCTAATTCAATCGTATGATCCATTCTAATTCATTCGCACAAATGTAACCATTCTAATCCATTCGTATGATCAATTCTAATCCATTCGTACGATCCATTCTAATCCATTCGTACGATCCATTCTAATTCATTCGCATGATCCATTCTAATTCATTCGCATGATCCATTCTAGTTCATTCGTACGATCCATTCTAATTCATTCGTATGATTCATTCTATTTCATTCGTAGGATCCATTCTAATTCATTCGTATGATCCATTCTAATTCATTCAGTGGATCCATTCTAATTCATTCGTACGATCTATTCTAATTCATTCGCATGATCCATTCTAATTCATTCATATGATCCATTCTTATTCATTCATACGATCCATTCTAATTCATTCGCACGATCCATTCTAATTCATTCGCACAATCCATTCTAATTCATTCGTAAGATCCATTCTAATTCATTTGTACGAATGAATTAGAATAGATCGTACGAATGGATCGTACGAATGAATTAGAATGGATCGTACGAACAAATTAGAATGGATCGTATGAAAGAATTAGAATGGATCGTACGAAGGAATTAGAATGGATACATTCGTGCGAATGAATTAGAATGGGTCGTACGAATGAATTAGACTGGATCGTACGAATAAATTAGAATGGATACATTCGTGCGAGTGAATTAGAATGGATTGTGCGAATGAATTAGAACGGATTGTGCGAATGAATTAGAATGGATCGTGCGAATGAATTAGAATGGGTCGTACGAATGAATTAGACTGGATCGTACGAGTACATTAGAATGGATACATTCATACGAATGAATTAGAATGGATCGTACGAATGGATTAGAATGGATCGTACGAATGAATTAGAATGGATCATACAAATGAATAAGAAAGGTTACATTCGTGAGAATGAATTAGAATGGATCGTACGAATGAATTAGAATGGATCATGCTAATGAATTTGAATGGATTGTACGAATGAATTAGAATGGATCGAACGAATGAATTAGAATGGATCGTACGAATGGATTAGAATGGATCGTGCAAATGAATTAGAATGGATACATTCGTGCGAATGGATCGTAGGAATGAATTAGAATGGATCGTACAAATGAATAAGAATGGATCATGCGAATGAATTTGAATGGATCGTACGAATGAATTAGAATGGATCGAACGAATGAATTAGAATGGATTGTGCGAATGATTAGAATAGATACATTCCTGCGAATGAATTAGAATGGATCGTACAAATGAATTAGAATGGATCGTACGAATGAATTAGAATGGATCGTAGGAATGAATTAGAATGGATTGTACGAATGAATTAGAATAGTTACATTCGTGCGAATGAATTAAAATGGATCGTACGAATGGATTAGAATGGATCGTACGAATGGATTAGAATGGATCGTACGAATGAATTAGAATGGATCATACAAATGAATTAGAAAGGTTACATTTGTGAGAATGAATTAGAATGGATCGTACGAATGAATTAGAATGGATCGTACAAATGAATTTGAAGGGTTACATTTGTGAGAATGAATTATAATGGATCGTACGAATGAATTAGAATGGATCATACGAATGGATTAGAATGGATCGTACGAATGAATTAGAATAGATCGTACGAATGCATTAGAATTGATACATTCGTGCGAATGAATTAGAATTGATCGTACGAATGAATTAGAATGGATCGTGCGAATGAATTAGAATGGATCGTACGAATGAATTAGAATGGATACATTTGTGCGAATGAATTAGAATAGATCTTACGAATGAATTAGAATGGATCGTACGAATGAATTAGAATGGATCGTACAAATGAATTAGAATGGATACATTTGTGCGATGAATAAGAATGGAGCATACGAATGAATTAGAATGGAGCGTACGAATGAACTAGAATGGATACATTCGTGCGAATGAATTAGAATGGATCATATGAAAGAATTAGAATAGATCGTGCGAATGAATTAGAAATGATCGTACGAATGAATTAGAATGGATATATTCGTGCGAATGAATTAAAATTGATCGTACGAATGAATTAGACTGGATCGTACGAATAAATTAGAATGGATACATTCATGCAAATGAAATAGAATAGATCGTACGAATGAATTAGAATGGATCATACGAATGAATTTGAATGGATCGTACGAATGAATTAGAATGGATTATATGAATGAATTAGAATGGTTACATTCGTGCGAATGAATTAGAATGGACCGTACGAATGGATTAGAATGGATCGTACGAATGGATTAGAATGGATCGTATGAATGAATTAGAATGGATACATTTGTGCGAATGAATTAGAATAGATCATACGAATGAATTAGAATGGATCATGCGAATGAATTAGAATTGATCATACGAATGAATTAGAATGGATCATACGAATGAATTAGAATGGATACATTTTTGCGAATGAATTAGAATGGATCGTTGAATGAATTAGAATGGATCGTGTGAATGAATTAGAATGGATCGTACGATTCGATCTAATTCATTCTAATTCATTCGTACATTCGTATGATCCATTCTAATTCATTCATACGATCCATTATAATTCATTAGTACGATCCATTGTAACTCATTCGCACAAATGTATCTATTGTAATTCATTCGTACGATCCATTCTAATTCATTCGCACGATTTATTCTAATTCATTCGTACGATCCATTCTAATTCATTCTTCTAATTCATTCGTACGATCCATTCTAATCCATTCGTACGAATGTAACTATTCTAATTCATTCGTACGATCCATTCTAATTCATTCCTACAATCCATTCTAATTCATTCGCACGAATGTAACCATTCTAATTCATTCGTAAGATCCATTCTAATTCATTCCTACGATCCATTCTAATTCATTCTCACAAATGTAACCTTTCTAATTCATTTGTACGATCCATTCTAATTCATTCATACGATCCTTTCTAATCCATTCGTACGATCCATTTTAATCCATTCGTACGATCCATTCTAATTCATTCGCACGAATGTATCCATTCTAATTCATTTGCATGATCCATTCTAATTCATTCCAATGATCCATTCTAATTCATTCGTACGATCCATTCTAATTCATTCGCTCGAATGTATCCATTCTAATTCATTCGTACAATCCATTCTGATTCGTTCGTACGATCCATTATAATTCGTTTGTACGATCCATTCTAATTCATTTGTAGGATCCATTCTAATCCATTCATACGATCCATTCTAATTCATTATTACAAATGAATTAGAATGGATCGTATGAATGAATAAGAATGGATCGTACGAATGAATTAGAATGGATCGTGCGAATGAATTAGAATGAATCGTACGAATGAATTAGAATGGATACATTCGTGCGAATGAATTAGAATGGAGCGTACGAATAGATTAGAATGGATCGTACGAATGGATTAGAATGGATCGTACAAATGAATTAGAAAGGTTACATTTGTGAGAATGAATTAGAATGGATCGTACGAATGAATTAGAATGGATCGTACAAATGAATTAGAATGGATACATTTGTGCGAATGAATTAGAATGGATCGTAGGAATGAATTAGAATAGATCGTACGAATGAATTAGAATGGTTACATTCGTGCGAATAAATTAGAATGGATCGTACGAATGAATTAGAATGGATCGTGCGAATGAATTAGAATTGATCATACGAATGAATTAGAATGGATCATACGAATGAATTAGAATGGATCATATGAACGAATTAGAATGGATCGTACGAATGGATTAGAATGGATCGTACGAATGGATTAGAATGGTTCGTGCGAATGAATTAGAATTGATCATACGAATGAATTAGAATGGATCGTACGAATGAATTAGAATTGATCATATGAAAGAATTAGAATGGATCTTGCGAATGAATTAGAAAGGATCCTATGAATGAATTAGAATGGATATTTTCGTGCGAATGAATTAGATTGCATCGTACGAATGAATTTGAAAGGATTGTACGAATGAATTAGAATGGATCGTACGAATGAATTATAATGGATCATGCGAATCAATTAGAATAGATCGTACGAATGAATTAGAATGAATCGTACGAATAAATTAGAATGGATCGTACGAATGAATTAGAATGGATCCACCGAATGAGTTAGAATGGATCATTCGAATGAATTAGAATAGATCGTACGAATGAATTAGAATGGATACATTCGTGCGAATGAATTAGAATGGATCGGACGAATGAATTAGAATTGATCGTGCGAATGAATTAGAATGGATCATACGATTGAATTTGAATGGATCGTATGAATAAATTAGAATGGATACATTTGTGCGATGAATAAGAATGGAGCGTACGAATGAATTAGAATGGAGCATACGAATGAACTAGAATGGATATATTCGTGCGAATGAATTAGAATGGATTGCACGAATGAATTAGAATGGTTACATTCGTGCGAATGAATTAGAATGGATCGTACGAATGAATTAGAATGGATCGTGTGAATGAATTAGAATGAATCGTACGAATGAATTAGAATAGATCGTTCGAATAAATTAGAATGGATCATACGAATGAATTAGAATAGATATATTCATGCAAATGAATTAGAATGGATCATACGAATATATTAGAATGGATCGTGCGAATGAATTAGAATGGATCGTATGAATAAATTAGAATGGATCGTACGAATGAATTAAAATGGATATATTTGTGCGAATTAGAATGGATCGTACGAATATATTAGAATTAGATCATACGAATGAATTAGAATGGATCGTACAAATGAATTAGAATGAATCATACGAATGCATTAGAATGGATTATACGAATGGATTAGAATGGATCGTACAAATGGATTAGAATGGATCGTACGAATGGATTAAAATGGATCATACAACTGAATTAGAAAGGTTACATTCGTGAGAATGAATTAGAATAGATCGTACGAATGAATTAGAATGGATCATGCGAATGAATTTGAATGGATCGTACGAATGAATAAGAATGGATCGTACGAATGAATTAGAATACATACATTCGAGCGAATGAATTAGAATAGATCGTTGGAATGAATTAGAATGGATCATACGAGTGAATTAGAATGGATCGTGCGAATGAATTAGAATAGATTGTACGAATGAATTAGAATGGACACATTCGTGTGAATGAATTAGAATGGATCGGACGAATGAATTAGAATGGATCGTACGATTCATTCTAATTGATTCGTACGATCCATTCTAATGCATTTGTACGATTCATTCTAATACATTCGTATGATCCATTCTAATTCATTCGTACGATCCATTCTTATTCATTTGCACAATCCATTCTAATTCATTCGTACGATCCATTCCAATTTATTCGTATGATCCATTCTAATTCATTCGCACGAATGTATCCATTCTAATTCATTTGCACGATCCATTCTAATTCATTCCTATGATCCATTCTAATTCATTCGTACGATCCATTCTAATTCATTCGCTCGAATGTATCCATTCGAATTCATTCGTACGATCCATTCTAATTCATTCATACGATCCATTCTAATTTATTCTCACGAATGTAACCTTTCTAATTCATTTATATGATCCATTCTAATTCATTCGTACGATCCGTTCTAATCCATTTGTACGATCCATTCTAATCCATTCGTACGATCCACTCTAATTCATTCGTACGATCCATTCTAATTCATTCGCACGAATATAACCATTCTAATTAATTCGTACGATTAATTCTAATTTATTCGTATGAGCTATTCTAATTCATTCGTACGATCCATTCTAATGCATTCGTACGATTCATTCTAATTCATTCGCATAAATATATCCATTCTAATTCATTCGTACGATTCATTCTAATGCATTCGTACGATTCATTCTAATTCATTTGTACGATCCATTCTAATTCATTCGTACGATCCATTCTAATTTATTCATCCGATCCATTCTAATTCATTCGCACGAATGTATCCATTCTAATTCATTCATCCAATCCATTCTAATTCATTCGCACGATCCATTCTAATTCATTCGTATGATCCATTCTAATTCATTCCTACGATCTATTCTAATTCATTCGCTCGAATGTATCCATTCTAATTCATTCGTACAATCCATTCTTATTCATTCGCACGATCCATTCTAATTCATTCGAATGATCCATTTTAATTTATTCGTACAATCCATTCTAAATCATTCGTATGATCCATTCTAACTCATTCGCACAAATGTATCCATTCTAATTCATTCATACGATCCATTCTAATTCATTCGCACGATCCATTCTAATTCATTTGTACGATCAATTCTAATTCATTCATACGATCCATTCTAATTCATTCGTACGATCTATTATAATTCATTCGCACAAATATATCCATTCTAATTCATTCGTACGATCAGTTCTAATTCATTCGCACGATCCATTCTAATTCATTCGTACGATCCATTCTAATTCATTCGCACGATCCAATCTAATTCATTCGTACGATCCATTCTAATTTATTCGCACGAATGTATCTATTCTAATGAATTCGTACGATCCATTCTAATCCATTCGTACGATCCATTCTAATCCATTCGTACGATCCATTCTAATTCATCTCACAAAAGTAACCATTCTAATTCATTTGTACGATCCATTCTAATTCAAACGTACGATCCATTCTAATCCTTTCGTACGATCCATTCTAAACCATTCGTACGATCCATTCTAATTCATTCGCACGAATGTAACCATTCTAATTCATTCGTACGATCCATTCTAATTCATTCGCACGAATGTATCCATTATAATTCATTTGCACGATCCATTCTAATTCGTTCCTATGATCCATTCTAATTCATTTGTACGATCCATTCTAATTCATTCGCTCGAATGTATCCATTCTAATTCATTCGTACGAACCATTCTAATTCGTTCATACGACCCATTCTAATTCGTTCGTACAATCCATTCTAATTCGTTCGTACGATTCATTCTAATTCATTCGTACGATCCATTACAATTCATTCGTACAATCCATTCTAATTCATTCTCACAAATGTAACCTTTCTAATTCAATTGTATGATCCATTCTAATTCATTCGTACGATCCATTCTAATTCATTCCGATGATCCATTCTAATCCATTCGTACGATCCATCCTAATTCATTCGCACGAATGTAACCATTCTAATTCATTCGTACGATCCATTCTAATTCATTCCTACGATCCATTCTAATTCATTCGCACGAATGTATCCATTTTAATTCATTTTCACGATCCATTCTAATTCATTCCTATGATCCATTCTAATTCATTCTTATGATCCATTGTAATTCATTCGCTCGAATGTATCCATTCTAATTCATTCGTACGATCCATTCTAATTCGTTCGTACGATCCATTCTAATTCGTTCGTACGATCCATTCTAATTCATTCGCACGATCCATTCTAATTCATTTGTACGATCCATTCTAATTCATTAGTACAAATGAATTAGAATGGATCGTATGAATGAATAAGAATGGATCGTACGAATGAATTAGAATGGATACATTTGTGTGAATTAATTAGAATGGATCGTACGAATGAATTAGAATGGATCGTACTAATGAATTAGAATGGTTACATTCGTGCGAATGAATTAGAATGGATCGTACGAATGGATTAGAATGGATCGTACGAATGAATTAGAATGGATCATACAAATGAATTAAAAAGGTTACATTCGTGAGAATAAATTAGAATGGATCGTGCGAATAAATTAGAATGGATCGTACGAATGGATTAGAATGGATCGTACGAATGAATTAGAATGGATCATACAAATCAATTAGAAAGGTTACATTCGTGAGAATGAATTAGAATGGATCGTACGAATGAATTAGAATGGATACATTCGAGCGAATGAATTAGAATGGATTGTACGAATGAATTAGAATGGATCATAGGAATGAATTAAAATGGATCATGCAAATGAATTTGAATTGATACATTCGTGCGAATGAATTAGAATGGATCGTAGAAATGAATTAGAATGGATCGTACGAATGAATTAGAATGGTTACATTCGTGCGAATGAATTAGAATGGATCGTACGAATGGATTAGAATGGATTGTACTAATGGATTAGAATGGATCGTACGAATGAATTAGAATGGATCGTACAAATGAATTAGAAAGGTTACATTTGTGAGAATGAATTAGAATGGATCGTACGAATGGATTAGATAGGATCGTACGAATGGATTAGAATGGATCGTACGAATGGATTAGAATGGATCGTACGAATGAATTAGAATGGATCATACAAATGAATTAGAAAGGTTACATTCGTGAGAATGAATTAGAATGGATCGTACGAATGTATTAGAATGGATCATGCGAATAAATTTGAATGGATCGTACTACAAATGAATTATAACGGATCGAACGAATGAATTAGAATGGATACATTCGAGCGAATGAATTAGAATAGATCGTAGGAATGAATTAGAATGGATCATACGAATGAATTAGAATGGATCATGCGAATGAATTAGAATGGATTGTACGAATGAATTAGAATGGATACATTCGTGCGAATGAATTAGAATGGATCGGACGAATGAATTAGAATGGATCGTACGATTCATTCTAATTCAATCGTACGATCCATTCTAATGCATTCGTATGATTCATTCTAATTCATTCGCACGATCCATTCTAATTCATTCCTATGATCCATTCTAATTCATTTGTACGATCCATTCTAATTCATTCGCTCGAATGAATTAGAATAGATCGTTCTAATTCATTCCTATGATCCATTCTAATTCATTTGTACGATCCATTTTAATTCATTCGTATAATCCAATCTAATTCATTCGTAGAATCCATTCTAATCCATTCGTATGATCTAATTCATTCGTACGATCCATTCTAATTCATTTGTACAAATGTATCCAATCTAATTCATTCGTACGATCCATTCTAATTCATTCTCACAAATGTAACCTTTCTAATTCATTTGTATGATCCATTCTAATTCATTCGTACGATCCATTCAAATTCATTCGCATGATCCATTCTAATTCATTCGTACGATCCATTCTAACTTATTCTCACGAATGTAACCTTTCTAATTCATTTGTATGATCCATTCTAATTCATTCGTATGATCCATTCTAATTTATTCTCACGAATGTAACCTTTCTAATTCATTTGTATGATCCATTCTAATACATTCGTACCATCCATTCTAATCCATTCATACGATCCATTCTAATTCATTCTCACAAATGTAACCTTTCTAATTCATTTGTGTGATCCATTCTAATTCATTCGTACGATCCATTCTAATCCATTCGTACGATCCATTCTAATCCATTCATACGATCCATTCTAATTCATTCACACGAATGTAACCATTCTAATTCATTCGTACGATCCATTCTAATTCATTCCTACGATCCATGCTAATTCATTCGCACGATCCATTCTAATTCATTCGTACGATCCATTCTAATTCATTCGCACAAATGTAACCATTCTAATCCATTCGTACGATCCATTCTAATTCATTCGCACAAATGTATCCATTCTAATTCATTGGCACGATCCATTCTAATTCATTCCTATGATCCATTCTAATTCATTCGTACGATCCATTCTAATTCATTCGCTCGAATGTATCCATTCTAATTCATTCGTACGATCCATTCTAATTCATTCGTACGATCCATTCTAATCCATTCGTACGATCCATTCTAATTTATTCGTACAATGCGTTCTAATCCATTCGTACGATCCATTCTAATCTATTCGTACGATCCATTCTAATTCATTCGTACGATCCATTCTAATTCATTCGCACAAATGTAACCTTTCTAATTCATTTGTACGATCCATTCTAATTCATTCGTACGATCCATTCTAATCCATTCGTACGATCCATTCTAATTCATTCCTACGATCCATTCTAATTCATTCGCACGAATGTATCCATTCTAATTCATTTGCATGATCCATTCTAATTCATTCCTATGATCCATTCTAATTCATTCGTACGATCCATTCTAATTCATTCGCTCGAATGTATCCATTCTAATTCATTCGTACGATCCATTCTAATTCGTTCATACGATCCATTCTAATTCGTTCGTACGATCAATTGTAATTCATTTGTACGATCCATTCTAATTCATTCGCACGAATGTATCCATTCTAATTCATTCGTATGATCCATTCTAATTCATTCGCACGATCAATTCTAATTCATTCGTATGATCCATTCTAATTCGTTCGTATGATCCATTCTAATTCATTCGCACGATCCATTCTAATTCATTCTCACGAATGTAACCTTTCTAATTCATTTGTATGATCCATTCTAATTCATTCGTACGATCCATTCTAATCCATTCGTACGATCCATTCTTATTCATTTGCACGATCCATTCTAATTCATTCCTATGATCCATTCTAATTCATTCAAACGATCCATTCTAATTCATTCGCTCGAATGTATCCATTCTAATTCATTCGTACGATCCATTCTAATTCATTCTCACGATTGTAACCTTTCTAATTCATTTGTATGTATCCATTCTAATTCATTTTTACGATCCATTCTAATTCATTCGCACGATCTATTCTAGTTCATTCATACGATCCATTCTAATTCATTCGCATGAATGTATCCATTCTAATGCATTCGTACGATTCATTCTAATTCATTCGCACGATCAATTCTAATTCATTCGTACGATCCATTCTAATTCATTTGTCCGATCGATTCTAATTCATTCGTACGATCCATTCTAATTCATTCGCACGATCGTACAAATGAATTAGAATGGATCGTACAAATGAATTAGAAAGGTTACATTTGTGAGAATGAATTAGAATGGATCGTACGAATGGATTAGAATGGATCGTACGAATGAATTAGAATGGATCATACAAATGAATTAGAAAGGTTACATTCGTGAGAATGAATTAGAATGGATACATTCGAGCGAATGAATTAGAATAGATCGTAGGAATGAATTAGAATGGATCATACGAATGAATTAGAATGGATCGTATGAACGAATTAGAATGGATCGTACGAACGAATTAGAATGGATCGTACGAATGAATTAGAATGGATACATTCGAGCGAATGAATTAGAATGGTTCGTACGAATGAATTAGAATGGATCATAGGAATGAATTAGAATGGATCGTGCAAATGAATTAGAATGGATACATTCGTGCGAATGAATTAGAATGGATCGTAGGAATGAATTAGAATGGATCGTACGAATGGATTAGAATGGATCGTACGAATAGATTAGAATGGATCGTATGAATGAATTAGAATGGATACATTTGTGCGAATGAATTAGAATGGATCATACGAATGAATTAGAATGGATCGTGCGAATGAATTAGAATTGATCATACGAATGAATTAGAATGGATCGTACGAATGAATTAGAATGGATACATTTGTGCGAATGAATTAGATTGGATCGTACGAATGAATTAGAATGGATCGTGCGAATGAATTAGAATGGATCGTACGATTCGATCTAATTCATTCGTACATTCGTATGATCCATTCTAATTCATTCATACGATCCATTGTAATTCATTGGTACGATCCATTGTAACTCATTCGCACAAATGTATCCATTCTAATTCATTCGTACGATCCATTCTAATTCATTCGCACGATCTATTCTAATTCATTCGTACGATCCATTCTAATTCATTCTTCTAATTCATTCGTACGATCCATTCTAATCCATTCGTACGAATGTAACCATTCTAATTCATTCGTACGATCCATTCTAACTCATTCCTACAATCCATTCTAATTCATTCGCACGAATGTAACCATTCTAATTCATTCGTACGATCCATTCTAATTCATTCCTAGGATCCATTCTAATTCATTCTCACAAATGTAACCTTTCTAATTCATTTGTATGATCCATTCTAATTCATTCATACGATCCTTTCTAATCCATTCGTACGATCCATTCTAATCCATTCGTACGATCCATTCTAATTCATTCGCACGAATGTAACCATTCTAATTCATTCGTACGATCCATTCTAATTCATTCCTATGATCCATTCTAATTCATTCGCACGAATGTATCCATTCTAATTCATTTGCACGATCCATTCTAATTCATTCCTATGATCCATTCTAATTCATTCGTACGATCCAGTCTAATTCATTCGCTCGAATGTATCCATTCTAATTCATTCGTACAATCCACTCTAATTCGTTCATACGATCCATTCTAATTCGTTTGTACGATCCATTCTAATTCATTCGTAGAATCCATTCTAATCCATTCGTACGATCCATTCTAATTCATTATTACAAATGAATTAGAATGGATCGTATGAATGAATAAGAATGGATCATACGAATGAATTAGAATGGATCGTGCGAATGAATTAGAATGAATCGTACGAATGAATTAGAATGGATACATTCGTGCGAATGAATTAGAATGGATCATACGAATGGATTAGAATGGATCGTACGAATGGTTTAGAATGGATCGTACAAATGAATTAGAAAGGTTACATTTGTGAGAATGAATTAGAATGGATCGTACGAATGAATAAGAATGGATCGTACAAATGAATTAGAATGGATACATTTGTGCGAATGAATTAGAATGGATCGTAGGAATGAATTAGAATAGATCGTACGAATGAATTAGAATGGTTACATTCGTGCGAATAAATTAGAATGGATCGTACGAATGAATTAGAATGGATCGTGCGAATGAATTAGAATTGATCATACGAATGAATTAGAATTGATCATACGAATGAATTAGAATGGATCATATGAACGAATTAGAATGGATCGTACGAATGGATTAGAATGGATTGTACGAATGGATTAGAATGGTTCGTGCGAATGAATTAGAATTGATCATACGAATGAATTAGAATGGATCGTACGAATGATCGTGCGAATGAATTAGAAAGGATCGTATGAATGAATTACAATGGATATATTCGTGCGAATGAATTAGATTGCATCGTACGAATGAATTTGAATGGATTGTATGAATGAATTAGAATGGATCGTACGAATAAATTATAATGGATCATGCGAATCAATTAGAATAGATCGTACGAATGAATTAGAATGGATCGTACGAATAAATTAGAATGGATCGTATGAATGAATTAGAATGGATCCACCGAATGAGTTAGAATGGATCATGCGAATGAATTAGAATAGATCGTACGAATGAATTAGAATGGATACATTTGTGTGAATGAATTAGAATGGATCGGACGAATGAATTAGAATTGATCGTGCGAATGAATTAGAATGGATCATACGATTGAATTTGAATGGATCGTACGAATAAATTAGAATGGATACATTTGTGCGATGAATAAGAATGGAGCGTACGAATGAATTAGAATGGAGCATACGAATGAACTAGAATGGATATATTCGTGCGAATGAATTAGAATGGATTGCACGAATGAATTAGAATGGTTACATTCGTGCGAATGAATTAGAATGGATCGTACGAATGAATTAGAACGGATCGTGTGAATGAATTAGAATGAATCGTACGAATGAATTAGAATATATCGTTCGAATAAATTAGAATGGATCATACGAATGAATTAGAATAGATATATTCATGCAAATGAATTAGAATGGATCATACGAATATATTAGAATGGATCGTGCGAATGAATTAGAATGGATCGTATGAATAAATTAGAATGGATCGTACGAATGAATTAAAATGGATACATTTGTGCGAATTAGAATGGATCGTACGAATATATTAGAATTAGATCATACGAATGAATTAGAATGGATCGTACGAATGAATTAGAATGAATCATACGAATGCATTAGAATGGATCATACGAATGGATTAGAATGGATCGTACGAATGGATTAGAATGGATCGTACGAATGAATTAGAATGGATCATACAAATGAATTAGAAAGGTTACATTCGTGAGAATGAATTAGAATAGATCGTACGAATGAATTAGAATGGATCATGCGAATGAATTTGAATGGATCGTCCGAATGAATAAGAATGGATCGTACGAATGAATTAGAATACATACATTCGAGCGAATGAATTAGAATAGATCGTAAGAATGAATTAGAATGGATCATACGAGTGAATTAGAATGGATCGTGCGAATGAATTAGAATAGATTATACGAATGAATTAGAATGGACACATTCGTGCGAATGAATTAGAATGGATCGGACGAATGAATTAGAATGGATCGTACAATTCATTCTAATTGATTCGTACGATCCATTCTAATGCATTTGTACGATTCATTCTAATTCATTCGTACGATCCATTCTAATTCATTCGTACGATCCATTCTAATTCATTCGTATGATCCATTCTAATTCATTCGCACGAATGTATCCTTTCTAATTCATTTGCACGATCCATTCTAATTCATTCCTATGATCCATTCTAATTCATTCGTACAATCCATTCTAATTCATTCGCTCGAATGTATCCCTTCGAATTCATTCGTACGATCCATTCTAATTCATTCATACGATCCATTCTAATTCATTCTCACGAATGTAACATTTCTAATTCATTTGTATGATCCATTCTAATTTATTCGTATGATCCGTTCTAATCCATTCGTACGATCCATTCTAATCCATTCGTACGATCCACTCTAATTCATTCGTACGATCCATTCTAATTCATTCGCACGAATATAACCATTCTAATTAATTCGTATGACTCATTCTAATTTATTCGTATTAGCTATTCTAATTCATTCGTACGATCCATTCTAATGCATTCGTACGATTTATTCTAATTCATTCGCATAAATATATCCATTCTAATTCATTCGTACGATCCATTCTAATGCATTCGTACGATTCATTCTAATTAATTTGTACAATCCATTCTAATTCATTCGTACGATCCATTCTAATTCATTCATCCGATCCATTCTAATTCATTCGCACGAATGTATCCATTCTAATTCATTCATCCAATGCATTCTAATTCATTCGCACGATCCATTCTAATTCATTCGTATGATCCATTCTAATTCATTCCTACGATCTATTCTAATTCATTCGCTTGAATGTATCCATTCTAATTCATTCATACAATCCATTCTAATTCATTTGCACGATCCATTCTAATTCATTCGAATGATCCATTCTAATTCTTTCGTACAGTCCATTCTAAATCATTCGTATGATCCATTCTAACTCATTCGCACAAATGTATCCATTCTAATTCATTCATACGATCCATTCTAATTCATTCGCGCGATCCATTCTAATTCATTCGTACGATCAATTCTAATTCATTCATACGATCCATTCTAATTCATTCGTACGATCTATTCTAATTCATTCGCACAAATATATCCATTCTAATTCATTCGTACAATCCATTCTAATTCATTCGCACGATCCATTCTAATTCATTCGTACGATCCATTCTAATTCATTTGCACGATCCAATCTAATTCATTCGTACGATCCATTCTAATTTATTCGCACGAATGTATCCATTCTAATGCATTCGTACGATCCATTCTAATCCATTCGTACGATCCATTCTAATCCATTCGTACGATCCATTCTAATTCATCTCACAAATGTAACCATTCTAATTCATTTGTACGATCCATTCTAATTCAAACGTACGATCCATTCTAATCCTTTCGTACGATCAATTCTAAACCATTCGTACGATCCATTCTAATTCATTCGCACGAATGTAACCATTCTAATTCATTCGTACGATCCATTCTAATTCATTCGCACGAATGTATCCATTCTAATTCATTTGCACGATCCATTCTAATTCATTCCTATGATCCATTCTAACTCATTTGAACAATCCATTCTAATTCATTCGTACGATCCATTCTAATTCATTCGTATGATCCATTCTAATTCATTCGCACGAATGTATCCATTCTAATTCATTTGCACGATCCATTCTAATTCATTCCTATGATCCATTCTAATTCATTCGTACGATCCATTCTAATTCATTCGCTCGAATGTATCCATTCGAATTCATTCGTACGATCAATTCTAATTCATTCATACGATCCATTCTAATTCATTCTCACGAATGTAACCTTTCTAATTCATTTGTATGATCCATTCTAATTCATTCGTACGATCCGTTCTAATCCATTCGTACGATCCATTCTAATCCATTCGTACGATCCACTCTAATTCATTCGTACAATCCATTCTAATTCATTCGCACGAATATAACCATTCTAATTAATTCGTACGATTCATTCTAATTTATTCGTATGAGCTATTCTAATTCATTCATACGATCCATTCTAATGCATTCGTACGATTCATTCTAATTCATTCGCATAAATATATCCATTCTAATTCATTCGTACGATCCATTCTAATGCATTCGTACGATTCATTCTAATTCATTTGTATGATCCATTCTAATTCATTCGTACGATCCATTCTAATTCATTCATCCGATCCATTCTAATTCATTCGCACGAATGTATCCATTCTAATTCATTCATCCAATCCATTCTAATTCATTCGCACGATCCATTCTAATTCATTCGTATGATCCATTCTAATTCATTCCTACGATCTATTCTAATTCATTCGCTCGAATGTATCCATTCTAATTCATTCGTACAATCCATTCTAATTCATTCGCACGATCCATTCTAATTCATTCGAATGATCCATTCTAATTCATTCGTACAAATGAACTAGAATGAATCGTACGATCCATTCTAGTTCATTCACACGAATGTATCCATTCTAATTCATTGGCACGATCCATTCTAATTCATTCCTATGATCCATTCTAATTCATTCGTACGATCCATTCTAATTCATTCGCTCGAATGTATCCATTCTAATTCATTCGTACGATCCATTCTAATTCATTCGTACGATCCATTCTAATCCATTCGTACGATCCATTCTAATTCATTCGTACAATGCGTTCTAATCCATTCATACGATCCATTCTAATCCATTCGTACGATCAATTCTAATTCATTCGTACGATCCATTCTAATTCATTCGCACAAATGTAACCTTTCTAATTCATTTGTACGATCCATTCTAATTCATTCGTACGATCCATTCTAATTCATTCGTACGATCCATTCTAATCCATTCGTACGATCCATTCTAATCCATTCCTACGATCCATTCTAATTCATTCGCACGAATGTATCCATTCTAATTCATTTGCACGATCCATTCTAATTCATTCCTATGATCCATTCTAATTCATTCGTACGATCCATTCTAATTCATTCGCTCGAATGTATCCATTCTAATTCATTCGTACGATCCATTCTAATTCGTTCATACGATCCATTCTAATTCGTTCGTACGATCAATTGTAATTCATTTGTACGATCCATTCTAATTCATTCGCACGAATGTATCCATTCTAATTCATTCGTATGATCCATTCTAATTCATTCGCACGATCAATTCTAATTCATTCGTATGATCCATTCTAATTCGTTCGTATGATCCATTCTAATTCATTCGCACGATCCATTCTAATTCATTCTCACGAATGTAACCTTTCTAATTCATTTGTATGATCCATTCTAATTCATTCGTACGATCCATTCTAATCCATTCGTACGATCCATTCTTATTCATTTGCACGATCCATTCTAATTCATTCCTATGATCCATTCTAATTCATTCAAACGATCCATTCTAATTCATTCGCTCTAATGTATCCATTCTAATTCATTCGTACGATCCATTCTAATTCATTCTCACGAATGTAACCTTTCTAATTCATTTGTATGTATCCATTCTAATTCATTCGTACGATCCATTCTAATTCATTCGCATGATCTATTCTAGTTCATTCATACGATCCATTCTAATTCATTCGCACGAATGTATCCATTCTCATGCATTCGTACGATTCATTCTAATTCATTCGCACGATCAATTCTAATTCGTTCGTACGATCCATTCTAATTCATTCGTTCGATCCATTCTAATTTATTTGTACGATCCATTCTAATTCATTCGCACGATCGTACAAATGAATTAGAATGGATCGTACAAATGAATTAGAAAGGTTACATTTGTGAGAATGAATTAGAATGGATTGTACGAATGGATTAGAATGGATCGTACGAATGGATTAGAATGGATCGTACGAATGAATTAGAATGGATCATACAAATGAATTAGAAAGATTACATTCGTGAGAATGAATTAGAATGGATACATTCGAGCGAATGAATTTGAATAGATCGTAGGAATGAATTAGAATGGATCATACGAATGAATTGGAATGGATCGTACGAACGAATTAGAATGGATCGTACGAACGAATTAGAATGGATCGTACGAATGAATTAGAATGGATACATTCGAGCGAATGAATTTGAATGGATCGTACGAACGAATTAGAATGGATCATAGGAATGAATTAGAATGGATCGTGCAAATGAATTAGAATGGATACATTCGTGCGAATGAATTAGAATGGATCATACGAATGAATTAGAATGGATCGTACGAATGAATTAAAATGGATATATTCGTGCGAATGAATTAGAATGGATTGTACGATTGGATTAGAATGGATCATAGGAATGAATTAGAATGGATCATACGAATAAATTAGAATGGATCGTATGAATGAATAAGAGTGGATCGTACGAATGAATTAGATAGGATACATTTGTGCGAATGAATTAGAATGGATCATGCGAATGAATTAGAATGGATACATTCGTGCAAATGAATTAGAATGGATTATGCGAATGAATTAGAATGGATCGTACGAATGGATTAGAATGGATCATACGAATGGATTAGAATGGATCGTACAAATGAATTAGAATGGATCATACAAATGTATTAGAAAGGTTACATTCGTGAGAATGAATTAGAATGGATCGTACGAATGAATTAGAATGGATCATGCGAATGAATTTGAATGGATCGTGCGAATGAATTAGAATGGATCGAACGAATGAATTAGAATGGATACATTCGAGCGAATGAATTAGAATAGATCGTAGGAATGAATTAGAATGAATCATACGAATGAATTAGAATGGATCGTGCGAATGAATTAGAATGGATTGTACGAATGAATTAGAATGGATATATTCGAGCGAATGAATTAGAATAGATCGTAGGAATGAATTAGAATGGATCATACGAATGAATTAGAATGGATCGTGCGAATAAATTAGAATGGATTGTACGAATGAATTAGAATGGATACATTCGTGCGAATGAATTAGAATGGATCGTACGAATGAATTAGAATTGATCGTGCGAATAAATTAGAATGGATACATTCTTGCGAATGAATTTGAATGGATCGTACGAATGGATCGTACGAATGAATTAGAATGGTTACATTCGTGCAAATGAATTAGAATGGATCATACGAATAAATTTGAATGGATATATTCGTGCGAATGAATTAGAATGGATCGTACAAATGAATTAGAATGGATCGTACGAATGAATTAGAATGGATCATGCGAATGAATTAGAATGGATTGTACGAATGAATTAGAATGAATACATTTGTGCGAATGAATTAGAATGGATCGTGCGAATGAATTAGAATGGATCGTATGAATGAATTAGAATGGTTATATTTATGCGAATGAATTAGAATAGATCGAACGAATGAATTAGAATGGATACATTCGTGCGAATGAATTAGAATAGATTGTATGAATGAATTAGAATGGATCGTACGAATGAATTAGAATGGATCGTGCGAATGAATTTGAATGGATCGTGCGAATGAATTAGAATGGATCATATGAATGAATTAGAATGGATCGTACGAATAAATTAGAATCGATACATTCGTGCGAATGAATTAGAATGGATCGTACGAATGAATTAGACTGGATCGTACAAATAAATTAGAGTGGATACATTCATACGAATGAATTAGAATGGATCATACGAATGGATTAGAATGGATCGTACGAATGGATTAGAATGGATCGTACGAATGAATTAGAATGGATCATACAAATGAATTAGAATGGATACATTTGTGCGAATGAATTAGAATGGATCGTGCGAATGAATTAGAATGGATCGTGTGAATGAATTAGAATGGATCGTACGAATGAATTAGAATGGATACATTTGTGCGAATGAGTTAGAATGGATCGTACGAATGAATTAGATTGGATCGTACGAATGAATTAGAATGGATCGTACGAATGAATTAGAATGGATCGTGCGAATGAATTAGAATGGATCGTACGAACGAATTAGAATGGATCGTACGAACGAATTAGAATGGATCGTACGAATGGATTAGAATGGATTATGCGAATGGATCATGTGAATGAATTAGAATGGATCGTACGAATGAAGTAGAATGGATCGTACGAATGAATTAGAATGGATCATAGGAATGAATTAGAATGGATCGTGCAAATGAATTAGAATGGATACATTCGTGCGAATGAATAAGAATGGATTGTAGGAATGAATTAGAATGGATCGTACGAATGAATTAAAATGGTTACATTCGTGCGAATCAATTAGAATGGATCGTACGAATGGATTAGAATGGATCGTACGAATGGATTAGAATGGATCGTACGAATGAATTAGAATGAATCGTACAAATGAATTAGAATGGATTGTACGAATGGATTAGAATGGATCGTACGAATGGATTAGAATGGATCGTACGAATGAATTAGATTGGATCATACAAATGAATTAGAAAGGTTACATTCATCAGAATGAATTAGAATGGATCGTACGAATGAATTAGAATGGATCATAGGAATGAATTAGAATGGATCATGCAAATGAATTAGAATGGATACATTCGTGCGAATGAATTAGAATGGATCGTAGGAATGAATTAGAATGGATCGCACGAATGAATTAGAATTGTTACATTCGTGCGAATGAATTAGAATGGATCGTACGAATGGATTAGAATGGATTGTACGAATGGATTAGAATGGATCGTACGAATGAATTAGATTGGATCGTACAAATGAATTAGAAAGGTTACATTTGTGAGAATGAATTAGAATGGATCGTATGAATGAATTAGAATGGATCGTATGAATGGATTAAAATGGATCGTACGAATGGATTAGAATGGATCGTACGAATGGATTAGAATGGATCGTACGAATGGATTAGAATGGATCATACAAATGAATTAGAAAGGCTACATTCGTGAGAATGAATTAGAATGGATCGTACGAATGAATTAGAATGGATTATGCGAATGAATTTGAATGGATCGTACGAATGAATTAGAATGGATCGAACGATTGAATTAGAATGGATACAATATTCGAGCGAATGAATTGGAATAGATCGTAGGAATGAATTAGAATGGATCATACGAATGAATTTGAATGGATCGTACGAACGAATTAGAATGGATCATATGAAAGAATTAAAATGGTTCGTATGAATGAATTAGAATGGATCGTACGAATGAATTAGAATGGATACATTCGAGCTAATGAATTAGAATGGATCGTACGAATGAATTAGAATGGATGATAGGAATGAATTAGAATGGATCGTGCAAATGAATTAGAATGGATACATTCGTGCGAATGAATTAGAATGGATACATTCGTGCAAATGAATTAGAATGGATCGTGCGAATGAATTAGAATGGATCGTACGAATGAATTAGAATGGATATATTTGAACGAATAAATTAGAATGGATCATACGAATGAATTAGAATGGATCGTGCGAATGAATTAGAATCGATCGTACAAACGAATTAGAATGGATCGTACGAATGAATTAGAATGGATCGTACAAATGAATTAAAATGGATCATGCGAATGAATTTGAATGGATCGTACGAATGAATAAGAATGGATCGAACGAATGAATTAGAATGGATACATTCGAGCGAATGAATTAGAATAGATCATAGGAATGAATTAGAATGGATCATACGAATGAATTAGAATGGATCGTGCGAATGATTTAGAATGGATTGTACGAATGAATTAGAATGGATACATTCGTGCGAATGAATTAGAATGGATCGGATGAATGAATTAGAATGGATCGTACAAATGAATTAGAATGGATCGTGCGAATGAATTAGAATGAATCGTACGAATGCATTAGAATGGATACATTCATGCGAATGAATTATAAAGGATTGTACGAATGAATTAGAATGGATCATGCGAATGAATTAGACTGGATCGTACGAATAAATTAGAATGGATCGTACAAATGAATTAGAATGGATACATACAAATGAATTAGAAAGGTTACATTCGTGAGAATGAATTAGAATGGATCGTACGAATGAATTAGAATGGATCGTACGAATGAATTAGAATGGATACATTCGATCGAATGAATTAGAATGGATCGTACGAATGAATTAGAATGGACCATAGGAATGAATTATAATGGATCGCGCAAATAAATTAGAATGGATCGTACGAATGGATTAGAATGGTTCGTACGAATGAATTTGAATGGATCATATAAATGAATTAGAACGGTTACATTCGTAATAATGAATTAGAATGGATCGTGCGAATGAATTAGAATGGATCGTGTGAATGAATTAGAATAGATCGTATGAACGAATTAGAATGGATCATACGAACGAATTAGAATGGATCGTATGAACGAATTAGAATGGATCGTACGAATGAATTTGAATGGATACATTCGAGCGAATGAATTAGAATGGATCGTACGAATGAATTAGAATGGATCATAGGAATGAATTAGAATGGATCGTGCAAATGAGTTAGAATGGATACATTCGTGCGAATGAATTAGAATGGATCGCAGGAATGAATTGGAATGGATCGTACGAATGAATTAGAATGGTTACATTCGTGCGAATGAATTAGAATGGATCTTACGAATGAATTAGAATGGATCGTGCGAATGAATAAGAATGGATCGTATGATCTATTCTAATTCATTCGTATTATCAATTCTAATTCATTCGCATGATCCATTCTAATTCATTCGTACGATCCATTCTAATTCATTCGCACGAATGTAACCATTCTAATTCATTCGTACGATCCATTCTAATTCATTCCTATGATCCATTCTAATTCATTCGCACGAATGTATCCATTCTAATTCATTTACATGATCCATTATAATTCATTCCTATGATCCATTCTAATTCATTCGTACGATCTATTCTAATTCATTCGCTCGAATGTATCCATTCTAATTCATTCGTACGATTCATTTTAATTCATTCGCACGATCCATTCTAATTTATTTGTACGATCCATTCTTATTCATTTATACGATCCATTATAATTCATTTGTACGAAGGAATTAAAATGGATCGTACGAATGGATTAGAATGGATCGTACGAATAAATTAGAATGGATCGTATGAACGAATTAGAATGGATCATATGAACGAATTAGAATGGATCGTACGAATGAATTAGAATGGATACATTCGAGCGAATGAATTAGATGGATCGTACGAAATAATTAGAATGGATCATCGGAATGAATTAGAATTGATCGTGCAAATGAATTAGAATGGATACATTCGTGCGAATGAATTAGAATGGATCGTAGGAATGAATTAGAATGGATCATAAGAATGAATTTAAATGGTTACATTCGTGCGAATGAATTCGAATGGATCGTACGAATGGATTAGAATGGATCGTACGAATGAATTAGAATGGTTCGTACAAATGAATTAGAAAGGTTATATTTGTGAGAATGAGTTAGAATGGATCGTACGAATGGATTAGAATGGATTGTACGAATGGATTAGAATGGATCATACGAATAAATTAGAATGGATCGTACGAATGAATTAGAATGGACCATACAAATGAATTAGAAAGGTTACATTCGTGAGAATGAATTAGAATGGATCGTACGAATGAGTTAGAATGGATCATGCGAATGAATTTGAATAGATCGTACGAATGAATTAGAATGGATCGAACGAATGAATTAGAATGGATACATTCGAGCGAATGAATTAGAATAGATCGTAGGAATGAATTAGAATGGATCATACGAATGAATTAGAATGGATCGTGCGAATGAATTAGAATGGATTGTACGAATGAATTAGAATGGATACATTCGTGCGAATGAATTAGAATGGATCGGACGAATGAATTAGAATGGATCGTACGATTCATTCTAATTCATTCATATGATCTATTCTAATGCATTCGTACGATTCATTCTAATTCATTCGCACGATCCATTCTAATTCATTTGTATGATCCATTCTAATTTATTTGCACGAATATACGATACATTCTA
This sequence comes from Chamaelirium japonicum, assembly GCA_947650365.1. NCBI lineage: Eukaryota > Viridiplantae > Streptophyta > Magnoliopsida > Liliales > Melanthiaceae > Chamaelirium > Chamaelirium japonicum. The sequence goes on along the minus strand of OX393555.1, from coordinate 63,338,893 downwards.
ATTTATTTGCAAGAATGTATCCATTCTAATTCATTCATACAATCCATTCTAATTTATTCGTACAAATGTATCTATTCTAATTCATTCGTACGATCCATTCTATTTCATTCGTACGATCCATTCTAATTCATTCGCACGAATGTATCCTTTCTATTTAATTCGTACGATCCATTCTAATTCATTCATACGATCCATTCTAATTCATTCGTATGATCCATTCTAATTCATTCCTACGATCTATTCTAATTTATTCACTCGAATGTGTCCATTCTAATTCATTCGTACGATCCATTCTTATTCATTCGTACGATCCATTCTAATTCATTCGTATGATCAATTCTAATTCATTCGCACGATCTACTCTAATTCATTCTCACGAATGTAACCTTTCTAATTCATTTGTATGATCCATTCTAATTCATTCGTACGATCCGTTCTAATCCATTCGTACGATCTATTCTAATCCATTCGTACGATCCATTCTAATCCATTCGTACGATCCATTCTAATCCATTCGTACGATCCATTCTAATTCATTCGTACGTTCCATTCAAATTCATTCTCACAAATGTAACCTTTCTAATTCAATTGTACGATCCATTCTAATTCATTCGTACGATCCATTCTAATCCATACGTACGATCCATTCTAATCCATTCGTACGATCCATTCTAATTCATTCACACGAATGTAACCATTCTAATTCATTCATACGATCCATTCTAATTCATTCCTACGAATGAGTTAGAATGGATCATACGAATGAATTAGAATGGATCGTACAAATGAATTAGAATGGATCGAACAAATTAATTAGAATGGATACATTCGAGCGAATGAATTACAATAGATCGTAGGAATGAATTAGAATGGATCATACGAATGAATTAGAATGGATCGTGCGAATGAATTAGAATGGATTGTACGAATGAATTAGAATGGATATATTCGTGCGAATGAATTAGAATGGATCGGACGAATGAATTAGAATGGATCGTACGAATGAATTAGAATGGATCCTGCGAATGAATTAGAATGAATTGTACGAATGCATTAGAATGGATACATTCGTGCAAATGAATTAGAATGGATCGTACGAATGAATTAGAATGGATCGTGCGAATGAATTAGAATGGATCGTATGAATGAATTAGAATGGATACATACAAATGAATTAGAAAGGTTACATTCGTGAGAATGAATTAGAATGGATCGTTCGAATGAATTAGAATGGATCATACGAATATATTAGAATGGATACAATCGAGCGAATGAATTAGAATGGATCGTACGAATGAATTAGAATGGATCATAGGAATGAATTAGAATGGATCGTGCAAATGAATTAGAATGGATCGTACGAATAGATTAGAATGGATCGTACGAATGAATTAGAATGGATCATACAAATGAATTAGAAAGGTTACATTCGTGAGAATGAATTAGAATGGATCGTGCGAATGAATTAGAATGGATCGTGCGAATGAATTAGAATGGATCGTACGCAGGAATTAGAATGGATCGTACGAACGAATTAGAATGGATCGTATAAACGAATTAGAATGGATCGTACGAATGAATTAGAATGGATACATTCGAGCGAATGAATTAGAATGGATCGTACGAATGAATTAGAATGGATCATAGGAATGAATTAGAATGGATCGTGCAAATGAATTAGAATGGATACATTCGTGCGAATGAATTAGAATGGATCGTAGGAATGAATTAGAATGGATCGTATGAATGAATTAGAATGGTTACATTCGTGCGAATGAATTAGAATGGATCGTACGAATGAATTAGAATGGATCGGATGAATGAATAAGAATGGATCGTACGAATGAATTAGAATGGATCGTGCGAATGAATTAGAATGAATCGTACGAACGCATTAGAATGGATCGTACGAATGAATTAGAATGAATCGTACGATCCATTCTAATTCATTCTTCCGATCCATTCTAATTCATTCGCACAAATGTATCCATTCTAATTCATTCATACAATCCATTCTAATTCATTCGCACGATCCATTCTAATTCATTTGTATGATCCATTCTAATTCATTCCTACGATCTATTCTAATTCATTCACTCGAATGTATCCATTCTAATTCATTCAGTCAATCCATTGTAATTCATTCGTATGATCCATTCAAATTCATTCGCATGATCCATTCTAATTCATTCGTACGATCCATTCTAATTCATTCTCACGAATGTAACCTTTCTAATTCATTTGTATGATCCATTCTAATCCATTCGTACGATCCATTCTAATCCATTAGTACGATCCATTCTAATCCATTCATACGATCCATTCTAATGCATTCGTACGATCCATTCTAATTCATTCTCACAAATGTAACCTTTCTAATTCATTTGTACGATCCATTCTAATTCATTCGTACGATCCATTCTAATTCATTCACAAATGTAACCTTTCTAATTCATTTGTACGATCCATTCTAATTCATTCGTACGATCCATTCTAATTCATTCACAAATGTAACCTTTCTAATTCATTTGTACGATCCATTCTAATCCATTCGTACGATCCATTCTAATTCATTCGCACGAATGTAACCATTCTAATTCATTCGTACGATCCATTCTAATTCATTCCTACGATCCATTCTAATTCATTCACACGAATGTATCCATTCTAATTCATTTGCACGACCCATTCTAATTTATTCCTATGATCCATTCTAATTCATTCGTATGATCCATTCTAATTCATTCGCTCGAATGTATCCATTCTAATTCATTCGTACGATCCATTCTAATTCATTCGTACGATCCATTCTAATCCATTCGTACGATCCATTCTATTTTATTCGTACAATGTGTTCTAATCCATTCGTACGATCCATTCTAATCCATTCGTACGATCCTTTCTAATTCATTTGTACGAATGGATCCATTCTGATTCATTAGTACGATCCATTCTAATTCATTCTTACATTCCATTCTAATTCATTCGCACGAATGTATCCATTGTAATTCATTCGCACAATCCATTCTAATTCATTCGTACGATCCATTCTAATTGATTCATATGATCCATTCTAACTCATTCGGTTGATCCATTCTAATTCATTCGTACGATCCATTCTAATTCATTCGCACGATCCATTCTAATTCATTCGCACGAATGTAACCATTCTAATTCATTCGTACGATCCATTCTAATTCATTCGCACGAATGTATCCATTCTAATTCATTTGCACGATCCATTCTAATTCATTCCTATGATCCATTCTAACTCATTTGAACGATCCATTCTAATTCATTCGTACGATCTATTCTAATTCATTCGTATGATCCATTCTAATTCATTCGCACGAATGTATCCATTCTAATTCATTTGCACGATCCATTCTAATTCATTCCTATGATCCATTCTAATTCATTCGTACGATCCATTCTAATTCATTCGCTCGAATGTATCATTTCGTATTCATTCGTACGATCCATTCTAATTCATTCATACGATCTATTCTAATTCATTCTCACGAATGTAACCTTTCTAATTCATTTGTATGATCCATTCTAATTCATTCGTACGATCCGTTCTAATCCATTCGTACGATCCATTCTAATCCATTCGTACGATCCACTCTAATTCATTCGTACGATCCATTCTAATTCATTCGCACGAATATAACCATTCTAATTAATTCGTACGATTCATTCTAATTTATTCGTATGAGCTATTCTAATTCATTCGTACGATCCATTCTAATGCATTCGTACGATTCATTCTAATTCATTCGCATAAATATATCCATTCTAATTCATTCGTACGATCCATTCTAATGCACTCGTACGATTCATTCTAATTCATTTGTATGATCCATTCTAATTCATTCGTACGATCCATTCTAATTCATTCATCCTATCCATTCTAATTCATTCGCATGAATGTATCCATTCTAATTCATTCATCCAATCCATTCTAATTCATTCGCATGATCCATTCTAATTCATTCGTATGATCCATTCTAATTCATTCCTACGATCTATTCTAATTCATTCGCTCGAATGTATCCATTCTAATTCATTCGTACAATCCATTCTAATTCATTCGCACAATCCATTCTAATTCATTCGAATGATCCATTCTAATTCATTCGTACAATCCATTCTAAATCATTCGTATGATCCATTCTAACTCATTCGCACAAATGTATCCATTCTAATTCATTCATACGATCCATTCTAATTCATTCGCACGATCCATTCTAATTCATTCGTACGATCAATTCTAATTCATTCATACGATCCATTCTATTTCATTCGTACGATCTATTCTAATTCATTCGCACAAATATATCCATTCTAATTCATTCGTACGATCCATTCTAATTCATTCGCACGATCCATTCTAATTCATTCGTAAGATCCATTCTAATTCATTCGCACGATCCAATCTAATTCATTCGTACGATCCATTCTAATTTATTCGCACGAATGTATCCATTCTAATGCATTCGTACGATCCATTCTAATCCATTCGTACGATCCATTCTAATCCATTCGTATGATCCATTCTAATTCATCTCACAAATGTAACCATTCTAATTCATTTGTACGATCCATTCTAATTCAAACGTACGATCCATTCTAATCCTTTCGTACGATCCATTCTAAACCATTCGTACGATCCATTCTAATTCATTCGCACGAATGTAACCATTCTAATTCATTCGTACGATCCATTCTAATTCATTCGCACGAATGTATCCATTCTAATTCATTTGCACGATCCATTCTAATTCATTCCTATGATCCATTCTAATTCATTTGTACGATCCATTCTAATTCATTCGCTCGAATGTATCCATTCTAATTCATTCGTACGATCCATTATAATTCGTTCATACGATCCATTCTAATTCGTTCATACGATCCATTCTAATTCGTTCGTACGATTCATTCTAATTCGTTCGTACGATTCATTCTAATTCATTCGTACGATCCATTACAATTCATTCGTACGATTCATTCTAATTCATTCTCACAAATGTAACCTTTCTAATTCAATTGTATGATCCATTCTAATTCATTCGTACGATCCATTCTAATTCATTCCTATGATCCATTCTAATCCATTCGTACGATCCATTCTAATTCATTCGCACGAATGTAACCATTCTAATTCATTCGTACGATCCATTCTAATTCATTCCTACGATCCATTCTAATTCATTCGCACGAATGTATCCATTCTAATTCATTTTCATGATCCATTCTAATTCATTCCTATGATCCATTCTAATTCATTTTTATGATCCATTCTAATTCATTCGCTCGAATGTATCCATTCTAATTCATTCGTACGATCCATTCTAATTCGTTCGTACGATCCATTCTAATTCATTCGTACGATCCATTCTAATTCATTCGCACGATCCATTCTAATTCATTTGTACGATCCATTCTAATTCATTCGTGCAAATGAATTAGAATGGATCGTATGAATGAATAAGAATGGATCGTACGGATGAATTAGAATGGATACATTTGTGCGAATTAATTAGAATGGATCGTACGAATGAATTAGAATGGATCGTACTAATGAATTAGAATGGTTACATTCGTGCGAATGAATTAGAATGGATCGTACGAATAGATTAGAATGGATTATACGAATGAATTAGAATGGATCGTACAAATGAATTAGAAAGGTTACATTTGTGAGAATGAATTAGAATGGATCGTACGAATGGATTAGAATGGATCGTACGAATGGATTAGAATGGATCATACAAATCAATTAGAAAGGTTACATTCGTGAGAATGAATTAGAATGGATCGTACGAATGAATTAGAATGGATACATTCGAGCAAATGAATTAGAATGGATTGTACGAATGAATTAGAATGGATCATAGGAATGAATTAAAATGGATCATGCAAATGAATTTGAATTGATACATTCGTGCGAATGAATTAGAATGGATCGTAGGAATGAATTAGAATGGATCGTACGAATGAATTAGAATGGTTACATTCGTGTGAATGAATTAGAATGGATCGTATGAATGGATTAGAATGGATTGTACTAATGGACTAGAATGGATCGTACGAATGAATTAGAATGGATCGTACAAATGAATTAGAAAGGTTACATTTGTGAGAATGAATTAGAATGGATCGTACGAATGGATTAGATAGGATCGTACGAATGGATTAGAATGGATCGTACGAATGGATTAGAATGGATCGTACGAATGAATTAGAATGGATCATACAAATGAATTAGAAAGGTTACATTCGTGAGAATTAATTAGAATCGATCGTACGAATGAATTAGAATGGATCATGCGAATGAATTTGAATGGATCGTACAAATGAATTATAACGGATCGAACGAATGAATTAGAATGGATACATTCGAGCGAATGAATTAGAATAGATCGTAGGAATGAATTAGAATGGATCATACGAATGAATTAGATTGGATCATGCGAATGAATTAGAATGGATTGTACGATGAATTAGAATGGATACATTCGTGCGAATGAATTAGAATGGATCGGACGAATGAATTAGAATGGATCGTACGATTCATTCTAATTCATTCGTACGATCCATTCTAATGCATTCGTATGATTCATTCTAATTCATTCGCACGATCCATTCTAATTCATTCCTATGATCCATTCTAATTCATTTGTACGATCCATTCTAATTCATTCGCTCGAATGAATTAGAACAGATCGTTCTAATTCATTCCTATGATCCATTCTAATTCATTTGTACGATCCATTTTAATTCATTCGTATAATCCATTCTAATTCATTCGTACAATCCATTCTATTCCGTTCGTACGATCTAATTCATTCGTACGATCCATTCTAATTCATTTGTACAAATGTATCCAATCTAATTCATTCGTACGATCCATTCTAATTCATTCTCACAAATGTAACCTTTCTAATTCATTTGTATGATCCATTCTAATTCATTCGTACGATCCATTCAAATTCATTCGCATGATCCATTCTAATTCATTCGTACGATCCATTCTAATTTATTCTCATGAATGTAACCTTTCTAATTCATTTGTATGATCCATTCTAATTCATTCGCACGATCCATTCTAATCCATTCGTACGATCCATTCTAATCCATTCGTACGACCCATTCTAATTCATTCTCACAAATGTAACCTTTCTAATTCATTTGTACGATCCATTTTAATTCATTCGTACGATCCATTCTAATCCATTCGTACGATCCATTCTAATCCATTCATACGATCCATTCTAATTCATTCGCACGAATGTAACAATTCTAGTTCATTCGTACGATCCATTCTAATTCATTCCTACGATCCATGCTAATTCATTCGCACGATCCATTCTAATTCATTCGTACGATCCATTCTAATTCATTCGCACAAATGTAACCATTCTAATCCATTCGTACGATCCATTCTAATTCATTCGCACGAATGTATCCATTCTAATTCATTGGCACGATCCATTCTAATTCATTCCTATGATCCATTCTAATTCATTCGTACGATCCATTCTAATTCATTCGCTCGAATGTATCCATTCTAATTCATTCGTACGACCCATTCTAATTCATTCGTACGATCCATTCTAATCCATTCGTACGATCCATTCTAATTCATTCGTACAATGCGTTCTAATCCATTCATACGATCCGTTCTAATCCATTCGTACGATCCATTCTAATTCATTCGTACGATCCATTCTAATTCATTCGCACAAATGTAACCTTTCTAATTCATTTGTACGATCCATTCTAATTCATTCATACGATCCATTCTAATTCATTCGTACGATCCATTCTAATCCATTCGTACGATCCATTCTAATTCATTCCTACGATCCATTCTAATTCATTCGCACGAATGTATCCATTCTAATTCATTTGCACGATCCATTCTAATTCATTCCTATGATCCATTCTAATTCATTCGTACGATCCATTCTAATTCATTCGCTCGAATGTATCCATTCTAATTCATTCGTACGATCCATTCTAATTCGTTTATACGATCCATTCTAATTCGTTCGTACGATCAATTGTAATTCATTTGTACGATCCATTCTAATTCATTCGCACGAATGTATCCATTCTAATTCATTCGTATGATCCATTCTAATTCATTCGCACGATCAATTCTAATTCATTCGTATGATCCAATCTAATTCGTTCGTATGATCCATTCTAATTCATTCGCACGATCCATTCTAATTCATTCTCACGAATGTAACCTTTCTAATTCATTTGTATGATCCATTCTAATTCATTCGTACGATCCATTCTAATCCATTCGTATGATCCATTCTTATTCATTTGCACGATCCATTCTAATTCATTCCTATGATCCATTCTAATTCATTCAAACGATCCATTCTAATTCATTCGCTCTAATGTATCCATTCTAATTCATTCGTACGATCCATTCTAATTCATTCTCACGAATGTAACCTTTCTAATTCATTTGTATGTATCCATTCTAATTCATTCGTACGATCCATTCTAATTCATTCGCATGATCTATTCTAGTTCATTCATACGATCCATTCTAATTCATTCGCACGAATGTATCCATTCTAATGCATTCGTACGATTCATTCTAATTCATTCGCACGATCAATTCTAATTCATTCGTACGATCCATTCTAATTCATTCGTTCGATCCATTCTAATTTATTTGTACGATCCATTCTAATTCATTCGCACGATCGTACAAATGAATTAGAATGGATCGTACAAATGAATTAGAAAGGTTACATTTGTGAGAATGAATTAGAATGGATTGTACGAATGGATTAGAATGGATCGTACGAATGGATTAGAATGGATCGTACGAATGAATTAGAATGGATCATACAAATGAATTAGAAAGATTACATTCGTGAGAATGAATTAGAATGGATACATTCGAGCGAATGAATTAGAATAGATCGTAGGAATGAATTAGAATGGATCATACGAATGAATTAGAATGGATCGTACGAACGAATTAGAATGGATCGTACGAACGAATTAGAATGGATCGTACGAATGAATTAGAATGGATACATTCGAGCGAATGAATTTGAATGGATCGTACGAACGAATTAGAATGGATCATAGGAATGAATTAGAATGGATCGTGCAAATGAATTAGAATGGATACATTCGTGCGAATGAATTAGAATGGATCATACGAATGAATTGGAATGGATCGTACGAATGAATTAAAATGGATATATTCGTGCGAATGAATTAGAATGGATTGTACGATTGGATTAGAATGGATCATAGGAATGAATTAGAATGGATCATACGAATAAATTAGAATGGATCGTATGAATGAATAAGAATGGATCGTACGAATGAATTTGAATGGATCGTGCGAATGAATTAGAATGGATCGTGCGAATGACTTAGAATGAATCGTACGAATGCATTAGAGTGGATCGTACGAATGAATTAGATAGGATACATTTGTGCGAATGAATTAGAATGGATCATGCGAATGAATTAGAATGGATACATTCGTGCAAATGAATTAGAATGGATTATGCGAATGAATTAGAATGGATCGTACGAATGGATTAGAATGGATCATACGAATGGATTAGAATGGATCGTACAAATGAATTAGAATGGATCATACAAATGTATTAGAAAGGTTACATTCGTGAGAATGAATTAGAATGGATCGTACGAATGAATTAGAATGGATCATGCGAATGAATTTGAATGGATCGTGCGAATGAATTAGAATGGATCGAACGAATGAATTAGAATGGATACATTCGAGCGAATGAATTAGAATAGATCGTAGGAATGAATTAGAATGAATCATACGAATGAATTAGAATGGATCGTGCGAATGAATTAGAATGGATTGTACGAATGAATTAGAATGGATACATTCGAGCGAATGAATTAGAATAGATCATAGGAATGAATTAGAATGGATCATACGAATGAATTAGAATGGATCGTACGAATAAATTAGAATGGATTGTATGAATGAATTAGAATGGATACATTCGTGCGAATGAATTAGAATGGATCGTACGAATGAATTAGAATTGATCGTGCGAATGAATTAGAATGGATACATTCTTGCGAATGAATTTGAATGGATCGTACGAATGTATCGTACGAATGAATTAGAATGGTTACATTCGTGCAAATGAATTAGAATGGATCATACGAATAAATTAGAATGGATATATTCGTGCGAATGAATTAGAATGGATCGTACAAATGAATTAGAATGGATCGTACGAATGAATTAGAATGGATCATGCGAATGAATTAGAATGGATTGTACGAATGAATTAGAATGAATACATTTGTGCGAATGAATTAGAATGGATCGTGCGAATGAATTAGAATGGATCGTATGAATGAATTAGAATGGTTATATTTATGCGAATGAATTAGAATATATCGAACGAATGAATTAGAATGGATACATTCGTGCGAATGAATTAGAATAGATCGTATGAATGAATTAGAATGGATCGTACGAATGAATTAGAATGGATCGTGCGAATGAATTTGAATGGATCGTGCGAATGAATTAGAATGGATCATATGAATGAATTAGAATGGATCGTACGAATGAATTAGAATCGATACATTCGTGCGAATGAATTAGAATGGATCGTACGAATGAATGAGACTGGATCGTACAAATAAATTAGAGTGGATACATTCATACGAATGAATTAGAATGGATCATACGAATGGATTAGAATGGATCGTACGAATGGATTAGAATGGATCGTACGAATGAATTAGAATGGATCATACAAATGAATTAGAATGGATACATTTGTGCGAATGAATTAGAATGGATCGTGCGAATGAATTAGAATGGATCGTGTAAATGAATTAGAATGGATCGTACGAATGAATTAGAATGGATACATTTGTGCGAATGAGTTAGAATGGATCGTACGAATGAATTAGATTGGATCGTACGAATGAATTAGAATGGATCGTACGAATGAATTAGAATGGATCGTGCGAATGAATTAGAATGGATCGTACGAACGAATTAGAATGGATCGTACGAACGAATTAGAATGGATCGTACGAATGGATTAGAATGGATTGTGCGAATGGATCATGTGAATGAATTAGAATGGATCGTACGAATGAAGTAGAATGGATCGTACGAATGAATTAGAATGGATCATAGGAATGAATTAGAATGGATCGTGCAAATGAATTAGAATGGATACATTCGTGCGAATGAATAAGAATAGATCGTAGGAATGAATTAGAATGGATCGTACGAATGAATTAAAATGGTTACATTCGTGCGAATTAATTAGAATGGATCGTACGAATGGATTAGAATGGATCGTACGAATGGATTAGAATGGATCGTACGAATGAATTAGAATGAATCGTACAAATGAATTAGAAAGGTTACATTTGCGAGAATGAATTAGAATGGATTGTACGAATGGATTAGAATGGATCGTACGAATGGATTAGAATGGATCGTACGAATGAATTAGATTGGATCATACAAATGAATTAGAAAGGTTACATTCATGAGAATGAATTAGAATGGATCGTACGAATGAATTAGAATGGATCATAGGAATGAATTAGAATGGATCATGCAAATGAATTAGAATGGATACATTCGTGCGAATGAATTAGAATGGATCGTAGGAATGAATTAGAATGGATCGCACGAATGAATTAGAATTGTTACATTCGTGCGAATGAATTAGAATGGATCGTACGAATGGATTAGAATGGATTGTACGAATGGATTAGAATGGATCGTACGAATGAATTAGAATGGATCGTACAAATGAATTAGAAAGGTTACATTTGTGAGAATGAATTAGAATGGATCGTATGACTGAATTAGAATGGATCGTATGAATGGATTAAAATGGATCGTACGAATGGATTAGAATGGATCGTACGAATGGATTAGAATGGATCGTACGAATGGATTAGAATGGATCATACAAATGAATTAGAAAGGCTACATTCGTGAGAATGAATTAGAATGGATCGTACGAATGAATTAGAATGGATTATGCGAATGAATTTGAATGGATCGTACGAATGAATTAGAATGGATCGAACGATTAAATTAGAATGGATACAATATTCGAGCGAATGAATTGGAATAGATCGTAGGAATGAATTAGAATGGATCATACGAATGAATTTGAATGGATCGTACGAACGAATTAGAATGGATCATACGAACGAATTAGAATGGTTCGTATGAACGAATTAGAATGGATCGTACGAATGAATTAGAATGGATACATTCGAGCGAATGAATTAGAATGGATCGTACGAATGAATTAGAATGGATGATAGGAATGAATTAGAATGGATCGTGCAAATGAATTAGAATGGATACATTCGTGCGAATGAATTAGAATGGATATATTCGTGCAAATGAATTAGAATGGATCGTGCGAATGAATTAGAATGGATCGTGCGAATGAATTAGAATGGATCGTACAAACGAATTAGAATGGATCGTACGAATGAATTAGAATGGATCGTACGAATGAATTAAAATGGATCATGCGAATGAATTTGAATGGATCGTACGAATGAATTAGAATGGATCGAACGAATGAATTAGAATGGATACATTCGAGTGAATGAATTAGAATAGATTATAGGAATGAATTAGAATGGATCATACGAATGAATTAGAATGGATCGTGCGAATGAATTAGAATGGATTGTACGAATGAATTAGAATGGATCGGATGAATGAATTAGAATGGATCGTACAAATGAATTAGAATGGATCGTGCGAATGAATTAGAATGAATCGTACGAATGCATTAGAATGGATACATTCGTGCGAATGAATTATAAAGGATTGTACGAATGAATTAGAATGGATCATGCGAATGAATTAGAATGGATCGTACGAATAAATTAGAATGGATCGTACAAATGAATTAGAATGGATACATACAAATGAATTAGAAAGGTTACATTCGTGAGAATGAATTAGAATGGATCGTACGAATGAATTAGAATGGATCGTACGAATGAATTAGAATGGATACATTCGATCGAATGAATTAGAATGGATCGTACGAATGAATTAGAATGGACCATAGGAATGAATTAGAATGGATCGTGCAAATAAATTAGAATGGATCGTACGAATGGATTAGAATGGTTCGTACGAATGAATTTGAATGGATCATATAAATAAATTAGAAAGGTTACATTCGTAATAATGAATTAGAATGGATCGTGCGAATGAATTAGAATGGATCGTGTGAATGAATTAGAATAGATCGTATGAACGAATTAGAATGGATCATCCGAACGAATTAGAATGGATCGTATGAATGAATTAGAATGGATCGTACGAATGAATTTGAATGGATACATTCGAGCGAATGAATTAGAATGGATCGTACGAATGAATTAGAATGGATCATAGGAATGAATTAGAATGGATCGTGCAAATGAATTAGAATGGATACATTCGTGCGAATGAATTAGAATGGATCGCAGGAATGAATTGGAATGGATCGTACGAATGAATTAGAATGGTTACATTCGTGCGAATGAATTAGAATGGATCTTACGAATGAATTAGAATGGATCGTGCGAATGAATAAGAATGGATCGTATGATCTATTCTAATTCATTCGTATTATCAATTCTAATTCATTCGCATGATCCATTCTAATTCATTCGTACGATCCATTCTAATTCATTCGCACGAATGTAACCATTCTAATTCATTCATACGATCCATTCTAATTCATTCCTATGATCCATTCTAATTCATTCGCACGAATGTATCCATTCTAATTCATTTACATGATCCATTATAATTCATTCCTATGATCCATTCTAATTCATTCGTACGATCTATTCTAATTCATTCGCTCGAATGTATCCATTCTAATTCATTCGTACGATTCATTTTAATTCATTCGCACGATCCATTCTAATTTATTTGTACGATCCATTCTTATTCATTTATACGATCCATTATAATTCATTTGTACGAAGGAATTAAAATGGATCGTACGAATGGATTAGAATAGATCGTACGAATAAATTAGAATGGATCGTATGAACGAATTAGAATAGATCGTATTAACGAATTAGAATGGATCGTACGAATGAATTAGAATGGATACATTCGAGCGAATGAATTAGATGAATCGTACGAAAGAATTAGAATGGATCATCGGAATGAATTAGAATGGATCGTGCAAATGAATTAGAATGGATACATTCGTGCGAATGAATTAGAATGGATCGTAGGAATGAATTAGAATGGATCGTAAGAATGAATTTAAATGGTTACATTCGTGCGAATGAATTCGAATGGATCGTACGAATGGATTAGAATGGATCGTACGAATGCATTAGAATGGATCGTACAAATGAATTAGAAAGGTTATATTTGTGAGAATGAGTTAGAATGGATCGTACGAATGGATTAGAATGGATTGTACGAATGGATTAGAATGGATCATACGAATAGATTAGAATGGATCGTACGAATGAATTAGAATGGACCATACAAATGAATTAGAAAGGTTACATTCGTGAGAATGAATTAGAATGGATCGTATGAATGAGTTAGAATGGATCATGCGAATGAATTTAAATAGATCGTACGAATGAATTAGAATGGATCGAACGAATGAATTAGAATGGATACATTCGAGCGAATGAATTAGAATAGATCGTAGGAATGAATTAGAATGGATCATACGAATGAATTAGAATGGATCGTGCGAATGAATTAGAATGGATTGTACGAATGAATTAGAATGGATACATTCGTGCGAATGAATTAGAATGGATCGGACGAATGAATTAGAATGGATCGTACGATTCATTCTAATTCATTCATACGATCTATTCTAATGCATTCGTACGATTCATTCTAATTCATTCGCACGATCCATTCTAATTCATTTGTATGATCCATTCTAATTTATTTGCACGAATATACGATCCATTCTAATTTATTTGCAAGAATGTATCCATTCTAATTCATTCATACAATCCATTCTAATTTATTCGTACAAATGTATCTATTCTAATTCATTCGTACGATCCATTCTAATTCATTCGTACGATCCATTCTAATTCATTCGCACGAATGTATCCTTTCTATTTAATTCGTACGATCCATTCTAATTCATTCATACGATCCATTCTAATTCATTCGTATGATCCATTCTAATTCATTCCTATGATCTATTCTAATTTATTCACTCGAATGTGTCCATTCTAATTCATTCGTACGATCCATTCTTATTCAGTCGTACGATCCATTCTAATTCATTCGTATGATCAATTCTAATTCATTCGCACGATCTACTCTAATTCATTCTCACGAATGTAACCTTTCTAATTCATTTGTATGATCCATTCTAATTCATTCGTACGATCCGTTCTAATCCATTCGTACGATCTATTCTAATCCATTCGTACGATCCATTCTAATCCATTCGTACGATCCATTCTAATCCATTCGTACGATCCATTCTAATCCATTCGTACGTTCCATTCTAATTCATTCTCACAAATGTAACCTTTCTAATTCAATTGTACGATCCATTCTAATTAATTCGTACGATCCATTCTAATCCATACGTACGATCCATTCTAATCCATTCGTACGATCCATTCTAATTCATTCACACGAATGTAACCATTCTAATTCATTCATACGATCCATTCTAATTCATTCCTACGAATGAGTTAGAATGGATCATACGAATGAATTAGAATGGATCGTACAAATGAATTAGAATGGATCGAACAAATTAATTAGAATGGATACATTCGAGCGAATGAATTACAATAGATCGTAGGAATGAATTAGAATGGATCATACGAATGAATTAGAATGGATCGTGCGAATGAATTAGAATGGATTGTACGAATGAATTAGAATGGATATATTCGTGCGAATGAATTAGAATGGATCGGACGAATGAATTAGAACGGATCGTACGAATGAATTAGAATGGATCCTGCGAATGAATTAGAATGAATTGTACGAATGCATTAGAATGGATACATTCGTGCAAATGAATTAGAATGGATCGTACGAATGAATTAGAATGGATCGTACGAATGAATTAGAATGGATCGTGCGAATGAATTAGAATGGATCGTATGAATGAATTAGAATGGATACATACAAATGAATTAGAAAGGTTACATTCGTGAGAATGAATTAGAATGGATCGTACGAATGAATTAGAATGGATCGTACGAATATATTAGAATGGATACATTCGAGCGAATGAATTAGAATGGATCGTACGAATGAATTAGAATGGATCATAGGAATGAATTAGAATGGATCGTGCAAATGAATTAGAATGGATCGTACGAATAGATTAGAATGGATCGTACGAATGAATTAGAATGGATCATACAAATGAATTAGAAAGGTTACATTCGTGAGAATGAATTAGAATGGATCGTGCGAATGAATTAGAATGGATCGTGCGAATGAATTAGAATGGATCGTACGCAGGAATTAGAATGGATCGTACGAACGAATTAGAATGGATCGTATGAACGAATTAGAATGGATCGTACGAATGAATTAGAATGGATACATTCGAGCGAATGAATTAGAATGGATCGTACGAATGAATTAGAATGGATCATAGGAATGAATTAGAATGGATCGTGCAAATGAATTAGAATGGATACATTCGTGCGAATGAATTAGAATGGATCGTAGGAATGAATTAGAATGGATCGTATGAATGAATTAGAATGGTTACATTCGTGCGAATGAATTAGAATGGATCGTACGAATGAATTAGAATGGATCGGATAAATGAATAAGAATGGATCGTACGAATGCATTAGAATGGATCGTGCGAATGAATTAGAATGAATCGTACGAACGCATTAGAATGGATCGTACGAATGAATTAGAATGAATCGTACGATCCATTCTAATTCATTCTTCCGATCCATTCTAATTCATTCGCACAAATGTATCCATTCTAATTCATTCATACAATCCATTCTAATTCATTCGCACGATCCATTCTAATTCATTTGTATGATCCATTCTAATTCATTCCTACGATCTATTCTAATTCATTCACTCGAATGTATCCATTCTAATTCATTCATTCAATCCATTGTAATTCATTCGTATGATCCATTCAAATTCATTCGCATGATCCATTCTAATTCATTCGTACGATCCATTCTAATTCATTCTCACGAATGTAACCTTTCTAATTCATTTGTATGATCCATTCTAATCCATTCGTACGATCCATTCTAATCCATTAGTACGATCCATTCTAATCCATTCATACGATCCATTCTAATGCATTCGTACGATCCATTCTAATTCATTCTCACAAATGTAACCTTTCTAATTCATTTGTACGATCCATTCTAATTCATTCGTACGATCCATTCTAATTCATTCACAAATGTAACCTTTCTAATTCATTTGTACGATCCATTCTAATTCATTCGTACGATCCATTCTAATTCATTCACAAATGTAACCTTTCTAATTCATTTGTACGATCCATTCTAATCCATTCGTACGATCCATTCTAATTCATTCGCACGAATGTAACCATTCTAATTCATTCGTACGATCCATTCTAATTCATTCCTACGATCCATTCTAATTCATTCACACGAATGTATCCATTCTAATTCATTTGCACGACCCATTCTAATTTATTCCTATGATCCATTCTAATTCATTCGTATGATCCATTCTAATTCATTCGCTCGAATGTATCCATTCTAATTCATTCGTACGATCCATTCTAATTCATTCGTACGATCCATTCTAATCCATTCGTACGATCCATTCTATTTTATTCGTACAATGTGTTCTAATCCATTCGTACGATCCATTCTAATCCATTCGTACGATCCTTTCTAATTCATTTGTACGAATGGATCCATTCTGATTCATTAGTACGATCCATTCTAATTCATTCTTACATTCCATTCTAATTCATTCGCACGAATGTATCCATTGTAATTCATTCGCACAATCCATTCTAATTCATTCGTACGATCCATTCTAATTGATTCATATGATCCATTCTAACTCATTCGGTTGATCCATTCTAATTCATTCGTACGATCCATTCTAATTCATTCGCACGATCCATTCTAATTCATTCGCACGAATGTAACCATTCTAATTCATTCGTACGATCCATTCTAATTCATTCGCACGAATGTATCCATTCTAATTCATTTGCACGATCCATTCTAATTCATTCCTATGATCCATTCTAACTCATTTGAACGATCCATTCTAATTCATTCGTACGATCTATTCTAATTCATTCGTATGATCCATTCTAATTCATTCGCACGAATGTATCCATTCTAATTCATTTGCACGATCCATTCTAATTCATTCCTATGATCCATTCTAATTCATTCGTACGATCCATTCTAATTCATTCGCTCGAATGTATCATTTCGTATTCATTCGTACGATCCATTCTAATTCATTCATACGATCTATTCTAATTCATTCTCACGAATGTAACCTTTCTAATTCATTTGTATGATCCATTCTAATTCATTCGTACGATCCGTTCTAATCCATTCGTACGATCCATTCTAATCCATTCGTACGATCCACTCTAATTCATTCGTACGATCCATTCTAATTCATTCGCACGAATATAACCATTCTAATTAATTCGTACGATTCATTCTAATTTATTCGTATGAGCTATTCTAATTCATTCGTACGATCCATTCTAATGCATTCGTACGATTCATTCTAATTCATTCGCATAAATATATCCATTCTAATTCATTCGTACGATCCATTCTAATGCACTCGTACGATTCATTCTAATTCATTTGTATGATCCATTCTAATTCATTCGTACGATCCATTCTAATTCATTCATCCTATCCATTCTAATTCATTCGCATGAATGTATCCATTCTAATTCATTCATCCAATCCATTCTAATTCATTCGCATGATCCATTCTAATTCATTCGTATGATCCATTCTAATTCATTCCTACGATCTATTCTAATTCATTCGCTCGAATGTATCCATTCTAATTCATTCGTACAATCCATTCTAATTCATTCGCACAATCCATTCTAATTCATTCGAATGATCCATTCTAATTCATTCGTACAATCCATTCTAAATCATTCGTATGATCCATTCTAACTCATTCGCACAAATGTATCCATTCTAATTCATTCATACGATCCATTCTAATTCATTCGCACGATCCATTCTAATTCATTCGTACGATCAATTCTAATTCATTCATACGATCCATTCTATTTCATTCGTACGATCTATTCTAATTCATTCGCACAAATATATCCATTCTAATTCATTCGTACGATCCATTCTAATTCATTCGCACGATCCATTCTAATTCATTCGTAAGATCCATTCTAATTCATTCGCACGATCCAATCTAATTCATTCGTACGATCCATTCTAATTTATTCGCACGAATGTATCCATTCTAATGCATTCGTACGATCCATTCTAATCCATTCGTACGATCCATTCTAATCCATTCGTATGATCCATTCTAATTCATCTCACAAATGTAACCATTCTAATTCATTTGTACGATCCATTCTAATTCAAACGTACGATCCATTCTAATCCTTTCGTACGATCCATTCTAAACCATTCGTACGATCCATTCTAATTCATTCGCACGAATGTAACCATTCTAATTCATTCGTACGATCCATTCTAATTCATTCGCACGAATGTATCCATTCTAATTCATTTGCACGATCCATTCTAATTCATTCCTATGATCCATTCTAATTCATTTGTACGATCCATTCTAATTCATTCGCTCGAATGTATCCATTCTAATTCATTCGTACGATCCATTATAATTCGTTCATACGATCCATTCTAATTCGTTCATACGATCCATTCTAATTCGTTCGTACGATTCATTCTAATTCGTTCGTACGATTCATTCTAATTCATTCGTACGATCCATTACAATTCATTCGTACGATTCATTCTAATTCATTCTCACAAATGTAACCTTTCTAATTCAATTGTATGATCCATTCTAATTCATTCGTACGATCCATTCTAATTCATTCCTATGATCCATTCTAATCCATTCGTACGATCCATTCTAATTCATTCGCACGAATGTAACCATTCTAATTCATTCGTACGATCCATTCTAATTCATTCCTACGATCCATTCTAATTCATTCGCACGAATGTATCCATTCTAATTCATTTTCATGATCCATTCTAATTCATTCCTATGATCCATTCTAATTCATTTTTATGATCCATTCTAATTCATTCGCTCGAATGTATCCATTCTAATTCATTCGTACGATCCATTCTAATTCGTTCGTACGATCCATTCTAATTCATTCGTACGATCCATTCTAATTCATTCGCACGATCCATTCTAATTCATTTGTACGATCCATTCTAATTCATTCGTGCAAATGAATTAGAATGGATCGTATGAATGAATAAGAATGGATCGTACGGATGAATTAGAATGGATACATTTGTGCGAATTAATTAGAATGGATCGTACGAATGAATTAGAATGGATCGTACTAATGAATTAGAATGGTTACATTCGTGCGAATGAATTAGAATGGATCGTACGAATAGATTAGAATGGATTATACGAATGAATTAGAATGGATCGTACAAATGAATTAGAAAGGTTACATTTGTGAGAATGAATTAGAATGGATCGTACGAATGGATTAGAATGGATCGTACGAATGGATTAGAATGGATCATACAAATCAATTAGAAAGGTTACATTCGTGAGAATGAATTAGAATGGATCGTACGAATGAATTAGAATGGATACATTCGAGCAAATGAATTAGAATGGATTGTACGAATGAATTAGAATGGATCATAGGAATGAATTAAAATGGATCATGCAAATGAATTTGAATTGATACATTCGTGCGAATGAATTAGAATGGATCGTAGGAATGAATTAGAATGGATCGTACGAATGAATTAGAATGGTTACATTCGTGTGAATGAATTAGAATGGATCGTATGAATGGATTAGAATGGATTGTACTAATGGACTAGAATGGATCGTACGAATGAATTAGAATGGATCGTACAAATGAATTAGAAAGGTTACATTTGTGAGAATGAATTAGAATGGATCGTACGAATGGATTAGATAGGATCGTACGAATGGATTAGAATGGATCGTACGAATGGATTAGAATGGATCGTACGAATGAATTAGAATGGATCATACAAATGAATTAGAAAGGTTACATTCGTGAGAATTAATTAGAATCGATCGTACGAATGAATTAGAATGGATCATGCGAATGAATTTGAATGGATCGTACAAATGAATTATAACGGATCGAACGAATGAATTAGAATGGATACATTCGAGCGAATGAATTAGAATAGATCGTAGGAATGAATTAGAATGGATCATACGAATGAATTAGATTGGATCATGCGAATGAATTAGAATGGATTGTACGATGAATTAGAATGGATACATTCGTGCGAATGAATTAGAATGGATCGGACGAATGAATTAGAATGGATCGTACGATTCATTCTAATTCATTCGTACGATCCATTCTAATGCATTCGTATGATTCATTCTAATTCATTCGCACGATCCATTCTAATTCATTCCTATGATCCATTCTAATTCATTTGTACGATCCATTCTAATTCATTCGCTCGAATGAATTAGAACAGATCGTTCTAATTCATTCCTATGATCCATTCTAATTCATTTGTACGATCCATTTTAATTCATTCGTATAATCCATTCTAATTCATTCGTACAATCCATTCTATTCCGTTCGTACGATCTAATTCATTCGTACGATCCATTCTAATTCATTTGTACAAATGTATCCAATCTAATTCATTCGTACGATCCATTCTAATTCATTCTCACAAATGTAACCTTTCTAATTCATTTGTATGATCCATTCTAATTCATTCGTACGATCCATTCAAATTCATTCGCATGATCCATTCTAATTCATTCGTACGATCCATTCTAATTTATTCTCATGAATGTAACCTTTCTAATTCATTTGTATGATCCATTCTAATTCATTCGCACGATCCATTCTAATCCATTCGTACGATCCATTCTAATCCATTCGTACGACCCATTCTAATTCATTCTCACAAATGTAACCTTTCTAATTCATTTGTACGATCCATTTTAATTCATTCGTACGATCCATTCTAATCCATTCGTACGATCCATTCTAATCCATTCATACGATCCATTCTAATTCATTCGCACGAATGTAACAATTCTAGTTCATTCGTACGATCCATTCTAATTCATTCCTACGATCCATGCTAATTCATTCGCACGATCCATTCTAATTCATTCGTACGATCCATTCTAATTCATTCGCACAAATGTAACCATTCTAATCCATTCGTACGATCCATTCTAATTCATTCGCACGAATGTATCCATTCTAATTCATTGGCACGATCCATTCTAATTCATTCCTATGATCCATTCTAATTCATTCGTACGATCCATTCTAATTCATTCGCTCGAATGTATCCATTCTAATTCATTCGTACGACCCATTCTAATTCATTCGTACGATCCATTCTAATCCATTCGTACGATCCATTCTAATTCATTCGTACAATGCGTTCTAATCCATTCATACGATCCGTTCTAATCCATTCGTACGATCCATTCTAATTCATTCGTACGATCCATTCTAATTCATTCGCACAAATGTAACCTTTCTAATTCATTTGTACGATCCATTCTAATTCATTCATACGATCCATTCTAATTCATTCGTACGATCCATTCTAATCCATTCGTACGATCCATTCTAATTCATTCCTACGATCCATTCTAATTCATTCGCACGAATGTATCCATTCTAATTCATTTGCACGATCCATTCTAATTCATTCCTATGATCCATTCTAATTCATTCGTACGATCCATTCTAATTCATTCGCTCGAATGTATCCATTCTAATTCATTCGTACGATCCATTCTAATTCGTTTATACGATCCATTCTAATTCGTTCGTACGATCAATTGTAATTCATTTGTACGATCCATTCTAATTCATTCGCACGAATGTATCCATTCTAATTCATTCGTATGATCCATTCTAATTCATTCGCACGATCAATTCTAATTCATTCGTATGATCCAATCTAATTCGTTCGTATGATCCATTCTAATTCATTCGCACGATCCATTCTAATTCATTCTCACGAATGTAACCTTTCTAATTCATTTGTATGATCCATTCTAATTCATTCGTACGATCCATTCTAATCCATTCGTATGATCCATTCTTATTCATTTGCACGATCCATTCTAATTCATTCCTATGATCCATTCTAATTCATTCAAACGATCCATTCTAATTCATTCGCTCTAATGTATCCATTCTAATTCATTCGTACGATCCATTCTAATTCATTCTCACGAATGTAACCTTTCTAATTCATTTGTATGTATCCATTCTAATTCATTCGTACGATCCATTCTAATTCATTCGCATGATCTATTCTAGTTCATTCATACGATCCATTCTAATTCATTCGCACGAATGTATCCATTCTAATGCATTCGTACGATTCATTCTAATTCATTCGCACGATCAATTCTAATTCATTCGTACGATCCATTCTAATTCATTCGTTCGATCCATTCTAATTTATTTGTACGATCCATTCTAATTCATTCGCACGATCGTACAAATGAATTAGAATGGATCGTACAAATGAATTAGAAAGGTTACATTTGTGAGAATGAATTAGAATGGATTGTACGAATGGATTAGAATGGATCGTACGAATGGATTAGAATGGATCGTACGAATGAATTAGAATGGATCATACAAATGAATTAGAAAGATTACATTCGTGAGAATGAATTAGAATGGATACATTCGAGCGAATGAATTAGAATAGATCGTAGGAATGAATTAGAATGGATCATACGAATGAATTAGAATGGATCGTACGAACGAATTAGAATGGATCGTACGAACGAATTAGAATGGATCGTACGAATGAATTAGAATGGATACATTCGAGCGAATGAATTTGAATGGATCGTACGAACGAATTAGAATGGATCATAGGAATGAATTAGAATGGATCGTGCAAATGAATTAGAATGGATACATTCGTGCGAATGAATTAGAATGGATCATACGAATGAATTGGAATGGATCGTACGAATGAATTAAAATGGATATATTCGTGCGAATGAATTAGAATGGATTGTACGATTGGATTAGAATGGATCATAGGAATGAATTAGAATGGATCATACGAATAAATTAGAATGGATCGTATGAATGAATAAGAATGGATCGTACGAATGAATTTGAATGGATCGTGCGAATGAATTAGAATGGATCGTGCGAATGACTTAGAATGAATCGTACGAATGCATTAGAGTGGATCGTACGAATGAATTAGATAGGATACATTTGTGCGAATGAATTAGAATGGATCATGCGAATGAATTAGAATGGATACATTCGTGCAAATGAATTAGAATGGATTATGCGAATGAATTAGAATGGATCGTACGAATGGATTAGAATGGATCATACGAATGGATTAGAATGGATCGTACAAATGAATTAGAATGGATCATACAAATGTATTAGAAAGGTTACATTCGTGAGAATGAATTAGAATGGATCGTACGAATGAATTAGAATGGATCATGCGAATGAATTTGAATGGATCGTGCGAATGAATTAGAATGGATCGAACGAATGAATTAGAATGGATACATTCGAGCGAATGAATTAGAATAGATCGTAGGAATGAATTAGAATGAATCATACGAATGAATTAGAATGGATCGTGCGAATGAATTAGAATGGATTGTACGAATGAATTAGAATGGATACATTCGAGCGAATGAATTAGAATAGATCATAGGAATGAATTAGAATGGATCATACGAATGAATTAGAATGGATCGTACGAATAAATTAGAATGGATTGTATGAATGAATTAGAATGGATACATTCGTGCGAATGAATTAGAATGGATCGTACGAATGAATTAGAATTGATCGTGCGAATGAATTAGAATGGATACATTCTTGCGAATGAATTTGAATGGATCGTACGAATGTATCGTACGAATGAATTAGAATGGTTACATTCGTGCAAATGAATTAGAATGGATCATACGAATAAATTAGAATGGATATATTCGTGCGAATGAATTAGAATGGATCGTACAAATGAATTAGAATGGATCGTACGAATGAATTAGAATGGATCATGCGAATGAATTAGAATGGATTGTACGAATGAATTAGAATGAATACATTTGTGCGAATGAATTAGAATGGATCGTGCGAATGAATTAGAATGGATCGTATGAATGAATTAGAATGGTTATATTTATGCGAATGAATTAGAATATATCGAACGAATGAATTAGAATGGATACATTCGTGCGAATGAATTAGAATAGATCGTATGAATGAATTAGAATGGATCGTACGAATGAATTAGAATGGATCGTGCGAATGAATTTGAATGGATCGTGCGAATGAATTAGAATGGATCATATGAATGAATTAGAATGGATCGTACGAATGAATTAGAATCGATACATTCGTGCGAATGAATTAGAATGGATCGTACGAATGAATGAGACTGGATCGTACAAATAAATTAGAGTGGATACATTCATACGAATGAATTAGAATGGATCATACGAATGGATTAGAATGGATCGTACGAATGGATTAGAATGGATCGTACGAATGAATTAGAATGGATCATACAAATGAATTAGAATGGATACATTTGTGCGAATGAATTAGAATGGATCGTGCGAATGAATTAGAATGGATCGTGTAAATGAATTAGAATGGATCGTACGAATGAATTAGAATGGATACATTTGTGCGAATGAGTTAGAATGGATCGTACGAATGAATTAGATTGGATCGTACGAATGAATTAGAATGGATCGTACGAATGAATTAGAATGGATCGTGCGAATGAATTAGAATGGATCGTACGAACGAATTAGAATGGATCGTACGAACGAATTAGAATGGATCGTACGAATGGATTAGAATGGATTGTGCGAATGGATCATGTGAATGAATTAGAATGGATCGTACGAATGAAGTAGAATGGATCGTACGAATGAATTAGAATGGATCATAGGAATGAATTAGAATGGATCGTGCAAATGAATTAGAATGGATACATTCGTGCGAATGAATAAGAATAGATCGTAGGAATGAATTAGAATGGATCGTACGAATGAATTAAAATGGTTACATTCGTGCGAATTAATTAGAATGGATCGTACGAATGGATTAGAATGGATCGTACGAATGGATTAGAATGGATCGTACGAATGAATTAGAATGAATCGTACAAATGAATTAGAAAGGTTACATTTGCGAGAATGAATTAGAATGGATTGTACGAATGGATTAGAATGGATCGTACGAATGGATTAGAATGGATCGTACGAATGAATTAGATTGGATCATACAAATGAATTAGAAAGGTTACATTCATGAGAATGAATTAGAATGGATCGTACGAATGAATTAGAATGGATCATAGGAATGAATTAGAATGGATCATGCAAATGAATTAGAATGGATACATTCGTGCGAATGAATTAGAATGGATCGTAGGAATGAATTAGAATGGATCGCACGAATGAATTAGAATTGTTACATTCGTGCGAATGAATTAGAATGGATCGTACGAATGGATTAGAATGGATTGTACGAATGGATTAGAATGGATCGTACGAATGAATTAGAATGGATCGTACAAATGAATTAGAAAGGTTACATTTGTGAGAATGAATTAGAATGGATCGTATGACTGAATTAGAATGGATCGTATGAATGGATTAAAATGGATCGTACGAATGGATTAGAATGGATCGTACGAATGGATTAGAATGGATCGTACGAATGGATTAGAATGGATCATACAAATGAATTAGAAAGGCTACATTCGTGAGAATGAATTAGAATGGATCGTACGAATGAATTAGAATGGATTATGCGAATGAATTTGAATGGATCGTACGAATGAATTAGAATGGATCGAACGATTAAATTAGAATGGATACAATATTCGAGCGAATGAATTGGAATAGATCGTAGGAATGAATTAGAATGGATCATACGAATGAATTTGAATGGATCGTACGAACGAATTAGAATGGATCATACGAACGAATTAGAATGGTTCGTATGAACGAATTAGAATGGATCGTACGAATGAATTAGAATGGATACATTCGAGCGAATGAATTAGAATGGATCGTACGAATGAATTAGAATGGATGATAGGAATGAATTAGAATGGATCGTGCAAATGAATTAGAATGGATACATTCGTGCGAATGAATTAGAATGGATATATTCGTGCAAATGAATTAGAATGGATCGTGCGAATGAATTAGAATGGATCGTGCGAATGAATTAGAATGGATCGTACAAACGAATTAGAATGGATCGTACGAATGAATTAGAATGGATCGTACGAATGAATTAAAATGGATCATGCGAATGAATTTGAATGGATCGTACGAATGAATTAGAATGGATCGAACGAATGAATTAGAATGGATACATTCGAGTGAATGAATTAGAATAGATTATAGGAATGAATTAGAATGGATCATACGAATGAATTAGAATGGATCGTGCGAATGAATTAGAATGGATTGTACGAATGAATTAGAATGGATCGGATGAATGAATTAGAATGGATCGTACAAATGAATTAGAATGGATCGTGCGAATGAATTAGAATGAATCGTACGAATGCATTAGAATGGATACATTCGTGCGAATGAATTATAAAGGATTGTACGAATGAATTAGAATGGATCATGCGAATGAATTAGAATGGATCGTACGA
Organism: Chamaelirium japonicum; assembly: GCA_947650365.1. Taxonomy (NCBI): domain Eukaryota; kingdom Viridiplantae; phylum Streptophyta; class Magnoliopsida; order Liliales; family Melanthiaceae; genus Chamaelirium; species Chamaelirium japonicum. The sequence goes on along the minus strand of OX393555.1, from coordinate 63,310,927 downwards.
ATAAATTAGAATGGATCGTACAAATGAATTAGAATGGATACATACAAATGAATTAGAAAGGTTACATTCGTGAGAATGAATTAGAATGGATCGTACGAATGAATTAGAATGGATCGTACGAATGAATTAGAATGGATACATTCGATCGAATGAATTAGAATGGATCGTACGAATGAATTAGAATGGACCATAGGAATGAATTAGAATGGATCGTGCAAATAAATTAGAATGGATCGTACGAATGGATTAGAATGGTTCGTACGAATGAATTTGAATGGATCATATAAATAAATTAGAAAGGTTACATTCGTAATAATGAATTAGAATGGATCGTGCGAATGAATTAGAATGGATCGTGTGAATGAATTAGAATAGATCGTATGAACGAATTAGAATGGATCATCCGAACGAATTAGAATGGATCGTATGAATGAATTAGAATGGATCGTACGAATGAATTTGAATGGATACATTCGAGCGAATGAATTAGAATGGATCGTACGAATGAATTAGAATGGATCATAGGAATGAATTAGAATGGATCGTGCAAATGAATTAGAATGGATACATTCGTGCGAATGAATTAGAATGGATCGCAGGAATGAATTGGAATGGATCGTACGAATGAATTAGAATGGTTACATTCGTGCGAATGAATTAGAATGGATCTTACGAATGAATTAGAATGGATCGTGCGAATGAATAAGAATGGATCGTATGATCTATTCTAATTCATTCGTATTATCAATTCTAATTCATTCGCATGATCCATTCTAATTCATTCGTACGATCCATTCTAATTCATTCGCACGAATGTAACCATTCTAATTCATTCATACGATCCATTCTAATTCATTCCTATGATCCATTCTAATTCATTCGCACGAATGTATCCATTCTAATTCATTTACATGATCCATTATAATTCATTCCTATGATCCATTCTAATTCATTCGTACGATCTATTCTAATTCATTCGCTCGAATGTATCCATTCTAATTCATTCGTACGATTCATTTTAATTCATTCGCACGATCCATTCTAATTTATTTGTACGATCCATTCTTATTCATTTATACGATCCATTATAATTCATTTGTACGAAGGAATTAAAATGGATCGTACGAATGGATTAGAATAGATCGTACGAATAAATTAGAATGGATCGTATGAACGAATTAGAATAGATCGTATTAACGAATTAGAATGGATCGTACGAATGAATTAGAATGGATACATTCGAGCGAATGAATTAGATGAATCGTACGAAAGAATTAGAATGGATCATCGGAATGAATTAGAATGGATCGTGCAAATGAATTAGAATGGATACATTCGTGCGAATGAATTAGAATGGATCGTAGGAATGAATTAGAATGGATCGTAAGAATGAATTTAAATGGTTACATTCGTGCGAATGAATTCGAATGGATCGTACGAATGGATTAGAATGGATCGTACGAATGCATTAGAATGGATCGTACAAATGAATTAGAAAGGTTATATTTGTGAGAATGAGTTAGAATGGATCGTACGAATGGATTAGAATGGATTGTACGAATGGATTAGAATGGATCATACGAATAGATTAGAATGGATCGTACGAATGAATTAGAATGGACCATACAAATGAATTAGAAAGGTTACATTCGTGAGAATGAATTAGAATGGATCGTATGAATGAGTTAGAATGGATCATGCGAATGAATTTAAATAGATCGTACGAATGAATTAGAATGGATCGAACGAATGAATTAGAATGGATACATTCGAGCGAATGAATTAGAATAGATCGTAGGAATGAATTAGAATGGATCATACGAATGAATTAGAATGGATCGTGCGAATGAATTAGAATGGATTGTACGAATGAATTAGAATGGATACATTCGTGCGAATGAATTAGAATGGATCGGACGAATGAATTAGAATGGATCGTACGATTCATTCTAATTCATTCATACGATCTATTCTAATGCATTCGTACGATTCATTCTAATTCATTCGCACGATCCATTCTAATTCATTTGTATGATCCATTCTAATTTATTTGCACGAATATACGATCCATTCTAATTTATTTGCAAGAATGTATCCATTCTAATTCATTCATACAATCCATTCTAATTTATTCGTACAAATGTATCTATTCTAATTCATTCGTACGATCCATTCTAATTCATTCGTACGATCCATTCTAATTCATTCGCACGAATGTATCCTTTCTATTTAATTCGTACGATCCATTCTAATTCATTCATACGATCCATTCTAATTCATTCGTATGATCCATTCTAATTCATTCCTATGATCTATTCTAATTTATTCACTCGAATGTGTCCATTCTAATTCATTCGTACGATCCATTCTTATTCAGTCGTACGATCCATTCTAATTCATTCGTATGATCAATTCTAATTCATTCGCACGATCTACTCTAATTCATTCTCACGAATGTAACCTTTCTAATTCATTTGTATGATCCATTCTAATTCATTCGTACGATCCGTTCTAATCCATTCGTACGATCTATTCTAATCCATTCGTACGATCCATTCTAATCCATTCGTACGATCCATTCTAATCCATTCGTACGATCCATTCTAATCCATTCGTACGTTCCATTCTAATTCATTCTCACAAATGTAACCTTTCTAATTCAATTGTACGATCCATTCTAATTAATTCGTACGATCCATTCTAATCCATACGTACGATCCATTCTAATCCATTCGTACGATCCATTCTAATTCATTCACACGAATGTAACCATTCTAATTCATTCATACGATCCATTCTAATTCATTCCTACGAATGAGTTAGAATGGATCATACGAATGAATTAGAATGGATCGTACAAATGAATTAGAATGGATCGAACAAATTAATTAGAATGGATACATTCGAGCGAATGAATTACAATAGATCGTAGGAATGAATTAGAATGGATCATACGAATGAATTAGAATGGATCGTGCGAATGAATTAGAATGGATTGTACGAATGAATTAGAATGGATATATTCGTGCGAATGAATTAGAATGGATCGGACGAATGAATTAGAACGGATCGTACGAATGAATTAGAATGGATCCTGCGAATGAATTAGAATGAATTGTACGAATGCATTAGAATGGATACATTCGTGCAAATGAATTAGAATGGATCGTACGAATGAATTAGAATGGATCGTACGAATGAATTAGAATGGATCGTGCGAATGAATTAGAATGGATCGTATGAATGAATTAGAATGGATACATACAAATGAATTAGAAAGGTTACATTCGTGAGAATGAATTAGAATGGATCGTACGAATGAATTAGAATGGATCGTACGAATATATTAGAATGGATACATTCGAGCGAATGAATTAGAATGGATCGTACGAATGAATTAGAATGGATCATAGGAATGAATTAGAATGGATCGTGCAAATGAATTAGAATGGATCGTACGAATAGATTAGAATGGATCGTACGAATGAATTAGAATGGATCATACAAATGAATTAGAAAGGTTACATTCGTGAGAATGAATTAGAATGGATCGTGCGAATGAATTAGAATGGATCGTGCGAATGAATTAGAATGGATCGTACGCAGGAATTAGAATGGATCGTACGAACGAATTAGAATGGATCGTATGAACGAATTAGAATGGATCGTACGAATGAATTAGAATGGATACATTCGAGCGAATGAATTAGAATGGATCGTACGAATGAATTAGAATGGATCATAGGAATGAATTAGAATGGATCGTGCAAATGAATTAGAATGGATACATTCGTGCGAATGAATTAGAATGGATCGTAGGAATGAATTAGAATGGATCGTATGAATGAATTAGAATGGTTACATTCGTGCGAATGAATTAGAATGGATCGTACGAATGAATTAGAATGGATCGGATAAATGAATAAGAATGGATCGTACGAATGCATTAGAATGGATCGTGCGAATGAATTAGAATGAATCGTACGAACGCATTAGAATGGATCGTACGAATGAATTAGAATGAATCGTACGATCCATTCTAATTCATTCTTCCGATCCATTCTAATTCATTCGCACAAATGTATCCATTCTAATTCATTCATACAATCCATTCTAATTCATTCGCACGATCCATTCTAATTCATTTGTATGATCCATTCTAATTCATTCCTACGATCTATTCTAATTCATTCACTCGAATGTATCCATTCTAATTCATTCATTCAATCCATTGTAATTCATTCGTATGATCCATTCAAATTCATTCGCATGATCCATTCTAATTCATTCGTACGATCCATTCTAATTCATTCTCACGAATGTAACCTTTCTAATTCATTTGTATGATCCATTCTAATCCATTCGTACGATCCATTCTAATCCATTAGTACGATCCATTCTAATCCATTCATACGATCCATTCTAATGCATTCGTACGATCCATTCTAATTCATTCTCACAAATGTAACCTTTCTAATTCATTTGTACGATCCATTCTAATTCATTCGTACGATCCATTCTAATCCATTCGTACGATCCATTCAAATCCATTCGTACGATCCATTCTAATTCATTCGCACGAATGTAACCATTCTATTTCATTCGTACGATCCATTCTAATTCATTCCTACGATCCATTCTAATTCATTCACACGAATGTATCCATTCTAATTCATTTGCACGACCCATTCTAATTTATTCCTATGATCCATTCTAATTCATTCGTATGATCCATTCTAATTCATTCGCTCGAATGTATCCATTCTAATTCATTCGTACGATCCATTCTAATTCATTCGTACGATCCATTCTAATCCATTCGTACGATCCATTCTATTTCATTCGTACAATGTGTTCTAATCCATTCGTACGATCCATTCTAATCCATTCGTACGATCCTTTCTAATTCATTTGTACGAATGGATCCATTCTGATTCATTAGTACGATCCATTCTAATTCATTCTTACATTCCATTCTAATTCATTCGCACGAATGTATCCATTGTAATTCATTCGCACAATCCATTCTAATTCATTCGTACGATCCATTCTAATTCATTCATATGATCCATTCTAACTCATTCGGTTGATCCATTCTAATTCATTCGTACGATCCATTCTAATTCATTCGCACGATCCATTCTAATTTATTCGTACGATCCATTCTAATTCATTCGTATGATCTATTCTAATTTATTCTCATGATCCATTCTAATTCATTCGTACGATCCATTCTAATTCATTCGTACAATCCATCCAAATTCATTCGTACGATGCAATCTAATTCATTCGCACAAATGTATCTATTCTAATTTATTCGTACAAAGCGTTCTAATCCATTCGTACGATCCATTCTAATCCATTCGTACGATCCATTCTAATTCATTCGCACGAATGTAACCATTCTAATTCATTTATATGATCTATTCTAATTCATTCGTACGATCCATTCTAATTCTTTCGTCCGATCCATTCTAATTCATTCACACGAATTTATCCATTCTAATTCATTCGTACGATCCATTCTAATTCATTCGTACAATCCATTCTAATAAATTCGCACGATCCATTCTAATTCAGTCGTATGAATGTATCCATTTTAATTCATTCGTACGATCCATTCTAATTCATTCGTACGATCCTATTCATTCGTACGATCCATTCTAATTCATTCGTACGATCGATTCTAATTCATTCGCACGATCCATTCTAATTCATTTGTACGATCCACTCTAATTCATTCGTATGATCCATTCTAATTTATTCGTTCAAATATATCTATTCTAATTCATTCGTACGATCCATTCTAATTCATTCGCACGATCCATTCTAATTCATTCGTACGATCCATTCTAATTTATTCGTACAATCCATTCTAATTCAGTCGTATGAATCTATCCATTTTAATTCATTCGTACGATCCATTCTAATTCATTCGTGCGATCTAATTCATTCGTACGATCCGTTCTAATTCATTTGTACGATCTAATTCATTCGTACGATCCATTCTAATTCATTCGTACGATCGATTCTAATTCATTCGCACGATCCATTCTAATTCATTCGTACGATCCATTCTAATTCGTTCGTATGATCCATTCTAATTTATTTGTTCAAATATATCCATTCTAATTCATTCGTATGATCTATTCTAATTCATTCGCACGATCCATTCTAATTCATTCGTACGATCCATTCTAATTCATTCGTATGATCAATTCTAATTCATTCGCACGATCCATTCTAATTTATTTGTATGATCTATTCTAATTCATTCGTACGATCCATTCTAATTCATTCGCACGAATGTATCCATTCTAATTCATTCGTACGATCCATTCTAATTCATTCGCACTATCCATTCTAATTCATTCGTACGATCCATTCTAATTCATTCGTACGATCCATTCTAATTAATTCGCACAAATGTATCCATTCTAATTCATTCGTACGATCTATTCAAATTCAATCGTATGGTCCATTCTAATTCATTTGCACAAATGTATACATTTTAATTCATTCGTACGATCCATTCTAATTTATTCATACGATCCATTCTAATTCATTCGCATGATCCATTCTAATTCATTCGTACGATCCATTCTAATTCATTCGCATGAATATATCTATTATAATTCATTCGTATGATCCATTCTAATTTATTCGCACGATCTATTCTAATTCATTCGTACGATCCATTCTAATTCATTCGTACGATCCATTCTAATTCATTTGCACGAATGTATCATACTAATGAATTAAAATGGATCATGCGAATGAATTAAAATGGATCGTACAAATGAATTAGAATGGATCGCGCGAATGAATTAGAATGGATCGTATGAACGAATTAGAATGGATCGTACGAACGAATTAGAATGGATCGTACGAATGAATTAGAATGGATACATTCGAGCGAATGAATTAGAATGGATCGTATGAATGAATTAGAATGGATCATAGGAATGAATTAGAATGGATCGTGCAAATGAATTAGAATGGATACATTCGTGCGAATGAATTAGAATGGATCGTAGGAATGAATTAGAATGGATCGTACCAATGAATTAGAATGGTTACATTCGTGCGAATGAATTAGAATGGATCGTACGAATGGATTAGAATGGATCGTACGAATGGATTAGAATGGATCGTACGAATGAATTAGAATGGATCGTACGAATGAATTAGAAAGGTTACATTTGTGAGAATGAATTAGAATGGATCGTACGAATGAATTAGAATGGATCGTACGAATGGATTAAAATGGATCATACGAATGGATTATAATGGATCGTACGAATGAATTAGAAAGGTTATATTCCTGAGAATGAATTAGATTGGATCGTACGAATGAATTAGACTGGATCATGCGAATAAATTTGAATGGATCGTACGAATGAATTAGAATGGATCGAACGAATGAATTAGAATAGATACATTCAAGCGAATGAATTACAATAGATCATAGGAATGTATTAGAATGGATCATACGAATGAATTAGAATGAATTAGAATGGATCGTAGGAATGAATTAGAATAGATCGTAGGAATGAATTAGAATGGATCGTACGAATGAGTTTGAATGGTTACATTCGTGCGAATGAATTAAAATGGATCGTACGAATGGATTAGAATGGATCGTACGAATGGAATAAAATGGATCGTACGAATGAATTAGAATGGATCGTACAAATGAATTAGAAAGGTTACATTTGTGAGAATGAGTTAGAATGGATCGTACGAATGGATTAGAATGGATCGTACGAATGGATTTGAATGGATCGTACGAATGGATTAGAATGGATCATACGAATGAATTAGAATGGATCATACAAATGAATTAGAAAGATTACATTCGTGTGAATGAATTAGAATGGATCGTACGAATGAATTAGAATGGATCATGCGATTGAATTTGAATGGATCGTACGAATGAATTAGAATGGATCGAACGAATGAATTAGAATGGATACATTCGAGCGAATGAATTAGAATAGATCGTAGGAATGAATTAGAATGGATCATATGAATGAATTAGAATGGATCGTGCGAATGAATTAGAATGGATTGTACGAATGAATTAGAATGGCTACATTCGTGCGAATGAATTAGAATGGATTGTACAATTCATTCTAATTCATTCGTATGATCCATTCTAATGCATTCGTACGATTCATTCTAATTCATTCGCACGATCCATTCTAATTCATTCGTACGATCCATTCTAAATCTTTCGCACGATCCATTGTAATTCATTCGTACGATCCATTCTAATTCATTCGCACGAATGTAACCATTCTAATTTATTTGTATGATCTATTCTAATTCATTCCTACGATCCATTATAATTCATTCGCTCGAATGTATCCATTCTAATTCATTTGCACGATCCATTCTAGTTCATTCATATGATCCATTCTAATTCATTCGTACGATCCATTCTAATTCAATCGCTCGAATCTATCCATTCTAATTCATTCGTACGATCCATTCTAATTCGTTCATACGATCCATTCTAATTCGTTTGTACGATCCATTCTAATTCGTTCGTACGATCCATTCTAATTCGTTCGTACGATCCATTCTAATTCATTCGCACGATCCATTCTAATTCATTCTCACAAAGGTAACCTTTCTAATTCATTTGTATTATCCATTCTAATTCATTCGTACGATCCATTCTAATCCATTCGTACGATCCATTCTAATACATTTGCACAATCCATTTTAATTCATTCCTATGATCCATTCTAATTCATTCGTACGATCTATTCTAATTCATTCGCTCGAATGTATCCATTCTAATTCATTCGTACGATCCATTCTAATTCATTCGTACGATCCATTCTAATTCATTCTCACGAATGTAACCTTTCTAATTCATTTGTATGGATCCATTCTAATTCATTCGTACGATCCATTCTAATTCATTCGCACGATCCATTCTAATTCATTCGTACGATGCATTCTAATTCATTCGCACGATCCATTCTAATTCATTCGTACGATCCATTCTAATTCATTCGCACGAATGTATCCATTCTAATGCATTCGTACGATTCATTCTAATTCATTCGTACAATCCATTCTAATTCATTCGCACGATCCAATCTAATTCATTCGCACGATCCATTCTAATTCATTCCTACGAACTTTTCTAATTCATTCGCTCAAATGTATCCATTCTAATTAATTCGTTCGATCCATTCTAATTCATTTGTACGATCCATTCTAATTCATTAGTATGATCCATTCTAACTCATTCGTAGGAATGAATTAGAATGGATCGTACGAATGAATTAGAATGGTTACATTCGTGCGAATAAATTAGAATGGATCGTACGAATGGATTAGAATGGATCGTACGAATGGATTAGAATGGATCGTACGAATGAATTAGAATGGATCGTACAAATAAATTAGAAAGGTTACATTTGTGAGAATGAATTAGAATGGATCGTACGAATGGATTAGAATGGATCGTATGAATGGATTAGAATGGATCATACAAATGAATTAGAAAGGTTACATTCGTGAGAATGAATTAGAATGGATCGTGCGAATGAATTAGATTTGATCATACTAATGAATTAAAGTGGATCGTATGAAAGAATAAGAATGGATCGTACGAATGATTTAGAATGGATACATTCGAGCGAATGAATTAGAATAGTTCATGGGAATGAATTAGAATGGATCATACGAATGAATTAGAATGGATCGTATGAATGAATTAGAATGGATCGTACGAATTAATTAGAATGGATACATTCGTGCGAATGAATTAGAATGGATCGTATGAATGAATTAGAATGGATCGTACAAATGAATTAGAATGAATCGTACAAATGGATCATTCGAATGAATTAGAATGGATACATTTGTACGAATAAATTAGAATGGATTGTACGAATGAATTAGAATGGATACATTCTTGCGAATAAATTAGAATGGATCGTATATTCGTGCAAATAAATTAGAATGGATCATACGAATGAATTAGAATGGATCGTGCGAATGAATTAGAATGAATCGTACGAATGCATTAGAATGGATCGTACGAATGAATTAGAATGAATCCTACGATCCATTCTAATTCATTCGTCCGATCCATTCTAATTCATTCGCACGAATGAATCCATTCTAATTCATTCGTACAATCCATTCTAATTCATTCGTACGATCCACTCTTATTCATTCATACGATCCATTCTAATTCATTCGTACGATCCATTCTAATTCATTCGTACGATCCATTCTAATTCATTCGCACGAATGTATCCATTCTAATTAATTCGTACGATCCATTCTAATTCATTCATACCATCCATTCTAATTCATTTGTATGATCCATTCTAATTCATTCCTACGATCTATTCTAATTCATTCGCTCGAATGTATCCATTCTAATTCATTCGTACGATCCATTCTTATTCATTCGTACGATCCATTCTAATTCATTCGTATGATCAATTCTAATTCATTCGCACGATCCATTCTAATTCATTCTCACGAATGTAACCTTTCTAATTCATTTGTATAATCCATTCTAATTTATTCGTACGATCCATTCTAATCCATTCGTACGATCCATTCTAATCCATTCGTATGATCCATTCTAATCCATTTGTACGATCCATTCTAATTCATTCGTACGATCATTTCTAATTCATTCTCACAAATGTAACCTTTCTAATTCATTTGTACGATCCATTCTAATACATTCGTACGATCCATTCTAATTCATTCGTACGATCCATTCTAATTCAATCGTACGATCCATTCTAATTCATTCGTTCGATCCATTCTAATTCATTCGCACGAATATATCCATTCTAATTCATTCGTACGATCGATTCTAATTCGTTCATACGATCCATTCTAATTCGTTCGTACGATCCATTCTAATACGTTCGCATGAATATATCTATTCTAATTCATTCGTATGATCCATTCAAATTCATTCGTACGATCCACTCTAATTCATTCGTACAATCCATTCAAATTCATTCATACGATGCAATCTAATTCATTCGCACAAATGTATCTATTCTAATTCATTCGTATAATGAGTTCTAATCCATTCGTACGATCCATTCTAATATATTCGTACGATCCATTCTAATTCATTCGCACGAAAGTAACCATTCTAATTCATTCGTATGATCCATTCTAATTCATTCGTAAGTTCCATTCTATTTCATTCATATGATCCATTCTAATTCATTCGTATGATCCATTCTAACTCATTCGTAGGAAGTACGATCCATTCTAATCCATTCGTACGATACATTCTAATTCATTCGTACAATGCGTTCTAATCCATTCGTACAATCCATTCTAATTCATTCGTACGATCAATTCTAATTCATTTGTACGAATGAATTAGAATGGATCATACGAATGGATTAGAATGGATCGTATGAATGAATTAGAATGGATCGTACGAATGAATTAGAATGGATACATTCGAGCGAATGAATTAGAATGGATCGTACGAATGAATTAGAATGGATACATTTGTGCGAATGAATTAGAATGGATCGTACGAATGAATTAGAATGGATCATGCGAATGAATTTGAATGGATCGTACGAATGAATTAGAATGGATCGAATGAATGAATTAGAATGGATACATTCGATCGAATGAATTAGAATAGATCGTAGGAATGCATTAGAATGGATCATACGAATGAATTAGAATGGATCGTGCGAATGAATTAGAATGGATTGTACGAATGAATTAGAATGGATACATTCGTGCGAATGAATTAGAATGGATCATACGAATGGATTAGAATGGATCGTACGAATGAATTAGAATGGTTACATTCATTCTAATTCATTCTTACAATCCATTCTAATTTATTCGTACAAATGTATCCATTCTAATTCATTCGTAGGATCCATTCTAATTCATTCGTACGATTCATTCTAATTCATTCGTACGAACCATTCTAATTCATTTGTACGATCCATTCTAATTCATTCGCACGAATATATCCATTCTAATTCATTCGTACAATCCATTCAAATTCATTCGCACGATCCATTCTAATTCATTCGTATGATCCATTCTAATTCATTCCTATGATCTATTCTAATTCATTCGCTCGAATGTATCCAATCTAATTCATTCGTTCGATCCATTCTAATTCATTATTACGATCCATTCAAATTCATTCGCATGATCCATTCTTATTCATTCGTACGATCCATTCTAATTCATTCTCACGAATGTAACCTTTCTAATTCATTTGTATGATCCATTCTAATTCATTCGTACGATCCATTCTAATCCATTCGTACGATCCATTGTAATTCATTCATACAATCCATTCAGATTCATTCGCACAAATGTAACCATTCAAATTCATTCGTACGATCCATTCTAATTAATTCGCACGATCCATTCTAATTCAGTCGTATGAATGTATCCATTTTAATTCATTCGTACGATCAATTCTAATTCATATGATCCATTCTAATCCATTCGTACGATCCATTCTAATCCATTCGTACGATCCATTCTAATTCATTCGCACGAATGTAACCATTCTAATTCATTCATACGATCCATTCTAATTCATTCCTACGATCCATTCTAATTCATTTGCACGAATGTATCGATTCTAATTCATTTGCACGATCCATTCTAATTCATTCCTATGATCCATTCTAATTCATTCGTACGATCCATTCTAATTCATTCGCTTGAATGTATCCATTCTAATTCATTCGTACGATCCATTCTAATTCATTCGTACGATCCATTCTAATTCGTTCATACGATCCATTCTAATTCGTTCGTACGATCCATTCTAATTCATTCGTACGATCCATTTTAATTCATTCGTATGATCAATTCTAATTCATTCGCACGATCCATTCTAATACATTCGTACGATCAATTCTAATTCATTCGCACGAATGTAACCATTCTAATTCATTCGTACGATCCATTCTAATTCATTCCTACGATCCATTCTAATTCATTCGCACGAATGTATCCATTCTAATTCATTTGCACGATCCATTCTAATTCATTCCTATGATCCATTCTAATTCATTCGTACGATCCATTCTAATTCATTCGCTCGAATGTATCCATTCTAATTCATTCGTACGATTCATTCTAATTCATTCGCACGATCCGTTCTAATTCATTCGTACGATCCATTCTTATTCATTCATACGATCCATTCTAATTTATTTGTACGAATGAATTAGAATGGATCGTATGAATGGATTAGAATGGATCGTACGAATGAATTAGAATGGATCGTACGAACGAATTAGAATGGATCGTACGAATGAATTAGAATGGATCGTACGAATGAATTAGAATGGATACATTCGAGCGAATGAATTAGAATGGATCATACGAATGAATTAGAATGGATCATAGGAATGAATTAGAATGGATCGTGCAAATGAATTAGAATGGATTAATTTGTGCGAATGAATTAGAATTGATCGTAGGAATGAATTAGAATGGATCGTACGAATGAATTAGAATGGTTACATTCGTGCGAATGAATTAGAATGGATCGTACGAATGGATTAGAATGGTTCGTACGAATGGATTAAAATGGATCGTACGAATAAATTAGAATGGATCGTACAAATGAAATAGAAAGGTTACATTTGTGAGAATGAATTAGAATAGATCGTACGAATGAATTAGAGTGGATCGTATAAATGGGATCGTACGAATGGATTAGAATGGATCGTACGAATGTATTAGAATGGATCATACAAATGAATTAGAATGGATCATACAAATGAATTAGAAAGGTTACATTCGTGGGAATGAATTAGAATGGATCGTACGAATGAATTAGAAAGGATCAGGCGAATGAATTTGAATGGATCGTATGAATGAATTAGAATGGATCGAACGAATGAATTAGAATGGAAACATTCGAGCGAATGAATTAGATTAGATCGTAGAAATGAATTAGAATGGATCATACGAATGAATTAGAATGGATCGTACGAATGAATTAGAATGGATCGGACGAATGAATTAGAATGGATCGTACGATTCATTCTTATTCATTCGTACGATCCATTCTAATGCATTCGTACGATTCATTCTAATACATTCGCACGATCCATTCTAATTCATTCGTATGATCCATTCTAATTTATTTGCACGAATATACGATCCATTCTAATTTATTCGCAAGATTGTATCCATTCTAATTCATTCGTACAATCCATTCTAATTTATTCGTACAAATGTATGCATTCTAATTCATTCGTACGATCCATTCTAATTCATTCGTACGATTCATTCTAATTCATTCGCACGATCCATTCTAATTCATTCGTACGATCGATTCTAATTCATTCGCATGAATGTATCCATTCTAATTCATTCGTACAGTCCATTCTAATTCATTCGCACGATCCATTCTAATTCATTCGTATGATCCATTCTAATTCTTTCAATGAATTAGAATGGATACATTCATGCGAATGAATTAGAATAGATCGGACGAACGAATTAAAATGGATCGTACGATTCATTCTAATTCGTTCGTACGATCCATTCTAATTCATTCGTATGATCCATTCTAACTCATTCGGTGGGACCATTCTAATTCATTCGTACGATCCATTCTAATTCATTCGCACTATCCATTCTAATTCATTCGCACGATCCATTCTAATTCATTCTTACGATCCATTCTAATTCATTCGCACGAATGTATCCATTCTAATTCATTTGTACGATCCATTCTAATTCATTCGTACAATGCTTTCTAATCCATTCGTACGATCCATTCTAATTCATACCTATGATCCATTCTAATTCATTCGTACGATCCATTCTAATTCATTCGCTCGAATGTATCCATTCTAATTTATTCGTACGATCCATTCTAATTCGTTCATACGATCCATTCTAATTCGTTCGTACGAATGTATCCATTCTAATTCATTCGCACGATCCATTCTAATCCATTCGTACGATCCATTGTAATTCATTCGTACAAATAAATTAGAATGGATCGTATGAAGGAATAAGAATGGATCGTACGAATGAATTAGAATGGATCGTGCGAATGAATTAGAATGAATCGTACGAATGCATTAGAATGGATACATTCGTGCGAATGAACTAGAATGGATCGTACAAATGAATTAGAATGGATCATACAAATGAATTAGAAAGGTTACATTCATAAGAATGAATTAGAATGGATCATACGAATTAATTAGAATGGATCATGCGAATGAATTTGAATGGATCGTACGAATGAATTAGAATGGATCGAATGAATGAATTAGAATGGATACATTCGAGCGAATGAATTAGAATGGATCGTATGAATGAATTAGAATGGATCGTGCGAATGAATTAGAATGGATCGTACGAATGGATTAGAATGGATCGTACGAATGGATTAGAATGGATCATGCGAATGAATTAGAATGCATCATACGAATTAATTAGAATGGATCGTGCGAATGAATTAGAATGCATTCGTACGATCCATTCTTATTCATTCATACGATCCATTCTAATTCATTTGCACAATCCATTCTAATTCATTCGTACGATCCATTCTAATTAATTCGTATGATCCATTCAAACTCATTCGGTGGATCCATTCTAATTCATTCGTACGATCCATTCTAATTCATTCGCATGATCCATTCTAATTTATTCGTACGATCCATTCTAATTCATTCGTACGATCTATTCTAATTCATTCGCACGAATGTAATCATTCTAATTTATTCGTACGATTCATTCAAATTCATTCGTATGAGCTATTCTAATTCATTCGTACGATCCATTCTAATTCATTCGTACGATCCATTGTAATTCATTCATAAAATCCATTCAGATTCATTCGCACAAATGTATCCATTCAAATTTATTCGTACGGTCCATTCTAATTAATTCGCACGATCCATTCTAATTCAGTCATATGAATGTATCCATTTTAATTCATTCGTACGATGCATTCTAATTCATTCGTACGATCCATTCTAATCCATTCGTACGATCCATTGTAATTCATTCATACAATCCATTCAGATTCATTCGCACAAATGTATCGATTCAAATTCATTCGTACGATCCATTCTAATTAATTCGCACGATCCATTCTAATTCAGTCGTATGAATGTATCCATTTTAATTCATTCGTACGATCAATTCTAATTCATATGATCCATTCTAATCCATTCGTACAATCCATTCTAATCCATTCGTATGATCCATTCTAATTCATTCGCACGAATGTAACCATTCTAATTCATTCATACGATCCATTCTAATTCATTCCTACGATCCATTCTAATTCGTTCGTACGATCCATTCTAATTCATTCGTACAATCCATTTTAATTCATTCGTATGATCAATTCTAATTCATTTGCACGATCCATTCTAATACATTCGTACGATCAATTCTAATTCATTCGCACGAATGTAACCATTCTAATTCATTCGTACGATCCATTCTAATTCATTCCTACGATCCATTCTAATTCATTCGCACGAATGTATCCATTCTAATTCATTTGCACGATCCATTCTAATTCATTCCTATGATCCATTCTAATTCATTCGTACGATCCATTCTAATTCATTCGCTCGAATGTATCCATTCTAATTCATTCGTACGATTCATTCTAATTGATTCGCACGATCCGTTCTAATTCATTCGTACGATCCATTCTTATTCATTCATACGATCCATTCTAATTCATTTGTACGAATGAATTAGAATGGATCGTACGAATGGATTAGAATGGATCGTACGAATGAATTAGAATGGATCGTACGAACGAATTAGAATGGATCGTACGAATGAATTAGAATGGATCGTACGAATGAATTAGAATGGATACATTCGAGCGAATGAATTAGAATGGATCATACGAATGAATTAGAATGGATCATAGGAATGAATTAGAATGGATCGTGCAAATGAATTAGAATGGATTAATTCGTGCGAATGAATTAGAATTGATCGTAGGAATGAATTAGAATGGATCGTACGAATGAATTAGAATGGTTACATTCGTGCGAATGAATTAGAATGGATCGTACGAATGGATTAGAATGGATCATACGAATGGATTAAAATGGATCGTACGAATAAATTAGAATGGATCGTACAAATGAAATAGAAAGGTTACATTTGTGAGAATGAATTAGAATAGATCGTACGAATGAATTAGAGTGGATCGTATAAATGGGATCGTACGAATGGATTAGAATGGATCGTACGAATGTATTAGAATGGATCGTACAAATGAATTAGAATGGATCATACAAATGAATTAGAAAGGTTACATTCGTGGGAATGAATTAGAATGGATCATACGAATGAATTAGAATGGATCAGGCGAATGAATTTGAATGGATCGTATGAATGAATTAGAATGGATCGAACGAATGAATTAGAATGGATACATTCGAGCGAATGAATTAGAATAGATCGTAGAAATGAATTTGAATGGATCATACGAATGAATTAGAATGGATAATACGAATGAATTAGAATGGATCGGACGAATGAATTAGAATGGATCGTACGATTCATTCTTATTCATTCGTACGATCCATTCTAATGCATTCGTACGATTCATTCTAATTCATTCGCACGATCCATTCTAATTCATTCGTATGATCCATTCTAATTTATTTGCACGAATATACGATCCATTCTAATTTATTCGCAAGAATGTATCCATTCTAATTCATTCGTACAATCCATTCTAATTTATTCGTACAAATGTATCCATTCTAATTCATTCGTACGATCCATTCTAATTCATTCGTACGGTTCATTCTAATTCATTCGCACGATCCATTCTAATTCATTCGTACGATCGATTCTAATTCATTCGCATGAATGTATCCATTCTAATTCATTCGTACAATCCATTCTAATTCATTCGCACGATCCATTCTAATTCATTCATATGATCCATTCTAATTCTTTCAAAGAATTAGAATGGATACATTCATGCGAATGAATTAGAATGGATCGGACGAACGAATTAAAATGAATCGTACGATTCATTCTAATTCGTTCGTACGATCCATTCTAATTCATTCGTATGATCCATTCTAACTCATTCGGTGGGACCATTCTAATTCATTCGTACGATCCATTCTAATTCATTCACACTATCCATTCTAATTCATTCACACGATCCATTCTAATTCATTCTTACGATCCATTCTAATTCATTCGCACGAATGTATCCATTCTAATTCATTTGTACGATCCATTCTAATTCATTCGTACAATGCTTTCTAATCCATTCGTACGATCCATTCTAATTCATACCTATGATCCATTCTAATTCATTCGTACGATCCATTCTAATTCATTCGCTCGAATGTATCCATTCTAATTTATTCGTACGATCCATTCTAATTCGTTCATACGATCCATTCTAATTCGTTCGTACGAATGTATCCATTCTAATTCATTCGCACGATCCATTCTAATCCATTCGTACGATCCATTGTAATTCATTCGTACAAATAAATTAGAATGGATCGTATGAATGAATAAGAATGGATCGTACGAATGAATTAGAATGGATCGTGCGAATGAATTAGAATGAATCGTACGAATGCATTAGAATGGATACATTCGTGCGAATGAACTAAAATGGATCGTACGAATGAATTAGAATGGATCATACAAATGAATTAGAAAGGTTACATTCATAAGAATGAATTAGAATGGATCATACGAATTAATTAGAATGGATCATGCGAATGAATTTGAATGGATCGTACGAATGAATTAGAATGGATCGAACGAATGAATTAGAATGGATACATTCGAGCGAATGAATTAGAATGGATCGTATGAATGAATTAGAATGGATCGTGCGAATGAATTAGAATGGATCGTACGAATGGATTAGAATGGATCGTACGAATGGATTAGAATGGATCATGCGAATGAATTAGAATGCATCATACGAATTAATTAGAATGGATCTTGCGAATGAATTAGAATGCATTCGTACGATCCATTCTTATTCATTCATACGATCCATTCTAATTCATTTGCACAATCCATTCTAATTCATTCGTACGATCCATTCTAATTCATTCGTATGATCCATTCAAACTCATTCGGTGGATCCATTCTAATTCATTCGTACGATCCATTCTAATTCATTCGCATGATCCATTCTAATTTATTCGTACGATCCATTCTAATTCATTCGTACGATCTATTCTAATTCATTCGCACGAATGTAACCATTCTAATTTATTCGTACGATTCATTCAAATTCATTCGTATGAGCTATTCTAATTCATTCGTACGATCCATTCTAATTCATTTGTACGATCCATTGTAATTCATTCATAAAATCCATTCAGATTCATTCGCACAAATGTATCCATTCAAATTTATTCGTACGGTCCATTCTAATTAATTCGCACGATCCATTCTAATTCAGTCATATGAATGTATCCATTTTAATTCATTCGTACGATCCATTCTAATTCATTCGTACGATCTAATTCATTCGTACGATCCATTCTAATTCATTCGTACGATCGATTCTAATTCATTCGCACGATCCATTCTAATTCATTCGTACGATCCATTCTAATTCATTTGTATGATCCATTATAATTTATTCATTCAAATATATCCATTCTAATTCATTCGTACGATCCATTCTAATTCATTCGCACGATCCATTCTATTTCATTCGCACGAATGTATCCATTCTAATTCATTTGCACGATCCATTCTAATTCATTCGTATGATCAATTCTTATTCATTCATACGATCCATTCTAATTCATTCGCACAATCCATTCTAATTCATTCGTACGATCCATTCTAATTCATTTGTACGAATGAATTAGAATGGATCGTACGAATGGATTAGAATGGATCGTACGAATGAATTAGAATGGATCGTACGAACGAATTAGAATGGATCATATGAACGAATTAGAATGGATCCTACGAATGAATTAGTATGGATACATTTGAGTGAATGAATTAGAATGGATCGTACGAATGAATTAGAATGGATCGTACGAATGAATTAGAATGGATCATACGAATGAATTAGAATCGATCGTGTGAATGAATTAGAATGGATCGTACGAATGAATTAGAATGGATACATTTGTGCGATGAATAAGAATGGAGCGTACGAATGAATTAGAATGGAGCGTACGAATGAACTAGAATGGATACATTCGTGCGAATGAATTAGAATGGATCATATGAAAGAATTAGAATGGATCGTGTGAATGGATCGTGCAAATGAATTAGAATGGATCGTACGAACGAATTAGAATGGATCATATGAACTAATTAGAATGTATCGTACGAATGAATTAGAATGGATCGAACGAATGAATTAGAATGGATTGTGCGAATGAATAAGAATGGATCGTATGAATGAATAAGAATGGATCGTACGAATGAATTAGAATGGATCGTGCAAATGAATTAGAATGGATACATTCGTGCAAATAATCCATTCTAATTCATTCGTACGATCCACTCTAATTTATTCCTACGATCCATTCTAATTCATTCGCACGAATGTATCCATTCTAATTAATTCGTACGATCCATTCTAATTCATTCGTATGATCCATTCTTATTCAGTCGCACGATCCAGTCTAATTGATTCGCATGATCCATTCTAATTCATTCGCACGATCCATTCTAATTTATTTGTACGATCCATTCTAATTCATTCGTACGATCTAATCTAATTCATTCGCACGAATGTAACCATTCTAATTCATTCGTACGATTCATTCTAATTCATTCGTATGAGCTATTCTAATTTATTCGTACGATCCAATCTAATTCATTCGTACGATCCTTTGTAATTCATTCATACAATCCATTCAGATTCATTCGCACAAATGTATCCATTCAAATTCATTCGTACGATCCATTCTAATTAATTCGCACGATCCATTCTAATTCAGTCGTATGAATGTATCCATTTTAATTCATTCGTACGATCCATTCTAATTCATTCGTATGATCTAATTCATTCGTACGATCCATTCTAATTTATTCGTACGATCGATTCTAATTTATTCACACGATCCATTCTAATTTATCCATACAGTCCATTCAGATTCATTCGCACAAATGTATCCATTCAAATTCATTCGTACGATCCATTCTAATTCATTCATATGATCCATTCTAATTCATTCGTACGATCCATTCCATTCGTACGATCCATTCTAATTCATTCGTACGATCCATTCTAATTCATTCACTCGAATGTATCCATTCTAATTCATTCGTACGATCCATTCTAATTCATTCGTACGATCCATTCTAATCTATTCATCTGATCAATTCTAATTCATTCGCACGATCCATTCTAATTCATTCTCACGAATGTAACCCTTCTAATTCATTTGTATGATCCATTCTAATTCATTCGTACGATCCATTCTAATCCATTCGTACAATCCATTCTAATCCATTCGTACGATCCATTCTAATTCATTCGCACGAATGTAACAATTCTAATTCATTCGTACGATTCATTCTAATCCATTCGTACGATTCATTCTAATCCATTCGTACGATCCATTCTAATTGATTCGCTCGAATGTATCCATTCTAATTCATTCGTACAATCCATTCTAATCCATTCGTACGATCCATTCTAAACCATTCATACGATCCATTCTAATTCATTCGCGCGAATGTAACCATTCTAATTCATTCATACGATCCATTCTAATTCATTCCTACGATCCATTCTAATTCATTCATATGATCAATTCTAATTCATTCGCACGATCCATTCTAATTCATTCGTACGATCCATTCTAATTCATTCGCACGAATGTAACCATTCTAATTCATTCGTACGATCCATTCTAATTCATTCGCATGATACATTCTAATTCATTCGCACAAATGTAACAATTCTAATTCATTCGGTGGATCCATTCTAATTCATTCGTATGATCCATTCTAATCCATTCGTACGATCCATTCTAATCCATTCGTACGATCCATTCTAATTCATTCATACAATGCGTTCTAATCCATTCGTACGATCCATTCTAATTCATTCGTACGATCCATTCTAATTTATTTGTACGATCCATTCTAATTCATTCATACGATCCATTCTAATTCATTCGTACGATCCATTCTAATCCATTCTAATTCATTCGCTAGAATGTATCCATTCTAATTCATTCGTACGATCTATTCTTATTCATTCATACGATCTATTCTAATTCATTCGCACGATCCATTCTAATCCATTCGTACGATCCATTATAATTCATTCGTACGAACCATTCAAATTCATTCGCATGATCCATTCTAATTCATTCGCACGATCCATTCTAATTCGTTCGTATGATCCATTCTAATTCATTCGTACGATCCATTCTAATTCATTTGTATGAATGGATCCATTCTAATTCATTAGTACGATCCATTCTAATTCATTCTTACATTCCATTCTAATTCATTCGCACGAATGTATCCATTCTAATTCATTCGCACAATCCATTCTAATTCATTCGTACGATCCAGTCCAATCCATTCGTACGATCCAGTCTAATCTATTCGTATGATCCATTCTAATTCATTCGTACGATCTATTCTAATTCATTCGCTCGAATGTATCCATTCTAATTCATTCGTTAGAATGGATACATTCGTGCAAATGAACTAGAATTGATCGTACGAATGAATTAGAATGGATCGTGCGAATGAATTAGAATTGATCATACGAATGAATTAGAATAGATCGTACGAATGAATTAGAATGGATCGTACGAATGAATTTGAAGGGATACATTCGTGCGAATGAATTAGAATGGATCGTACGAATGGATTAGAATGGATCGTACGAATAGATTAGAACGCATTGTAGGAATGAATTAGAATAGATACATTTGTGCGAATGAATTAGATTGCATCGTACGAATGAATTTGAATGGATTGTGCGAATGAATTAGAATGGATATATTTGAATGTATCCATTCTAATTCGTTCGTACGATTCATTCATTCATATGAGCTATTCTAATTCATTCGTATAATCCATTCTAATTCATTCGTACGATCCATTCTAATCCATTCGTACGATACATTCTAATTCATTCGTACAATGCGTTCTAATCCATTCGTACGATCCATTCTAATTCATTCGTACGATCCATTCTAATTCATTTGTACGAATGGATCCATTCTAATTCATTAGTACGATCCATTCTAATTCATTCTTACATTCCATTCTAATTCATTCGCACGAATGTATCCATTCTAATTCGTTTGAATAATCCATTCTAATTCATTCGTACGATCAATTCTAATCCATTCGTACAATCCATTCTAATCCATTCGTACGATCCATTCTAATTCATTCGAATGAATGTAACCATTCTAATTCATTCGTACGATCCATTCTAATTCATTCCTACGATCCATTCTAATTCATTCGCACGAATGTATCCATTCTAATTCATTTGTATGATCCATTCTAATTCATTCGTACGATCCATTCTAATTCATTCGTACGATCCATTCTAATTCGTTCGTATGATCCATTCTAATTCATTCGTACGATCCATTCTAATTCATTTGCATGAATGTATCGATTCTAATTCATTCGTACGATCCATTCCAATTCATTCGTATGATCGATTCTAATTCATTCATGCAATCCATTCTAATTCATTCATACGATCCATTCTAACTCATTCTCACAAATGTAACCTTTCTAATTCATTTGTACGATCCATTCTAATTCATTTGTACGATCTATTCTAATTCATTTGCTCGAATTTATCCATTCTAATTCATTCGTACGATCCATTCTAATTCATTCATACAATCCATTCTAATTCATTCGCACGAATGTATCCATTCTAATTCATTCGTACGATCCATTCTAATCCATTCGTCCGATCCATTCTAATCAATTCGTACGATCCATTCTAATCCATTCGTACGATCCATTCTAATTCATTCTCACAAATGTAACCTTTCTAATTCATTTGTACGATCCATTCTAATTCATTCGTACGATCCATTGTAATCCATTCGTACGATCCATTCTAATTCATTCCAACGATCCATTCTAATCCATTCGTACGATCCATTCTAATCCATTCGTACGATCCATTCTAATTCATTCGCACGAATATAACCATTCTAATTCATTCGTACGATCCATTCTAATTCATTCCTACGATCCATTCTAATTCATTCGCACGAATGTATCCATTCTAATTCATTTGCATGATCCATTCTAATTCATTCCTATGATCCATTCTAATTCATTTGTATGATACATTCATACGACTGAATTAGAATAGATTGTACGAATGAATTAGAATAAATCGTTCGAATGCATTAGAATGGATCGTACGAATGAATTAGAATGAATCGTACGAATGAATTAGAATGGTTGCATTCGAGCGAATGAATTAGAATGGATTGTACGAATGAATTAGAATGGATCATACGAATGAATTAGAATGGATCGTACGAATGAATTAGAATGGATAGTGCGAGTGAATTAGATTGCATCGTACGATCCATTCAAATTCACTCGTACGATGCAATCTAATTCATTCACACAAATATATCTATTCTAATTCATTCGTACAATGCGTTCTAATCCATTCGTATGATCCATTCTAATCCATTCGTACGATCCATTCTAATTCATTCGTATGATCCATTCTAATTCATTTGCATAAATGTATCCATTCTAATTCATTGGTACGATCCATTCTAATTCATTCGCACGATCCATTCTAATTCATTCGCACGAATGTATCCATTCTAATTCATTTGCACGATCCATTCTAATTCATTCGTACGATCCATTCTAATTCATTCGTTCGATCCATTCAAATTCATTCGTACGATGCAATCTAATTCATTCGCACAAATGTATCTATTCTAATTCATTCATACAATGTGTTCTAATCCATTCGTACGATCCATTCTAATCCATTCGTACGATCCAATCTATTTCATTCGTACGATCCATTCTAATTCATTCGTACGATCCATTCTAATTCATTTACATGAATGTATCCATTCTAATTCATTCGTACAATCCATTCTAATTCCTTCGCACGATCCATTCTAATTCATTCGTATGATCCATTCTAATTCATTCCTACGATCTATTCTAATTCATTCGCTCGAATGTATCGATTCTAATTCATTCGTTCGATCCATTCTAATTCATTCGTACGATCCATTCTAATTCATTCGTAACCTTTCTAATTAATTTGTATGATCCATTCTAATTCATTCGTACGATCCATTCTAATCCATTCGTACGATCCATCGTACGATCCATTCTAATTCATTCGTATGATCCATTCTAATTCATTCTCACAAATATAACCTTTCTAATTCATTTGTACTATCCATTCTAATTCATTCGTACGATCCATTCTAATTCATTCGTACGATCCATTCTAATTCATTCGCATAAATGTATCCATTCTAATTCATTCGTACGATCCATTCTAATTCATTCGTACGATCCATTCTAATTCATTCGCACGATCCATTCTAATTCAATCGTATGATCCATTCTAATTCATTCGGATGAATGTATCCATTCTAATGCATTCGTACGATCCATTCTAATTCATTTGTACGATCCATTCTAATCCATTCGTACGATCCATTCTAATTCAATCGTACGATCCATTCTAATTCATTCTGACAAATATAACCTTTCTAATTCATTTGTACGATCCATTCTAATTCATTCGTATGATCCATTCTAATCCATTCGTACGATCCATTCTAATCCATTCATACGACCATTCTAATTCATTCGCACGAATGTAACCATTAAAATTCATTCGTACGATCCATTCTAATTCATTCCTACGATCCATTCTAATTCATTCGCACGAAGTTATCCATTCTAATTCATTTGCACGATCCATTCTAATTCATTCCTATGATCCATTCTAATTTATTCGTATGATCCATCCTAATTCATTCGTACGATCCATTCTAATTCATTCGCTGGAATGTATCAATTCTAATTCATTCGTACGATCCATTCTAATTCATTCGTACGATCCATTCAAATCCATTCGTACGATCCATTCTAATTCATTCGTACAATGCATTCTAATCCATTCGTACGATCCATTCTAATTCATTCGTACGATCCATTCTAATTCATTTGTACGAATGGATCCATTCTAATTCATTAGTATGATCCATTCTAATTCATTCTTACATTCCATTCTAATTCATTCGCACGAATGTATCCATTCTAATTCATTCGCACAATCCATTCTAATTCATTCGTACGATCCATTCTAATTCATTCGTATGATCCATTCTAACTCATTCGCACGAATGTATCATACGAATGAATTAGAATGGATCATGTGAATGAATTAAAATGGATCGTGCGAATGAATTAGAATGGATCGTACGAACGAATTAGAATGGATCGTACGAACGAATTAGAATGGATCGTACGAACGAATTAGAATGGATCGTACGAATGAATTAGAATGGATACATTCGAGTAAATGAATTAGAATGGATCGTACGAATGAATTAGAATGGATCATAGGAATGAATTAGAATGGATCGTGCAAATGAATTAGAATGGATACATTCGTGCGAATGAATTAGAATGGATCAAAGGAATGAATTATAATGGATCGTACGAATGAATTAGAATGGTTACATTCGTGCGAATGAATTAGAATGGATCGTACGAATGGATTAGAATGGATCGTACGAATGGATTAGAATGGATCGTACGAATGAATTAGAATGGATCGTACAAATGAATTAGAAAGGTTACATTTGTGAGAATGAATTAGAATGGATCGTACGAATGAATTAAATTGGATCGTACAAATGCATTAGAATGGATACATTCGTGCGAATGAATTAGAATGGATCATACGAATGAATTAGAATGGATCGTGCGAATGAATTAGAATGGATCGTACGAATGAATTAGAATGGATCGTGCGAATGAATTAGAATGGATCATACGAATGAATTAGAGTGGATACATTTGTGCGAATGTATTAGAATGGATCGTACGAATTAATTAGAATGGATCATATGAATGAATTAGAATGGATCGTACAAATGAATTAGAAAGGTTATATTTGTGAGAATGAATTAGAATGGATCGTACGAATGGATTAGAATGGATCGTACGAATAAATTATAATGGATCATACAAATGAATTAGAAAGGTTACATTCGTGAGAATGAATTAGAATGGATCATACGAATGAATTAGAATGGATCATGCGAATGAATTTGAATGGATCATACAAATGAATTAGAATGGATCGAACGAATGAATTAGAATGGATACATTCGAGCGAATGAATTAGAATAGATCGTAGGAATGAATTAGAATGGATCGTGTGAATGAATTAGAATGGATTGTACGAATGAATTAGAATGGATACGTTCATGCAAATGAATTAGAATGGATCGTACGAATGAATTAGAATGGATCATACGAATGAATTAGATTGGATCGTACAAATGGATTAGAATAGATCGTACGAATGGATTAGAACGCATTGTACGAATGAATTAGAATAGATACATTTGTGCGAATGAATTAGATTGCATCGTACGAATGAATTTGAATGGATCGGACAAATAAATTAGAATGGATCGTACGAATGAATTAGAATGGATCATAGGAATGAATTAGAATGGATCGTGCAACTGAATTAGAATGGATACATTCGTGCGAATGAATTAGAATGGATCGTGGGAATGGATTAGAATGGATTGTACGTATGAATTAGAATGGATATACTTGAACGAATAAATTAGAATGGATCATACGAATAAATTAGAATGGATCGTACGAATGAATTAGAATGGATCGTGCGAATGAATTAGATTGCATCGTACGATCCATTCTAATTCATTCGCTCGAATGTAACCATTCTAATTCATTCATACGATCCATTCTAATTCGTTCATACGATCCATTCTAATTCGTTCGCACGATCCAATCTAATTCATTCGTACGATCTATTCTAATTCATTCGCATGATCCATTCTAATTCATTCATACGATCCATTCTAATTCATTCGTACAATCCATTCAAATTCATTCGTACGATGCAATCTAATTTATTCGCACAAATGTATTTATTCTAATTCATTCGTACAATGCGTTCTAATCCATTCAGACGATCCATTCTAATCCATTCGTACGATCCATTCTAATTTATTCGCACGAATGTAACCATTCTAATTCATTCGCTCAATCCATTCTAATTCATTCGTACAATCCATTCTAATTCATTCCTACGATCTATTCTAATTCATTCGCTCGAATGTATCCATTCTAATTCATTCGTTCGATCCATTCTAATTCATTCGTACGATCTATTCTAATTCATTTGCACGATCCATTCTAATTCATTCCTATGATCCATTCTAATTCATTCGTACGATCCCTTCTAATTCATTCGCTCGAATGTATCCATTCTAATTTATTTGTACAATCCATTCTAATTCATTCGTACGATCCATTCTAATTCATTCGCACAAATGTATCCATTCTAATTCATTCGTACGATCCATTCTAATTCATTCGTACGATCCATTCTAATTCATTCGCACAAATGTATCCATTCTAATTCATTTGTTCGATCCATTCTAATTCATTCACATAAATATATCCATTCCTCGATCCATTCTAATTCATTCGCACGAATGTATCCATTCTAATTCATTTGTAGAATCCATTCTAATTCATTCGCACGATCCATTCTAATTCATTTGTATGATCCATTCTAATTCATTCCTACGATCTATTCTAATTCATTCGCTCGAATATATCCATTCTAATTCATTCGTTCGATCCATTCTAATTCATTCGTCCGATCCATTCAAATTCATTTGCATGATCCATTCTAATTCATTCGTACTATCCATTCTAATTCATTCTCACGAATGTAACCTTTCTAATTTATTTGTATGATCCATTCTAATTCATTCGTACGATCCATTCTATTCAATCGTATGATCCATTCTAATTCATTCGTATGATCAATTCTAATTCATTCGTCCGATCTATTCTAATTCATTCGCACGAATGTATCCATTCTAATTCATTCGTACGATCCATTCTAATTCATTCGCATGATCCATTCTAACTCATTCGGTGGATCCATTCTAATTCATTTGTACGATCCATTCTAATTCATTCGCACGATCCATTCTAATTTATTCGTACGATCCATTCTAATTCATTCGTACGATCTATTCTAATTCATTCGCATGATCCATTCTAATTCATTCGTACGATCCGTTCTAATTCATTCATACAATCCATTCAAATTCATTTGTACGATGCAATCTAATTCATTCGCACAAATGTATCTATTCTAATTCATTCGTACAATGCGTTCTAATCCATTCGTACGATCCATTCTAATTTATTCGTATGATCAATTCTAATTCATTCGCACGATCCATTCTAATTCATTCGTACGATCCATTCTAATTCATTCGCACGAATGTAACCATTCTAATTCTTTCGTACGATCCATTCTAATTCATTCGTACAATCCATTCTAATTCATTCGTACGATCCATTCTAATTCATTCGCACGAATGTATCCATTCTAATTCATTCGTAAGATCCATTCTAATGCATTCGTACGATTCATTCTAATTCATTCGCACGATCAATTCTAATTCATTCGTACGATCCATTCTAATTCATTCGTACGATCCATTCTAATTTATTCATACGATCCATTCTAATTCATTCATACGATCCATTCTAATTCATTCGCATGATCCATTCTAATTCATTCGCACGATCCATTCTAATTTATTCGTACGATCCATTCTAATTCATTCGCACGAATGTATCCATTCTAATTCATTCGTACGATCCATTCTAATGCATTCGTATGATTCATTCTAATTCATTCGCATAAATATATCCATTCTAATTCATTCGTACGATCCATTCTAATTCATTCGCACGATCCATTCTAATTCATTCGCACAAATGTATCCATTCAAATTCATTCGTATGATCCATTCTAATGCATTCGTACGATTCATTCTAATTCATTCGCACGATCATTCACACGATCCATTCTAATTCATTCGTATGATCCATTCTAATTCATTCGTACGATCCATTCTAATTCATTCGTACGATCCATTCTAATTCATTATCACGAATATA
The DNA here is from genome assembly GCA_947650365.1 of Chamaelirium japonicum. Classification (NCBI taxonomy): domain Eukaryota; kingdom Viridiplantae; phylum Streptophyta; class Magnoliopsida; order Liliales; family Melanthiaceae; genus Chamaelirium; species Chamaelirium japonicum. The sequence goes on along the minus strand of OX393555.1, from coordinate 63,280,687 downwards.
ACCTTTCTAATTCATTTGTATGATCCTTTCTAATTCATTCGTACGATCCATTATAATCCATTCGTACGATCCATTCTAATCCATTCGTACGATCGATTCTAATCCATTCTTATTCATTCGCACGATCCATTCTAATTCATTCGTACGATCCATTCTAATTCATTCGCACGATCCATTCTAATCCATTCGTACGATCCATTCTAATTCATTCGTACAATCTATTCAAATTCATTCGTACGATGCAATCTAATTCATTCGCACAAATGTATCTATTCTAATTCATTCGTACAATGCGTTCTAATCCATTCGTACGATCCATTCTAATCCATTCGTACGATCCATTCTAATTCATTCGCACGAATGTAACCATTCTAATTCATTCATATGATCCATTCTAATTCATTCGTACGATCCATTCTAGTTCATTCGTATGATCCATTCTAATTCATTCGTACGATCAATTCTAATTCATTTGCATGAATGTATCCATTCTAATTTATTCGTACGATCCTGTCTAATTTATTTGTACGATCCATTCTAATTCATTCGCACGAATATATCCATTCTAATTCATTCGTACGATCCTTTCTAATTCATTTGCATGATCCATTCTAATTCATTCCTATGATCCATTCTAATTTATTCAAACAATCCATTCTAATTCATTCGTGCGATCCATTCTAATTCATTCGCACGAATGTATCCATTCTAATTCATTCGCTCGAATGTATCCATTCAAATTCGTTCGTACGATCCATTCTAATTCGTTCGTATGATCCATTCTAATTCGTTCGTACGATCCATTCTAATTCGTTCGTACGATTCATTCTAATTCATTCGTACGATCCATTCTAATGCATTCGTATGATTCATTCTAATTCATTCGCACGATCCATTCTAATTCATTCATATGATCCATTCTTATTCATTCGTTCGATCCATTCTAATTCATTCGTACGATCCATTCAAATTCATTCGTACGATCCATTCTAATTCAATCGCACGATCCATTCTAATTCATTCGTACGATCCATTCTAATTCATTCGCACAATCCAATCTAATTCAAACGTATGATCCATTCTAATTCATTCACATGATGTATTCTAATTCATTCTTACGATCCATTCCAATTCATTTGTATGATCCATTTTAATTCAATCGTATGATCCATTCTGATGCATTCGTACGACTCATTCTAATTCATTCGCACGATCCATTCTAATTCATTCGTACGATCCATTCCAATTCATTCGTACGATCCATTCAAATTCATTCGCATGATCCATTCTAATTCATTCGTACGATCCATTCTAATTTATTCTCACGAATGTAACCTTTCTAATTCATTTGTATGATCCATTCTAATTCATTCGTACGATCTGTTCTAATCCATTCGTACGATCCATTGTAATTCATTCATACAATCCATTCAGATTTTGTCGCACAAATGTATCCATTCAAATTCATTCGTTTGATCCATTCTAATTAATTCGCACGATCCATTCTAATTCAGTCGTATGAATGTATCCATTTTAATTCATTCGTATGATCCATTCTAATTCGTACGATCCATTCTAATCCATTCGTACGATCCATTCTAATCCATTCGTACGATCCATTCTAATTCATTAGAACAAATGTAACCATTCTAATTCATTCGTACGATCCATTCTAATTCATTCCTACGATCCATTCTAATTCATTCGCACGAATGTATCCATTCTAATTCATTTGCTCGATCCATTCTAATTCATTCCTATGATCTATTCTAATTCATTCGTACGATCCATTCTAATTCATTCGCTCGAATGTATCCATTCTAATTCATTCGTACGATCCATTCTAATTCATTCGTACGATCCATTTTAATCCATTCGTACTATCCATTCTAATTCATTCGTACAATGCGTTCTAATCCATTCGTACGATCCATTCTAATTCATTCGTACGATCTATTCTAATTCATTTGTACGATCCATTCTAATTCATTCGCTCGAACGTATCCATTCTAATTCATTCGTACGATCCATTCTAATTCATTCGTATGATCCATTCTAAGTCATTTGGTGGATCCATTCTAATTCATTCGTACGATCCATTCTAATTCATTCGCACGATCCATTCTAATTTATTCGTACGAACCATTCAAATTCATTCGTACGATCTATTCTAATTTATTCGCATGATCCATTCTAATTCATTCGTACGATCCATTCTAATTCATTCGAACAATCCATTCAAATTCATTCGTACGATGCAATCTAATTCATTCGCACAAATGTATCTATTCTGATTCATTCGTACAATGCGTTCTAATCCATTCGTACGATCCATTCTATTCCATTCGTACGATCCATTCTAATTCATTCACACGAATGTAACCATTCTAATTCATTCGTACGATCCATTCTAATTCATTCCTACGATACATTCTAATTCATTCACACGAATGTATCCATTCTAATTCATTTGCACAATCCATTCTAATTCATTCCTACGATCCATTCTAATTCATTCGTACGATCCATTCTAATTCGTTCATACGATCCATTCTAATTCATTCCTACGATCTATTCTAATTCGTTCGTACGATCCATTCTAATCCATACGTACGATCCATTCTAATCCATTCGTACGATCCATTCTAATCAATTCATACGATCCATTCTAATTCATTCTCACAAATGTAACCTTTCTAATTCATTTGTACGATCCATTCTAATTCATTCGTACGATCCATTCTAATCCATTCGTACAATCCATTCTAATCCATTCGTACGATCCATTCTAATTCATTCGCACGAATGTAACCATTCTAATTCATTCGTACGATCCATTCTAATTCATTCCTACAATCCATTCTAATTTATTCGCACGAATGTATCCATTCTAATTCATTTGCACGATCCATTCTAATTCAATCCTATGATCCATTCTAATTCATTCGTACGATCCATTCAAATTCATTCGTACGATCCATTTTAATTCATTCGCATGATCCATTCGTACGATCCATTCTAATCCATTCGTACGATCCATTCTAATTCATTCCTACGATCCATTCTAATTCGTTCGTACGATCCATTCTAATTCGTTCGTACGATCCATTCTAATTCATTCGCACGATCCATTCTAATTCATTCGTACGATCCATTTTAATTCATTCGTACGATCCATTCTAATTCATTCGTACGATCCATTCTAACTCATTCGCACAAATGTATCCATTCTGATTCATTCGTATGATCCATTCTAATTCATTCGCACGATCCATTCTAATTCATTCGTACGATCCATTCTAATTCATTCGTACGATCCATTCTAATTCATTTGCACAAATATATCCATTCTAATTCATTTGTATGATCCATTCTAATTCATTCGTACGATCCATTCTAATCCAGTCGTACGATCCATTCTAATCCATTCGTACGATCCATTCTAATCCATTCGTACGATCCATTCTAATTTATTCGTTCAAATATACCCATTCTAATTCATTCGTACGATCCATTCTAATCCAGTCGTACGATCCATTCTAATTCATTCGTATGATCCATTCTAATTTATTCGTTCAAATATATCCATTCTAATTCATTCGTACGATCCATTCTAATCCAGTCGTACGATCCATTCTAATTCATTCGTACGATCCATTCTAATTCATTCGCACGATCCATTCTAATTCATTCGTACGATCCATTCTAATTCATTCGTACGATCCATTCTAATTCATTCGCATGATCCATTCTAATTCATTCGCATGATCCATTCTAATTCATTCGTATGATACATTCATACGACTGAATTAGAATGGATTGTACGAATGAATTAGAATTGATCATACGAATGAATTAGAATGGATCGTACGAATGAATTAGAATGGATCGTGCGAATGAATTAGAATGGATCGTAAACATGAATTAGAATGGATATATTTGAACGAATAAATTAGAATGGATCATACGAATGAATTAGAATGGATCGTACGAATGAATTAGAATGGATCGTACGAATGAATTAGAATGGATCGTACAAATGAATTAGAAAGGTTACATTTGTGAGAATGAATTAGAATGGATCGTACGAATGAATTAGAATGGATCGTACGAATAGATTAGAATGGATCGTACGAATGAATTAGAATGGATCGTACGAATGCATTAGAATGGATATATTGTTGCGAATGAATTAGAATGGATCGCACGAATAAATTAGAATGGATCGTGCGAATGAATTAGAATGGATCGTGCGAATGAATTAGAATGGATACATTTATATGAATGAATTAGAATGGATCATACGAATGAATTAGAATGGATCGTGCGAATGAATTAGAATGGATACATTCGTACAAATGAATTAGAATGGATCGTACGAATGAATTAGAATGGTTATATTCGTGCGAATGAATTAGAATGGATCGTACGAATGGATTAGAATGGATCGTCTAATTCATTCGCACGATCCATTCTAATTCATTTGTATGATCCGTTCTAATTCATTCCTACGATCTATTCTAATTTGTTCGCTCGAATGTATCCATTCTAATTCATTCGAACGATCCATTCTTATTTATTCGTACGATCCATTCAAATTCATTCACATGATCCATTCTAATTCATTCGTACGATCCATTCTAATTCATTCTCACGAATGTAACCTTTCTAATTCATTTGTATGATCCATTCTAATTCATTCGTACGATCCATTCTAATCCATTCGTACGATCCATTCTAATCCATTCGTACGATCTATTCTAATTCATTCGCACGAATGTATCCATTCTAATCCATTCTAATTCATTCGCTCGAATGTATCCATTCTAATTCATTCGTACGATCCATTCTAATTCATTCGTCCGATCCATTCTAATTCATTCGCACGAATGTATCCAATCTAATTCATTCGTACAATCCATTCTAATTCATTCGCACGATCCATTCTAATTCATTCGTATGATCCATTCTAATTTATTCGTACGATCCATTCTAATTCATTCGTTCGATCCATTCTAATTCATTCTCACGAATGTAACGTTTCTAATTCATTTGAATGATCCATTCTAATTCATTCGTACGATCCATTCTAATCCATTCGTAAGATCCATTCTAATCCATTCGTACGATCCATTCTAATCCATTCATACGATCCATTCTAATTCATTCGTACGATCCATTCTAATTCATCGCACGAATCCGTTCTAATTCATTCGCACGAATGAATTAGAATAGATACATTCGTGCGAATGAATTAGAACTGATTCGTGCGATGAATTAGAATGGATTAGAATGGATACATTCGAGCGTATGAATTAGAATGAATCGTACGAATGAGGTAGAATGGATCGTACGAATGGATTAGAATGGATCGTACGAATGGATTAGAATGGATCGTACGAATGAATTAGAATGGATCATACAAATGAATTAAAAAGGTTACATTCGTGAGAATGAATTAGAATGGAACGTACGAATGAATTAGAATGGATCGTACGAATGAATTAGAATGGATACATTCGAGCGAATAAATTAGAATGGATCGTACGAATGAATTAGAATGGAGCATACGAATGAATTAGAATGGATCGTGCAAATGAATTAGAATAGATTGTACGAATGAATTAGAATGGATACATTCGTGCGAATGAATTAGAATGGATCGGACGAATGAATTAGAATGGATCGTACAAATGAATTAGAATGGATGCATTCGAGCGAATGAATTAGAATGGATACATTCGTGCGAATGAATTAGAATGGATCGTACGAATGGATTAGAATGCATCGTACGAATGGATTAGAATGGATCGTACGAATGAATTAGAATGGATTGTACGAATGAATTAGAATGGATCATACAAATGAATTAGAAAGGTTACATTCGTGAGAATGAATTAGAATGGATCATACGAAGGAATTAGAATGGATCATACGAATGAATTTGAATGGATCATACGAATGAAAAAGAATGGATCGTACGAATGAATTAGAATGGATACATTCGAGCGAATGAATTAGAATAGATCGTAGGAATGAATTCGAATAGATCGTAGGATTGAATTAGAATGGATCGTACGAATGAATTAGAATGGATCATGCGAATGAATTAAAATGGATCGTGTTGGGGGTAATCAAAAACCACATATCTTGGATAGCCCGTCCAGGAGTTGGAACCCTCGTCAGGAGCTCGCCTTCACATGGAGCGGGATGGACACCTTGTATCTGAGTACAGCTCACACCTCCAGTCCCCCACAGGAGCTCGCCCAAGCTCATCCAGGAGCTCGCCATACTCGCCCATATTCGATAAATGGCTTAGACAAAGAGCGCGAAGGAGCTCGCCCAAGCTCATCCAGGAGCTCGCCATACTCGCCCATATTCGATAAATGGCTTAGACAAAGAGCGCGAAGGAGCTCGCCCAAGCTCATCCAGGAGCTCGCCATACTCGCCCATATTCGATAAATGGCTTAGACAAAGAGCGCGAAGGAGCTCGCCCAAGCTCATCCAGGAGCTCGCCATACTCGCCCATATTCGATAAATGGCTTAGACAAAGAGCGCGAAGGAGCTCGCCCAAGCTCATCCAGGAGCTCGCCATACTCGCCCATATTCGATAAATGGCTTAGACAAAGAGCGCGAAGGAGCTCGCCCAAGCTCATCCAGGAGCTCGCCATACTCGCCCATATTCGATAAATGGCTTAGACAAAGAGCGCGAAGGAGATCGCCCAAGCTCGTCCAGGAGCTCGTCATGCTCGCTCAGGAGCTCGCTTAGCTCGTCCAGGAGCTCGAAACGCTCGCTCAGGAGCTCGCCTAGCTCGTCCAGGAGCTCGAAACGCTCGCTCAGGAGCTCGCCTAGCTCATCCAGGAGCTCGCCATGCTCGCTCAGGAGCTCGCCTAGCTCGTCCAGGAGTTCGCCATGTTCACTCATGAGCCCGCCTAGCTGGCATAGGAGCTCGCCCAAGCTCATTTAGGAGCACGCCATGCTCGCTCAGGAGCTCGCCTAGCTCGTCCAGGAGTTCGCCATGTTCACTCATGAGCCCGCCTAGCTGGCATAGGAGCTCGCCCAAGCTCATTTAGGAGCACGCCATGCTCACTCAGGAGCTCGCCTAGCTCGCTCAGGAACTCGCCCAAGCTCGCCTAGGAGTTCGCCCAAGCTCGCTCAGAAGCTCGCCCAGAAGCTCGCCTAGACCCCTGTTTATCGAAGAGGTTGCTCCCACGAGGTCCAACTCTTGATAAATATGGGCGAAAGGACGGAGCAGTATTGGGCGAGCTGGCCTTTGCTTTTTCCCTGAGATTGCCAGGTGTCGAGAACCCACTGAAGCTACGTGGACGATTGCAGTCCATGGAAGCCAGTCAGAGTCGGTTTGAGACCTCTTAGACTTGAACATTCTGGAAGATCCCTATGGCGGCAACAGAATAGCAGCTGCTGTCCCCCACTACTGCGTCAGAAGAGCTAGACGACAAAGAATGTCAGGGGTCCAAGTTCCAAGAACTGTCAGAAACTATTGAAAGCTAGAACGTGGGGGCCTAGAAGGTGCCAGAAAGAGCCTCCACGCGTCGTAGCTCGATAGGTCGCCCATGTCTATAAATGCACACCCCCAGGCTCCAAAGTACAGGTTCGAAATCCCTTTCACTACCACTTTGGTATACAACAGCTCTCCGTTGTGTTACCATAACTGACTTGAGCGTCGGAGGGTCTGCGCTCCTAAGGGAGCCAGCCGTTCTCACGTTTCTTTTTTCTTGATCTTACAGGTGGCTTGCAAGGACCAGGAAAAATCCCCCAAACAGATCGTACAAATGAATTAGAATGGATCGTACGAACAAATTAGAATGGATCGTACGAACAAATTAGAATGGATCGTATGAACGAATTAGAATGGATCGTACGAATGAATTAGAATGGATCGTACGAATGAAGTAGAATTGATCATATGAATGAATTAGAATGGTTACATTCGTGCGAATGAATTAGAACGCATTGTACGAATGAATTAGAATAGATACATTTGTGCGAATGAATTAGATTGCATCATACGAATAAATTTGAATGGATCGTATGAATGAATTAGAATGGATCCACCGAATGAGTTAGAATGGATCATACGAATGAATTAGAATGGATCGTACGAATGAATTTGAATGGATTGTACGAATGAATTAGAATGGATCCTTTGAATGAATAAGAATGGATCGTGCGAATGAATTAGAATGGATCGTACGAATGAATTAGAATGGATCGTACGAATGAATTAGAAACATTCGTGCGAATGAATTAGAATGAATTAGATTGCATCGTACGATCCATTCTAATCCATTCGTACGATCCATTGTTATTCATTCATACGATCCATTCTAATTCATTCGCACAATCCATTCTAATTCATTCGTACGATCCATTCTAACTCATTCGGTGGATCCATTATAATTCATTCGTACGATCCATTCTAATTTATTTGCACGAATATATGATCCATTCTAATTCATTCGCTCAAATGTATCCATTCTAATTCATTCATACGATCCATTCTAATACATTCGTATGATCTATTCTATTTCATTCGCATAAATGTATCCATTCTAATTCATTCGTTCGATCCATTCTAATTCATTCGCATAAATATATCCATTCTAATTCATTCGTACAATCCATTCTAATTCATTCGCATGATCCATTCTAATTCATTTGCACAAATGTATCCATTCTAATTCATTCGTACAATCCATTCCAATTCATTCGTATGATCCATTCTAATTCATTCGTACGATCCATTCTAATCCATTCGTACGATCTATTCTAATTCATTCGTACGATCCATTCTAATTCATTCTCACAAATGTAACCTTTCTAATTCATTTGTACGATCCATTCTAATTCATTCGTACGATCCATTCTAATTCATTCGCACGATCCATTCTAATTTATTCGTACGATCCATTCTAATTCATTCGTATGATCTATTCTAATTCATTCGCATGATCCATTCTAATTCATTCATACGATCCATTCTAATTCATTCGTACAATCCATTCAAATTCATTCGTACGATGCAATCTAATTCATTCGTACGAATATATCCATTCTAATTCATTCGTACGATCCTTTCTAATTCATTCGCATGATCCATTCTAATTCATTCGTATGATCCATTCTAATTCATTCCTACGATCTATTCTAATTCATTCGCTCGAATGTATCCATTCTAATTCATTCGTACGATCCATTCTAATTCATTCGTACAATCCATTCTAATTCATTCGCACGATCCATTCTAATTCATTCGTACGATCGATCCATTCTAATTTATTCGCACGATCTATTCTAATTCATTCACACGAATGTATCCATTCTAATTCATTCGTACGATGCATTCTAATTCATTCGTACGATCTATTCTAATTCATTCGCACGATCCGTTCTAATTCATTCCTATAATCCATTCTAATTCATTCGCATGAATGAAACCATTCTAATTCATTCATACGATCCATTCTAATTCATTTCTACAATCCATTCTAATTCATTCGCACGAATGTATCCATTCTAATTCATTTGCACGATCCATTCTAATTCATTCTTATGATCTATTCTAATTCATTCGTACGATCCATTCTAATTCATTCGCTCGAATGTATCCATTCTAATTCATTCGTACGATCCATTCTAATTCATTCTCATGAATGTAACCTTTCTAATTCATTTGTATGATCCATTCTAATTCATTTGTATGATCCATTCTAATTCATTCGTACAATCCATTCTAATTCATTCATACGATCCTTTCTAATTCATTCGCACGATCCATTCTAATTCTTTCATATGATCCACTCTAATTCATTCGTACGATCCATTCTAATTCATTCGTATGATCAATTCTAATTCATTCGCACGATCCATTCTAATTCATTCGTATGATCCATTCTAATTCAATTCGTGCAATCCATTCAAATTCATTCGCACAAATGTATCCATTCTAATTCATTCGTATGATCCATTCTAATTCATTCGCTCGAGTGTATCCATTCTAATTCATTCGTACGATCCATTCTAATTCATTCGTACAATCCATTCAAATTCATTCGTACGATGCAATCTAATTCATTCGCACAAATGTATCTATTCTAATTCATTCGTACGATCCATTCAAATTCATTCGTACAAATGTATCCATTCTAATTCATTCGTACGATCCATTCTAATTCATTCTTACGTTTCATTCTAATTCATTCGCACCATCCATTCTAATTCATTCGTACGATCCATTCTAATTCATTCGTACGATCTATTCTAATTCATTCGCACGAATATATCCATTCTAATTCATTTGCACGATCCATTCTAATTCATTCCTATGATCCATTCTAATTCATTCGTACGATCCATTCTATTCCATTCTAATTCGTTCGTACGATTCATTCTAATTCATTCATACGTTCCATTCTAATGCATTTGTACGATTCATTCTAATTCATTCGCACGATTCATTCTAATTCATTCGTATGATCCATTCTAATTCATTTCTATGATCTATTCTAATTCATTCACTCGAATGTAACATTTCTAATTAGAATGGATCGTACAAATGAATTAGAAAGGTTACATTCGTGAGAATAAATTAGAATTGATCGTACGAATGAATTATAATGGATCGTACGAATGAATTAGAATGGACACATTCGAGTGAATGAATTAGAATTGATCGTACGAAAGAATTAGAATGGATCATAGGAATGAATTAGAATGGATCGTGCAAATGAATTAGAATGGATCGTGCGAATGAATTAGAATGAATCGTACGAATGCATTAGAATGGATCCACCGAATGAGTTAGAATGGATCATACGAATGAATTAGAATGGATCGTACCAATGGATTAGAATGGATCGTACGAATGGAATAGAATGGATCGTTCTAATGAATTTGAATGAATCATACGAATGCATTAGAATGGATCGTACGAATGAATTAGAATGAATCGTACGAACGAATTTGAATGGATCGTACGAACGAAATAGAATGGATCGTATGAACTAATTATAATGGATCGTATGAATGAATTAGAATGGATACATTCGAGTGAATGAATTAGAATGGATCGTACGAATGAATTAGAATGGATCATAGGAATGAATTAGAATGGATCGTGCAAATGAATTAGAATGGATACATTCGTGCGAATGAATTAGAATAGATCATACGAATGAATTAGAATGGATCGTAGGAATGAATTAGAATGGATCGTGCGAATGAATTAGAATGGATTGTACGAATGAATTATAATCGATACATTCGTGCGAATGAATTAGAATGGATCATATGAAAGAATTAGAATGGATCGTGCGAATGAATTAGAATGGATACATTCGAGCGAATGAATTATAATGGATCGTACGAATGAATTAGAATGGATCGTAGGAATGAATTAGAATGGATCGTGCAAATGAATTAGAATGGATACATTCGTGCGAATGAATTAGAATGGATCGTAGGAATGAATTACAAAGGATCGTACGAATGGATTAGAATGGATCATATGAATGAATAAGAATGGTTACATTCATGCGAATGAATTAGAATGGATCGTACGAATGGATTAGAATGGATCGTACGAATGGATTAGAACGGATACATTCGTACGAATGAATTAGAACGGATCGTACGAATGGATTAGAATGGATCATACAAATGAATTAGATCGTAGGAATGAGTTACAATGAATCGTACGAATAAATTAGAATGGATCGAACGAATGAATTAGAATGGATCGAGCGAATGAATTAGAATGGATCGTACGAATGAATTAGAATGGATCATAGGAATGAATTAGAATGGATTGTGCAAACGAGTGAGAATGGATACATTCGTGCGAATGAATTAGAATGGATCATAAGAATGAATTTGAATGGATCGTATGAATGAATTAGAATGGATACATTTGTACGAATGAATTAGAATGGATCATATGAATGGATTAGAATGGATTGTACGAATGGATTAGAATGGATCGTATGAATGGATTAGAATGGATCGTACGAATAAGAATGGATCGTACGAATGAATTAAAATGGATACATTCATACGACTGAATTTTAAATTTATTCATACGATCCATTCAAATTCAATCGTATGATCCATTCTAATTCATTCACACGATCAATTCTAATTCATTCGTCCGATCCATTCTAATTCATTCGCACGAATGAATCCATTCTAATTCATTCGTACGATCCATTCTATTTCGTTCATACAATCCATTCTTATTCATTCTCACGAATGTAACCTTTCTAATTCATTTGTATGATCCATTCTAATTCATTCGTATGATACATTCTAATCCATTCGTACGATCCATTCTAATTCATTCGTAAGATCCATTCTAATTCATTCGCTCGAATGTATCCATTCTAATTCATTCGTACAATCCATTCTAATCCATTCGTACGATCCATTCTAAACCATTCGTACGATCCATTCTAATTCATTCGCACAAATGTAACCATTCTAATTCATTCATACGATTCATTCTAATTCATTCGCATGATCCATTCTAATTCGTTCGTACGATCCATTCTAATTCATTCGCACGATCCATTCTAATTCATTCCTATGATCCATTCTAATTCATTCATACGATCCATTCTAATTCATTCATATGAATGTATCATACAAATGAATTAGAATCGATCATGCGAATGAATTAAAATGGTCCGTACAAATGAATTAGAATGGATTGTGCGAATGAATTAGAATGGATCGTACGAACGAATTAGAATGGATCGTACGAAAGAATTAGAATGGATCGTACGAATGAATTAGAATGGATACATTCGAGCGAATGAATTAGAATGGATCGTACGAATGAATTAGAATGGATCATAGGAATGAATTAGAATGGATCGTGCAAATGAATTAGAATGGATACATTCGTGCGAATGGATTAGAATGGATCGTACGAATGGATTAGAATGGATCGTACGAATGAATTAGAATGGTTACATTCGTGCGAATGAATTAGAATGGATCGTACGAATGGATTAGAATGGATCGTACAAATGGATAGAACGCATTGTACGAATGAATTAGAATAGATACATTTGTGCGAATGAATAAGAATGGATCGTACGAATGAATTAGAATGGATCGTACGAAAGAATTAGAATGGATCGTACGAATGAATTAGAATGGATCATACGAAGGAATTAGAATGGATCGTGCGAATGAATTTGAATGCATCGTACGAATGAATTAGAATGGATCGAACGAATGAATTAGAATGGATATATTAGAGCAAATGAATTAGAATAGATCGTAGGAATGAATTAGAATGGATCATACGAATGAATTAGAATGGATCGTGCGAATGAATTAGAATGGATTGTACGAATGAATTAGAATGGATACATTCGTGCGAATGAATTAGAATGGATCGGACGAATGAATTAGAATGGATCGTACGATTCATTCTAATTCATTCGTACGATCCATTCTAATGTATTCGTACGATTCATTCTAATTCATTCGCACGATCCATTCTAATTCATTCGTATGATCCATTCTAATTTATTCATACGATCCATTCTAATTCATTCGCACAATCCATTCTAATTCATTCGTACGATCCATTCTAATTCATTCGTTCGATCCATTCTAATTCATTCGTACGATCCATTCTAATTCATTCGTACGATCCATTCTAATTCATTCGCACGATCCATTCTAATTTATTCCTATGATCCATTCTAATTCATTCGCACGAATGTAACCATTCTAATTTATTTGTACGATCCATTCTAATCCATTCGTACAAATGAATTAGAATGGATACATTCGAGCGAATGAATTAGAATAGATCGTACGAATGAATTAGAATGGATCGTACGAATAAATTAGAATGGATCGTGCGAATGAACTAGAATGGATCGTACGAATGAATTAGCATGGATCCACCGAATGAGTTAGAATGGATCACACGTATGAATTAGAATGGATCGTACGAATGAATTAGAATGGATTGTGCGAATGAATTAGAATGGATACATTTGTGCGATGAATAAGAATGGAGCGTACGGATGAATTAGAATGGAGCGTACGAATGAACTAGAATGGATACATTCGTAGGAATGAATAAGAATGGATCGTACGAATGGATTAGAATGGTTACATTCGTGCGAATGAATTAGAATAGATCATACGAATGAATTAGAATGGATCGTACGAATGCATTAGAATGGATCGTACGAATGAATTCGAATGGATACATTCAAGCGAATGAATTAGAATGGATCGTGCGAATGAATTAGAATGGATCGTACGAATGAATTAGAATGGATCGTACAAATGAATTAGAATGGATCGTACAAATGAATTAGAAAGGTTACATTTGTGAGAATGAAGTAGAATGGATCGTACGAATGAATTAGAATGGATCGTACGAATTGATTAGAATGGATCGTACGAATGGATTGTGTCGAGCGAATGAATTAAAATAGATCGTAGGAATGAATTAGAATGGATCATACGAATGAATTAGAATGGATCGTGCGAATGAATTAGAATGGATCGTACGAACGAATTAGAATGGATCGTACGAACGAATTAGAATGGATCGTGCGAACGAATTAGAATGGATTGTGCGAACGAATTAGAATGGATCATATGAACGAATTAGAATGGATCGTACGAATGAATTTGAATGGATCGTACGAATGGATTGTGTCGAGCGAATGAATTAGAATAGATCATAGGAATGAATTAGAATGGATCATACGAATGAATTAGAATGGATCGTACGAATGAATTAGAATGGATCGTGCGAATGAATTAGAATGGATCGTACGAATGAATTAGAATGGATCGTACGAATGAATTAGAATGGATCGTACGAATGAATTAGAATGGATTGTGCGAATGAATTAGAATGGATCGTACGAACGAATTAGAATGGATCATACGAACAAATTAGAATAGATCATACGAACGAATAAGAATGGATCATATGAACGAATTAGAATGGATCGTACGAATGAATTAGAATGGATCGTACGAATGAATTAGAAAGGTTACATTTCTGAGAATGAATTAGAATGGATCGTACGAATGAATTAGAATGGATCGTACGAATGAATTAGATTGGATCGTACAAATGGATTAGAATAGATCGTACGAATGGATTAGAACGCATTGTACGAATGAATTAGAATAGATACATTTGTGCGAATGAATTAGATTGCATCGTACGAATGAATTTGAATGGATCGGACAAATAAATTAGAATGGATCGTACGAATGAATTAGAATGGATCATAGGAATGAATTAGAATGGATCGTGCAACTGAATTAGAATGGATACATTCGTGCGAATGAATTAGAATGGATCGTGGGAATGGATTAGAATGGATTGTACGTATGAATTAGAATGGATATACTTGAACGAATAAATTAGAATGGATCATACGAATAAATTAGAATGGATCGTACGAATGAATTAGAATGGATCGTGCGAATGAATTAGATTGCATCGTACGATCCATTCTAATTCATTCGCTCGAATGTAACCATTCTAATTCATTCATACGATCCATTCTAATTCGTTCATACGATCCATTCTAATTCGTTCGCACGATCCAATCTAATTCATTCGTACGATCTATTCTAATTCATTCGCATGATCCATTCTAATTCATTCATACGATCCATTCTAATTCATTCGTACAATCCATTCAAATTCATTCGTACGATGCAATCTAATTCATTCGCACAAATGTATTTATTCTAATTCATTCGTACAATGCGTTCTAATCCATTCGGATGATCCATTCTAATCCATTCGTACGATCCATTCTAATTCATTCGCACGAATGTAACCATTCTAATTCATTCGCTCAATCCATTCTAATTCATTCGTACAATCCATTCTAATTTATTCCTATAATCTATTCTAATTCATTCGCTCGAATGTATCCATTCTAATTCATTCGTTCGATCCATTCTAATTCATTCGTACGATCCATTCTAATTCATTTGCACGATCCATTCTAATTCATTCCTATGATCCATTCTAATTCATTCGTACGATCCCTTCTAATTCATTCGCTCGAATGTATCCATTCTAATTTATTCGTACAATCCATTCTAATTCATTCGTACGATCCATTCTAATTCATTCGCACAAATGTATCCATTCTAATTCATTCGTATGATCCATTCTAATTCATTCGTACGATCCATTCTAATTCATTCGCACAAATGTATCCATTCTAATTCATTTGTTCGATCCATTCTAATTCATTCACATAAATATATCCATTCCTCGATCCATTCTAATTCATTCGCACGAATGTATCCATTCTAATTCATTTGTAGAATCCATTCTAATTCATTCGCACGATCCATTCTAATTCATTTGTATGATCCATTCTAATTCATTCCTACGATCTATTCTAATTCATTCGCTCGAATGTATCCATTCTAATTCATTCGTTCGATCCATTCTAATTCATTCGTACGATCCATTCAAATTCATTCGCATGATCCATTCTAATTCATTCGTACGATCCATTCTAATTCATTCTCACGAATGTAACCTTTCTAATTTATTTGTATGATCCATTCTAATTCATTCGTACGATCCATTCTATTCAATCGTATGATCCATTCTAATTCATTCGCATGATCAATTCTAATTCATTCGTCCGATCTATTCTAATCCATTTGCACGAATGTATCCATTCTAATTCATTCGTACGATCCATTCTAATTCATTCGCATGATCCATTCTAACTCATTCGGTGGATCCATTCTAATTCATTCGTACGATCCATTCTAATTCATTCACACGATCCATTCTAATTTATTCGTACGATCCATTCTAATTCATTCGTACGATCTATTCTAATTCATTCGCATGATCCATTCTAATTCATTCGTACGATCCGTTCTAATTCATTCATACAATCCATTCAAATTCATTTGTACGATGCAATCTAATTCATTCGCACAAATGTATCTATTCTAATTCATTCGTACAATGCGTTCTAATCCATTCGTACGATCCATTCTAATTTATTCGTATGATCAATTCTAATTCATTCGCACGATCCATTCTAATTCATTCGTACGATCTATTCTAATTCATTCGCACGAATGTAACCATTCTAATTCTTTCGTACGATCCATTCTAATTCATTCGTAAAATCCATTCTAATTCATTCGTACGATCCATTCTAATTCATTCGCACGAATGTATCCATTCTAATTCATTCGTAAGATCCATTCTAATGCATTCGTACGATTCATTCTAATTCATTTGCACGATCAATTCTAATTCATTCGTACGATCCATTCTAATTCATTCGTACGATCCATTCTAATTTATTCATACGATCCATTCTAATTCATTCATACGATCCATTCTAATTCATTCGCATGATCCATTCTAATTCATTCGCACGATCCATTCTAATTTATTCGTACGATCCATTCTAATTCATTCGCACGAATGTATCCATTCTAATTCATTCGTACGATCCATTCTAATGCATTCGTATAATTCATTCTAATTCATTCGCATAAATATATCCATTCTAATTCATTCGTACGATCCATTCTAATTCATTCGCACGATCCATTCTAATTCATTCGCACAAATGTATCCATTCAAATTCATTCGTATGATCCATTCTAATGCATTCGTACGATTCATTCTAATTCATTCGCACGATCATTCGCACGATCCATTCTAATTCATTCGCACGATCCATTCTAATTCATTCGTATGATCCATTCTAATTCATTCGTACGATCCATTCTAATTCATTCGTACGATCAATTCTAATTCATTATCACGAATATAACCTTTCTAATTCATTTGTATGATCCTTTCTAATTCATTCGTACGATCCATTATAATCCATTCGTACGATCCATTCTAATCCATTCGTACGATCGATTCTAATCCATTCTTATTCATTCGCACGATCCATTCTAATTCATTCGTACGATCCATTCTAATTCATTCGCACGATCCATTCTAATTCATTCGTACGATCCATTCTAATTCATTCGTACAATCTATTCAAATTCATTCGTACGATGCAATCTAATTCATTCGCACAAATGTATCTATTCTAATTCATTCGTACAATGCGTTCTAATCCATTCGTACGATCCATTCTAATCCATTCGTACGATCCATTCTAATTCATTCGCACGAATGTAACCATTCTAATTCATTCATATGATCCATTCTAATTCATTCGTACGATCCATTCTAGTTCATTCGTATGAACCACTCTAATTCATTCGTACGATCAATTCTAATTCATTTGCATGAATGTATCCATTCTAATTTATTCGTACGATCCAGTCTAATTTATTTGTACGATCCATTCTAATTCATTCGCACGAATATATCTGTTGGGGGTAGACAGAAACCACATATCTTGGGTAGCATTGCAAACGCATCTGAGATAAGAGTTCTCGAGGGAGCCCGTCCAAAAAGCTCGCCCTCCCAGCCCATCAGGAGCCCGCCCCCCCACAGGGAGCTGGATGGACACCTTGTATCTGAGTGCAGCTCGCCTCTCCCAACCCCTCAGGAGCTCGCCCCACAGGGAGCTGGATGGACACCTTGTATCTGAGTGCAGCTCGCAGGAGTTCGCTCCCCCGTGCTCACCAAATCACCTTGACAGGGAGCGAGATCCACATTAGGCTGAAAGGGCCCAGGCCAAGAGCACTCTTAAGAGCTCGCCTGAGCTCGATGGAGCTCGCCTGAGATCGCCCAGAAGCTCGCTCAGGAGCTCGCCTGAGCTCGACGGAGCTCGCCCGAGATCGCCCAGAAGCTCGCTCAGGAGCTCGCCCCTTAGCTCGCCAAGCTCACCCAGGAGCTCGCCTAAGCTCGCTCAAGAGCTCGCCCCGGAGTTCGCCAAGCCCGCGCGAGAACTCGCTGGCAGTGATAGCGGGAGTTAGACCGTCATGCATAACGAAGACACCGGCATCGCGAACGCCCCTAGCTCGCGCAGGAGCTCGCCCCTAGCTCGCTCAGGAGCTCGCCCAAGCTCGCCAGAATTCCCCAGTTTATCGAGGAGGTTGCTCCCGCGAGGTCCGACTCTTGATAGATGTGGAAGAGAAGGCGGAGCAATAGAGGGCGAGCTCACCTTAGCTCCCCGTCGGAGGTCGCCCACAATGTATGAGGGGATGCCAGGTGGCAAAACCCCACGGAAGCTACGTGGACAAACGTGGTCCACGGAAGCTCGCTCGAATCAGTTCGAGACCTCCCAGACTTGAACATTCCAGAATGGCCACCTGGCCACGACAAGAAAGATTCCCTCCCCCACTCAAACCGCCTGGCAGGCCTGACGACAGAATGTCAGGGCGCGAGTACCAAGGACTGTCAGACCCACGCGAGCCAGAACGTGGGGGGTCTAGAAGGCGCCGGAAGAATCTCCACGTGTCGGGCCACGGTAGGCCGCCGATTGCTATAAATGCTCACCCCCAGGCTCCATAGTACAGGTTCGAAATCCCTTTTCCTTCCTCTTTGGTCCATTACAGCTCGCCGTTGTGCCACTGTGACTGACTTGAGCGTCGGAGGGTCTGCGCTCCTAAGGGAGCCAGCCGTTCTCACGTTCTCTTTTCTTTATCTTGCAGGCAGCCCGCACGGACCAGCGAAAAATCCCCCGAACATTTGGCGCCGTCTGTGGGACCTTTGACTGGTTCCTGCGAGAACGCCCACGACCACGCGGTTGAGCGCAGTTCGCTCTCGTAACCTCAAGGATGGCTCCGGCGACAAGGGGGCGCAGGCGACCGAGGACTCGTGCCAGATCTGCGCGCAGCGAGCCTCCGGTCGAGACCCCTCAGCCCCAGGTCCCGCTCAGCGACCAACTCTTGTTGGAGATGTTGGCCACCCAGCGGGCGATGATGGAGGAGCTGACACGATTGCGTCAGGCTCCGGCGGCCAGCCGGCGATCTGGGCCGATGAAGACGGCGTCTCCGGTGCGACCACCGGCGTCAACATCGCGACCGCCCACGGTCGCTCCGGTGCGGCAGGTTTCCCAACCGGAACCCCCAGTCGGGAGAGCGGCTGTACGCGGGGTGCCGGAAACCCCGCTCACAAGGTTGCAGAAGCTAGTCACCCAGCGATCTAGCAACCAGGCGACCTCGCGCGCGACCATTCCCTGCCGCCGTAGCCGGAGCGCCGATTCTGAGGGGTCGGAGGCAAGATCTCTAGAGCGGGATCGCGACCCACGCCATCGGCGACGAGGGAAAGAGCCCGCGGTGGAAATATCTTCAGGAGCTCGAGAGGCAACGGCATCCCACAGACCAACTGACGCGCCGAAGGAATCCGTGGGTGGACAGCAAGGAGCCCGCCGAGCGGTTGCCCCCGAGGGTCGCCGCGGGGTGGGGCCGACCTCGCCACAAGGGAGCGTACGAGACCGCCTAGGACCTGCGCAGCCGCCTCTGGGAGTTCTCCCCGGGCGCTGGCGGCGACCTAGTACGCCAGTAGATTTACTTGAAGACCTTGCCGCCCACGGAGGTAGCTCGCCTTTCACCAGCGAGGTCCACCAAGGGGGTTTTCCGCACCACTGGACCCCCCCGAAGTTTGTATTGTTCGACGGGTCGCAGGATCCCGTTGACCATCTCTTGGCTTACAGAAAGCTTCTGTTTTTCCGGGACCAAGACCACGTCTTGTGCCGAGCATTCCCGAGCAGTTTGACCGGCTCGGCATTGAACTGGTTCCACAAGTTGCCGCCCGGCACGATCCCCGACTTTCCAACTCTCTCTAGGCTATTCCTGGAGCAGTATCGCTGCAATAGGCAGCCCCCGAAGAGAATCGAGTCTCTGTTTACTTTAACCATGGGAGCCCGCGAGACGCTCCGGTGCTTCGCAACGCGATTCCGGAGCGCCTACCTCGCTCTGGAAGACGCGGCGGGCCAAGATCGTACCGTGGTGAGCGCTTTCAGAAGCGCCCTCCCCGAGGGTTGCAAGCTTCATGACGCTCTAGTGATCAAGGACCCTCGCATGATGGTTGAACTATTTGCCCTGGTCCAGCAACACATCAAGCTCGAAGACGCTGTGCTAGACCGAAAGGGAAAGGCAGTCGAGCAGCGACCTCCTCCGGCCCCGCGACCGCTCGTCGTCAAGGCCGTGGAGAGAAGGGAGGTGCCCCTGGCGGTAGCTTTGCCTGGACCGCCCGCTGTTCCTGCTGAACAGCCCGCTGAAGCCCCCACGGCTGTCGCTGGAAGGCCGGCGAACTGGCGCCTGCCTCCAGGACCTGGGGAGCGGGATTTTACCGTGCTGACCCACTCGCCAGGACAAATCTTCCATCAGATTTGGAATGAATCTTTCTTCCAGTACCCGCCACCCCTACAGGTCGGAGAGCCTGGCTCTACCGACAACTCGCGGCGGTGCGCCTTTCATCGAAGCCCTGGGCATCACACTAACAGATGCCGGGCTCTCAAGAACCACCTCGAGGACTTGGTCACCCAGGGCCACTTGAATCAGTTTATTTCGCCTCCAAGGAGGTTCGAGGTAGTACCGACACGGGCCCCTCGGGAGGGAGATCGCCCGGGGCCCGCTGAGCCCGCCCTGCCTCCGCCTCCCGCGGAAGGACCGGCGATCTGCCATACCATTAGCGGGCGGCTGTGCGGCCCGAGATCCAGTAATGAAGCCCGCCGACGAGTCAGGGAGATGGAGCGGGCACAAAAGGTATTTTCCGTCTCGCTAACTCCTACTTTACTTCAAGCACCAAGGGTGGAAGCCCGCGATTTTCTCTGGTTTTCGGAAGATGACATGACTGGGGTCGTTACGCCCCACAATGACCCCCTCGTCATACGCCTGATGATGGCTAACATCGAGGTGAGGCGAGCTCTGGTTGATCCGGGGAGCGCCGTGGACATCCTTTTTCTGTCGGCCTACCTGCGAATGGGGTTGAGACTCGCCGACCTGTCTCCCTCGACGAGCTCCCTCAGTGGGTTCACCGGAGAGGTCGCCAGAGTGGCAGGGGAGATAGCCCTTACGGTGACCGCTGGCCCAGAGGCTCGCCAAGTCCGCTTCGCGGTAGTGGATGGAAGTTCCGCATTTAACGCCATCCTTGGGCGGCCTTGGCTAAGGCAAATGAATGCGGTAGCTTCACCCAACCATCAGGCCCTCAAATTCCCGACCGCGAGCGGGGTCGTAGTAATTCGGGGTGATCAGGTAGCCGCTACCCGATGCGAGCAGGATGTCCTTCACCTCAGGGACATGGAGGTCGCCGAGGCCAAGAGGCCCGCACCCTCCTAGCAATTACCGCCCGCTACGAGCGAGCTATTGGGGAGCCCGCTGGAGGCCTCCTCGCTTAAGTCCCCTACTCCACCCCCGGGTGGGAGCGGTGTGGACCTTAAGTTGGAGGAGGGAGGTCGCCCGACAACCCCCAAGAGAGGAAGTTTTCCAATTGCCGAACCACTTCAAGAGGTCGACATTGGCGGCAAGGAAGGGCCAGGAGTTGTTAGCCTCGGGACCTCGCTAACCAAGGGCGAGGTCCTGGCCATAACCAACTTGCTCAGGGAATACCGTGACGTATTCGCCTGGAGCTTCGCGGACATGCCAGGGATTGACCCGGAGGTCGCCTGTCATCGTCTGCACACCATAAAGGAGTTCCCGCCGGTCAAGCAGAAAGCTCGGCACATACCTGCTGCAAAGTCCATTGCAGTGGCGGCAGAGATAGACAAGCTGGAGCGAGCCGGCTTCATCCGCGAGGCGCACTTCCCCGAGTGGATCTCCAATATCGTGGCGGTGCCAAAGAAGAGCGGAGCGGTCAGGGTGTGCATCGACTTCTCCGACCTCAACAAGGCATGCCCGAAGGATGGTTTTCCTCTTCCGAGAATAGGCGCACTGGTCGACGCAGCTGCTGGGTTCCAGGCCCTGTCCTTCATGGATGGATATTCTGGGTATAACCAGATACCTCTCCACGCCGACGATCAGGAGAAGACCGCCTTCTACTCCGGAGCGGGCTACCAGAAGTTGTACTGCTATCGAGTGATGCCGTTCGGACTTAAGAACGCTGGAGCGACCTACCAAAGGCTAGTCACTCAGATGTTCAAAGATCAGATCGGCAGAAACGTCGAAGTTTATGTAGACGACCTCCTGGTGAAGAGTCGGGAGAGGGAGGGGCATGTTGCCGATCTCCGCGAAACCTTCGAGGTACTGAGAAAGTACCAAATGAGGCTAAACCCGGCGAAGTGCGCATTCGGGGTGACGTCGGGGAAATTCCTCGGGTACCTGGTCACCCACAGGGGGATCGAGGCCGACCCTGGGCAGATCAGAGCACTTATCGAGATGCCCGCGCCGAGGACCCGGCAGGAAGTCCAGAGGCTGAGCGGGCGAATCGCCGCGCTCAATCGGTTCATCTCCAAATCCTCAGACAACTGCCGACCCCTTTTCGAGCTGCTACGAAAAGGAGCAAGCATTTGTTGGGATGAGAAGTGCGAGCACGCCTTCCAAAAGGACTACCTGGCGAGCCCACCGATCTTAGCGGCACCCAAAGAGGGTGCCGAACTCGGCGTGTACCTTGCGGTCACTGAGAATGCGGTGAGCGGGGTCCTGGTTGTGGAAGAAGCAAAGGTGGAGCGGCCTGTCTACTTTGTAAGCCACACGATGCTTCCCGCCGAGCTCCGGTATCGACCAATCGAGAAGGTCGCATTGGCCTTGGTCCTTACCGCGAGAAAGCTCCACCCCTACTTCTCGGCGCACCCTGTCAGGGTCATCACAGAGCACCCTCTAAAGAGCGCGCTCTCCAGGCCCTCAGTAGCCGGCAGGCTCTACCGTTGGTCCGCCGAGCTCGCCGCCTACGGCTTGGAGTATGTCCCTCGAGTTGCGGTCAAAGGACAGGCGCTCGCCGATTTCTTGGCGGACTTCCCCATAGAAGAACCGGTCCAGTACCGGGAGGATGAGCCAACTGAGGCACACCCTGGGAAGGCGAGGTTCTTGGACAATCAAGGCGAGCATCCTCCAACTAAGCGTTCAGAGGAGGCAGGCTGGGAATTATTCGTCGATGGATCCTCCAACGCTTTGGGGGCTGGGATCGGGGTCGCACTGATCGCCCAGTCGGTACTTCTGGAAAAATCAGTCCGACTGGATTTCGCCGCTACCAACAATGAGGCGGAATATGAGGCGCTGCTGGCCGGCCTGGAGCTCGCCAAAGAGGTAGGCGCCGAACGCCTGAAGGTCTTTAGCGATTCCCAGCTAATTGTTTGCCAAGTCAATGGGGAGTACGCCTCTCGGGACGCACGAATGGCGGGCTACGTGGATCTGGTGAAGCACAAGGCCGCGGAGTTCGAAAAGATTTCCTTCGAGCAAATTCCGCGAGCCGATAATAGGCGAGCTGATGCTTTGGCAAACGCCGCCTCTTTGCTGGGAACATCAGAGGCTCGCCAGATTCTCATCGAAGTCCAAAGTCAGTCTCGGCTCCAACTGATGGAGCCCGCTGTTAACCAAGTCTCCGCCAACGTACCACTCAGCGGGTGGACCGCCCCCATTTTTCGCTTTCTCCAGAAGGGCGAGCTACCAGAGGATAGAGAGGAAGCCCGGCGAGTGGAGAAATGCGCTGGGCGCTATCTCATTCGCTGGGATCGCCTTTTTCGAAGATCCTTTGGCGGGCCAAGTCTCTGTTGCGTCGAGAGCCCGGAAACCGAAGAAGTTCTAAAGTGCATTCACTCTGGCGAGCTGGGAAACCACGCTGGTGGGCGGTCTCTTGCTGCGAAAGTACGAAGGCAAGGATACTGGTGGCCCACTCTGGAGCAAGACGCTTTGAAGGTCGCCCAGAGGTGCATCCAGTGCCAGAAGCACGCCACCACGAACCATATGCCCGCAGAAGAACTGCATCCTCTGGCGAGCCCCTGGCCTTTCCAGCAATGGGGGTTGGACATTGTGGGACCTTTCCCTGTGTCAGCCCGGCAAAAGAAATTCATCCTAGTAGCTACGGACTACTTCACCAAATGGGTGGAAGCGGTCCCGCTAGCTAAGATAGGCGAGAAGCAAGTCAAGGACTTCCTTTGGAAGAATATCTTCTGCCGCTTTGGGCTGCCACGAGTGCTGATCACCGACAATGGTCGCCAGTTCGACAATCGCTTGATCAGAAGCTTTTGTGTTGAATATGGGGTCGACCTAAGGTTCTCATCCCCGAGGTACCCTCAAAGCAACGGGCAGGCCGAAGCGACGAATCGCGTGATCTTGGACAACCTCAAGAAGAGGCTGGAAGGGAAAAAAGGATTGTGGGAGCAGGAGCTCGATGGAGTCTTGTGGGCCTATCGCACTACTCCACGTCGCTCAACTAACGAATCCCCTTTCAGTCTCACTTTTGGTTGCGAAGCCGTGCTACCCATAGAGGCCGAGCTGCCCACTGAAAGAAGGTTTGCGTCGGCGGAGGTCGACAACGACAAACTGCTAGTCGACTCCCTTGATCAACTCGAAGAAAGACGAGAGCGCGCCAATCTACACCTCGCCGGATACCGACAAGAGATGAAGCGCGCCTATGATAAAAGAGTCCGCCATCGGGCATTCAAAGCCGGGGACATGGTGATGAGAAAGGTGTTCGCAAATACCCAAGAGCCTAATGCAGGAAAGCTCGCGGCGAATTGGGAAGGCCCCTACATAATACGCGAAGCGCGAGGCTCGGGGGCTTACCAGTTGATGACCGCTGAAGGCGACCTGTTAGAGCGACCTTGGAATGTTTTGCACCTTCGCAAGTTTTACGCATAAGGGGATTTTTGTAAGTTGTCTTCTGAAGTTATGAATGAATGACGAGATTTTCCACAAAGAATTCCACCCGGAAGCTCGCCGCACCAAGAGCTCGCTTAATCTACCAAACAGTCCGCCGTTGTGCGGACTTAAAGCAAGACCGGGATCCTCAGAGGCAGCCAGTGGGCGACCTTGAGCTTCCCGGAGCAGTCCGCCGTTGTGCGGACTTAAAGCAAGACCGGAATCCTCAGAGGCAGCCAGT
Organism: Chamaelirium japonicum; assembly: GCA_947650365.1. Taxonomy (NCBI): domain Eukaryota; kingdom Viridiplantae; phylum Streptophyta; class Magnoliopsida; order Liliales; family Melanthiaceae; genus Chamaelirium; species Chamaelirium japonicum. The sequence continues at coordinate 63,254,723 of OX393555.1, read as the reverse complement.
GGGCGACCTTAAGCTTCCCGGGGCAGTCCGCCGTTGTGCGGACTTAAAGCAAGGCCGGGATCCTCAGAGGCAGCCAGTGGGCGACCTTGAGCTTCCCGGGGAAGTCCGCCGTTGTGCGGACTTAAAGCAGGCCGGGATCCTCAGAGGCAGCCAGTGGGCGACCTTGAGCTTCCCGGGGAAGTCCGCCGTTGTGCGGACTTAAAGCAAGACCGGGATCCTCAGAGGCAGCCGGTGGGCGACCTTGAGCTTCCCGGGGAAGTCCGCTGCCTAGTGGACTCTAAACCTAACCAGGATCCTTCGCGTTCACCTGCCATGAACGGAAGCATCCTGGCGTTGGCAAACCCCTCAAAGGGCGAGCCCGCCAAACAGGATCATCGAGAGAAATTAACCGGGCAGGGGGCAGCTAGCACTTATTAGTTTCCTTTAAAAATAAAAATCGTTTAAGTCTCTGAGTGTAGGGAAGTTTTTGAAGTCTTTTGGTTCGTTTTAACGTTTTCCGGGCTCAGAGACTATCGAGTTTTTACGAGCATGCCGAGTTTTTCGTTTGCATATACTTAAAAATAAAAGGGTTGAATCGAATTAGCTGCCTCGCCCGGGGTATCGCTCTCGAGGTCGCTGCGAACTCCCAAAGCGGACTCATAAAAGGCACATAGAAAGAAAGAAACGCATATGCGGGCCCAGAAAGATATAAATTTCATTGATTGGCAAAAATTACAAAAGTAGTTACAAGGCAGCAAGCTCAAGGCTTGCTTGTCTCCGCCCCACTGTCGTCCCCTCGGCGCCGCTTCTTCGACCTTTCGGTCTTGTATTTCTCCACAGCGGCCAGGGCGCCTTTCTTGAGGAGATCGTCCAGTTGGGCTTGGAGGCGGCCTTGCTGAGCCCGAAGGCCGTTGGCGTGTGTCTCCTTCAAGGCCGCAATCTCCGTCTTCAGAGCAGCGACCTCGCCTTGAAGTTGAACCGCCTCCCGCTGCGCGACCTCCCGGGCGGACACAGCTTCGTCTCGCTCCGCCTTGGCCTTGAGGAGGGCAGTAACGGACAGGCCTTTGGCTACCTCGGCCATGGCGAGGCCTGACGCCAGGGTTTTGACCCTGCGGTGCAGTGCCTCTGACTCCGCCCTCAGCTCCTCGGAGCCCTTGGCTCGCTGAAGCTCGTGGATGTGCTCGTCTACCTTGCGCTCGGACCCCCGAAGGGAATCATCGAACAAGGCGGCCAGTGCCTTCCCGGCCCCAGCGACCTCCGCGGCCAGCGCCTGGCTCTGCTTCTCCGCCTGCATAAGGAAGGTGAAAGAGTTAGCAAAAATTGAGACTAAGATTTATAAGGAGGCAGGTGCGGTGAGTACCTCGGCAAGGCGTTCGCTTATGGAAGCGAAGGGAGCCCGCGCGAAAACGTTGCGGCCCAGCAGCTGCCGCACGTAGTGGGGCGCCCTCCCCTCCTCCGCAGAGGAGCCCGCGCTGGGACCCCCGGGAGCTCCGGAAGGAGGGGGCATGCCAGGAGGAGTGGGGGCTATCACCTCCCCCGGGCGAGCTCTGGCTCCTGGCGGGCTCGGAGGGTCCGCGGTGGCCCCCTTGGCCTCTGGCTCCGAGCTGAAGGACTCGGAGTCGGAGCCAATGTCAACAAAGCTAGGGGACCTGTAGACCAGGTCCCCTAAGCCCTGCTGGGAGCCCGCTCCCTCCTGGCCTTCTGCAGGAGGCGAGGCCGGAGGGGCGGGAGCTGGAGCGGCCGCCGGTGTAGAGGCCGCGGGAGTTGGAGCCGAGGCTGGCAAGGAGGTCACAGCGACGGCGTCGGACTCGCCCTGCTGGACCCCTGCCCCGTCGGCGGGAGATGGAGGCTCCTGCCCGCTCGATCCCGGCCCTGGTGCGGGAGCTGATGGAGTCGCGGGCTTCATCCCTTGGGCGGGAGCAACAGGCTCCGCCCGAGGAGCTTGAGGGGCGGGCTCTTCTTCCTCGGAGCCTGTTGCCTCCTCCGCAGAGTCCGTCCAGCTGGGCTCCGAGTCCAAGCCCGCCTCCTCCAGCGCTTTCCGCCGTTGCTCCGCCTGGACGTCAGAAGGCGCGGGCCCCGCGCGTTTGGCCTTCTTCTTCCCGCGGGCCTCCATCTCCGGCGTCAGCACTGCTACACGAAGCGGGACGGTCAGATCGCCCGGGAAGTAGCCCATTAGAATTTGAGCCATCCCGGACTCGACTTCCGCCATGGTAAGCGGGAGGTCGATGTTCGGGTCGTCGGGCTCAACCATTTGGATCTTGCGGCGGACAATTGGAGTTGGGGCGGGAGGCTGACCTGGGCCGGCGTCCGGGCGAGGAGGTTGCGGAGGAGCGGAAGCTTCGCCCTGGTGAAGCATCTCCATGGTATCGGGGTCGTTGAGGCGGATGGGCGAAGCCCGCCTCCGGACCGTCTTCTTACGGGGGTTGCCTCCCGAGCTCCCGGCCCCCTTGCTGGCCCCTTTGGAGGGAGGGGCGTTCTGCATCGGCGGAATAGCGCCGACCTCCTCCTCTTTCTTCTTCCGGACGGTCTTCTGCTTCAGCAGAATAGCGCCGGTCTTCCCGTCCTTCAGCTGGAAGGCGAAGTCGGGGGCGGTGATCTTCTTCGGAGTCCGCCCGCCGAGGTAGTGGAGGATCGCATCGTCCAGAGATCGCTCCCGGTCGGGAGCGATGCACTTCTTCTTCCCCGCCTTGTAGAAGGAGATCTCCCGGAAGACCGCCATCGGGGGAACCCCGGGGTGAGCCGGGACTCCGCTGTGCCGCCCGCGCCAGTCGCCGACCGCCACGAAAGGATAGTCCTTCCAGTGGCGGTCCTTGCTCTCGATGGTGGAGAAGGGGAGCACCTCGCCAGGCCGCCCGGCGAGGTAGAAGTAGCCGCAGCCCGCGGTGCTGAAGACCGGTGAGGGCTTGAGGAGCCACTTTTTGAGCAAGTAGCTCAGTGGGATCCTCGCCTTCAGAGCGGTCTCCAACTGGGACAGCCCGTAGAGTATCCCCCAGGAGTTTCCTGAGAGTTGGGCGGGGCAAAGCCCCGTCAACTCCAGGAGCTCCCCGGCGAGATGACTCAGGGGGAACCGCAGCCCGGACCACAGCAGCCCGACAGAAGCTACTGTGCCCTGGGGCGGCCTCCCCGAGAGTGGCATCTCGGTGACGAGGATCTCCCGAGGGAGATCGATCGCCGCCCGGATACTGTCCCCGACAGGCACCCCGACGGGGTTTTGCAGCCAGACCACCGCCCTTTCGGTGGCGGGCTCAGCGGCCTGGGCGGCAGCAACAGCAGCAGCAACGTCAGCAGCGGAAGCCATAAGAGCAGAAGGGCTAAAGCGAGCTGAAAGCGCTAGAAGCAAAGGGAGAAGGGAGAGCTGTTTTCACGCAGCAGTAAAAATTGCCCCCCGTCCCCTATTTAAAGGCGAGCGAGAGACAGGTGAATCGATCCGCATTTAATGCCCAAGCGTGCTCGGCGAGGCGACGTGACGGCGATCAAAGCGACAGCTCGCTTCTCTCAAATCGTCGAGCGCCACGTGGACCACGCGTGGAAAAAGCTGCGCCGGTGCCAGCACTGTCCTTTATTGACAGAGAAAGGGACAAATGAGGAGGAGACACGCGTCTCGCGCCGATCGGGGTCTCATGATGAGATTCGCTGTATCAGCGTTGAGCCTCGCGCCGCAGTTAAGGTGAAGCGACCGTTGGAGATTCGGTGCGATACCCAAGTCACAAGATCGCCCGCGGCAGGCGCCCCAAGCTCGCCCGAAGCAGACCCTGACCGCGTGTGACAAGCTCGCACCAGAAGGAGATCGCTCGTGGCTGACGCTCGTGGCCCGTCCAGCGTTTGTGAAATACTGGGAGTCAAAACTCTCGACGCAGATCGCTCGCGGCAGGTGCCCGCAGCTCGCCCGAGGCAGACCCTGGCCGCGTGTGACAAGCTCGCACCGGAAGGAGATCGCTCGTGGCTGACGCTTGTGGCCCGCCCAGCGTTTTTGAAAAGTACTGAGAGTCAAAACTCTCGATGCAGATCGCTCGCGGCAGGTGCCCGCAGCTCGCCCGAGGCAGACCCTGGCCGCGTGTGACAAGCTCGCACCGGAAGGAGATCGCTCGTGGCTGACGCTCGTGGCCCGCCCGGCGTTTTTGAAAAGTACTGAGAGTCAAAACTCTCGATGCAGATCGCTCGCGGCAGGTGCCCGCAGCTCGCCCGAGGCAGACCCTGGCCGCGTGTGACAAGCTCGCACCAGAAGGAGATCGCTCGTGGCTGACGCTCGTGGCCCGCCCGGCATTTTTGAAAAGTACTGAGAGTCAAAACTCTCGATGCAGACCGCCCACGGCAGGCGCCCAAGCTTGCCCGAAGCTGACCCTGACCGCATGTGAGGAGCTCGCATCGCAGGAGATCGCTCATGGCTGATGCTCGTGGCCCGCCCAGCGTTTGTGAAATACTGGCAGTCAAAGCTCTCGGCGCAGGCCGCCATCGCTACTATCTCCGCCCCGCAAGAAAACTGTTACGGCAGACATTGATATCAGGCACATTGCCGGGGATAGGAGTTCGCTAAGACTCCTGAGCAAGCGTCGAGTTTCCTCGATCACTCCCTCAGGAGGGGGTAATGTTGGGGGTAGACAGAAACCACATATCTTGGGTAGCATTGCAAACGCATCTGAGATAAGAGTTCTCGAGGGAGCCCGTCCAAAAAGCTCGCCCTCCCAGCCCATCAGGAGCCCGCCCCCCCACAGGGAGCTGGATGGACACCTTGTATCTGAGTGCAGCTCGCCTCTCCCAACCCCTCAGGAGCTCGCCCCACAGGGAGCTGGATGGACACCTTGTATCTGAGTGCAGCTCGCAGGAGTTCGCTCCCCCGTGCTCACCAAATCACCTTGACAGGGAGCGAGATCCACATTAGGCTGAAAGGGCCCAGGCCAAGAGCACTCTTAAGAGCTCGCTTGAGCTCGATGGAGCTCGCCTGAGATCGCCCAGAAGCTCGCTCAGGAGCTCGCCTGAGCTCGACGGAGCTCGCCCGAGATCGCCCAGAAGCTCGCTCAGGAGCTCGCCCCTTAGCTCGCCAAGCTCACCCAGGAGCTCGCCTAAGCTCGCTCAGGAGCTCGCCCCGGAGTTCGCCAAGCCCGCGCGAGAACTCGCTGGCAGTGATAGCGGGAGTTAGACTGTCATGCATAACGAAGAAACCGGCATCGCGAACGCCCCTAGCTCGCGCAGGAGCTCGCCCCTAGCTCGCTCAGGAGCTCGCCCAAGCTCGCCAGAATTCCCCAGTTTATCGAGGAGGTTGCTCCCGCGAGGTCCGACTCTTGATAGATGTGGAAGAGAAGGCGGAGCAATAGAGGGCGAGCTCACCTTAGCTCCCTGTCGGAGGTCGCCCACAATGTATGAGGGGATGCCAGGTGGCAAAACCCCACGGAAGCTACGTGGACAAACGTGGTCCACGGAAGCTCGCTCGAATCAGTTCGAGACCTCCCAGACTTGAACATTCCAGAATGGCCACCTGGCCACGACAAGAAAGATTCCCTCCCCCACTCAAACCGCCTGGCAGGCCTGACGACAGAATGTCAGGGCGCGAGTACCAAGGACTGTCAGACCCACGCGAGCCAGAACGTGGGGGGTCTAGAAGGCGCCGGAAGAATCTCCACGTGTCGGGCCACGGTAGGCCGCCGATTGCTATAAATGCTCACCCCCAGGCTCCATAGTACAGGTTCGAAATCCCTTTTCCTTCCTCTTTGGTCCATTACAGCTCGCCGTTGTGCCACTGTGACTGACTTGAGCGTCGGAGGGTCTGCGCTCCTAAGGGAGCCAGCCGTTCTCACGTTCTCTTTTCTTTGTCTTGCAGGCAGCCCGCACGGACCAGCGAAAAATCCCCCGAACAATATCCATTCTAATTCATTCGTACGATCCTTTCTAATTCATTTGCATGATCCATTCTAATTCATTCCTATAATCCATTCTAATTTATTCAAACAATCCATTCTAATTCATTCGTGCGATCCATTCTAATTCATTCGCACGAATGTATCCATTCTAATTCATTCGCTCGAATGTATCCATTCAAATTCGTTCGTACGATCCATTCTAATTCGTTCGTATGATCCATTCTAATTCGTTCGTACGATCCATTCTAATTCGTTCGTACGATTCATTCTAATTCATTCGTACGATCCATTCTAATGCATTCGTATGATTCATTCTAATTCATTCGCACGATCCATTCTAATTCATTCATATGATCCATTCTTATTCATTCGTTCGATCCATTCTAATTCATTCGTACGATCCATTCAAATTCATTCGTACGATCCATTCTAATTCAATCGCACGATCCATTCTAATTCATTCGTACGATCCATTCTAATTCATTCGCACAATCCAATCTAATTCAAACGTACGATCCATTCTAATTCATTCACATGATGTATTCTAATTCATTCCAATTCATTTGTACGATCCATTTTAATTCAATCGTATGATCCATTCTGATGCATTCGTACGATTCATTCTAATTCATTCGCACGATCCATTCTAATTCATTCGTACGATCCATTCCAATTCATTCGTACGATCCATTCAAATTCATTCGCATGATCCATTCTAATTCATTCGTACGATCCATTCTAATTTATTCTCACGAATGTAACCTTTCTAATTCATTTGTATGATCCATTCTAATTCATTCGTACGATCTGTTCTAATCCATTCGTACGATCCATTCTAATTCATTCATACAATCCATTCAGATTCTGTCGCACAAATGTATCCATTCAAATTCATTCGTTTGATCCATTCTAATTAATTCGCACGATCCATTCTAATTCAGTCGTATGAATGTATCCATTTTAATTCATTCGTATGATCCATTCTAATTCGTACGATCCATTCTAATCCATTCGTACGATCCATTCTAATCCATTCGTACGATCCATTCTAATTCATTAGCACGAATGTAACCATTCTAATTCATTCGTACGATCCATTCTAATTCATTCCTACGATCCATTCTAATTCATTCGCACGAATGTATCCATTCTAATTCATTTGCTCGATCCATTCTAATTCATTCCTATGATCTATTCTAATTCATTCGTACGATCCATTCTAATTCATTCGCTCGAATGCATCCATTCTAATTCATTCGTACGATCCATTCTAATTCATTTGTACGATCCATTTTAATCCATTCGTACGATCCATTCTAATTCATTCGTACAATGCGTTCTAATCCATTCGTACGATCCATTCTAATTCATTCGTACGATCTATTCTAATTCATTTGTACGATCCATTCTAATTCATTCGCTCGAACGTATCCATTCTAATTCATTCGTACGATCCATTCTAATTCATTCGTATGATCCATTCTAAGTCATTTGGTGGATCCATTCTAATTCATTCGTACGATCCATTCTAATTCATTCGCACGATCCATTCTAATTTATTCGTACGAACCATTCAAATTCATTCATACGATCTATTCTAATTCATTCGCATGATCCATTCTAATTCATTCGTACGATCCATTCTAATTCATTCGAACAATCCATTCAAATTCATTCGTACGATGCAATCTAATTCATTCGCACAAATGTATCTATTCTAATTCATTCGTATAATGCGTTCTAATCCATTCGTACGATCCATTCTATTCCATTCGTACGATCCATTCTAATTCATTCGCACGAATGTAACCATTCTAATTCATTCGTACGATCCATTCTAATTCATTCCTACGATACATTCTAATTCATTCACACGAATGTATCCATTCTAATTCATTTGCACAATCCATTCTAATTCATTCCTACGATCCATTCTAATTCATTCGTACGATCCATTCTAATTCGTTCATACGATCCATTCTAATTCATTCCTACGATCTATTCTAATTCGTTCGTACGATCCATTCTAATCCATACGTACGATCCATTCTAATCCATTCGTACGATCCATTCTAATCAATTCATACGATCCATTCTAATTCATTCTCACAAATGTAACCTTTCTAATTCATTTGTACGATCCATTCTAATTCATTCGTACGATCCATTCTAATCCATTCGTACAATCCATTCTAATCCATTCGTACGATCCATTCTAATTCATTCGCACGAATGTAACCATTCTAATTCATTCGTACGATCCATTCTAATTCATTCCTACAATCCATTCTAATTTATTCGCACGAATGTATCCATTCTAATTCATTTGCACGATCCATTCTAATTCAATCCTATGATCCATTCTAATTCATTCGTACGATCCATTCAAATTCATTCGTACGATCCATTCTAATTCATTCGCATGATCCATTCGTACGATCCATTCTAATCCATTCGTACGATCCATTCTAATTCATTCCTACGATCCATTCTAATTTGTTCGTACGATCCATTCTAATTCGTTCGTACGATCCATTCTAATTCATTCGCACGATCCATTCTAATTCATTCGTACGATCCATTTTAATTCATTCGTACGATCCATTCTAATTCATTCGTACGATCCATTCTAACTCATTCGCACAAATGTATCCATTCTGATTCATTCCTATGATCCATTCTAATTCATTCGCACGATCCATTCTAATTCATTCGTACGATCCATTCTAATTCATTCGTACGATCCATTCTAATTCATTTGCACAAATATATCCATTCTAATTCATTTGTATGATCCATTCTAATTCATTCGTACGATCCATTCTAATCCAGTCGTACGATCCATTCTAATCCATTCGTACGATCCATTCTAATCCATTCGTACGATCCATTCTAATTTATTCATTCAAATATATCCATTCTAATTCATTCGTACGATCCATTCTAATCCAGTCGTACGATCCATTCTAATTCATTCGTATGATCCATTCTAATTTATTCGTTCAAATATATCCATTCTAATTCATTCGTACGATCCATTCTAATCCAGTCGTACGATCCATTCTAATTCATTCGCACGATCCATTCTAATTCATTCGTACGATCCATTCTAATTCATTCGTACGATCCATTCTAATTCATTCGTACGATCCATTCTAATTCATTCGCATGATCCATTCTAATTCATTCGCATGATCCATTCTAATCCAGTCGTACGATCCATTCTAATTCATTCGTACGATCCATTCTAATTCATTCGCACGATCCATTCTAATTCATTCGTACGATCCATTCTAATTCATTCGTACGATCCATTCTAATTCATTCGCATGATCCATTCTAATTCATTCGCATGATCCATTCTAATTCATTCGTATGATACATTCATACGACTGAATTAGAATGGATTGTACGAATGAATTAGAATTGATCATACGAATGAATTAGAATGGATCGTACGAATGAATTAGAATGGATCGTGCGAATGAATTAGAATGGATCGTAAACATGAATTAGAATGGATATATTTGAACGAATAAACTAGAATGGATCATACGAATGAATTAGAATGGATCGTACGAATGAATTAGAATGGATCGTACAAATGAATTAGAAAGGTTACATTTGTGAGAATGAATTAGAATGGATCGTACGAATGAATTAGAATGGATCGTACGAATGCATTAGAATGGATATATTGTTGCGAATGAATTAGAATGGATCGCACGAATAAATTAGAATGGATCGTGCGAATGAATTAGAATGGATCGTGCGAATGAATTAGAATGGATCGTACGAATGAATTAGAATGGATACATTTGTATGAATGAATTAGAATGGATCATACGAATGAATTAGAATGGATCGTGCGAATGAATTAGAATGGATACATTCGTACAAATGAATTAGAATGGATCGTACGAATGAATTAGAATGGTTATATTCGTGCGAATGAATTCGAATGGATCGTACGAATGGATTAGAATGGATCGTCTAATTCATTCGCACGATCCATTCTAATTCATTTGTATGATCCATTCTAATTCATTCCTACGATCTATTCTAATTTGTTCGCTCGAATGTATCGATTCTAATTCATTCGAACGATCCATTCTTATTTATTCGTACGATCCATTCAAATTCATTCACATGATCCATTCTAATTCATTCGTACGATCCATTCTAATTCATTCTCACGAATGTAACCTTTCTAATTCATTTGTATGATCCATTCTAATTCATTCGTACGATCCATTCTAATCCATTCGTACGATCCATTCTAATCCATTCGTACGATCTATTCTAATTCATTCGCACGAATGTATCCATTCTAATCCATTCTAATTCATTCGCTCGAATGTATCCATTCTAATTCATTCGTACGATCCATTCTAATTCATTCGTCCGATCCATTCTAATTCATTCGCACGAATGTATCCAATCTAATTCATTCGTACAATCCATTCTAATTCATTCGCACGATCCATTCTAATTCATTCGTATGATCCATTCTAATTTATTCGTACGATCCATTCTAATTCATTCGTTCGATCCATTCTAATTCATTCTCACGAATGTAACCTTTCTAATTCATTTGTATGATCCATTCTAATTCATTCGTACGATCCATTCTAATCCATTCGTAAGATCCATTCTAATCCATTCGTACGATCCATTCTAATCCATTCGTACGATCCATTCTAATTCATTCGTACGATCCATTCTAATTCATCGCACGAATCCGTTCTAATTCATTCGCACGAATGAATTAGAATAGATACATTCGTGCGAATGAATTAGAACTGATTCGTGCGATGAATTAGAATGGATTAGAATGGATACATTCGAGCGTATGAATTAGAATGAATCGTATGAATGAGGTAGAATGGATCGTACGAATGGATTAGAATGGATCGTACGAATGGATTAGAATGGATCGTACGAATGAATTAGAATGGATCATACAAATGAATTAAAAAGGTTACATTCGTGAGAATGAATTAGAATGGAACGTACGAATGAATTAGAATGGATCGTACGAATGAATTAGAATGGATACATTCGAGCGAATAAATTAGAATGGATCGTACGAATGAATTAGAATGGAGCATACGAATGAATTAGATTGGATCGTGCAAATGAATTAGAATAGATTATACGAATGAATTAGAATGGATACATTCGTGCGAATGAATTAGAATAGATCGGACGAATGAATTAGAATGGATCGTACAAATGAATTAGAATGGATGCATTCGAGCGAATGAATTAGAATGGATACATTCGTGCGAATGAATTAGAATGGATCGTACGAATGGATTAGAATGCATCGTACGAATAGATTAGAATGGATCGTACGAATGAATTAGAATGGATTGTACGAATGAATTAGAATGGATCATACAAATGAATTAGAAAGGTTACATTCGTGTGAATGAATTAGAATGGATCATACGAAGGAATTAGAATGGATCATACGAATGAATTTGAATGGATCATACGAATGAAAAAGAATGGATCGTACGAATGAATTAGAATGGATACATTCGAGCGAATGAATTAGAATAGATCGTAGGAATGAATTCGAATAGATCGTAGGATTGAATTAGAATGGATCGTACGAATGAATTAGAATGGATCATGCGAATGAATTAAAATGGATCGTACAAATGAATTAGAATGGATCGTACGAACAAATTAGAATGGATCGTACGAACAAATTAGAATGGATCGTATGAACGAATTAGAATGGATCGTACGAATGAATTAGAATGGATCGTACGAATGAAGTAGAATGGATCATATGAATGAATTAGAATGGTTACATTCGTGCGAATGAATTAGAACGCATTGTACGAATGAATTAGAATAGATACATTTGTGCGAATGAATTAGATTGCATCATACGAATAAATTTGAATGGATCGTACGAATGAATTAGAATGGATCCACCGAATGAGTTAGAATGGATCATACGAATGAATTAGAATGGATCGTACGAATGAATTTGAATGGATTGTACGAATGAATTAGAATGGATCCTTTGAATGAATAAGAATGGATCGTGCGAATGAATTAGAATGGATCGTACGAATGAATTAGAATGGATCATACGAATGAATTAGAAACATTCGTGCGAATGAATTAGAATGAATTAGATTGCATCGTACGATCCATTCTAATCCATTCGTACGATCCATTGTTATTCATTCATACGATCCATTCTAATTCATTCGCACAATCCATTCTAATTCATTCGTACGATCCATTCTAACTCATTCGGTGGATCCATTATAATTCATTCGTACGATCCATTCTAATTTATTTGCATGAATATACGATCCATTCTAATTCATTCGCTCAAATGTATCCATTCTAATTCATTCATACGATCCATTCTAATACATTCGTATGATCTATTCTATTTCATTCGCACAAATGTATCCATTCTAATTCATTCGTTCGATCCATTCTAATTCATTCGTATAAATATATCCATTCTAATTCATTCGTACAATCCATTCTAATTCATTCGCACGATCCATTCTAATTCATTTGCACAAATGTATCCATTCTAATTCATTCGTACAATCCATTCCAATTCATTCGTATGATCCATTCTAATTCATTCGTACGATCCATTCTAATCCATTCGTACGATCTATTCTAATTCATTCGTACGATCCATTCTAATTCATTCTCACAAATGTAACCTTTCTAATTCATTTGTACGATCCATTCTAATTCATTCGTACGATCCATTCTAATTCATTCGCACGATCCATTCTAATTTATTCGTACGATCCATTATAATTCATTCGTATGATCTATTCTAATTCATTCGCATGATCCATTCTAATTCATTCGTACGATCCATTCTAATTCATTCGTACAATCCATTCAAATTCATTCGTACGATGCAATCTAATTCATTCGTACGAATATATCCATTCTAATTCATTCGTACGATCCTTTCTAATTCATCCGCACGATCCATTCTAATTCATTCGTATGATCCATTCTAATTCATTCCTACGATCTATTCTAATTCATTCGCTCGAATGTATCCATTCTAATTCATTCGTACGATCCATTCTAATTCATTCGTATAATCCATTCTAATTCATTCGCACGATCCATTCTAATTCATTCGTACAATCGATCCATTCTAATTTATTCGCACGATCTATTCTAATTCATTCGCACGAATGTATCCATTCTAATTCATTCGTACGATGCATTCTAATTCATTCGTACGATCTATTCTAATTCATTCGCACGATCCGTTCTAATTCATTCCTATAATCCATTCTAATTCATTCGCATGAATGTAACCATTCTAATTCATTCATACGATCCATTCTAATTCATTTCTACGATCCATTCTAATTCATTCGCACGAATGTATCCATTCTAATTCATTTGCACGATCCATTCTAATTCATTCTTATGATCTATTCTAATTCATTCGTACGATCCATTCTAATTCATTCGCTCGAATGTATCCATTCTAATTCATTCGTACGATCGATTCTAATTCATTCTCATGAATGTAACCTTTCTAATTCATTTGTATGATCCATTCTAATTCATTTGTATGATCCATTCTAATTCATTCGTACAATCCATTCTAATTCATTCATACGATCCTTTCTAATTCATTCGCACGATCCATTCTAATTCTTTCATATGATCCACTCTAATTCATTCGTACGATCCATTCTAATTCATTCGTATGATCAATTCTAATTCATTCGCACGATCCATTCTAATTCATTCGTATGATCCATTCTAATTCAATTCGTGCAATCCATTCAAATTCATTCGCACAAATGTATCCATTCTAATTCATTCGTATGATCCATTCTAATTCATTCGCTCGAGTGTATCCATTCTAATTCATTCGTACGATCCATTCTAATTCATTCGTACAATCCATTCAAATTCATTCGTACGATGCAATCTAATTCATTCGCACAAATGTATCTATTCTAATTCATTCGTACAATCCATTCAAATTCATTCGTACAAATGTATCCATTCTAATTCATTCGTACGTTCCATTCTAATTCATTCGTACGATTCATTCTAATTCATTCGCACCATCCATTCTAATTCATTCGTACGATCCATTCTAATTCATTCGTACGATCTATTCTAATTCATTCGCACGAATGTATCCATTCTAATTCATTTGCACGATCCATTCTAATTCATTCCTATGATCCATTCTAATTCATTCGTACGATCCATTCTATTCCATTCTAATTCGTTCGTACGATTCATTCTAATTCATTCATACGATCCATTCTAATGCATTTGTACGATTCATTCTAATTCATTCGCACGATTCATTCTAATTCATTCGTATGATCCATTCTAATTCATTCCTATGATCTATTCTAATTCATTCACTCGAATGTAACATTTGTAATTAGAATGGATCGTACAAATGAATTAGAAAGGTTACATTCGTGAGAATAAATTAGAATTGATCGTACGAATGAATTATAATGGATCGTACGAATGAATTAGAATGGACACATTCGAGTGAATGAATTAGAATTGATCGTACGAACGAATTAGAATGGATCATAGGAATGAATTAGAATGGATCGTGCAAATGAATTAGAATGGATCGTGCGAATGAATTAGAATGAATCGTACGAATGCATTAGAATGGATCCACCGAATGAGTTAGAATGGATCATACGAATGAATTAGAATGGATCGTACCAATGGATTAGAATGGATCGTACGAATGGAATAGAATGGATCGTTCTAACGAATTTGAATGAATCATACGAATGCATTAGAATGGATCGTACGAATGAATTAGAATGAATCGTACGAACGAATTTGAATGGATCGTACGAACGAAATAGAATGGATCGTATGAACGAATTATAATGGATCGTATGAATGAATTAGAATGGATACATTCGAGTGAATGAATTAGAATGGATCGTACGAATGAATTAGAATGGATCATAGGAATGAATTAGAATGGATCGTGCAAATGAATTAGAATGGATACATTCGTGCGAATGAATTAGAATAGATCATACGAATGAATTAGAATGGATCGTAGGAATGAATTAGAATGGATCGTGCAAATGAATTAGAATGGATTGTACGAATGAATTATAATCGATACATTCGTGCGAATGAATTAGAATGGATCATATGAAAGAATTAGAAAGGATCGTGCGAATGAATTAGAATGGATACATTCGAGCGAATGAATTATAATGGATCGTACGAATGAATTAGAATGGATCATAGGAATGAATTAGAATGGATCGTGCAAATGAATTAGAATGGATATATTCGTGCGAATGAATTAGAATGGATCGTAGGAATGAATTACAAAGGATCGTACGAATGGATTAGAATGGATCATATGAATGAATAAGAATGGTTACATTCGTGCGAATGAATTAGAATGGATCGTACGAATGGATTAGAATGGATCGTACGAATGGATTAGAACGGATACATTCGTACGAATGAATTAGAACGGATCGTACGAATGGATTAGAATGGATCATACGAATGAATTAGATCGTAGGAATGAGTTACAATGAATCGTACGAATAAATTAGAATGGATCGAACGAATGAATTAGAATGGATCGAGCGAATGAATTAGAATGGATCGTACGAATGAATTAGAATGGATCATAGGAATGAATTAGAATGGATCGTGCAAACGAGTGAGAATGGATACATTCGTGCGAATGAATTAGAATGGATCATAAGAATGAATTTGAATGGATCGTACGAATGAATTAGAATGGATACATTTGTACGAATGAATTAGAATGGATCATATGAATGGATTAGAATGGATCGTACGAATGGATTAGAATGGATCGTATGAATGGATTAGAATGGATCGTACGAATAAGAATGGATCGTACGAATGAATTAAAATGGATACATTCATACGACTGAATTTTAAATTTATTCGTACGATCCATTCAAATTCAATCGTATGATCCATTCTAATTCATTCACACGATCAATTCTAATTCATTCGTCCGATCCATTCTAATTCATTCGCACGAATGAATCCATTCTAATTCATTCGTACGATCCATTCTATTTCGTTCATACGATCCATTCTTATTCATTCTCACGAATGTAACCTTTCTAATTCATTAGTATGATCCATTCTAATTCATTCGTACGATACATTCTAATCCATTCGTACGATCCATTCTAATTCATTCGTACGATCCATTCTAATTCATTCGCTCGAATGTATCCATTCTAATTCATTTGTACGATCCATTCTAATCCATTCGTACGATCCATTCTAAACCATTCGTACGATCCATTCTAATTCATTCGCACGAATGTAACCATTCTAATTCATTCATACGATTCATTCTAATTCATTCGCACGATCCATTCTAATTCATTCGTACGATCCATTCTAATTCATTCGCACGATCCATTCTAATTCATTCCTATGATCCATTCTAATTCATTCATACGATCCATTCTAATTCATTCGTATGAATGTATCATACAAATGAATTAGAATCGATCATGCGAATGAATTAAAATGGTCCGTACAAATGAATTAGAATGGATTGTGCGAATGAATTAGAATGGATCGTACGAACGAATTAGAATGGATCGTACGAAACGAATTAGAATGGATCGTACGAATGAATTAGAATGGATACATTCGAGCGAATGAATTAGAATGGATCGTACGAATGAATTAGAATGGATCATAGGAATGAATTAGAATGGATCGTGCAAATGAATTAGAATGGATACATTCGTGCGAATGGATTAGAATGGATCGTACGAATGGATTAGAATGGATCGTACGAATGAATTAGAATGGTTGCATTCGTGCGAATGAATTAGAATGGATCGTACGAATGGATTAGAATGGATCGTACAAATGGATAGAACGCATTGTACGAATGAATTAGAATAGATACATTTGTGCGAATGAATAAGAATGGATCGTACGAATGAATTAGAATGGATCGTACGAAAGAATTAGAATGGATCGTACGAATGAATTAGAATGGATCATACGAAGGAATTAGAATGGATCGTGCGAATGAATTTGAATGCATCGTACGAATGAATTAGAATGGATCGAACGAATGAATTAGAATGGATATATTAGAGCAAATGAATTAGAATAGATCGTAGGAATGAATTAGAATGGATCATACGAATGAATTAGAATGGATCGTGCGAATGAATTAGAATGGATTGTACGAATGAATTAGAATGGATACATTCGTGCGAATGAATTAGAATGGATCGGACGAATGAATTAGAATGGATCGTACGATTCATTCTAATTCATTCGTACGATCCATTCTAATGCATTCGTACGATTCATTCTAATTCATTCGCACGATCCATTCTAATTCATTCGTATGATCCATTCTAATTTATTCATACGATCCATTCTAATTCATTCGCACAATCCATTCTAATTCATTCGTACAATCCATTCTAATTCAATCGTTCGATCCATTCTAATTCATTCGTACGATCCATTCTAATTCATTCGTACGATCCATTCTAATTCATTCGCACGATCCATTCTAATTTATTCCTATGATCCATTCTAATTCATTCGCACGAATGTAACCATTCTAATTTATTTGTACGATCCATTCTAATCCATTCGTACAAATGAATTAGAATGGATACATTCGAGCGAATGAATTAGAATAGATCGTACGAATGAATTAGAATGGATCGTACGAATAAATTAGAATGGATCGTGCGAATGAACTAGAATGGATCGTACGAATGAATTGGAATGGATCCACCGAATGAGTTAGAATGGATCACACGTATGAATTAGAATGGATCGTACGAATGAATTAGAATGGATTGTGCGAATGAATTAGAATGGATACATTTGTGCGATGAATAAGAATGGAGCGTACGGATGAATTAGAATGGAGCGTACGAATGAACTAGAATGGATACATTCGTAGGAATGAATAAGAATGGATCGTACGAATGGATTAGAATGGTTACATTCGTGCGAATGAATTAGAATAGATCATACGAATGAATTAGAATGGATCGTACGAATGCATTAGAATGGATCGTACGAATGAATTCGAATGGATACATTCAAGCGAATGAATTAGAATGGATCGTGCGAATGAATTAGAATGGATCGTACGAATGAATTAGAATGGATCGTACAAATGAATTAGAATGGATCGTACAAATGAATTAGAAAGGTTACATTTGTGAGAATGAAGTAGAATGGATCGTACGAATGAATTAGAATGGATCGTACGAATTGATTAGAATGGATCGTACGAATGGATTGTGTCGAGCGAATGAATTAAAATAGATCGTAGGAATGAATTAGAATGGATCATACGAATGAATTAGAATGGATCGTGCGAATGAATTAGAATGGATCGTACGAACGAATTAGAATGGATCGTACGAACGAATTAGAATGGATCGTGCGAACGAATTAGAATGGATTGTGCGAACGAATTAGAATGGATCATATGAACGAATTAGAATGGATCGTACGAATGAATTTGAATGGATCGTACGAATGGATTGTGTCGAGCGAATGAATTAGAATAGATCGTAGGAATGAATTAGAATGGATCATACGAATGAATTAGAATGGATCGTGCGAATGAATTAGAATGGATCGTACGAATGAATTAGAATGGATCGTACGAATGAATTAGAATGGATCGTACGAATGAATTAGAATGGATTGTGCGAATGAATTAGAACGGATCATACGAACGAATTAGAATGGATCATACGAACAAATTAGAATAGATCATACGAACGAATAAGAATGGATCATATGAACGAATTAGAATGGATCGTACGAATGAATTAGAATGGATCGTACGAATGAATTAGAAAGGTTACATTTCTGAGAATGAATTAGAATGGATCGTACGAATGAATTAGAATGGATCGTACGAATGGATTAGAATGGATCGTACGTACGAATGGATTAGAATGGATCGTACGAATGGATTAGAATGGATCGTACGAATGAATTAGAATGCATCATACAAATGAATTAAAAAGGTTACATTCATGAGAATGAATTAGAATGGATTGTACAAATGCATTAGAATGGATACATTCGTACGAATAAATTAGAATGGATCGTATGAATGAATTAGAATGGATCGTACGAATGGATTAGAATGGATCGCACGAATGAATTAGAATGGATCATACAAATGAATTAGAAAGGTTACATTTGTTCGAATGAATTAGATTGCATCGTACGAATGAATTTGAATGGATTGTACGAATGAATTAGAATAGATCGTACGAATGAATTAGAATGGATACATTCGTGCGAATGAATTAGAATGGATCGTAGGAATGAATTAGAATGGATCGTACGAATGAATTAGAATAGATAGTGCGAATGAATTAGAATGGATCGTGCGAATGAATTAGAATGGATCGTGCGAATGAATTAGAATGGATCGTACGAATGAATTAGAATGGATCGTGCGATTGAATTAGAATGAATCGTACGAATGCATTAGAATGGATCGTGCGAATGAATTAGAATGGATACATTCGTACAAATGAATTAGAATGGATCGTGCGAATGAATTAGAGTGGATCGTATGAATGAATTTGAATGGATCATATGAATAAATTAGAATGGTTACATTTGTGCGAATGAATTAGAATGGATCGTACGAATGGATTAGAATGGATCGTACGAATGGATTAGAACGCATTGTACGAATGAATTAGAATAGATACATTTGTGCGAATGAATTAGATTGCATCGTGCGAATGAATTAGAATGGATCGTACGAATGAATTAGAATGGATCGTGTGAATGAATTAGAATGGATCGTACGAATGAATTAGAATGGATTGTGCGAATGAATTAGAATGGATCGTACGAATGAATTAGATTGGATCCACCGAATGAGTTAGAATGGATCATACGAATGAATTAGAATGGATCGTACGAATGAATTAGAATGGATTGTACGAATGAATTAGAATGGATCATAGGAATGAATTAGAATGGATCGTGCAAATGAATTAGAATGGATACATTCGTGCGAATGAATTAGAATGGATCATAGGAAAGAATTAGAATGGATCGTACGAATGAATTAGAATGGTTACATTCGTGCGAATGAATTAGAAAGGATCGAACGAATGAATTAGAATGGGTATATTCGTGCGAATGAATTAGAATGGATCGTACGAATGAATTAGACTGGATCGTACGAATAAATTAGAATGGATACATTCATGCGAATGAATTAGAATGGATCGTACGAATGAATTAGAATAGATCGAACGAATGAATTAGAATGGATCATGCAAATGAATTAGAATGGATACATTCGTGCGAATAAATCTGAATGGATTGTATGATTGAATTACAATGGATCGTACGAATGAATTAGAATGGATCGTACGAATGAATTAGAATAGCTCATACGAATGAATTAGAAAGAATCGTACGAATGAATTAGAATGGTTACATTCGTGCGAATGAAATAGAATAGATCGTACGAATGAATTAGAATGGATCGTACGAATAAATTAGAATGGATCATGTGAATGAATTAGAATGGATCGTACGAATGAATTAGAATGGATCCACCGAATGAGTTAGAATGGATCATTCGAATGATTTAGAATGGATCGTACGAATGAATTAGAATGGATTGTGCGAATGAATTAGAATGGATCGTATGAATGAATAAGAATGGATCGTACGAATGAATTAGAATGGATCATGCGAATGAATTAGAATGAATCGTACGAATGAATTAGAATGGATCGTGCGAATGAATTAGAATGGATCATGCGAATGAATTAGAATGGATACATTTGTACAAATGAATTAGAATGGATCGTGCGAATGAATTAGAATGGATCGTAAGAACGAATTAGAATGGATCGTACGAATGAATTAGAATGGATACATTCGAGCGAATGAATTAGAATGGATCGTACGAATGAATTAGAATGGATCATAGGAATGAATTAGAATGGATCGTGCAAATGAATTAGAATGTATACATTCGTGCGGATGAATTAGAATGGATCGTGCAAATGAATTAGAATGGATCGTACGAATGAATTAGAATGGATACATTTGAGCGAATGAATTAGAATGGATTGTGCGATGAATTAGAATGGATCGTACGAATGAATTAGAATGGATCGTGCGAATGAATTAGAATCGATCATACGAATGAATTAGAATGGATCGTACGAATGAATTAGATCGTACGAATGAATTAGAATGGATCGTCTGAATGAATTAAAATGGTTACATTCATACGACTGAATTAGAATGGATCGTGCGAATTAATTAGAATGGATCGTACGAATGAATTTGAATGGATACATTTATGCGAATGAATCTGAATGGATTGTATGAATGAATTACAATGGATCGTACGAATTAATTAGAATGGATCGTATGAATGAATTTGAATAGCTCATACGAATGAATTAGAATGAATCGTACGAATGAATTAGAATGGTTACATTCGTACGAATGAATTAGAATATATCGTACGAATGAATTAGAATGGATCGTACGAATAAATTAGAAGTGATCGTGCGAATGAATAAGAATGGATCGTACGAATGAATTAGAATGGATCCACCGAATGAGATAGAATGGATCATACGAATGAATTAGAATAGATCGTACGAATGAATTAGAATGGATTGTGTGAATGAATTAGAATGGATCGTATGAATGAATAAGAATGGATCGTATGAATGAATTAGAATGGATCGTGTGAATGACTTAGAATGAATCGTACGAATGCATTAGAATGTATCGTATGAATGAATTAGAATGAATCGTACGATCCATTCTAATTCATTCGTCCGATCCATTCTAATTCATTTGCACGAATGTATCCATTCTAAGTCATTCATACAATTTATTCTAATTCATTCGCACGATCCATTCTAATTCATTCGTATGATCCATTCTAATTCATTCCTACGATCTATTCTAATTCATTCGCTCGAATGTATCAATTCTAATTCATTCGTACGATCCATTCTAATTCATTCGCACGATCCATTCTAATTCATTCGCACGAATGTATCCATTCTAATTCATTTGCACGATCCATTCTAATTCATTCCTATGATCCATTCTAATTCATTCGCTCGAATGTATCCATTATAATTCATTTGTACGATCCATTCTAATTCGTTCATACGATCCATTCTAATTCATTCACACGATCCATTCTAATTCATTTGTACGAATGTATCCATTCTAATTCATTCGCACGATCCATTCTAATTCATTCGCACGATCCATTCTAATTCATTCATATGATTCATTCTAATTCATTCACACGATCTATTCTAATTCATTCGTACGATCCATTCTTATTCATTCATACGATCCATTCTAATTCATTCGCACAATCCATTCTAATTCATTCGTACGATTCACTCTAATTCATTCGTATGATCCATTCTAAGTCATTCGGTGGATCCATTCTAATTCATTCATACGATCCATTCTAATTCATTCGCACGATCCATTCTAATTTATTCGTACGATCCATTCTAATTCATTCGTACGATCTATTCTAATTCATTCGCACGAATAAATTAGAATGGATCGTACGAACGAATTAGAATGGATCGTACGAACGAATTAGAATGGATCGTACGAATGAATTAGAATGGATACATTCGAGCGAATGAATTAGAATGGATCGTACGAATGAATTAGAATGGATCATAGGAATGAATTAGAATGGATCGTGCAAATGAATTAGAATGGATACATTCGTGCGAATGGATTAGAATGGATCGTACGAATGGATTAGAATGGATCGTACGAATGAATTAGAATGGTTACATTCGTGCGAATGAATTAGAATGGATCGTACGAATGGATTAGAATGGATCGTACAAATGGATAGAACGCATTGTACGAATGAATTAGAATAGATACATTTGTGTGAATGAATAAGAATGGATCGTACGAATGAATTAGAATGGATCGTATGAAAGAATTAGAATGGATCGTACGAATGAATTAGAATGGATCATACGAAGGAATTAGAATGGATCGTGCGAATGAATTTGAATGCATCGTACGAATGAATTAGAAAGGATCGAACGAATGAATTAGAATGGATATATTAGAGCAAATGAATTAGAATAGATCGTAGGAATGAATTAGAATGGATCATATGAATGAATTAGAATGGATCGTGCGAATGAATTAGAATGGATTGTACGAATGAATTAGAATGGATACATTCATGCGAATGAATTAGAATGGATCGGACGAATGAATTAGAATGGATCGTACGATTCATTCTAATTCATTCGTACGATCCATTCTAATGCATTCTTACGATTCATTCTAATTCATTCGCACGATCCATTCTAATTCATTCGTATGATACATTCTAATTTATTCATACGATCCATTCTAATTCATTCGCACAATCCATTCTAATTCATTCGTACGATCCATTCTAATTCATTCGTTCGATCCATTCTAATTCATTCGTACGATCCATTCTAATTCATTCGCACCATCCATTCTAATTTATTCCTATGATCCATTCTAATTCATTCGCACGAATGTAACCATTCTAATTTATTTGTACGATCCATTCTAATCCATTCGTACAAATGAATTAGAATGGATACATTCGAGCGAATGAATTAGAATAGATCGTACGAATGAATTAGAATGGATCGTACGAATAAATTAGAATGGATCGTGCGAATGAACTAGAATGGATCGTACGAATGAATTAGAATGGATCCACCGAATGAGTTAGAATGGATCACACGAATGAATTAGAATGGATTGTACGAATGAATTAGAATGGATTGTGCGAATGAATTAGAATGGATACATTTGTGCGATGAATAAGAATGGAGCGTACGGGTGAATTAGAATGGAGCGTACGAATGAACTAAAATGCATACATTCGTAGGAATGAATAAAAATGGATCGTACGAATGGATTAGAATGGTTACATTCGTGCGAATGAATTAGAATAGATCATACGAATGAATTAGAATGGATCGTACGAATGAATTAGAATGGATCGTACGAATGCATTAGAATGGATCGTACGAATGAATTCGAATGGATACATTCAAGCGAATGAATTAGAATGGATCGTGCGAATGAATTAGAATGGATCGTACGAATGAATTAGAATGGATCGTACAAATGAATTAGAATGGATCGTACAAATGAATTAGAAAGGTTACATTTGTGAGAATGAATTAGAATGGATCGTACGAATGAATTAGAATGGATCGTACGAATTGATTAGAATGGATCGTACGAATGGATTGTGTCGAGCGAATGAATTAGAATAGATCGTAGGAATGAATTAGAATGGATCATACGAATGAATTAGAATGGATCGTGCGAATGAATTAGAATGGATCGTACGAACGAATTAGAATGGATCGTACGAACGAATTAGAATGGATCGTGCGAACGAATTAGAATGGATCGTGCGAATGAATTAGAATGGATCATATGAACGAATTAGAATGGATCGTACGAATGAATTAGAATGGATCGTACGAATGGATTGTGTCGAGCAAATGAATTAGAATAGATCGTAGGAATGAATTAGAATGGATCATACGAATGAATTAGAATGGATCGTGCGAATGAATTAGAATGGATCCTACGAATGAATTAGAATGGATCGTACGAATGAATTAGAATGGATCGTATGAACGAATTAGAATGGATTGTGCGAATGAATTAGAATGGATCGTACGAACGAATTAGAATGGATCATACGAACAAATTAGAATAGATCATACGAACGAATAAGAATGGATCATATGAACGAATTAGAATGGATCGTACGAATGAATTAGAATGGATCGTACGAATGAATTAGAAAGGTTACATTTCTGAGAATGAATTAGAATGGATCGTACGAATGGATTAGAATGGATCGTATGAATGGATTAGAATGGATCGTACGAATGAATTAGAATGCATCATACAAATGAATTAAAAAGGTTACATTCATGAGAATGAATTAGAATGGATTGTACAAATGCATTAGAATGGATACATTCGTACGAATGAAATAGAATGGATCGTATGAATGAATTAGAATGGATCGTACGAATGGATTAGAATGGATCGCACGAATGAATTAGAATGGATCATACAAATGAATTAGAAAGGTTACATTTGTTCGAATGAATTAGATTGCATCGTACGAATGAATTTGAATGGATTGTACGAATGAATTAGAATAGATCGTACGAATGAATTAGAATGGATACATTCGTGCGAATGAATTAGAATGGATCGTAGGAATGAATTAGAATGGATCGTACGAATGAATTAGAATGGATAGTGCGAATGAATTAGAATGGATCGTGCGAATGAATTAGAATGGATCGTGCGAATGAATTAGAATGGATCGTACGAATGAATTAGATTGGATCGTACGAATGAATTAGAATGGATCGTGCGATTGAATTAGAATGAATCGTACGAATGCATTAGAATGGATCGTGCGAATGAATTAGAATGGATACATTCGTACAAATGAATTAGAATGGATCGTGCGAATGAATTAGAATGGATCGTATGAATGAATTAGAATGGATCATATGAATAAATTAGAATGGCTACATTTGTGCGAATGAATTAGAATGGATCATACGAATGGATTAGAATGGATCGTACGAATGGATTAGAACGCATTGTACGAATGAATTAGAATAGATACATTTGTGCGAATGAATTAGATTGCATCGTGCGAATGAATTAGAATGGATCGTACGAATGAATTAGAATGGATCGTGTGAATGAATTAGAATGGATCGTACGAATGAATTAGAATGGATTGTGCGAATGAATTAGAATGGATCGTACGAATGAATTAGATTGGATCCACCGAATGAGTTAGAATGGATCATACGAATGAATTAGAATGGATCGTACGAATGAATTAGAATGGATTGTACGAATGAATTAGAATGGATCATAGGAATGAATTAGAATGGATCGTGCAAATGAATTAGAATGGATACATTCGTGCGAATGAATTAGAATGGATCATAGGAAAGAATTAGAATGGATCGTACGAATGAATTAGAATGGTTACATTCGTGCGAATGAATTAGAAAGGATCGAACGAATGAATTAGAATGGGTATATTCGTGCGAATGAATTAGAATGGATCGTACGAATGAATTAGACTGGATCGTACGAATAAATTAGAATAGATACATTCATGCGAATGAATTAGAATGGATCGTACGAATGAATTAGAATAGATCGAACGAATGAATTAGAATGGATCGTGCAAATGAATTAGAATGGATACATTCGTGCGAATAAATCTGAATGGATTGTATGAATGAATTACAATGGATCGTACGAATGAATTAGAATGGATCGTACGAAAGAATTAGAATAGCTCATACGAATGAATTAGAATGAATCGTACGAATGAATTAGAATGGTTACATTCGTGCGAATGAATTAGAATAGATCGTACGAATGAATTAGAATGGATCGTACGAATAAATTAGAATGGATCATGTGAATGAATTAGAATGGATCGTACAAATGAATTAGAATGGATCCACCGAATGAGTTAGAATGGATCATTCGAATGATTTAGAATGGATCGTACGAATGAATTAGAATGGATTGTGCGAATGAATTAGAATGGATCGTATGAATGAATAAGAATGGATTGTACGAATGAATTAGAATGGATCATGCGAATGATTTAGAATGAATCGTACGAATGAATTAGAATGGATCGTGCGAATGAATTAGAATGGATCGTGCGAATGAATTAGAATGGATACATTTGTACAAATGAATTGGAATGGATCGTGCGAATGAATTAGAATGGATCGTAAGAACGAATTAGAATGGATCGTACGAATGAATTAGAATGGATACATTCGAGCGAATGAATTAGAATGGATCGTACGAATGAATTAGAATGGATCATAGGAATGAATTAGAATGGATCGTGCAAATGAATTAGAATGTATACATTCGTGCGGATGAATTAGAATGGATCGTGCAAATGAATTAGAATGGATCGTACGAATGAATTAGAATGGATACATTTGAGCGAATGAATTAGAATGGATTGTGCAAATGAATTAGAATGGATCGTACGAATGAATTAGAATGGATCGTGCGAATGAATTAGAATCGATCGTACGAATAAATTAGAATGGATCGTACGAATGAATTAGATCGTACGAATGAATTCGAATGGATCGTACGAATGAATTAAAATGGATACATTCATACGACTGAATTAGAATGGATCGTGCGAATTAATTAGAATGGATCGTACGAATGAATTTGAATGGATACATTTATGCGAATGAATCTGAATGGATTGTATGAATGAATTACATTGGATCGTACGAATTAATTAGAATGGATCGTATGAATGAATTTGAATAGCTCATACGAATGAATTAGAATGAATCGTACGAATGAATTAGAATGGTTACATTCCTACGAATGAATTAGAATATATCGTACGAATGAATTAGAATGGATCGTACGAATAAATTAGAATGGATCATGCGAATGAATTAGAATGGGTCGTACGAATGAATTAGAATGGATCCACCGAATGAGATAGAATGGATCATACGAATGAATTAGAATGGATCGTACGAATGAATTAGAATGGATTGTGTGAATGAATTAGAATGGATCATATGAATGAATAAGAATGGATCGTATGAATGAATTAGAATGGATCGTGCGAATGAATTAGAATGAATCGTACAAATGCATTAGAATGGATCGTATGAATGAATTAGAATGAATCGTACGATCCATTCTAATTCATTCGTCCGATCCATTCTAATTCATTTGCACGAATGTATCCATTCTAATTCATTCGTACAATTTATTCTAATTCATTCGCACGATCCATTCTAATTCATTCGTATGATCCATTCTAATTCATTCCTACGATCTATTCTAATTCATTCGCTCGAATGTATCCATTCTAATTCATTCGTACGATCCATTCTAATTCATTCGCACGATCCATTCTAATTCATTCGTACGAATGTATCCATTCTAATTCATTTGCACGATCCATTCTAATTCATTCCTATGATCCATTCTAATTCATTCGCTCGAATGTATCCATTCTAATTCATTTGTACGATCCATTCTAATTCATTCATACGATCCATTCTAATTCATTCGCACGATCCATTCTAATTCATTTGTACGAATGTATCCATTCTAATTCATTCGCACGATCCATTCTAATTCATTCGCACGATCCATTCTAATTCATTCATACGATTCATTCTAATTCATTCACACGATCTATTCTAATTCATTCGTACGATCCATTCTTATTCATTCATACGATCCATTCTAATTCATTCGCACAATCCATTCTAATTCATTCGTACGATTCACTCTAATTCATTCGTATGATCCATTCTAAGTCATTCGGTGGATCCATTCTAATTCATTCGTACGATCCATTCTAATTCATTCGCACGATCCATTCTAATTTATTCGTACGATCCATTCTAATTCATTCGTACGATCTATTCTAATTCATTCGCACGAATGTAACCATTCTAATTCATTCGTACGATTCATTCTAATTCATTCGTATGAGCTATTCTAATTCATTCGTACGATCCATTCTAATTCATTCATACGATCCAATGTAATTCATTCATACAATCCATTCAGATTCATTCGCACGAATGTATTCATTCTAATTCATTTGCACGATCCATTCTAATTCATTCGTTCGATCCATTCTAATTCATTCGTACGATCCATTCTATTTCATTCGCACGAATGTATCCATTCTAATTTATTCGTACGATCCAGTCTAATTCATTCGTACGATCCATTCTAATTCATTCGCACGAATATATCCACTCTAATTCATTCATACGATCCTTTCTAATTCATTCGCACGAATGTAACCATTTTAATTCATTCGTACGATCCATTCGTATTCATTCATACGATCCATTCTAATTCATTCGCACAAATGTATCTATTCTAATTCATTTGTACAATGCGTTCTAATCCATTCGTACGATCCATTCTAATTCATTCGTACAATCTATTCTAATTCATTCATACGATCCATTCTAATTCATTCGTATGATCCATTCTAACTCATTCGGTGGATCCATTCTAATTCATTCGTACGATCCATTCTAATTCATTCACACGATCCATTCTAATTCATTCGTACGATCCGTTCTAATTCATTCGCACGATGCAATCTAATTCATTCGCACAAATGTATCTATTCTAATTCATTCGTACAATGCGTTCGAATCCATTCATACGATCCATTCTAATCCATTCGTACGATCCATTCTAATTCATTCGCAAGAATGTAACCATTCTAATTCATTCATATGATCCATTCTAGTTTATTCGTACGATCCACTCTAATTCATTCGCACGATCCATTCTAATTCATTTGTACGAATGTATCCATTCTAATTCATTCGCACGATCCATTCTAATGCATTCGTACGATCCGTTCTAATTCATTCGTATGATCCATTCTAATTTATTCATAGGATCCATTCAAATTCATTCGCATGATCCATTCTAATTCATTCGTACGATCCATTCTAATTCATTCGTTCGATCCATTCTAATTCATTCGTACGATCCATTCTAATTCATTCGCACGAATGTATCCATTCTAATTCATTTGCACGATCCATTCTAATTCATTCCTATGATCCATTCTAATGCATTCGTACGATTCATTCTAATTCATTCGCACGATCCATTCTAATTCATTTTGTACGATTCATTCTAATTCATTCGCACGATCCATTCTAATTCATTCGTACGATCCATTCTAATTCATTCGCACGATCCATTCTAATTCATTTGTACGATCCATTTTAATTCATTCGTACGATCCATTCTAATTCATTCGATAAATTCGTGAGAATGAATTAGAATGGATCATAGGAATGAATTAGACTGGATCGTACGAATGGATTAAAATGGATACATTCATACGATCCATTCTAATTCATTCGTACGATCCATTCTAATTCATTCGCATGATCCATTCTAATTTATTCGTACGATCCATTCTAATCCATTCGTACGATCCATTCTAATCCATTCGTACGATCCATTCTAATTCATTCACATGATCCATTCTAATTCATTCGTATGATCCATTCTAATTTTTTCGCACGATCCATTCAAATTCATTCGCACGATCCATTCTAATTCATTCGTACGATCCATTCTGATTCATTTGTACGATCCATTCTAATTCATTCGCATGAATGTATCCATTCTAATTCATTCGCACGATCCATTCTAATTCATTCGTTCGATCCATTCTAATTCATTCGTACGATCCATTCAAATTCATTCGCATGATCCATTCTAATTCATTCGTACGATCCATTCTAATTCATTCGCACGAATGTATCCATTCTAATTCATTCGCACAAATATATCCATTCTAATTCATTCGTACGATCCATTCTTATTCATTCATACGATCCATTCTAATTCATTTGCACGATCCATTCTAATTCATTCTCACAAATGTAACCTTTCTAATTTATTTGTACGATCCATTCTAATTCATTCGTACGATCCATTCTAATCCATTCGTATGATCCATTCTAATCCATTCGTACGATTCATTCTAATTCATTCGCACGAATGTAACCATTCTAATTCATTCGTACGATCCATTCTAATTCATTCCTACGATCCATTCTAATTCGTTCGCACGAATGTATCCATTCTAATTCATTCGTACGATCCATTTTAATTCATTCGTACGATCCATTCTAATTCATTCGCACGATCCATTCTAATTCATTCGAACGATCCATTCTAATTCATTCGCACGAATATATCCATTCTAATGCATTCGTACGATCCATTGTAATCCATTAGTACGATCCATTCTAATCCATTCTAATTCATTCGTACGATGTTTTCCAATTCGTTCATATGATCCATTCTAATTCGTTCGTACGATCCATTCTAATTCGTTCGTTCGATCCATTCTAATTCATTCGCACGATCCATTCTAATTCATTCGTACGATCCATTCTAATTCATTCATACGATCCATTCTAATTCATTCGCTCGAATGTATCCATTCTAATTCATTCGTTCGATCCATTCTAATTCATTCGTACGATCCATTCAAATTCATTCTCACAAATGTAACCTTTCTAATTCATTTGTATGATCCATTCTAATTTATTCGTACGATCCATTCTTATTTATTCGTACGATCCATTCAAATTCATTCGCATGATTCATTCTAATTCATTCGTTCGATCCATTCTAATTCATTCTTGTTTGGGGGATTTTTTCACTGGTCCATGAGGTCTGCCTGCAAGACAAAGAAAAACGTAAGAACGGCTGGCTCCCTAAGGAGTGCAGACCCTCCGACACTCAAGTCAGTCTCAGGTGATCACTGGAGAGCTTGTACTAGACGAAAGTGATAGGGATGAGGGTTTCGAACCTGTACTTTGGAGCCTAAGGGTGGGCATTTATAGCCGTCTGCGGCCTATCGGGGTGCGGCGTGTGGCAGCTCTTTCGGGCACCTTCTAGACCTCCACGTTCCATCCCACATGGGCCTCTGGCAGTCCTGGACACATGTGCTCCTGATAGCCTTTGTCGCCTAGCTTGCCTAGCGATGTAGTGGGGGACAGTTAATGTTCTGTCGCTGCCAGGTGGATTTTTTGGAATGTTCAAGTCTGAGAGGTCTCAAATCGACTCGGGCGGCTTCCGTGGACCTCAACCGTCCACGTAGCTTCAGAGGGATTTCGACACCTGGCAGCCTTTTTCAAGAGTCGGGCTCTGAGAAGGGCAACCTCTTCGACAACGGGAGTAGCCTGGCGATCTCTTCGAGCGTTCTACTGGTGTTCGTTGATGCCCTTCTAAGTTTTCTCTTTGGCAAAAATTCCTCTGTGAGTTTTGGGGGCGACCTCCTCGCAAGCTGGGGCGCAGGCTCCTACGCATTCGGGTACAAGTCCCCTCATAGTCCAATATGGATCCCGCTCCCAGTTAAGATGATACTGCGAGCTGGGGGGGGGCGAGCTCCTTGCGAGCCGGGGGCGAGCTCCTTGCGAGCTGGGGGGGGGCGAGCTCCTTGCGAGCTATGGGGCGAGCTCCTTGCGAGCTGTGGGGCGAGCTCCTTGCGAGCTGTGGGGCGAGCTCCTTACGAGCTGTTGGGGGCGAGCTCCTTGCGAGCTTGGGGAGCGAGCTCCTTGCGAGCTCTGGGGCGAGCTCCTTGCGAGCTGTGGGGCGAGCTCCTTACGAGCTGTGGGGCGACCTCCTTACGAGCTGTTGGGGGCGAGCTCCTTGCGAGCTTGGGGAGCGAGCTCCTTGCGAGCTGTGGGGCAAGCTCCTTGCGAGCTGTGGGGCGAGCTCCTTATGAGCTGTTTGGGGCGAGCTCCTTACGAGCTGTTGGGGCGAGCTCACACAAGTGCCCATACAGCCCAATGTGGATCTCGCTCCCAGTTGAGATGAGTCGGCGAGTTGGTGGTGTGCTTCCTGCGAGTTGGTGGGCGAGCTCCTTGAGATGTGATTTTTGACTACCCCCAACATTACCCCCTCCTGAGGGAGTGGGTGAGGAAAATGAGCCACTTGCTCAGGAGTTCTAGCGAGCTCATTCTTTCGTGGCTTCCTCCTCACATTTTTCACTTGAGTGAGCTCGTGTGCGAGCTCCAATTCCTCGAAAATGTGCCTGATATCAATGTCCGTTGCAACAATTGTCGGATGGGCTGGAAGCATCAATTGCGAGCGATCTCTTCTGTGGCGAGGTATCGGTGCTTTTGTATGTATGACGATCTAACTCCCGCTACCACTGCAGGCGTCGTGCGGGCTCCCTGAAAATGTTTAACTCTAAGTCCTGCTCAGGCCCTCAAGCTACTTTCCCATAAGTCGGGTGTAACTTCGAGGTGAGGATCGAACTGAGGGCTAGCTGCTGCCTACAAGCGCCGGGCGGGCGATCTCCTTCCGGCGCGAGCTCACCACGCGTGGTCATGGTCTCCCTCGGGCGTGCTGTGGGCACCTTTCGCATGCGATCTTGTGGCTCGGGTTTCATACCAAATCTTTGGCGATCGCATCACCTTAAGTGCGACACGAGACTCGAGGTTGATGCAATGGATCTCATCATGAGATACCGATCGGCGCGAGACACGTGTCTCCACCTCATTCGCCTTGGTTTCTGTCAGAAAAGGACGGTGTCGGTACTGGCGCAGCTTTTTCCACGCGTGGCCCACGTGGCGTCTTGTGATTGGAAAGAAACGAGCTGTCGCCTCAACCGCCGTCGCATCGCCTCGCTGGGCGTGCTCGAGCATTTACTGCGGTCTGATTCACCTGCCCCTTTCCTGCCTATAAATAGGGGATGGGGGGGATTTTTTTTACTTCCGTGTGAAAACAGCTCTCCCTTCCTTCTTTGCTTTCTTAGCTCGCAGCCCGCCAGCGACCTCTTGCTTTCATGGCTTCCGCTGCTACCGCTTCTTCTTCCGTTGCTGCTGCTGCTGCGTCCTCCTGAGAGGAGCCTCTCAATGTTGCCCCCATCTCGGTGCGAGCTCCGGGCTCAGGGGACGAGGCACCTCCGAAGGAGCCCGCCGTCGTGTGGTTTCACGACATCGGTGGCATGCCCATCCCCGAGTCCCTACGGTCCGCAGCAGGCATTCCCCAGGAGCTCGCGATTCTCCCCTTTCCAAGCTCGGGGAGACCGCTCTCTGGCACCGTGGTCTCGGTAGGACAGGTATGGTCAGGGCTCCGACTGCCCCTGAACCATCTGGCCAACGAGCTCTTGGAGCTGGCGGGCTTATGCCCCGCCCAGCTCCCAGGAAACTCGTGGGGGATCCTCTATGGGTTTTCCCGAATCGAGGAAGCTCTAAACGTGAGGATCCCCTGGCCTACCTCCAGAAGAAGTGGTTCCTCAAACCGGGAACCGTCTTCAGCGAGGTAGACTGTGGCCAGTTCTACCTTACAGGCCGCTCCGGCGAGGTGCTGCCATTCTCCGCCATCGAGAACAAGGACAGGTACTGGAAGGAGTACCCGTTCGTGGTTGAAGGCGACTGGCGAGGTCCCCGCGCCGGCATCCCCTCGCTTCCCGACAGACCGCCTCTTCCGTTTTTCAAGGAGATCGCGGAATACCATGCCAAGGGGAAGAAGTGTATCGCCACGGCTCGAGAGAAGTCTCTTGACGATGCGATCTCGCACTTCCTCGGGGGACGAACCCCTGAGAAGATCCTCGCGCCGGACTTCTCCTTCCTTTGGAAGGATCTCAGGACCGACGTCATCACCACCCGGCAGAAGGTGATGCGTAAGAAGATGGTGGTCTCCCGCCGTACTGGATCAACCCCCACAGCTGTTGTCGCGACCTCCGGGGCAGGCACTTCTTCGGCGAAGAAGGGGAAGAAGCGGGCTTCTCCAACCAAGGTCACCGTCGAGGACGCTCCCCCTCCGCCACCTCCAGCCCACGAAGCTGCCCCAGGTCAGGCGACCAATCCCTTATCCTCCACTCTCTCTACAAGGGGCCCAGTCCCGGAGCCCCGACGGTGTCTTATTACTTTCGTCGAGCCCGAGGATCCACGCGTCGAGCTGCTTCTAAGCATGGCGGAAGTGGAGGCCCCAATGGCTGAAGTATTGATGCACGGATTCCCAGGCGACCTTTCTAAACCCCTGTTTGTCGCGGTGATGACCCCAGAGATGGAGGGCGCCCCCCAGAAGATGAAGAAGAAGAAAGCTCCATCTGCCCGCCCGACGGTGGAAGATGACATCGTTCGACAGGCTCGCGAAGCCTTCGAACGAGCCCTCGAGGAGCAGCGTCGAAAAGCCGCCCTGGACGAAGCGGGCTTGGGGTCGGATGATGACTCCAGCACCGACTCCAGCTCGGGCGGGGAGGATCATCCCGCATCTACAACTGCGGGGCCTCCCCCTCCCTTCGAGGGACCGACTCCCGGCTCTCCGGTCCTGCCTGCGCCGAGCACGCCACTGCCGCAAGCCGCTCTTGCTCCGCCGAGCTCGGCCCCTCAAGAAGTTCAGGGCACCGGCAGCGTGCCCGCCATCGTCCCGGCGGCCTCCCCTCCTGCACCCGCTCCCAGCACTTCACCACCGGCCGCACCTGCTCCCAGCGCGCCCACTGCTCCCAGCGCGCCCGCCGTTGCGCCTCCTGCTGCGCCAACTCCCAGTGCGCCCATCGCTCCCAGCGCGCCTGCCGTCGCGCCTCCTGCCGCGCCAACTCCCAGTGCGCCCATCGCTGCGCCTCCGCGACCTCTCCCATCGCGGCATCGCCCGCGGCTCCCGCGACCTCCGAAGGTCCAGCCCCAGCCCCCGCTTCCCGCTCACCCGCCAGCGCGCCGGGGACCAACGCCCCAGCGGCCTTGCCAGCTGCCGCCCCGCCCAACGCCCCCGTGGCTCCTTTCCTCTAGGAGGAGCTGAGCGGGCTGGTCTACTGGTCCCCGGACCTGGGGGCCATTCTGGAGGATCTTCCGAGTTCAAGCTCGGAAGCTTCAGACCCCGCCATGCCCGACGAGGGGCGGGCCGTCGCGCCATCCCCTGTCAATGAAGGGGGTGCCGGCATCCAAGAGGCCGAGCCCGCTCCGGTTGCGGCCCCCGCGGTGCTTGAGCTCGCGATTGCTGCTGCAGCTGCTTCTTTTTCTGCGGGTCCGGCCGAGGGCAGCCAAGCGGGCTCCTCCTCAGGAGACCCTGAGCGTGCCCCTCACTTCATGCGGGAGATCCTCGGGCGCAATATTTTCGCCCGGACTCCCTACGTCGCCCTCTTCAATCGGCTCGCCGAGGTAAAAATCACCCTTACTTTACTTTGTTGCAGTTTTCTCCTTTTGTCTTTTTCTTCTAATTATTTTGATTCGGCATAGGTGGAGCGGGTCAGCCGGGCCCTCGCCGATGAAGTCGCTGGCGTCGTAGGGGATATGGTCTCCCTCTACGATGACACTCTCCTTGGCTCGGAGAGGAGAGTAGACGATCACATCCACCATTTTTGCCAGATGGACCGATCCGGCGAGCTCCGAGCTGAGGTGGACCGGCTGCGCCAGCAGGTCGCCTCCGTAGATACGGAGGTCGCCCAGCTGCGCCAGCGGGCTGCCACTTTCACCACGGCGCTAGCCTCGGTCGAGGATGCTCGTGCCCGTGCCCTCGCGGATCTGCAAGAGGCTACCAAAGTCAAAGAGGCCGCCCACAAGGAAATTCTCGAGCTTCACAGCCAGGTGGCGGCCTCCAGAGACGAGATCGCAGCGTTGAAGGAGGCACATCTCCGCGACCTCCATTCCCAGCGAGAACGTCTCCAGTCGCAGCTGGGCGAGCTCCTCCGGAAGGGCGCGTTGGACGCCATCGCGAAGTACAAGGCCGAAAGGTCAAAAAAGAGGAAGCGCGGCGACGACGATGGTGCGGGTGCTGGCCCAGCCTAGGCTCTATCTTTTGTAACCCCTTGATGTAACCCAAATGATGAATGATAAACATCTTTTTGAGTTCGCCTCTGTGCTTGTTCCTTGGTGTTTTCTTTCCTTCTTATGAATTTGATCTCAAAACCTTTGCAGCGAGCTTGAGGGCCATACCCCGGGCGAGGCAGCTAATTCGATCAAACCATTTTTGTTTTTGTAAAGATACATGCAAACGGAAAGCTCGGTATGCTCGCTAAATCTCGTTATAATCTCTGAGCCCGGAAAAGAATAAGACGAGCGAACCAAATAACTTTAAAAATTTCCCTATGATCAGAGATTTAAATCAATTTTATTTTAAAGAAAACTAGTAAGTGCTAGCTGCCCCCAGCCCGGTTAATTACCCCCAAGGATCCTGATCACTGGACATGCCCTTTGAGGGGTTACCAAGGGATGTTCGGGCTACCTGATAGGGGATAGCCCTTCTCAGGTTTCCCTAGATCACGCCGGGATGCTTCCATTCATGGCTGGTGAGCGCGAAGGATCCCGGTTAGGTTTTAAGTTCCCTTGACAGCAGACTACCCTGGAAATCTCAAGGTCGCTTACTGGCGGCCTCTGAGGAAACCAGTCTTGCTTTAAGTCCGCGTGGCGGCGGACTACCCCGGGAATCTCAAGGTTGCTTGCTGGCGGCCTCCGAGGAACCCGATTCTACTTTAAGTCCGCACAACTACGGACTGTATCATTTATAGAAACCATATATTTCGCGAGCTTTTTATACATCGAGCTTTCGGGCTTGAATTTTTTGGTGATACCACCATTGTTCATTCACAACTTTTGGATATGACATTTACAAAAGGTCGCCGAAACTCTACGCATAATACTTTCGGTGGTGCAAAACATTCCAAGGTCGCTCTAGCAGGTCGCCCTCAGCAGTCATCAACTGGTAGGCCCCAGATCCTCGTGCCTGATGCACTATGTAGGGGCCTTCCTAGTTCGCCACGAGCTTTCCGGCGTTAGGCTCCTGCGTGTTTGCGAATACTTTCCTCATTACCAGGTCGCCGGTTTTGAACGCTCGATGGCGAACTTTCTTGTCGTAGGTGCGCTTCATCTCTTGCCGGTACCCAGCGAGGTGCAGGTTGGCGTGATCTCGTCTCTTTTCGAGCTGATCGAGGGAGTCGATGAGTAGTTTGTCGTTGTCAACCTCCTCCGCCGCCAGCCTTCTTTCGGTGGGTAGCTCGACCTCTACGGGAAGTACGGCTTCGCAACCATAAGTGAGACCGAAAGGCGACTCGTTAGTTGAGCGACATGGAGTAGTGCGATAGGCCCATAGGACTCCATCGAGCTCCTGCTCCCACAATCCCTTATACTTCCAACCTTTTCTTGAGGTTGTCTAGGATTACGCGATTCGTGGCTTCGGCCTGCCCGTTGCTTTGTGGGTACCTTGGAGATGAAAACCTTAGGTCGACCCCATATTCGTCACAAAAGCTTCTAATCAAGTGATTATCGAACTGGCGACCGTTATCGGTGATAAGTACCCGCGGCAGACCGAACCTGTAGAAAACGTTTTTCCAGAGGAAATCTTTTACTTGCTTCTCGCCTATCTTAGCTAGTGGGACCGCTTCCACCCATTTGGTGAAGTAGTCCGTAGCCACTAAGATGAATTTCTTCTGTCGGGCTGACTGAGGGAAAGGTCCCACAATGTCAAGCCCCCACTGCTGAAATGGCCAAGGGCTCACCAGAGGGTGCAGCTCTACGGCGGGCATGTGATTCATCGTGGCGTGCTTCTGGCATTGAATGCACCTTTTGGCAGCCTTCAACGCATCTTGCTCGAGGGTGGGCCACCAATATCCTTATCGCCTTACTTTTGCAGCCAGAGACCGCCCACCAGCGTGATTTCCCAGCTCGCCAGAATGAATGCGATTAAAAACCTCTTCGGTTTCGGGGAGCTCGACACAACGAAGACTTGGCCCACCGAAGGATTTTCTAAAAAGGCGATCCCAGCGTATGAGATAGCGACCAGCGCACTTCTCCATTCATCGAGCTTCTTCTTTGTCCTCCGGGAGCTCGTCCTTTTGGAGAAAACAAATAATAGGCGCGGTCCATCCGCCAGGCAACACGTTGGCCGCGACTTGGTTGACGGCGGGCTCTGCTGGTTGGAGTCGAGACTGACTTTGGACTTCGATGAAAATCTGGCGAGCTTTCGATCCTCCTACCAGGGAGGCGGTATTTGCCAAAGCTTCAGCCCGCCTATTATCGGCCCGCAGAATTTGCTCGAACGAGATCTCCTTGAATCCTGCAGCCTTGTCTTTCACCAAGTCCACGTAGCCCGCCATTCGCATATCCCGGGAGGCATATTCTCCTTTGATTTGACAAATGATTAGCTGTGAGTCGCTAAACACCTTCAACCGTTTGGCGCCTACTTCTTGAGCGAGCTCTAGTCCAGCAAATAGCGCCTCGTATTCTGCTTTATTGTTGGTGGTAGCAAAATCCAGCCGGACCGATTTCTCGAGGAGTATCGCCTGGGCGATTAGTGCAACCCCGATTCCGGCCCCCAGAGCGTTTGAGGAGCCATCAACGAATAGTTCCCACTCCACTATCTCTGAATGCTTCGCTGGAGGAAGCTCGTCCTGATCACCTAAGAACCTCGCCTTCCCAAGGTGTGCCTCGGTGGGCTCATCCTCCTGGTACTAGACCGGTTCTTCTATGGGGAAGTCCGCTAAGAAATCAGCAAGGGCCTGCCCTTTGACAGCGACTCGAGGGACATACTCCAGGCCGTAGGCGGCGAGCTCGGTGGACCATCGATAGAGCCTCCCTGCTACCGAGGGCCTGGAGAGCGCGCTCTTCAAAGGGTACTCTGTGATAACCTTGACGGGGTGCGCCGAAAAGTAGGGGTGGAGTTTCCTCGCGGTAAGGACCAAGGCCAATGCGACCTTCTCGATTGGTCGATACCGGAGCTCGGCGGG
Source organism: Chamaelirium japonicum (assembly GCA_947650365.1). NCBI lineage: Eukaryota > Viridiplantae > Streptophyta > Magnoliopsida > Liliales > Melanthiaceae > Chamaelirium > Chamaelirium japonicum. The sequence goes on along the minus strand of OX393555.1, from coordinate 63,215,471 downwards.
AAGCATTGTATGGCTCACAAAGTAAACAGGCCGCTCTATTTTTGCCTCTTCCACTACGAGGACCCCGCTTACCGCATTCTCGGTGACCGCGAGATACACGCCTAGCTCGGCGCCCTCCCTTGGTGCCGCCAATATTGGCGAGCTCGCTAGATAGTCCTTGATCTTCTGAAAGGCAAGCTCGCATTTTTCATCCCACCTGATGCTCGCTCCTTTTCGAAGCAGTTCAAAGAGAGGTCGACAATTGTCTGAAGACTTCGAGATAAACCTGTTCAATGCGGCTATTCGCCCGCTCAATCTTTGAACCTCCTACCGAGTTCTCGGTGCGGGCATCTCGACGAGCGCCCGGATTTGCCCAGGGTCGGCCTCGATCCCCCTATGGGTGACCAGGTACCCTAGGAATTTTCCGGAAGTCACCCCGAATACGCACTTTGCTGGGTTTAGCCTCATCTGGAACTTTCGCAAAACTTCAAAGATTTCGCGGAGATCGGCAACATGCCCTTCCCGCTCTCGACTCTTTACCAGAAGGTCGTCCATATAAACTTCGACGTTTCTGCCGATCTGATCCTTAAACATCTGAGTGACTAACCTTTGGTAGGTCGCTCTCGTGTTCTTGAGTCCAAACGATATTACCCGATAACAGAAAAGCTTCTGGTAGCCCGCCCCGGAATAGAAGGCAGTTTTCTCCTGATCATCAATATGGAGGGGTATCTGATTATACCCAGAATACCTGTCCATAAAGGACAAGGCCTGGAATCTGACAGCGGCGTCGACCAGTGCGCCTATTCATGGGAGAGGGAATCCGTCCTTCGGGCATGCTTTGTTGAGGTCGGAGAAGTCGATGCATACTCTGACCGCCCTACTTTTCTTAGGCACCGCCACGATATTGGAGATCCAATCGGGGAAGTGCGCCTCGCGGATAAATCCAGCTCGCTCCAGCTTTTCTATTTCTGCCGCCAATGCGGCGGACTTTGCAGCGGGTATGTGCCGAGCTTTTTGTTTCATCGGCGGGAAGTCTCGCAAGGTGTGCAGACGATGGCAGCCGACCTCTGGGTCAATCCCTGGCATGTCCTCGAAGCTCCAGGCGAACACATCGTGGTATTCCCTGAGCAGGTTGGTTAAGGTTAGGACCTTGCCCTTAGTTAGCGAGGTCCCGATATGGACGATCCTAGGTCCGTCCTCGCCACCGATGTCGATCCCTTGTTGCGGCTCGGCAACGGGGAAACTTCCCCTCTGGGATCCCGACAGGAGACCTTTCTCCTCGAGCTTAAGATCCGCACCGCTCCCACCCGTGGGCGAAGTAGGAGATTTAAGCGAGAAGATCCCTCTTGGGCCTTGAGGGAGCCCGCTTGTGGCGAGTGCTAATTGCTAGGAGGGCGCCGGCCTCTTGGCCTCCGCGACCTCCACTTCCATGAGATAAAGGACGTCCTACTCATATCTGGTACCAGTGACTTGATCACCCCTAATTACCACGACCCCGCTTGCAGTGGGAAATTTAAGGGCTTGATGATTGGGCGAAGAGACCGCGTTCATTTGCCTCAACCAAGGTCGCCCTAGTATGGCGTTGAAGGCGGACAGTCCGTCTACCACTGCGAAGCGGACTTGACGGACCTTAGCGACCTCGCCGGTGTTACGGTGAGTGCGATCTCCCCAACGACCTTAGCGACCTCGCCGGTGAAACCGCTGAGCGAGCCCATTGAGGGATACAGATCGATTTGTCTCAACCCTATTCGCTGGAAGGCCGATAAGAACATGATGTCGACGGCGCTTCCTGGATCGACCAGGACCCGTCTCACCTCAATGTTCGCCATCATGAGGCGTATGACGAGGGGGTTATTGTGGGGGGTAACGACCCCAGCCATGTCGTCTTCCGAGAACCAGATGAAATCGCGGGCTTCCACCCTTGACGTTTGGAGTAAAACAGGAGTTAGAGAGACGAAAATTACCTTTTGAGCTCGCTCCATCTCTCTGACTTGCCGGCGAACCTCATTATTGGATCTTGGGCCGCTCAGGCGTTCGTTGATGGTGTGATAGATCACCGGTCCTCCCGGAGGAGGTGGAGGTAGAGCGGGCTCCGCAGGCCCTAGGCGATCTCTCTCCCGAGGGACCCGTGCCGGGATTACCTCGAATCTTCTCGGGGGTGAGATGAATTGGCTCAAGTGCCCCAAGGTGACCAAATCCTCTAGGTGGTTCTTCAGAGCCTGGCATCTATTGGTGTGATGCCCGGGGCTGCGATGAAACGCGCATCGTCGGGTGTTGTCGGTCGAACCGGGCTCCCCTTCTTGAAGTGGGGGCGGGTATTGAACGAAGGGCTCATTCCGGATTTGGTGCAGGATTTGCCTCGGGGAGTTGGTTAATACAGTGAAATCCCGCTCCCCGGGCCCCAGAGGCAGGCGCCAGTTCGCCGGCCTTCCAGCGGCCACCGCGGGGGCTTCTGCAGGCTGCACGGCCGGAGCTGCGGGTGGTCCGGGCGAAGGTGCCACCAGGGGTACCTCCCGCCTTTCCTCGGTTTTAACGACGAGAGGTCGCAAAGCCGGAGGAGGTCGCTGTTCGACCGCTTTCCCCTATCGGTCGAGCACCACATCCTCGAGCTTGATGTGTTGTTGGACCAGGGCGAACAGCTCGACCATGGTGTGCGGGTCCTTTATAACCAGCGTGTCATGGAGCTTGCCACCTTCAGGAAGGGCGTTCCGGAACGCACTCACCGTCGTGCGATCTTGACCGACCACGTCCTCTAGAGCGAGGTAGGCATTCCGGAACCTTGTTGCGAAGCTGCGAAGGGTTTCGCGAGCTCCCATAGACAAGGTGAAGAGAGATTCGATCCTTTTAGGGGGTTGCCTGTTGCAACGGTATTGTTCTAGGAATAATCTCGACAGAGTAGGGAAATCTGGGATAGTGCCGGATGGTAGTTTGTGGAACCAATTCAATGCTGAGCCCGCCAAACTGCTCGGGAAAGCCCGGCACAACACATGGTCTTGGTCCCGAAAAAATAAAAGCTTTCGGTAGGCCAAGAGGTGGTCAACGGGATCTTGCGATCCGTCGAACAAAACAAATTTTGGGGGGGTCCAATGGTGCGGAAAACCTCCTTGGTGCACCTCGCTGGTGAAGGGCGAGTTACCCCCGTGGGCGGCGAGGTCCTCCAGTAGATCTACCGGCGCGCTAGGTCGCTGCCAGTGCCCGGGGAAAGGTCCCAGAGGCAGCTGCGCAGGTCCTATGCGGTCACGCACGTTTCCTCTTGGAGGGTTCAGTCCCATATCGTGGCGACCTGAATGGGCTTCCCCCCCGCGACCTTCCTGCCGCCCGTCAGTGGGCTGCTTCACCCCAAGAGTGGGTTGATGAGAGGCGCACCAGGTATTACCTCCGCGGGCTCCTTCTCTCGTCGTCGATGGCGCGGGTCGCGGTCCCTCTCGAGCGATCTCGCCTCCGACTCGTCGGAGTCGGCGCTCCTGCCATGGCGGCGAGGAAGGGTTGCTCGTGAGGTCGCCTTGTTGCTAGACCGCTGGGTCACCAGCTTTTGCAACCTTGTAAGTGGGGTTTTGCGCACCCCACGCATAGCCGTTCTCTCGGCTGGGGGCTTCGGATGTGAACTCCTTCGGGCTGGGACCACCGTGGGTAGGCACGACGAGGTGGGAGGTCGCACAGGGGATGCAACCCTCACTAGCCCGGATCGCCGGCTCGCCGTCAGGACCTGACGCAGCCGCGTCAGTTCCTCCATCATGGCCCGCTGGGTGGCCAACATCTCCAACAGGAGCTGGTCACTGAGCGGGACCAGGGGCTGGGGGGTCTCCGTAGGAGGTCCGCTGCACACAGACCCCGCACGGATCCTCGTTCGCCTGCGTCCCCTCGCCGCCGGTGCCATCTTCGGGTTACGAGAGTCCCCGGTGTCTACCCTTGTGGCCGTGGGCGTTCTCGCAGGAACCAGTCGAAAGATCCCACAGACGGCGCCAGATGTTTGGGGGATTTTTTCACTGTTCCATGCAGTCTGCCTGCAAGACAAAGAAAAATGTAAGAACGGCTGGCTCCCTAAGGAGCACAGACCCTCCGATGCTCAAGTCAGTCTCAGGTGATCACTGGAGAGCTTGTAATAGACGAAAGTGATAGGGATGAGGGTTTCGAACCTGTACTTTGGAGCCTGAGGGTGGGCATTTATAGCCGTCTGCGGCCTATCGGGGTGCGGCGTGTGGCAGCTCTTTCAGGCACCTTCTAGACCCCCACGTTCCATCCCACATAGGCCTCTGGCAGTCTTGGACATATGTGCTCCTGACAGCCTTTGTCGCCTAGCTCGCCTGGCGATGTAGTGGGGGACAGTTACTGTTCTGTCGCTGCCAGGTGGATTTTCTGGAATGTTCAAGTCTGGGAGGTCTCAAACCGACTCGGGCGGCTTCCGTGGACCTCAACCGTCCACGTAGCTTCAGAGGGATTTCGACACCTGGCAGCCTTTGTCAAGAGTCGGGCTCTGAGAAGGGCGACCTCTTCGACAACGGGAGTAGTCTGGCGATCTCTTCGAGCATTCTACTGGTGTTCGTTGATGCCCTTCTAAGTTTTCTCTTTGGCAGAAATTCCTGTGTAAGTTTTGGGGGCGACCTCCTCGCGAGCTGGGGCGCGGGCTCCTACGCATTCGGGTACAAGTCCCCTCATAGTCTAATGTGGATCCCGCTCCCAGTTAAGATGATACTGCGAGCTGGGGGGGCGAGCTCCATGCGAGCTGTTGGGGGCGAGCTCCTTGCGAGCTGTGGGGCGAGCTCCTTGCGAGCTGTGGGGCGAGCTCCTTACGAGCTGTTGGGGGCGAACTCCTTGCGAGCTTGGGGAGCGAGCTCCTTGCGAGTTGTGGGGCGAGCTCCTTGCGAGCTGTGGGGCGAGCTCCTTACGAGCTGTTGGGGGCGAGCTCCTTGCGAGCTTAGGGAGCGAGCTCCTTACGAGCTGTGGGGCGAGCTCCTTGCGAGCTGTGGGGCGAGCTCCTTACGAGCTGTTTGGGGCGAGCTCCTTACGAGCTGTTGGGGCGAGCTCACACAAGTGCCCATACAGCCCAATGTGGACCTCGCTCCCAGTTGAGATGAGTCGGCGAGTTGGTGGCGTGCTTCCTGCGAGTTGGTGGGCGAGCTCCTTGAGATGTGATTTTTGACTATCCCCAATAATTCTCACGAATGTAACCTTTCTAATTCATTTGTATGATCCATTCTAATTGATTCACATGATCTATTCTAATTCATTCGCACGATCCATTCTAATTTATTCGTCCGATCCATTTTAATTCATTCGCACGAATGTATCCATTCTAATTCATTCGTACGATCCATTGAAATTCATTCGCACGATCCATTCTAATTCATTCGTAAGATCCATTCAAATTCATTCGCACGATCCATTCTAATTCATTCGTACGATCCATTCAAATTTATTCGCACGATCCATTCTAATTCATTCGTATGATTCATTCTAATTCATTCGTACGATCCATTCTAATTCATTCGCACGAATGTAACCATTCTAATTCATTCGTACGATCCATTCTAATTCATTCCTACGATCCATTCTAATTCATTCGCACGAATGTAACCATTCTAATTCATTCGTACGATCCATTCTAATTCATTCGCACGATCCATTCTAATTCATTCGCATGAATGTATCCATTCTAATTCATTTGCACGATCCATTCTAATTCATTCCTATGATCCATTCTAATTCATTCGTACGATCCATTCTAATTCATTCGTACGATCCATTCTTATTCATTCGTACGATCCATTCAAATTCATTCGCATGATCCATTCTAATTCCTTCGTACGATCCATTCTAATTCATCCTCACGAATGTAACCTATCTAATTCATTCGCACGATTTATTCTAATTTATTCGCACGATCCATTCTAATTCATTCGTCCGATCCATTCTAATTCATTCGCACGAATATATCCATTCTAATTCATTCGTACGATCCATTCAAATTCATTCGCACGATCCATTCTAATTCATTCGTATGATTCATTCTAATTCATTCGTACGATCCATTCTAATTCATTCGCACGAATGTAACCATTCTAATTCATTCGTACGATCCATTCTAATTCATTCGTCCGATCCATTCTAATTCATTTGTACGATCCATTCTAATTCATTCGCACGAATGTATCCATTCTAATTCATTCGTACGATCCATTCTAATTCATTCGTACGATCAATTCTAATTCATTCGCACGATCCATTCTAATTCATTCGTACGATCCATTCTAATTCATTCGTATGATCAATTCTAATTCATTCGCACGACCCATTCTAATTCATTCGTATGATCCATTCTAATTCAATTCGTGCAATCCATTGAAATTCATTCACACGATCCATTCTAATTCATTCGTATGATCCATTCTAATTCATTCCTACGATCCATTCTAATTCATTCGCTCGAATGTATCCATTCTAATTCATTCGTACGATCCATTCTAATTCATTCGTACGATCCATTCTAATTCATTTGCACGATCCATTCTAATTCATTCCTATGATCCATTCTAATTCATTCGTACGATCCATTCTAATTCATTCGCTCGAATGTATCCATTCTAATTCATTCGTACGATCTATTCTAATTCATTCGCATGAATGTATCCATTCTAATTCATTCGTACGATCCATTCTAATTCATTCGCACAATCCAATCTAATTCAAACGTACAATATATTCATTCGAATGAATTAGAATGGATCGTACGAATGAATTAGAATTGATCGTGCAAATGAATTAGAATGGATCGTAGGAATGAATTAGAATGGATCGTACGAATGAATTAGAATGGTTACATTCGTGCGAATGAATTAGAATGGATCGTACGAATGAATTAGAATGGATCGTACGAATGGATTAGAATGAATCGTACGAATGAATTAGAATTGATCATACGAATGAATTAGAATGGATCGGACAAATGAATTAGAATGGATCATACGAATGAAATAGAATGGATCGTGCGAATGAATTAGAATTGGTCATACGAATGAATTAGAAAGGATCGGACGAATGAATTAGAATGGATACATTTGTACGAATGAATTAGAATGGATCGTACGAATGAATTAGAATGGATCCTCCGAATGAGTAAGAATGGATCATATGAATGAATTAGAATGGATCGTACGTAGGAATTAGAATGGATTGTGCGAATGAATCTGAATGGATTGTACGAATTAATTACAATGGATCGTACAAATGAATTAGAATGGATCATACGAATGAATTAGAATGGATCATACGACGATCCATTCTAATTCATTTGCATGAATGTATCCATTCTAATTCATTCGTACGATCCATTCTAATTCATTCGTACTATCCATTCTAATTCATTCGTCCGATCCATTCTAATTCATTCGCACGAATGTATCCATTCTTATTCATTCATACGATCCATTCTAATTCATTCGCACAATCCATTCTAATTCATTCGTACGATCCATTCTAATTCATTCGTATGATCCATTCTAACTCATTTTAGAATGGATCGTACGAACGAATTAGAATGGATCGTATGAACGAATTAGAATGGATCGTACGAATGAATTACAATGGATACATTCGAGCGAATGAATTAGAATAGACCATGCGAATGAATTAGAATGGATAGTACGAATGAATTAGAATGGATCGTACGAATGAATTAGAATGGATACATTCATGTAAATGAATTAGAATGGATCGTACGAATGAATTAGAATGGATCATACGAATGAATTAGAATGGATCGTACAAATGCCTTTCTAATTCATTTGTACGATCCATTCTAATTCATTCGTACGATCCATTCTAATCCATTCATACGATCCATTCTAATTCATTCGTACAATCCATTCTTATTCATTCATACGATCCATTCTAATTCATTCGCATAATCCGTTCTAATTCATTCGTACGATCCCTTCTAACTCATTCCTATGATCCATTCTAATTCATTCGTACGATCCATTCTAATCCATTTATACGATCCATTCTAATCTATTCGTACGATCCATTGTAATCCATTCGAACGATCCATTCTAATCCATTCTCACGAATATAACCTTTCTAATTCATTTGTATGATCCATTCTAATTCATTCGTACGATCCATTCTAATCCATTCGTACGATCCATTCTAATTCATTCGTACGATCCATTCTAATTCATTCTCACAAATGTAAAGTTTCTAATTCATTTGTACGATCTATTCTAATTCATTCGTACGATCCATTCTAATTCATTCATTCGATCCATTGTAATTCATTCGTACGATCCATTCAGATTCATTCGCACAATCCATTCTAATTCATTCATACGATCCATTCTATTTCATTCGTATGATCCATTCTAACTCATTCGGTGGATCCATTCTAATTCATTCGTACGATCCATTCTAATTCATTCGTACAATCCATTCTAATTCATTCATACGATCCATTCTAATTCATTCGCATAATCCATTCTAATTCATTCGTACGATCCATTCTAATTCATTCGTATGATCCATTCTAACTCATTCGGTGGATCCATTCTAATTCATTCATACGATCCATTCTAATTTATTCGCATAAATATATTCATTCTAATTCATTCGTACGATCCATTCTAATTCTTTCATATGATCCATTCTAATTCATTCGCACAATCCATTCTAATTTGTTCATACGATCCATTCTAATTCGTTCGTATGATCCATTCTAATTCATTCGTACGATCTATTCTAATCCATTCGTACGATCCATTCTAATTCCTTCGTACAAATGTATCTATTCTAATTCATTCGTACAATACATTCTAATCCATTCGTACGAACCATTCTAATCCATTCGTACTATCCATTCTAATTCATTCGTATGAACCATTCTAATTCATTCGTACGATCCAGTCTAATTCATTGGCATGAATGTATCCATTCTAATTTATTCATACGATCCATTCTAATTCATTCCTACGATCCATTCTAATTCATTCGCATAAATATAACCATTCTAATTCATTCGTACGATCCATTCTAATTCATTCCTACGATCCATTCTAATTCATTCGTACGATCCGCACTAATGTAACTATTCTAATTCATTCGTACGATCCATTCTAATTCATTCCTACGATCCATTCTAATTCATTCGCACGAATGTATCCATTCTAATTCATTCGTACGATCCATTCTAATTCATTCCTATGATCCATTCTAATTCAGTCGTATGAATGTATCTATATTAATTCATTCGTATGATCCATTCCAATTCATTCGCACAATCCATTTTAATTTATTCGCACGATCCATTCTAATTCATTCGTACGATCCATTCTAATTCATTCCTACGATCCATTCTAATTCATTCGTACAAATGTATCCATTCTAATTCAATCGTACGATCCATTCTAATTCATTCGTACGATCCATTCTAATTCATTCGCACGAGTGTATCCATTCTAATTCATTCGTACGATTCATTCAAATTCATTCGTATGAGCTATTCTAATTCATTCGTACGATCCATTCTAATTCATTCGTATGAACCATTGTAATTCATTCATACAATCCATTCAGATTCACTCGCACAAATATATCCATTCAAATTTATTCGTATGATCCATTCTAATTAATTCGCACGATCCATTCTAATTCAATCGTATGAATGTATCCATTTTAATTCATTCGTATGATCCATTCTAATCCATTCGTACCATCCATTCTAATTCATTCGCACGAATGTAACCATTCTAGTTCATTCATATGATCCATTCTAATTCATTCCTATGATCCATTCAAATTCATTCGTATGATCCATTCTAATTCATTCGCTCGAATGTATCCATTCTAATTCATTCGTACGATTCATTCTAATTCATTCGTACGATCCATTCTAATTCATTTGTATGATCCATTCTAATTCATCGTACGATCCATTCTAATTCATTCGCTCAAATGTATGCATTCTAATTCATTCGTACGATCCATTCTAATGTATTCGTACGATCCATTCTTATTCATTCATACGATCCATTCTAATTTGTTCGTACGATCCATTAGAATGGATTGCATGAATGAATTAGAATGGATCATATGAATGAATTAGAATGGATCGTACAAATGAATTAGAATGGATTGTACGAATGAATTAGAATGGATACATTCGTGCGAATGAATTAGAATGGATCGTACGAATGAATTAGAATGGATCGTACGATTCATTCTAATTCATTCGTACGATCCATTCTAATGCATTCGCACGATCCATTCTAATTCATTCGCACGAATGTATCCATTCTAATTCATTTGCACGATCCATTCTATTTCATTCGTACGATCCATTCTAATCCATTCGTACGATACATTCTAATTCATTCGTACAAATGAATTAGAATGGATCGTACGAATGAATTAGAATGGATCGTACGAATGAATTAGAATGGATCGTACGAACGAATTAGAATGGATCGTATGAACGAATTAGAATGGATCGTACGAATGAATTAGAATGGATACATTAGAGCGAATGAATTAGAATGGATCGTACGAATGAATTAGAATGGATCGTACGAATGAATTAGAATGGATCATACGAATGAATTTGAATACATCATGTGAATGAATTAGAATGGATCGTACGTTTGAATTAGATTGGATTGTGTGAATGAATTAGAATGGATACATTCGTGCGAATGAATTAGAATAGATCGTATGAATGAATTAGAATGGATCGTACGAATGAATTAGAATGGATCGTACGAATGAATTAGAATGGATATATTTAAGCGAAAGAATTAGAATGGATCGTACGAATGAATTAGAATGGATCATAGGAATGAATTAGAATGGATCGTGCAAATGAATTAGAATGGATACATTCGTGCGAATGAATTAGAATGGATCATAGGAATGAATTAGAATGGATCGTACGAATGAATTAGAATGGTTACATTCGTGCGAATGAATTAGAATGGATCGTACGAATGAATTAGAATGGATCGTACGAATGAATTAGAATGGATCGTGCGAATGAATTAGAATGGATCCTACGAATGAATTTGAATAGATTGTACGAACGAATTAGAATGGATCGTATGAATGAATTAGAATGGATCTTACGAATGAATTAGACTGGATACATTCGAGCGAATGAATTAGAATGGATCGTACGAATGAATTAGAATGGATCGTGCGAATGAAATAGAATGAATCGTACGATTGAATTAGAACGGATCGTACGAATGAATTGGAATGGACACATTTGTACGAATAAAATAGAATGGATTGTACGAATGAATTAAAATGGATACATTCTTGTGAATAAATTAGAATGGATCGTATATTCATGCAAATAAATTAGAATGGATCATACGAATGAATTAGAATGGATCGTGTGAATGAATTAGAATGGATCCTACGAATGCATTAGAATGGATCATACAAATGAATTAGAATGAATCGTACGATCCATTCTAATTCATTTGTACGATCCATTCTTATTTATTCACACGATCCATTCTAATTTATTTGTACGATCCATTCTAATTCATTCGTATGATCAATTCTAATTCATTCGTACAATCCATTCTAATTCAGTCGTATGAATGTATCGTACAAATGAATTAGAATGGATCATGCGATTGAATTAAAATGAATCGTACAAATGAATTGGAATGGATCGTACGAATGAATTAGAATACATCATGTGAATGAATTAGAATGGATCGTACGTTTGAATTAGATTGGATTGTGCGAATGAATTAGAATGGATACATTCGTGCGAATGAATTAGAACAGATCGTATGAATGAATTAGAATGGATCGTACGAATGAATTAGAATGGATACATTTGTACGAATGAATTAGAATGGATCGTACGAATGAATTAGAATAGATCGTACGAATGAATTAGAATGGATAGTGCGAATGAATTAGAATGGATCGTATGAATGAGTTAGAATGGATCGTACGAATGAATTAGAATAGATCATGCGAATGAATTAGAATGGATCGTACGAAATAATTAGAATGGATCGTACGAATGAATTAGAATGGATCATACGAATGAATTTGAATCGATCGTGCGAATGAATTAGAATGGATCGTATAAATGAATTAGAATGGATACATTTGTCCGATGAATAAGAATGGAGCGTACGAATGAATTAGAATGGAGCGTATGAATGAACTAGAATGGATACATTCGTGCGAATGAATTAGAATGGATCATATGAAAGAATTAGAATGGATCGTGCGAATGAATTAGAATGAATCGTGCGAATGAATTAGAATGGATCGTACGAACGAATTAGAATGGATCATATGAACGAATTAGAATGGATCGTACGAATGAATTAGAATGGATACATTTGTACGATCCATTCTAATTCATTCGTACGATCCATTCTTATTCATTCGTACGATCCATTCAAATTCATTCGCATGATCCATTCTCATGAATGTAACCTTTCTAATTCATTTGTATGATCCATTCTAATTCATTTGTACGATCCATTCTAATCCATTCGTACGATCCATTCTAATCTATTCATACGATCCATTCTAATCCATTCGTACGATCCATTCTAATTCATTCTCACAAATGTAACCTTTCTAATTCATTTGTACGATCCATTCTAATTCATTCGTACGATCCATTCTAATTTATTCGTACGATCCATTCTAATTCATTCATACGATCCATTATGATTCATCGCACGAATCCGTTCTAATTCATTCGCACGATCAATTAGAATGAATTAGAATGGATTAGAATGGATACATTCGTGCGAATGAATTAGAATGGATCGTGCGAATGAATTAGAATGGATCGTACGAATGAATTAGAATGGATATATTTGAACGAATAAACTAGAATGGATCGTACGAATGAATTAGAATGGATACATTTGTGCAAATTAATTAGAATGGATCATACGAATAAATTAGAATGGATCGTGCGAATGAATTAGAATGGATCGTACGAATGAATTAGAATGGATCCACCGAATGAGTTAGAATGGATCATACGAATGAATTAGAATGGATCGTACGAAAGAATTTGAATGGATCGTTCGAATGAATTAGAATGGATCGTACGAATGGATTAGAATGGATCGTACGAATGAATTAGAATGGATCATACAAATGAATTAGAAAGGTTACATTCGTGAGAATGAATTAGAATGGATCGTACGAATGAATTAGAATGGATCATGCGAATGAATTTGAATGGATCGTACGAATGAATTACAATGGATCGTACGATCCATTCTAATTCATTCTCACAAATGTATCCATTCTAATTCATTCGTATGATCCATTCTAATTCATTCGCACGATCCATTCTAATTCATTCGCATGAATATATCCATTCTAATTCATTCGTACGATCCATTCTAATTCATTCGTACGATCCATTCTAGTTCATTCGCACGATCCATTCTAATTCATTCGTACGATCCATTCTAATTCATTCGTACGATCTATTCTAATTCATTCGCACGAATGTAACCATTCTAATTCATTCGTACGATTCATTCTAATTCATTCATATGAGCTATTCTAATTCATTCGTATGATCCCTTCCAATTCATTCGTATGATCCATTGCAATTCATTCATACAATCCATTCAGATTTATTCGCACAAATGTATCCATTCAAATTCATTCGTACGATCCTTTGTAACTAATTCGCACGATCCATTCTAATTCATTCTCACGAATGTAACCTTTCTAATTCATTTATATGATCCATTCTAATTCATTCGTACGATCCATTCTAATCCATTCGTACGATCCATTCTAATCCATTCATACGATCCATTCTAATTCATTCTCACAAATGTAACCTTTCTAATTCATTTGTACGATCTATTGTAATTCATTCGTACGATCCATTCTAATCCATTCGTATGATCCATTCTAAGCCATTCGTACGATCCATTCTAATTCATTCACACGAATGTAACCATTCTAATTCATTCGTACGATCCATTCTAAATCATTCCTATGATCCATTCTAATTCATTCGCACGAATGTATCCATTCTAATTCATTTGCATGATCCATTCTAATTCATTCCTATGATCCATTCTAATTCATTCGTACGATCCATTCTAATCCGTTCGTACGATCCATTCTAATCCATTCGTACGATCTATTCTAATTCATTCTCACAAATGTAACCTTTCTAATTCATTATACGATCCATTCTAATTCATTCGTACGATCCATTCTAATCCATTGGTACGATCATTCTAATCCATTTGTACGATCCATTCTAATTCATTCGCACGAACGTAACCATTCTAATTCATTCGTACGATCCATTCTAATTCATTCATATAATCCATTCTAATTCATTTGCACGAATGTATCCATTCTAATTAATTCGTACGATCCATTCAAATTCATTCGTATGATCCATTCTTATTCATTCGCACGATCCAATCTAATTGATTCGCACGATCCAGTCTAATTGTTTTGCACGATCCAGTCTTATTGATTCGCACGATCCAATCTAATTGATTCACACGAATGTATCCATTCTAATTCATTCGTACGATCCATTCTAATTCATTAATATGAACCACTCTAATTCATTTGTACGATCCATTCTAATTCATATGCACAAAGGTATCCATTCTAATTCATTTGCACGATCCATTCTAATTCATTCCTATGATCCATTCTAATTCATTCGTATGATCCATTCTAATTCAATAGCTCGAAAGTATCCATTATAATTCATTCGTATGATCCATTCTAATTCGTTCATACGATCCATTCTAATTCGTTCGTACGATCTATTCTAATTCGTTCGTACGATCCATTCTAATTCATTCGTATGATCCATTCTAATTCATTCCTACGATCTATTCTAATTCATTCGTATGATCCATTCTAATTCATTCCTACGATTTATTATAATTCATTCGCTCGAATGTATCCATTCTAATTCATTCGCTCGAATGTATCCATTCTAATTCATTCATATGATCCATTCTAATTCATTCCTACGATCTATTCTAATTCATTCGTACGATCCATTCTAATTTATTCGCTCGAATGTATCCATTCTAATTCATTCGTACGATCCATTCTAATTCATTCGTACGATCCATTCTAATTCATTCGTACGATCCATTCTAATTCATTCGCACGATCCGTTCTAATTCATTCCTATGATCCATTCTAATTCATTCGCACGAATATAACCATTCTAATTCATTCGTACGATCCATTCTAATTCATTCCTACGATCCATTCTAATACATTCGCACGAATGTATCCATTCTAATTCATTTGCACGATCCATTCTAATTCATTCCTATGATCCATTCTAATTCATTCGTACGATCCATTCTAATTCATTCGCTCGAATGTATCCATTCTAATTCATTCGTACGATCCATTCTAATTCATTCTCACGAATGTAACCTTTCTAATTCATTTGTATGATCCATTCTAATTCATTCGTACGATCCATTCTAATCCATTCGTACGATCCATTCTAATCCATTCGTACGATCCATTCTAATTCATTCGCTCGAATGTATCCATTCTAATTCATTCGTACGATCCATTCTAATTCGTTCATACGATCCATTCTAATTCGTTCGTACGATCCATTCTAATTCATTCGTACGAGCCATTCTAATTCATTCGCACGAATGTATCATACGAATGAATTAGAATGGATCATGCGAATGAATTAAAATGGATCGTACAAATTAATTAGAATGGATCGTGCGAATGAATTAGAATGGATCATACGAACGAATTAGAATGGATCGTACGAACGAATTAGAATGGATCGTATGAACGAATTAGAATGGATCGTACGAATGAATTAGAATGGATACATTCGAGCGAATGAATTAGAATGAATCGTACGAATGAATTAGAATGGATCATAGGAATGAATTAGAATGGATCGTGCAAATGAATTAGAATGGATACATTCGTGCGAATGAATTAGAATGGATCGTAGGAATAAATTAGAATGGATCATACGAATGGATTAGAATGGATCGTACGAATGGATTAGAATGGATCGTACGAATGAATTAGAATGGATCGTACGAATGAATTAGAATGGATCGTACAAATGAATTAGAAAGGTTACATTTGTGAGAATGAATTAGAATGGATCGTACGAATGAATTAGAATGGATCGTACGAATGGATTAGAATGCATCGTACGAATCGATTAGAACTATTGTACGAATGAATTAGAATTGATCGTACGAATGGATTAGAATGGATCGTACGAATGAATTAGAACGGATACATTCGAGTGAATGAATTAGAATAGATCGTACAAATGAATTAGAATGGATCATAGGAATGAATTAGAATGGATCGTGCAAAAGAATTAGAATGGATACATTCGTGCAAATGAATTAGAATGGATCGTAGGAATGAATTAGAATGGATCGTATGAATGAATTAGAATGGTTACATTCGTGCGAATGAATTAGAATGGATCGTACGAATGGATTAGAATGGATCGTACGAATGGATTAGAATGGATCATACGAATCGATTAGAATGGATCGTACAAATGAATTAGAAAGGTTACATTTGTGAGAATGAATTAGAATAGATCGTATGAATGAATTAGAATGGATCGTATGAATGGATTAGAATGGATCGTACGAATGAATAAGAATGGATCGTACGAATGCTTTAGAATAGATACATTCGTGCGAATGAATTAGAATGGATCGTACGAATGAATTAGAATAGATCGTGCGAATGAATTAGAATGGATCGTGCGAATGAATTAGAATGGATCGTACGAATGAATTAGAATGGATCGTACGAATGAATTAGAATGGATCGTGCGAATGAATTAGAATGGATCGTACGAATGAATTAGAATGGATACATTTGTGCGAATGAGTTAGAATAGATCATACGAATAAATTAGAATGGATCGTTCGAATGAATTAGAATGGATCATACGAATGAATTAGAATGGATCATGCGAATGAATTAGAATGGATTGTACGAATGAATTAGAACGGATAAATTCGAGCGAAAGAATTAGAATAGATCGTAGGAATGAATTAGAATGGATCTTACGAATGAACTAGAATGGATCGTGCGAATGAATTAGAATGGATTGTACGAATGAATTAGAATGGATACATTCGTGCGAATGATTTAGAATGGATCGGACGAATGAATTAGAATGGATCGTACGATTCATTCTAATTCATTTGTACGATCCATTCTAATGCATTCGTACGATTCATTCTAATTCATTCGCACGATCCTTTCAAATTCATTTGTACGATCCATTCTTATTTATTCATATGATCCATTCTAATTCATTTGCACAATCCATTCTAATTCATTTGTACGATCCATTCTAATTCATTCGTATGATCCATTCTAACTCATTCGGTGGATACATTCTAATTCATTCGTACGATCAATTCTAATTCATTCGCACGATCCATTCTAATTCATTCGTACGATCTATTCTAATTCATTCGCACGAATATAACCATTCTAATTCATTCGTACGATTCATTTTAATTTATTCGTATAAGCTATTCTAATTCATTCGTACGATCCATTCTAATTCATTCGTACGATCCATTGTAATTCATTCATACAATCCATTCAGATTCATTCGCACAAATGTATCCGTTCAAATTCATTCGTACGATCCATTCTAATTAATTCGCACGATCCATTCTATCTCAGTCATATGAATGAATCCATTTTAATTCATTCGTACGATCCGTTCTAATTCTTTCGTACGATCTAATTCATTCGTACGATCCATTCTAATTCATTCGTACGATCGATTCTAATTCATTCGCACGATCCATTCTAATTCATTCGTACAATCCATTCTAATTCATTCGTATGATCCATTCTAATTTATTCGTTCATATATATCCATTCTAATTCATTCGTACGATCCATTCTAATTCATTCGCACGATCCATTCTAATTCATTCGCACGAATGTATCCATTCTAATTCATTTGCACGATCCATTCTAATTCATTCCTATGATCCATTCTAATTCATTCGTACGATCCATTCTAATTCATTCATACGATCCATTCTAATTCATTCGTACGATCCATTCTAATTCATTCGTATGATCTATTCTAATTCATTCACACAATCCATTCTAATTCATTAGCACGAATGTATCCATTCTAATTCATACGTGCGATGAATAAGAATGGATCGTGCAAATGAATTAGAATGGATCATAGGAATGAATTAGAATGGATCGTGCAAATGAATTAGAATGGATACATTTGTGCGAATGAATTAGAATGGATCGTAGGAATGAATTAGAATGGATCGTACGAATGAATTAGAATGGTTACATTATAATTCATTCGTACGCTCCATTCTTATTCATCGCACAAATGTATCCATTCTAATTCATTTGTACGATCCATTCTAATTCATTCGTCTGATCCATGCTAATTCATTCCTATGATCCATTCTAATTCATTCGTACGATCCATTCTGATTCGTTCTCTCGAATGTATCCAGTCTAATTCATTCGTACGATCTATTCTAATTCGTTCATACGATCCATTCTAATTCGTTCGCACGATCCATTCTAATTCATTCGTACGATCTATTCTAATTCATTTGCATGATCCATTCTAATTCATTCCTATGATCCATTCTAATTCATTTGCACGATCCATTCTTATTCATTGCACGAATGAATTCGAATGGATACATTCGTGCGAATGAATTAGAATGGATTATGTGAATGAATTAGAATAGATCATACGAATGAATTAGAATAGATCATACGAATGAATTAGAATGGATCGTACGAATGAATTAGAATGGATCATAGGAATGAATTAGAATGGATCGTGCAAATGAATTAGAATGGATCATAGGAATGAATTAGAATGGATCATAGGAATGAATTAGAATGGATCGTACGAATGAATTAGAATGGATCATGCGAATGAATTAGAATGAATCGTACGAATGGATTAGAATGGATCGTACGAATGGATTAGAACGCATTGTACGAATGAATTAGAATAGATACATTTGTGCGAATGAATTAGATTGCATCGTACGAATGAATTTGAATGGATTGTACGAATAAATTAGAATGGATCGTACGAATGAATTAGAATGGATCATGCGAATGAATTAGAATAGATCGTACGAATGAATTAGAATGGATCGTGCGAACGAATTAGAATGGATCGTATGAACGAATTAGAATGGATCGTACGAATGAATTAGAATGGATACATTCAAGCGAATGAATCAGAATGGATCGTACGAATGAATTAGAATGGATCATAGGAATGAATTAGAATGGATCGTGCAAATGAATTAGAATGGATCATAGGAATGAATTAGAATAGATCGTGCAAATGAATTAGAATGGATCATAGGAATGAATTAGAATGGATCATAGGAATGAATTAGAATGTATCCATTCTAATTCATTCGTACGATCCATTCTAATTCATTCGTACGATCCATTCTAATTCATTCGTACGATCCATTCTAATTCATTCGTACGATCTATTCTAATTCATTCACACAATCCATTCTAATTCATTCGCACGAATGTATCCATTCTAATTCATTCGTGCAATGAATAAGAATGGATCGTGCAAATGAATAAGAATGGATCATAGAAATGAATTAGAATGGATCATGCAAACGAATTAGAATGGATACATTCGTGCGAATGAATTAGAATGGATCTTAGGAATGAATTAGAATGGATCGTACGAATGAATTAGAATGGTTACATTCTAATTCATTCGTATGCTCTATTCTTATTCATCGCACATATGTATCCATTCTAAATCATTTGTACGATCCATTCTAATTCATTCGTACGATCCATTCTAATTCATTCCTTTGATCCATTCTAATTCATTCGTACGATCTATTCTAATTCATTCGCTCGAATGTATCCATTCTAATTCATTCGTATGATCCATTCTAATTCGTTCATACGATCCATTCTAATTCGTTCGCACGATCCATTCTAATTCATTCGTACGATCTATTCTAATTCATTCACATGATCCATTCTAATTCATTCGTACGATCCATTCTACTTCATTTGTACAATCCATTCAAATTCATTCGTACGATGCAATCTAATTCATTCACACAAATGTATCTATTCTAATTCATTCGTACAATGCGTTCTAATTCATTCGTACGATCCATTCTAATCCATTCGTACGATTCATTCTAATTCATTCGCATAATAAATTCTAATTCATTCGTACGATCCATTCTAATTCATTCGTACGATCCATTCTAATCCATTCGTATGATCAATTCTAATTCATTCGCACGATCCATTCTAATTCATTCTCACGAATGTAACCTTTCTAATTCATTTGTATGATCCATTCTAATCCATTCGTACGATCCATTCTAATCCATTCGTACGATCCATTCTAATTCATTCGCTCGAATGTATCCATTCTATTTCATTCGTACGATCTATTCTAATCCATTCGTTTGATCCATTCTAAACCATTCGTACGATCCATTCTAATTCATTCGCACGAATGTAACCATTCTAATTCATTCATACGATCCATTCTAATTCATTCGCACAATCCATTCTAATTCATTCGTACGATCCATTCTAATCCATTCGTACGATCCATTCTAATTCATTCGTACGATCCATTCTAATTCATTCTCACAAATGTAACCTTTCTAATTCATTTGTACGATCCATTCTAATCCATTCGTACGATCCATTCTAATCCATTCGTACGATCCATTCTAAGTCATTCGCACGAATGTAACCATTCAAATTCATTCGTACGAACCATTCTAATTCATTCCTACGATCCATTCTAATTCATTCGCACGAATGTATCCATTCTAATTCATTTGCACGATCCATTCTAATTCATTCCTATGATCTATTCTAATTCATTCGTACGATCCATTCTAATTCATTCGCTCGAATGTATCCATTCTAATTCATTCGTACGATCCATTCTAATTCGTTCATATGATCCATTCTAATTCGTTCGTATGATCCATTCTAATTTATTCGTACGATCCATTCTAATTCATTCGTACGATCCATTCTAATTCATTCGCACGATCCATTCTAATTCATTCGCACAAATGTTTCCATTCTAATTCATTCGTACGATCCATTCTAATTCATTCGTACGATACATTCTAATTCTTTCGCACAAATGTAACCATTCTAATTCATTCGTACGATCCATTCTAATCCTTTCGTACGATCCATTCTAATCCATTCGTACGATCCATTCTAATCCATCCGCACGATCCATTCTAATTCATTCGTACGATCCATTCTAATTCATTCGTATGATCCATTCTATTTCATTCGTATGATCCATTCTAATTCAATCGGTGGATCCATTCTAATTCATTCATACGATCCATTCTAATTCATTCGTACGATCCATTCTATTTCATTCGCACGATCCATTCTAATTTATTCGTACGATCCATTCTAATTCATTCGTAGGATCTATTCTAATTCATTCGCATGATCCATTCTAATTCATTCGTACGATCCATTCTTATTCATTCATACGATCCATTCTAATTCAGTCGCACGATCCATTCTAATTCATTCGCACAATCCATTCTAATTCATTCGTACGATCCATTCTAATTCATTTGTACGATTGCATTAGAATGGATCGTACGAATGGATCGTACGAATGAATTAGAATGGATTGTACGAACGAATTAGAATGGATCGTATGAATGAATTAGAATGGATCGTACGAATGAATTAGAATGGATACATTCGTGCGAATGAATTAGAATGGATCGTACGAATGAATTAGACTGGATCGTATGAATAAATTAGAATGGATACATTCGTGCGAATGGATTAGAATGGATTGTGCGAATGAATTAGAACGGATTGTGCGAATCAATTAGAATGGATCGTGTGAATGAATTAGAATGGATCGTACGAATGAATTAGAATGGATCATAGGAATGAATTAGAATGGATCGTGCAAATGAATTAGAATGGATCGTACGAATGAATTAGAATGGATCGTACGATCCATTCTAATTCATTCTCACAAATGTATCCATTCTAATTCATTCGTATGATCCATTCTAATTCATTCGCACGATCCATTCTAACTCATTCGCACGAATATATCCATTCTAATTAATTCGTACGATCCATTCTAATTCATTCGTACGATCCATTCTAATTCTTCCGTACGATCCATTCTAATTCGTTTATACGATCCATTCTAATTCATTCGCACGATCCATTCTAATTCATTTGTACGATCCATTTTAATTCATTCGCATGATCTTTTCTAATTCATTCGTACAATGCGTTCTAATTCATTCGCTCGAATGTATCCATTCTAATTCATTCGCACGAATGAATTAGAATGGATCGGACGAATGAATTAGAATGGATCGTACGATTCATTCTAATTCATTCGTACGATCCATTCTAATGCATTCGTACGATTCATTCTAATTCATTCGCACGATCAATTCTAATTCATTCGTACAATCCATTCTTATTCATTCATACTATCCATTCTAATTCATTCGCACAATCCATTCTAATTCATTCGTACGATCCATTCTAATTCATTCATATGATCCATTCTAACTCATTTTAGAATGGATCGTACGAACGAATTAGAATGGATCGTATGAACGAATTAGAATGGATCGTACGAATGAATTAGAATGGATACATTCGAGCGAATGAATTAGAATGGATCGTACGAATGGATTAGAATGGATCGTACGAATGAATTAGAATGGATCGAACGAATGAATTAGAATGGATACATTCGAGCGAATGAATTAGAATAGATTGTAGGAATGAATTAGAATGGATCGTGCGAATGAATTAGAAAGGATCGTACGAATGAATTAGAATGGATATATTCGTGCGAATGAATTAGAATGGATCGTACGAATGGATTAGAATGGATCGTACGAATGGATAAGAATGGATCGTACGAATGGATTAGAATGGATCGTACGAATGAATTAGAAAGGTTACATTCGTGAGAATGAATTAGAATGGATCGTACGAATGAATTAGAATGGATCATGCGAATGAATTTGAATGGACCGAACAAATGAATTAGAATGGATCGAACGAATGAATTAGAATGGATACATTCGAGTGAATGAATTAGAATAGATCGTAGGAATGAATTAGAATGGATCATACGAATGAATTAGAATGGATCGTGCGAATGAATTAGAATGGATTGTACGAATGAATTAGATTGGATATATTCATGCGAATGAATTAGAATGGATCGTACGAATGAATTAGAATGGATCGTGTGAATGAAAAAGAATAGATCGTAGGAATGAATTAGAATGGATCATTCGAATGATTTAGAATGGATCATACGAACGAATTAGAATGGATAGTACGAATGAATTAGAATGGATCGTACGAATGAATTAGAATGGATACATTCGTGCGAATGAATTAGAATGTATCGTATGACTGAATTAGACTGGATCGTACGAATAAATTAGAATGGATACATTCATACGAATGAATTAGAATGGATCGTACGAATGAATTAGAATGGATTGTACGAATGGATTAGAATGGATCGTACGAATGGATTAGAATGGATCGTACGAATGAATTAGAAAGGTTACATTCGTCAGAATGAATTAGAATGGATCGTACGAATGAATTAGAATGGATCATGCGAATGAATTTGAATGGATTGTACGAATGAATTTGAATGGATACATTCGAGCGAATGAATTAGAATAGATCGTAGGAATGAATTAGAATAGATCGTGCGAATGAATTAGAATGGATACATTCGTGTGAATGAATTAGAATGGATCGTACGAATGAATTAGAATGGATCGTGTGAATGAAATAGAATAGATCGTAGGAATGAATTAGAATGGATCATACGAATGACTTAGAATGGATCGTACGAACGAATTAGAATGGATAGTACGAATGAATTAGAATGGATCATACGAATGAATTAGAATGGATCGTACGAATGAATTAGAATGGATACATTCGTGCGAATGAATTAGAATGTATCGTATGACTGAATTAGACTGGATCGTACGAATAAATTAGAATGGATACATTCATACGAATGAATTAGAATGGATCGTACGAATGAATTAGAATGGATTGTACGAATGGATTAGAATGGATCGTATGAATGGATTAGAATGGATCGTACGAATGAATTAGAAAGGTTACATTCGTCAGAATGAATTAGAATGGATCGTACGAATGAATTAGAATTCATGCGAATGAATTTGAATGGATTGTACGAATGAATTAGAATGGATCGAACGAATGAATTAGAATGGATACATTCATGCAAATGAATTAGAATGGATCGTACGAATGAATTAGAATGGATTATACGAATGAATTAGAATGGATCGTACGAATGGATTAGAATGGATCGTACGAATGGATTAGAATGGATCATGCAAATGAATTAGAATGAATACATTCGTGCGAAAGAATTAGAATGGATCGTAGGAATGAATTAGAATGGATCGTACGGATGAATAAGAATGGATCATGCGAATGAATTTGAATGGATCGTACGAATGAATTAGAATGGATCGAATGAATGAGTTAGAATGGATCGTGCGAATGAATTAGAATGGATACATTCGTGCGAATGAATTAGAATGGATCGTACAAATGAATTAGAATGGATCGTACGAATGAATTAGAATAGATCGAAGGAATGAATTAGAATGGATCGTACGAATGAATTAGAATAGTTACATTCGTGCGAATAAATTAGAAAGGATCGTACGAATGGATTAGAATGGATCATACGAATGGATTAGAATGGATCGTACGAATGAATTAGAATGGATCATACAAATGAATTAGAAAGGTTACATTTGTGAGAATGAATTAGAATGGATCATACGAATGAATTAGAATGGATCGTACGAATGAATTAGAATGGATCGTACAAATGAATTAGAATGGATCATACGAATGGATTAAAATGGATCATACGAATGAATTCGAATAGATCGTACGAATGCATTAGAATGGATACATTCGTGCGAATGAATTAGAATTGATCGTACGAATGAATTAGAATGGATCGTGCGAATGAATTAGAATGGATCGTACGAATGAATTAGAATGGATCGTGCGAATGGATTAGAATGGATCGTACGAATGAATTAGAATGGATACATTTGTGCGAATGAATTAGAATGGATCGTACGAATGAATTAGAATGGATTGTACGAATGAATTAGAATAGATCGTACAAATGAATTAGAATGGATACATTTGTGCGATGAATAAGAATGGAGCATACGAATAAATTAGAATTGAGCGTACGAATGAACTAGAATGGATACATTCGTGCGAATGAATAAGAATGGATCATATAAAAGAATTATAATGGATCGTGCGAATGAATCAGAAAGGATCGTACGAATGAATTAGAATGGATATATTCGTGCGAATGAATTAGAATAGATCGTACGAATGAATTAGACTGGATCGTACGAATAAATTAGAATGGATACATTCATGCAAATGAATTAGAATGGATCGTACGAATGAATTAGAATGGATCATACGAATGAATTAGAATGGATCGTACGAATGAATTAGAATGGATCATATGAATGAATTAGAATGGTTAAATTCATGCGAATGAATTAGAATGGATCGTACGAATGGATTAGAATGGATCGTACGAATGGATTAGAATGGATCGTATGAATGAATTAGAATGGATACATTCGTGCGAATTAATTAGAATGGATCGTACGAATGAATTAGAATGGATTGTGCGAATGAATTAGAATAGATCATACTAATGAATTAGAATGGATCGTACGAATGAATTAGAATGGATACATTCGTGCAAATGAATTAGAATGGATCGTACGAATGAATTAGAATGGATCGTGCGAATGAATTAGAACTGATCGTACGATGCAAACTAATTCATTCTAATTCATTCGTACATTCGTACGATCCATTCTAAATTATTCGTACAATCCATTCTAATTCATTCGTACGATCCATTCTAATTCATTCGCACAAATGTATCCATTCTAATTCATTCGTACGATCCATTCTAATTCATTCGTACGATCCATTCTAATTCATTCGCACGATCCATTCTAATTCATTCGTACGATCCATTCTAATCCATTCGTACGAATGTAAGCATTCTAATTCATTCGTACGATCCATTTTAATTTATTCCTACGATCCAATCTAATTCATTCGCACGAATGTAACCATTCTAATTCATTCGTACGATCCATTCTAATTCATTCCTACGATCCATTCTAATTCATTCTCACAAATGTAACCTTTCTAATTCTTTTGTACGATCAATTCTAATTCATTCGTATGATCTATTCTAATTCATTCGTACGATCCATTCTAATTCATTCGCACGATCCATTCTAATTCATTCATACGTCCATTCTAATTCATTCGCACGAATGTATCCATTCTAATTTATTCATACGATCCATTCTAATCCATTTGTACGATCCATTCTAATCCATTCGTACGATCCATTTTAATTCATTCGCACGAATGTAACCATTCTAATTCATTCGTACGATCCATTCTAATTCATTCCTACGATCCATTCTGATTCATTCGCACGAATGTATCCATTCTAATTCATTTGCACGATCCATTCTAATTCATTCGCTCGAATGTATCCATTCTAATTCATTCGTACGATCCATTCTATTTCGTTCATACGATCCATTCTAATTCGTTCGTACGATCCATTCTAATTCATTCATACGATCCATTCTAATCCATTCGTATGATCCATTCTAATTCATTCGTACAAATGAATTAGAATGGATCGTATGAATGAATAAGAATGGATCGTACGAATGGATTAGAATGGATCGTGCTAATGAATTAGAATGAATCGTACGAATGAATTAGAATGGATACATTCGTGCGAATGAATTAGAATGGATCGTACGAATGGATTAGAATGGATCGTACGAATGAATTAGAATGGATACATTCGTGCGAATGAATTATAATGGATCGTAGGAATGAATTAGAATGGATCGTATGAATGAATTAGAATGGTTACATTCGTGCGAATGAATTAGAATGGATCGTACGAATGAATTAGAATGGATCGTGCGAATGAATTAGAATTGATATACGAATGAATTAGAATGGATCATACGAATGAATTAGAATGGATCATATGAATGAATTAGAATGGATCGTACGAATGGATTAGAATGGATCGTACGAATGGATTAGAATGGATCGTACGAATGAATTAGAATGGATCGTGCGAATGAATTAGAATTGATCATACGAATGAATTAGAATGGATCGTACGAATGAATTAGAATGGATCATATGAAAGAATTAGAATGGATCGTGCGAATGAATTAGAAAGGATCGTACGAATGAATTAGAATGGATATATTCGTGCGAATGAATTAGATTGCATCGTACGAATGAATTTCAATAGATTGTACGAATGAATTAGAATGGATCGTACGAATGAATTAGAATATATCATGCGAATAAATTAGAATAGATCGTACGAATGAATGAGAATGGATTGTACGAATAAATTAGAATGGATCGTGCGAATGAATTAGAATGGATCGTACGAATGAATTAGAATGGATCCACCGAATGAGTTAGAATGGATCATGGGAATGAATTAGAATGGATCGTACGAATGAATTAGAATGGATACATTCGTGCGAATGAATTAGAATGGATCGGACGAATGAATTAGAATTGATCGTGCGAATGAATTAGAATGGATCATACGATTGAATTTGAATGGATCGTACGAATAAATTAGAATGGATACATTTGTGCGATGAATAAGAATGGAGCGTACGAATGACTTAGAATAGAGCGTACAAATGAACTAGAATGGATACATTCGTGCGAATGAATTAGAAAGGATTGCACGAATGAATTAGTATGGTTACATTCGTGCGAATGAATTAGAATCGATCATACGAATGAATTAAAATGGATCGTGCGAATGAATTAGAATGAATCGTACGAATGAATTAGAATAGATCGTTCGAATAAATTGAAATGGATCATACTAATGAATTAGAATAGATATATTCATGCGAATGAATTAGAATGGATCGTTCGAATGTATTAGAATGGATCGTGCGAATGAATTAGAATGGATCTTATGAATAAATTAGAATGGATCGTACGAATGAATTAAAATGGATACATTTGTGCGAATTAGAATGGATCGTACGAATATATTAGAATTAGATCGTACGAATGAATTAGAATGGATCGTACGAATAAATTAGAATGAATCATACGAATGCATTAGAATGGATCATACGAATGGATTAGAATGGATCGTACGAATGGATTAGAATGGATCGTACGAATGGTTTAGAATGGATCATAGAAATGAATTAGAAAGGTTACATTCGTGAGAATGAATTAGAATGGATCGTACGAATAAATTAGAATGGATCATGCGAATGAATTTGAATGGATCGTACGAATGAATAATAATGGATCGTACGAATGAATTAGAATGGATACATTCGAGCGAATGAATTAGAATAGATCGTAGGAATGAATTAGAATGGATCATATGAATGAATTAGAATGGATCGTGCGAATGAATTAGAATAGATTGTACGAAGGAATTAGAATGGATACATTCGTGCGAATGAATTAGAATGGATCGGACGAATGAATTAGAATGGATCGTACGATTCATTCTAATTCATTCGTACGATCCATTCTAATGCATTCGTATGATTCATTCTAATTCATTCGCACGATCCATTCTAATTCATTCGTACGATCCATTCTAATCCATTCGTACGATCCATTCTAATTCCTTCGCACGATCCATTCTAATTCATTCCTACGATCCATTCTAATTCATTCGCACGAATGTATCCATTCTAACTCATTTGCACGATCCATTCTAATTTATTCCTATGATCCATTCTAATTCATTCGTATGATCCATTCTAATTCATTCGCTCGAATGCATCCATTCTAATTCATTCATACGATCCATTCTAATTCATTCGTACGATCCATTCTAATTCATTCTCACGAATGTAACCTTTCTAATTCATTTGTATGATCCATTCTAATTCATTCGTACGATCCATTCTAATCCATTCGTACGATCCATTCTAATTCATTCGTACGATCCATTCTAATTCATTCGCACGAATGTAACCATTCTAATTCATTCGTACGATTCATTCTATTTCATTCGTATGAGCTATTCTAATTCATTCGTACGATCTATTCTAATGCTTTCGTACGATTCATTCTAATTCATTTGCATAAATATATCCTTTCTAATTCATTCATATGATCCATTCTAATGCATTCGTACGATTCATTCTAATTCATTCGTACGATCCATTCTAATTCATTCGTACGATCCATTCTAATTCATTCATCCAATCTATTCTAATTCATTCACACGAATGTATCCATTCTAATTCATTCTTACAATCCATTCTAATTCATTCGCACGATCCATTCTAATTAATTCGTATGATCCATTCTAATTCATTCCTACGATCTATTCTAATTCATTCGCTCGAATGTATCCATTCTAATTCATTCGTACAATCCATTCTAATTAATTCGCACGATCCATTCTAATTCATTCGCACGATCCATTCTAATTCATTCGTATGATCCATTCTAATTCATTCGTATGATCCATTCTAACTCATTCGCACAAATGTATCCATTCTATTTCATTCGTACGATCCATTCTAATTCATTCGCACGATCCATTCTAATTCATTCGTACGATCCATTCTAATTCATTCATACGATCCATTCTAATTCATTCATATGATCCATTCTAATTCATTCGCACAAACATATCCATTCTAATTCATTCGTAGGATCCATTCTAATTCATTCGCACGATCCATTCTAATTCATTCGTACCATCCATTCTAATTCATTCGCACGATCCATTCTAATTCATTTGTACGATCCATTCTAATTCATTCGCACGAATGTATCCATTCTAATGCATTCGTACGATCCATTCTAATTTATTCATACGATCCGTTCAAATTCATTCGCTTGATCCATTCTAATTCATTCGTACGATCCATTCTAATTCATTCTCACGAATGTAACCTTTCTAATTCATTTGTATGATCCATTCTAATTCATTCGTACGATCCATTCTAATCTATTCGTACGATCCATTCTAATCCATTCTTACGATCCATTCTAATTCATTCTCACAAATGTAACCTTTCTAATTCATTTGTACGATCCATTCTAATCCATTCGTACGATCCATTCTAATCCATTCGTATGATCCATTCTAAACCATTCATACGATCAATTCTAATTCATTTGCACGAATGTAACCATTCTAATTCATTCGTACGATCCATTCTAATTCATTCGCACGAATGTATCCATTCTAATTCATTTGCACGATCAATTCTAATTCATTCCTATGATCCATTCTAATTCATTCGTACGATCCATTCTAATTCATTCGCTCGAATGTATACATTCTAATTTGTTCGTACGATCCATTCTAATTCGTTCATAGGATCCATTCTAATTCGTTCGTACGATCCATTCTAATTCGTTCGTACGATTCATTCTAATTCATTCGTACGATCCATTATAATTTATTCGTACGATCCATTCTAATTCATTCTCACAAATGTAACCTTTCTAATTCATTTGTACGATCCATTCTAATTCATTCGTACGATCCATTCTAATTCATTCCTGTGATCCATTCTAATCCATTCGTACGATCCATTCTAATTCATTCGCACGAATGTAACCATTCTAATTCATTCGTACGATCCATTCTAATTCATTCCTACGATCCATTCTAATTCATTCGCACGAATGTATCCATTCTAATTTATTTTCACGATCCATTCTAATTCATTCCTATGATCCATTCTAATTCATTCGTACGATCCATTCTAATTCATTCTCTCGAATGTATCCATTCTAATTCATTTTTACGATCCATTCTAATTCGTTCATAGGATCCATTCTAATTCGTTCGTACGATCCATTCTAATTCGTTCGTACGATCCATTCTAATTCATTCGCACGATCCATTCTAATTCATTTGTACGATCCATCTTAATTCATTCGTACAAATGAATTAGAATGGATCGTATGAATGAATAAGAATGGATCGTATGAATGAATTAGAATGGATACATTTGTGAAAATTAATTAGAATGGATCTTACGAATGAATTAGAATGGATCGTACGAATGAATTAGAATGGTTACATTCGTGCGAATGAATTAGAATGGATCGTACGAATGGATTAGAATGGATCGTACGAATGGATTAGAATGGATCGTACGAATGAATTAGAATGGATCGTACAAATGAATTAGAAAGTTTCATTTATGAGAAAGAATTAGAATGGATTGTACGAATGGATTAGAATGGATCGTACGAATCAATAAGAAAGGTTACATTCGTGAGAATGAATTAGAATGGATCGTACGAATGAATTAGAATGGATACATTCGAGCGAATGAATTAGAATGGATCGTACGAATGAATTAGAATGGATCATAGGAATGAATTAGAATGGATCGTGCAAATGAATTAGAATGGAAACATTCGTGCGAATGAATTAGAATGGATCGTAGTAATGAATTAGAATGGATCGTGCGAATGAATTAGAATGGTTACATTGGTGCGAATGAATTAGAATGGATCGTATGAATGGATTAGAATGGATCGTACTAATGGATTAGAATGGATCGTATGAATGAATTAGAATGGATCGTACAAATGAATTAGAAAGGTTACATTTGTGAGAATGAATTAGAATGGATCATACGAATGAATTAGAATGGATTGTACGAATGAATTAGAATGGATCGTACAAATGAATTAGAATGGATCATACGAATGGATTAGAATGGATCATACGAATGAATAAGAATAGATCGTACGAATGTATTAGAATGGATACATTCGTGCGAATGAATTAGAATTGATCGTACGAATGAATTAGAATGGATCGTGCGAATGAATTAGAATGGATCGTACGAATGAATTAGAATGGATCATGCGAATGAATTAGAATGGATTGTATGTATGAATTAGAATGGATACATTTGTGCGAATGAATTAGAATGGATCGTACGAATGAATTAGAATGGATCGTATGAATGAATTAGAATGGATCGTACAAATGAATTAGAATGGATACATTTGTGCGATGAATAAGAATGGAGCATACGAATGAATTAGAATTGAGCGTACGAATGAACTAGAATGGATACATTCGTTCGAATGAATTAGAATGGATCATATAAAAGAATTAGAATGGATCATGCGAATGAATTAGAAAGGATCGTGCAAATGAATTAGAATGGATATATTCTTGCGAATGAATTAGAATGGATCGTACGAATGAATTTGCCTGGATCGTACGAATAAATTAGAATGGATACATTCATGCAAATGAATTAGAATGGATTGTACGAATGAATTAGAATAGATCTTACGAATGAATTAGAATGGATCGTACGAATGAATTAGAATGGATCATATGAATGAAATAGAATGGTTAAATTCGTGCGTATGAATTAGAATGGATCGTACGAATGGATTAGAATGGATCGTACGAATAGATTAGAATGGATCGTATGAATGAATTAGAATGGATATATTCATGTGAATTAATTAGAATGGATCATACGAATGAATTAGAATGGATCGTGCGAATGAATTAGAATAGATCATACTAATGAATTAGAATGGATCGTACGAATGAATTAGAATGGATACATTCGTGCAAATGAATTAGAATGGATCGTACGAATGAATTAGAATGGATCGTGCGAATGAATTAGAATAGATCATACAATGCAATCTAATTCATTCTAATTCATTCGTACATTCGTACGATCCATTCTAAATCATTCGTACAATCCATTCTAATTCATTCGTATGATCCATTCTAATTCATTCGCACAAATGTATCCATTCTAATTCATTCGTACGATCCATTCTTATTCATTTGTATAATCCATTCTAATTCATTCGCACGATCCATTCTAATTCATTCGTACGATCCATTCTAATCCATTCGTACGAATGTAACCATTCTAATTCATTCATACGATCCATTCTAATTCATTTGTATGATCCATTCTAATTCATTCGCACGAATGTAACCATTCTAATTCATTCGTACGATCCATTCTAATTCATTCCTACGATCCATTCTAATTCATTCTCACAAATGTAACCTTTCTTATTCTTTTGTACGATCCATTCTAATTTATTCGTATGATCCATTGTAATTCATTCGTACGATCCATTCTAATTCATTCGCACGATCTATTCTAATTCATTCGTACGTCCATTCTAATTCATTCGCACGAATGTATCCATTGTAATTCATTCATACGATCCATTCTAATCCATTCGTACGATCCATTCTAATCCATTCATACGATCCATTCTAATTCATTCGCACAAATGTAACCATTCTAATTCATTCGTACGATCTATTCTAATTCAATCCTACGATCCATTCTAATTCATTCGCACGAATGTATCCATTCTAATTCATTTGCACGATCCATTCTAATTCATTCCTATGATCCATTCTAATTAATTCGTACGATCCATTCTAATTCATTCGCTCGAATGTATCCATTCTAATTCATTCGTACGATCCATTCTATTTCGTTCATACGATCCATTCTAATTCGTTCGTACGATCCATTCTAATTCATTCGTACGATCCATTCTAATCCATTCGTACGATCCATTCTAATTCATTAGTACAAATGAATTAGAATGGATTGTATGAATGAATAAGAATGGATCGTACGAATGAATTAGAATGGATCGTGCTAATGAATTAGAATGAATCGTACGAATGAATTAGAATGGATACATTCGTGCAAATGAATTAGAATGGATCGTACGAATGGATTAGAATGGATCGTACGAATGAATTAGAATGGATACATTCGTGCAAATGAATTATAATGGGTCGTAGGAATGAATTAGAATGGATCGTACGAATGAATTAGAATGGTTACATTCGTGCGAATGAATTAGAATAGATCGTACGAATGAATTAGAATGGATCGTGCGAATGAATTAGAATTGATATACGAATGAATCAGAATGGATCATACGAATGAATTAGAATGGATCATACGAATGAATTAGAATGGATCATATGAACGAATTAGAATGGATCGTACGAATGGATTAGAATGGATCGAACGAATGGATTAGAATGGATCGTACGAATGAATTAGAATGGATCGTGCGAATGAATTAGAATGGATCGTACGAATGAATTAGAATGGATCATATGAAAGAATTAGAATGGATCGTGCGAATGAATTAGAAAGGATCGTACGAATGAATTAGAATGGATATATTCGTGCGAATGAATTAGATTGCATCGTACGAATGAATTTGAATGGATTGTACGAATGATTTAGAATGGATCGTACGATTGAATTAGAATGGATCATGCGAATGAATTAGAATAGATCGTACGAATGAATTAGAATGGATCGTACGAATAAATTAGAATGTTTCGTGCGAATGAATTAGAATGGATCGTACGAATGAATTAGAATGGATCCACCGAATGAGTTAGAATGGATCATGCGAATGAATTAGAATGGATCGTACGAATGAATTAGAATGGATCGGACGAATGAATTAGAATTGACCGTGCGAATGAATTAGAATGGATCATACGATTGAATTTGAATGGATCGTACGAATAAATTAGAATGGATACATTTGTCCGATGAATAAGAATGGAGCGTACGAATGACTTTGAATGGAGCGTACGAATGAACTAGAATGGATACATTTGTGCGAATGAATTAGAATGGATTGCACTAATGAATTAGAATGGTTACATTCGTGCGAATGAATTAGAATCGATCATACGAATGAATTAAAATGGATCGTGCAAATGAATTAGAATGAATCGTATGAATGAATTAGAATAGATCGTTCGAATAAATTAAAATGGATCATACGAATGAATTAGAATAGATATATTCATGCGAATGAATTAGAATGGATCGTACGAATGTATTAGAATGGATCGTGCGAATGAATTAGAATGGATCGTATGAATAAATTAGAATGGATCGTACGAATGAATTAAAATGTATACGTTTGTGCGAATTAGAATGGATCGTACGAATATATTAGAATTAGATCGTACGAATGAATTAGAATGGATCGTACGAATGAATTGGAATGAATCATACGAATGCATTAGAATGGATCATACGAATGGATTAGAATGGATCGTACGAATGGATTAGAATGGATCGTACGAATGGATTAGAATGGATCATACAAATGAATTAGAAAGGTTACATTCGTGAGAATGAATTAGAATGGATCGTACGAATGAATTAGAATGGATCATGCGAATGAATTTGAATGGATCGTACGAATGAATAATAATGGATCGTACGAATGAATTAGAATGGATACATTCGACCAAATGAATTAGAATAGATCGTAGGAATGAATTAGAATGGATCATACGAATGAATTAGAATGGATCGTGTGAATGAATTAGAATAGATTGTACGAATGAATTAGAATGGATACATTCGTGCGAATGAATTAGAATGGATCGGACGAATAAATTAGAATGGATCGTACGATTCATTCTAATTCATTCGTATGATCCATTCTAATGCATTCGTATGATTCATTCTAATTCATTCGCACGATCCATTCTAATTCATTCGTACGATCCTTTCTAATCCATTCGTACGATCCATTCTAATTCATTCCTACGATCCATTCTAATTCATTCGCACGAATGTATCCATTCTAATTCATTTGCACGATCCATTCTAATTCATTCCTATGATCCATTCTAGTTTATTCGTATGATCCATTCTAATTCATTCGCTCGAATGTATCCATTCTAATTCATTCGTACGATCCATTCTAATTCATTCGTACGATCCATTCTAATTCATTCTCACGAATGTAACCTTTCTAATTCATTTGTATGATCTATTCTAATTCATTCGTACGATCCATTCTAATCCATTCGTACGATCCATTCTAATTCATTCGTACGATCCATTCTAATTCATTCGCACGAATGTAACCATTCTAATTCATTCGTACGATTCATTCTAATTCATTCGTATGAGCTATTCTAATTCATTCGTACGATCCATTCTAATGCATTCGTACGATTCATTCTAATTCATTCGCATAAATATATCCATTCTAATTCATTCATATGATCCATTCTAATGAATTCGTACGATTCATTATAATTCATTCGTACGATCCATTCTAATTCATTCATACGATCCATTCTAATTCATTCATCCAATCTATTCTAATTCATTCGCACGAATGTATCCATTCTAATTCATTCGTACAATCCATTCTAATTCATTCGCACGATCCATTCTAATTAATTCGTATGATCCATTCTAATTCATTCCTACGATCTATTCTAATTCATTCGCTCGAATGTATCCATTCTAATTCATTCGTACAATCCATTCTAATTCATTCGCGCGATCCATTCTAATTCATTCGCACGATCAATTCTAATTCATTCGTATGATCCATTCTTATTCATTCGTATGATCCATTCTAACTCATTCGCACAAATGTATCCATTGTAATTCATTCGTATGATCCATTCTAATTCATTCGCACGATCCATTCTAATTCATTCGTACGATCCATTCTAATTCATTCATACGATCCATTCTAATTCATTCGTACGATCCATTCTTTTTTTTTATTTTATTTTATTTTTTTATTTTTTTAGTCAAAGTCAGGGGATTTTATTAGGGACCCCGCCCATGAAGCAGAAAAGAAGTACAAAAAAGTGCCTTACACCTCTGGCCTTTTATAGAACAAGGCATCAGAGAGAGAATAGGAAAACAAAACCAAAATAGTAAGGATCTCTCAGATCTAAGGTTCTCTGAAGTAGACAGAGCAAAGACTTTACCAGGAGCAGTGTTGTTGCCATCACCAAAGACACATCAATATCTGATAGAAGCATCACATGTCACCTTGGTCAGAATCCTAGCTTCCAATGTTCTTAAGTCTGTCATAAATTCTGCCCTCTTGATCAGCTGCAATTGCAATACGAAGATTTTCTCGAAATTCACTTGGATAGATTTTTATCAGAGGAGTAGAATGGAGTCCCATTTTAGACAAGATGTCAGCTACCTGATTCCCTTCTCTCCATATATGGGATATTTTAACTTGATCAAACTGATCCATTTGATGTCTGATCTTTTGGACTTGTTGATAGTTAGTCCAAGGAATAGTGCAAGTATTTTGAATGCAGGTTACAGCAATAAGTGAGTCAGATTCTATCCAAAGCTTAGAAATACCTATTTCAGCAGCAAAAGAAAGGCCTTGCTCGATTGCTTCCATCTCAGCACTCAATATGCTATTGAATTTAGAAGAGCCATAATATATCCATTCTAATTCATTCGCACAAATATATCCATTCTAATTCATTCGTACGATCCATTCTAATTCATTCGCACGATCCATTCTAATTCATTCGTACGATCTATTCTAATTCATTCGCACGATCCATTCTAATTCATTCATACGATCCATTCTAATTCATTCGCACAAATGTATCCATTCTAATGCATTCGTACGATCCATTGTAATTTATTCATACGATCCGTTCAAATTCATTCGCATGATCCATTCTAATTCATTCGTACGATCCATTTTAATTCATTCTCACGAATGTAACCTTTCTAATTCATTTGTATGATCCATTCTAATTCATTCGTACGATCCATTCTAATCTATTCGTACGATCCATTCTAATCCATTCTTACGATCCATTCTAATTCATTCTCACAAATGTAACCTTTCTAATTCATTTGTACGATCCATTCTAATTCATTCGTACGATCCATTCTAATCCATTCATATGATCCATTCTAAACCATTCATACGATCCATTCTAATTCATTCGCACGAATGTAACCATTCTAATTCATTCGCACGAATGTATCCATTCTAATTCATTTGCACGATCCATTCTAATTCATTCCTATGATCCATTCAAATTCATTCGTACGATCCATTCTAATTCATTCGCTCGAATGTATACATTCTAATTTGTTCGTACTATCCATTCTAATTCGTTCATAGGATCCATTCTAATTCGATCGTACAATCCATTCTAATTCGTTCGTAATATTCATTCTAAGTCATTTGTACGATCCATTATAATTCATTCGTACGATCCATTCTAATTCATTCTCACAAATATAACATTTCTAATTCATTTGTACAATCCATTCTAATTCATTCGTACGATCCATTCTAATTCATTCCTATGATCCATTCTAATCCATTCGTACGATCCATTCTAATTCATTCGCACGAATGTAACCATTCTAATTCATTCGTACGATCCATTCTAATTCATTCCTAAGATCCATTCTAATTCATTCGCACGAATGTATCCATTCTAATTCATTTTCACGATCCATTCTAATTCATTACTATGATCCATTCTAATTCATTCGTACGATCCATTCTAATTCATTCTCCCGAATGTATCCATTCTAATTCATTTTTACGATCCATTCTAATTCGTTCATACGATCCATTTTAATTCGTTCGTACGATCCATTCTAATTCGTTCGTACGATCCATTCTAATTCATTCGCACGATCCATTCTAATTCATTTGTATGATCCATCTTAATTCATTCGTACAAATGAATTAGAATGGATCGTATGAAGGAATAAGAATGGATCGTACGAATGAATTAGAATGGATACATTCGTGCGAATGAATTAGAATGGATCGTAGGAATGAATTAGAATGGATCGTATGAATGAATTAGAATGGTTACATTCGTGCGAATGAATTAGAGTGGATCGTACGAATGGATTAGAATGGATCGTACTAATGGATTAGAATGGATCGTACGAATGAATTAGAATGGATCGTACAAATGAATTAGAAAGGTTACATTTGTGAGAATGAATTAGAATGCATCGTACGAATGAATTATAATGGATCGTACGAATAGATTAGAATGGATCGTATGAATGAATTAGAATGGATACATTCATGCGAATTAACTAGAATGGATCGTACGAATGAATTAGAATGGATCGTGCGAATGAATTAGAATAGATCATACTAATGAATTAGAATGGATCGTATGAATGAATTAGAATGGATACATTCGTGCAAATAAATTAGAATGGATCGTACGAATGAATTAGAATGGATCGAGCGAATGAATTAGAATGGATCATACAATGCAATCTAATTCATTCTAATTCATTCGTACATTCGTACGATCCATTCTAAATCATTCGTACAATCCATTCTAATTCATTCGTACGATCCATTCTAATTCATTCGCACAAATGTATCCATTCTAATTTATTCGTACGATCCATTGTAATTCATTCGTACAATCCATTCTAATTCATTCGCACGATCCATTCTAATTCATTCGTACGATCCATTCTAATCCATTCGTACGAATGTAACCATTCTAATTCATTCGTGCGATTCATTATAATTCATTCCTATGATCCATTCTAATTCATTCGCACGAATGTAACCATTCTAATTCATTCGTACGATCCATTCTAATTCATTCCTACGATCCATTCTAATTCATTCGCACGAATGTATCCATTCTAATTCATTTGCACGATCCATTCTAATTCATTCCTATGATCCATTCTAATTAATTCGTACGATCCATTCTAATTCATTCGCTCGAATGTATCCATTCTAATTCATTCGTACGATCCATTCTATTTCGTTCATACGATCCATTCTAATTCGTTCGTACGATCCATTCTAATTCATTCGTACGATCCGTTCTAATCCATTCGTACGATCCATTCTAATTCATTCGTACAAATGAATTAGAATGGATCGTATGAATGAATAAGAATGGATCGTATGAATGAATTAGAATGGATCGTGCTAATGAATTAGAATGAATCGTACGAATGAATTAGAATGGATACATTCGTGCAAATGAATTAGAATGGATTGTACGAATGGATTAGAATGGATCGTACGAATGGATTAGAATGGATCGTACGAATGAATTAGAATGGATACATTCGTGCGAATGAATTATAATGGATCGTAGGAATGAATTAGAATGGATCGTACGAATGAATTAGAATGGTTACATTCGTGCGAATGAATTAGAATAGATCGTACGAATGAATTAGAATGGATCGTGCGAATGAATTAGAATTGATATACGAATGAATCAGAATGGATCATACGAATGAATTAGAACGGATCATACGAATGAATTAGAATGGATCATATGAACGAATTAGAATGTATCGTACGAATGGATTAGAATGGATCGTACGAATGGATTAGAATGGATCGTACGAATGAATTAGAATGGATCGTGCGAATGAATTAGAATGGATCGTACGAATGAATTAGAATGGATCATATGAAAGAATTAGAATGGATCGTGCGAATGAATTAGAAAGGATCGTACGAATGAATTAGAATGGATATATTCGTGCGAATGAATTAGTTTGCATCGTACGAATGAATTTGAATGGATTGTACGAATGAATTAGAATGGATCGTACGATTGAATTAGAATGGATCATGCGAATGAATTAGAATAGATCGTACGAATGAATTAGAATGGATCGTACGAATAAATTAGAATGTTTCGTGCGAATGAATTAGAATGGATCGTACGAATGAATTAGAATGGATCCACCGAATGAGTCAGAATGGATCATGCGAATGAATTAGAATGGATCGTACAAATGAATTAGAATGGATCGGACGAATGAATTAGAATTGATCGTGCGAATGAATTAGAATGGATTATACGATTGAATTTGAATGGATCGTACGAATAAATTAGAATGGATACATTTGTGCGATGAATAAGAATGAAGCGTATGAATGACTTTGAATGGAGCATATGAATGAACTAGAATGGATACATTTGTGCGAATGAATTAGAATGGATTGCACGAATGACTTAGAATGGTTACATTCGTGCGAATGAATTAGAATCGATCATACGAATGAATTAAAATGGATCGTGCAAATGAATTAGAATGAATCGTACGAATGAATTAGAATAGATCGTTCGAATAAATTAAAATGGATCATACGAATGAATTAGAATAGATATATTCATGCGAATGAATTAGAATGGATCGTACGAATGTATTAGAATGGATCGTGCGAATGAATTAGAATGGATCGTATGAATAAATTAGAATGGATCGTACGAATGAATTAAAATGTATACATTTGTGCGAATTAGAATGGATCGTACGAATATATTAGAATTAGATCGTACGAATGAATTAGAATGGATCGTACGAATGAATTAGAATGAATCATACGAATGCATTAGAATGGATCATATGAATGGATTAGAATGGATCGTACGAATGGATTAGAATGGATCGTACGAATGGATTAGAATGGATCATACAAATGAATTAGAAAGGTTACATTCGTGAGAATGAATTAGAATGGATCGTACGAATGAATTAGAATGGATCATGCAAATGAATTTGAATGGATCGTACGAATGAATAATAATGGATCGTACGAATGAATTAGAATGGATACATTCGAGCGAATGAATTAGAATAGATCGTAGGAATGAATTAGAATGGATCATACGAATGAATTAGAATGGATCGTGCGAATGAATTAGAATAGATTGTACGAATGAATTAGAATGGATACATTCGTGCGAATGAATTAGAATGGATCGGACGAATGAATTAGAATGGATCGTACGATTCATTCTAATTCATTCGTACGATCCATTCTAATGCATTTGTATGATTCATTCTAATTCATTCGCACGATCCATTCTAATTCATTCGTACGATCCATTCTAATCCATTCGTACGATCCATTCTAATTCATTCCTACGATCCATTCTAATTCATTTGCACGAATATATCCATTCTAATTCATTTGCACGATCCATTCTAATTCATTCCTATGATCCATTCTAATTTATTCGTATGATCCGTTCTAATTCATTCGCTCGAATGTATCCATTCTAATTCATTCGTACGATCCATTCTAATTCATTCTCACGAATGTAACCATTCTAATTCATTTGTATGATCCATTCTAATTCATTCGTACGATCCATTCTAATCCATTCGTACGATCCATTCTAATTCATTCGTACGATCCATTCTAATTCATTCGCACGAATGTATCCATTCTAATTCATTCGTACGATTCTTTCTAATTCATTCGTATGAGCTATTCTAATTCATTCGTACGATCCATTCTAATGCATTCGTACGATTCATTCTAATTCATTCGCATAAATATATCCATTCTAATTCATTCATATGATCCATTCTAATGAATTCGTACGATTCATTATAATTCATTCGTACGATCCATTCTAATTCATTCATACGATCCATTCTAATTCATTCATCCACTCTATTCT
This sequence comes from Chamaelirium japonicum, assembly GCA_947650365.1. Classification (NCBI taxonomy): domain Eukaryota; kingdom Viridiplantae; phylum Streptophyta; class Magnoliopsida; order Liliales; family Melanthiaceae; genus Chamaelirium; species Chamaelirium japonicum. The sequence goes on along the minus strand of OX393555.1, from coordinate 63,172,957 downwards.
AATTCATTCGCACGAATGTATCCATTCTAGTTCATTCGTACAATCCATTCTAATTCATTCGCACGATCCATTCTAATTAATTCGTATGATCCATTCTAATTCATTCCTATGATCTATTCTAATTCATTCGCTCGAATGTATCCATTCTAATTCATTCGTACAATCTATTCTAATTCATTCGCGCGATCCATTCTAATTCATTCGCACGATCCATTCTAATTCATTCGTATGATCCATTCTAATTCATTCGTATGATCCATTCTAACTCATTCGCACAGATGTATCCATTCTAATTCATTCGTACGATCCATTCTAATTCATTCGCACGATCCATTCTAATTCATTCGTACGATCCATTCTAATTCATTCATACGATCAATTCTAATTCATTCGTACGATCCATTCTAATTCATTCGCACAAATATATCCATTCTAATTCATTGGTACGATCCATTCTAATTCATTCGCACGATCCATTCTAATTCATTCATACGATCTATTCTAATTCTTTCGCACGATCCATTCTAATTCATTCGTACGATCCATTCTAATTCATTCGCACGAATGTATCCATTCTAATGCATTCGTACGATCCATTCTAATTTATTCATACGATCCGTTCAAATTCATTCGCATGATCCATTCTAATTCATTCGTACGATCCATTCTAATTCATTCTCACGAATCTAACCTTTCTAATTCATTTGTATGATCCATTCTAATTCATTCGTACGATCCATTCTAATCTATTCGTAGGATCCATTCTAATCCATTCTTACGATCCATTCTAATTCATTCTCACAAATGTAACCTTTCTAATTCATTTGTACGATCCATACTAATTCATTCATACGATCCATTCTAATCCATTCGTATGATCCATTCTAAACCATTCATCCGATCCATTCTAATTCATTCGCACGAATGTAACCATTCTAATTCATTCGTACGATTCATTCTAATTCATTCGCACGAATGTCTTCATTCTAATTCATTTGCACGATCCATTCTAATTCATTCCTATGATCCATTCAAATTCATTCGTACAATCCATTCTAATTCATTCGCTCGAATGTATACATTCTAATTTGTTCGTACTATCCATTCTAATTCGTTCATAAGTTCCATTCTAATTCTATCGTACGATCCATTCTAATTCGTTCGTACAATTCTTTCTAATTCATTTGTACGATCCATTATAATTCATTCGTACGATCCATTCTAATTCATTCTCACAAATGTAACATTTCTAATTCATTTGTACGATCCATTCTAATTCATTCGTACGATCCATTCTAATTCATTCCTATGATCCATTCTAATCCATTCGTACGATCCATTCTAATTCATTCGCACGAATGTAACCATTCTAATTCATTCGTACGATCCATTCTAATTCTTTCCTAAGATCCATTCTAATTCATTCGCACGAATGTATCCATTCTAATTCATTTTCACGATCAATTCTAATTCATTACTATGATCCATTCTAATTCATTCGTACGATCCATTCTAATTCATTCTCCCGAATGTATCCATTCTAATTCATTTTTACGATCCATTCTAATTCGTTCATACGATCCATTTTAATTCGTTCGTACGATCCATTCTAATTCGTTCGTACGATCCATTCTAATTCATTCGCACGATCCATTCTAATTCATTTGTACGATCCATCTTAATTCATTCATACAAATGAATTAGAATGGATCGTATGAATGAATAAGAATGGATCGTACGAATGAATTAGAATGGATACATTCGTGCGAATGAATTAGAATGGATCGTAGGAATGAATTAGAATGGATCGTACGAATGAATTAGAATGGTTACATTCGTGCGAATGAATTAGAATGGATCGTACGAATGGATTAGAATGGATCGTACTAATGGATTAGAATGGATCGTACGAATGAATTAGAATGGATCGTACAAATGAATTAGAAAGGTTACATTTGTGAGAATGAATTAGAATGCATCGTACGAATGAATTAGAATGGATCGTACGAATGGATTAGAATGGATCGTACGAATGGATTAGAATGGATCATACGAATGGATTAGAATGGATCATACAAATGAATTAGAAAGGTTACATTCATGAGAATGAATTAGAATGGATCGTACGAATGAATTAGAATGGATCATGCGAATGAATTTGAATGGATCGCACGAATGAATTATAATGGATCGAACGAATAAATTAGAATGGATACATTCGAGCGAATGAATTAGAATAGATCGTAGGAATAAATTAGAATGGATCATACGAATGAATTAGAATGGATTATGCGAATGAATTATAATGGATTGTACGAATGAATTAGAATGGATACATTCGTGCGAATGAAGTAGAATGGATCGGACGAATGAATTAGAATGGATCGTACGATTCATTCTAATTCATTCGTACGATCCATTCTAATGCATTCATACGATTCATTCTAATTCATTCGCACGATCCATTCTAATTCATTCCTATGATCCATTCTAATTCATTCGTACGATCCATTCTAATTCATTCGCTCGAATGAATTAGAATAGATCGTTCTAATTCATTCCTATAATCCATTCTAATTCATTTGTACGATCCATTTTAATTCATTCGTATGATCCATTCTAATTCATTCGTACAATCCATTCTAATCCATTCGTACGATCTAATTCATTCGTACGATCCATTCTAATTCTTTTGTACAAATGTATCCATTCTAATTCATTCGTACGATCCATTCTAATTCATTCTCACAAATGTAACCTTTCTAATTCATTTGTATGATCCACTCTAATTCATTCGTACGATCCATTCAAATTCATTCGCATGATCCATTCTAATTCATTCGTACGATCCATTCTAATTCATTCTCACGAATGTAACCTTTCTAATTCATTTGTATGATCCATTCTAATTCATTCGTATGTTCCATTCTAATCCATTCGTACGTTCCATTCTAATCCATTCGTACGATCCATTCTAATCCATTCGTATGATCCATTCTAATTCATTCTCACAAATATAACCTTTCTAATTTATTTGTACGATCCATTCTAATTCATTCGTACGATCCATTCTAATCCATTCGTACGATCCATTCTAATCCATTCGTACGATCCATTCTAATTCATTTGCACGAATGTAACCATTCTAATTCATACATACGATCCATTCTAATTCATTCCTACGATCCATTCTAATTCATTCGCACAAATGTATCCATTTTAATTCATTTGCACGATCCATTCTAATTCATTCCTATGATCTATTCTAATTCATTCGTACGATCCATTCTAATTCATTCGCTCGAATGTATCCATTCTAATTCATTCGTACGATCCATTCTAATTCGTTCATACGATCCATTCTAATTCGTTCGTAGGATCAATTCTAATTCATTTGTACGATCCATTCTAATTCATTCGCACGAATGTATCCATTCTAATTCATTCGTATGATCCATTCTAATTCATTCGCACGATCCATTCTAATTCATTCGTACGATCCGTTCTAATTTGTTCATATGATCTATTCTAATTCATTCGCACGATCCATTCTAATTTATTCTCACGAATGTAACCTTTTTAATTCATTTGTATGATCCATTCTAATTCATTCGTATGATCCATTCTAATCCATTCGTACGATCCATTCTAATTCATTTGCACGATCCATTCTAATTCATTCCTATGATCCATTCTATTTCATTCGTACGATCTATTCTAATTCATTCGCTCGAATGTATCCATTTTAATTCATTCGTACGATCCATTCTAATTCATTCGTACAATCCATTCTAATTCATTCTCACGAATATAACCTTTCTAATTCATTTATATGTATCCATTCTAATTCAATCGTACGATCCATTCTAATTCATTCGCACGAACCATTCTAATTCATTCGTACGATCCATTCTAATTCATTCGCACGATCCATTCTAATTCATTCATACGATCCATTCTAATTCATTCGCACGAATGTATCCATTCTAATGCATTCGTACGATTCATTCTAATTCATTCGCACGATCCATTCTAATTCATTCGTATGATCCATTCTAATTCATTCATCCGATCCATTCTAATTCATTCGCACGAATGTATCCATTCTAATTCATTCGTACAATCCATTCTAATTCATTCGCACGATCCATTCTAATTCATTCGTATGATCCATTCTAATTCATTTCTATGATCTATTCTAATTCATTCGCTCGAATGTATCCATTCTAATTTATTCGTTCGATCCATTCTAATTCATTCGTACGATCCATTCAAATTCATTCGCATGATCCATTCTAATTCATTCGTACGATCCATTCTAATTCTTTCTCATGAATGTAACCTTTCTAATTCATTTGTATGATCTATTATAATCCATTCGTACGATCCATTCTAATCCATTCGTACGATCCATTCTAATCCATTTGTACGATCCATTCAAATCCATTCGCACGATCCATTCTAATTCATTCGTACGATCCATTCTAATTCATTCTCACAAATGTAACCTTTCTAATTCATTTGTATGATCCATTCTAATTCATTCGTTCGATCCATTCTAATCCATTCGTACGATCCATTCTAATCTATTCGTACGATCCATTCTAATTCATTCGCACGAATGTAACCATTCTAATTCATTCGTACGATCCATTCTAATTCATTCCTACGATCTATTCTAATTCATTCGCTCGAATGTATCCATTCTAATTCATTCGTTTGATCCATTCTAATTCATTTGTACGATCCATTCAAATTCATTCGCATGATCCATTCTAATTCATTCGTATGATCCATTCTAATTCATTCTCACGAATGTAACCTTTCTAATTCATTCGTACGATCCATTCTAATTCATTCGTACGATCCATTCTAATTTATTTGCACGAATATACGATCCATTCTAATTCATTCGCACGAATGTAACCATTCTAATTCATTCGTACGATCCATTCTAATTCATTCCTACGATCCATTCTAATTCATTCGTATGATCCATTCTAATTCATTCGCACGATCCATTCTAATTCATTCGTACGATCCATTCTAATTCATTCGTACGATCCATTCTAATTCATTCGCACGATCCATTCTAATTCGTTCGTACGATCCATTCTAATTCATTCCTACGATCCATTCTAATTCATTCGCACAATCCATTCTAATTCATTCGTACGATCCATTCTAATTCATTCGCACAAATGTATCCATTTTAATTCATTCGTACGATCCATTCTAAATTATTCATACGATCCATTCTAATTCATTCGCACGATCCATTCTAATTCATTCGTACGATCCATTCTAATTCATTCGCATGAATATATCTATTCTAATTCATTCGTATGATCCATTCTAATTTATTCGCACGATCTATTCTAATTCATTCGTACAATCCATTCTAATTCATTCGTACGATCCATTCTAATTCATTCGCACGAATGTATCATACGAATGAATTAGAATGGATCATGCGAATGAATTAAAATGGATCGTACAAATGAATTAGAATGGATCGTGTGAATGAATTAGAATGGATCATACGAACGAATTAGAATGGATCGTACGAACGAATTTGAATGGATCGTATGAACGAATTAGAATGGATCGTACAAATGAATTAGAATGGATACATTCGAGCGAATGAATTAGAATGGATCGTACGAATGAATTAGAATGGATCATAGGAATGAATTAGAATAGATCGTGCAGATGAATTAGAATGGATACATTCGTGCGAATGAATTAGAATGGATCGTAGGAATGAATTGGAATGGATCGTACGAATGAATTAGAATGGTTACATTCGTGCGATTGAATTAGAATGGATCGTACGAATGGATTAGAATGGATCGTACAAATGAATTAGAAAGGTTACATTTGTGAGAATGAATTAGAATGGATCGTACGAATGGATTAGAATGGATCGTACGTATGAATTAGAAAGGATCATGCAAATGAATTAAAAAGGTTACATTCGAGAGAATGAATTAGAATGGATCGTACGAATGAATTTGAATGGATCGTGCAAATGAATTAGAATGGATTGTAGGAATGAATTAGAATGGATCATATGAATGAATTAGAATAGTTACATTCGTGCGAATGAATTAGAATGGATCATACGAATAAATTAGAATGGATCATTCGAATGAATTAGAATGGATACATTCATGCAAATGAATTAGAATGGATCGTACGAATGAATTAGAATGGATCATACGAATGAATTAGAATGGATCGTACGAATGGATTAGAATGGATCGTACGAATGGATTAGAACGCATTGTACGAATGAATTAGAATAGATACATTTGTACGAATGAATTAGAATGGATCGTACGAATGAATTAGAATGGATATATTTGAACGAATAAATTAGAATGGATCATACGAATGAATTAGAATGGATCATACGAATGAATTAGAATAGATCGTGCGAATGAATTAGAATCGATCGTACGATCGTACGATCCATTCTAATTCGTTCATACGATCCATTCTAATACGTTCGTACGATCCATTCTAATTCGTTCGTACGATATATTCTAATTCGTTCGTACAATCCATTCTAATTCATTCGCACGATCCATTCTAATTCATTCGTATGATCCATTCTAATTCATTCCTATGATCTTTTCTAATTCATTCGCTCGAATGAATCCATTCTAATTCATTCGTTCGATCCATTCTAATTCATTCGTACGATCCATTCAAATTCATTCGCATGATCCATTCTAATTCATTCGTACGATCCATTCTAATTCATTCTCACGAATGTAACCTTTCTAATTCATTTGTATGATCCATTCTAATTCATTCGTACGATACAATTGTGCGAATGAATTAGAATGGATCATACGATTGAATTTGAATGGATCGTACGAATAAATTAGAACTTATACGTTTGTGCGATGAATAAGAATGGAGTGTACGAATGAATTAGAATGGAGCATACGAATGAACTAGAATGGATACATTCGTGCGAATGAATTAGAATGGATCATATGAAAGAATTAGAATAGATCGGGCAAATGAATTAGAAAGGATCGTACGAATGAATTAAAATGGATATATTCGTGCGAATGAATTAGAATGGATCGTTAAAATGAATTAGACTGGATCGTACAAAAAAATTAGAATGGATATATTCCTGCAAATGAATTAGAATGGATCGTACGAATGAATTAGAATGGATCATACGAATGAATTAGAATGGATCGTACGAATGGATTAGAATGGATCGTACGAATGGATTAGAACGCATTGTACGAATGAATTAGAATAGATACATTTGTGCGAATGAATTAGATTGCATCGTACGAATAAATTTGAATGGATCGGACGAATGAATTAGAATGGATCGTACGAATGAATTAGTATGGATCATGCGAATGAATTAGAATAGATCGTACGAATGAATTAGAATGAATCGTACAAATGAATTAGAATGAATCGTACGATCCATTCTAATTCATTCGTCTGATCCATTCTAATTCATTCGCACGAATGTATCCATTCTAATTCATTCGTACGATCCATTCTAATTCATTCGCACGATCCATTCTAATTCATTTGTACGAATGTATCCATTCTAATTCATTCGCACGATCCATTCTAATTCATTCGTACGATCCATTCTAATTCATTCGCACGAATGCAACCATTCTAATTCATTCGTAAAATCCGTTCTAATTCATTGGTACGATCCATTCTAATTCATTCCTACGATCTATTCTAATTAATTCACTCGAATGTATCCATTCTAATTCATTCGTTCGATTCATTCTAATTCATTCGTACGATCCATTCTAATTCATTTGCACGATCCATTCTAGTTCATTCCTATGATCCATTCTAATTCATTCGTACGATCCATTCTAATTCATTCCTATGATCCATTCTAATTCATTCGTACGATCCATTCTAATTCATTCGTACGATCCATTCTAATTCATTCTCATGAATGTAACCTTTCTAATTCATTTGAATGTATCCATTCTAATTCATTCGTCCGATCCATTCTAATCCATTTGTACGATCCATTCTAATTCATTCGCATGAATGTAACCATTCTATTTTATTCGTACGATCCATTCAAATTCATTCGTACGATCCATTCTAATTCATTCGCACGAATGTATCCATTCTAATTCATTTGCACGATCCAATCTAATTCATTCATATGATCCATTCTAATTCATTCGCACGATCCAGTCTAATTGATTCGCACGATCCATTCTAATTTATTCGCAGGAATGTATCCATTCTAATTCATTCGTGCGATCCATTCTAATTCATTAATATGATCCATTCTAATTCATTCGTATGATCCATTCTAATTAATATGCACGAAGATATCCATTCTAATTCATTCGTACGATCCATTGTAATTCATTCATACGATTCATTCTAATTCATTCGTACGATCCATTCTAATTCATTCGCACTATCCGTTCTAATTCATTCGTACGATCCATTCAAATTCATTCGCACAAATATAACCATTCTAATTCATTCGTACGATCCATTCTAATTCATTCCTATGATCCCTTCTAATTTATTCGCACGAATGTATCCATTCTAATTCATTTGCATGATCCATTCTAATCCATTCCTATGATCCATTCTAATTCATTCATATGATCCATTCTAATTCATTCGTACGATCCATTCTAATTAATTCGCACGATCCATTCTAATTTATTCGTACGATTCATTCTAATTCATTCGTATAATCTTTTCTAATTCATTCGCATGATCCATTCTAATTCATTCGTACGATCCATTCTAATTCATTCGTACAATCCATTCAAATTCATTCGTACGATGCAATCAATTCATTCGCACAAATGTATTTATTCTAATTCATTCGTACAATGCGTTCTAATCCATTCGTACGATTCATTCTAATCTATTCATACGATCCATTCTAGTTCATTCGCACGAATGTAACCATTCTATTTCATTCATATGATCCATTCTAATTCATTCATACGATCCATTCTAATTCATTCGTACGATCCATTCTAATTCATTCGCACGAATGTATCCATTCTAAGGAATGAATTAGAATGGATACATTCGTGCGAATGATTTAGAATGGATCGGACGAATGAATTAGAATGGATCGTACGAATAAATTAGAATAGATCATATGAATGAATTAGAATGGTTACATTCGTGCGAATGAATTCGAATGGATCGTACGAATGGATTAGAATGGATCGTACAAATGGATTATCACGCATTGTACGAATGAATTAGAATAGATACATTTGTGCGAATGAATTAGATTGCATCGTACGAATGAATTAGAATGGATCGTAGGAATGAATTAGAATGGATCATGCGAATGAATTAGATTGCATCATACGAATGAATTTGAATGGATTGTACGAATGAATTAGAATGGATCGTACGAATGAATTAGAATGGATCAAGCGAATGAATTAGAATAGATCGTACGAATGAATTAGAATGGATCGTGCGAACGAATTAGAATGGACCGTATGAACGAATTAGAATGGATCGTACGAATGAATTAGAATGGATACATTCGAGCGTATGAATTGGAAAGGATCGTACGAATGAATTAGAATGGATCACAGGAATGAATTAGAATGGATACATTCGTGCGAATAAATTAGAATGGATCGTACAAATGAATTAGAATGGATCGTACGAATGAATTAGAATGGTTATATTCGTGCGAATGAATTAGAATGGATCGTACGAATGGATTATAATGGATCGTACGAATGGATTAGAATGGATCGTACGAATGAATTAGAATGGATCGTACAAATGAATTAGAAAGGTTATATTTGTGAGAATGAATTAGAATAGATCGTACGAATGGATTAGAATGGATCGTACGAATGGATTAGAATGGATCGTACGAATGAATTAGAATGGATCATACAAATGAATTAGAAAGGTTACATTCGTGAGAATGAATTAGAATGGATCGTACGAATGAATTAGAATGGATCATGCGAATGAATTAAAATGGATCGTACGAATGAATTAGAATGGATCGAACAAATGAATTAGAATGGATACATTCGAGCGAATGAATTAGAATAGATCGTAGCAATGAATTAGAATGGATCATACGAATGAATTAGAATGGATCGTGCGAATGAATTAGAATGGATTGTACGAATGAATTAGAATAGATACTTTCGTGCGAATGAATTAGAATGGATCGGACGAATGAATTAGAATGCATCATTCGAATGAATTAGAATGGATCGTGCGAATGAATTAGAATGAATCGTACGAATGCATTAGAATGGATACATTCGTGCGAATGAATTAAAATGGATCGTACGAATGAATTATAATGGATCATGTGAATGAATTAGAATGGATCGTACGAATGAATTAGAATGGATCGTGCGAATGAATTAGAATGGATCGTACAAATGAATTAGAATGGATATATACAAATGAATTACAAAGGTTACATTCGTGAGAATGAATTAGAATGAATGGTACGAATGAATTAGAATGGATCGTACGAATGAATTAGAATGGATCGTACGAATGAATTAGAATGGATCATAGGAATGAATTAAAATGGATCATGCAAATGAATTAGAATGGATTGTACGAATGGATTAGAACGGATCATACGAATGAATTAGAATGGATCATACAAATGAATTAAAAAGGTTACATTCGTGAGAATGAATTAGAATGGATCGTGCGAATGAATTAGAATGGATCGTGCGAATAAATTAGAATGGATCGTACGAACGAATTAGAATGGATCGTACGAATGAATTAGAATGGATCGTGCGAATGAATTAGAATGGATCGTACGAATGAATTAGAATGGATACATTCGTGCGAATGATTTAGATTGGATCGTACAAATGAATTTGAATTGATCGTACGAATGAATTTGAATGGATCGTATGAACGAATTAGAATGGATCGTACGGATGAATTAAAATGGATACATTCGAGCAAATGAATTAGAATGGATCGTACGAATGAATTAGAATGGATCATAGGAATGAATTAGAATGGATCGTGCAAATAAATTAGAATGGATACATTCGTGCGAATGAATTAGAATGGATCGTAGGAATGAATTAGAATGGTTACATACGTGCGAATGAATTAGAATGGATCGTACGAATGGATTAGAATGGATCGTACGAATGGATTAGAATGGATCGTACGAATGAATCAGAATGGATCGTACAAATGAATTAGAAAGGTTACATTTGTGAGAATGAATTAGAATGGATCGTACAAATGAATTAGAATGGATCTCACGAATGGATTAGAATGGATCGTACGAATAGATTAGAATGGATCGTACGAATGGATTAGAATGGATCGTACGAATGAATTTGAATGAATCATATAAATGAATTAGAAAGGTTACATTCGTGAGAATGAATTAGAATGGATCGTATGAATGAATTAGAATGGATCATGCGAATGAATTTGAATGGATCGTACGAATGAATTAGAATGGATCAAACGAATGATTTAGAATGGATACATTCGAGCGAATGAATTAGAATAGATCGTAGGAATAAATTAGAATAGATCATACGAATGAATTAGAATGGATCGTGCGAATGAATTAGAATGGACTGTACGAATGAATTAGAATGGATACATTCGTGCGAATGAATTAGAATGGATCGGACGAATGAATTAGAATGGATCGTACGATTCATTCTAATTCATTCGTACGATCCATTCTAATGCATTCGTACGATTCATTCTAATTCATTCGCACGATCCATTCTTATTCATTCGTATCATCAATTCTAATTTATTTGCACGAATATACGATCCATTCTAATTTATTCGCAAGAATTTATCCATTCTAATTCATTCGTACAATCCATTCTAATTTATTCGTACAAATGTATCCATTCTAATTCATTCGTACGATCCATTCTAATTCATTCGTACGATTCATTCTAATTTATTCGTACGATCCATTCTAATTCATTCGTACGATCCATTCTAATTCAATCGCACGAATGTATCCATTCTAATTCATTCATACAATCCATTCTAATTCATTCGCACGATCCATTCTAATTCATTCGTAAGATCCATTCTAATTCATTCCTACGATCTATTCTAATTCATTCGCTCGAATGTATCCATTCTAATTCATTCGTTTGATCCATTCTAATTTATTCGTACGATCCATTCAAATTCATTCGCATGATCCATTCTAATTCATTCGTACGATCCATTCTAATTCATTCTTATGAATGTAACCTTTCTAATTCATTTGTATGATCCATTCTAATTCATTCGTACGATCCATTCTAATCCATTCGTACGATCCATTATAATTCATTCATACAATCCATTCAGATTCATTCGCACAAATGTATCCATTCAAATTCATTAGTACGATCCATTCTAATTAATTTGCACGATCCATTCTAATTCAGTCGTATGAATGTATCCATTTTAATTCATTCGTACGATCCATTCTAATTCGTTCGATCCATTCTAATCCATTCGTACGATCCATTCTAATCCATTCGTACGATCCATTCCAATTCATTCGCATGAATGTAACCATTCTAATTCATTCGTACGATCCATTCTAATTCATTCCTACGATCCATTCTAATTCATTCGCACGAATGTATCCATTCTAATTCATTTGCACGATCCATTCTAATTCATTCCTATGATCCATTCTAATTCATTCGTACGATCCATTCTAATTCATTCGCTCGAATGTATCCATTCTAATTCATTCGTACGATCCATTCTAATTCGTTCATACGATCCATTCTAATACATTCGTACGATCCATTCTAATTCATTCATACAATGCGTTCTAATCCATTCGTACGATCCATTTTAATTCATTCATATGATCCATTCTAATTCATTTGTACGATCCATTATAATTCATTCGCTTGAATGTATCCATTCTAATTCATTCGTACGATCCATTCTAATTCATTCGTATGATCCATTCTAACTCATTCGGTGGATCCATTCTAATTCATTCGTACGATCCATTCTAATCCATTCGTACGATCTATTCTAATTCATTTACACGAATGTAACCATTCTAATTCATTCATATGATCCATTATAATTCATTCGTACGATCCATTCTTATTCATTCGTATGATCCATTCTAATTTATTCGTACGATCCATTCTAATTCATTTGCATGAATGTATCGATCCATTCTAATTCATTCGTACGATCCATTCAAATTCGTACGCACGATCCATTCTAATTCCTTCGCACACGTACGATGCAATCTAATTCATTCTAATTCATTCGCACGAATGTTCCTAATTCATTCGCACGATCCATTCTAAATCATTCGTACGATCCATTCTAATTCATTCGCACGATCCATTCTTATTCATTCATACGATCCATTCTAATTCATTCGCACAATCCATTCTAATTCATTCGTACGATCCATTCTAATTCATTCGTATGATCTATTCTAACTCATTCGGTGGATCCATTCTAATTCATTCGTACGATCTATTCTAATTCATTCGTATAATTCATTCTAATTCATTCGCACGATCCATTCTAATTCATTCGTATGATCCATTCTAATTCATTCCTACGATCTATTCTAATTCTTTCGATCGAATGTATCCATTCTAATTCATTCGTACAATCCATTCTAATTCATTCGCACGATCCATTCTAATTCATTCGTATGATCCATTCTAATTCATTCCAATGATCTATTCTAATTCATTCGCTCGAATGTATCCATTCTAATTCATTCGTACAATCCATTGTAATTCATTCGTACGATCCATTCTAATTCATTCGCTCGAAAGTATCCATTCTAATTCATTCGTATGATCCATTCTAATTCATTCGTATGATCCATTCTTATTCATTCATACGATCCATTCTAATTCATTCGCACAAATGTAACCTTTCTAATTCATTTGTACGATCCATTCTAATTCATTCGCACGATCCATTCTGATTCATTCGCACGAACCATTCTAATTCATTCGTACGATCCATTCTAATCCATTCGTACGATCCATTCTAATTCATTCGTATGATCCATTCTAATTCATTCTCACAAATTTAACCTTTCTAATTCATTTGTACGATCTATTCTAATTCCTTCGTACGATCCATTCTAATCCATTCGTACGATCCATTCTAATCCATTCGTACGATCCATTCTAATTCATTCGCACGAATGTAACCTTTCTAATTCGTTCGTACGATCCATTCTAATTCATTCGTATGATGCATTCTAATCCATTCGTACGATCTATTCTAATTCGTTCGCACAAATATATCCATTCTAATTCATTCGCACAAATGTATCCATTCTAATTCATTCGCATGATCCATTCTAATTCATTCGCACGATCCATTCTAATTCATTTGCACAATCCATTCTAATTCATTCACACGAATGTATCCATTCTAATTTATTCGTATGATCCATTGTAATTCATTCTCACGAATGTATCATACGAATGAATTAGAATGGATCATACGAACGAATTAGAATGGATCGTGCGAATGAAAAAAAAGGATCGTACGAATGAATTAGAATGGATCGTACGAATGGATTAGAATGGATCATAGGAATGAATTAGAATGGATCGTGCAAATGAATTAGAATGGACACATTCATGCGAATGAATTAGAATGGATCGTACGAATGAATTAGAATGGATCGTACGAATGGTTTAGAATGGATACATTTGTGAGAATGAATTAGAATGGATCGTACAAATGTATCCATTCTAATTCTTTCGTACGATCCATTCTAATCCATTCGTACGATCCATTCTAATCCATTCGTACGATCCATTCTAAATCATTCGTATGATCCATTCTAACTCATTCGGTGGACCCATTCTAATTCATTCGTACGATCCATTCTAATTCATTCGCATGATCCATTCTAATTTATTCGTACGATCCATTCTAATTCATTCGCACGATCCATTCTAATTCATTTTCATGAATGTAACCTTTCTAATTCATTTGTATGATCCATTCAAATTCATTCGTACGATCCATTCTAATCCATTCGTACGATCCATTCTAATCCATTCGTACAATCCATTCTAATCCATTCGTACGATCCATTCTAATTCATTCGTATGAATGTATCCATTCTAATTTATTCGTACGATCCAGTCTAATTCATTCATACGATCCATTCTATTTCATTCGCACGAATGTATCGATTCTAATTCATTCGTACGATCCGTTCTAATTCATTCGCATGATCCATTCTAACTCATTCGTTGGATCCATTCTAATTCTTTCGTACGATCCATTCTAATTCATTCGCACGATCCATTCTAATTTATTCGTACGATCCATTCTAATTCATTCGTACGATCCATTCTAAATCATTCGTATGATCAATTCTAATTCATTCGCACGATCCATTCTAATTCATTCATACGATCCATTCTAATTCATTCGCACGATCCATTCTAATTCATTCGTCCCATCCATTCTAATTCATTTGCACGAATGTATCCATTCTAATTCATTCGTACAATCCATTCTAATTCATTCGCACGATCCATTCTAATTCATTTGTATGATCCATTCTAATTCATTCCTACGATCTATTCTAATTCATTTGCTCGAATGTATCCATTCTAATTCATTTGCACGATCCATTCTAATTCATTACTATGATCCATTCTAATTTATTCGTTCGAGCGAATGAATTAGAATAGATCGTAGGAATTAATTAGAATGGATCTTGCGAATGAATTAGAATAGATCGTACGAATGAATTAGAATGGATCGTATGAATAAATTAGAATGGATCGTACGAATGAATTAGAATGGATCCACCGAATGAATTAGAATGAATCGTACGAATGAATTAGAATGGATCGTACAAATGAATTAGAATGGATACATTCGTGCGAATGAATTAGAATGGATCGTATGAACGATTTAGAATGGATCGTATGAATTAGAATGGATACATTTCTGCGAATGAGTTAGAATGGATCGTACGAATGGATTAGAATGGATCAAACGAATTGATTAGAATGGATCGTACGAATGGATTAGAATGGATTGCACGAATGTATCCATTCTAATCCATTCGTATGAATGGATTAGAATGGATCGTACGAATGAATTAGAATGGATCGTGCGAATGAATTAGAATGGATCGTAAGAATAAATTAGAATGGATCGTACTAATGAATTAAAAAGAATACATTTGTGCGAATGAATTAGAATGGATCATACGATTGAATTAGAATGGATCGTACAAATGAATTAGAATGGATCATGCGAATGAATTTGAATGGATCGTACAAATGAATTAGAATGGATCGAACGAATAAATTAGAATGGATACATTCGAACGAATGAATTAGAATAGATCATAGGAATGAATTAGAATGGATCATACGAAAGAATTAGAATGGATTGTGCGAATGAATTAGAATGGATTGTACGAATGAATTAGAATGGATACATTCGTGCGAATGAATTAGAATGGATTGGACGAATGAATTAGAATGGATCATACGAATGCATTAGAATGGATCATTTGAATGAATTTGAATGGATTGTACGAATGAATTAGAATGGATCGAACGAATGAGTTAGAATGGATACATTCGAGCGAATGAATTAGAATAGATCGTAGGAATGAATTAGAATGAATCATACGAATGAATTAGAATGGATCGTACGAATGAATTAGAATGGATCGTACGAATGAATTAGAATGGATACATTCATACAAATGAATTAGAATGGATCGTACGAATGGATTAGAATGGATATATTCGAGCAAATGAATTAGAATGGATCGTGCGAATGAATTAGAATGGATTGTACGAATGAATTAGATTGGTTACATTCGTGAGAATGAATTAGAATGGATCGTACGAATGAATTAGAATGGATCATACGAATGAATTAGAATGGATCGTGCGAATGAATTAGAATGGATACATTCGTGCGAATGAATTAGAATGGATCGTAGGAATGAATTAGAATGGTCATGCAAATGAATTAGAATGGATACATTCGTGCGAATGAATTAGAATGGATCATAGGAATGAATTCGAATGGATCGTACGAATGAATTAGAATGGTTACATTCGTGCGAATGAATTAGAATGGATCGTATGAATGGATTAGAATGGATCGTATGAATGGATTAGAATGGATCGTACGAATGAATTAGAATGGATCGTATAAATGAATTAGAAAGGTTACATTTGTGAGAATGAATTAGAATGGATCGTATGAATGAATTAGAATGGATCGTACGAATGGATTAGAATGGATCGTACGAATGGATTAGAATGGATCGTATGAATGGATTAAATGGGTCGTACGAATGAATTAGAATGGATCGTACAAATGAATTAGAAAGGTTACATTCCTGAGAATGAATTAGAATGGATCGTACGAATGAATTAGAATGGATCATGCGAATGAATTTGAATGGATCGTACGAATGAATTAGAATGGATCGAACGAATGAATTATAATGGATACATTCGAGTGAATGAATTAGAATAGATTGTAGGAATGAATTAGAATGGATCATACGAATGAATTAGAATGGATCGTGCGAATGAATTAATATTAGAATGGATCGTACGAATGAATTAGAATGGATACATTCGTGGGAATGAATTAGAATGGATCGGACGAATGAATTAGAATGGATTGTACGAATGAATTAGAATGTATTGTACGAATGAATTAGAATGGATCATACGAATGAATTAGAATGGATCGTACGAATGAATTAGAATGGATCATAGAAATGAATTAGAATGGATCGTGCAAATTCATTTGCATGATCCATTCGTATGATCCATTCTAATCCATTCGTACGAATGAATTAGAATGGATCGAGCGAATGAATTAGAATAGATCGTAGGAATAAATTAGAATGGATCATACGAATGAATTAGAATGGATCGTGCGAATGAATTAGAATGGATTGAACGAATGAATTAGAATGGATACATTCGTACGAATCAATTAGAATGGATCGTACGAATGAATTAGAATGGATCATGCGAATGAATTTGAATGGATTGTACGAATGAATTAGAATGGATCGAACGAATGAATTAGAATGGATCATGCGATTGAATTAGAATAGATCGTAGGAATGAATTAGAATGGATCATACGATGAATTAGAATGGATCGTGCGAATGAATTAGAATGGATCGTACGAATGAATTAAAATGGATCGTACAAATGAATTAGAATGGATCGTGCGAATGAATTAGAATGGATACATTCGAGCGAGTGAATTAGAGTGGATCGTACGAATGAATTAGAATGGATCATATGAATGAATTAGAATGGATCGTGCAAATGAATTAGAATGGATACATTCGTGCGAATAAATTAGAGTGGATCGTAGGAATGAATTAGAATGGATCGTACGAATGTATTAGAATGGTTACATTTGTGCGAATGAATTAGAACGGATCGTACGAATGAATTAGAATGGATCGTACGAATGGATTAGAATGGATCGTACGAATGAGTTATAATGGATCATACAAATGAATTAAAAAGGTTACATTTGTGAGAATGAATTAGAATGGATCGTACGAATGAATTAGAATGGTTACATTCGTGCGAAAGAATTAGAATGGATCGTACGAATGAATTAGAATGGATCATGCGAATGAATTTGAATGGATCGTACGAATGAATTGGAATGGATCGAACGAATGAATTAGAATGGATACATTCGAGCGAATGAATTAGAATAGATCGTAGAATGAATTAGAATGGATCATACGAATGAATTAGAATGGATCGTACGAACGAATTATAATGGATCGTACAAACGAATTAGAATGGATCGCATGAACGAATTAGAATGGATCGTACGAACGAATTAGAACGGATACATTCGAGCGAATAAATTAGAATGGATCGTACGAATGAATTAAAATGGATCATAGGAATGAATTAGAAAGGATCGTGCAAATGAATTAAATGGATACATTCATGCGAATGAATTAGAATGGATCGGACAAATGAATTAGAATGGATCGTACGATTCATTCTAATTCATTCGTACGATCCATTCTAATGCATTCGTACGATTCATTCTAATTCATTCGTACGATCCATTCTAATTCATTCGCACGATCCATTCTAATTCATTCGCACGATCCATTCTAATTCATTCGCTCGAATGTGTCCATTCTAATTCATTCGTACGATCCATTCTAATTTGTTCCTACGATCCATTCTAATTCGTTCGTACGATCCATTCAAATTCGTTCGTATGATCCATTGTAATTCATTCCTATGATCCATTCTAATTTATTTGCACGAATATACGATCCATTCAAATTCATTCGCACAAATGTATCCATTCTAATTCATTCGTATGATCCATTCTAATTAATTCGTATGATCTATTCTAATTCATTCGCACAAATGTATCCATTCTAATTCATTCGTTCGATCCATTCTAATTCATTTGTACGATCCATTCTAATTCATTCGCACGATCCATTCTAATTCATTCGCACAAATGTATCCATTCTAATTCATTCGTACAATCCATTCTAATTCATTCGCATGATCCATTCTAATTCATTCGTACAATCCATTCTAATTCATTTGTACGATCCATTCTAGTTCATTCGCACGAATGTATCCATTCTAATTTATTCGTATGATCCATTCTAATTTATTTGCACGAATGTAACCATTCTAATTCATTCGTACGATCTACGATCCATTCAAATTCATTCGCAAGAATGTATCCATTCTAATTCATTCGCACGATCAATTCTAATTCATTCATACGATCCGTTGTAATTTATTCATACAATCCATTCTAATTCATTCGTACAATCCATTCTAATTTATTCATACAAATGTATCCATTCTAATTCATTCGTACGATCCATTCTAATTCATTCGTACGATTCATTCTAATTCATTCGCACGATCCATTCTAATTCATTCATACGATCCATTCTAATGCATTCACTCAAATATATCCATTCTAATTCCTTCGTACGATCCATTCTAATTCATTCACACGATCCATTCTAATTCATTCGTACGATCCATTCTAATTCATTCATATGATCAATTCTAATTCATTTGCACAATCCATTCTAATTCAGTCATATGAACGTATCATACGAATGAATTAGAACGGATCATAGAAATGAATTAGAATGGATCGTGCAAATGAATTAGAATGGATACATTCGTGCGAATGAATTAGAATGGATCGTAGGAATGAATTTAGAATGGATCGTACGAATGAATTAGAATAGTTACAATCGTGCGAATGAATTAGAATGGATCGTGCGAATGAATTAGAATGGATCGTACGAATGAATTAGAGTGGATCGTACGAATGAATTAGAATGGATACCATTGTGCATATGAATTAGAATGGATCGTGCGAATGAATTAGAATGGATCGTAGGAATGAATTAGAATGTATCGTACGAATGAATTAGAATGGTTACATTCGTGCGAATGAATTAGAATGGATCGTACAATTAGATTAGAATCGATCGTACGAATGGATTAGAATGGATCGTACGAATGAATTAGAATGGATCGTACAAAAGAATTAGAAAGGTTACATTTGTGAGAATGAATTAGAGTTGATCATACGAATGAATTAGAATGGATCATACAAATGAATTAGAAAGGTTACATTCGTGAGAATGAATTAGAATGGATCATATGAACGAATTAGAACGGATCGTACGAATGAATTAGAATGGATCATAGGAATGAATTAGAATGGATCGTGCAAATGAATTAGAATGGATACATTTGAACGAATGAATTAGAATGGATCGTAGGAATGAATTAGAATGGATCGTACGAATGAATTAGAATGGTTACATTAGTGCGAATGAATTAAAATGGATCGTACGAATGGATTAGAATGGATCGTACGAATGTATTAGAATGGATTGTACGAATGAATTAGAATGGATCATACAAATGAATTAGAAAGGTTACATTTGTGAGAATGAATTAGAATGGATCGTACGAATGAATTAGAATAGCTAATACGAATGAATTAGAATGAATCGTACGAATGAATTAGAATGGTTACATTCGTGCGAATGAATTAGAATAGATCATACGAATGAATTAGAATGGATCGTACGAATGAATTAGAATGGATACATCCGAGCGAATGAATTAGAATGGATCGTACGAATGAATTAGAATGGATCATAGGAATGAATTAGAATAGATCATGCAAATGAATTAGAATGGATACATTCGTGCGAATGAATTATATTGGATGGTAGGAATGAATTAGAATGGATCGTACGAATGAATTAGAATGGATCGTACGAATGAATTAGAATGGATACATTCGAGCGAATGAATTAGAATGGATCGTACGAATGAATTAGAATGGATCATAGGAATGAATTAGAATGGATCGTGCAAATGAATTAGAATGGATACATTCGTGCGAATGAATTAGAATGGATCATAGGAATGAATTAGAATGGATCGTACGAATGAATTAGAATGGATCGTACGAATGGATTAGAATGGATCGTACGAATGAATTAGAATGGATCATACAGATGAATTAGAAAGGTTATATTCATGAGAATGAATTAGAATGGATCGTGCGAATGAATTAGAATCGATCGTACGAATGAATTAGAATGGATCGTACGAATGAATTAGATCGTACGATTGAATTAGAATGGATCATACAAATTAATTAGAATGGATCGTACGAATGAATTAGAATGGATCACGCAAATGAATTAGAAAGGTTACATTCGTGAGAATGAATTAAAATGGATCGTACGAATGAATTAGAATGGATCATGCGAATGAATTTGAATGGATCGTACGAATGAATTAGAATGGATCGAACGAATGAATTAGAATGGAATGGATCGTATGAATGAATTAGAATGGATACATTCGAGCGAATGAATTAGAATAGATTGTAGGAATGAATTAGAATGGATCATACGAATGAATTAGAATGGATCATGCGAATTAATTAGAATGGATTGTACGAATGAATTAGAATCGATACATTCGTGCGAATGAATTAGAATGGATCAGATGAATGAATTAGAATGGATCATACGATTCATTCTAATTCATTCGTACGATTCATTCTAATTCATTCGCACGATCCATTCTAATTCATTTGTACGATCCATTCTTATTCATTCATACGATCCATTCTAATTCATTCGCACAATCCATTCAAATTCATTCGTACGATCCATTCTTATTCATTCATACGATCCATTCTAATTCATTCGCACAATCCATTCTAATTCATTCGTACGATCTATTATAATTCATTCGTATGATCCATTCTAACTCATTCGGATCCATTCGTACGATCCATTCTAATCCTTTCGTACGATCCATTCTAATTCATTCATACGATCCATTCTAATTCATTCTCACAAATGTAACCATTCTAATTCATTTGTACGATCCATTCTAATCCATTCGTACGATCCATTCTAATTCATTCGCACGAATGTAACCATTCTAATTCATTCGTACGATCCATTCTAATTCATTCATACAATCCATTCTAATTCATTCGCACGAATGTATCTATTCTAATTAATTCGTACGATCCATTCTAATTCATTCGTATGATCCATTCTTATTCATTCGCACGTTCCAGTCTAATTGATTCTCACGATCCATTCTAATTCATTCACACGAATGTATCCATTCTAATTCATTCGTACGATCCATTCTAATTCATTAATATGATCCATTCTAAATCATTCGTACGATCCATTCTAATTCATATGCACAAAGGTATCCATTATAATTCATTCGTACGATCCATTCAAATTCATTCGCATGATCCATTCTAATTCATTCGTACAATCCATTCTAATTCATCGCACAAATGTAACCTTTCTAATTTATTCGTACGATCCAGTCTAATTCATTCGTACGATCCATTCTAATTGATTTGCACGAATGTATCGTATGAATGAATTAGAATGGATCGTACAAATGAATTAGAAAGGTTACATTTGTGAGAATAAATTAGAATGGATCATACGAATGAATTAGAATGGATCGTACGAATGAATTAGAATGGTTACATTCGTGCGAATGAATTAGAATGGATCGTACGAATGGATTAGAATGGATCGTACGAATGGATTAGAACGCATTGGACGAATGAATTAGAATAGATACATTTGTGCGAATGAATTAGATTGCATCGTACGAATGAATTAGAATGGATCGTACGAATGAATTAGAATGGATACATTCGAGCGAATAAATTAGAATGGATCGTACGAATGAATTAGAATGGATCATAGGAATGAATTAGAATGGATCATGCAAATGAATTAGAATGGATACATTCGTGCGAATGAATTAGAATGGATCGTAGGAATGAATTAGAACGGATCGTACGAATGCATTAGAATGGATACATTCGTGCGAATGAATTAGAATGGATTGTATGAATGAATTAGAATGGATCGTGCGAATGAATTAGAATGGATCGTACGAATGAATTAGAATGGATCGTATGAATGAATTAGAATGGATACATTTGTGCGAATGAATTAGAATGGATCGTACGATTGAATTAGAATGGATCGTATAAATGAATTAGAATCGATACATTCGAGCGAATGAATTAGAATGGATCATACAAATGAATTAGAATGGATCATAAGAATCAATTAGAATGGATCGTGCAAATGAATTAGAACGGATCGTATGAATGAATTAGAATGGATCGTACGAATGGATTAGAACGCATTGTACGAATGAATTAGAATGGATTGTACGAATTGAATTAGAATGGATCATACGAATGAATTAGAATGGATCGTGCGAATGAATTAGAATTGATCATACGAATGAATTAGAATGGATCGTACGAATGAATTAGAATGGATTGTGCGAATGAATTAGAATGGATCCTATGAATAAATTAGAATGGATCATACGAATGAATTAAAATGGATACATTTGTGCGAATGAATTAGAATGGATCATACGATCTAATTAGAATTGATTGTACGAATCAATTAGAATGGATCGTACGAATGAATTAGAATGGATCGTACGAATAAATTAGAATGGATTGTACGAATGAATTAGAATAGATCGTGCGAATGAATTAGAATGGATCGTACGAAAGAATTAGAATGGATCGTACGAATGTATTAGAATGGATCATACGAATGAATTAGAATCGATCGTGCGAATGAATTAGAATGGATCGTACGAATGAATTAGAATGGATCATGGGAATGAATTAGAATGAATCGTACGAATGAATTAGAATAGATCGTGCGAATAAATTAGAATGGATCATACGAATGAATTAGAATAGATATATTCATACGAATGAATTAGAATGGATCGTACGAATGCATTAGAATGGATCGTACGAATGAATTAGAATGGATACATTCGAGCGAATGAATTAGAATGGATCGTGCGATGAATTAGAATGGATCGTGCAAATGAATTAGAATGGATCGTACAAATGGATTAGAATGGATCGTACGAATGAATTAGAATGGATCATACAAATGAATTAGAAAGGTATTAGAATGGATCGTACGAATGAATTAGAATGGATCGTGCGAATGAATTAGAATTGATTATACGAATGAATTAGAATGGATTTTACGAATGAATTAGAATGGATACATACATTCATGTGAATGAATTAGAATGGATCGTGCAAATGAATTAGAATGGATATATTTGAACGAATAAATTAGAATGGATCATACGAATGAATTAGAATGGATCGTACGAATAGATTAAAACGCATTGTACGAATGAATTAGAATAGATACATTTGTGTTAATGAATTAGATTGCATCGTACGAATGAATTTGAATGGATCGGATAAATGGATTAGAATGGATAGTACGAATGGATTAGAATGGATCGTACGAATGAATTAGAATGGATCATATAAATGAATTAGAAAGGTTACATCTGTGAGAATGAATTAGAATGGATACATTTGTGCGAATGAATTAGAATAGATTAGAATGGATCGTACGAATGGATTAGAATCCATTCTAATTCATTTGTATGATCAATTCTAATTCATCGCACGATCCATTCTAATTCATTCGCTCGAATGTATCCATTCTAATTCATTCGTACGATCCATTCTAATACATTCGTACGATCCATTCTAATTCATTCGTATGATCCATTCTAATTTATTCGTTCAAATATATCCATTCTAATTCATTCGTACGATCCATTCTAATTCATTCGCACGATCCATTCTAATTCATTCGCACGAATCATTCGCACGATCCATTCTAATTCGTTCGTACAATCCATTCTAATTCATTCGGTGGATCCATTCTAACTCATTCGTACGATCCATTCTAATTCATTCACACGATCCATTCTAATTCATTCGTACAATCCATTCAAATTCATTCGTACGAATGAATAGAATGGATCATACGAATGAATTAGAATGGATTAATTCTAAAATGAGTTAGAATGGATCATACGAATGAATTAGAATGGATCGTACGAATGAGTTAGAATGGATTGTGCGAATGAATTAGAATGGATCGCATGAATGAATAAGAATGGATTGTACGAATGAATTAGAATGGATCGTGCGAATGAATTAGAATGAATCGTACGAATGCATTAGAATGGATCGTACGAATGAATTAGAATGAATCGTACAATCCATTATAATTCATTCGTCCGATCCATTCTAATTCATTTGTACGATCCATTCTAATTCATTCGCACGAATGTATCCATTCTAATTCATTCGTACGATCCATTCTAATTCATTCGTATGATTAATTCTAAGATTGTACGAATGAATTAGAATGGATACATTCGAGCGAATGAATTAGAATAGATCGTAGGAATGAATTAGAATGGATCATACGAATGAATTAGAATGGATCGTGCAAATGAATTAGAAGGGATTGTACGAACGAATTAGAATGGATACATTCGTGCGATGAATTAGAATGGATACATTCGTGCGAATGAATTAGAATGTATACATTCGTGCGAATGAATTAGAATGGATGGGACGAATGAATTAGAATGGATCGTACGAATGAATTAGAATGGATCGTATGAATAAATTAGAATGGATCGTACGAATGAATTAGAATTCATATGATCCATTCTAATTCAGTCACACGAATGTATTCATTTTAATTCATTCGTATGATCCATTCTAATGCATCCGTACGATCCATTCTAATTCATTCGTAGGATCCATTCTAATTCATTCGCACGAATGTATCCATTCTAATTCATTCGTACGATCCATTCTAATTTATTCGCATAAATGTATCCATTTAATTCATTCGTATGATCCATTCTAATTCATTAGTACGATCCATTCTAATTCATTCATACGATCCATTCTAATTCATTCGCACAAATGAATCCATTCTAATTCATTCGTAGGATCCATTCTAATTCATTCGCACGAATGTATCCATTCTAATTCATTCGTATGATCTATTCTAATTCATTCGTACGATCCATTCTAATTCATTTGCACGAATATATCCATCCTAATTCATTCGTATGATCCATTCTAATTCATTCGTATGATCCATTCTAATTCATTCATGCAAATGAATTAGAATGGATCATACGAAAGAATTAGAATAGATCGTGCGAATGAATTAGAATGGATCGTATGAATGAATTTGAATGGATCATATGAATGAATTAGAATAGATCGTACGAATGAATTAGAATGGATACATTCGTACGAATGAATCAAAATGGATCGTACGAATGAATTAGAATGGATCATACGAATGAATTAGAGTGGATCGTATGAATGAATTAGAATGAGTTAGAACGGATCGTACGAATGAATTAGAATGGATACATTCTAATTAGAATGGATCGCACGAATGTATCCATTCTAATTCATTCGTACGATCCATTCTAACTCATTCGTACGATCCATTCTAATTCTCGCGTATTAATGTATCCATTCTAGTTCATTCGTACGATCCATTCTAATTCATTTGTACGATCCAGTCTAATTCATTCATACTATCCAATCTAATTCATTCGTACAATCCATTCTAATTCATTCGTATGAATGTATCTATTCTAATTCATTCATACGAGATATACTAATTAATTCATATGATCCATTCTAATTCATTCGCACGAATGTATCCATTCTAATTCATTCGTACGATCCATTCTAATTCAATCGTACGATGCATTCTAACTTATTCGCACGAATGTATCCTTTCTAATTCATTCGCACGATCCATTCTAATTCATTCATACGATCCATTCTAATTCATTCGTACATTCCATTCTAATTCATTCACACGATCCATTCTAATTCATTCGCACGAATGTATCCATTCTAATTTATTCATGCAATCCATTCTAACTCTTTCGGCACAAATGGATCCATTCTAATTCATTCGTACGATCCATTCTAATTCATTCGCCGAATCCATTTTTATTCATTTGTACGATCCATTCTAATACATTCGTACGATCCATTCTATTTCGTTCGTACTATCCATTCAAACATATTTGTACGATCCATTATAATTCATTCTATTTCGTTCGTACGATCCATTCTAATTCATTCGCACGATCCATTCTAATTCATTCGCACGATCCATTCTATTTCATTCATACTATCCATTCTAATTCATTCATACGATCCATTCTAATTCATTCGTACGATCTATTCTAATTCATTCGTACGATCCATTCGAATTCATTCGCATGAATGTATCCATTCTAATTCATTCATACGATCTATTCTAATTCATTCGCACGATCCATTCTAATTCACTCGCACGAATGTATCTATTCTAATTTATTCATGCAATCCATTCTAATTCTTTCGCACGAATGTACCCATTCTAATTCATTCGTACGATCCATTCTAATGCATTCGTAGGATCCATTCTAATTCATTTGTACGATCTATTCAAATTCATTCATACGATCCGTTCTAATTCAATCGTACGAACAATTCTTATTCATTCGTACGATCCATTCTAATTCATTCGCACGATCCATTCTAATTCATTCATACGATCCATTCTTATTCATTTGCACGAATGTATCCATTCTATTTCATTGGTATGATCCATTCTAATTCATTCGCACGATACATTCTAATTCATTCGTACAATCCATTCTAATTCTTTCATACGATCCATTCTAACAAATTCGTACGATCCATTCTAATTGATTCGCACGAATGTATCCTTTCTAATTCATTCGTATGATTCATTCTAATTCATTCGCACGATCTAGTCAAATTCATTCGTACGATCCATTCTAATTCATTCGTATGATCCATTCTAATACATTCGCACGAATGTATCCATTCTAATTCATTCGAATGATCCATTCTAATTCATTTGCACGATCCATTGTAATTCATTCGTACGATCCATTCTAATTCATTCGTACGATCCTTTCTAATTCATTCGAATGATCCATTCTAATTCATTCACATGAATGTATCCATTCTAATTCATTCGTAAGATCCATTCTAATTCATTCGCATGATCCATTCTAATTCATTCATACGATCCATTCTAGTTCATTCGTACGATCCATTCTAATTCATTCGCACGAATGTATCCATTCTAATTCATTCGTTCGATCCATTTCTAATTCATTCGCACGATCCATTCTAACTCATTCATACAATCTATTCTAATTCATTCGTATGATCCATTCTAATTCATTATTAGGATCCATTCTAATTCATTCGCACGAAAGGATACATTCATGCTAATGAATTAGAATGGATCATATGAATGAATTAGAATGGCTACATTCATTCTTGCGAATGAATTTGAATGGATTGTACAAATGAATTAGAATGGATACATTCGTACGAATGAATTAGAATGGATACATTCTTACGAATGAATTAGAATAGATCGTACGAATAAATTACAATGGATCCTACGAATGAATTAGAATGGATACATTTGTGCGAATGAATTAGAATGGATCGTATGAATGAATTATAATGGATTCTACGAATGAATTAGAATGAATCGTAAGAATGAATTAGAATGGATACATTCATGCGAATGAATTAGAATGGATCGTATGAATGAATTAGAATGGATTGTACGAATGAATTAGAATGGATCATACAATGAATTAGAATGGATCGTACGAATGAATTAGAATGGATCCGAGTCAATTAGAATGGATCATACGAATGAATTAGAATGGATCGTATGAATGAATTAGAATGGATCGTACGAATGAATTAGAATGGATTGCATGAATAAATTAGAATGGATACATTCGTGCGAATGAATTAGAATGGATTGTACAAATGAATTAGAATAGATCGTATGAATGAATTAGAATGGATCGTACGAATCTATTAGAATGGATCGTATGAATGAATTAGAATGGATACATTCATGCGAATGAGTTAGAATGGATCATACGAATGAATAAGAATGGATCGTACGAATGAATTAGAATGAATAGATTCATGTGAATGAATTTGAATGGATCATATGAAAGTATTAGAATGGATTGTGCAAATGAATTAGAATGGATCATATGAATGAATTAGAATGGATCGTACAAATGAATTAGAATAGCTTTTACGACTGAATTAGAATGGATACATTCTAATTAGAATGGATCGCACGAATGTATCCATTCTAATTCATTCATACGATCCATTCTAATTCCTTCGTACGATCAATTTTAATACATTCGTACGATCCATTCTAATTCATTCGCACAAATGTAGCCCTTCTAATTCATTCATACGATCTATTCTAATTACTTCGTACAATCCATTCTAATTCATTCATACGATCCAATCTATTTCATTCACACTAATGTATCCATTCTAATTCATTCGTACGATCCATTCTAATTCATTCGTACGAACCATTCTAATTCATTCGCACGAATGTATCCATTCTAATTCATTCGTGCGACCTATTCTAATTCATTCGCACGAATGTATACATCTAATTCATTCATTCGAATGAATTAGAATCGATACATTCGTACGAATGAATTAGAATGGATCGTACGAATGAATTAGAATGGATCGTATGAATGAATTTGAATGGATCGTATGAATGAATTAGAATGGATAGTACAAATGAATTAGAATGGATATATTCGTGTGAATGAATTAGAAAGGATCGTACGAATGAATTAGAATGGATCGTACGAATGAATTACAATGGATACATTCGTGCGAATGAAATAGAATGGATCGTATGAATGAATTAGAATAGATCGTACGAATGAATTAGAATGGATACATTAGTACGAATGAATTAGAATGGATCGTATGAATGAATTAGAATGGATACATTTGTGCGAATGAATTAGAATGGATCATACGAATAAAGTAGAATGGATCGTACGAATGAATTAGAATGGATCGTACGAATGGATTAGAATGGATTGTACCAATGAATTAGAATGGATCGTACGAATGAATTAGAATGGATCGTACGAATGGATTAGAACGGATTGTACGAATGAATTAGAATGGATCGTACGAATGAATTAGAATAGATCGTATGAATGAATTAGAATGGATGATACGAATGTATTAGAATGGATCGTACGAATGAATTAGAATGGATACATTCGTGCGAATGAATTAGAATGGATTGTATGAATGAATTAGAATGGATCATACGAATGAATTAGAATGGATAAATTCATGCAAATGAATTAGAATGGATCGTACGAATGAATTAGAAAGGATACATTTGTGCGAATGAATTAGAATGTATCGTACGAATGAATTAGAATGGATCATACAAATGAATTAGAATTGATACATTCGTATGAATGAATTGGAATGGATCGTACGAACGAATTAGAATGGATACATTCATGCAATGAATTAGAATCGATCGTTCGAATTATCCATTCTAATTCATTCGTACGATCCATTCTAATTCATTCGTACGATACATTCTAACTTATTTGTATGATCCATTCTAATTCATTCGCACGAATGTATCCATTCTAATTCTGGATATATTCGTGCGAATGAATTAGAATGGTTTGTACGAATGAATTAGAATGGATCGTACGAATGAATTAGAATCGAACGTACGAATGGATCGCACGAATGAATTATAATGAATCGTATGAATTAATTAGAATGGATTCATTGTAATTCATTCGTACGATCCATTCTAATTTATTCGTACGATCCATTCTAATTTATTCGTACGATCCATTCTAATTCATTCGCACGATCCATTCTAATTCATTCATTCTATCCATTCTAATTCATTCGCACGAATTCATTCGTACGATCCATTCTAATTCATTTGTGCGATCCGTTCTAATTCATTCATACGATCCATTCTAATTCATTCACACGAATGTATCCATTCTAATTCATTCGTACGATTCATTCTAATTCATTCGTATGATCCATTTCCATTCTAATTCATTCGTACGATCATTCGTACGATCCATTCTAATTCATTCATACATCCATTCTAATTCATTCGTACGATCCATTCTAATTCATTCGTACGAATGAAACCATTCTAATTCATTCGTACGATCCATTCTAATTCATTTGTACGACGTATTATAATTCATTCGCAAGAATGTATCCATTCTAATTCATTTGTACGACCATTCTAATTCATTCGTACGATCAATTCTAATTCATTCGTACAATCGATTCTAATTCATTCGCACGAATTTATCCATTCTAATTCATTCGTACGATCCATTCAAATTCATTCGTACGATCGAATCCATTCTAATTCATTCATACGATCTATTCAAATTCATTCATACGATCGATTCTAATTCATTCGCATGTATGTATCCATTTGTTCAAATGGATTAGAATGGATCGTATGAATGAATTAAAATTGATAAATTAGTGCGAATGAATTAGAATGGATCGTACGAATGAATTAGAATCGATATATTTGTACGAATAAATTAGAATGGATCGTACGAATGAATTAGAATGGATCGTATGAACGAATTAAAATGAATTTGAATGGATACATTCATGCGAATGAATTAGAATGGATCGTATGAAGGAATTAGAATTGATCGTACGAATGAATTAGAATGGTTAGTACTAATTAATTAGAATGGATACATTCGGACGAATGAATTAGAATGGATCGTTTGAATGAATTAATATGATCGTACGAATGAATTAGAATGAATACATTAGTATGAATGAATGAGAATGGATCAAACGAATGAATTAGAATAGATACATTCGTGCGAATGAATTAGAATGGATTGTACGATTGAAGTAAAATGGATCGAACGAATGAATTTAAATGGATCATACGAATGAATTAGAATGGATTGTACGAATGAATTAGAATGGATCATAGGAATGAATTAGAATGGATCGTACGAATGTATTAGAATGGATCATGTGAATGAATTAGAATGGATCGTACTAATAAATTAGAATGGATCGTACGAATGAATTAGAATGGATACATTCAAGCGAATGAATTAGAATGGATCGAACGAATGAATTAGAATGGATCGTACGAATGAATTATAATGGATCGTGTGAATGAATTAGAATGGATCGTACGAATGAATTAGAATGGATATATTAATGCGAATGAATTAGAATAGATCGTATGAATGAATTAGAATGGATCGTACGAATGAATTAGAATGGATACATTCATGCGAATGAATTAGAATGGATCGTACAAATGAATTAGAATGGATAAATTTGTGCGAATTAATTAGAATGGATCACATGAATGAATTAGAATGGATACATTCGTGCGAATAAATTAGAATGGATCGTACGAATGAATTAGAATGGATACATTCGTGCGAATGAATTAGAATGGATCGTACGAATGAATTAGAATGGATACATTCGTGCGAATGAATTAGAATGGATCGTATGAATAAATTAGAATGGATTGTATGATTGAATTAGAATGGATCGTATGAATGAATTAGAATGGTTACATTCATTTGTATGAATGAATTAGAATGGATACATTCTTGCGAATGAATTAAAATGGATCGTACGAATGAATTAGAATGGATTCATACGATACATTCTAATTTATTCGTACGATCCATTCTAACTCATTCATACTATCCATTTTAATTAATTCGCATGAATGTATCCATTCTAATTCATTCTTACGATCCATTCTAATTCATTCGTACGATCCATTCTAATTCATTAGTACGAACCATTCAAATTTATTCGCATGAATGTATCTATTCTAATTCATTTGCACGGATGTATCCATTCTAATTAATTCATATGAATGAATTAGAATGGATCGTACGAATGAATTAGAATGGATACATTCATGCGAATGAATTTGAATGGATCAGACGATTAAATTAGAATGGATCATACGAATGAATTAGAATGGATCGTACGAATGAATTAGAATAGATACATTCATGCGAATGAATTAAAGTGGATAGTACGAATGAATTAGAATGGATACATTCGTGTGAATAAATTAGAATAAATCATACGAATGAATTAGAATGAAATGTACGAATGAATTAGAATGGATCATATGAATGAATAAGAATGGATACATTTGTGCAAACGAATTAGAATGGATCGTACAAATGAATTAGAATGGATACATTCGTTCGAATGAATTAGAATGGATCGTACGAATGAATTAGAATAGTTCGCACGAATATATCCATTCTAATTCTGGAAACACTCATGTGAATAAATTAGAATGGATTGTACGAATGAATTAGAATGGATCGTACGAATTAATTAGAATAGATCGGACGAATGAATTAGAATGGACCGTATGAATGAATAAGA
This sequence comes from Chamaelirium japonicum, assembly GCA_947650365.1. NCBI lineage: Eukaryota > Viridiplantae > Streptophyta > Magnoliopsida > Liliales > Melanthiaceae > Chamaelirium > Chamaelirium japonicum. The sequence continues at coordinate 63,139,108 of OX393555.1, read as the reverse complement.
ATGGATCGTACAAACGGATTAGAATGGATCGTATATTCTAATTCATTCGCATGAATGTATCGATTCTAATTCATTCGTATGATCCATTCTATTCAATCGTACGATCCATTCTAATTCATTCGTACGATCGATTCTAAATCATTTGTATGATCTATTCTAATTCATTCCTATGATCCATTCTAATTCATTCGCACGAATGTATCCATTCTAATTCATTCGTATGGTCCATTCAAATTCATTCGTACGATCCATTATAATTCATTCGTACGATCCATTCTAATTCATTCGCACGAATGTATCCATTCTAATTCATTCATATGATTCATTTTAATTCTTTCGTATGATCCATTCTAATTCATTCATACGATCCATTCTAATTCATTCGCACGAATGTATCCATTCTAATTCATTTGCACAAATGTATCCATTCTAATTCATTCGTACGATCCATTTTAATTCATTTGCACAAATGTATCCATTCTAATTCATTCGTATAATCCATTCTAATTCATTCGTATGATCCATACTAATTCATTCGTTCGAATGTATCCTTTATAATTCATTCATACGATTAAATGTAGCCATTCTAATTCATTCGTATGAATGTATCCATTCTAATTCATTTGCACGAATGTATCCATTCTAATTCATTAGTATGATCCATTCTAGTTCATTTGAATAATCCATTCTAATTCATTCACATGAATGTATCCATTCTAATCCATTCACACGAATGTATCCATTCTAATCCATTCGTGCGAATGACTAAGAATGGATCGTACGAATGAATTATAATGGATCATACGAATGAATTACAATGGATCGTATGAAAGAATTATAATGGATACATTCGTATGAATGAATTAGAATGGATCATACGATCCATTCTAATTTATTCGTACGATCAATTCTAATACATTCGTACGATCCATTCTAATTCATTCATGTGATCCATTCTAATTCATTCGTACGATCCATTCTAATTCATTCGTACGATCCACTCTAATTCATTCGTACAAATATATCTATTTTAATTCATTCGTAAGATCCTTTCTAATTCATTCGCACGAATGTATCCATTCAAATTCATTCGCACGAATGTATCCATTCTAATTCATTCGTACGATCCATTCTAATTTATTCGCACGAATGTATCGATTCTACTTCATTCGTACGATCCATTCTAATTCATTCGTACGATCATTCTAATTCATTTGTACGATCCCTTCTAATTCATTCGTACGATCCATTCTAATCCACTCGTATGATCCATTTAAATTCATTCGTACGGTCCATTCTAATTCAATCATACGATCCATTCTAATTTATTCGCACGAATGTATCCATTCTAATTCATTCGTACGGTCTATTCTAATTCATTCGCATGAATGTATCCATTCTAATTCATTCATACGATCCATTCTAATTCATTCATATGATCCATTCTAATTCATTCGTACGATCCATTCTAACTTATTCGTACGTTCCATTCTAATTCATTCGTACGATCTATTCTAATTCATTCGCATGATTCATTCTAATTTATTTGTACGATCCATTCTAATTCATTCGTTCGCATAAATGTATCCATTCTAATTCATTCGTACGAATGTATCCATTCTAATTCATACGCACGAACGAATGTATCCATTCTAATTCATTCGTACGATCCATTCTAATTCATTCGTATGATCCATTCTAATTCATTCGCACGATTATATCCATTCGAATTCATTCATACGATCCAATCTAATTAATTCGCACGATCCATTCTATTCCATTCGCACGAATGGATTAGAATGGATATATACAAATGAATTAGAATGGATACATTTGTGCGAATGAATTAGAATGGATCATACGAATGAATTTGAATGGATCGTACGAATGAATTAGAGCGGATACGTTCGAGCGTAGGAATTAGAATGGATCGTACGAATGAATTAGAATGGATATATTCGTGTGAATGAATTAGAATGCATCGTATGAATGAATTAGAATGGATACGTTCGTGTGAATTAATTAGAATGGATCGTACGAATGAATTAGAATGGATCGTACGAATGTATCTATTCTATTTTATTCCTACAATCCATTCTAATTCATTCGTACGATCCATTCTAATTTATTCGTACGATTTATTCTAATTCATTCGCACGAATATATCCATTCTAATTCCGGATACAATCGTGCAAATGAATTAGAATAGGTCATACGAATGAATTAGAATTTATCGTACGAATGAATTATAATGGATCGTACGAATTGATCACATGATTGAATTAGAACGGATCTTATGAATGAATTTGAATGGATTCATTCTAATTCATTCGTACGATCCATTCTAATTCATTTGTACGATCCATTCTAATTCATTCGTACGAAACATTCTCATTCATTCGCACGATCCATTCTAATCCATTCGTTCGATCCATTCAGATTTTTTGCACGAATTCATTCGTACGATCCATTCTAATTCATTCGTACGATCCATTCTAATTCATTAATACGATCCATTCTAATTCATTCACACGAATGTATCCATTCTAATTCAATCGTACGATCATTCGTATGATATATTCTAATTTATTCGTATGATCCATTTTAATTCATTCGTACGATTCATTCTAATTAATTCGTGCGAATGTATCCATTCTAATTCATTCATACGATCCATTCTAATTCATTCACACGAATGTATCCATTCTAATTCATTCATACTATCCATTCTAATTCATTCATACAATCGATCCTTTTTCATTCGCACGAATGTATCCATTCTAATTCATTCGTACGATCTATTATAATTCATTCGTATGTTCGTATCTTTTCTAATTCATTCCTACGATCCATTCTGATTCATTTGTATGATCGATTCTAATTCATTCACACGAATGTATCCATTCGTGCGAATGAATTATAATAGATCATACGAATGAATTAGAATGGATACATTCATGCGAATGAATTAGAATGGACTATACGAATGAATTAGAATGGATACATTCGTACGAATGAATTAGAATGGATCGTACAAATGAATTAGAATTGATCGTACGAATGAATTAGAACGAATCGTATGAATAAATTAGAATGGATTATTCGAATGAATTAGAATAGATACATTCGTGCGAACGAATTAGAATGGATCATATGAATGAATTAGAATGGATCGTACGAATGAATTAGAATGGATTGTACGAATGAATTACAATGGAAACATTCGTGCGAATGAAATAGAATGGATCGTACGAATGAATTAGAATAGATCGTACGAATGAATTAGAATGGATATATTAGTACGAATGAATTAGAATGGATCGTATGAATGAATTAGAATGGATACATTTATGCGAATGAATTAGAATGGATCATACGAATAAAAGTAGAATGTATTGTATGAATGAATTAGAATGGATCGTACGAATGGATTGGAATAGATCGTACGAATGGATTAGAATGGATTGTACGAATTAATTAGAATGGATCATACTAATAAATTAGAATGGATCGTATGAATAAATTAGAATGGATCTTACAAATGAATTAGAATAGATCGTATGAATGAATTAGAATGGATCGTACGAATGTATTAGAATGGATCATACGAAAGAATTAGAATGGATACATTCATGCGAATGAATTCGAATGGATCGTACGAATGAATTAGAATGGATCGTACGAATGAATTAGACTGGATAAATTTGTGCAAATGAATTAGAATGGATCGTACGAATGAATTAGAATGGATACATTCGTGCGAATGAATTAGAATGTATCGTACGAATGAATTAGAATGGACCGTACGAATAAATTAGAATGGATACATTCGTATGAATGAATTGAAATGGATCGTACGAATGAATTAGAATGGATACATTCGTGCGAATGAATTAGAATGGATCGTACGAACGTATCCATTCTAATTCATTCGTACGATCCATTCTAATTCATTCGTACGATCCATTCTAATTCATTCGCACGAATGTATCCATTCTAATTCTGGATACATGCGTGCGAATGAATTAAAATAGATTGTACGAATGAATTAGAATGGATCGTACGAATGAATTAGAATGGATCGTACGAATGGATCGCACGAATGAATTATAATGGATCGTATGAATGAATTAGAATGGATTCATTCTAATTCATTCGTACGATCCATTCTAATTCATTCGTACGATCCATTCTAATTTATTCGTACGATCCATTCTAATTCATTCGCATGATCCATTCTATTTCATTCATTTGATCCATTCTAATTCATTCGCACGAATTCATTTGTACGATCCATTCTAATTTATTTGTACGATCCATTCTAATTCATTCGTACGATCCATTCTAATTCATTCATACGATCCATTCTAATTTATTCACACGAATGTATCCATTCTAATTCATTCGTACGATTCATTCAAATTCATTCGTATGATCTATTTCCATTCTAATTCATTCGTACGATCATTCGTACGATCTATTCTAATTTATTCATACGATCCATTCTAATTCATTCGTATGATCCATTCTAATTCATTCGTACGACCCATTCTAATTCATTCGTACGATCGATCCATTCTAATTCATTCGTACGACCCATTCTAATTCATTCGTACGACCATTCTAATTCATTAGTACGATCCATTCTAATTCATTCTTACATTCCATTCTAATTCATTTGCAAGAATGTATCCATTCTAATTCATTCGCACAATCCATTCTAATTCATTCGTACGATCCATTCTAATCCATTCGTACGATCCATTCTAATTCATTCGCACGAATGTAACCATTCTAATTCATTCGTACGATCCATTCTAATTCATTCCTACGATCCATTCTAATTCATTCGCACGAATGTATCCATTCTAATTCATTTGTATGATCCATTCTAATTCATTCGTACGATCCATTCTAATTCATTCGCACGATCCATTCTAATTCGTTCGTATGATCCATTCTAATTCATTCGTACGATCAATTCTATTTCATTTGCATGAATGTATCCATTCAAATTCATTCGTACGATCCATTCCAAATCATTCGTATGATCCATTCTAATTCATCCATGCAATCCATTCTAATTCTTTCATATGATTCATTCTAACTCATTCTCACAAATGTAACCTTTCTAATTCATTTGTACGATCCATTCTAATTCATTCGTACGATCTATTCTAAGTCATTCGCTCGAATGTATCCATTCTAATTCATTTGCACGAATGTAACCATTCTAATTCATTCGTACGATCCATTCTAATTCATTCATACAATCCATTCTAATTCATTCGCACAAATGTATCCATTCTAATTCATTCGTACGATCCATTCTAATCCATTCGTACGATCCATTCTAATTCATTCACACAAATGTATCTATTCTAATTCATTCGTACGATCCATTCTAATTCATTCGCACAATCCATTCTAATTCTTTCATATGATGCATTCTAATTCATTTGCACGAATATATCCATTCTAATCCATTCGTACGATCCATTCTAATCCATTTGTACGATCCATTCTAATCCATTCGTACGATCGATTCTAATTCATTCATATGATCCATTCTAATTCATTCGTATGATCAATTCTAATTCATTCGCATGATCCATTCTAATTCATTCGCACGAATGTATCCATTCTAATTCATTCATACAAATGAATTAGAAATGAATAAGAATGGATCGTACGAATGAATTAGAATAGATCATGCGAATGAATTTGAATGGATCGTACGAATGAATAAGAATGGATCGTACGAATGAATTAGAATGGATCGTGCGAATGTATCCATTCTAATTCATTCGTACGATCCATTCTAATTCGTACGAATGGATCCATTCGTACGATCCATTCTAATCCGCTCTAATTCATTCGCTCGAATGTATCCATTCAAATTCATTCGTACGATCCATTCTTATTCATTCATACGATCCATTCAAATTCATTCGAACGATCCATTCTAATTCATTCGCACAATCCGTTCTAATTCATTCGCACAATCCATTCTAATTCATTCGCACGAATGTATCCATTCTAATTCATTCGTACGATCCATTCTAATTCATTCGTACGTTCCATTTTAATTCATTCGCACAAATGTATCCATTCTAATTCATTCGTACGATCCATTCTAATTCATTCGCATTATCCATTCTAATACATTCGTACGATCCATTCTAATCCATTCATATGATCCATTCTAACTCATTCTCACAAATGTGTCCATTCTAATTCATTCGTACGATCTATTCTAATTCATTCGCTCGAATGTATCCATTCTAATTCATTCGTTCGATCCATTCTAATTCATTCGTACGATCCATTCAAATTCATTCGCATGATCCATTCTAATTCATTCCCTCGATCCATTCTAATTCATTCGCTCGAATGGATCGTACGAATGAATTAGAATGAATCGGACGAATTAGAATGGATCATGCGAATGAATTAGAATGGATCGTACGAAAGAATTAGAATGGATCGTGCGAATGAATTAGAATGGATCGTACGAATGAATTAGAATGGATTCGTACGAATGAATTAGAATGGATCGTACGAATGAATTAGAATGGATCGTACGAATGAATTAGAATTGTTACATTCGTGCGAATGAATTAGAATGGATCGTACGAATGAATTAGAATGGATCGTGCGAATGAATTAGAATTGATCATACGAATGAATTAGAATGGATCGTACGAATGGATTAGAACGCATTGTACGAATGAATTAGAATAGATACATTTGTGCGAATAAATTAGATTGCATCGTACGAATGAATTTGAATGGATTATACGAATGAATTAGAATGGATCGTACGAATGAATTAGCATGGATCGTACGAATGAATTAGAATAGATCGTACGAATGAATTAGAATGGATCGTACGAATAAATTAGAATAGATGGTGCGAATGAATTAGAATGGATCGTACGAATGAATTAGAATGGATCCACCGAATGAGTTAGAATGGATCATGCGAATGAATTAGAATGGATCGTGCGAATGAATTAGAATTGATCGTGCGAATGAATTAGAATGGATCATGCGAATGAATTAGAATGGATCGTGCGAATGAATTAGAATTGATCGTGTGAATGAATTAGAATGGATCAGACGATTGAATTAGAATGGATCGTACGAATAAATTAGAATGGATACATTTGTGCGATGAATAAGAATGGAGCATACAAATGAATTACAATGGAGCGTATGAATGAACTAGAATGGATACATTCATGCGAATGAATTAGAATGGATCATATGAAAGAATTAGAATGGATCGCGCGAATGAATTAGAAAGGATCGTACGAATGAATTAGAATGGATATATTCGTGCGAATGAATTAGAATGGATCGTACGAATGAATTAGACTGGATCGTACGAATAAATTAGAATGGATACATTCATGCAAATGAATTAGAATGGATCGTGCGAATGAATAAGAATCGATCATACGAATGAATTAGAATGGATTGTACGAATGAATTAGATCGTACGAATGAATTAGAATGGATCGTGCGAATGAATTAGAATTGATCATACGAATGAATTAGAATGGATCGTGCGAATGAATTAGAATGGATCGTACGAATGCATTAGAATGGATACATTCGTGCGAATGAATTAGAATGGATCATACGAATGAATTAGAATGGATACATTTGTGCGAATGAATATGAATGGATTGCATGTATTGAATTAGAATGAATCGTACGAATGGATTAGAATGGATCGTACGAATGAATTAGAATCGATCATACAAATTAATTAGAAAGGTTACATTCGTGAGAATGAATTAGAATAGATCGTGCGAATGATTTAGAATTGATCATATGAATGGATTAGAATGGATCGTACGAATGAATTAAAATAGATCGTGTGAAAGAATTAGAATAGATCATACGAACGAATTAGAATGGATCGTACGAACGAATTAGAATGGATCGTATGAACGAATTAGAATAGATCGTATGAATGAATTAGAATGGATACATTCGAGAGAATGAATTAGAATGGATCGTACGAATGAATTAGAATGGATCATAGGAATGAATTAGAATGGATCGTGCAAATGAATTAGAATGGATCGCTCGAATGTATCGTACGAATGAATTAGAATGGATCGTACGAATGGATTAGAATGGATCGTACGAATGAATTAGAATGGATCATACAAATGAATTTGAAAGGTTACATTTGTGAGAATGAATTATAATGGATCGTATGAATGAATTAGAATGGATCGTACGAATGGATTCGAATGGATTGTACAAATGGATTAGAATGGATCGTACGAATGGATTAGAATGGATCGTATGAATGAATTAGAATGGATCATACAAATTAATTAGAAAGGTTACATTCGTGAGAATGAATAAGAATGGATCGTACGAATGAGTTAGAATGGATCATACGAATGAATTAGAATGGATCGTACAAATGAATTAGAATGGATCGAACGAATGAATTAGAATGGATACATTCGAGCGAATGAATTAGAATAGATCGTAGGAATGAATTAGAATAATCGTAGGAATGAATTAGAATGGATCGTGCAAATGAATTAGAATTGATTGTACGAATGAATTAGAATGGATACATTCGTGCGAATGAATTAGAATGGATCGGACGAATGAATTAGAATGGATCGTACGAATGAATTAGAATGAATCGTACGAATGCATTAGAATGGATTCATTCGTGCGAATGAATTAGAATGGATCGTGCGAATGAATTAGAATGGATCGTGCGAATGAGTTTGAATGGATCGTATGAATGAATTAGAATGAATCGTACGATCCATTCTAATTCATTCTCACAAATGAAACCTTTCTAATTCATTCGTACGATCCATTCTAATTCATTCGCACGATCCATTCTAATTCATTCGTACGATCCATTCTAATTCATCCGCACGATCCATTCTAATTCATTCGTACGATCCATTCTAATTTATTCGCTCGAATGTAACCATTCTAATTCATTCGTACGATCCATTCTAATTCATTCCTACGATCCATTCTAATTCATTCTCACGAATGTAACCTTTCTAATTCATTTGTATGTATCCATTCTAATTCATTCATACAATCCATTCTAATTCATTCGCACAATCCATTCTAATTCATTTGTACAATCCATTCTAATTCATTCGCACAATCCATTCTAATTCATTCTTACGTACGATCTATTCTAATTCATTCGTACGATTCATTCTAATTCATTCGCACGAATGTATCCATTCTAATGCATTCGTACGATCCATTCTAATTCATTCGCACGATCCATTCATTCATTCACATGATCCATTCTAATTCATTCGCACGATCCATTCTAATTTATTAGCTCGAATTTATCCATTCTAATTCATTCGCACGAATGTATCCATTCTAATTCATTCGTATGATCCATTCTAATTCATTCGTACGATCCATTCTAATTATTCGCACGAATGTTACCATTCTAATTCATTTGTACGATCCATTCTAATTCATTCCTACGATCCATTCTAATTCATTCCTACGATCTATTCTAATTCATTCGTACGATCCACTCTAATGCATTCGTACGATTCATTCTAATTCATTCGTACGATCCATTCTAATTCATTCGTACGATCCATTCTAATTCATTCCTACGATACATTCTAATTCATTCGCACGAATGTAACCATTCTAATTCATTCGTACGATCCATTCTAATCCATTCGTACGATCCATTCTAATTCATTCGCACGAATGTAACCATTCTAATTCATTCGTACGATCCATTCTAATTAATTCCTACGATCCATTCAAATTCATTCGTACGATTCATTCTAATTCATTCGTATTAGCTATTCTAATTCATTCGTACGATCCATTCTAATTCATTCGTACGATCCATTGTAATTCATTCATACGAATAAATTAGAATGGATCATGCGAATGAATTAGAATGCATACATTCGTGAGAATGAATTAGAATGGATCGTACGAATGAATTAGAATGGATCATGCGAATGAATGAATGGATCATGCGAATGAATTAGAATGGATCGTACGAATGCATTAGAATGGATACATTCGTGCGAATGAATTAGAATGGATCGTACGAATGAATTAGAATGGATCGTACGAATGAATTAGAATGGATCGTACAAATGAATTAGAAAGGTTACATTTGTGAGAATGAATTAGAATGGATCGTACGAATGAATTAGAATGGATCGTACGAATGGATTAGAATGGATCGTACGAATGAATTAGAATGGATCATACGAATGGATTAGAATGGATCGTATGAATGAATTAGAATGGATCGTACGAATGGATTAGAATGGATCGTACGAATGGATTAGAATGGATCGTACGAATGAATTAGAATGGATCGTACGAATGGATTTGAATGGATCGTACGAATGAATTAGAATGGATTAGAATGGATCGTATGAATGGATTAGAATGGATCGTACGAATGAATTAGAATGGATCATACGAATGGATTAGAATGGATCGTACGAATGAATTAGAATGGATCATACAAATGAATTAGAAAGGTTACATTTGTGAGAATGAATTAGAATGGATCGTACAAATGGATTAGAATGGATCGTACGAATGGATTAGAATGGATCATGAGAATGGATTAGAATGGATCGTACGAATGGATTAGAATGGATCGTACAAATGAATTAGAATGGTTACATTCGTGCGAATGAATTAGAATGGATCGTACGAATGAATTAGAATGGATCGTACGAATGAATTAAAATGGATCGTACAAATGAATTAGAAAGGTTACATTCGTGCGAATGAATTTGAATGGATCGTACGAATGGATTAGAATGGATCGTACGAACGAATTAGAATGGATCGTATGAACGAATTAGAATGGATCGTGCGAATAAATTTGAATGGATGGTGCGAATGAATTAGAATTGATCGAACGAATGAATTAGAATAGATCATATGAATGAATTAGAATGGATCGTACGAATGAATTAGAATGGATCGTGCGAATGAATTAGAATGGATCATGCGAATGAATTAGAATAGATCGTGCGAATGAATTAGAATGGATCATATGAATGAATTAGAATGGATCCATTCATTCGTACAATGCGTTCTAATCCATTCGTACGATCCATTCTAATTCATTCGCACGATCTTTTCTATTTCATTCGCATGATCCATTCTAATTCATTCATACAATCCATTCAAATTCATTCGTACGATCCATTCTAATTCATTCGTAAGATCCATTCTAATCCATTCGTACGATCTATTCTTATCCATTCGTACGATCCATTCTAATTCATTCGCACGAATGTAACCTTTCTAATTCATTTGTATGATCCATTCTAATTCATTCGTACGATCCATTCTAATTCATTCGTACGATCCATTCTAATTCATTCGCATGAATGTAACCATTCTAATTCATTCGTACGATCCATTCGAATCCATTCTTACGATCCATTCTAATTCATTCGTACGATCCATTCTAATTCATTCTCACAAATGTAACCTTTCTAATTCATTTGTATGATCCATTCTAATTCATTCGTACTATACATTCTAATCCATACGTACGATCCATTCTAATCCATTTGTACGATCCATTCTAATTCATTCGCACGAATGTAACCATTCTAATTCATTCGTACGATCCAATCTAATTCATTCGCACGAATGTATCCATTCTAATTCATTTGCACGATCTATTCTAATTCATTCTTACGATTCATTCTAATTCATTCGCACGAATGTATCCATTCTAATTCATTCGTACGATCCATTCTAATTCGTTCATACGATCCATTCTAATTCATTCGCATGAATATATCTATTCTAATTCATTCTTATGATCCATTCTAATTTATTCGCACGATCTATTCTAATTCATTCGTACGATCAATTCTAATTCATTCGCACGATCCATTCTAATTCATTTGTACGAATGTATCCATTCTAATTCATTTACACGATCCATTCTAATGGATCGTACGAACGAATTAGAATGGGTCGTATGAATGAATTAGAATGGATCGTACGAATGGATTAGAATGGATCGTACGAACGCATCATGCGAATGAATTAGAATGTATCGTATGAATGAACTAGAATGGATCGTACGAATGAATTAGAATGGATACAATTGTACTAATAAATTAGAATGGATTGTACGAATGAATTAGAATGGATACATTCTTGCGAATAAATTAGAATGGATCGTATATTCATGCAAATAAATTATAATGGATCATACAAATGAATTAGAATGGATCGTGCGAATAAATTAGAATGAATCATACGAATGCTTTAGAATGGATCGTACGAATGAATTAGAATGGATCGTACAAATGAATTAGAATGGATCGTGCGAATTAATTAGAATGGATCGTACGAACGAATTAGAATGGATCGTACGAACGAATTAGAATGGACCGTACGAATTAATTAGAATGTATACATTCGTGCGAATGAATTAGAATGGATTGTATGAATGAATTAGAATGGATCGTACGAATGAATTAGAATGGTTACATTCGTGCAAATGAATTAGAATGGATCGTACGAATGGATTAGAATGGATCGTACGAATGGATTAGAATGGATCGTACGAATGAATTAGAAAGGTTACATTTGTGAGAATGAATTAGAATGGATCGTACGAATGGATTAGAATGGATCGTACGAATGGATTAGAATGGATCGTACGAATGGATTAGAATGGATCATGCAAATGAATTAGAATGGATACATTCGTGCGAATGAATTTGAATGGATCCTAGGAATGAATTAGAATGGATCGTACGAATGGATTAGAATGGTTACATTCGTGTGAATGAATTAGAATGGATCGTACGAATAGATTAGAATGGATCGTACGAATGAATTAGAATGGATCATGCGAATGAATTAGAATGGATCGTACGAATGAATTAGAATAGATCGTACAAATGAATTAGAAAGGTTACATTTGTGAGAATGAATTAGAATGGATCGTACGAATGAATTAGAATGGATCATGCGAATGAATTTGAATGGATCGTACGAATGAATAAGAATGGATCGTACGAATGAATTAGAATGGATAGTACGAATGTATCCATTCTAATTCATTCTAATTCATTCATACGATCCATTCTAATTCATTCGCATGAATGTATGTATCCATTCTAGTTCATTCGCACGAATGTATCGATTCTAATTCATTCGTACGATCCATTCTAATGAATTAGTACGATTCATTCTAATTCATTCGCACGAATGTATCTATTCTAATGCATTCGTACGATCCATTCTAATTCATTCGTACGATCCATTCTAATCCATTCGTACGATCCATTCTAATTCATTCGTACGATCCATTCTAATTCATTCTTACAAATGTAACCTTTCTAATTAATTTGTACGATCCATTCTAATTCATTCGTACGATCCATTCTAATCCATTCGTACGATCCATTCTAATTCATTCGCACAAATATAACCATACTAATTCATTCGTACGATCCATTCTAATTTCGTGCGAATAAATTAGAATGGATCGTACGAATGAATTAGAATGGATCGTGCGAATGAATTTGAATGGATCGTACGAATGAATTAGAATGGGTCGAACGAATGAATTAGAATGGATATATTCGAGCGAATGAATTAGAATAGATCGTAGGAATGAATTAGAATGGATCATACGAATGAATTAGAATGGATCGTGCGAATAAATTAGAATGGATTGTACGAATGAATTAGAATGGATCGTACGAACGAATTAAAATGGATCGTACGGATTGTATGAATGAATTACAATGGATCGTACGAATAAATTAGAATGGATCGTACGAATGAATTAGAATAGCTCATACGAATGAATTAGAATGAATCGTACGAATGAATTAGAATGGTTACATTCGTGCGAATGAATTAGAATAGATCGTACGAATGAATTATAATGGATCGTACGAATAAATTAGAATGGATCGTGCGAATGAATTAGAATGGATCGTACGAATGAATTAGAATGGATCCACCGAATGAGTTAGAATGGATCATAAGAATGAATTAGAATGGATTTGTACGAATGAATTAGAATGGATTGTGCGAATGAACTAGAATGGATCATATGAATGAATAAGAATGGATCGTACGAATGAATTAGAATGGATCGTACAATCCATTATAATTCATTCGCACGAATGTATCCATTCTAATTCATTCGTACAATCCATTCTAATTCATTCGCACGAATGTATCCATTCTAATTCATTCGTACAATCCATTCTAATTCATTCGTCCGATCCATTCTAATTGATTCGCACGAATGTATCCATTCTAATTCATTCGTACAATCCATTCTAATTCATTCGCACGATCCATTCTAATTCATTCGTATGATCCATTCTAATTCATTCCTACGATCTATTATAATTCATTCGCTCGAATGTATCCATTCTAATTCATTTATTCGATCCATTCTAATTCATTCGTACGATCCATTCAAATTCATTCGCTCGATCCATTCTAACTCATTCGTATGATCCATTCTAATTCATTCTCACGAATGTAACCTTTCTAATTCAATTGTATGATCCATTCTAATTCATTCGTATGATCCATTCTAATCCATTCGTACAATCCATTCGTACGATCCATTCTAATTCATTCTCACAAATGTAACCTTTCTAATTCATTTGTACGATCCATTCCAATTTATTCATACGATCCATTCTAATTCATTCGCACGATCCATTCTAATTCATTCGTACGATCCATTCTAATTCATTCGCACAATCCATTCTAATTCATTTCAACGATCCATTCTAATTCATTCGTATGATCCATTCTAACTCATTCGGAGGATCCATTCTAATTTATTCGTATGATCCATTCTAATTCATTCGCACGATCCATTCTAACTCATTCGCACGATCCATTCTTATTCAATCATACGATCCATTCTAATTCATTCGCACAATCCATTCTAATTCATTCGTACGATCCATTCTAATTAATTCGTATGATCCATTCTAACTCATTCGGTGGATCCATTCTAATTCATTCGTACGATCCATTCTAATTCATTAGCACGATCCATTCTAATTTATTCGTACGATCCATTCTAATTCATTCGTACGATCTATTCTAATTCATTTGTACGAATGTAACAATTCTAATTCATTCGTACGATTCATTCTAATTCATTCGTATGAGCTATTCTTATTCATTCGTATGATCCATTCTAATTCATTCGTACGATCCATTGTAATTCATTCATACAATCTGTACGATCCATTCTAATTCGTTCGTACGATCCATTCTAATTCATTCGGACGATCCATTCTAATTCATTCGCACGATCCATTCTAATTCATTCTTCTAATTTATTCCTATGATCTATTCTAATTCATTCGCTCGAATGTATCCATTCTAATTCATTCGTTCGATCCATTCTAATTCATTCGTACGATCCATTCCAATTCATTCGCACGATCCATTCTAATTCAATCGTACGAGCCATTCTAATTCATTCGCACGATCCATTCTAATTCATTTGCACGATCCATTCTAATTCATTCGTATGATCCATTCTAATTCATTCGTACGATCCATTCTAATTAATTTGTATGATGCATTCTAATCCATTCGTATGATCCATTCTAATTCATTCGTACGATCCATTCTAATTCATTCTCACAAATGTAACCTTTCTAATTCATTTGTACGATCCATTCTAATTCATTCGTACGATCCATTGTAATCCATTCGTACAATCCATTCTAATTCATTCGCACGAATGTAACCATTCTAATTCATTCGTACGATCCATTCTAATTCATTGCTATGATCCATTCTAATTCATTCGTAGGATCCATTCTAATTCATTGCTATGATCCATTCGTATTCATTCGTACGATCCGTTCTAATTCATTCGCTCGAATGTATCCATTCTAATTCATTCGTACGATCCA
Organism: Chamaelirium japonicum; assembly: GCA_947650365.1. Classification (NCBI taxonomy): domain Eukaryota; kingdom Viridiplantae; phylum Streptophyta; class Magnoliopsida; order Liliales; family Melanthiaceae; genus Chamaelirium; species Chamaelirium japonicum. The sequence continues at coordinate 63,123,143 of OX393555.1, read as the reverse complement.
TTCTAATTCGTTCATACGATCCATTCTAATTCGTTCGTACGATCCATTCTAATTCGTTCGTACGATCCATTCTAATTCATTCGCACGATCCATTCTAATTCATTTGTACGATCCATTTTAATTCATTCGCATGATCCATTCTAATTCATTCGTAAGATACATTCATGCGAATGAATTAGATTGGATCGTACGAATGAATTAGAATGGATCGTACGAATGAATTAGAATAGCTCATACGAATGAATTAGAATGAACTATACGAATGAATTAGAATGGATACATTCGTGCGAATGAATTAGAATAGATCGTATGAATGAATGAGAATGGATCGTACAATGAATTTGAATGGATCGTGCGAATGAATTTGAATGGATCATACGAATGAATTAGAATGGATCGTGCAAATGAATTAGAATAGATACATTCGAGCGAATGAATTAGAATGGATCGTACGAATGAATTAGAATGGATCATAGGAATGAATTAGAATGGATCGTGCAAATGAATTAGAATGGATACATTCGTGCGAATGAATTAGAATGGATCGTAGGAATGAATTAGAATGGATCGTACGAATGGTTTAGAATGGATCGTACGAATGGATTAGAATGGATCGTACGAATGAATTAGAATGGATCGTACAAATGAATTAGAAAGGTTACATTTGTGAGAATGAATTAGAATGGATCGTACGAATGAATTAGAATGGATCGTACGAACGAATTAGAATGGATCGTATGAATGAATTAGAATGGATCGTACGAATGAATTAGAATGGATCATATGAATGAATTAGAATGGTTACATTCGTGCGAATGAATTAGAATGGATCGTACGAATGGATTAGAATGGATCGTACGAATGGATTAGAACGCATTGTACGAATGAATTAGAATAGATACATTTGTGCGAATGAATTAGATTGCATCATACGAATGAATTAGAATGGATCGTACGAATGAATTAGAATGGATTCTACGAATGAATTAGAATGGATCATGCGAATGAATTAGAATGGATCGTACGAATGAATTAGAATTAATACATTCGAGCGAATGAATTAGAATGGATCGTACGAATGAATTAGAATGGATACATTCGTGCGAATGAATTAGAATGGATCGTACGAACGAATTAGAATGGATCGTATGAATGAATTAGAATGGATCGTAGGAATGAATTAGAATGGATCAACCGAATGAGTTAGAATGGATCATACGAACGAATTAGAATGGATCGTACGAATGAATTAGAATGGATACATTCGAGTGAATGAATTAGAATAGATCGTAGGAATGAATTAGAATGGATCATACGAATGAATTAGAATGGATCGTGCGAATGAATAAGAATGGATCGTACGAATGGATTAGAATGGATCGTACGAATGAATTAGAATGGATCGTACGAATGATTAGAATAGCTCATACGAATGAATTAGAATGAATCGTATGAATGAATTAGAATGGTTACATTCGTGCGAATGAATTAGAACAGATCATACGAATGAATTAGAATGGATCGTAGGAATGAATTAGAATGGATACATTTGTGCGAATGAATTAGAATGGATCGTATATTCGTGCAAATAAATTAGAATGGATCGTACAAATGAATTAGAATGGATCGTACGAATGAGTTAGAATGGATCATGCGAATGAATTAGAATGGTAATGAATTAGAATGGTTACATTCGTGCGAATGAATTAGAATAGATCTTACGAATGAATTCGAATGGATCGTGCGAATGAATTAGAATGGATCGTACGAATGAATTAAAATGGATCGTACGAATGAATTAGAATGGATCCACCGAATGAGTTAGAATGGATCATACGAATGAATTAGAATGGATCGAACGAATGAATTAGAATGGATTGTGCGAATGAATTATAATGGATTGTTTGAATAAATAAGAATGGATCGTACGAATGAATTAGAATGGATCGTGCGAATGAATTAGAATGAAACGTACGAATACATTAGAATGGATCGTACGATTGAATTAGAATGAATCGTATCATTCGTACGATCCATTCTAATTCATTTGTACGATCCATTCTAGTTCATTCGCACAAATATATCCATTCTAATTTATTCGTACGATCCATTCAAATTCAATCGTATGATCCATTCTAATTCATTCACACAAATGTATCCATTCTAATTCATTCGTACGATCCATTCTAATTTATTCATTCGATCTATTCTAATTCATTCGTACGATCCATTCTAATCCATTCGTACGATCAATTCTAATCCATTTGTTCAATCCATTCTATTTTATTCGTACGATCCATTCTAATTCATTCGCACGAATGTATCCATTCTAATGCATTCGTACGATCCATTCTAATTCATTCATACGATCCATTCTAATTCATTCATACGATCCATTCTAATTCATTCGTACGATCCATTCTATTTGATTTGTACGATCCATTCTAATTCATTCGCACAAATATATCCATTCTAATTTATTCGCATAAATGTATCCATTCTAATTCATTCGTACGATCCATTCTAATCCATTCGTTCGATCCATTCTAATCCATTCGTACGATCCATTCTAATCCATTCGTACGATCCATTCTAATTCATTCGCTCGAATGTATCCATTCTAATTCATTCGTACGATCGATTCTAATTCGTTCGTACGATACATTCTAATTCATTTGTACGATCTATTCTAATTCATTCGCACAAATGTATCCATTCTAATTTATTCGTACGATCCATTCAAATTCAATCGTATAATCCATTCTAATTCATTCACACAAATGTACCCATTCTAATTCATTCGTACGATCCATTCTAATTCATTCGTTTGATCCATTCTAATTCATTCGTACGATCCATTCTAATCCATTCGTACGATCCATTCGTACGATCCATTCTAATCCATTCGTACGATCCATTCTAATTCATTCGCTCAAATGTATCCATTCTAATTCATTCGTACGATCCATTCTAATTTGTTCATATGATCCATTCTAATTCGTTCATATGATCCATTCTAAAATGAGTTATCCATTCATACGAATGAATTAGAATGGATCGTACGAATGAATTAGAATGGATTGTGCGAAAGAATTAGAATGGATCGTATAAATGAATAAGAATGGATCGTACGAATGAATTTGAATGGATCGTATGAATGAATTAGAATGGATCGAATGAATGAATTAGAATGGATCGTACGAATAAATTAGAATGGATACATTTGTGCGAATGAATTAGAATGGATCATACGATTGAATTTGAATGGATCGTACGAATAAATTAGAATGGATACATTTGTGCGAATGAATTAGAACGGATCGTACAAATGAATTAGAATGGATCGTACGAACGAATTAGAATGGATCGTACGAATAAATTAGAATGGATACATTAGAGCGAATGAATTAGAATGGATCGTACGAATGGATTAGAATGGATCGTACGAATGGATTAGAATGGATCGAACGAATGAATTAGAATGGATCGTACGAATGAATTAGAATGGATACATTTGTGTGAATGAATTAGAATGGATGCATTTGTGCGAATGAATTAGAATGGATCGTACGAATGAATTAGAATGGATCGTACAAATGAATTAGAAAGGTTACATTCGTGAGAATGAATTAGAATGGATCATACGAATGAATTAGAATGGATCATGCGAATGAATTAGAATGGATCGTACGAATGAATTAGAATGGATCGTACAAATGAATTAGAAAGGTTACATTTGTGAGAATGAATTAGAATGGATCATACGAATGAATTAGAATGGATTGTACGAAGGGATTAGAATGGATCGTACAAATGAATTAGAATGGATCATACGAATGCATTAGAATGGATACATTCGTGCGAATGAATTAGAATGGATCGTACGAACGAATTAGAATGGATCATGCGAATGAATTAGAATGGATCGTACGAATGAATTAGAATGGATCGTGCGAATGAATTAGAGTGGATCGTACGAATGAATTAGAATGGATCGTGCGAACGAATTAGAATGAATCGTATGAAGGAATTAGAATGGATCGTGCGAATGAATTAGAATGGATCGTGCGAATGAATTAGAATGGATCGTACGAATGAATTAGAATGGATCGTACGAATGGATTAGAATGGATCGTACGAATGCATTAGAATGGATACATTCGTGCGAATGAATTAGAATGGATCGTACGAATGAATTAGAATGGATCGTACGAATGGATTAGACTGGATCGTACGAATAGATTAGAATGGATCGTGCAAATGAATTAGAATGGATCGTACGAATGAATTAGAATGGATCGTTCGAATGAATTTGAATGGATTGTACGAATGAATAAGAATGGATCATGCGAATGAATTAGAATAGATCGTGCGAATGAATTAGAATGGATCGTGCGAATGAATTAGAATGGATCGTACGAATGGATTAGAACGCATTGTACGAATGAATTAGACATTCGTACAATCCATTCTAATTCATTCGCACGATCCATTCTAATTCATTCGTATGATCCATTCTAATTCATTCGTATGATCCATTCTAATTCATTCATATGATCCATTCCAACTCATTCGCACAAATGTATCCATTTTAATTCATTCGTACGAGCCATTCTAATTCATTCGTATTTTCCATTCTAATCCATTCGTACGATCCATTCTAATCCATTTGTACGATTCATTCTAATTCATTCGTATGATCCATTCTAATTCATTCGCACGATCTATTCTAATTCATTCGCATGATCCATTCTTATTCATTCGCACGATCCATTCTAATTCATTCGTACGATCCATTGTAATTCATTCATACGATCTATTCTAATTCATTCGTTCGACCCATTCTAATTCATTCGCACGACCCACTCAAATTCATTCGCACGAGCCATTCTAATTCATTCATACGATCCATTCTAATTCGTTCGTACGATCCATTCTAATCCATTCGTACGATCCATTCAAATTCATTCACACGAATGTAACCTTTCTAATTCATTTGTACGATCCATTCTAATTCATTCGTACGATCCATTCTAATTCATTCGTACGATCCACTCTAATTCATTCGCACGAATGTAACCAATCAAATTCATTCGTACGATCCATTCTAATACATTCATACGATCCTATCTGATTCATTCATACGATCCATTCTAATTCATTCGTACGATCCATTCTAATTCATTCTCACAAATGTAACCTTTCTAATTCATTTGTACGATCCATTCTAATTCATTCCTACGATCCATTCTAATCCATTCGTACGATCCATTCTAATTCATTCATACGATCCAGTCTAATCCATTCGTACGATCCATTCTAATCCATTCTAATTCATTCGTACGATTCATTTGTACGATCTATTTTAATTCATTCGCACAATCCATTCTAGTTCATTTGTACGATCCATTCTAATTCATTCGCACGAATATATCCATTCTAATTCATTCATACAATCCATTCTAATTCATTCGCACGATCAATTCTAATTCATTCGTATGATCCATTCTAATTCATTCCTACGGTTTATTCTAATTCATTTGCTCGAATGAATCCATTCTAATTCATTCGTTCGATCCATTCTAATTAATTCGTAAGATCCATTCTAATTAATTCGTACGATCCATTCTAATTCATTCGTACGATCCATTCTAATTCATTCGTACGATCCATTCTAATTCATTCGCACAAATGTAACCATTCTAATTAATTTGTACGATCCATTCTAATTCATTCATACGATCCATTCTAATTCATTCGCACGAATGTAACCATTCTAATTCATTCGTACGATCCATTCTAATTCATTCCTACGATTCATTCTAATTCATTCGCACGAATGTATCCATTCTAATTCATTTGCACGATCCATTCTAATTCATTCCTATGATCCATTGTAATTCATTCGTACAATCCATTCTAATTCATTCGCTCGAATGTATCTTTTCTAATTCGTTCGTATGATCCATTCTAATTCATTCGTACGATCCATTCAAATCCATTCGTACGATCCATTCTAATTCATTCGCACGATCCATTCTAATTCACTCGCACAAATGTATCCATTCTAATTGATTCGCACAATCCATTCTAATTCATTCGCATGATCCATTCTAATTCATTCGTACGATTCATTCGTATGATCCATTCTAATTCATTCGCACAAATGTTTCCATTCTAATTCATTCGTACGATCCATTCTAATTTATTCGTACGAATGAAATAGAATGGATCGTACGAATGAATTAGAATGGATTGTACGAATGAATTAGAATGGATACATTCGAGCGAATGAATTAGAATGGATCGTACGATTGAATTAGAATGGATCGTGCGAATGAATTAAAATGGATCGTACAAATGAATTAGAATGGTTACATTCGTGAGAATGAATTAGAATGGATCGTACGAATGAATTAGAACGGTTATATTCGTGCGAACGAATTAGAATGGATCGTAAGAATGAGTTAGAATGGATCGTACGATTCATTCTAATTCATTTGCACGATTCATTCTAATTCATTCCTATGATCCATTATAATTCATTCCAACGATCCATTCTAATTCATTCGCAAAAATGTATCCATTCAAATTCATTCGTACGATCCATTCTAATTCACTTCACGAATGTAACCTTTCTAATTCATTTGTATTATCCATTCTAATTAATTCGTACGATCCATTCTAATCCATTCGTACGATCCATTCTAATCCATTCGTACGATCTATTCTAATCCATTCGTACGATCCATTCTAATTCATTCTCACAAATGTAACCTTTCTAATTCATTTGTACGATCCATTCTAATCCATTCGCACGATCTATTCTAATTCATTCGTACGATCCATTCTAATTCATTCCTACGATCCATTCTAATTCATTCGCACGAATGTACCAATTCTAATTCATTCGTACGATCCATTCAAATTCAATCGTATGTTCCATTCTAATTCATTCGCACAAATGTATCCATTTTAATTCGTTCGTACGATCCCTTCTAATTCATTCGCACGATCAATTCTAATTTATTCGCACGAATGTATCCAGTCTAATTCATTTGCACGATCCATTCTAATTCATTCCTATAATCCATTCTAATTCATTCGTACGATCCATTCTAATTCATTTGCTCGAATGTATCCATTCTAATTCATTCGTACAATCCATTCTTATTCATTCATACGATCCATTCTAGTTCATTCGTCCGATCCATTCTAATTCATTCGCACGAATGTATCCATTCTAATTCATTCGTACAATCCATTCTAATTCATTCGCACGATCCATTCTAATTCATTCCTATGATCCATTCTAATTCATTCCTACGATCTATTCTAATTTATTCGCTCGAATGTATCCATTCTAATTCATTCGTACGATCCATTCTAATCCATTCGTACGATCCATTCTAATCTATTTGTACGATCCATTCTAATCCATTCGTACGATCCATTCTAATTTATTCTCACAAATGTAACCTTTCTAATTCATTTGTACGATCCATTCTAATCCATTCGTACGATCCATTCTAATCCATTCATACGATCCATTCTAATTCATTCGCACGAATGTAACCATTCTAATTCATTCGTACGATCCATTCTAATTCATTCGTCCGATCCATTCTAATTCATTCACACGAATGTATCCATTCTAATTCATTCGTACAATCCATTCTAATTCATTCGTACGATCCATTCTAATCCATTCGTACGATCCATTCTAATCCATTCGTACGATCCATTCTAATTCATTCGTACGATCCATTCTAATTCGTTCATACGATCCATTCTAATTCATTCTCACGAATGTAACCTTTCTAATTCATTTGTACAATCTATTCTAATTCATTTGTACGATCCATTCTAATCCATTCATACGATCCATTCTAATTAGAATAGATCGTAGGAATGAATTAGAATAGATCGTAGGAATGAATTAGAATGGATCATATGAATCAATTAGAATGGATCGTACGTATGAATTATAATAGATTGTACGAATGAATTAGAATGGATACATTCGTGCGAATGAATTAGAATGGATCGTACGAATGAATTAGAATGGATCGTACGAATTAATTTGAATGGATTGTGCGAATGAATTAGAATGGATCGTATGAATGAATAAGAATGGATCATACGAATGAATTAGAATGGATCGTGCGAATGAATTAGAATGAATCGTACGAATGCTTTAGAATGGATCGTACGAATGAATTAGAATGAATCGTACGATCCATTCTAATTCATTCGTCCGATCCATTCTAATTCATTCGCACGAATGTATCCATTCTAATTCATTCCTATAATCCATTCTAATTCATTCGCACGATCCATTCTAATTCATTCCTATGATCCATTCTAATTCATTCCTACGATCTATTCTAATTTATTCGCTCGAATGTATCCATTCTAATTCATTCGTACGATCCATTCTAATCCATTCGTACGATCCATTCTAATCTATTTGTACGATCCATTCTAATCCATTCGTACGATCCATTCTAATTCATTCTCACAAATGTAACTTTTCTAATTCATTTGTACGATCCATTCTAATTCATTCGTACGATCCATTCTAATCCATTCGTACGATCCATTCTAATCCATTCGTACGATCCATTCTAATTCATTCGCACGAATGTAACCATTCTAATTCATTCGTACGATCCATTCTAATTCATTCGTCCGATCCATTCTAATTCATTCACACGAATGTATCCATTCTAATTCATTCGTACAATCCATTCTAATTCATTCGTATGATCCATTCTAATCCATTCGTACGATCCATTCTAATCCATTCGTACGATCCATTCTAATTCATTCGTACGTTCCATTCTAATTCGTTCATACGATCCATTCTAATTCATTCTCACGAATGTAACCTTTCTAATTCATTTGTACAATCTATTCTAATTCATTTGTACGATCCATTCTAATCCATTCATACGATCCATTCTAATTAGATTAGATCGTAGGAATGAATTTGAATAGATTGTAGGAATGAATTAGAATGAATTAGAATTAGAATGGATCCATTCAAATTCGTACGATCCATTCTTATTCATTCGTACGATCCATTCAAATCCATTCGTACGATCCATTCTAATCCATTCGTACGATCCATTCTAATCCATTAGTATGATCCATTCTAATGCATTCGTATGATTTATTGTAATTCATTCGTACGATCTAATTCCATTCGTACGATCCATTCTAATTCGCACAAATGTATCTATTTTAATTCATTCGTACGATCCATTGTAATTTATTCATACGATCCATTCTAATTCATTCGCACGATCCATTCTAATTCATTCGTACGATCCATTCTAATTCATTCACATGAATATATCTATTCTAATTCATTCGTATGATCCATTCTAATTTATTCGCACGATCTATTCTAATTCATTCGTACGATTCATTCTAATTCATTCGCATGATCCATTCTAATTCATTCGTACGATCCATTCTAATTCATTCGCACGAATGCATCCATTCTAATTCATTCGTGCAATCCTTTCTAATTCATTCGCACGAATGTATCCATTCTAGTTCATTCGTACGCTCCATTCTAATTCATTCGTACGCTCCATTCTTATTCATCACACAAATGTATCCATTCTAATTCATTTGTACGATCCATTCTAATTCATTCATACAATCCATTCTAATTCATTCGTACGATCTATTCTAATTCATTCGCACAAATGTATCCATTCTAATTCATTCGTACGGTCCATTCTAATTCATTCGCACGATCCATTCTAATTCATTCGTACGATCCATTCTAATTCATTCGTACGATCCATTCTAATTCATTCGTACGATCTATTCTAATTCATTCTCACGAATGTATCCATTCTAATGCATTCGTACGATCCATTCAAATTCATTCGTACGATCCATTCTAATCCTTTCGTACGATCCATTCTAATTCATTCGCACGATCCATTCTAATTCATTCGCACGGATGTAACCATTCTAATACATTCGTACGATCCATTCTAATCCATTCGTACGATCCATTCTAATCCATTCGTACGATCCATTCTAATCCATTCGTACGATCCATTCTAATTCATTCGTACGAATGTAACCATTCTAATACATTCGTACGATCCATTCTAATTCATTCCTACGATCCATTCTAATTCATTCGCACGAATGTATCCATTCTAATTCATTTGCACGATCCATTCTAATACATTCCTATGATCCATTCTAATTCATTCCTACGATCCATTCTAATTCATTCGCTCGAATGTATCCATTCTAATTCATTCGTGCGATCCATTCTAATTCGTTCATACGATCCATTCTAATTCGTTCGTACGATCCATTCTAATTCGTTCGTACGATCCATTCTAATTCATTCGCACGATCCATTCTAATTCATTTGTACGATCCATTTTAATTCATTCACATGATCCATTCTAATTCATTTGTATGATACATTCGTGCGAATGAATTAGAATGGATCGTACGAATGAATTAGAATGGATCGTACGAATGAATTAGAATAGATCGTGCGAATAAATTAGAATGGATCATACGAATGAATTAGAATAGATATATTTATGCGAATGAATTAGAATGGATCGTACGAATGAATTAGAATGGATCGTGCAAATGAATTAGAATGGATCGTATGAATAAATTAGAATGGATCGTACGAATGAATTAGAATAGATACATTTGTGCGAATGAATTAGAATGGATCATGCGATTGAATTTGAATGAATTGTACGAATAAATTAGAATGGATACATTTGTGCGATGAATAAGAATGGAGCGATCCATTTTAATTCATTCGCATGATCCATTCTAATTCAATCGTATGATACATTCATACGACTGAATTAGAATGGATTGTACGAATGAATTAGAATTGATCATACGAATGAATTAGAATGGATCGTACGAATGAATTAGAATGGATCGTGCGAATGAATTAGAATGGATCGTACGAATGAATTAGAATGGACATATTTGAACAAATAAATAAGAATGGATCATACGAATGAATTAGAATGGACCGTACGAATGAATTAGAATGGATCGTGCGAATGAATTAGAATCGATCATACGAATGAATTAGAATGGATCGTACAAATGAATTAGATCGTACGAATGAATTAGAATGGATCGTACGAATAAATTAAAATGGATACATTCATACGACTGAATTAGAATGGATGGTGCGAATTAATTAGAATGGATCATACGAATGAATTTGAATGGATACATTTGTGCGAATGAATCTGAATGGATTGTATGAATGAATTACAATGGATCGTACGAATGAATTAGAATAGATACATTCAAGCGAATGAATTAGAATGGATCGTACGAATGAATTTGAATGGATCATAGGAATGAATTAGAATGGATCGTGCAAATGAATTAGAATGGATACATTTGTGCGAATGAATTAGAATGGATCGTAGGAATGAATTAGAATGGATCGTACGAATGAATTAGAATGGTTACATTCGTGCGAATAAATTAGAATGGATCGTATGAATGGATTAGAATGGATCGTTCGAATGGATTAGAATGGATCGTACGAATGAATTAGAATGGATCGTACAAATGAATTAGAAAGGTTACATTTGTGAGAATGAATTAGAATGGATCGTACGAATGGATTAGAATGGATCGTACGAATGGATTAGAATGGATCATACGAATGGATTAGAATGGATCGTACGAATAAATTAGAATGGATCTTACGAATAAATTAGAATGGATCATACAAATGAATTTGAAAGGTTACATTCGTGAGAATGAATTAGAATGGATCGTAAGAATGAATTAGAATGGATAATGCGAATGAATTTGAATGGATCGTACGAAAGAATTAGAATGGATCGAACGAAGGAATTAGAATGGATACATTCGAGCGAATGAATTAGAATAGATCGTAGGAACGAATTAGAATGGACCATACGAATGAATTAGAATGGATCGTACGAACGAATTAGAATGTATCGTACGAACGAATTAGAATGGATCGTATGAACGAATTAGAATGGATCATACGAATGAATTAGAATGGATATATTCGAGCGAATGAATTAGAATGGATCGTACGAGTGAATTAGAATGGATCATAGGAATGAATTATAATGGATCGTTCAAATGAATTAGAATGGATACATTCGTGCGAATGAATTAGAATGGATCGTACGAATGAATTAGAATGGATATATTCGTGTGAATGAATTAGAATGGATCGTACGAATGGATTAGAATGGATCATAGGAATGAATTAGAATGGATTATACGAATAAATTAGAATGGATCGTATGAATGAATAAGAATGGATCATACGAATGAATTAGAATGGATCGTTCGAATGAATTAGAATGAATCGTAGGAATGCATTAGAATGGATCGTACGAATGAACTAGAATGGATACATTTGTGCGAATGAATTAGAATGGATCGTGCGAATGACTTAGAATAGATATATTCGTGCGAATGAATTAGAATGGATTGTGCGAATGAATTAGAATGGATCGTACGAATGGATTAGAATGGATCGTACGAATGGATTAGAATGGATCATACGAATGAATTAGAATGGATCAAGCGAATGAATTTGAATGGATCGTACGAATGAATTAGAATGGATCGAACGAATGAATTAGAATGGATACATTCGAGCGAATGAATTAGAATAGATCGTAGGAATGAATTAGAATGCATCATACGAATGAATTAGAATGGATCGTGCGAATGAATTAGAATGGATTGTACGAATGAATTAGAATGGATACATTCGAGCGAATTAATTAGAATAGATCGTAGGAATGAATTAGAATGGATCATTCGAATGAACTAGAATGGATCGTGCGAATGAATTAGAATGGATTGTACGAATGAATTAGAATGGATACATTCGTGCGATTGAATTAGAATGGATCATACGAATGAATTAGAATTGATTGTGCGAATGAATTAGAATGGATACATTCTTGCGAATGAATTTGAATGGATCGTACGAATGGATCGTACGACTGAATTAGAATGGTTATATTCATGCAAATGAATTAGAATAGATCATACGAATAAATTAGAGTGGATACATTCGTGCGAATGAATTAGAATGGATCGTACAAATGAATTAGAATGGATCGTACGAATGAATTATAATGGATATATTTATGCGAATGAATTAGAATGGATCGAACGAATGAATTAGAATGGATATATTCGTGCGAATGAATTAGAATAGATCGTATGAATGAATTAGAATGGATCGTACGAATGAATTAGAATGGATCGTGCGAATGAATTTGAATGGATCGTGCGAATGAATTAGAATGGATCATACGAATGAATTAGAATGGATCGTACGAATGAATTAGAATGGATACATTCGTGTGAATAAATTAGAATAGATCGTACGAATGAATTAGACTGGATCGTACGAATAAATTAGAATGGATACATTCATACGAATGAATTAGAATGGATCATAGGAATGATTTAGAATGGATCGTGCAAATGAATTAGAATGGATACATTCGTGCGAATGAATTAGAATGGATCGTATGAATGAATTAGAATGGATCGCATGAATGAATTAGAATGGTTACATTCGTACGAATGAATTAGAATGGATCGTACGAATGGATTAGAATGGATCGTACGAATGGATTAGAATGGATCGTGCGAATGAATTAGAATGGATCGTACAAATGAATTAGAAATGTTACATTTCCGAGAATGAATTAGAATGGATCGTACGAATGAATTAGAATGGATCGTACGAATGGATTAGAATGGATCATACGAATGAATTAGAATGGATCATACAAATGAATTAGAATGGATACAATTGTGCGAATGAATTAGAATGGATCGTACGAATGGATTAGAATGGATGGTACGAATGGATTAGAATGGATCGTACGAATGGATTAGAATAGATCGTACGAATGAATTAGAATGAATCATACAAATGAATTAGAAAGTTTACATTTCTGAGAATGAATTAGAATGGATCGTACGAATGAATTAGAATGGAACGTACGAATGGATTAGAATGGATCGTACGAATGGATTAGAATGGATCGTACGAATGAATTAGAATAAATCATACAAATGAATTAGAATGGATACATTTGTGCGAATGAATTAGAATGGATCGTACGAATGAATTAGAATGGATCGTGCGAATGAATTAGAATGGATCGTGCGAATGAATTAGAATGGATCGTACGAATGAATTAGAATGGAAACATTTGTGCGAATGAGTTTGAATGGGTCATACGAATGAATTAAAATGGATCGTACGAATGAATTATAATGGATCGTACGAATGAATTAGAATGGATCGTATGAATGAATTAGAATGGATCGTGCGAATGAATTAGAATGGATCGTACGAACAAATTAGAATGGATCGTACGAACTAATTAGAATGGATCGTATGAATGAATTAGAATCGATCGTACGAATGGATTAGAATGGATCGTACGAATGGATCATGCGAATGAATTAGAATGGATCGTACAAATGAATTAGAATGGATTGTACGAATGAATTAGAATGGATCGTACGAATGAATTAGAATGGATCGTGCAAATGAATTAGAATGGATACATTCGTGCGAATGAATTAGAATGGATCGTAGGAATGAATTAGAATGGATCGTACGAATGAATTAGAATGGTTACATTCGTGCGAATGAATTAGAATGGATCGTACGAATGGATTAGAATGGATCGTACGAATGGATTAGAATGGATCGTATGAATGAATTAGAATGGATCGTACAAATGAATTAGAAAGGTTACATTTGTGAGAATGAATTAGAATGGATCGTACGAATGAATTAGAATGGATCGTACGAACGGATTAGAATGGATCGTATGAATGGATTAGAATGGATCGTACGAATGAATTAGAATGGATCATACAAATGAATTAGAAAGGTTACATTCGCTATAATGAATTAGAATGGATCGTACGAATGAATTAGAATGGATCATAGGAATGAATTAGAATGGATCGTGCAAATGAATTAGAATGGATACATTCGTGCGAATGAATTAGAATGGATCGTAGGAATGAATTAGAATGGATCGCACGAATGAATTAGAACGGTTACATTCGTGCGAATGAATTAGAATGGATCGTACGAATGGATTAGAATGGATCGTACGAATGGATTAGAATGGATCGTACGAATGAATTAGAATGGATCGTACAAATGAATTAGAAAGGTTACATTTCTGAGAATGAATTAGAATGGATCGTACGAATGAATTAGAATTGATCGTACGAATGGATTAGAATGGATCGTACGAATGGATTAGAATGGATCGTACGAATGGATTAGAATGGATCATACAAATGAATTAGAAAGGTTATATTCGTGAGAATGAATTAGAATGGTTCGTACGAATGAATTAGAATGGATTATGCGAATGAATTTGAATGGATCGTATGAATGAATTAGAATGGATCGAACGAATGGATTAGAATGGATAGTACGAACGAATTAGAATGGATCGTATGAACGAATTAGAATGGATCGTACGAATGAATTAGAATGGACACATTCGAGTGAATGAATTAGAATGGATCGTACGAATGAATTAAAATGGATGATAGGAATGAATTAGAATGGATCGTGCAAATGAATTAGAATGGATATATTCGTGCGAATGAATTAGAATGGATCGTGCGAATGAATTAGAATGGATCGTACGAAGGAATTAGAATGGATATATTTGAACGAATAAATTAGAATGGATCATACGAATGAATTAGAATGGATCGTACGAATGAATTAGAATGGATCGTGCGAATGAATTAGAATCGATCGTACGAATGAATTAGAATGGATCGTACGAATGAATTAGATCGTACGAATGAATTCGAATGGATCGTACGAATGAATTAGAATGGATCGTACGAATGAATTAGAATGGATCATGCAAATGAATTTGAATGGATCGTACGAATGAATTAGAATGGATCGAACGAATGAATTAGAATGGATACATTCGAGCGAATGAATTAGAATAGATCATAGGAATGAATTCGAATGGATCATACGAATGAATTAGAATGAATCGTGTGAATGAATTAGAATGGATTGTACGAATGAATTAGAACAGATACATTCGTGGGAATGAATTAGAATGGATCGGACGAATGAATTAGAATGGATCGTACGAATGAATTAGAATGGATCGTGCGAATGAATTAGAATGAATCGTACGAATGCATTAGAATGCATACATTCGTGCGAATGAATTAGAATGGATCGTACGAATGAATTAGAATGGATTATAGGAATGAATTAGAATAGATCGTGCAAATGAATTAGAATGGATACATTCGTGCGAATGAATTAGAATGGATCATAGGAATGAATTAGAATGGATCGTACGAATGAATTAGAATGGATCGTACGAATGGATTAGAATGGATCGTACGAATGAATTAGAATGGATCATACAAATGAATTAGAAAGGTTATATTCATAATCCATTCTAACTCATTCGTACGATCCATTCTAATTCATTTGTACGATCCATTCTAATTCATTCGTACGATCCATTCTAATCCATTCGTACGATCCATTCTAATTCATTTGCACGATCCATTCTAATTCATTCCGATGATCCATTTTAATTCGTTCGTACGATCCATTCTAATTCATTCGCTCGAATGTATCCATTCTAATTCATTCGTACGATCCATTCTAATTCGTTCGTACGATCCATTCTAATTCATTCGTACGATCCATTCTAATCCATTCGTACGATCCATTCTAATTCATTCGTACAAATGAATTAGAATGGATCGTATGAATGAATAAGAATGGATCGTATGAATGAATTAGAATGGATCGTGCGAATGAATTAGAAAGAATCGTACGAATGAATTAGAATGGATACATTCGAGCGAATGAATTAGATCGGATCGTACGAATGAATTAGAATGGATCATAGGAATGAATTAGAATGGATCGTGCAAATGAATTAGAATGGATACATTCGTGCGAATGAATTAGAATGGATCGTAGGAATGAATTAGAATGGATCGTACGAATGAATTAGAATGGTTACATTCTTGCGAATGAATTAGAATGGATCGTACGAATGAATTAGAATGGATCGTACGAATGAATAAGAATGGATCGTATGATCCATTCTAATTCATTCGTATGATCAATTCTAATTCATTCGCACGATCCATTCTAATTCATTCGTACGATCCATTCTAATTCATTCCCATGAATGTAACCATTCTAATTCATTCGTACGATCCATTCTAATTCATTCCTACGATCCATTCTAATTCATTCGCACGAATGTATCCATTGTAATTCATTCCTACGATCTATTCTAATTCATTCCTATGATCTATTCTAATTAATTCGTACGATCCGATCTAATTCATTCGCTCGAATGTGTCCATTCTAATTCATTCGTACAATTCATTCTAATTCATTCGCACGATCCATTCTAATTCATTCATACGATCCATTCTAATTCATTCGTACGATCCATTCTAATTCATTCGTACAATCTATTCAAATTCATTCATACGATGCGATCTAATTCATTCGCAAAAATGTATCTATTCTAATTCATTCGTACAATGCGTTCCAATCCATTCGTACGATCCATTCTAATCCATTCGTACGATCCATTCTAATTCATTCGCACGAATGTAACCATTCTAATTCATTCATATGATACATTCTAATTTATTCGTACGATCCATTCTAATTCATTCGTCCGATCCATTCTAATTCATTCGCACGAATGTATCCATTCTAATTCATTCGTACGATCCATTCTAATTCAGTCGTATGAATGTATCCATTTTAATTTATTTGTACAATCCATTCTAATTCATTCGTACGATCTAATTCATTCGTACGATCCATTCTAATTCATTCGTACGACAGATTCTAATTCATTCGCACGATCCATTCTAATTAATTCGTACGATCCATTCTAATTCATTCGTATGATCCATTCTAATTTATTCGTTCTAATATATCCATTCTAATTCATTCGTACGATCCATTCTAATTCATTCGCACGATCCATTCTAATTCATTCGTACGATCCATTCTAATTCATTCGTACGATCCATTCTAATTCATTCGTACAATCCATTCTAATTCAGTCGT
Source organism: Chamaelirium japonicum (assembly GCA_947650365.1). Classification (NCBI taxonomy): domain Eukaryota; kingdom Viridiplantae; phylum Streptophyta; class Magnoliopsida; order Liliales; family Melanthiaceae; genus Chamaelirium; species Chamaelirium japonicum. The sequence continues at coordinate 63,104,962 of OX393555.1, read as the reverse complement.
ATGAATGTATCCATTTTAATTCATTCGTACGATCCATTCTAATTCATTCATACGATCTAATTCATTCGTACGATCCATTCTAATTCATTCGTACGATCGATTCGAATTCATTCGCACGATCCATTCTAATTCATTCGTACGATCCATTCTAATTCATTCGTATGATCCATTCTAATTTATTCGTTCAAATATAGCCATTCTAATTCATTCGTACGATCCATTCTAATTCATTCGCACCATTCATTCTAATTCATTCGTGCAATCCATTCTAATACATTCGTATGATCAATTCTAATTCATTCGCACGATCCATTCTAATTCATTTGTATGATCTATTCTAATTCATTCGTACCATCCATTCTAATTCATTCGCACGAATGTATCCATTCTAATTCATTCGTACGATCCATTCTAATTCATTCGCACTATCCATTCTAATTCATTCGTACGATTCATTCTAATTCATTTGTTAGAATGAATTCGAATGAATTAGAATGGATCGTACGAATGAATTAGAATGAATTAGAATGAATCGTACGAATGAATTAGAAAGGTTACATTTGTTAGAATGAATTAGAATGGATTTTACGAATGAATTAGAATGGATCATATGAATGGATTAGAATGGATCATACGAATGGATTAGAATGGATCGTACGAATGGATTAGAATTGATCGTACGAATGGATTAGAATGGATCATACAAATGAATTAGAAAGGTTACATTCGTGAGAATGAATTAGAATGGATTGTATTAATGAATTAGAATGGATCATGCGAATGAATTTGAATGGATCGTACGAATGAATTAGAATGGATCGAACAAATGAATTAGAATGGATACATTCGAGCGAATGAATTAGAATAGATCGTAGGAATGAATTAGAATGGATCATACGAATGAATTAGAATGGATAATGCGAATGAATTTGAATGGATTGTACGAATGAATTAGAATGGATACATTCGTGCGAATGAATTAGAATGGATCGGACGAATGAATTAGAATGGATCATACGATTCATTCTAATTCATTCGTACGATCCATTCTAATTCATTCGTACGATTCATTCTAATTCATTCGCACGATCCATTCTAATTCATTCGTATGATCCATTCTAATTTATTTGCAGGAATATACGATCCATTCTAATTTATTCGCAAGAATGTATCCATTCTAATTCATTCGTACAATCCATTCTAATTTATTCGTACAAATGTATCCATTCTAATTCATTTGTACGATCCATTCTAATTCATTCGTACGATTCATTCTAATTCATTCGCACGATCCATTCTAATTCATTCGTACGATCCATTCTAATTCATTCGCACGAATGTATCCATTCTAATTCATTCGTACAATCCATTCTAATTCATTCGCACGATCCATTCTAATTCATTCGTATGATCCATTCTAATTCTTTCAATGAATTAGAATGGATACATTCGTGCCAATGAATTAGAATGGATCGGACGAATGAATTAGAATGGATCGTATGATTCATTCTAATTCGTTCGTATGATCCATTCTAATTCATTCGTATAATCCATTCTAACTCATTCGGTGGATCCATTCTAATTCATTCGTACGATCCATTCTAATTCATTCGCACTATTCATTCTAATTCATTCGCACGATCCATTCTAATTCCTTCGTACGATCCATTCTAATTCATTCGCACGATCCATTCTAATTCATTCGTACGATCCATTCTAATTCATTTGTACGATCCATTCTAATTCATTTGTACAATACGTTGTAATCCATTCGTACGATCCATTCTAATTCATTCCTATGATCCATTCTAATTCATTCGTACGATCCATTCTAATTCATTCGCTCGAATGTATCCATTCTAATTTATTCGAACGATCCATTCTAATTCGTTCATACGATCCATTCTAATTCGTTCATACGAATGTATCCATTCTAATTCATTCGCACGATCCATTCTAATCCATTCGTACGATCCATTCTAATTCATTCGTACAAATGAATTGGAATGGATCGTTTGAATGAATAAGAATGGATCGTACGAATGAATTAGAATGGATCGTGCGAATGAATTAGAATGAATCGTACGAATGCATTAGAATGGATACATTCGTGCGAATGAATTAGAATGGATCGTACGAATGAATTAGAATGGAACATACAAATCAATTAGAAAGGTTACATTTGTGAGAATGAATTAGAATGGATCGTACGAATGAATTAGAATGGATCATGCGAATGAATTAGAATGGATCGTACGAATGAATTAGAATGGATCATGCGAATGAATTAGAATGGATCGTACGAATGAATTAGAATGGATCGAACTAATGAATTAGAATGGATACATTCGAGCGCATGAATTAGAATGGATCGTATGAATGAATTAGAATGGATCGTACGAATGGATTAGAATGGATCGTACGAATGGATTAGAATGGATCGTACGAATGGATTAGAATGGATCGTGCGAATGAATTAGAATGGATCGTACGAATGAATTAGAATAGATCGTGCGAATGAATTAGAATGAATCCATTCTAATTCATTCACACGAATGTATCCATTCTAATGCATTCGTACGATCCATTCTTATTCATTCATACGATCCATTCTTATTCATTCGCACAATCCATTCTAATTCATTCGTACGATCCATTCTTATTCATTCATATAATCCATTCTAACTCATTCGGTGGATCCATTCTAATTCATTCGTACGATCCATTCTAATTCATTCGCAGGATCCATTCTAATTTATTCGTACGGTCCATTTTAATTTATTCGTATGATCTATTCTAATTCATTCGCACAAATGTAACCATTCTAGTTCATTCGTACGATTCATTCTAATTCATTCATATGAGCTATTCTAATTCATTCGTATGATCCATTCTAATTCATTCATACGATCCATTGTAATTCATTCATACAATCCATTCTGATTCATTCGCACAAATGTATCCATTCAAATTCATTCGTATGATCCATTCTAATTAATTCGGACGATCCATTCTAATTCAGTCGTATGAATGTATCCATTTTAATTCATTCGTACGATCCATTCTAATTCATTCGTACGATCTAATTTATTTGTACGATCCATTCTAATTCATTCGTATGATCGATTCTAATTCATTCGCACGATCCTTTCTAATTCATTCGTACGATCCATTCTAATTCATTTGTTCAAATATATCCATTCTAATTCATTCATACGATCCATTCTAATTCATTCGCACGATCCATTCTAATTCATTCGCACGAATGTATCCATTCTAATTCATTTGCATGATCCATTCTAATTCATTCGTACGATCCATTCTTATTCATTCATACGATCCATTCTAATTCATTCGCACAATCCATTCTAATTCATTCGTACGATCCATTCTAATTCATTTGTACGAATGAATTAGAATGGATCGTACGAATGGATTAAAATGGATCGTACGAATGGATTAGAATGGATCGTACGAACGAATTAGAATGGATCGTACGAACGAATTAGAATGGACCGTATAAACGAATTAGAATGGATCGTACGAATGAATTAGAATGGATACATTCGAGCGAATGAATTATAATGGATCGTACAAATGAATTAGAATGGATCGTACGAATGAATTAGAATGGATAGTGCGAATGAATTAGAATGGATCGTATGAATGAATTAGAATGGATGGTACGAATGAATTAGAATAGATCGTGTGAATGAATTAGAATGGATCGTACGAAAGAATTAGAATGGATCGTACGAATTAATTATAATGGATCATACGAATGAATTAGAATCAATCGTGCGAATGAATTAGAATGGATCGTACGAATGAATTAGCATGGATACATTTGTGCGATGAATAAGAATGGAGCGTACGAATGAATTAGAATGGAGCTTACGAATGAACTAGAATGGATACATTCATGCGAATGAATTAGAATGGATCATATGAAAGAATTAGAATGGATCGTGCGAATGAATTAGAATGGATCGTGCGAATGAATTAGAATGGATCGTACGAACGAATTAGAATGGATCGTACGAACGAATTAGAATGGATCATATGAACAAATTAGAATGGATCGTACGAATGAATTAGAATGGATCGAACGAATGGATTAGAATGGATTGTGCGAATGAATTAGAATGGATCATATGAATGAATAAGAATGGATCGTATGAATGAATTAGAATGGATCGTGCAAATGAATTAGAATGGATATATTCGTGCAAATGATCCATTCTAATTCATTCGTACGATCCATTCTAATTCATTCCTACGATCCATTCTAATTCATTCGCACGAATGTATCCATTCTAATTAATTCGTACGATCCATTCTAATTCATTCGTATGATCCATTCTTATTCATTCGCACGATCCAGTCTAATTGATTCACACGATCCATTCTAATTCATTCGCACGATCCATTCTAATTCATTCGTACGATCCATTCTAATTCATTCGTACGATCTATTCTAATTCATTCGCACGAATGTAACCATTCTAATTCATTCGTACGATTCATTCTAATTCATTCGTATGAGCTATTCTAATTCATTCGTACGATCCATTCTAATTCATTCGTACGATCCATTCTAATTCATTCGTACAATCCATTCAGATTCATTCGCACAAATATATCCATTCAAATTTATTCGTACGATCCATTCTAATTAATTCGCACGATCCATTCTAATTCAGTCGTATGAATGTATCCATTTTAATTCATTCGTACGGTCCATTCTAATTCATTCGTATGATCTAATTCATTCGTACGATCGATTCTAATTCATTCGTACGATCGATTCTAATTCATTCGCACAATCCATTCTAATTTATTCATACAATCCATTCAGATTCATTCGCACAAATGTATCCATTCAAATTCATTCGTACGATCCATTCTAATTCATTCGTATGATCCATTCTAATTCATTCGTACGATCCATTCCATTAGCACGATCCATTCTAATTCATTCGTACGATCCATTCTAATTCATTCGCTCGAATGTATCCATTCTAATTCATTCGTACGATCCATTCTAATTCATTCGTACGATCCATTCTAATCCATTTGTATGATCAATTCTAATTCATTCGCACGATCCATTCAAATTCATTCTCACGAATGTAACCTTTCTAATTCATTTGTATGATCCATTCTAATCCATTCGTACGATCCATTCTAATCCATTCGTACGATCCACTCTAATCCATTCGTACGATCCATTCTAATTCATTCGCTCGAATATATCCATTCTAATTCATTCGTACGATCCATTCTAATCCATTCGTACGATCCATTCTAAACCATTCGTACGATCCATTCTAATTCATTCGCACGAATGTAACCATTCTAATTCATTCCTACGATCCATTCTAATTCATTCCTACGATCCATTCTAATTCATTCGTATGATCAATTCTAATTCATTCGCACGATCCATTCTAATTCATTCGTACGATCCATTCAAATTCATTTGCACGAATGTAACCATTCTAATTCATTCGCATGATCCATTCTAATTCATTCGCATGATACATTCTAATTCATTCGCACAAATGTAACCATTCTAATTCATTCGCTGGATCCATGCTAATTCATTCGTACGATCCATTCTAATTCATTCTCACGAATGTAACCTTTCTAATTCATTTGTATGATCCATTCTAATTCATTCGTACGATCCATTCTAATCCATTCGTATGATCCATTCTAATTCATTCGTACGATCCATTCTAATCCATTCGTACGATCCATTCTAATTCAATCGCTCGAATGTATCCATTCTAATTCATTCGTACGATCCATTCTAATTCATTCGTACGATCCATTCTAATCTATTCGTACGATCCATTCTAATTCATTCATACAATGCGTTCTAATCCATTCGTACGATCCATTCTAATTCATTCATACGATACATTCTAATTATTTTGTACGATCCATTCTAATTCATTCGTACGATCCATTCTGATTCATTCGTACGATCCATTCTAATCCATTCTAATTCATTCGCTCGAATGTATCCATTCTAATTCATTCGTACGATCCATTCTTATTCATTCATACGACCCATTCCAATTCATTCGCACGATCCATTCTAATCCATTCATACGATCCATTATAGTTCATTCGTACGATCCATTCAAATTCATTCGCATGATCCATTCTAATTCATTCGCACGATCCATTCTAATTCGTTCGTATGATCCATTCTAATTCATTCGTATGATCCATTCTAATTCATTTGTACGAATGGATCCATTCTAATTCATTAGTACGATCCATTCTAATTAATTCTTACATTCCATTCTTATTTCATTCGCACGAATGTATCCATTCTAATTCATTCGCACAATCCATTCTAATTCATTCATACGATCCATTCTAATCCATTCGTACGATCCATTCTAATCCATTCGTACGATCCATTCTAATTCATATGCACAATGGTATCCATTCTAATTCATTCGTACGATCTATTCTAATTCATTCGCTCGAATGTATCCATTCTAATTCATTCGTTTGAATAGATACATTCATGCGAATGAATTAGAATGGATCGTACGAATGAATTAGAATGGATCGTGCGAATGAATTAGAATTGATCATACGAATGAATTAGAATAGATCGTACGAATGAATTAGAATGGATCGTACGAATGAATTTGAATACATACATTCGTGCGAATGAATTAGAATGGATCGTACGAATGGATTAGAATGGATCGTACGAATGGATTTGAACGCATTGTACGAATGAATTAGAATAGATACATTTGTGCGAATGAATTAGATTGCATTGTACGAATGAATTTTAATGGATTGTAATGAATTAGAATGGATATATTTGAATGTATCCATTCTAATTCGTTCGTACGATTCTTTCATTCGTATGAGCTATTCTAATTCATTCGTACGATCCATTCTAATTCATTCGTACGATCCATTCTTATCCATTCGTACGATCCATTCTAATTCATTCGTACAATGCGTTGTAATCCATTCGTACGATCCATTCTAATTCATTCGTACGATCCATTCTAATTCATTTGTACGAATGGATCCATTCTAATTCATTAGTATGATCCATTCTAATTCATTCTTACATTCCATTCTAATTCATTCGCACAAATGTATCCATTCTAATTCATTCGCACAATCCATTCTAATTCATTCGTACGATCCATTCTAATCCATTCGTACGATCCATTCTAATTCATTCGCACGAATGTAACCATTCTAATTCATTCGTACGATCCATTCTAATTCATTCCTACGATCCATTCTAATTCATTCGCACGAATGTATACATTCTAATTCATTTGTATGATCCATTCTAATTCATTCAGACGATCCATTTTTATTCATTCGCACGATCCATTCTAATTCGTTCGTATGATCCATTCTAATTCATTCGTACGATCCATTCTAATTCATTTGCATGAATGTATCCATTCTAATTCATTCGTACGATCCATTCCAGTTCATTCGTATGATCCATTCTAATTCATTCATGCAATCCATTCTAATTCATTCATACGATCCATTCTAACTCATTCTCACAAATGTAACCTTTCTAATTCATTTGTACGATCCATTCTAATTCATTCGTATGATCTATTCTAATTCATTCGCTCGAATGTATCCATTCTAATTCATTCGTACGATCCATTCTAGTTCATTCACACGAATATAACCATTCTTATTCATTCGTACGATCCATTCTAATTCATTCATACAATCCATTCTAATTCATTCGCACGAATGTATCCATTCTAATTCATTCGTATGATCCATTCTAATCCATTCGTACGATCTATTCTAATCCATTCGTACGATTCATTCTAATTCATTCGTACGATCCATTCTAATTCATTCTTACAAATGTAACCTTTCTAATTCATTTGTACGATCCATTCTAATTCATTCGTACGATCCATTCTAATCCATTTGTACGATCCATTCCAATCCATTTGTACGATCCATTCTAATTCATTCGTTTGATCCATTCTAATTCATTCGTACGATCCATTCTAATTCATTTGCATGAATGTATCCATTCTAATTCATTCGTACGATCCATTATAATTCATTCGCACGATCCATTCTAATTCATTCGCACGAATGTATCCATTCTAATTCATTTGCACGATCCATTCTAATTCATTCCTATGATCCATTCTAATTTATTCGTATGATACATTCATACGACTGAATTAGAATGGATTGTACGAATGAATTAGAATGAATCGTACGAATGTATTAGAATGGATCGTACGAATGAATTAGAATGAATCGTACGAATGAATTAGAATGGTTACATTCGAGCGAATGAATTAGAATGGATCGTACGAATGAATTAGAATGGATCATACGAATGAATTAGAATGGATCGTACGAATGAATTAGAATGGATCGTGCGAATGAATTAGATTGCATCGTACGATCCATTCAAATTCATTCGTACGATGCAATCTAATTCATTCGCACAAATGTATCTATTCTATATCATTCGTACAATACGTTCTAATCCATTTGTACGATCCATTCCAATCCATTTGTACGATCCATTCTAATTCATTCGTTTGATCCATTCTAATTCATTCGTACGATCCATTCTAATTCATTTGCATGAATGTATCCATTCTAATTCATTCGTACGATCCATTATAATTCATTCGCACGATCCATTCTAATTCATTCGCACGAATGTATCCATTCTAATTCATTTGCACGATCCATTCTAATTCATTCCTATTGTTGGGGGTAGCTAAAGACCGCATATCCATATAGTTTCCTAAACACCTTGTGAGCTCGCCAAATCATAAACTGGGAGCGAGATCCACATTGGGCTATTTGGGGACTTGTATCCAAGTGCAGGAGCTTGCCCCCTCAGCTCGCAAGGAGCTCGCCACCTCCCAGCTCACCAGGAGCACGCCCACGGCTCGCCAGGAGCGCGCCGCCAACTCGCTAGGAGCTCGCCCCAGCTCACCAGGAGCTCACCCACAGCTCGCCAAGAGCTCGCCCCCCCTAGCTCGCCAGGAGCTCGCCCTCTCGCAGATCGCAAGGAGCTTGTCCCCCCCCAGCTCGCAGTATCATCTAAACTGGGAGCGGGATCCACATTGGACTATGGGCGGACTTGTACCCAAATATGAAGGAGCACACGCCCCAGCTCGCGAGGAGGTCGCCCCCAAAACTCGCACAGGAATTTCTGCCAAAGAGAAAACTTAGGATGACATCAACAAACACCGGGAACGCGCCCAAGGAGCTCGCCAGGTCAACCCCCTTTGTCGAAGAGGTCGCCCTTCTAGGAGCCCGACTCTTGGCATAGGAAGAAGGCGGTGGGTCAGAACGGCTCGCACAGCAGCTCACCGGAATCGCCTGTTTTGTCGGAGAGGTCGCCCTTGTAAGAGCCCGACTCTTGACAGAAGTAGGGGAAATGGAGCATTTGGAGACACTCACTCTGGCTTCCCCACCTAAAGGTCGCCCCTGGTAAAACAACGAGAAGGTTGACAGGTGTCGAAACACCTCTAAAGCTACGTGGACGATTGAAGTCCACGGAATCCCGCTCGAGTAGGTTCGAGACCAACCAGACTTGAACATTCCAGAAATAGCTACCTGGCAGCGACAAAACAGATAACTGCCCCCCACTACATCACCAGGCGAGCTACCCGACAAAGAATGTCAGGGGCCCAGGTTCCAAGGACTGTCAGATCCATGTGGGCCAGAACGTGGGGGCCTGGAAGGCACCAGAAAGAACCTCCACGTGTTGGGCACCAGTAGGTCGCCGATGTCTATAAATGCACACCCCCAGGCTCCAAAGTATAGGTTCGAAACCCTCATCCCTACTACTTTCGTATATTACAAGCTCTCCATTGATCACCTGAGACTGACTAGAGCGTCGGAGGGTCTGCGCTCCTAAAGGAGCCAGTCATTCTTACGTTTTTCTTTGTCTTGCAGGCGGACCGCACGGACCAGTGAAAAAAAATCCCCCAAATATTTGGCGCCGTCTGTGGGATCTTCGACTGGTTCCTGCGAGAACGCCCACAACCACAAGGTTAGCCACCGGGGACCCTCGTAACCCAAAGATGGCACCGCCGGCGAGGGGACGCAGGCGAACGAGGACCCGTGCGGGATCCATACTCAGCGAACCTCCTGCAGAGACCCCCCAGCCCTTGGTCCCGCTCAGTGACCAGCTCTTGTTGGAGATGTTGGCCACCCAGCGGGCCATGATGGAGGAACTGACGCGGCTGCATCAGCTCCCGACGGCGAGCCGGCGATCTGGGCCAGCAAGGGTTCCATCCCCTGTGCGACCTCCCGTCTCGTCGCGCCTGCCCACGGTGGTCCCAGCCCGAAGGAGTTCACAACCGGAGCCCCCAGCCGAGAGAACGGCCGTGCGTGGGGTGCGCGAAACCCCACTTACAAGGTTGCAAAAGCTGGTGACCCAGCGATCTAGCAACAAGGCGACCTCGCGAGCAACCCTCCCTCGCCACCGTGGCAGGAGCGCCGACTCCGACGAGTCGGAGGCAAGATCGCTCGAGATGGACCGCGACCTGCGCCATCGACGACGAGAGAAGGAGCCCGCGGAGGCAATACCTGGTGTTGCCCAAGAGGTTACCGTCTCTCATCAACCCACTCTCGTGGCGAAGCAGCCCGCAGACGGGCGACAGGAAGGTCGCTGGGGGGAAGCCCATTCAGGTCGCCATGATGTGGGACCGAACCCCCCGAGAGGAAACGTGCGTGACCGCATAGGACCTGCGCAGCCACCTCAGGGAGCTTTCCCCGGGCACTGGCAGCAACCTAGCGCGCCGGTAGACCTAGTGGAGGACCTCGCCGCCCACGGGGGTAGCTCGCCCTTCACCAGCGAGGTGCACCAAGGAGGTTTTCCGCACCATTGGACCCCCCCAAAATTTGTATTGTTCGACGGATCGCAAGATCCCGTTAACCACCAAGAGGCCTACCGAAAGCTTTTATTTTTTCAGGACCAAGACCATGTGTTGTGCCGGGCTTTCCCGAGCAGTTTGGCGGGCTCAGCGTTGAATTGGTTCCACAAAATACTGTCCGGCACAATCCCAGATTTCCCTACCCTGTTGAGATTATTCCTAGAGCAATACCGTTGCAACAGGCAGCCCCCTAAGAGGATCGAATCTCTCTTTACCTTGTCTATGGGAGCTCGCGAAACCCTTCGCAGCTTCGCAACGAGGTTCCGGAACGCCTACCTCGCTCTAGAGGACGCGGTCGGTCAAGATCGCACGGTGGTGAGCGTGTTCCGGAACGCCCTCCCTGAAGGTGGCAAGCTCCATGACACGCTGGTTATAAAGGACCCACGCACCATGGTCGAGCTGTTCGCCCTGGTCCAACAACACATCAAGCTCGAAGATGTGGTGCTCGACCGAAAGGGAAAAGCGGTCGAACAGTGACCTCCTCCGGCTTTGCGACCTCTCGTCGTTAAAGCCGTGGAAAGACGGGAGGTACCCCTGGTGGCACCTTAGCCCGGGCCACCCGCAGCTCCGGCCGTGCAGCCCACAGAAGCCCCCGCAGTGGCCGCTGGAAGGCCGGCGAACTGGCACCTACCTCCGGGGCCCGGGGAGCGGGATTTCACTGTATTAACTAACTCCCCGGGGAAAATCCTGCACCAAATCCGGAATGAGCCCTTCGTTCAATACCCGCCCCCACTGCAAGAAGGGGAGCCCGGTTCGACCGACAACACCCGACGGTGCGTGTTTCATCGCAGCCCCAGGCATCACACCAATAGATGCCGGGCTCTGAAGAACCACCTGGAGGATTTGGTCACCTTGGGGCACTTGAACCAATTCATCTCGCCCCCGAGAAGATTCGAGGTGATCCCGGCACGGGTCCCTCGGGAGGGAGATCGCCCGGGGCCTGCGGAGCCCGCTCTACCTCCACCTCCTCCGGGAGGACCGATGATCTGTCACACCATCAACGGACGCCTGAGCGGCCCGAGATCCAGTAATGAGGTTCGCCGACAAGTTAGAGAAATGGAGCGAGCTCAAAAGGTATTTTCCATCTCTCTAACTCCTGTTTTACTCCAAACGCCAAGGGTCGAAGCCCGCGATTTCATCTGGTTCTCGGAAGACGACATGGCTGGGGTCGTTACCCTCTACAATGACCCCCTCGTCATACGCCTCATGATCGCAAACATCAAGGTGAGACGGGTCCTGGTCAATCCAGGAAGCACCGTCGACATCCTGTTCTTATCGGCCTTCCAGCGAATGGGGTTGAAACAAATCGATCTGTCTCCCTCGACGGGCTCGCTCAGCGGTTTCACCGGCGAGGTCGCTAAGGTCGTTGGGGAGATCGCACTCACCGTAACAGCGGGCCCGAAGGTCCGTCATGTTCGCTTCGCAGTGGTAGACGGACTGTCCGCCTTCAACGCCATACTAGGGCGACCTTGGTTGAGGCAAATGAACGCGGTCTCTTCGCCCAATCATCAGGCCCTTAAATTTCCCACTGCGAGCGGGGTCGTGGTAATTAGGGGTGATCAAGTTGCTGCCACCAGATACGAGCAGGACGTCCTTCATCTCCTGGAAGTGGAGGTCGCGGAGGCCAAGAGGCCGGCGCCCTCCTAGCAATTAGCACTCTCCACGAGCGGGCTCCCTCAAGGCCCAAGAGGGGTCTCCTCGCTTAAATCTCCTACTCCACCCACGGGTGGGAGCGGTGCGGATCTTAAGCTCGAGGAGAAAGGTCGCCTATCGGGATCCCAGAGGGGAAGTTTCCCCGTCGCCGAGCCGCTACAAGAGATCAACATCGATGGCGAGGACGGACCGAGGATCGCCCATATCGGGACCTCGCTAACTAAGGGCGAGGTCCTAACCTTAACCAACTTGCTCAAGGAATATCGCGACGTGTTCACCTGGAGCTTCGAGGATATGCCAGGGATTGACCCAGAGGTCGCCTGCCATCGTCTGCACACCTTGCGAGACTTCCCGCCGGTGAAACAAAAAGCTCGGCACATACCTGCTGCAAAGTCCGCCATTGTCACGGCAGAAATAGAAAAGCTGGAGCGAGCTGGCTTTATCCGCAAAGCGCACTTCCCCGATTGGATCTCCAATATCATGGCGATGCCCAAGAAAAGTGGGGCGGTCAGAGTGTGCATTGACTTTTTCGACCTCAAAAAGCATGCCCGAAGGATGGATTCCCTCTTCCACGAATTGGCGTGCTGGTCGACGCTGCTGTCGGATTCCAGGCCTTGTCCTTTATGGACGGGTATTCCGGGTATAACCAGATACCCCTCCATATTAACGATCAGGAGAAGACCGCCTTCTACTCTGGGGCGGGCTACCAGAAGCTTTTCTGTTACCGGGTAATGCCATTTGGACTCAAGAACGCAGGAGCGACCTACCAAAGGTTAGTCACTCAGATGTTTAAGGATCAGATCGGCAGAAATGTCGAAGTTTATGTAGACGACCTTCTAGTAAAGAGTCGGGAGCGGGAAGGACATGTTGCCGATCTCCACGAAATCTTTGAAGTTTTGCGAAAATTCTAGATGAGGCTAAACCCGGCGAAGTGCGCATTCGGGGTGACTTCTGGAAAATTCCTAGGGTACCTGGTCACCCACAGGGGGATCGAGGCCGACCCTGGGCAGATCCGAGCACTTGTCGAAATGCCCGCACCGAGAACCCGGCAGGAGGTCCAAAGATTGAGCGGGCGAATCGCCGCGCTAAATCGGTTCATCTCCAAATCTTCAGATAATTGCCGACCTCTTTTCGAGCTACTTCGAAAAGGAGCGAGCATCAGGTGGGACAAAAAATGCGAGCTCGCTTTTCAGAAGATCAAGGGCTATCTGGCGAGCCCACCAGTCCTCGCGGCACCGAAGGATGGCGCCGAGCTAGGCGTATATCTGGCGGTCACCGAGAATGCGGTGAGTGGGGTCCTCGTGGTGGAAGAGGCGAAGGTTGAGCGACCTGTTTATTTCGTAAGTCATACAATGCTCCCTACCGAGCTCCAGTATCGACCAATCGAGAAGGTAGCGTTGGCCTTGGTCCTTACCGCGAGAAAGTTTCACCCATATTTCTCGGCGCACACCGTCAAGGTTATCACAGAGCACCCTTTGAAGAGCGCGCTCTCCAGGCCCTCGGTAGCAGGGAGGCTCTATCGATGGTCTGCCGAGCTCGCCGCCTACGGCCTGGAGTATGTCCTTTGAGTCGCTATCAAAGGGCAGGCCCTTGCTGATTTCTTGGCGGACTTCCCTATAGAAGAACCGGTCCAGTACCAGGAGGATGAGCCCACCGAGGCACACCCTGGGAAGGCGAGGTTCTTAGGTGATCAGGGCGAGCTTCCTCCAGCGAAGCATTCAGAGATAATGGAGTGGGAACTATTCGTTGATGGCTCCTCAAACGCTCTGGGGACCGGGATCGGGGTTGCACTGATCGCCCAGGAGACACTCCTCGAGAAATCGATCCGGCTGGATTTTGCTGCCACCAACAATGAAGCAGAATACGAGGCGCTGTTGGCCGGACTAGAGCTCGCTCAAGAAGTGGGTGCCAAACGGTTGAAGGTGTTTAGCGACTTACAGCTAATCATTTGTCAAATCATAGGAGAATATGCCTCCCGGGATACACGAATGGCGGGCTACGGGGACTTGGTGAAAGACAAGGCCGCAGGATTCAAGAAGATCTCGTTCGAACAAATTCCACGGGCTGATAATAGGCGTGCTGATGCTTTGGCAAATGCCGCCTCCCTGCTAGGAGGATCAGAAGCTCGCCAGATTTTCATCGAAGTCCAAAGTCAGTCTCGACTCCAACTAGCAGAGCCCGCCGTCAACCAAGTGGCGGCTGACGTGTTACCTGGCGGATGGATCGCGCCTATTATTCGTTTTCTCCAAAAGGGCGAGCTCTCGGAGGACAAAGAAGAAGCTCGACGAATTGAGAAGTGCGCTGGTCGCTATCTCATTCGCTGGGATCGCCTTTTTAGAAAATCCTTCGGCGGGCCAAATCTTCGTTGTGTCGAGCACCCCGAAACTGAAGAGGTTTTTAACCGCATTCATTCCGGCGAGCTGGGAAATCACGCTGGTGCGTGGTCTCTGGCTGCAAAAGTAAGGCGACAAGGATATTGGTGGCCCACCCTCGAGCAAGATGCGTTGAAGTTCACCAGAAGGTGCATTCAATGCCAGAAGCACGCCACAACGAATCACATGCCTGCCGTAGAGCTGCACCCTCTGGTGAGCCCTTGGCCGTTTCAGCAGTGGGGGCTTGACATTATGGGACCTTTCCCTCAGTCAGCCCGGCAAAAGAAATTCATCTTAGTGGCTACAGACTACTTCACCAAATGGGTGGAAGTGGTCCCGCTAGCTAAGATAGGCGAGAAGCAAGTAAAAGACTTCCTTTGGAAAAATGTTTTTAGCAGGTTCGGTTTGCCGCGGGTACTTATCACCGATAACGGTCGCCAGTTCGACAATCGCTTGATTAGAAGCTTTTGTAACGAATATGGGGTCGACCTGAGGTTTTCGTCTCCAAGGTACCCACAAAGCAACGGGCAGGCCGAAGCCACGAATCGCGTAATCCTAGACAACCTCAAGAAAAGGTTAGAAGGAAAGAAGGGGTTGTGGGAGCAGGAGCTCGATGGAGTCCTATGGGCCTATCGCATTACTCCACGTCGCTCAACTAACGAGTCGCTTTTCGGTCTCATTTATGGTTGCGAGGCCGTACTTCCCGTAGAGGCCGAGCTACCCACCGAAAGAAGGCTGGCGGCGGAGGAGGTCGACAATGACAAACTGCTTGCCGACTCCCTCGATCAGCTCGAAGAGAGACGAGGTCGCGCCAACCTGCACCTCGCCGGGTACCGGCGAGAGATGAAGCGCGCCTACGATAAGAAAGTTCGCCATCGAGCGTTCAAAACTGGCGACCTGGTAATGAGAAAAGTATTCGCAAACATGCAGGAACCCAACGCTGTGAAGCTCGCGACGAACTGGGAAGGCCCCTACATAGTGCATCAGGCACGAGGATCTGGGGCCTACCAGTTGATGACTGCTGAGGGTGACCTACTAGAGCGACCTTGGAATATTTTGCACCTCCGAAAGTATTATGCCTAGAGTTTCGGCGACCTTCTGTAATGTCATCTTCAAAAGTTATGAATGAACAATGTTGGATCCGCCAAAGTCTTTTAGCGTGAAAGCTGTGTATTTTCAAATTGCAGTCCGCCGTCGTGAGGACTTAAAGCAGAATCGGGTTCCTTAGAGGCCGCCGGAAAGCGACCTGGAGATTCTCGGGGTAGCCCGCCGCAATGCGGGCTTAAAGCAAGACTGGGCTCCTCAGAGGCCGCCCGTAAGCAACCTTGAGATTCTCAGGGTAGTCCGCTGTCAAGGGGACTTTAAACCTAACCGGGATCCTTCGCGCTCACCAGCCATGAACGGAAGCACCCCGGCGTGATCTAGGGAAACCTGAGAGGGGCGATCTCCTTTCCGGTAGCCCGAACATCCCTTGGTAACCCCTCAAAGGGCATGTCCAGTGACCAGGATCCTTGAGGGTAATTAACCGGGCAGGGGGCAGGTAGCATTTACTAGTTTTCTTTAAAACAAAATTGATTTAAATCTTTGAGCATAGGGAAATTTTTGAAGTTATTTGGTTCGCTCGTCTTTTTCTTTTCCGGGCTCAGAGATTACAGCGAGATTTAGCGAGCATGCCGAGCTTTTCGTTTGCATATATTTTAAAATAAATAGTTGAATCGAATTAGTTGCCTCGCCCGGGGTATCACCCTTAAGATCGCTGCAAAAATTTCTAGAGCGGACTCGCAGAAAGAAAGAAAGCAAATGCAGAAGAATAGACAGAAACGAGCTCAAAAAGTTTTGTCGTTCATCATAAGGGTTACATTGGTGGGATTACAAAAGATAACTAGCCTAGGCTTGGCCCGTACCAGTACCATCATCGTCGCCGCGCTTCCTCTTTTTCGACCTTTCGGCCTTGTATTTCTCAATGGCATCCAGCGCGCCCTTCCGGAGGAGCTCGACGAGCTGCGACTAAAGATGGTTCTGTTGGGAGAGAAGGTCTTGGTGATGCGCCTCCTTCAGCGACGCGATCTCGTCTCTGGAAGCTGCCACCTTGCTTTGCAGCTCGGAAGCCTCCCTCTGGGTGGCCTCCTTGGCTTTGAGCGCCCCTTCGAGATCCGCGAGGTCGTGGGCGCGAGCATCCTCGACCGAAGCCAGCGCCGTGGTAAGGGAGGCGACCCGCTGGCGCAGTTGGCTAACCTCCGTGTCTGCAGAGGTGACCTGCTGGCCCCAGCCGGTCCACCTCAGCCCGAAGCTCGCCGGATCTGTCCATCTCGCGAAGGTGGTGGATGTGCTCGTCTACTCTCCTCTCCGAGCCAAGGAGAGTGTCATCGTAGAGGGAGACCATGTCCCCCGCGACGCCGGCGACCTCGTCGGCAAGAGCCCGGCTGACACGCTCCACCTGTTGCAAATCAGAACAGTCAAAAAGTTAGAAGAAAGTTAGAATGAGAAGGAAAATTTGATAAGGGAAAATAGAGGCGATCGTACCTCGGCAAGCCGGTTGAAGAGGACGACGTAGGGAGTCCGGGCAAAAATATTTCGCCCAAGGATCTCCCGCATAAACTGAGGGGCGCGCTTAGGGTCGCCAGAGGAGGAGCCCGCTTGGCTGATCTCGGTTGGAGCCGCAGAAGAAGATGCAGCGGCAGCAGCGTCGGCAGACTCGAGCGTCGCGGGGACCACGACCTGGGCGGGCTCAGCCTCTTGAGCACTGGGGCCCTTTTCAGTAGCCAGGGGTGGCGCGACGGCCCGCCCTTCGCCGGGAACGCCAGGGTCCGAAGCTTCTGAGCTTGAGCTCAGAAGATCCTCGAGGATGGCCCCCAGGTCCGGAGACCAGTAGACCAGCCCGCCCAGCTCCTCCGAGAGGAGAGAAGCCACGGGAGCATCAGGCGGAATGGCGGTGGGCGTGGCCGCTGGGACGCTGGCCAGTGGAATGAAGGTGGGAGCGAGGGAAGCGGGGGCTGGAGCTGGACCTTCGAAGGTCGCGGGAGCCGCGGGCGGTGTCGCGACGAGAGAGGTCGTGAGAGGCGCAGCGATGGGCGCACTGGGAGTTGGCGCGGCAGGGGGCGCAACGGCGGGCGCGCTGGGAGCAACGGGCGCACTGGGAGCAGTGGGTGCGCTGGGAGCAGTAGGCGCGCTGGGAGCAACGGGCGCGCTGGGAGCAAGTGCGGCCGGTGGTGAGGTCGCGCTAGGAGCGGGCACGGACGGAGGAATGGCCGCCGGGGCAAGGGCGGGCACGCTGTCGGTACTCGGAGCTCCCGGAGTGGCCGAGCTTGGTCAGGCGAGCGTGGCCTGAAGCGGAGGCGCGCTCGACGTGGGCAGGCCCTGAGAGCTGGGAGCTGGTCCCTCGAAGGGCGGGGGAGGCTCCGCAGTTGTAGAAGCGGGCTCATCTACCTGAGCTCGCTGATCCTCCTCGCCTAAGCTGGAGTCGGAGCTGGAATCATTGTTCGATCCCAAGCCCGCTTCATCCAGGGCGGCCTTCCTTCGTTGCTCCTCGAGGGCTCGTTCGAAGACTTCACGAGCCTGGCGAACGACGTCGTCCTCTGTCGTCGGGTGGGCTGAGAGAGCCTTCTTCTTATTCCTCTTCGGGGGGACGCCCTCCATCTCTGGGGTCATCACCGCAACAAACAAAGGCTTATTAAGGTCGCCTGGGAATTCGCGCATCAGCACTTCAGCCATTGGGGACTCCACTTCCGCCATGCTTAGAAGCAGCTCGACGCGTGGATCCTCGGGTTCGACAAAGGTAATACAACACCGCCGGGGCTCCGGGGCTGGGCCCCTTGAAGAAAAAGTAAGGGATAAGGGGTTGATCGCCTGACCTGGGGCGACTTCGCGGGCTGGGGGTGGTGGAGGGGGAACATCCTTATCGGCGACCTTCTCTGGAGAAGCCCGCTTCTTCCCCTTCTTCGCCAAAGAAGTGCCCGCCCCGGAAGTTGCGGCAACGGTAGTGGGGGATGATCCGGCGCGGCGGGAGACCGCTATCTTCTTGCGCACTTTCTGCCGGGTGGTGATGATGCCGGTCCGGAGCTCCTTCCATAGGAAGGAGAAGTCCGGCGCGAGGATCTTCTCGGGAGTTTGTCCCCCGAGGAAGTGCGATATCGCCTCGTCAAGAGACTTCTCTCGGGCCGCGGCGATGCACTTCTTCCCTTTGGTGCGATATTCCGTGATCTCCTTAAAGACGGGAAGAGGCGGTCAGCCGGGAAGGGAGGGGACGCCAGTGCAGGGACCTCGCCAGTCGCCTTCAACCACGAACGGGTACTCCTTCCAGTACCTGTCCTTGTTCTCGACGGCGGAGAACGGCAGCACCTTGCCGGAGCGGCCAGTGAGGTAGAACTGGCCACAGTCTACCTCGTTGAAGACGGGTCCCGGTTTAAGGAACCACTTCTTCAGGAGGTAGGCCAGGGGGATCCTCACGTTTAGGGCTTCCTCGATTCGGGAAAGCCCGTAGAGGATCCCCCACGAGTTTCCTGGGAGCTGGGCGATACATAAGCCCGCCATCTCCAGGAGCTCGCTGGCCAGATGGTTCAGGGGCAGTCGGAGCCCTGACCATACCTGCCCCACCGAGACCGCGGTGCCCGAAAGCGGCCTCCCCGAGCTTGGGAAGGGGAGGATCGCGAGCTCTTGGGGAATGCCTATCGCGGAGCGCAGGCTCTCGGGGATGGGCGCACCGCCGATGTCGTGGAACCACACTATGGTGGGCTCCTTCGGAGGAGCCTCTTCCCCTGAGCCCGGAGCTCGCACCGAGATGGGGGCAACATCGAGAGGCTCCTCTCGGGAGGACGCAGCAGCAGCAGCAGCAGAAGAAGCGGCAGCAGAAGAGGCCATAGAAGCGGAGGATTGTTGGCGGGCTGCGAGCTAAGAAAGCAAAAGGAGAAAGGAGAGCTGTTTTCTCGCGGAAGTGAAAAATTTACCCCCCATCCCCTATTTATAGGCAGGAAAGGGGCAGGTGAATCGGACCGCAGTAAATGCTCGAGCGCACCCAGCGAGGCGATGCGACGGCGGTTGAGGCGACAGCTCGTTTCTTTCCAATCACAAGACGCCACATGGGCCACGTGTGGAAAAAGCTGCGCCGGTGCCGACACCGTCCTTTTCTGATAGAAATCGAGACGAATGAAAAGAAGGCACGTGTCACACACCGATCGGGATCTCATGATGAGATTCATTGTATCCATCTCGAGTCTCGCGTCGCATTTAAAGCGATACGACGGCCGGAGATTTGGTGCGAAGCCCGAGCCACAAGATCGCTTGCGGCAGGTGCCCGCAGTACGCTCGAGGGAAACCCCGACCATGCGTGGTGAGCTCGCGCCGGAAGAAGATCGCTCGTGGCTGGAGCTCCCGGCCCGCCCGGCGCTTGTAGGCAGCAGCTAGCCCCCGTTTAAAGATTTCCAGGGAGTCCGCACGATGCCTGCAGTGGTAGCGGGAGTTAGATCGTCATACATACAAAAGCACCGACACCTCGCCGCAGAGGAGGTCGCTTGCGACTGATGCTTCCAGCCCGCCCAACGATTATTGCAGTAGACATTGATATCAGACACATTTCAAAGGATAGGAGCTCGATCCCAAGCTCACTAAAACAGAAGTCGTGAGGAGAGAAAGCCACGAGAGAATAGTGCTCTCTAGAACTCCTGAGCGGGTGGCTCGCTTTCCACAGCCACACTCTCAGGAGGGGGTAATATTGGGGGTAGCCAAAGACCGCATATCCATATAGTTTCCTAAACACCCTGTGAGCTTGCCGAATCATAAACTGGGAGCGAGATCCACATTGGGCTATTTGGGGACTTGTATCCAAGTGCAGGAGCTCGCCCCCTCAGCTCGCAAGGAGCTCGCCACCTCCCAGCTCACCAGGAGCACGCCCACGGCTCGCCAGGAGCACGCCGCCAGCTCGCCAGGAGCTCGCCCCAGCTCGCCAGGAGCTCGCCCACAGCTCGCCAAGAGCTCGCCCCCCCCAGCTCGCCAGGAGCTCGCCCTCTCCCAGATCGCAAGGAGCTTGTCCCCCCTAGCTCGCAGTATCATCTAAACTGGGAGCGGGATCCACATTGGACTATGAGGGGATTTGTACCCAAATGCGAAGGAGCACACGCCCCAGCTCGCGAGGAGGTCGCCCCCAAAACTCGCACAGGAATTTCTGCCAAAGAGAAAACTTAGGATGACATCAACAAACACCGGGAACGCGCCCAACGAGCTCGCCAGGCCAACCCCCTTTGTCGAAGAGGTCGCCCTCCTAAGAGCCCGACTCTTGGCATAGGAAGAAGGCGGTGGGTCAGAACGGCTCGCACAGCAGCTCACCGGAATCCCCTGTTTTGTCAGAGAGGTCGCCCTTGTAAGAGCCCGAATCTTGACAGAAGTAGGGGAAATGGAGCATTTGGAGACACTCACTCTGGCTTCCCCACCTAAAGGTCGCCCCCGGTAAAGCAACGAGAAGGTTGACAGGTGTCGAAACACCTCTAAAGCTACGTGGACGATTGAAGTCCACGGAATCCCGCTCGAGTAGGTTCGAGACCAACCAGACTTGAACATTCCAGAAATAGCCACCTGGCAGCGACAAAACAGATAACCGCCCCCCACTACATCGCCAGGCGAGCTACCCGACAAAGAATGTCAGGGGCCCAGGTTCCAAGGACTGTCAGATCCATGTGGGCCAGAACGTGGGGGTCTGGAAGGCACCAGAAAGAACCTCCACGTGTTTGGCACCGGTAAGTCGCCGATGTCTATAAATGCACACCCCCAGGCTCCAAAGTACAGGTTCGAAACCCTCATCCCTACCACTTTCGTCTATTACAAGCTCTCCAGTGATCACCTGAGACTGACTTGAGCGTCGGAGGGTTTGCGCTCCTAAGGGAGCCAGCCGTTCTTACGTTTTTCTTTGTCTTGCAGGCGGACCGCACGGACCAATGAAAAAAAATCCCCCAAACACCTATGATCCATTCTAATTCATTCGTACGATCCATTCTAATTCATTCGGCCGATCCATTAAAATTCATTCATACGATGCAATCTAATTCATTCGCACAAATGTATCTATTCTAATTCATTCGTACAATGCGTTCTAATCCATTCGTACGATCCATTCTAATCCATTCGTACGATCCATTCTAATTCATTCGTATGATCCATTCTAATTCATTCGTACGATCCATTCTAATTCATTTGCATGAATGTATCCATTCTAATTCATTCGTACAATCCATTCTAATTCATTCACCCGATCCATTCTAATTCATTCGTATGATCCATTCTAATTCATTCCTACGATCTATTCTAATTCATTCGCTCGAATGTATCCATTCTAATTTATTCGTTCGATCCATTCTAATTCATTCGTACGATCCATTCAAATTCTTTCGCATGATCCATTCTAATTCATTCGTACGATCCATTCTAATTCATTCGTACAATCCATTCTAATTCATTCATACAATCCATTTAAATTCATTCGTACGATGCAATCTAATTCATTGGCACAAATGTATCTATTCTAATTCATTTGTACAATGCGTTCTAATCCATTCGTCCGATCCATTCTAATCCATTCGTACGATCCATTCTAATTCATTCGCACGAATGTAACCATTCTAATTCATTCGCTCAATCCATTCTAATTCATTCCTACGATCCATTCTAATTCATTCCTACGATCTATTCTAATTCATTCGCTCGAATGTATCCATTCTAATTCATTCGTTCGATCCATTCTAATTCATTCGTACGATCCATTCTAATTCATTTGCACGATCCATTCTAATTCATTCCTATGATCCATTCTAATTCATTCGTACGATCCATTCTAATTCATTCGCTCGAATGTATCCATTCTAATTCATTCGTATAATCTATTCTAATTCATTCATACGATCCATTCTAGTTCATTCGCACAAATATATCCATTCTAATTCATTCATACGATCCATTCTAATTCATTCGCACAAATGTATCCATTCTAATTCATTCGTTCGATCCATTCTAATTCATTAGCATAAATATATCCATTCCTCGATCCATTCTAATTCATTCACACAAATGTATCCATTCTTATTCATTCATACAATCCATTCTAATTCATTCGCACGATCCATTCTAATTCATTCGTATGATCCATTCTAATTCATTCCTACGATCTATTCTAATTCTAATTCATTCGCTCGAATGTATCCATTCTAATTCATTTGTTCAATCCATTCTAATTCATTCGTACGATCCATTCAAATTTATCTGAATGATCCATTCTAATTCATTCGTACGATCCTTTCTAATTCATTCTCACGAATGTAACCTTTCTAATTCATTTGTATGATCCATTCTAATTCATTCGTACGATCCATTCTATTCAATCGTATGATCCATTCTAATTCATTCGCACGATCAATTCTAATTCATTCGTCCGATCCATTCTAATTCATTTGCACGAATGTATCCATTCTAATTCATTCGTACGATCCATTCTAATTCATTCGCATGATCCATTCTAACTCATTCGGTGGATCCATTTTAATTCATTCGTACGATCCATTCTAATTCATTCGCACGATCCATTCTAATTTATTCGTACGATCCATTCTAATTCATTCGTACGATCTATTCTAATTCATTCGCATCATCCATTTTAATTCATTCATACGATCCATTCTAATTCATTCATACAATCCATTCAAATTTATTCGTACGATGCAATCTAATTCATTCGCACAAATATATCTATTCTAATTCATTCGTACAATGCGTTCTAATCCATTCGTACGATCCATTCTAATTCATTCGTATAATCAATTCTAATTCATTCGCACGATCCATTCTAATTCATTCGTACGATCCATTCTAATTCATTCGCACGAATGTAACCATTCTAGTTCATTCGTACGATCCATTCTAATTCCTTCGTACAATCCATTCTAATTCATTCGTACGATCCATTCTAATTCATTCGCACGAATGTATCCATTCTAATTCATTCTAATTCATTCATATGATCCATTCTAATGCATTCGTACGATTCAATCTAATTCATTCGCACGATCTATTCTAATTCATTCGTACGATCCATTCTAATTCATTCTCACGAATGTAACCTTTCTAATTCATTTGTATGATCCATTCTAATTCATTCGTACGATCCATTCTAATTCATTCGTACGATCCATTCTAATTCATTCCTATGATCCATTCTAATTCATTCATACGATCCATTCTAATTCATTCGCACGATCCATTCTAATTCATTCGCATGATCCATTCTAATTTATTTGTACGATCCATTCTAATTCATTCGCACGAATGTATCCATTCTAATTCATTCGTACGATCCATTCTAATGCATTCGTACGATTCATTCTAATTCATTCGCATAAATATATCCATTCTAATTCATTCGTACGATCCATTCTAATTCATTCGCACGATCCATTCTAATTCATTCGCACAAATGTATCCATTCTAATTCATTCGTACGATCCATTCTAATGCATTCATACGATTCATTCTAATTCATTCGCACGATCATTCGCATGATCCATTCTAATTCATTCGTATGATCCATTCTAATTCATTCGTACGATCCATTCTAATTTATTCATACGATCCATTCTAATTCATTCTCACGAATGTAACCTTTCTAATTCATTTGTATGATCCATTTTAATTCATTCGTACGATCCATTCTAATCCATTCGTACGATCCATTCTAATCCATTCGTACGATCCATTCTAATTTATTCGCACAAATGTATCCATTCTAATTCATTCGTACGATCCATTCTTATTCATTCGCACGATCCATTGTAATTCATTCGTACGATCCATTCTAATTCATTCGCACGATCCAGTCTAATTCATTCGTACGATTCAATCTAATTCATGCGTACAATCCATTCAAATTCATTCGTACGATGCAATCTAATTCATCCGCACAAATGTATCTATTCTAATTCATTCGTACAATGCGTTCTAATCCATTAGTACGATCCATTCTAATCCATTCGTACGATCCATTCTAATTCATTTGCACGAATGTAACCATTCTAATTCATTCATACGATCCATTCTAATTCATTCGTACGATCCATTCTAATTCATTCGTATGATCCATTCTAATTCATTCGTATGATCCATTCTAATTCATTTGCATGAATGTATCCATTCTAATTTATTCGTACGATCCAGTCTAATTCATTCGTACGATCCATTCTAATTCATTCGCACGAATATATCCATTCTAATTCATTCGTACGATCCTTTCTAATTTATTTGCACGATCCATTCTAATTCATTCCTATGATCCATTCTAATTTATTCATACAATCCATTCTAATTCATTCATGCGATCCATTCTAATTCATTCGCACGAATATATCTATTCTAATTCATTCGCTCGAATGTATCCATTCTAATTCATTCGTACAATCCATTCTAATTCGTTCATACGATCCATTCTAATTCGTTCGTATGATCCATTCTAATTCGTTCATACGATCCATTCTAATTCGTTCGTATGATCCATTCTAATCAATTCGTACGATTCATTCTAATTCATTCGCACGATCCATTCTAATTTATTCGTACGATCCATTCTTATTCATTCGTCCGATCCATTCTAATTTATTCGTACGATCCATTCAAATTCATTCGTACGATCCATTCTAATTCATTCGCACGATCTATTCTAATTCATTCATACAATGCGTTCTAATCCATTCGTACGATCCATTCTAATCCATTCGTACGATCCATTCTAATTCATTTGCACGAATGTAACCATTCTAATTCATTCATATGATCCATTCTAATTCATTCGTACGATCCATTCTAATTCATTCGTATGATCCATTCTAATTCATTCGTACGATCCATTCTAATTCATTTGCATGAATGTATCCATTCTAATTTATTCGTACGATCCAGTCTAATTCATTCGTACGATCCATTCTAATTCATTCGCACGAATATATCCATTCTAATTCATTCGTACGATCCTTTCTAATTTATTTGCACGATCCATTCTAATTCATTCCTATGATCCATTCTAATTTATTCATACAATCCATTCTAATTCATTCATGCGATCCATTCTAATTCATTCGCACGAATATATCTATTCTAATTCATTCGCTCGAATGTATCCATTCTAATTCATTCGTACGATCCATTCTAATTCGTTCATACGATCCATTCTAATTCGTTCGTATGATCCATTCTAATTCGTTCGTACGATTCATTCTAATTCATTCGTACGATCCATTCTAATCAATTCGTACGATTCATTCTAATTCATTCGCACGATCCATTCTAATTCATTCATACGATCCATTCTTATTCATTCGTCCGATCCATTCTAATTTATTCGTACGATCCATTCAAATTCATTCGTACGATCCATTCTAATTCATTCGCACGATCCATTCTAATTCATTCGTATGATCCATTCTAATTCATTCGCACAATCCAATCTAATTCAAACGTACGATCCATTCTAATTCATTCACATGATGTATTCTAATTCATTCATACGATCTATTCCAATTCATTTGTACGATCTATTTTAATTCATTTGTATGATCCATTCTAATGCATTCATACGATTCATTCTAATTCATTCGCACGATCTATTCTAAATCATTCGTACGATCCATTCTAATTCATTCGTATGATCCATTCAAATTCATTCGCATGATCCAATCTAATTCATTCGTACGATCCATTCTAATTCATTCTCACGAATGTAACCTTTATAATTCATTTGTATGATCCATTCTAATTCATTCGTATGATCTGTTCTAATCCATTCGTACGATCCATTGTAATTCATTCATACAATCTATTCAGATTCATTCGCACAAATGTATCCATTCAAATTCATTCGTACGATCCACTCTAATTAATTCGCACGATCCATTATAATTCAGTCGTATGAATGTATCCATTTAAATTCATTCGTACGATCCATTCTAATTCGTACGATCCATTCTAATCCATTCGTACGATCTATTCTAATCCATTGGTACGATCCATTCTAATTCATTCGCACGAATGTAACCATTCTAATTTATTCGTACGATCCATTCTAATTCATTCCTACAATCCATTCTAATTCATTCGCACGAATGTATCCATTCTAATTCATTTGCACGATCCATTCTAATTCATTCCTATGATCCATTCTAATTCATTCGTACGATCCATTCTAATTCATTCGCTCGAATGCATCCATTCTAAATCATTCGTACGATCCATTCTAATTCATACATACGATCCATTCTAATCCATTCGTACGATCCATTCTAATTCATTCGTACAATGTGTTCTAATCCATTCGTACGATCCATTCTAATTCATTCGTACGATCCATTCTAATTCATTTGTACGATCCATTCTAATTCATTCGCTCGAATGTATCCATTCTAATTCATTCGTACGATCCATTCTAATTCGTTCGTATGATCCGTTCTAACTCATTCGGTGGATCCATTCTAATTCATTCGTACGATCCATTCTAATTCATTCGCACGATCCATTCTAATTTATTCGTACGATCCATTCTAATTCCATCGTACGATCTATTCTAATTCATTCGCATGATCCATTCTAATTCATTCGTACGATCCATTCTAATTCATTCGTACAATCCATTCAAATTCATTCGTACGATGCAATCTAATTCATTCGCACAAATGTATCTATTCTAATTCATTCGTACAATGCGTTCTAATCTATTCGTACGATCCATTCTAATCCATTCGTACGATCCATTCTTATTCATTCGCACGAATGTAACCATTCTAATTCATTCGTACGATCCATTTTAATTCATTCCTACGATCCATTCTAATTCATTCACACGAATGTATCCATTCTAATTCATTTGCACGATCCATTCTAATTCATTCCTATGATCCATTCTATTTCATTTGTACGATCCATTCTAATTCATTCGCTCGAATGTATCCATTCTAATTCATTCGTACGATCCATTCTAATTCGTTCGTACGATCCATTCTAATTCGTTCGTACGATCCATTCTAATCCATTCGTACGATCCATTCTAATCCATTCGTACGATCTATTCTAATTCATTCGTATGATCCATTCTAACTCATTCGCACAAATGTATCCATTCTAATTCATTCGTACGATCCATTCTAATTCATTCGCACGATCCATTCTAATTCATTCGTACGATCCATTTTAATTCATTCGTACGATCCATTCTAATTCATTCACACAAATATATCCATTTTAGTTCATTTGTATGATCCATTCTAATTCATTCGTACGATCCATTCTAATCCATTCGTACGATCCATTCTAATCCATTCGTACGATCCATTCTAATCCATTCGAACGATCCATTCTAATTCATTCGTACGATCCATTCTAATTTATTCGTTCAAATATATCTATTCTAATTCATTCGTACGATCCATTCTAATTCATTCGCACGATCCATTCTAATTCATTCGTACGATCCATTCTAATTCATTCGTACGATATATTCTAATTCATACGCACGATCCATTCTAATTCATTTGTACGATCCATTTTAATTCATTCGTACGATCCATTCTAATTCATTCGTACGATCCATTCTAATTCATTCGTACAATCCATTCTAATCCATTCGTACGATCCATTCTAATTCATTCGCACGAATGTAACTATTCTAATTCATTCGTACGATCCATTCTAATTCATTCCTACAATCCATTCTAATTTATTCGCACGAATGTATCCATTCTAATTCATTTGCACGATCCATTCTAATTCAATCCTATGGTCCATTCTAATTCATTCGTATGATCCATTCAAATTCATTCGTACGATCCATTCTAATTCATTCGTACGATCTATTCTAATTCATTCGCATGATCCATTCGTACGATCCATTCTAATCCATTCGTACGATCCATGCTAATTCATTCCTACAATCCATTCTAATTCGTTCGTACAATCCATTCTAATTCATTCGCACGATCCATTCTAATTCATTCACACGATCCATTCTAATTCATTCGTACGATCCATTCTAATTCATTCGTACGATCCATTCTAATTCATTCGTATGATCCATTCTAACTCATTCGCACAAATGTATCCATTCTAATTCATTCGTACGATCCATTCTAATTCATTCGCACGATCCATTCTAATTCATTCGTACGATCCATTCTGATTCATTCGTACGATCCATTCTAATTCATTCGCACAAATATATCCATTCTAATTCATTTGTATGATCCATTCTAATTCATTCGTACGATCCATTCTAATCCATTCGTACGATCCATTCTAATCCATTCGAACGATCCATTCTAATTCATTTGTACGATCCATTCTAATTTATTCGTTCAAATATATCCATTCTAATTCATTCGTACGATCCATTCTAATTCATTCGCTCGATCCATTCTAATTCATTCGTACGATCCATTCTAATTCATTCGTACGATCTATTCTAATTCATTCGCACGATCCATTCTAATTCATTTATACGATCCATTTTAATTCATTTGCATGATCCATTCTAATTCATTCGTATGACACATTCATACGACTGAATTAGAATGGATTGTACGAATGAATTAGAATGGATCGTACGAATGAATTAGAATTGATCGTGCGAATGAATTAGAATGGATCGTACGAATGAATTAGAATGGATATATTTGAACAAATAAATTAGAATGGATCATACGAATGAATTAGAATGGATCGTACGAATGAATTAGAATGGATCGTACGAATGAATTGGAATGGATCGTACAAAAGAATTAGAAAGGTTACATTTGTGAGAATGAATTAGAATGGATCGTACGAATGAATTAGAATGGATCGTACGAATAGATTAGAATGGATCGTACGAATGAATTAGAATGGATCGTACGAATGCATTAGAATGCATACATTCGTGCGAATTAATTAAAATGGGTCGTACGAATGAATTAGAATGGATCGTGCGAATGAATTAGAATGGATCGTACGAATGAATTAGAATGGATCGTGCAAATGAATTAGAATGGATCGTACGAATGAATTAGAATGGATACATTTGTGTGAATGAATTAGAATGGATCGTACGAATGAATTAGAATGGATCATACGAATGAATTAGAATGGATCGTGCGAATGAATTAGAATGGATCGTGCGAATGAATTAGAATGGATACATTCGTACAAATGAATTAGAATGGATCGTACGAATGAATTAGAATGGATCGTACGAATGAATTAGAATGGTTACATTCGTGCGAATGAATTAGAATGGATCGTACGAATGGATTAGAATGGATCGTCTAATTCATTCGCACGATCCATTCTAATTCATTCGTGTTATCCATTCTAATTCATTCCTACGATCTATTCTAATTCATTCGCTCGAATGTATCCATTCTAATTCATTCGTACGATCCATTCTTATTCATTCGTACGATCCATTCAAATTCATTCGCATGATCCATTCTAATTCATTCGTACGATCCATTCAAATTCATTCGAATGATCCATTCTAATTCATTCGTACGATCCATTCTAATTCATTCTCAGGAATGTAACCTTTCTAATTCATTTGTATGATCCATTCTAATTCATTCGTACGATCCATTCTAATCCATTCGTATGATCCATTCTAATCCATTCGTACGATCCATTCAAATTCATTTGTACGATCCATTCTAATTCATTCGCACGAATGTATCCATTCTAATCCATTCTAATTCATCCGCTCGAATGTATCCATTCTAATTCATTCGTACGATCCATTCTAATTCATTCGTCCGATCCATTCTAATCCATTCGCACGAATGTATCCATTCTAATTCATTTGTACAATCCATTGTAATTCATTCGCACAATCCATTCTAATTCATTCGTATGATCCATTCTAATTCATTCGCTCGAATGTATCCATTCTAATTCATTCGTACGATCCATTCTAATTCATTCTCACGAATGTAACGTTTCTAATTCATTTGTATGATCCATTCTAATTCATTCGTACGAGCCATTCTAATCCATTCGTAAGATCCATTCTAATCCATTCGTACGATCCATTCTAATCCATTCGTACGATCCATTATAATTTATTCGTATGATCCATTCTAATTCATCGCACGAATCCATTCTAATTCATTCGCACGAATAAATTAGAATGGATACATTCGTGCGAATGAATTAGGACGGATTCGTGCGATGAATTAGAATGGATTATAATGGATACATTCTAGCGAATGAATTAGAATGAATCGTACGAATGAGTTAGAATGGGTCGTACGAATGGTTTAGAATGGATCGTATGAATGGATTATAATGGATCATACGAATGAATTAGAATGGATCATACGAATGAATTACAAAGGTTACATTCGAGAGAATGAATTAGAATGGATCGTACGAATGAATTAGAATGGATCGTACGAATGAATTAAAATGGATACATTCGAGCGAATGAATTAGAATGGATCGTACGAATGAATTAGAATGGATCATACGAATGAATTAGAATGGATCGTGCGAATGAATTAGAATAGATTGTACGAATGAATTAGAATGGATACATTCGTGCGAATGAATTAGAATGGATCGGACGAATGAATTAGAATAGATCGTACGAATGAATTAGAATGGATACATTCGAGCGAATGAATTAGAATGGATTAGAATAGATACATTCGTGCGAATGAATTAGAATGGATCGTACGAATGGATTAGAATGGATCGTACGAATGGATTAGAATAGATTGTACGAATGGATTCGAATAGATCGTACGAATGAATTAGAATGGATCATACAAATGAATTAGAAAGATTACATTCATGAGAATGAATTAGAATGGATCATACGAATGAATTAGAATGGATCATGCGAATGAATTTGAATGGATCGTACGAATGAATAAGAATGGATCGTACGAATGAATTAGAGTGGATACATTCGAGCGAATGAATTAGAATTGATCGTAGGAATGAATTAGAATAGATCGTAGGAATGAATTAGAATGGATCGTATGAATGAATTAGAATGGATCATGCGAATGAATTAAAATGGATCGTACGAATGAATTAGAATGGATCGTACGAACGAATTAGAATGGATCGTACGAACGAATTAGATTGGATCGTATGAACGAATTAGAATGGATCGTACGAATGAATTAGAATGGATCGCACGAATGAATTAGAATGGATCATACGAATGAATTAGAATGGATTGTACGAATGAATTAGAATGGATTATATGAATGAATTAGAATGGTTACATTCGTGCGAATGAATTAGAATGGATCGTACGAATGGATTAGAATGGATCGTACGAATGGATTAGAACGCATTGTACGAATGAATTAGAATACATACATTTGTGTGAATGAATTAGATTGCATCGTACGAATGAATTTGAATGGATCATACGAATGAATTAGAATATATCCACCGAATGAGTTAGAATGGATCATACGAACAAATTAGAATGGATCGTACGAATGAATTAGAATGGATTGTGCGAATGAATAAGAATGGATCGTGCGAATGAATTAGAATGGATCGTACGAATGAATTAGAATGGATCGTGCGAATGAATTAGAAACATTCGTGCGAATGAATTAGAATGAATTAGATTGCATCGTATGATCCATTCTAATCCATTCGTACGATCCATTCTTATTCATTCATACGATCCATTCTAATTCATTCGCACAATCCATTTTAATTCATTCGTACGATCCATTCTAATTCATTCGTATGATCTATTCATTCGTACGATCCATTTTAATTCATTCGTACGATCCATTTTAATTCATTCGTACGATCCATTCTAACTCATTCGGTGGATCCATTATAATTCATTCGTACGATCCATTCTAATTTATTTGCACGAATATACGATCCATTCTAATTCATTCGCACTTATGTATCCATTCTAATTCATTCATACGATCCATTCTAATTCATTCGTATGATCTATTCTAATTCATTCGCACAAATGTATCCATTCTAATTCATTCATTCGATCCATTCTAATTCATTCGCATAAATATATCCATTCTAATTTATTCGTACGATCCATTCTAATTTATTCGCTTGATCCATTCTAATTCATTCGCACAAATGTATCCATTGTAATTCATTCGTACAATCCATTCTAATTCATTCGCATGATCCATTCTAATTCATTCGTATGATCCATTCTAATCCATTCGTACGATCCTTTCTAATTCATTCGTACGATCCATTCTAATTCATTCTCACAAACGTAACCTTTCTAATTCAGTTGTACGATCCATTCTAATTCATTCGTACGATCCATTCTAATTCATTCGCACGATCCCTTCTAATTTATTCATACGATCCATTCTAATTCATTCGTACGATCTATTCTAATTCATTCACATGATCCATTCTAATTCATTCGTACGATCCATTCTATTTCATTCGTACAATCCATTCAAATTCATTCGTACGATGCAATCTAATTCATTCGCACGAATATATCCATTCTAATTCATTCGTACGATCCTTTCTAATTCATTCGCATGATCCATTCTAATTCATTCGTATGATCCATTCTAATTCATTCTTATAATCTATTCTAATTCATTCGCTCGAATGTATCCATTCTAATTCATTCGTTCGATCCATTCTAATTCATTCGTACGATCCATTCTAATTCATTCGTACGATCCATTCTAATTCATTCGCACGATCCATTTTAATTCATTCGTACGATCGATCTATTCTAATTTATTCGCACGATATATTCTAATTCGTTCGCACGAATGTATCCATTCTAATTCATTCGTACGATCCATTCTAATTCATTCGTACGATCCATTCTAATTCCGTCATACGATCCATTCTAATTCATTTGCACGATCCGTTCTAATTCATTCCTATGATCCATTCTAATTCATTCGCACGAATGTAACCATTCTAATTCATTCGTACGATCCATTCTAATTCATTCCTATGATCCATTCTAATTCATTCGCACGAATGTATCCATTCTAATTCATTTGCACGATCCATTCTAATTCATTCTTATGATCCATTCTAATTCATTCGTACGATCCATTCTAATTCATTCGCTCGAATGTATCCATTCTAATTCATTCGTACGATCCATTCTAATTCATTCGTACGATCCATTCTAATTCTTTCTCATGAATATAACATTTCTAATTCATTTGTATGATCCATTCTAATTCATTTGCATGATCCATTCTAATTCATTCTTACAATCCATTCTAATTCATTCGCACGATCCATTCTAATTCTTTCATATGATCCATTCTAATTCATTCGTACGATCCATTCTAATTCATTCGTATGATCAATTCTAATTCATTCGCACGATCCATTCTAATTCATTCGTATGATCGATTCTAATTCATTCGCACGATCCATTCAAATTCATTCGTATGATCCATTCTAATTCAATTCGTGCAATCCATTCAAATTCATTCGCACAAATGTATCCATTGTAATTCATTCGTATGATCCATTCTAATTAATTCGCTCGAATGTATCCATTCTAATTCATTCGTACGATCCATTCTAATTCATTCGTACAATCCATTCAAATTCATTCGTACGATGCAATCTAATTCATTCGCACAAATGTATCTACTATAATCCATTCGTACGATCCATTCTAATTCATTCGTACAAATGTATCCAATCTAATTCATTCGTAAGATCCATTCTAATTCATTCGTACGATTCATTCTAATTCATTCGCACGATCCATTCTAATTCATTCGTACGATCCATTCTAATTCATTCGTATGATCTATTCTAATTCATTCGCACAAATGTATCCATTCTAATTTATTTGCACGATCCATTCTAATTCATTCCTATGATCCATTCTAATTCATTCGTACGATCCATTCTAATTTATTCGCTCGAATGTATCTATTCTAATTCATTCGTACGATCCATTCTAATTTGTTCGAACGATCCATTCTAATTCGTTCGTACGATCCATTCTAATTCGTTCGCACGATCCATTCTAATTCTTTTGTACGATTCATTCTAATTCATTCGTACGATCCATTCTAATGCATTCGTACGATGCATTCTAATTCATTCGCACGATCCATTCTAATTCATTCGTATGATCCATTCTAATTCATTCCTACGATCTATTCTAATTCATCCGCTCGAATGTAACCTTTCTAATTAGAATGGATCGTACAAATGAATTAGAAAGGTTACATTCGTGAGAATGAATTGGAATTGATCGTATGAATGAATTATAATGGATCGTACGAATGAATTAGAATGGATACATTCGAGCGAATGAATTAGAATTGATCGTACGAATGAATTAGAATGGATCGTGCAAATGAATTAGAATGGATCGTGCGAATGAATTAGAATGAATCGTACGAATGCAAGAGAATGGATCCACCGAATGAGTTAGAATGGATCATACGAATGAATTAGAATGGATCGTACGAATGGATTAGAATGGATCGTACGAATGGATTAGAATGGATCATACTAATGAATTAGAATGAATCGTACGAATGCATTAGAATGGATCGTATGAATGAATTAGAATGAATCGTACGAACGTATTAGAATGGATCGTACGAACGAATTAGAATGGATCGTTTGAACGAATTAGAATGGATCGTACGAATGAATTAGAATGGATACATTCGAGCGAATGAATTAGAATGGATCGTACGAATGAATTAGAATGGATCATAGGAATGAATTAGAATGGATCGTGCAAATGAATTAGAATGGATACATTCGTGCGAATGAATTAGAATAGATCATACGAATGAATTAGAATGGATCGTAGGAATGAATTAGAATGGATCGTGCGAATGAATTAGAATGGATTGTACGAATGAATTATAATGGATACATTCGTGCGAATGAATTAGAATGGATCATATGAAAGAATTAGAATGGATCGTGCGAATGAATTAGAATAGATACATTCGAGCGAATGAATTAGAATGGATCGTATGAATGAATTAGAATGGATCATAGGAATGAATTAGAATGGATCGTGCAAATGAATTAGAATGGATACATTCGTGCGAATGAATTAGAATGGATCGTAGGAATGAATTAGAATGGATCGTACGAATGGATTAGAATGGATCATATGAATGAATTAGAATGGTTACATTCATGCGAATGAATTAGAATGGATCGTACGAATGGATTAGAATGGATCGTACGAATGGATTAGAACGGATACATTCGTACGAATGAATTAGAATGGATCGTACGAATGGATTATAATGGATCATACGAATGAATTAGATCGTAGGAATAAGTTAGAATGAATCGTACGAATGAATTAGAATGGATCATACAAATGAATTAGAATGGATCGAGCGAATGAATTATAATGGATCGTAGGAATGAATTAGAATGGATCATAGGAATGAATTAGAATAGATCGTGCAAATGAATTAGAATGGATACATTCGTGCGAATGAATTAGAATGGATCGTAGGAATTAATTAGAATGGATCGTACGAATGAATTAGAATGGATACATTTGTACGAATGAATTAGAATGGATCGTATGAATGAATTAGAATGGATCGTACAAATTAGAATGGATCGTACGAATGAATTAAAATGGATACATTCATACGACTGAATTAGAAATTTATTCGTACGATCCATTCAAATTCAATCGTATGATCCATTCTAATTCATTCGCACGATCAATTCTAATTCATTCGTCCGATCCATTCTAATTCATTCGCACGAATGTATCCATTCTAATTCATTCGTACGATCGATTCTAATTCGTTCATACGATCCATTCTTATTCATTCTCACGAATGTAACCTTTCTAATTCATTTGTATGATCCATTCTAATTTATTCGTACGATACATTCTAATCTATTCGTACGATCCATTCTAATCCATTCGTACGATCCATTCTAATTCATTCGTACGATCTATTATAATTCATTCGCTCGAATGTATCCATTCTAATTCATTCGTACGATCCATTCTAATCCATTCGTACGATCCTTTTTAAACCATTCGTACGATCCATTCTAATTCATTCGCACGAATGTAACCATTCTAATTCATTCATACGATCCATTCTAATTCATTCGCACAATCCATTCTAATTCATTCGTACGTTCTATTCTAATTCATTCGCACGATCCATTCTAATTCATTCCTATGATCTATTCTAATTCAGTCATATGATCCATTCTAATTCATTCACACGAATGTATCATACGAATGAATTAGAATGGATCATGCGAATGAATTAAAATGGATCGTACAAATGAATTAGAATGGATCGTGCGAATGAATTAGAATGGATCGTACAAACAAATTAGAATGGATCGTACGAACGAATTAGATTGGATCGTATGAACGAATTAGAATGGATCGTACGAATGAATTAGAATTGATACATTCGAGCGAATGAATTAGAATGGATCATACGAATGAATTAGAATGGATCATAGGAATGAATTAGAATGGATTGTGCAAATGAATTAGAATGGATGCATTCGTGCGAATGAATTAGAATGGATCGTAGGAATGAGTTAGAATGGATCGTACGATTGGATTAGAATGGATCGTACGAATGAATTAGAATGGATCGTACGAATGAATTAGAATGGATCGTACAAATGAATTAGAAAGGTTACATTTGTGAGAATGAATTAGAATGGATCGTACGAATGAATTAGAATGGATCGTACGAATGGATTAGAATGGATCGTACGAATGGATTAGAACGCATTGTACGAATGAATTTGAATGGATCGTACGAATGGATTAGAATGGATCATACGAATGGATTAGAATGGTTACATTCAAGCGAATGAATTAGAATGGAGCGTACGAATGGATTAGAACGCATTGTACGAATGAATTAGAATAGAAACATTTGTGCGAATGAATAAGAATGGATCGTACGAATGAATTAGAATGGATCGTACGAAAGAATTAGAATGGATCGTACGAATGAATTAGAATGGATCATACAAATGAATTAGAATGGATCGTGCGAATGAATTTGAATGGATCGTACGAATAAATTAGAATGGATCGAACGAATGAATTAGAATAGATACATTCGAGCGAATGAATTAGAATATATCGTAGGAATGAATTAGAATGGATCATAGGAATGAATTAGAATGGATCGTGCGAATAAATTAGAATGGATCGTACGATTCATTCTAATTCAATCCTACGATCCATTCTAATGCATTCATATGATTCATTCTAATTCATTCGCACGATCCATTCTAATTCATTCCTATGATCCATTCTAATTTATTCATACGATCCATTCTAATTCATTCGCACAATCCATTCTAATTCATTCGTACGATCCATTCTAATTCATTCGTTCGATCCATTCTAATTCATTCCTACGATCCCTTCTAATTCATTCGCACGATCCATTCTAATTTATTCCTATGATCCATTCTAATTCATTCGCACGAATGTAACCATTCGAATTCATTTGTGCGATCCATTCTAATTCATTCGTACGAATGAATTAGAATGGATACATTCGAGCGAATGAATTAGAATAGATCGTACGAATGAATTAGAATGGATCGTACGAATAAATTAGAATGGATTGTGCGAATGAATTAGAATGGATCGTACGAATGAATTAGAATGGATCCACCGAATGAGTTAGAATGGATCATACGAATGAATTAGAATGGATCGTATGAATGAATTAGAATGGATTGTGCGAATGAATTAGAATGGATACATTTGTGCGATGAATAAGAATGGAGCGTATGAATGAATTAGAATGGAGCGTACAAATGAACTAGAATGGATACATTCCTAGGAGTGAATAAGAATGGATCGTACGAATGGATTAGAATGGTTACATTCGTGCGAATGAATTAGAATGGATCGTACGAATGAATTAGAATGGATCATACGAATGCATTAGAATGGATCGTATGAATGAATTAGAATTGATACATTCGAGCGAATGAATTAGAATGGATCGTGCGAATGAATTAGAATGGATCGTACGAATGAATTAGAATGGATCGTACAAATGAATTAGAATGGATCGTACAAATGAATTAGAAAGGTTACATTTGTGAGAATGAATTAGAATGGATCGTACAAATGAATTAGAATGGATCGTACGAATAGATTAGAATGGATCATACGAATGGATTGTCGAGCGAATGAATTAGAAAAGATCGTAGGAAAGAATTAGAATGGAGCATACGAATGAATTAGAATGGATCGTACGAATGAATTAGAATGGATCGTACGAATGAATTAGAACGGATCGTACGAACGAATTAGAATGGATCGTACGAACGAATTAGAGTGGATCGTACGAACAAATTATAATGGATCGTGCGATTGAATTAGAATGGATCGTACGAACGAATTAGAATGAATCGTACGAACGAATTAGAATGGATCATACGAACGAATTAGAATGGATCATATGAACGAATTAGAATGGATCATAGGAATGAATTAGAATGGATCGTACGAATGAATTAGAAAGGTTACATTTGTGAGAATGAATTAGAATGGATCGTACGAATGAATTAGAATGGATCGTACGAATGGATTAGAATGGATCGTACGTACGAATGGATTAGAATGGATCGTACGAATGTATTAGAATGGATCGTACGAATGGATTAGAATGGATCGTACGAATGAATTAGAATGGATCGGGCAAATGAATTAGAAAGGTTACATTCGTGAGAATGAATTAGAATGGATCGTACGAATGCATTAGAATGGATACATTCGTACGAATGAATTAGAATGGATCGTATGAATGAATTAGAATTGATCATACGAATGGATTAGAAAGGATCATACGAATGAATTAGAATAGATCGTACAAATGAATTAGAAAGGTTACATTTGTGCGAATGAATTAGATTGCATCGTACGAATGAATTTGAATGGATTGTACGAATGAATTAGAATGGATCGTACGAATGAATTAGAATGGATACATTTATGCGAATGAATTAGAATGGATCGCAGGAATGAATTAGAATGGATCGTACGAATGAAT
This sequence comes from Chamaelirium japonicum, assembly GCA_947650365.1. Taxonomy (NCBI): domain Eukaryota; kingdom Viridiplantae; phylum Streptophyta; class Magnoliopsida; order Liliales; family Melanthiaceae; genus Chamaelirium; species Chamaelirium japonicum. Next base: position 63,064,930 of record OX393555.1, on the reverse strand, counting down.
TAGAATGGATAGTGCGAATGAATTAGAATGGATCATGCGAATGAATTAGAATGGATCGTGCGAATGAATTAGAATGGATCGTACGAATGAATTAGAATGGATCGTACGAATGAATTAGAATGGATCGTATGAATGAATTAGAATGGATCGTGCGAAGGAATTAGAATGAATCGTACGAATGCTTTAGAATGGGTCGTGCGAATGAATTAGAATGGATACATTCGTACAAATGAATTAGAATGGATCATGTGAATAAATTAGAATGGATCGTACAAATGAATTAGAATGGATCATATGAATGAATTAGAATGGTTACATTCGTGCGAATGAATTAGAATGGATCGTACGAATGGATTAGAATGGATCGTACGAATGGATTAGAACGCATTGTACGAATGAATTAGAATAGATACATTTGTGCGAATGAATTAGATTGCATCGTGCGAATGAATTAGAATAGATCGTACGAATGAATTAGAATGGATCGTGGGAATGAATTAGAATGGATCATACGAATAAATTAGAATGAATCATGCAAAGAATTAGAATGGATCGTACGAATGAATTAGAATGGATGCACCGAATGAGTTAGAATGGATCATACGAATGAATTAGAATGGATCGTACGAATGAATTAGAATAGATTTTACGAATAAATTATAATGGATCGTAGGAATGAATTAGAATGGATCGTGCAAATGAATTAGAATGGATACATTCGTGCGAATGAATTAGAATGGATCATAGGAAAGAATTAGAATGGATCGTTTGAATGAATTAGAATGGTTACATTCGTGCGAATGAATTAGAAAGGATCATACGAATGAATTAGAATGGATATATTCGTGCGAATGAATTAGAATGGATCGTACGAATGAATTAGACTGGATCGTACGAATAAATTAGAATTGATACATTCGTGTGAATGAATTAGAATGGATCGTACAAATGAATTAGAATAGATCGAACGAATAAATTAGAATGGATTGTGCAAATGAATTAGAATTGATACATTCGTGCGAATGAATCTGAATGGATTGTATGAATGAATTACAATGGATCGTATGAATGAATTAGAATGGATCGTATGAATGAATTAGAATAGCTCATACGAATGAATTAGAATGAATCATACGAATGTATTAGAATGGTTACATTCGTGCGAATGAATTAGAATAGATCATACGAATGAATTAGAATGGATCGTACGAATAAATTAGAATGGATCGTGCGAATGAATTAGAATGGATAGTACGAATGAATTAGAATGGATCATAGGAATAAATTAGAATGGATCGTGCAAATGAATTAGAATGGATACATTCGTGCGAATGAACTAGAATTGATCGTGCGAATGAATTAGAATGGATCGTACGAATGAATTAGAATGGATACATTTGAGCGAATGAATTAGAATGGATTGTGCGAATGAATTAGAATGGATCGTACGAATAAATTACAATGGATCGTGCGAATGAATTAGAATCGATCGTACGAATGAATTAGAATGGATCGTACGAATGAATTAGAGTGAATCGTACGAATGAATTAAAATAAATACATTCATATGACTGAATTAGAATAGATCATGCGAATTAATTAGAATGGATCGTACGAATGAATTTGAATGGATACATTTGTGTGAATGAATCTGAATGGATTGTATGAACTAATTACAATTGATCGTACGAATGAATTAGAATGGATCGTACGAATGAATTAAGATAGCTCATATGAATGAATTAGAATGAATCGTACGAATGAATTTGAATGGTTACATTCGTGCGAATGAATTAGAATAGATCATACGAATAAATTAGAATGGACCGTATGAATAAATTAGAATGTATCATGCGAATGAATTAGAATGGATCGTACGAATGAATTTGAATGGATCCACCGAATGAGTCAGAATGGATCATACGAATGAATTAGAATGGATCGTACGAATGAATTAGAATGGATTGTGCGAATGAATTAGAATGGATCGTATGAATAAATAAGAATGGATCGTACGAATGAATTAGAATGGATCATGCGAATGAATTAGAATGAATAGTACGAATGCATTAGAATGGATCGTACGAATGAATTAGAATGAATCGTACGATCCATTCTAATTCATTCGTCCGATCCATTCTAATTCATTCGCACGAATGTATCCATTCTAATTCATTCGTACAATTTATTCTAATTCATTCGCACGATCCATTATAATTCATTCGTATGATCCATTCTAATTCATTCCTACGATCTATTCTAATTTATTCGCTCGAATGTATCCATTCTAATTCACTCGTACGATCCATTCTAATTCATTCGCACGATCCATTCTAATTCATTTGCACGATCCATTCTAATTCATTCCTATGATCCATTCTAATTCATTCGTAAGATCTATTCTAATTCATTCGCTCGAATGTATCCATTTTAATTCATTTGTATGATCCATTCTAATTCGTTCATACGATCCATTCTAATTCATTCGCACGATCCATTCTAATTCATTTGTACGAATGTATCTATTCTAATTCATTCGCATGATCCATTCTAATTCATTCGGACGATCCATTCTAATTCATTCGTACGATTCATTCTAATTCATTCGCATGATCCATTCTAATTCATTCGTACGATCCATTCTTATTCATTCATACGATCCATTCTAATTCATTCGCATAATCCATTCTAATTTATTCGTACGATCCATTCTAATTCATTCGTATGATCCATTCTAACTCATTCGGTGGATCCATTCTAATTCATTCGTACGATCCATTCTAATTCATTCGCACGATCCATTCTAATTTATTCGTACGATCCATTCTAATTCATTCGTACGATCTATTGTAATTCATTCGCACGAATGTAACCATTCTAATTCATTTGTACGATTCATTCTATTTCATTCATATGGGATATTCTAATTCATCCGTACGATCCATTCTGATTCATTCATACGATCCATTGTAATTCATTCATAAAATCCATTCAGATTCATTCGCACGAATGTATCCATTCTAATTCATTTGCACGATCCATTCTAATTCATTCGTTCGATCCATTCTAATTCATTCGTACGATCCATTCTAATTCATTCGCACGAATGTATCCATTCTAATTTATTCGTACGATCCAGTCTAACTCATTCGTACGATCCATTCTAATTCATTCACACGAATATATCCATTCTAATTCATTCGTACGATCCTTTCCAATTCATTCACACGAATGTAACCATTCTAATTCATTCGTACGATCCATTCTTATTCATTCATACGATCCATTCTAATTCATTCGCACAAATATATCTATTCTAATTCATTCGTACAATGCGTTCTAATCCATTCGTACGATCCATTCTAATTCATTCGTACAATCTATTCTAATTCATTCGTACAATCCATTCTAATTCATTCGTATGATCCATTGTAACTCATTCGGTGGATCCATTCTAATTCATTCGTACGATCCATTCTAATTCATTCGCACGATCCATTCTAATTCATTCGTACGATCCATTCTAATTCATTCGCACGATCCATTCTAATTCATTCGTACGATCCATTCTAATTCATTCGCACGATGCAATCTAATTCATTCGCACAAATTTATCTATTCTAATTCATTCGTAGAATGCGTTCTAATCCATTCGTACGATCCATTCTAATCCATTTGTACGATCCATTCTTATTCATTCGCACGAATGTAACCATTCTAATTCATTCATATAATCCATTCTAATTCACTCATACGATCCATTCTAATTCATTCGCACGATCCATTCTAATTCATTCGCACGATCCATTCTAATGCATTTGTATGATCCATTCTAATTCATTCGTATGATCCATTCTAATTTATTCATAGGATCCATTCAAATTTATTTGCATGATCCATTCTAATTCATTCGTACGATCCATTCTAATTCATTCGTTCGATCCATTCTAATTCATTCGTACGATCCATTCTAATTCATTCGCACGAATGTATCTATTCTAATTCATTTGCACGATCCATTCTAATTTATTCATATGATCCATTCTGATGCATTCGTACGATTCATTCTAATTCTTTTGCACGATCCATTCTAATTCATTCGTACGATTCATTCTATTTCATTCGCACGAATGTAACCTTTTTAATTCATTTGTATGTATCCATTCTAATTCATTCGCACGATCCATTCTAATTCATTCGTACGATCCATTTTAATTCATTCGTACGATCCATTCTAATTCATTCGATACATTCGTGTGAATGAATTAGAATGGATCGTAGGAATGAATTAGAATGGATCGTACGAATGGATTAAAATGGATACATTCATACGATCCATTCTAATTTATTCGTACGATCCATTCTAATTCATTCGCACGATTCATTCTAATTTATTCGTACGATCCATTCTAATCCAATCGTACGATCCATTCAAATTCATTCGCATGATCCATTCTAATTCATTCGTATGATCCATTCTAATTCATTCGTACGATCCATTTAAATTCATTCGCACGATCCATTCTAATTCATTCGTACGATCCATTCTAATTCATTTGTACTATCTATTCTAATTCATTCGCACGAATGTATCCATTCTATTTCATTCGCACGATCCATTCTAATTCATTCGTTCGATCCATTCTAATTCATTCGTACGATCCATTCAAATTCATTCGCATGATCCATTCTAATTCATTCGTATGATCCATTCTAATTCATTCGCACGAATGTATCCATTATAATTCATTCGCACAAATGTATCCATTCTAATTCATTCGTACGATCCATTCTTATTTATTCATACGATCCATTCTAATTCATTTGCACGATCCATTCTAATTCATTCTCACAAATGTAACCTTTCTAATTCATTTGTACGACCCATTCTAATTCATTCGTACGATCCATTCTAATCCATTCGTATGATCTATTCTAATCCATTCGTACGATTCATTCTAATTCATTCGCACGAATGTAACCATTCTAATTCATTCGTACGATCCATTCTAATTCATTCCTACGATCCATTCTAATTCATTCGCACGAATGTATCCATTCTTATTCATTTGCATGATCCATTCTAATTCATTCGTACGATCCATTCGAATTCATTCGTACGATCCATTCTAATCCATTCTAATTCATTCGTATGATCCATTCTAATTCGTTCATATGATCCATTCTAATTCGTTCGTACGATCCATTTTAATTCGTTCGTACGATCCATTCTAATTCATTCGCACGATCCATTCTAATTCATTCATATGATCCATTCTAATTCATTCATACGATCCATTCTAATTCATTCGCTCGAATATATCCATTCTAATTCATTCGTTCGATCCATTCTAATTCATTCGTACAATCCATTCAAATTCATTCTCACAAATGTAACCTTTCTAATTCATTTGTACGATCCATTCTAATTCATTCATACGATCCATTCTTATTCATTCGTACGATCCATTCAAATTCATTCGCATGATCCATTCTAATTCATTCGTACGATCCATTCTAATTCATTCTCACAAATGTAACCGTTCTAATTCATTTGTATGATCCATTCTAATTCATTCACACAATCTATTCTAATTCATTCGCACGATCCATTCTAATTCATTCGTCCGATCTATTCTAATTCATTCGCACGAATATATCCATTCTAATTCATTCGTACGATCCATTCAAATTCATTCGCACGATCCATTCTAATTCATTCGTAAGATCCATTCAAATTCATTCGCACGATCCATTCTAATTCATTCGTATGATCCATTCAAATTCATTCGCACGATCCATTCTAATTCATTCGTATGATTCATTCTAATTCATTCGTACGATCCATTCTAATTCATTCGCACGAATGTAACCATTCTAATTCATTCATACGATCCATTCTAATTCATTCCTATGATCCATTCTAATTCGTTCGGACGAATGTAACCATTCTAATTCATTCGTACGATCCATTCTAGTTCATTCGCACGATCCATTCTAATTCATTCGCACGAATGTATCCATTCTAATTCATTTGTACAATCCATTCTAATTCATTCCTATGATCCATTCTAATTCATTCGTACGATCCATTCTAATTCATTCGCACGAATGTATCCATTCTAATTCATTCGTACGATCCATTCTTATTCATTCGTACGATCCATTCAAATTCATTCGCATGATCCATTCTAATTCATTCGTACGATCCATTCTAATTCATTCTCACGAATGTAACCTTTCTAATTCATTTGTATGATCTATTCTAATTCATTCGCACGAATCTATTCTAATTCATTCGCACGATCGATTCTAATTCGTTCGTCCGATCAATTCTAATTCATTCGTCCGATCCATTCAAATTCATTCGCACGATCCATTCTAATTCATTCGTATGATTCATTCTAATTCATTCGTACGATCCATTCTAATTCATTCGCATGAATGTATCCATTCTAATTCATTCATACGATCCATTCTAATTCATTCGTATGATCAATTCTAATTCATTCGCACGATCCATTCGAATTCATTCGTACGATCCATTCTAATTCATTCGTATGATCAATTCTAATTCATTCGCACGATCCATTCTAATTTATTCGTATGATCCATTCAAATTCAATTCGTGCAATCCATTCAAATTCATTCGCACGATCCATTCTAATTCATTCGTATGATCCATTCTAATTCATTCCTACGATCCATTCTAATTCATTCGCTCGAATGTATCCATTCTAATTCATTCGTACGATCCATTCTAATTCATTCGTGCGATCCATTCTAATTCATTCGTACGAATGAATTAGAATGGATCATGCGAATGAATTAGAATGGATCGTAGGAATGAATTAGAATGGATCGTACGAATGAATTAGAATGGTTACATTCGTGCGAATGAATTAGAATGGATCATACGAATGGATTAGAATGGATCGTACGAATGAATTAGAATTGATCATACGAATGAATTAGAATGGATCGGACGAATGAATTAGAATGGATTATACAAATGAATTAGAATGGATCATACGAATGAATTAGAATGGATCGTGCGAATGAATTAGAATTGATCATACGAATGAATTAGAATGGATCGGACGAATGAATTAGAATGGATACATTTGTACGAATGAATTACAATGGATCGTACGAATGAATTAGAATGGATCCACCGAATGAGTTAGAATGGATCATACAAATGAATTAGAATGGATCGTACGAATGAATTAGAATGGATTGTGCGAATGAATCTGAATGGATTGTATGAATGAATTAAAATGGATCGTACAAATGAATTAGAATGGATCGTACGAATAAATTAGAATGGATCGTACGACGATCCATTCAAATTCATTTGCATGAATATATCAATTCTAATTCATTCGTATGATCCATTCTAATTCATTCGTACTATCCATTCTAATTCATTCGTCCGATCCATTATAATTCATTCGCACGAATGTATCCATTCTTATTCATTCATATGATCCATTCTAATTCATTCGCACAATCCATTCTAATTCATTCGTAAGATCCAATCTAATTCATTTGTATGACCCATTCTAACTCATTTTAGAATGGATCGTACGAACGAATTAGAATGGATCGTACAAATGAATTAGAATGGATACATTCGAGCGAATGATTTAGAATGGATCATGCGAATGAATTAGAATGGATAGTACGAATGAATTAGAATGGATCGTACGATTGAATTAGAATGGATCGTACGAATGAATTAGAATGGATCATACGAATGAATTAGAATGGATCATATGAATGCCTTTCTAATTCATTTGTACGATCCATTCTAATTCATTCGTACGATCCATTCTAATCCATTCGTATGATCCATTCTAATCCATTCGTACGATCCATTCTAATTCATTCGTACAATCCATTCTTATTCATTCATATGATCCATTCTAATTCATTCGCACAATCCATTCTAATTCATTCGTACGATCCATTCTAATTCATTCATATGATCCATTCTAACTCATTCCTATGATCCATTCTAATCCATTCGTACGATCCATTCTAATCCATTCGTACGATCCATTCTAATCCATTCGTACGATCCATTCTAATTCATTCTCACGAATGTAACCTTTCTAATTCATTTGTATGATCCATTCTAATTCATTCGTACGATCCATTCTAATCCATTCGTACGATCCATTCTAATCCATTCGTACGTTCCATTCTAATTCATTCGTACGATCCATTCTAATTCATTCTCACAAATGTAACCTTTCTAATTCATTTGTACGATCCATTCTAATTCGTTCGTACGATCCATTCTAATTCATTCGTACGATCCATTCTAATTCATTCGTACGATCCATTGTAATTCATTTATACATCCATTCAGATTCATTCGCACAATCCATTCTAATTCATTCGTACGATCCATTCTAACTCATTCGGTGGATCCATTCTAATTCATTCTTACGATCCATTCTAATTCATTCGTACAATCCATTCTAATTCATTCATACGATCCATTCTAATTCATTCGCACAATCCATTCTAATTTATTCGTACGATCCATTCTAATTCATTCGTATGATCCATTCTAACTCGTTCGGTGGATCCATTCTAATTCATTCGTACGATCCATTCTAATTTATTCGCATAAATATATCCATTCTAATTCATTTGTACGATCCATTCTAATTAATTCTTTCATATGATCCATTCTAATTCATTCGCACGATCCATTGTAATTCGTTCATACGATCCATTCTAATTCGTTCGTACGATCCATTCAAATTCATTCGTACGATCCATTCTAATCCATTCGTATGATCCATTCTAATTCATTCGTATAAATGTATCTATTCTAATTCATTCTTACAATGCATTCTAATCCATTCGTACGATCCATTCTAATCCATTCGTATGATCCATTCTAATCCATTCGTATGATCCATTCTAATTCATTCGTATGATCCATTCTAATTCATTTGCGTGAATGTATCCTTTCTAATTTATTCGTACGATCCATTCTAATTCATTCCTACGATCTATTCTAATTCATTCACATAAATATAACCATTCTAATTCATTCGTACGATCCATTCTAATTCATTCCTACGAGCCATTCTAATTCTTTCGTACGATCCGCACTAATGTAACCATTCTAATTCATTCGTATGATCCATTCTAATTCATTCCTATGATCCATTCTAATTCATTCGCACGAATGTATCCATTCTAATTCATTTGCATGATCCATTCTAATTCAATCCTATGATCCATTCTAATTCATTCGTACGATCCATTCTAATTCATTTGTATGATCCATTCTAATTCATTCGTACGAATGTATCCATTCTAATTCATTCCTACGATCCATTCTAATTCATTCCTATGATCCATTCTAATTCAGTCGTTTGAATGTATCCATTTTAATTCATTTGTATGATCTATTCTAAATCATTCGCACAATCCATTTTAATTCATTCGTACGATCCATTCTAATTTATTCATACGATCTATTCTAATTCATTCGCACAATCCATTCTAATTCATTCGTACGATCCATTCTAATTCATTCCTACAATCCATTCTAATTCATTCGTGCAAATGTATCCATTCTAATTCATTCGTACGATCCATTCTAATTCATTCGTATGATCCATTCTAATTCATTCGTACGATCTATTCTAATTCATTCGTACGATTCATTCTATTCGTTCGTATGAGCTATTCTAATTCATTCGTACGATCCATTTTAATTCATTCGTACGATCCATTGTAATTCATTCATACAATCCATTCAGATTCATTCGCACAAATGTATCCATTCAAATTTATTCGTACGATCCATTCTAATTAATTCGCACGATCCATTCTAATTCAGTCGTATGAATGTATCCATTTTAATTCATTCGTATGATCCATTCTAATCCATTCGTACGATCCATTCTAATTCATTCGCACAAATGTAACCATTCTAGTTCATTCATATGATCGATTCTAATTCATTCCTATGATCCATTCTAATTCATTCGTACGATCCATTCTAATTCATTCGCTCGAATGTATCCATTCTAATTCATTCGTACGATTCATTCTAATTCATCCGTACGATCCAATCTATATCATTTTTATGATCCATTCTAATTCATCGCACGATCATTTCTAATTCATTCGCTCGAATGTATCCATTCTAATTCATTCGTACGATCCATTCTAATGCATTCGTACGATCCATTCTTATTCATTCATACGATCCATTCTAATTCGTTCGTACGATCCATTAGAATGGATTGCATGAATGAATTAGAATGGATCGTATGAATGAATTAGAATGGATCGTACGAATGAATTAGAATGGATTGTACGAATGAATTAGATTGGATACATTCGTGCGAATGAATTAGAATGGATCGTACGAATGAATTAGAATGGATCGTACGATTCAATCTAATTCATTCGTACGATCCATTCTAATGCATTTGCACGATCCATTCTAATTCATTCGCACGAATGTATCCATTCTAATTCATTTGCATGATCCATTCTAATTCATTCGTATGATCCATTCTAATCCATTCTAATTCATTCGTACAAATGAATTAGAATGGATTGTACGAATAAATTAGAATGGATCGTACGAATGAATTAGAATGGATCGTACGAACGAATTAGAATGGATCGTATGAACGAATTAGAATGGATCGTACGAATGAATTAGAATGGATACATTCGAGCGAATGAATTAGAATGGATCGTACAAATGAATTAGAATGGATCGTACGAATGAATTAGAATGGATCATATGAATGAATTAGAATACATCATGTGAATGAATTAGAATGGATCGTACGTTTAAATTAGATTGGATTGTGCGAATGAATTAGAATGGATACATTCGTGCGAATGAATTAGAATAGAAAGTATGAATGAATTAGAATGGATCGTACGAAAGAATTAGAAATGATCGTACGAACGAATTAGAATGGATATATTTGAGCGAATGAATTAGAATGTATCGTACGAATGAATTAGAATGGATCATAGGAATGAATTAGAATGGATCGTGCAAATGAATTAGAATGGATACATTCATGCGAATGAATTAGAATGGATCGTAGGAATGAATTAGAATTGATCGTACGAATGAATTAGAATGGTTACATTCATGCGAATGAATTAGAATGGATCGTACGAATGAATTAGAATAAATCGTACGAATGAATTAGAATGGATCGTATGAATGAATTTGAATGGATCGTGCGAATGAATTAGAATGGATCGTACGAATGAATTTGAATGGATTGTACGAATGAATTAGAATGGATCGTATGAATGAATTAGAATGGATCGTACGAATGGATTAGAATGGATCGTACGAATGGATCATGCGAATGAATTAGAATGCATCGTACGAATGAATTAGAATGGATCGTACGAATGAATTAGAATGGATACATTCGAGCGAATGAATTAGAATGGATCGTACGAATGAATTAGAATGGATCGTGCGAATGAATTAGAATGAATCGTACGAATGAATTAGAATGGATCGTATGAATGAATTGCAATGGATACATTTGTACGAATAAAATAGAATGGATCGTACGAATGAATTAGAATGGATACATTCTTGCGAATAAATTAGAATGGATCGTATATTTGTGCAAATAAATTAGAATGGATCATACGAATGAATTAGAATGGATCGTGCGAATGAATTAGAATGAATCGTACGAATGCATTAGAATGGATCGTACGAATGAATTTGAATGAATCGTACGATCCATTCTAATTCTTTTGGACGATCCATTCTAATTCATTCGCACGATCCATTCTAATTCATTCGTACGATCCATTCTAATTCATTCGTATGATCAATTCTAATTCATTCGTAGAATCCATTCTAATTCAGTCGTATGAATGTATCATACGAATGAATTAGAATGGATCATGCGAATGAATTAAAATGGATCGTACAAATGAATTTGAATGGATCGTAAGAATGAATTAGAATACATCATGTGAATGAATTTGAATGGATCGTACGTTTGAATTAGATTGGATTGTGCGAATGAATTAGAATGGATACATTCGTGCGAATGAATTAGAATAGATCGTATGAATGAATTAGAATGGATCATACGAATGAATTAGAATGGATACATTTGTATGAATGAATTAGAATAGATCGTACGAATGAAATAGAATGGATCGTACGAATGAATTAGAATGGATAGTGCGAAGGAAATAGAATGGATCGTACGAATGAATTAGAATGGATTGTACGAATGAATTAGAATAGATCGTGCGAATGAATTAGAATGGATTGTATGAAAGAATTAGAATGGATCGTACGAATGAATTAGAATGGATCATACGAATGAATTAGAATCGATCGTGCGAATGAATTAGAATGGATCGTACGAATGAATTAGAATGGATACATTTGTGCGATGAATAAGAATGGAGCATACAAATGAACTAGAATGGATACATTCGTGCGAATGAATTAGAATGGATCATATGAAAGAATTAGAATGGATCGTGCGAATGAATTAGAATGGATCGTGCGAATGAATTAGAATGGATCGTGCGAATGAATTAGAATGGATCGTGCGAACGAATTAGAATGGATCGTACGAACGAATTAAAATGGATCATATGAACGAAATAGAATGGATCGTACGGATAAATTATAATGGATACATTCGTACGATCCATTCTAATTCATTCGTACGATCCATTCTTATTCATTCGTACGATCCATTCAAATTCATTCGCATGATCAATTCTAATTCATTCGTATGATCCATTCTAATTCATTCTCACGAGTGTAACATTTCTAATTCATTTGTATGATCCAGTCTAATTCATTTGTACGATCCATTCTAATCCATTCGTATGATCCATTCTAATCTATTAGTACGATCTATTCTAATCCATTCGTACGATCCATTCTAATTCATTCCCACAAATGTAACCTTTCTAATTCATTTGTACGATCCATTCTAATTCATTCAGACGATCCATTCTAATTTATTCGTACGATCCATTCTAATTCATTCGTACGATCCATTATAATTCATCGCACGAATCTGTTCTAATTCATTCGCACGAATGAATTAGAATGGATACATTCGTGCGAATGAATTAGAACGGATTCGTGCGATGAATTAGAATGGATTAGAATGGATACATTCGTGCGAATAAATTAGAATGGATCGTGCGAATGAATTAGAATGGATCGTATGAATGAATTAGAATGGATATATTTGAACGAATAAATTAGAATGGATCGTACGAATGAATTAGAATGGATACATTTGTGCGAATTAATTAGAATGGATCATACGAATAAATTAGAATGGATCGTGCGAATGAATTAGAATGGATCGTACGAATGAATTAGAATGGATCCACCGAATGAGTTAGAATGGATCATACGAATGAATTAGAATGGATCGTACGAAAGAATTTGAATGGATCGTTCGAATGATTTAGAATGGATCGTACGAATGGATTAGAATGGATCGTACGAAAGAATTAGAATGGATCATACAAATGAATTAGAAAGGTTACATTCATGAGAATGAATTAGAATGGATCGTACGAATGAATTAGAATGGATCATGCGAATGAATTTGAATAGATCGTACAAATGAATTAGAATGGATCGTATGATCCATTCTAATTCATTCTCACAAATGTATCCATTCTAATTCATTCGTATGATCCATTCTAATTCATTCGCATGATCCATTCTAATTCATTCGCACGAATATATCCATTCTAATTCATTCGTACGATCCATTCTAATTCATTCACACGATCCATTTTAATTCATTCGTACGATCCATTCTAATTCATTTGTATGATCTATTCTAATTCATTCGCACAAATGTAACCATTCTAATTCAGTCGTACGATTCATTCTAATTCCTTCGTATGAGCTATTCTAATTCATTCGTACGATCCATTCTAATTCATTCGTGCGATCCATTGTAATTCATTCATATAATCCATTCAGATTCATTTGCACAAATGTATCCATTCAAATTCATTCGTACGATCCTTTCTAATTAATTCACACGATCCATTCTAATTCATTCTCACGAATGTAACCTTTCTAATTCATTTGTATGATCCATTCTAATTCATACGTACGATCCATTCTAATCCATTCACACGATCCATTCTAATTCATTCTCACAAATGTAACCTTTCTAATTCATTTGTACGATCCATTCTAATTCATGCGTACGATCCATTCTAATCCATTCGTATGATCCATTCTAATCCATTCGTACGATCCATTCTAATTCATTTGCACGAATGTAACCATTCTAATTCATTCATACGATCCATTCTAATTCATTCCTACGATTCATTCTAATTCATTCGCACGAATGTATCCATTCTAATTCATTTGCACGATCCATTCTAATTCATTCCTATGATCCATTCTAATTCATTCGTACGATCCATTCTAATCCATTCGTACGATCCATTCTAATCCATTCGTACGATCCATTCTAATTCATTTCACAAATGTAACGTTTCTAATTCATTTGTACGATCCATTCTAATTCATTCGTACGATCCATTCTAATCCATTCGTACGATCCATTCTAATCCATTCGTACGATCCATTCTAATTTATTCGCACGAATGTAACCATTCTAATTCTTTCGTATGATCCATTCTAACTCATTCATAAAATCCATTCTAATTCATTCGCACAAATGTATCCATTCTAATTAATTCGTACGATCCATTCAAATTCATTCGATGATCCATTCTTATTCATTCGCACGATCCAGTCTAATTGATTCACACGATCCAGTCTAATTGATTCGCACGGTCCAGTCTTATTGATTCGCACGATCCAGTCTAATTGATTTGCACGAATGTATCCATTCTAATTCATTCGTACGATCCATTCTAATTCATTAATATGATCCATTCTAATTCATTCGTACGATCCATTCTAATTCATTTGCACAAAGGTATCCATTCTAATTCATTTGCACGATCTATTCTAATTCATTCCTATGATCCATTCTAATTTATTCGTACGATCCATTCTAATTCGTTCATACGATCCATTCTAATTCGTTCGTACGATCCATTCTAATTCGTTCGTACGATCCATTCTAATTCATTCCTACGATCTATTCTAATTCATTCGTATGATCCATTCTAATTCATTCCTACGATCTATTCTAATTCATTCGCTTGAATGTATCCATTCTAATTCATTCGTTCGATCCATTCTAATTCATTCGTACGATCCATTCTAATTCATTCGCTCGAATGTATCCATTCTAATTTATTCGTACGATCCATTCTAATTCATTCGTACAATCCATTCTAATTCATTCGTACGATCCATTCTAATTCATTCGCACGATCCGTTCTAATTCATTCCTATGGTCCATTCTAATTCATTCGCACGAATTTAACCATTCTAATTCATTCGTACGATCCATTCTAATTCATTCCTATGATCCATTCTAATTCATTCGCACGAATGTATCCATTCTAATTCATTTGCACGATCCGTTCTAATTCATTTCTATGATCCATTCTAATTCATTCGTACGATCCATACTAATTCATTCGCTCGAATGTATCCATTCTAATTCATTCGTACGATCCATTCTAATTCATTCGTACGATCCATTCTAATTCATTCTCACGAATGTAACCTTTCTAGTTCATTTGTATGATCCATTCTAATTTATTCGTACGATCCATTCTAATCCATTCGTACGATCCATTGTAATCCATTCGTACGATCCATTCTAATTCATTCGCTCGAATGTATCCATTCTAATTCATTCGTACGATCCATTCTAATTCGTTCATACGATCCATTCTAATTCGTTCGTACGATCCATTCTAATTCATTCGTATGATACATTCTAATTCATTCGCAGGAATGTATCATACGAATGAATTAGAATGGATCATGCGTATGAATTAAAAAGGATCGTACAAATGAATTTGAATGGATCGTGCGAATGAATTAGAATGGATCGTACGAACGAATTAGAATGGATCGTATGAACGAATTAGAATGGATCGTACGAATGAATTAAAATGGATACATTCGAGCGAATGAATTAGAATGGATCGTACGAATGAATTAGAATGGATCATAGGAATGAATAAGAATGGATCGTGCAAATGAATTAGAATGGATACATTCGTGCGGATGAATTAGAATGGATCGTAGGAATGAATTAGAATGGATCGTATGAATGGATTAGAATGGATCGTACGAATGAATTAGAATGGATCGTACGAATGAATTAGAATGGATCGTACAAATGAATTAGAAAGGTTATATTTGTGAGAATGAATTAGAATGGATCGTACGTATGAATTAGAATGGATCGTACGAATGGATTAGAATGGATCGTACGAATGGATTAGAATGGATCGTACGAATGCATTAGAATAGATACATTCGTGCGAATTAATTAGAATGGATAATAAGAATGAATTAGAATGGATCGTGCGAATGAATTAGAATGGATCGTACGAATGAATTAGAATGGATCTTGCGAATGAATTAGAATGGATCGTACGAATGAATTAGAATGGATACATTTGTGCGAATGAATTAGAATGGATCGTACGAATGAATTAGAATGGATCGTACGAATGAATTTGAATGGATCATACGAATGAATTAGAATAGATCGTGTGAATGAGTTAGAATGGATCGTACGAATGAATTAAAATGGATACATTTGTGCGAATGAGTTAGAATGGATCATACGAATAAATTAGAATGGATCGTACGAATGAATTAGAATGGATCATACGAATGAATTAAAATAGATCGGGCGAATGAATTAGAATGGATTGTACGAATGAATTAGAATGGATACATTCGAGCGAATGAATTAAAATAGATCGTAGGAATTAATTAGAATGGATCATACGAATGAATTAGAATGGATCGTGCGAATGAATTAGAATGGATCGTACGAATGAATTAGAATGGATACATTCATGCGAATGAATTAGAATGGATCGGACGAATGAATTAGAATGGATCGTACGATTCATTCTAATTCATTCGTACGATCCATTCTAATGCATTCGTACGATTCATTCTAATTCATTCGCACGATCCATTCTAATTCATTCGTACGATCCATTCTTATTTATTCATACGATCCATTCTAATTCATTCGCACAATCCATTCTAATTCATTCGTACGATCCATTCTAATTCATTCGTATGATCCATTCGAACTCATTCGGTGGATACATTCTAATTCATTCGTACGATCCATTCTAATTCATTCACACGATCCATTCTAATTTATTCGTACGATCCATTCTAATTCATTCGTACGATCTACTCTAATTCATTCGTACGATTCATTCTAATTCATTCGTATAAGCTATTCTAATTCATTCGTACGATCCATTCTAATTCATTCGTACGATCCATTGTAATTCATTCATACAATCCATTCACATTCATTCACACAAATGTATCCATTCAAATTCATTCGTACGATCCATTCTAATTAATTTGCACGATCCATTCTAATTCAGTCGTATGAATGTATCCATTTTAATTCATTCGTACGGTCCATTCTAATTCATTCGTACGATCTAATTCATTCGTACGATCCATTCTAATTTATTCGTACGATCGATTCTAATTCATTCGCATGATCCATTCTAATTCATTCGTACGATCCATTCTAATTCATTCGTATGATCCATTCTAATTTATTCGTTCAAATATATCCATTCTAATTCATTCGTACGATCCATTCTAATTCATTCGCACGATCCATTCTAATTCATTCGCATGAATGTATCCATTCTAATTCATTTGCACGATCCATTCCAATTCATTCCTATGATCCACTCTAATTCATTCGTACGATCCATTCTAATTAATTCGTACGATCCATTCTAATTCATTCGTATGATCTATTCTAATTCATTCGTATGATCTATTCTAATTCATTCACACAATCCATTCTAATTCATTCGCACGAATGTATCCATTCTAATTCATTCGTGCGATGAATAAGAATGGATCATGCAAATGAATTAGAATGGATCATAGGAATGAATTAGAATGGATCGTGCAAATGAATTAGAATGGATACATTTGTGCGAATGAATTAGAATGGATCGTAGGAATGAATTAGAATGGATCGTACGAATGAATTAGAATGATTACATTCTAATTCATTCGTACGCTCCATTCTTATTCATCGCACAAATGTATCCATTCTAATTCATTTGTACGATCCATTCTAATTCATTCGTACGATCCATTCTAATTCATTCCTATGATCCATTCTAATTCATTCGTACGATCCATTCTAATTCATTCGCTCGAATGTATCCATTCTAATTCATTCGTACGATCCATTCTAATTCGTTCGCACGATCCATTCAAATTCATTCGTACGATCAATTCTAATTCATTCGTATGATCTATTCTAATTCATTCCTATGATCCATTCTAATTCATTTGCACGATCCATTCTTATTCATCGCACGAATGAATTAGAATGGATACATTCGTGCGGATGAATTAGAATGGATTGTGTGAATGAATTAGAATAGATCATATGAATGAATTAGAATGGATCATACGAATGAATTAGAATGGATCGTACGAATGAATTAGAATGGATCGTACGACTGAATTAGAATGGATCGTGCAAATGAATTAGAATGGTTCATAGGAATGAATTAGAAGGTATCGTACGAATGCATTAGAATGGATCGTACGAATGGATTAGAACGCATTGTACGAATGAATTAGAATAGATACATTTGTGCAAATGAATTAGATTGCATCGTACGAATGAATTTGAATGGATTGTACGAATGAATTAGAATGGATCGTCCGAATGAATTAGAATGGATCATGCGAATGAATTAGAATAGATTGTACGAATGAATTAGAATGGATCGTGTGAACGAATTAGAATGGATCGTATGAACGAATTAGAATGGATCGTACGAATGAATTAGAATGGATACATTCGAGCAAATGAATCAGAATGGATCGTACGAATGAATTAGAATGGATCATAGGAATGAATTAGAATGGATCGTGCAAATGAATTAGAATGGTTCATAGGAATGAATTAGAATGGATCGTGCATATGAATTAGAATGGATCTTTGGAATGAATTAGAATGGATCATAGCAATGAATTAGAATATATCCATTCTAATTCATTCGTACGATCCATTCTAATTCATTCGTACGATCCATTCTAATTCATTCGTACGATATATTCTAATTCATTCACACAATCCATTCTAATTCATTCGCACGAATGTATCCATTCTAATTCATTCGTGCGATGAATAAGAATGGATCGTGCAAATGAATTAGAATGGATCATAGAAATGAATTAGAATGGATCGTGCAATGAATTAGAATGGATACATTCGTGCGAATGAATTAGAATGGATCTTAGGAATGAATTAGAATGGATCGTACGAATGAATTAGAATGGTTACATTGTAATTCATTCGTACGCTCCATTCTTATTCATCGCACAAATGTATCCATTCTAATTCATTTGTACGATCCATTCTAATTCATTCGTACGATCCATTCTAATTCATTCCTATGATCCATTCTAATTCATTCGTACGATCCATTCTAATTCATTCGCTCAAATGTATCCATTCTAATTCATTCGTACGATCTATTCTAATTCGTTCATACGATCCATTCTAATTCGTTCGCACGATCCATTCTAATTCATTCGTACGATCTATTTTAATTCATTCACATGATCCATTCTAATTCATTCGTACGATCCATTCTAATTCATTCGTACAATCCATTCAAATTCATTCGTACGATGCAATCTAAATCATTCGCACAAATGTATCAATTCTAATTCATTCATACAATGCGTTCTAATCCATTCGTACAATCCATTCTAATCCATTCGTACGATTCATTCTAATTCATTCGCATGATCCATTCTAATTCATTCGTACGATCCATTCTAATTCATTCGTACGATCCATTCTAATCCATTCGTATGATCAATTCTAATTCATTCGCACGATCCATTCTAATTCATTCTCACGAATATAACCTTTCTAATTCATTTGTATGATCCATTCTAATTCATTCGTACAATCCATTCTAATCCATTCGTACGATCAATTCTAATCCATTCGTACGATCCATTCTAATTCATTCGCTCGAATGTATCCATTTTATTTCATTCGTACGATCCATTCTAATCCATTCGTTCGATCCATTCTAAACCATTCATACGATCCATTCTAATTCATTCGCACGAATGTAACCATTCTAATTCATTCATACGATCCATTCTAATTCATTCGCACAATCCATTCTAATTCATTCGTATGATCCATTCTAATCCATTCGTACAATCCATTCTAATTCATTCGTACGATCCATTCTAATTCATTCTCACAAATGTAACCTTTCTAATTCATTTGTACGATCCATTCTAATCCATTCGTACGATCTATTCTAATTCATTCGCACGAATGTAACCATTCTAATTCATTCGTACGATCCATTCTAATTCATTCCTACGATCCATTCTAATTCATTCGCACGAATGTGTCCATTCTAATTCATTTGCACGATCCATTCTAATTCATTCCGATGATCTATTCTAATTAATTCGTACGAACCATTCTAATTCATTCGCTCGAATGTATCCATTATAATTCATTCGTACGATCCATTCTAATTCGTTCATACGATCCATTCTAATTCGTTCGTACGATCCATTCTAATTCATTCGTACGATACATTCTAATTCATTCGTACGATCGATTCTAATTCATTCGCACGATCCATTCTAATTCATTCGCACAAATGCATCCATTCTAATTCATTCGTACGATCCATTCTAATTCATTTGTACGATCCATTCTAATTCATTCGCACAAATGTAACCATTCTAATCCATTCGTATGATCAATTCTAATCCATTCGTACGATCCATTCTAATCCATTCGTACGATCCATTCTAATTCATTCGCATGATCCATTCTAATTCATTCGCATGATCCATTCTAATTCATTCGTACGATCCATTCTAATTCATTCGTATGATCCATTCTATTTCATTCGTAGGATCCATTATAATTCATTCGTATGATCCATTCTAATTCATTCAGTGGATCCATTCTAATTCATTCGTACGATCCATTCTAATTCATTCGTACAAATGAATTAGAATGGATCGTACGAATGAATTAGAATGGATTGTATGAAAGAATTAGAATGGATCGTATGAAAGAATTAGAATGGATCGTACGATGGAATTAGAATGGATACATTCGTGCGAATGAATTAGAATGGATCGTATGAATGAATTAGACTGGATCGTACGAATAAATTAGAATGGATACATTCGTGCGAGTGAATTAGAATGGATTATGCGAATGAATTAGAACGGATTGTGCGAATGAATTAGAATGGATCGTGCGAATGAATTAGAATGGATCGTACGAATGAATTAGGTTGGATCGTATGAGTAAATTAGAATGGATACATTCATACGAATGAATTAGAATGGATCGTACGAATGGATTAGAATGGATCGTACGAATGAATTAGAATGGATCATACAAATGAATTAGAAAGGTTACATTCGTGAGAATGAATTAGAATGGATCGTACGAATGAATTAGAATGGATCATGCGAATGAATTTGAATGGATTGTATGAATGAATTAGAATGGATCGAACGAATGAATTAGAATGGATCGTACGAATGGATTAGAATGGATCGTGCAAATGAATTAGAATGGATACATTCGTGCGAATGAATTAGAATGGATCGTAGGAATGAATTAGAATGGATCGTACAAATGAATAAGAATGGATCATGCGAATGAATTTGAATGGATCGTACGAATGAATTAGAATGGATCGAACGAATGAATTAGAATGGATTGTGCGAATGAATTAGAATAGATACATTCCTGCGAATGAATTAGAATGGATCGTACAAATGAATTAGAATGGATTGTACGAATGAATTAGAATGGATCGTAGGAATGAATTAGAATGGATCGTACGAATGAATTAGAATGGTTACATTCGTGCGAATGAATTAAAATGGATCGTACGAATGGATTAGAATGGATCGTACGAATGGATTAGAATGGATCGTACGAATGAATTAGAATGGATCATACAAATGAATTAGAAAGGTTACATTTGTGAGAATGAATTAGAATGGATCGTACGAATGAATTAGAATGGATCGTACAAATGAATTTGAAAGGTTACATTTGTGAGAATGAATTAGAATGGATCGTACGAATGAATTAGAATGGATCATACGAATGGATTAGAATGGATCGTACGAATGAATTAGAATAGATCGTACGAATGCATTAGAATGGATACATTCGTGCGAATGAATTAGAATTGATCGTACGAATGAATTAGAATGGATCGTGCGAATGAATTAGAATGGATCGTACGAATGAATTAGAATGGATACATTTGTGCGAATGAATTAGAATAGATCTTACGAATGAATTAGAATGGATCGTACGAATGAATTAGAATGGATCGTACGAATGAATTAGAATGGATACATTTGTGCGATGAATAAGAATGGAGCGTACGAATGAATTAGAATGGAGCGTACGAATGAACTAGAATGGATACATTCGTGCGAATGAATTAGAATGGATCATATGAAAGAATTAGAATGGATCGTGCGAATGAATTAGAAAGGATCGTACGAATGAATTAGAATGGATATATTCGTGCGAATGAATTAGAATGGATCGTACGAATGAATTAGACTGGATCGTACGAATAAATTAGAATGGATACATTCATGCAAATGAAATAGAATAGATCGTACGAATGAATTAGAATGGATCATACGAATGAATTTGAATGGATCGTACGAATGAATTAGAATGGATTATATGAATGAATTAGAATGGTTACATTCGTGCGAATGAATTAGAATGGACCGTACGAATGGATTAGAATGGATCGTACGAATGGATTAGAATGGATCGTATGAATGAATTAGAATGGATACATTTGTGCGAATGAATTAGAATGGATCATACGAATGAATTAGAATGGATCGTGTGAATGAATTAGAATGGATCGTACGATTCGATCTAATTCATTCATACATTCGTATGATCCATTCTAATTCACTCATACGATCCATTCTAATTCATTCGTACGATCCATTGTAACTCATTCGCACAAATGTATCCATTCTAATTCATTCGTACGATCCATTCTAATTCATTCGCACGATCTATTCTAATTCAATCGTACGATCCATTCTAATTCATTCTTCTAATTCATTCGTACGATCCATTCTAATCCATTCGTACGAATGTAACCATTCTAATTCATTCGTACGATCCATTCTAATTCATTCCTACAATCCATTCTAATTCATTCGCACGAATGTAACAATTCTAATTCATTCGTACGATCCATTCTAATTCATTCCTACGATCCATTCTAATTCATTCTCACAAATGTAACCTTTCTAATTCATTTGTACGATCCATTCTAATTCATTCATACGATCCTTTCTAATCCATTCGTACGATCCATTCTAATCCATTCGTACGATCCTTTCTAATTCATTCGCACGAATGTAACCATTCTAATTCATTCGTACGATCCATTCTAATTCATTCCTATGATCCATTATAATTCATTCGAACGAATGTATCCATTCTAATTCATTTGCACGATCCATTCTAATTCATTCCTATGATCCATTCTAATTCATTCGTACGATCCATTCTAATTCATTCGCTCGAATGTATCCATTCTAATTCATTCGTACAATCCATTCTAATTCGTTCATACGATCCATTCTAATTCGTTTGTACGATCCATTCTAATTCATTCGTAGGATCCATTCTAATCCATTCGTACGATCCATTCTAATTCATTATTACAAATGAATTAGAATGGATCGTATGAATGAATAAGAATGGATCGTACGAATGAATTAGAATGGATCGTGCGAATGAATTAGAATGAATCGTACGAATGAATTAGAATGGATACATTTGTGCGAATGAATTAGAATGGATCGTACGAATAGATTAGAATGGATCGTACGAATGGATTAGAATGGATCGTACAAATGAATAAGAAAGGTTACATTTGTGAGAATGAATTAGAATGGATCGTACGAATGAATTAGAATGGATCGTACAAATGAATTAGAATGGATACATTTGTGCGAATGAATTAGAATGGATCGTAGGAATGAATTAGAATAGATCGTACGAATGAATTAGAATGGTTACATTCGTGCGAATAAATTAGAATGGATCGTACGAATGAATTAGAATGGATCGTGCGAATGAATTAGAATTGATCATACGAATGAATTAGAATGGATCATACGAATGAATTAGAATGGATCATATGAACGAATTAGAATGGATCGTACGAATGGATTAGAATGGATCGTACGAATGGATTAGAATGGATCGTACGAATGGATTAGAATGGTTCGTGCGAATGGATTAGAATTGATCATACGAATGAATTAAAATGGATCGTACGAATGAATTAGAATTGATCATATAAAAGAATTAGAATGGATTGTGCGAATGAATTAGAAAGGATCGTATGAATGAATTAGATATATTCGTGCGAATGAATTAGATTGCATCGTACGAATGAATTTGAATGGATTGTACGAATGAATTAGAATGGATCGTACGAATGAATTATAATGGATCATGCGAATCAATTAGAATAGATCGTACGAATGAATTAGAATGGATCGTACGAATAAATTAGAATGGATCGTACGAATGAATTAGAATGGATCCACCGAATGAGTTAGAATGGATCATTCGAATGAATTAGAATAGATCGTACGAATGAATTAGAATGGATACATTCTTGCGAATGAATTAGAATGGATCGGAAGAATGAATTAGAATTGATCGTGCGAATGAATTAGAATGGATCATACGATTGAATTTGAATGGATCGTACGAATAAATTAGAATGGATACATTTGTGCGATGAATAAGAATGGAGCGTACGAATGAATTAGAATGGAGCATACGAATGAACTAAAATGGATATATTCGTGCGAATGAATTAGAATGGATTGCACGAATGAATTAGAATGGTTACATTCGTGCGAATGAATTAGAATGGATCGTACGAATGAATTAGAATGGATCGTGCGAATGAATTAGAATGAATCGTACGAATGAATTAGAATAGATCGTTCGAATAAATTAGAATGGATCATACGAATGAATTAGAATAGATATATTCATGCAAATGAATTAGAATGGATCATGCGAATAAATTAGAATGGATCGTGCGAATGAATTAGAATGGATCGTATGAATAAATTAGAATGGATCGTACGAATGAATTAAAATGGATACATTTGTGCGAATTAGAATGGATCGTACGAATATATTAGAATTAGATCGTACGAATGAATTAGAATGGATCGTACGAATGAATTAGAATGAATCATACGAATGCATTAGAATGGATCATACGAATGGATTAGAATGGATCGTACTAATGGATTAGAATGGATCGTACGAATGGATTAGAATGGATCATACAAATGAATTAGAAAGGTTACATTCGTGAGAATAAATTAGAATAGATCATACGAATGAATTAGAATGGATCATGCGAATGAATTTGAATGGATCGTACGAATGAATAAGAATGGATCGTACAAATGAATTAGAATACATACATTCGAGCGAATGAATTAGAATAGATCGTAGGAATGAATTAGAATGGATCATACGAGTGAATAGAATGGATCGTGCGAATGAATTAGAATAGATTGTACGAATGAATTAGAATGGATCGTACTATTCATTCTAATTGATTCGTACGATCCATTCTAATGCATTTGTACGATTCATTCTAATTCATTCGTACGATCCATTCTAGTTCTTTCGTACGATCCATTCTTATTCATTTGCACAATCCATTCTAATTCATTCGTACGATCCATTCTAATTCATTCGTATGATCCATTCTAATTCATTCGCACAAATGTATCCATTCTAATTCATTTGCACGATCCATTCTAATTCATTCCTATGATCCATTCTAATTCATTCGTACGATCCATTCTAATTCATTCGCTCGAATGTATCCATTCGAATTCATTCGTACGATCCATTCTAATTCATTCATACGATCCATTCTAATTCATTCTCACGAATGTAACCTTTCTAATTCATTTGTATGATCCATTCTAATTCATTCATACAATCCGTTCTAATCCATTTGTACGATCCATTCTAATCCATTCGTACGATCCACTCTAATTCATTCGTACGATCCATTCTAATTTATTCGCACGAATATAACCATTCTAATTAATTCGTACGATTCATTCTAATTTATTCGTATGAGCTATTCTAATTCATTCGTACGATCCATTCTAATGCATTCGTACGATTCATTCTAATTCATTCGCATGAATATATCCATTCTAATTCATTCGTACGATCCATTCTAATGCATTCGTACGATTCATTCTAATTCATTTGTACGATCCATTCTAATTCATTCGTACGATCCATTCTAATTCATTTATCCGATCCATTCTAATTCATTCGCACGAATGTATCCATTCTAATTCATTCATCCAATCCATTCTAATTCATTCGCACGATCCATTCTAATTCATTCGTATGATCCATTCTAATTCATCCTACAATCTATTCTAATTCATTCGCTCGAATGTATCCATTCTAATTCATTCGTACAATCCATTCTAATTCATTCGCATGATCCATTCTAATTCATTCGAATGATCCATTCTAATTCATTCGTACAATCCATTCTAAATCATTCGTATGATCCATTCTACCTCATTCGCACAAATGTATCCATTCTAATTCATTCATACGATCCATTCTAATTCATTCACACGATCCATTCTAATTCATTCGTACGATCAATTCTAATTCATTCATACGATCCATTCTAATTCATTCGTACGATCTATTCTAATTCATTCGCACAAATATATCCATTCTAATTCATTCGTACGATCCATTCTAATTCATTCGCACGATCCATTCTAATTCATTCGTACGATCCATTCTAATTCATTCGCACGATCCAATCTAATTCATTCGTACGATCCATTCTAATTTATTCGCACGAATGTATCCATTCTAATGCATTCGTACGATCCATTCTAATCCATTCGTACGATCCATTCTAATCCATTCGTACGATCTATTCTAATTCATCTCACAAATGTAACCATTCTAATTCATTTGTACGATCCATTCTAACTCAAACGTACGATCCACTCTAATCCTTTCGTACGATCCATTCTAAACCATTCGTACGATCCAGTCTAATTCATTCGCACGAATGTAACCATTCTAATTCATTCGTACGATCCATTCTAATTCATTCGCACGAATGTATCCATTCTATTTCATTTGCACGATCCATTCTAATTCATTCCTATGATCCATTCTAATTCATTTGTACGATCTATTCTAATTCATTCGCTCGAATGTATCCATTCTAATTCATTCATACGATCCATTCTAATTCGTTCGTACGATCCATTCTAATTCGTTCGTACGATCCATTCTAATTCATTCGTACGATTCATTCTAATTCATTCGTACGATCCATTACAATTCATTCGTACGATCCATTCTAATTCATTCTCACAAATGTAACCTTTCTAATTCAATTGTATGATCCATTCTAATTCATTCGTACGATCCATTCTAATTCATTCCTATGATCCATTCTAATCCATTCGTACGATCCATTCTAATTCATTCGCACGAATGTAACCATTCTAATTCATTCGTACGATCCATTCTAATTCATTCCTACGATCCATTCTAATTCATTCGCACGAATGTATCCATTTTAATTCATTTTCACGATCCATTCTAATTCATTTCTATGATCCATTCTAATTCATTCTTACGATCCATTCTAATTCATTCGCTCGAATGTATCCATTCTAATTCATTCGTACGATCCATTCTAATTCGTTCGTACGATCCATTCTAATTCGTTCGTACGATCCATTCTAATTCATTCGCACGATCCATTCTAATTCATTTGTACGATCCATTCTAATTCATTCGTACAAATGAATTAGAATGGATCGTATGAATGAATAAGAATGGATCGTACGAATGAATTAGAATGGATATATTTGTGCGAATTAATTAGAATGGATCGTACGAATGAATTAGAATGGATCGTACTAATGAATTAGAATGGTTACATTCGTGCGAATGAATTAGAATGGATCGTACGAATGGATTAGAATGGATCGTACGAATGAATTAGAATGGATCGTACAAATGAATTATAAAGGTTATATTTGTGAGAATGAATTAGAATGGATCGTACGAATGGATTAGAATGGATCGTACAAATGGATTAGAATGGATCGTACGAATGAATTAGAATGGATCATACAAATCAATTAGAAAGGTTACATTCGTGATAATGAATTAGAATGGATCGTACGAATGAATTAGAATGGATACATTCGAGCGAATGAATTAGAATGGATTGTACGAATGAATTAGAATGGATCATAGGAATGAATTAAAATGGATCATGCAAATGAATTTGAATTGATTCATTCGTGCGAATGAATTAGAATGGATCGTAGGAATGAATTAGAATGGATCGTACGAATGAATTAGAATGGTTACATTCGTGCGAATGAATTAGAATGGATCGTACGAATGGATTAGAATGGATTGTACTAATGGATTAGAATGGATCGTACGAATGAATAAGAATGGATCGTACAAATGAATTAGAAAGGTTACATTTGTGAGAATGAATTAGAATGGATCGTACGAATGGATTAGATAGGATCGTACGAATGGATTAGAATGGATCGTACGAATGGATTAGAATGGATCGTACGAATGAATTAGAATGGATCATACAAATGAATTAGAAAGGTTACATTCGTGAGAATGAATTAGAATGGATCGTATGAATGAATTAGAATGGATCATGCGAATGAATTTGAATGGATCGTACAAATGAATTATAACGGATCGAACGAATGAATTACAATGGATACATTCGAGCGAATGAATTAGAATAGATCGTAGGAATGAATTAGAATAGATCATACAAATGAATTAGAATGGATCATGCGAATGAATTAGAATGGATTGTACGAATGAATTAGAATAGATACATTCGTGCGAATGAATTAGAATGGATTGGACGAATGAATTAGAATAGATCGTACGATTCATCCTAATTCATTCGTACGATCCATTCTAATGCATTCGTATGATTCATTCTAATTCATTCGCACGATCCTTTCTAATTCATTCCTATGATCCATTCTAATTCATTTGTACGATCCATTCTAATTCATTCGCTCGAATGATATAGAACAGATTGTTCTAATTCATTCCTATGATCCATTCTAATTCATTTGTACGATCTATTTTAATTCATTCGTATAATCCATTCTAATTCATTCGTACAATCCATTCTAATCCATTCGTACGATCTAATTCATTCGTACGATCCATTCTAATTCATTTGTACAAATGTATCCAATCTAATTCATTCGTACGATCCATTCTAATTCATTCTCACAAATGTAACCTTTCTAATTCATTTGTATGATCCATTCTAATTCATTCGTACGATCCATTCAAATTCATTCGCATGATCCATTTTAATTCATTCGTACGATCCATTCTAATTTATTCTCACGAATGTAACCTTTCTAATTCATTTGTATGATCCATTCTAATTCATTCTACGATCCATTCTAATTTATTCTCACGAATGTAACCTTTCTAATTCATTTGTATGATCCATTCTAATCCATTCGTACGATCCATTCTAATCCATTCGTACGATCCATTCTAATTCATTCTCACAAATGTAACCTTTCTAATTCATTTGTACGATCCATTCTAATTCATTCGTACGATCCATTCTAATCCATTCATACGATCCATTCTAATCCATTCATACGATCCATTCTAATTCATTCGCACGAATGTAACCATTCTAATTCATTCGTAAGATCCATTCTAATTCATTCCTACGATCCATGCTAATTCATTCGGACGATCCATTCTAATTCATTCGTACGATCCATTCTAATTCATTCGCACAAATGTAACCATTCTAATCCATTCGTACAATCCATTCTAATTCATTCGCACGAATGTATCCATTCTAATTCATTGCGACGATCCATTCTAATTCATTCCTATGATCCATTCTAATTCATTCGTACGATCCATTCTAATTCATTCGCTCGAATGTATCCATTCAAATTCATTCGTACGATCCATTCTAATTCATTCGTACGATCCATTCTAATCCATTCGTACGATCCATTCTAATTCATTCGTACAATGCGTTCTAATCCATTCGTACGATCCATTCTAATCCTTTCGTACGATCCATTCTAATTCATTCGCACAAATATAACCTTTCCAATTCATTTGTACGATCCATTCTAATTCATTCGTACGATCCATTCTAATTCATTCGTACGATCCATTCTAATCCATTCGTACGATCCATTCTAATTCATTCCTACGATGCATTCTAATTCATTCGCACGAATGTATCCATTCTAATTCATTTGCACGATCCATTCTAATTCATTCCTATGATCCATTTTAATTCATTCGTACGATCCATTCTAATTCATTCGCTCAAATGTATCCATTCTAATTCATTCGTACAATCCATTCTAATTCGTTCATATGATCCATTCTAATTCGTTCGTACGATCAATTGTAATTCATTTGTACGATCCATTCTAATTCATTCGCACGAATGTATCCATTCTAATTCATTCGTATGATCCATTCTAATTCATTCGCACGATCAATTCTAATTCATTCGTATGATCCATTCTAATTCGTTCGTATGATCCATTCTAATTCATTCGCACGATCCATTCTAATTCATTCTCACGAATGTAACCTTTCTAATTCATTTGTATGATCCATTCTAATTCATTCGTACGATCCATTCTAATCCATTCGTACGATCCATTCTTATTCATTTGCACGATCCATTCTAATTCATTCCTATGATCCATTCTAATTCATTCAAACGATCTATTCTAATTCATTCGCTCGAATGTATCCATTCTAATTCATTCGTACGATCCATTCTAATTCATTCTCACGAATGTAACCTTTCTAATTCATTTGTATGTATCCATTCTAATTCATTCGTACGATCCATTCTAATTCATTCGCACGATCTATTCTAGTTCATTCATACGATCCATTCTAATTCATTCGCACGAATGTATCCATTCTAATGCATTCGTACGATTCATTCTAATTCATTCTCACGATCAATTCTAATTCATTCGTATGATCCATTCTAATTCATTCATCCGATCCATTCTAATTCATTCGTACGATCCATTCTAATTCATTCGCACGATCGTACAAATGAATTAGAATGGATCGTACAAATGAATTAGAAAGGTTACATTTGTGAGAATGAATTAGAATG
The DNA here is from genome assembly GCA_947650365.1 of Chamaelirium japonicum. NCBI lineage: Eukaryota > Viridiplantae > Streptophyta > Magnoliopsida > Liliales > Melanthiaceae > Chamaelirium > Chamaelirium japonicum. The sequence continues at coordinate 63,033,379 of OX393555.1, read as the reverse complement.
GATCGTACGAATGGATTAGAATGGATCGTACGAATGGATTAGAATGGATCGTACGAATGAATTAGAATGGATCATACAAATGAATTAGAAAGGTTACATTCGTGAGAATGAATTAGAATGGATACATTCGAGCGAATGAATTAGAATAGATCGTAGGAATGAATTAGAATGGATCATACGAATGAATTAGAATGGATCGTACGAACGAATTAGAATGGATCGTACGAATGAATTAGAATGGATACATTCGAGCGAATGAATTAGAATGGATCGTACGAATGAATTAGAATGGATCATAGGAATGAATTAGAATGGATCGTGCAAATGAATTAGAATGGATACATTTGTGCGAATGAATTAGAATGGATCGTAGGAATGAATTAGAATGGATCGTACGAATAGATTAGAATGGATCGTACGAATAGATTAGAATGGATCATATGAATGAATTAGAATTGATACATTTGTGCGAATGAATTAGAATGGATCATACGAATGAATTAGAATGGATCGTGCGAATGAATTAGAATTGATCATACGAATGAATTAGAATGGATCGTACGAATGAATTAGAATAGATACATATGTGCGAATGAATTAGAATGGATCGTACGAATGAATTAGAATGGATCGTGCGAATGAATTAGAATGGATCGTACGATTCGATCTAATTCATTCTAATTCATTCGTACATTCGTATGATCCATTCTAATTCATTCATACGATCCATTCTAATTCATTCGTACGATCCATTGTAACTCATTCGCACAAATGTATCCATTCTAATTCATTCGTACGATCCATTCTAATTCATTCGCACGATCTATTCTAATTCATTCGTACGATCCATTCTAATTCATTCTTCTAATTCATTCGTACGATCCATTCTAATCCATTCGTACGAATGTAACCATTCTAATTCAATCGTACGATCCATTCTAATTCATTCCTACAATCCATTCTAATTCATTCGCACGAATGTAACCATTCTAATTCATTCGTACGATCCATTCTAATTCATTCCTAGGATCCATTCTAATTCATTCTCACAAATGTAACCTTTCTAATTCATTTGTACGATCCATTCTAATTCATTCATATGATCCTTTCTAATCCATTCGTACGATCCATTCTAATTCATTCGTACGATCCATCATAATTCATTCGCACGAATGTAACCATTCTAATTCATTCGTACGATCCATTCTAATTCATTCCTATGATCCATTCTAATTCATTCGCACGAATGTATCCATTCTAATTCATTTGCACGATCCATTCTAATTCATTCCTATGATCCATTCTAATTCATTCGTACGATCCATTCTAATTCATTCGCTCGAATGTATCCATTCTAATTCATTCGTACAATCTATTCTAATTCGTTCATACGATCCATTCTAATTCGTTTGTACGATCCATTCTAATTCATTCGTAGGATCCATTCTAATCCATTCGTACGATCCATTCTAATTCATTATTACAAATGAATTAGAATGGATCGTATGAATGAATAAGAATGGATCGTACGAATGAATTAGAATGGATCGTGCGAATGAATTAGAATGAATCGTACGAATGAATTAGAATGGATACATTCGTGCGAATGAATTAGAATGGATCATACGAATGGATTAGAATGGATCGTACGAATAGATTAGAATGGATCATACAAATGAATTAGAAAGGTTACATTTGTGAGAATGAATTAGAATGGATCGTACGAATGAATTAGAATGGATCGTACAAATGAATTAGAATGGATACATTTGTGCGAATGAATTAGAATGGATCGTAGGAATGAATTAGAAAAGATCGTACGAATGAATTAGAATGGTTACATTCGTGCGAATAAATTAGAATGGATCGTACGAATGAATTAGAATGGATCGTGCGAATGAATTAGAATTGATCGTGCGAATAAATTAGAATGGATCATACGAATGAATTAGAATGGATCATATGAACGAATTAGAATGGATCGTACGAATGGATTAGAATGGATCGTACGAATGGATTAGAATGGTTCGTGCGAATGAATTAGAATTGATCATACGAATGAATTAGAATGGATCATACGAATGAATTAGAATTGATCATATGAAAGAATTAGAATGGATCGTGCGAATGAATTAGAAAGGATCGTATGAATGAATTAGAATGGATATATTCGTGCGAATGAATTAGATTGCATCGTATGAATGAATTTGAATGGATTGTACGAATGAATTAGAATGGATCGTACGAATGAATTATAATGGATCATGCGAATCAATTAGAATAGATCATACGAATGAATTAGAATGGATCATACGAATAAATTAGAATGGATCGTACGAATGAATTAGAATGGATCCACCGAATGAGTTAGAATGGATCATGCGAATGAATTAGAATAGATCGTACGAATGATTTAGAATGGATACATTCGTGCGAATGAATTAGAATGGATCGGACGAATGAATTAGAATTGATCGTGCAAATGAATTAGAATGGATCATACGATTGAATTTGAATGGATCGTGTGGGTGCAAATTTTGGCAAGAAGTCTGCAAACAGCGGGACCCACCGGCCCTGCCTGGTGCGCCCCCGAGTACTACAGCGGGACCCACCGGCCCTGCCTGGTGGGCCCCCGAGTACCACAGCGGGACCCACCGGCCCTGCCTGGTGGGCCCCCGAAGACTACAGCGGGACCCACCGGCCCTGCCTGGTGGGCCCCCGAAGACTACAGCGGGACCCACCGGCCCTGCCTGGTGGGCCCTCGAGTACCACAGCGGGACCCACCGGCCCTGCCTGGTGGGCCCCCGAAGACTACAGCGGGACCCACCGGCCCTGCCTGGTGGGCCCCCGAAGACTACAGCGGGACCCACCGGCCCTGCCTGGTGGGCCCCCGAGTACCACAGCGGGACCCACCAGCCCTGCCTGGTGGGCCCCCAAGTTCCACAGCGGGACCCACCAGTCCTGCCTGGTGGGCCCACGAGGACTACCACGGGACCCACCTGCCCTGCCTGGAGGACCCCCAGATACGACAGCAGAAACCGCCATTTACCCCAGAATTCCTCCCAGAGAATCCTATAAATAGCAGAGCCTTCGAATGTAAAAGGATGGAACTCTGAATTCTAAAAACCAGAGCTCTGGGATTTCCAACTTCTGATCTACCATCTCTCTTTGATCTTCTTTTCTCCTTCGAAGAGATCAGAGGGTTTTCAGTGGCACTCGGCCTGTCGAGGTCACTTCAACTGAAGTGTTAGTGAATTCGGGTTGCTCCCTATAGCACGGAGACGTAGGCTTCGGCTGAACTCCGAGATCACACCTCGTGTTAACAATCTCTCTGATTGCATATCACTTTCTATTGACATCAAAAGGCTTCAACTTCAATCAACAGATCGGCCAGCGATCTTCAACTCGAACCTTCAATTGACTGGTGCTGCGAGAGTCTTCGGGTCGGCACGAAGATTTTCCCCCACAGTTTGGCACCGTCTGTGGGATCCGAGCGAGAAGCCGTGTCCTCTCTACTTCGACTACCAGATCAATAGCCAAACTTCCTCGCCCCCTCGGTTGATCAGACAACTGATCAGACGTCGGCAATCTCGTTGTACCCTTCGCACTCTGAATGGCGAGAACCAAACACCAGGGTCAACCAGAAGGAAGTTATACTCAACAACAAGCTCGTCCTGAGACTCGATCAATGAGTCAAAGGCTCAATTTCGGACAGCCCCTTGCTGTCCCAGAGATGGGGGTTCATTCAGGGAGTGGAAGATCTGTCGATCGACCGATCATCCACCCTGCGCGACAATCAATTGGTCAAACAACCCCCACTCCTGCTAAAGACCCTCCTTCGACATATCAAATTTCAGCGGTCGACTTTCAACTGCTTCAATTTGCAAAGCAAAACGCCACCCTCACCGCTGAGAGGGATGCTCTCAAGAGGGCAGCTTCTGAGGCTGGGATCGCTCTTCCTATCCCCTCTACAAATGAGAGGGTCGATCTTCCACAACATTCAATCCACTCTGAGCAACAGAGGTCAATGGGCACTACTACCCTCGAAAGGGTTCGACGCGATCCAACTCCCTCTGCTGCCCTGTGGAAGCAGAGTGTTTGGGACCGCCTCGACGACGAATCCTCTCAATCCACTCCTGGTCGCAACTTCAACAAAAGAGTCCCTTCAAAGCAAGATGACTCGAGAAGATGTCAGATGAAAGGTGCGCCCTCGAAGAATAGAGTTTCACCATCCGATCCGCTTCAACGTGGGCTCGGATCGGACCTTCGTCATCGACTCCAACCTGCCGAACAGGACCTCTCGATCTTACCCCTCGATCTCCATCTAAGTCGAGGGCAGGGTCGTAGGGATGGATACTCCTCCGTCGGACCCCTCCATCGAAGCTTATTCGAGTCAGCATTTCCAAGGGGATGGAGAACACCCACTCTACCCAAATTCAATTGCGTCAAAGGAGATCCAACTCTCCATATACTCTCTTTCAAACAATCCCTGACACCGCATGAAGAAGAGAACAACGTGCTCTGCCGCACCTTCGCCGGGAGCCTCGATGAGCCATCCCTCGATTGGTACCACAACCTTCGAGCTGGATCCATTACTCAGTTCAGCGTCTTAGCCAATCTCTTTGTGCAACATTATCAACTTAATTTGAAGCCGGAGAAGAAGCTCGATTCCCTCTATCGGCTAAGGATGGGTTCGGATGAGAGTCTTCGCAGCTTCACAAGGAGATTTCGCAATGAGCACGCTGCCCTCTCTGGGAGGCATCTGGATGATGAAGCTATCATGTTGGCATTTCAGAATGCACTCTGCTTCGACATGCATATTTACAACGACTTCATTCGCAATCCTCCTCTTTCCCTAGGTTCAATGTTTGATCGAATCCAACGGGAAATTGAGGTTGAGGATGATCAAGTTGCCCGAAAGGGACGAGAGACGAAGAGGCGACCCACCGAAAGGGAAACCACAAAATATGCTACCAGAGCCTACAATGCAGAAGCAGAAGTTCCTCTCGCACCCAAGCGATTAAGAAACGATGGACGCCGATCTCCTCCAAAGAAGACTACTTTTACCAAATGGAATCTACCAATCGAATAGATCCTCGATCGAATTCAGCATGAAGAGTTCCTCCGATGGCCTAATCCACTACAGCCCGACACTAAGGCCACTGCAGACAAAACCGTCTACTGTGATTTCCATCGCAGTCATGGTCATTCAACTGATCAGTGCCATCGGCTAAGGCATCATTTGGAAGATCTGCTACGTGTAGGACATCTCCAAGAGTTTCTCAAAGGCAGGCAAAATCATTCCTTCGAACATCACTAGTGAAGATCTCCCTCGAGATGGAAAAATCTGGGGGGTTGGAGATGATCAACTTTCAAGCGACCATTTGTATCGTCAGAGAACGCAGCAGCTGGAAACTAGATCCCAACTGGGAAGGTCTATACAAAGTCAAATCAGAAGGAGGCCAAGGATTCTATCGATTGCCACGGGCTTGGAATGCTCGAAATCTTAAATTGTTCTATCTATGATGTAAATTCTATGTTGAATAAAGATTGCTTTCAAACGTCTACTTGTCCGTTCAAATTCTGAGTTATGAGACAGCGCAATATTCAGTTTCAAACCTTCAAGCAAATTCAAGTTGAGCCAGCTCAACCTTCAAGCTACCAGGTCGTTTAACAAGTTTAGGGCCTCGTGTTGCGACACGACCCTTTACGTGCAAATGTTAAACGGTTTCGGGTTGTGAAACAGCACAACTCTCAATTTCAAACTACCAGGTCGTTTAACAAGTTTAGGGCCTCGTGTTGCGACACGACCCTTTACGTGCAAATGTTAAACGATTTCGGGTTGTGAAACAGCACAACTCTCAATTTCAAGCTACCAGGTCGTTTAACAAGTTTAGGGCCTCGTGTTGCGACACGACCCTTTACGTGCAAATGTTAAACGGTTTCGGGTTGTGAAACAGCACAACTCTCAATTTCAAGCTACCAGAATATCAACACTCAGATACATAATCCAAGACACCTTCGCTGCCTCGACGTGCAGCAAGTCCAAAATCCGAGACCTGCTCTCGGCACCCTAGCAAAGCCTAAAGCTCTTTGCCCCAACACATCTCGACATGAAGATCAAGGTCCCACGCGTCGAGCAGCATTCAGCCAATGTCACTCCAGAGGCAGGACATCTCTCAAACTTACCAAGTCACTACAGAAGACTTCTACCATTCGACACTCATAAGAGAGCATCACGTGCTCTCATGCTCGAGGAAGACTCGTTCTGGAAATCCACCATCGATGAGGGGGTGAATCTACAATCTTCTATAGCCAGCATCAACATACAAAGACGTGCTCCACGCTCCAAATTAGTTGAGAGAACGTTTCGGCCTAATTTCTGTCAAACTAAGGAGATCGGAGAAACAATCCTCCAACAACTTACAGACAGACTCATCAACCATTCAAGGGCAAAGTCTGAGGCATGAACCGCAGCATTCGAACAAAGTCCAAATTTAGTCAAAGTCTGAGACCGACATCTTGGCATTTGGTCGAAAGTCCAAGCTCGCAACCTTGGCACGAGGCAGCAAAGTCCGAGACCTGAGTCTCAGCATTCAAATCGAAGTCTTCGCTCGTGGCCTCACTCGAACCTTGACCGGATAATTTTTTACCGATCGGACAAACTTGTCCGATCGGCTAAAATCATTCGATCGGTCGATTTTCTACTAGATCTGGCAAAAAACCGAGGTTTTTTGCCGATCACTCGAACCTTGACCGGATAATTTTTTACCGATCGGACAAACTTGTCCGATCGGCTAAAATCATTCGATCGGTCAATTTTTTACTGGATCTGGCAAAAAACCAAGGTTTTTTACCGATCACTCGAACCTTGACCGGATAATTTGGCCTCAACACTATTCAGTAGCAAGGCATTCAATTGCTTTCCTAAAGTTAGCAGGCACCAACAACTGTGATAGGGATCTTGTCACAACATCCAGGAGCGCTACATTATCGAACATTATCCATGCTCGCAAATAACGGGAGCTTGGTCTATTAATTCCACAATCCCGGTAGCATGTCATCAACGAGCGGGATTCGCATTGGTAGCGGGACCCAATTTCAGTGCAGAAGATTCCTCCAACTAGAAAGAGGAAATCCAAGTTTGACCGATCTGGGTGTTCAGTCCATTTGAAATACCTTTTGGTTGTATGGTGTTTGATCAAGAATAATTCAAATCAAACGACCATAGCGTGCCGGGTTGGGAGCACGCGTGGTGTATACACCAAACGTTTACATAGCCTTCACCTGAGTTGTCAACTTTTGACCCTTGAAGCAAGCATCAAAGGTGTGAATCAATGGCCATAATCAATGCCATCATTTGTGCATCAAGCTATCACAGCCTTCCCTTCCATCATGCATGGAACTTCCATGCATGCATTCATGCATGTGCGCCGATCCACCCAACACTCCGCCTCTCATTCCCACTTGATCACAGCCTTCATTGCATCAAGCTGTCACGGCCTTCCCTTAAAGACCAGCACCAAATATCCAGACCACATGTTGCCCCCACGTGGGTGACAAGCTGGCGTCCACCAACCCGTGATCAACCAACCCGTGAGCCAAGTCCAGACCACATGTTGCCCCCACGTGGGTGACAAGCTGGCGTCCACCAACCCGTGATCAACCAACCCGTGAGCCAACCGGTGATCAACCAACCCGTGCTCCACTCAGATCAAGAAAGCAGAGGAACTCTAAACCCCTCGTCTCCCTCGGCTCCAACCTCAGCTCCGCCGCTCCCGATCTCATCACCGATCGGCCGCAACTCCCCGGCAACCGACGGATCGAAGTCCCTCTACCAATCGCCATCTCCCACTGCACCGAGAACGGCGACTCCGCCTCAGATCGGCTGCTGGCGACCGATCGGGCATATTCAGCCGGTCAAGATTTCAGCGATCGGTCGCGGAGGGGGTTTTTTTTTCCAGATTTAGTACAAAATTACCCGATCAGTGCCTCCGATCGGTCAAATTTGACCGATCGGTCAAATTTGACCGATCGGCAAACTCGATCCCCTTCTTCCCCTTCGTTTTCTATCTGATCGGCGAAAAATACTACTGGATCTGGCGCCAAACGGGGGTATTTTGCCGATCAACCCTTCTTTGACCGGCTATTTTTTGCCCGATCGGTGAAATTCACCCGATCGGCAAAATGCACCCGATCGGCGATTTGCACCCGATCGGCAATTTGCACCTGATCAGCGATCTGATCTTGATCAGCGATTTGCACCCGATCGACGATTTACACCTGATCAGCGATCTGATCTTGATCAGCGATTTGCACCCGATCGGCGATTTGCACCTGATCAGCGATCTGATCTTGATCAGCGATTTGCACCCGATCGGCGATTTGCACCCGATCGGCAATTTGCACCTGATCAGCGATCTGATCTTGATCAGCGATTTGCACCCGATCGGCGATTTGCACCTGATCAGCGATCTGATCTTGATCAGCGATTTGCACCCGATCGGCGATTTGTACCTGATCAGCGATCTGATCTTGATCGGCGATTTGCACCCAATCGACGATTTGCACCTGATCAATAACCTCCTCCCGATCAATCAAATCTTCTCTCTTGATCTGTTTTTTCCGATCGGTGAATTTCACTCGATCGGTGAAATTCACTCGATCAGTGCCTCCGATCGATCGAATTCGATCGATCAATCAAATTCGCCCGATCGGTAAAACCTCGATCCTCTAATTCTCCCAACCTCCACCTGATCGGCCAAAATCCTACTGGATCTGGCGCCAAACGTTGTGTTTTGACCGATCACCAGATCCTTGACCGGTTGAATTTTGACTGATCAGTCAAAATTTGACCGATCGGTCAAATTTATCCGATCGGTCAAAATTGTCCGATCGGCCAAATTTTAACCGATCGGTCAAAATTTGACCGATCGGTCAAAATTTGACCGATCGGTCAAAATTTGACCGATCAGTCAAAATTTGTCCGATCGAACAAAAAATCAACCGATCGGTCAAAATCTCTACTGGATCGGTCAAAAAACCATGTTTTTTGACCGATCACCCGATCCTTGACCGGTTGAATTTTGACTGATCAGTCAAAATTTGACCGATCGGTCAAATTTGTCCGATCGGTCAAAATTTGTCCGATCGGCCAAATTTTAACCGATCGGTCAAAATTTGACCGATCGGTCAAAATTTGACCGATCAGTCAAATTTGTCCGATCGGCCAAATTTTAACCGATCGGTCAAAATTTGACCGATCGATCAAATTTGACCGATCAGTCTATTTTTTCGCTAAACATTCGACAGAGCTCCTCTGCGTGTGTGGCAGGGGGTCGTTAGCTTTGCACCACTAGTCCAAGCCAGCCAAGGTGGCCTCTTAGCTAACTTGGAGGGGGTAACTGTGGGTGCAAATTTTGGCAAGAAGTCTGCAAACAGCGGGACCCACCGGCCCTGCCTGGTGCGCCCCCGAGTACTACAGCGGGACCCACCGGCCCTGCCTGGTGGGCCCCCGAGTACCACAGCGGGACCCACCGGCCCTGCCTGGTGGGCCCTCGAAGACTACAGCGGGACCCACCGGCCCTGCCTGGTGGGCCCCCGAAGACTACAACGGGATCCACCGGCCCTGCCTGGTGGGCCCCCGAGTACCACAGCGGGACCCACCGGCCCTGCCTGGTGGGCCCCCGAAGACTACAGCGGGACCCACCGGCCCTGCCTGGTGGGCCCCCGAAGACTACAGCAGGACCCACCGGCCCTGCCTGGTGGGCCCCCGAGTACCACAGCGGGACCCACCGGCCCTGCCTGGTGGGCCCCCGAGTTCCACAGCGGGACCCACCAGTCCTGCCTGGTGGGCCCACGAGGACTACCACGGGACCCACCTGCCCTGCCTGGAGGACCCCCAGATACGACAGCAGAAACCGCCATTTACCCCAGAATTCCTCCCAGAGAATCGTATAAATAGCAGAGCCTTCGAATGTAAAAGGATGGAACTCTAAATTCTAAAAACCAGAGCTCTGGGATTTCCAACTTCTGAACTACCATCTCTCTTTGATCTTCTTTTCTCCTTCGAAGAGATCAGAGGGTTTTCAGTGGCACTCGGCCTGTCGAGGTCACTTCAACTGAAGTGTTAGTGAATTCGGGTTGCTCCCTATAGCACGGAGACGTAGGCTTCGGCTGAACTCCGAGATCACACCTCGTGTTAACAATCTCTCTGATAGCATATCACTTTCTATTGACATCAAAAGGCTTCAACTTCAATCAACAGATCGGCCAGCGATCTTCAACTCGAACCTTCAATTGACTGGTGCTGCGAGAGTCTTCGGGTCGACACGAAGATTTTCCCCCACAGATCGTACGAATAAATTAGAATGGATACATTTGTGCGATGAATAAGAATAGAGCGTACGAATGAATTAGAATGGAGCATACGAATGAACTAGAATGGATATATTCGTGCGAATGAATTAGAATGGATTGCACGAATGAATTACAATGGTTACATTCGTGCGAATGAATTAGAATGTATCGTACGAATGAATTAGAATGGATCGTGCGAATGAATTAGAATGAATCGTACGAATGAATTAGAATAGATCGTTCGAATAAATTAGAATGGATCATACGAATGAATTAGAATAGATATATTCATGCAAATGAATTAGAATGGATCATACGAATATATTAGAATGGATCGTGCGAATGAATTAGAATGGATCGTATGAATAAATTAGAATGGATTGTACGAATGAATTAAAATGGATACATTTGTGCGAATTAGAATGGATCGTACGAATATATTAGAATTAGATCGTACGAATGAATTAGAATGGATCGTACGAATGAATTAGAATGAATCATACGAATGCATTAGAATGGATCATACGAATGGATTAGAATGGATCGTACGAATGGATTAGAATGGATCGTACGAATGGATTAGAATGGATCATACAAATGAATTAGAAAGGTTACATTCGTGAGAATGAATTAGAATAGATCGTACGAATGGATTAGAATGGATCATGCGAATGAATTTGAAAGGATCGTACGAATGAATAAGAATGGATCGTACGAATGAATTAGAATACATACATTCGAGCGAATGAATTAGAATAGATCGTAGGAATGAATTAGAATGGATCATACGAGTGAATTAGAATGGATCGTGCGAATGAATTAGAATAGATTGTACGAATGAATTAGAATGGACACATTCGTGCGAATGAATTAGAATGGATCGAACGAATGAATTAGAATGGATCGTACGATTCATTCTAATTGATTCGTACGATCCATTCTAATGCATTTGTACGATTCATTCTAATTCAATCGTACGATCCATTCTAATTCATTCGTACGATCCATTCTTATTCATTTGCACAATCTATTCTAATTCATTCGTACGATCCATTCTAATTCATTCGTATGATCCATTCTAATTCATTCGCACGAATGTATCCATTCTAATTCATTTGCACGATCCATTCTAATTCATTCCTATGATCCATTCTAATTCATTCACTCGAATGTATCCATTTGAATTCATTCGTACGATCCATTCTAATTCATTCATACGATCCATTCTAATTCATTCTCACGAATGTAACCTTTCTAATTCATTTGTATGATCCATTCTAATTCATTCGTATGATCCGTTCTAATCCATTCGTACGATCCATTCTAATCCATTCGTACGATCCACTCTAATTCATTCGTACGATCCATTCTAATTCATTCGCACGAATATAACCATTCTAATTAATTCGTACGATTCATTCTAATTTATTCGTATGAGCTATTCTAATTCATTCGTACGATCCATTCTAATGCATTCGTACGATTCATTCTAATTCATTCGCATAAATATATCCATTCTAATTCGTTCGTACGATCCATTCTAATGCATTCGTACGATTCATTCTAATTCATTTGTACGATCCATTCTAATTCATTCGTACGATCCATTCTAATTCATTCGTCCGATCCATTCTAATTCATTCGCACGAATGTATCCATTCTAATTCATTCATCCAATCCATTCTAATTCATTCGCACGATCCATTCTAATTCATTCGTATGATCCATTCTAATTCATTCCTACGATCTATTCTAATTCATTCGCTCGAATGTATCCATTCTAATTCATTCGTACAATCCATTCTAATTCATTCGCACGATCCATTCTAATTCATTCGAATGATCCATTCTAATTCATTCGTACAATCCATTCTAAATCATTCGTATGATCCATTCTAACTCATTCGCACAAATGTATCCATTCTAATTCATTCATACGATCCATTCTAATTCATTCGCACGATCCATTCTAATTCATTCGTACGATCAATTCTAATTCATTCATACCATCCATTCTAATTCATTCGTACGATCTATTCTAATTTATTCGCACAAATATATCCATTCTAATTCATTCGTACGATCCATTCTAATTCATTCGCACGATCCATTCTAATTCATTCGTACGATCCATTCTAATTCATTCGCACGATCCAATCTAATTCATTCGTACGATCCATTCTAATTTATTCGCACGAATGTATCCATTCTAATGCATTCGTACGATCCATTCTAATCCATTCGTACGATCCATTCTAATTCATCTCACAAATCTAACCATTCTAATTCATTTGTACGATCCATTCTAATTCAAACGTACGATCCATTCTAATCCTTTCGTACGATCCATTCTAAACCATTCGTACGATCCATTCTAATTCATTCGCACGAATGTAACCATTCTAATTCATTCGTACGATCCATTCTAATTCATTCGCACGAATGTATCCATTCTAATTCATTTGCACGATCCATTCTAATTCATTCCTATGATCCATTCTAATTCATTTGTACGATCCATTCTAATTCATTCGCTCGAATGTATCCATTCTAATTCATTCGTACGATCCATTCTAATTCGTTCGTACGATCCATTCTAATTCGTTCGTACGATCCATTCTAATTCGTTCGTACGATTCATTCTAATTCATTCGTACGATCCATTACAATTCATTCGTACGATCCATTCTAATTCATTCTCACAAATGTAACCTTTCTAATTCAATTATATGATCCATTCTAATTCATTTGTACAATCCATTCTAATTCATTCCTATGATCCATTCTATTCCATTCGTACGATCCATTCTAATTCATTCGCACGAATGTAACCATTCTAATTCATTCGTACGATCCATTCTAATTCATTCCTATGATCCATTCTAATTCATTCGCACGAATGTATCCATTCTAATTCATTTTCACGATCCATTCTAATTCATTCCTATGATCCATTCTAATTCATTCTTACGATCCATTCTAATTCATTCGCTCGAATGTATCCATTCTAATTCATTCGTACGATCCATTCTAATTCGTTCGTACGATCCATTCTAATTCGTTCGTACGATCCATTCTAATTCATTCGCACGATCCATTCTAATTCATTTGTACGATCCATTCTAATTCATTCGTGCAAATGAATTAGAATGGATCGTATGAATGAATAAGAATGGATCGTACGAATGAATTAGAATGGATACATTTGTGCGAATTAATTAGAATGGATCGTACGAATGAATTAGAATGGATCGTACTAATGAATTAGAATGGTTACATTCGTGCGAATGAATTAGAATGGATCGTACGAATGGATTAGAATGGATTATACGAATGAATTAGAATGGATCGTACAAATGAATTAGAAAGGTTACATTTGTGAGAATGAATTAGAATGGATCGTACGAATGGATTAGAATGGATCGTACGAATGGATTAGAATGGATCATACGAATGAATTAGAATGGATCATACAAATCAATTAGAAAGGTTACATTCGTGAGAATGAATTAGAATGGATCGTACGAATGAATTAGAATGGATACATTCGAGCGAATGAATTAGAATGGATTGTACGAATGAATTAGAATGGATCATAGGAATGAATTAAAATGGATCATGCAAATGAATTTGAATTGATACATTCGTGCGAATGAATTAGAATGGATCGTAGGAATGAATTAGAATGGATCGTACGAATGAATTAGAATGGTTACATTCATGCAAATGAATTAGAATGGATCGTATGAATGGATTAGAATGGATTGTACTAAAGGATTAGAATGGATCGTACGAATGAATTAGAATTGATCGTACAAATGAATTAGAAAGGTTACATTTGCGAGAATGAATTAGAATGGATCGTACGAATGGATTAGATAGGATCGTACGAATGGATTAGAATGGATCGTACAAATGGATTAGAATGGATCGTACGAATGAATTAGAATGGATCATACAAATGAATTAGAAAGGTTACATTCGTGAGAATGAATTAGAATGGATCGTACGAATGAATTAGAATGGATCATGCGAATGAATTTGAATGGATCGTACAAATGAATTATAACGGATCGAACGAATGAATTAGAATGGATACATTCGAGCGAATGAATTAGAATAGATCGTAGGAATGAATTAGAATGGATCGTACAAATGAATTAGAATGGATCATGCGAATGAATTAGAATGGATTGTACGAATGAATTAGAATGGATACATTCGTGCGAATGAATTAGAATGGATCGGACGAATGAATTAGAATGGATCGTACGATTCATTCTAATTCATTCGTACGATCCATTCTAATGCATTCGTATGATTCATTCTAATTCATTCGCACGATCCATTCTAATTCATTCCTATGATCCATTCTAATTCATTTGTACGATCCATTCTAATTCATTCGCTCGAATGAATTAGAACAGATCGTTCTAATTCATTCCTATGATCCATTCTAATTCATTTGTACGATCCATTTTAATTCATTCGTATAATCCATTCTAATTCATTCGTACAATCCATTCTAATCCATTCGTACGATCTAATTCATTCGTACGATCCATTCTAATTCATTTGTATAAATGTATCCAATCTAATTCAATCGTACGATCCATTCTAATTCATTCTCACAAATGTAACCTTTCTAATTCATTTGCATGATCCATTCTAATTCATTCGTACGATCCATTCAAATTCATTCGCATGATCCATTCTAATTCATTCGTACGATCCATTCTAATATATTCTCACGAATGTAACCTTTCTAATTCATTTGTATGATCCATTCTAATTCATTCGCATGATCCATTCTAATCCATTCGTACAATCCATTCTAATCCATTCGTACGATCCATTCTAATTCATTCTCACAAATGTAACCTTTCTAATTCATTTGTACGATCCATTCTAATTCATTCGTACGATCCATTCTAATCCATTCGTACGATCCATTCTAATCCATTCATACGATCCATTCTAATTCATTCGCACGAATGTAACCATTCTAATTCATTCGTACGATCCATTCTAATTCATTCCTACGATCCATGCTAATTCATTCGCACGATCCATTCTAATTCATTCGTACGATCTATTCTAATTCATTCGCACAAATGTAACCATTCTAATCCATTCGTACGATCCATTCTAATTCATTCGCACGAATGTATCCATTCTAATTCATTGGCACGATCCATTCCAATTCATTCCTATGATCCATTCTAATTCATTCGTACGATCCATTCTAATTCATTCGCTCGAATGTATCCATTCTAATTCATTCGTACGATCCATTCTAATTCATTCGTACGATCCATTCTAATCCATTCGTACGATCCATTCTAATTCATTCGTATAATGCGTTCTAATCCATTCGTACGATCCATTCTAATCTATTCGTACGATCCATTCTAATTCATTCGTACGATCCATTCTAATTCATTCGCACAAATGTAACCTTTCTAATTCATTTGTACGATCCATTCTAATTCATTCGTACGAACCATTCTAATCCATTCGTACGATCCATTCTAATTCATTCCTACGATCCATTCTAATTCATTCGCACGAATGTATCCATTCTAATTCATTTGCACGATCCAATCTAATTCATTCCTATGATCCATTCTAATTCATTCGTACGATCCATTCTAATTCATTTGCACGAATGTAACCATTCTAATTCATTCATACGATCCATTCTAATTCATTCCTACGATTCATTCTAATTCATTCGCACGAATGTATCCATTCTAATTCATTTGCACGATCCATTCTAATTCATTCCTATGATCCATTCTAATTCATTCGTACGATCCATTCTAATCCATTCGTACGATCCATTCTAATCCATTCGTACGATCCATTCTAATTCATTCTCACAAATGTAACCTTTCTAATTCATTTCTACGATCCATTCTAATTCATTCGTACGATCCATTCTAATCCATTCGTACGATCCATTCTAATCCATTCGTACGATCCATTCAAATTCATTCGCACGAATGTAACCATTCTAATTCTTTCGTATGATCCATTCTAATTCATTTATACAATCCATTCTAATTCATTCGCACAAATGTATCCATTCTAATTAATTCGTACGATCCATTCAAATTCATTCGTATGATCCATTCTTATTCATTCGCACGATCCAGTCTAATTGATTCACACGATCCAGTCTAATTGATTCGCACGGTCCAGTCTTATTCATTCGCACGATCCAGTCTAATTGATTTGCACGAATGTATCCATTCTAATTCATTCGTACGATCCATTCTAATTCATTAATATGATCCATTCTAATTCATTCGTACGATCCATTCTAATTCATTTGCACAAAGGTATCCATTCTAATTCATTTGCACGATCCATTCTAATTCATTCCTATGATCCATTCTAATTCATTCGTACGATCCATTCTAATTCGTTCGTACGATCCATTCTAATTCGTTCGTACGATCCATTCTAATTCATTCCTACGATCTATTCTAATTCATTCGTATGATCCTTTCTAATTCATTCCTACGATCTATTCTAATTCATTCGCTCGAATGTATCCATTCTAATTCATTCGTTCGATCCATTCTAATTCATTCGTACGATCCATTCTAATTCATTCGCTCGAATGTATCCATTCTAATTTATTCGTACGATCCATTCTAATTCATTCGTACAATCCATTCTAATTCATTCGTACGATCCATTCTAATTCATTCGCACGATCCGTTCTAATTTATTCCTATGATCCATTCTAATTCATTCGCACGAATTTAACCATTCTAATTCATTCGTACGATCCATTCTAATTCATTCCTACGATCCATTCTAATTCATTCGCACGAATGTATCCATTCTAATTCATTTGCACGATCCATTCTAATTCATTTCTATGATCCATTCTAATTCATTCGTACGATCCATACTAATTCATTCGCTCGAATGTATCCATTCTAATTCATTCGTACGATCCATTCTAATTCATTCGTACGATCCATTCTAATTCATTCTCACGAATGTAACCTTTCTAGTTCATTTGTATGATCCATTCTAATTTATTCGTACGATCCATTCTAATCCATTCGTACGATCCATTGTAATCCATTCGTACGATCCATTCTAATTCATTCGCTCGAATGTATCCATTCTAATTCATTCGTACGATCCATTCTAATTCGTTCATACGATCCATTCTAATTCGTTCGTACGATCCATTCTAATTCATTCGTATGATACATTCTAATTCATTCACAGGAATGTATCATACGAATGAATTAGAATGGATCATGCGTATGAATTAAAAAGGATCGTACAAATGAATTTGAATGGATCGTGCGAATGAATTAGAATGGATCGTACGAACGAATTAGAATGGATCGTATGAACGAATTAGAATGGATCGTACGAATGAATTAAAATGGATACATACGAGCGAATGAATTAGAATGGATCGTACGAATGAATTAGAATGGATCATAGGAATGAATAAGAATGGATCGTGCAAATGAATTAGAATGGATACATTCGTGCGGATGAATTAGAATGGATCGTAGGAATGAATTAGAATGGATCGTATGAATGGATTAGAATGGATCGTACGAATGAATTAGAATGGATCGTACGAATGAATTAGAATGGATCGTACAAATGAATTAGAAAGGTTACATTTGTGAGAATGAATTAGAATGGATCGTACGAATGAATTAGAATGGATCGTACGAATGGATTAGAATGGATCGTACGAATGGATTAGAATGGATCGTACGAATGCATTAGAATAGATACATTCGTGCGAATTAATTAGAATGGATAATAAGAATGAATTAGAATGGATCGTGCGAATGAATTAGAATGGATCGTACGAATGAATTAGAATGGATCTTGCGAATGAATTAGAATGGATCATACGAATGAATTAGAATGGATACATTTGTGCGAATGAATTAGAATGGATCGTACGAATGAATTAGAATGGATCTTACGAATGAATTTGAATGGATCATACGAATGAATTAGAATAGATCGTGTGAATGAGTTAGAATGGATCGTACGAATGAATTAGAATGGATACAGTTGTGCGAATGAGTTAGAATGGATCATACGAATAAATTAGAATGGATCGTACGAATGAATTAGAATGGATCATACGAATGAATTAAAATGGATCGGGCGAATGAATTAGAATGGATTGTACGAATGAATTAGAATGGATACATTCGAGCGAATGAATTAAAATAGATCGTAGCAATGAACTAGAATGGATCATACGAATGAATTAGAATGGATCGTGCGAATGAATTAGAATGGATCGTACGAATGAATTAGAATGGATACATTCATGCGAATGAATTAGAATGGATCGGACGAATGAATTAGAATGGATCGTACGATTCATTCTAATTCATTCGTACGATCCATTCTAATGCATTCGTACGATTCATTCTAATTCATTCGCACGATCCATTCTAATTCATTCGTACGATCCATTCTTATTTATTCATACGATCCATTCTAATTCATTCGCACAATCCATTCTAATTCATTCGTACGATCCATTCTAATTCATTCGTATGATCCATTCGAACTCATTCGGTGGATACATTCTAATTCATTCGTACGATCCATTCTAATTCATTCACACGATCCATTCTAATTTATTCGTACGATCCATTCTAATTCATTCGTACGATCTATTCTAATTCATTCGCACGAATGTAACCATTCTAATTCATTCGTACGATTCATTCTAATTCATTCGTATAAGCTATTCTAATTCATTCGTACGATCCATTCTAATTTATTCGTACGATCCATTGTAATTCATTCATACAATCCATTCACATTCATTCACACAAATGTATCCATTCAAATTCATTCGTACGATCCATTCTAATTAATTCGCACGATCCATTCTAATTCAGTCGTATGAATGTATCCATTTTAATTCATTCGTACGGTCCATTCTAATTCCTTCGTACGATCTAATTCATTCGTACGATCCATTCTAATTTATTCGTACGATCGATTCTAATTCATTCGCATGATCCATTCTAATTCATTCGTACGATCCATTCTAATTCATTCGTATGATCCATTCTAATTTATTCGTTCAAATATATCCATTCTAATTCATTCGTACGATCCATTCTAATTCATTCGCACGATCCATTCTAATTCATTCGCATGAATGTATCCATTCTAATTCATTTGCACGATCCATTCCAATTCATTCCTATGATCCATTCTAATTCATTCGTACGATCCATTCTAATTGATTCGTACGATCCATTCTAATTCATTCGTATGATCTATTCTAATTCATTCGTATGATCTATTCTAATTCATTCACACAATCCATTCTAATTCATTCGCACGAATGTATCCATTCTAATTCATTCGTGCGATGAATAAGAATGGATCATGCAAATGAACTAGAATGGATCATAGGAATGAATTAGAATGGATCGTGCAAATGAATTAGAATGGATACATTTGTGCGAATGAATTAGAATGGATCGTAGGAATGAATTAGAATGGATCGTACGAATGAATTAGAATGTTTACATTCTAATTCATTCGTACGCTCCATTCTTATTCATCGCACAAATGTATCCATTCTAATTCATTTGTACGATCCATTCTAATTCATTCGTACGATCCATTCTAATTCATTCCTATGATCCATTCTAATTCATTCGTACGATCCATTCTAATTCGTTCGCACGATCCATTCAAATTCATTCGTACGATCTATTCTAATTCATTCGTATGATCTATTCTAATTCATTCCTATGATCCATTCTAATTCATTTGCACGATCCATTCTTATTCATCGCACGAATGAATTAGAATGGATACATTCGTGCGAATGAATTAGAATGGATTGTGTGAATGAATTAGAATAGATCATATGAATGAATTAGAATGGATCATACGAATGAATTAGAATGGATCGTACGAATGAATTAGAATGGATCGTACGACTGAATTAGAATGGATCGTGCAAATGAATTAGAATGGTTCATAGGAATGAATTAGAAGGTATCGTACGAATGCATTAGAATGGATCGTACGAATGGATTAGAATGCATTGTACGAATGAATTAGAATAGATACATTTGTGCAAATGAATTAGATTGCATCGTACGAATGAATTTGAATGGATTGTACGAATGAATTAGAATGGATCGTCCGAATGAATTAGAATGGATCATGCGAATGAATTAGAATAGATTGTACGAATGAATTAGAATGGATCGTGTGAACGAATTAAAATGGATCGTATGAACGAATTAGAATGGATCGTACGAATGAATTAGAATGGATACATTCGAGCGAATGAATCAGAATGGATCGTACGAATGAATTAGAATGGATCATAGGAATGAATTAGAATGGATCGTGCAAATGAATTAGAATGGATCATAGGAATGAATTAGAATGGATCGTGCATATGAATTAGAATGGATCTTTGGAATGAATTAGAATGGATCATAGCAATGAATTAGAATATATCCATTCTAATTCATTCGTACGATCCATTCTAATTCATTCGTACGATCCATTCTAATTCATTCGTACGATCCATTCTAATTCATTTGTACGATATATTCTAATTCATTCACACAATCCATTCTAATTCATTCGCACGAATGTATCCATTCTAATTCATTCGTGCGATGAATAAGAATGGATCGTGCAAATGAATTAGAATGGATCATAGAAATGAATTAGAATGGATCGTGCAATGAATTAGAATGGATACATTCGTGCGAATGAATTAGAATGGATCTTAGGAATGAATTAGAATGGATCGTACGAATGAATTAGAATGGTTACATTCTAATTCATTCGTACGCTCCACTCTTATTCATCGCACAAATGTATCCATTCTAATTCATTTGTACGATCCATTCTAATTCATTCGTACGATCCATTCTAATTCATTCCTATGATCCATTCTAATTCATTCGTACGATCCATTCTAATTCATTCGCTCGAATGTATCCATTCTAATTCATTCGTACGATCTATTCTAATTCGTTCATACGATCCATTCTAATTCGTTCGAACGATCCATTCTAATTCATTCGTACGATCTATTTTAATTCATTCACATGATCCATTCTAATTCATTCGTACGATCCATTCTAATTCATTCGTACAATCCATTCAAATTCATTCGTACGATGCAATCTAAATCATTCGCACAAATGTATCAATTCTAATTCATTCGTACAATGCGTTCTAATCTATTCGTACGATCCATTCTAATCCATTCGTACGATTCATTCTAACTCATTCGCATGATCCATTCTAATTCATTCGTACGATCCATTGTAATTCATTCGTACGATCCATTCTAATCCATTCGTATGATCAATTCTAATTCATTCACACGATCCATTCTAATTCATTCTCACGAATATAACCTTTCTAATTCATTTGTATGATCCATTCTAATTCATTCGTACAATCCATTCTAATCCATTCGTACGATCAATTCTAATCCATTCGTACGATCCATTCTAATTGATTCGCTCGAATGTATCCATTTTATTTCATTCGTACGATCCATTCTAATCCATTCGTTCGATCCATTCTAAACCATTCATACGATCCATTCTAATTCATTCACACGAATGTAACCATTCTAATTCATTCATACGATCCATTCTAA
Source organism: Chamaelirium japonicum (assembly GCA_947650365.1). NCBI lineage: Eukaryota > Viridiplantae > Streptophyta > Magnoliopsida > Liliales > Melanthiaceae > Chamaelirium > Chamaelirium japonicum. Next base: position 63,011,340 of record OX393555.1, on the reverse strand, counting down.
TTCATTCGCACAATCTATTCTAATTCATTCGTATGATCCATTCTAATCCATTCGTACAATCCATTCTAATTCATTCGTACGATCCATTCTAATTCATTCTCACAAATGTAACCTTTCTAATTCATTTGTACGATCCATTCTAATCCATTCCTACGATCCATTCTAATCCATTCGTACGATCTATTCTAATTCATTCGCACGAATGTAACCATTCTAATTCATTCGTACGATCCATTCTAATTCATTCCTACGATCCATTCTAATTCATTCGCACGAATGTATCCATTCTAATTCATTTGCACGATCCATTCTAATTCATTCCGATGATCTATTCTAATTAATTCGTACGAACCATTCTAATTCATTCGCTCGAATGTATCCATTATAATTCATTCGTACGATCCATTCTAATTCGTTCATACGATCCATTCTAATTCGTTCGTACGATCCATTCTAATTCATTCGTACGATACATTCTAATTCATTCGTACGATCGATTCTAGTTCATTCGCACGATCCATTCTAATTCATTCGCACAAATGCATCCATTCTAATTCATTCGTACGATCCATTCTAATTCATTCGTACGATCCATTCTAATTCATTCGCACAAATGTAACCATTCTAATCCATTCGTATGATCAATTCTAATCCATTCGTACGATCCATTCTAATCCATTCGTACGATCCATTCTAATTCATTCGCATGATCCATTCTAATTCATTCGCATGATCCATTCTAATTCATTCGTACGATCCATTCTAATTCATTCGTATGATCCATTCTATTTCATTTGTAGGATCCATTATAATTCATTCGTATGATCCATTCTAATTCATTCAGTGGATCCATTCTAATTCATTCGTACGATCCATTCTAATTCATTCGTACAAATGAATTAGAATGGATCGTACGAATGAATTAGAATGGATTGTATGAAAGAATTAGAATGGATCGTATGAAAGAATTAGAATGGATCGTACGAAGGAATTAGAATGGATACATTCGTGCGAATGAATTAGAATGGATCGTATGAATGAATTAGACTGGATCGTACGAATAAATTAGAATGGATACATTCGTGCGAGTGAATTAGAATGGATTATGCGAATGAATTAGAACGGATTGTGCGAATGAATTAGAATGGATCGTGCGAATGAATTAAAATGGATCGTACGAATGAATTAGGCTGGATCGTATGAGTAAATTAGAATGGATACATTCATACGAATGAATTAGAATGGATCGTATGAATGGATTAGAATGGATCGTACGAATGAATTAGAATGGATCATACAAATGAATTAGAAAGGTTACATTCGTGAGAATGAATTAGAATGGATCGTACGAATGAATTAGAATGGATCATGCGAATGAATTTGAATGGATTGTATGAATGAATTAGAATGGATCGAACGAATGAATTAGAATGGATCGTACGAATGGATTAGAATGGATCGTGCAAATGAATTAGAATGGATACATTCGTGCGAATGAATTAGAATGGATCGTAGGAATGAATTAGAATGGATCGTACAAATGAATAAGAATGGATCATGCGAATGAATTTGAATGGATCGTACGAATGAATTAGAATGGATCGAACGAATGAATTAGAATGGATTGTGCGAATGAATTAGAATAGAAACATTCCTGCGAATGAATTAGAATGGATCGTACAAATGAATTAGAATGGATCGTACGAATGAATTAGAATGGATCGTAGGAATGAATTAGAATGGATCGTACGAATGAATTATAATGGTTACATTCGTGCGAATGAATTAAAATGGATCGTACGAATGGATTAGAATGGATCGTACGAATGGATTAGAATGGATCGTACGAATGAATTAGAATGGATCATACAAATGAATTAGAAAGGTTACATTTGTGAGAATGAATTAGAATGGATCGTACGAATGAATTAGAATGGATCGTACAAATGAATTTGAAAGGTTACATTTGTGAGAATGAATTAGAATGGATCGTACGAATGAATTAGAATGGATCATACGAATGGATTAGAATGGATCGTACGAATGAATTAGAATAGATCGTACGAATGCATTAGAATGGATACATTCGTGCGAATGAATTAGAATTGATCGTACGAATGAAATAGAATGGATCGTGCGAATGAATTAGAATGGATCGTACGAATGAATTAGAATGGATACATTTGTGCGAATGAATTAGAATAGATCTTACGAATGAATTAGAATGGATCGTACGAATGAATTAGAATGGATCGTACGAATGAATTAGAATGGATACATTTGTGCGATGAATAAGAATGGAGCGTACGAATGAATTAGAATGGAGCGTACGAATGAACTAGAATGGATACATTCGTGCGAATGAATTAGAATGGATCATATGAAAGAATTAGAATGGATCGTGCGAATGAATTAGAAAGGATCGTACGAATGAATTAGAATGGATATATTCGTGCGAATGAATTAGAATGGATCGTACGAATGAATTAGACTGGATCGTACGAATAAATTAGAATGGATACATTCATGCAAATGAAATAGAATAGATCGTACGAATGAATTAGAATGGATCATACGAATGAATTTGAATGGATCGTACGAATGAATTAGAATGGATTATATGAATGAATTAGAATGGTTACATTCGTGCGAATGAATTAGAATGGACCGTACGAATGGATTAGAATGGATCGTACGAATGGATTAGAATGGATCGTATGAATGAATTAGAATGGATACATTTGTGCGAATGAATTAGAATGGATCATACGAATGAATTAGAATGGATCGTGTGAATGAATTAGAATGGATCGTACGATTCGATCTAATTCATTCGTACATTCGTATGATCCATTCTAATTCATTCATACGATCCATTCTAATTCATTCGTACGATCCATTGTAACACATTCGCACAAATGTATCCATTCTAATTCGTTCGTACGATCCATTCTAATTCATTCGCACGATCTATTCTAATTCATTCGTACGATCCATTCTAATTCATTCTTCTAATTCATTCGTACGATCCATTCTAATCCATTCGTACGAATGTAACCATTCTAATTCATTCGTACGATCCATTCTAATTCATTCCTACAATCCATTCTAATTCATTCGCACGAATGTAACCATTCTAATTCATTCGTACGATCCATTCTAATTCATTCCTACGATCCATTCTAATTCATTCTCACAAATGTAACCTTTCTAATTCATTTGTACGATCCATTCTAATTCATTCATACGATCCTTTCTAATCCATTCGTACGATCCATTCTAATCCATTCGTACGATCCTTTCTAATTCATTCGCACGAATATAACCATTCTAATTCATTCGTACGATCCATTCTAATTCATTCCTATGATCCATTCTAATTCATTCGAACGAATGTATCCATTCTAATTCATTTGCACGATCCATTCTAATTCATTCCTATGATCCATTCTAATTCATTCGTACGATCCATTCTAATTCATTCGCTCGAATGTATCCATTCTAATTCATTCGTACAATCCATTCTAATTCGTTCATACGATCCATTCTAATTCGTTTGTACGATCCATTCTAATTCATTCGTAGGATCCATTCTAATCCATTCGTACTATCCATTCTAATTCATTATTACAAATGAATTAGAATGGATCGTATGAATGAATAAGAATGGATCGTACGAATGAATTAGAATGGATCGTGCGAATGAATTAGAATGAATCGTACGAATGAATTAGAATGGATACATTCGTGCAAATGAATTAGAATGGATCGTACGAATAGATTAGAATGGATCGTACGAATGGATTAGAATGGATCGTACAAATGAATAAGAAAGGTTACATTTGTGAGAATGAATTAGAATGGATCGTACGAATGAATTAGAATGGATCGTACAAATGAATTAGAATGGATACATTTGTGCGAATGAATTAGAATGGAACGTAGGAATGAATTAGAATAGATCGTACGAATGAATTAGAATGGTTACATTCGTGCGAATGAATTAGAATGGATCGTGCGAATGAATTAGAATTGATCATACGAATGAATTAGAATGGATCATACGAATGAATTAGAATGGATCATATGAACGAATTAGAATGGATCGTACGAATGGATTAGAATGGATCGTACGAATGGATTAGAATGGATCGTACGAATGGATTAGAATGGTTCGTGGGAATGGATTTGAATTGATCATACGAATGAATTAGAATGGATCGTACGAATGAATTAGAATTGATCATATGAAAGAATTAGAATGGATTGTGCGAATGAATTAGAAAGGATCGTATGAATGAATTAGAATGGATATATTTGTGCGAATGAATTAGATTGCATCGTACGAATGAATTTGAATGGATTGTACGAATGAATTAGAATGGATCATACGAATGAATTATAATGGATCATGCGAATCAATTAGAATAGATCGTACGAATGAAGTAGAATGGATCGTACGAATAAATTAGAATGGATCGTACGAATGAATTAGAATGGATCCACCGAATGAGTTAGAATGGATCATTCGAATGAATTAGAATAGATCGTACGAATGAATTAGAATGGATACATTCGTGCGAATGAATTAGAATGGATCGGAAGAATGAATTAGAATTGATCGTGCGAATGAATTAGAATGGATCATACGATTGAATTTGAATGGATCGTACGAATAAATTAGAATGGATACATTTGTGCGATGAATAAGAATGGAGCGTACGAATGAATTAGAATGGAGCATACGAATGAACTAAAATGGATATATTCATGCGAATGAATTAGAATGGATTGCACGAATGAATTAGAATGGTTACATTCGTGCGAATGAATTAGAATGGATCGTACGAATGAATTAGAATGGATCGTGCGAATGAATTAGAATGAATCGTACGAATGAATTAGAATAGATCGTTCGAATAAATTAGAATGGATCATACGAATGAATTAGAATAGATATATTCATGCAAATGAATTAGAATGGATCATGCGAATAAATTAGAATGGATCGTGCGAATGAATTAGAATGGATCGTATGAATAAATTAGAATGGATCGTACGAATGAATTAAAATGGATACATTTGTGCGAATTAGAATGGATCGTACGAATATATTAGAATTAGATCGTACGAATGAATTAGAATGGATCGTACGAATGAATTAGAATGAATCATACGAATGCATTAGAATGGATCATACGAATGGATTAGAATGGATCGTACTAATGGATTAGAATGGATCGTACGAATGGATTAGAATGGATCATACAAATGAATTAGAAAGGTTACATTCGTGAGAATGAATTAGAATAGATCGTACGAATGAATTAGAATGGATCATGCGAATGAATTTGAATGGATCGTACGAATGAATAAGAATGGATCGTACGAATGAATTAGAATACATACATTCGAGCGAATGAATTAGAATAGATCGTAGGAATGAATTAGAATGGATCATACGAGTGAATTAGAATGGATCGTGCGAATGAATTAGAATAGATTGTACGAATGAATTAGAATGGACACATTCGTGTGAATGAATTAGAATGGATCGGACGAATGAATTAGAATGGATCGTACGATTCATTCTAATTGATTCGTACGATCCATTCTAATGCATTTGTACGATTTATTCTAATTCATTTGTACGATCCATTCTAATTCATTCGTACGATCCATTCTTATTCATTTGCACAATCCATTCTAATTCATTCGTACGATCCATTCTAATTCATTCGTATGATCCATTCTAATTCATTCGCACAAATGTATCCATTCTAATTCATTTGCACGATCCATTCTAATTCATTCCTATGATCCATTCTAATTCATTCGTACGATCCATTCTAATTCATTCACTCGAATGTATCCATTCGAATTCATTCGTACGATCCATTCTAATTCATTCATACGATCCATTCTAATTCATTCTCACGAATGTAACCTTTCTAATTCATTTGTATGATCCATTCTAATTCATTCATACGATCCGTTCTAATCCATTTGTATGATCCATTCTAATCCATTCGTACGATCCACTCTAATTCATTCGTACGATCCATTCTAATTTATTCGCACGAATATAACCATTCTAATTAATTCGTACGATTCATTCTAATTTATTCGTATGAGCTATTCTAATTCATTCGTACGATCCATTCTAATGCATTCGTACGATTCATTCTAATTCATTCGCATGAATATATCCATTCTAATTCATTCGTACGATCCATTCTAATGCATTCGTACGATTCATTCTAATTCATTTGTACGATCCATTCTAATTCATTCGTACGATCCATTCTAATTCATTTATCCGATCCATTCTAATTCATTCGCACGAATGTATCCATTCTAATTCATTCATCCAATCCATTCTAATTCATTCGCACGATCCATTCTAATTCATTCGTATGATCCATTCTAATTCATCCTACAATCTATTCTAATTCATTCGCTCGAATGTATCCACTCTAATTCATTCGTACAATCCATTCTAATTCATTCGCATGATCCATTCTAATTCATTCGTACGATCCATTCTAATTCATTCGCACGATCCAATCTAATTCATTCGTACGATCCATTCTAATTTATTCGCACGAATGTATCCATTCTAATGCATTCGTACGATCCATTCTAATCCATTCGTACGATCCATTCTAATTCATTCGTACGATCTATTCTAATTCATTCGCACAAATATATCCATTCTAATTCATTCGTACGATCCATTCTAATTCATTCGCAGGATCCATTCTAATTCATTCGTACGATCCATTCTAATTCATTCGCACGATCCAATCTAATTCATTCGTACGATCCATTCTAATTTATTCGCACGAATGTATCCATTCTAATGCATTCGTACGATCAATTCTAATCCATTCGTACGATCCATTCTAATCCATTCGTACGATCTATTCTAATTCAACTCACAAATGTAACCATTCTAATTCATTTGTACGGTCCATTCTAACTCAAACGTACGATCCACTCTAATCCTTTTGTACGATCCATTCTAAACCATTCGTACGATCCGGTCTAATTCATTCGCACGAATGTAACCATTCTAATTCATTCGTACGATCCATTCTAATTCATTCGCACGAATGTATCCATTCTATTTCATTTGCACGATCCATTCTAATTCATTCCTATGATCCATTCTAATTCATTTGTACGATCTATTCTAATTCATTCGCTCGAATGTATCCATTCTAATTCATTCGTACGATCCATTCTAATTCGTTCATACGATCCATTCTAATTCGTTCGTACGATCCATTCTAATTCGTTCGTACGATTCATTCTAATTCATTCGTACGATCCATTACAATTCATTCGTACGATCCATTCTAATTCATTCTCACAAATGTAACCTTTCTAATTCAATTGTATGATCCATTCTAATTCATTCGTACGATCCATTCTAATTCATTCCTATGATCCATTCTAATCCATTCGTACGATCCATTCTAATTCATTCGCACGAATGTAACCATTCTAATTCATTCGTACGATCCATTCTAATTCATTCCTACGATCCATTCTAATTCATTCGCACGAATGTAACCTTTCTAATTCATTTGTATGATCCATTCTAATTCATTCGTACGATCCATTCAAATTCATTCGCATGATCCACTCTAATTCATTCGTACGATCCATTCTAATTTATTCTCATGAATGTAACCTTTCTAATTCATTTGTATGATCCATTCTAATTCATTCTACGATCCATTCTAATTTATTCTCACGAATGTAACCTTTCTAATTCATTTGTATGATCCATTCTAATCCATTCGTACGATCCATTCTAATCCATTCGTACGATCCATTCTAATTCATTCTCACAAATGTAACCTTTCTAATTCATTTGTACGATCCATTCTAATTCATTCGTACGATCCATTCTAATCCATTCGTACGATCCATTCTAATCCATTCATACGATCCATTATAATTCATTCGCACGAATGTAACCATTCTAATTCATTCGTAAGATCCATTCTAATTCATTCCTGCGATCCATGCTAATTCATTCGGACGATCCATTCTAATTCATTCGTACGATCCATTCTAATTCATTCGCACAAATGTAACCATTCTAATCCATTCGTACGATCCATTCTAATTCATTCGCACGAATGTATCCATTCTAATTCATTGCCACGATCCATTCTAATTCATTCCTATGATCCATTCTAATTCATTCGTACGATCCATTCTAATTCATTCGCTCGAATGTATCCATTCTAATTCATTCGTACGATCCATTCTAATTCATTCGTACGATCCATTCTAATCCATTCGTACGATCCATTCTAATTCATTCGTACAATGCGTTCTAATACATTCGTACGATCCATTCTAATCCATTCGTACGATCCATTCTAATTCATTCGCACAAATGTAACCTTTCTAATTCATTTGTACGATCCATTCTAATTCATTCGTACGATCCATTCTAATCCATTCGTACGATCCATTCTAATTCATTACTACGATGCATTCTAATTCATTCGCACGAATGTATCCATTCTAATTCATTTGCACGATCCATTCTAATTCATTCCTATGATCCATTCTAATTCATTCGTACGATCCATTCTAATTCATTCGCTCAAATGTATCCATTCTAATTCATTCGTACAATCCATTCTAATTCGTTGATACGATCCATTCTAATTCGTTCGTACGATCAATTGTAATTCATTTGTACAATCCATTCTAATTTATTCGTATGATCCATTCTAATTCATTCGCACGATCAATTCTAATTCATTCGTATGATCCATTCTAATTCGTTCGTATGATCCATTCTAATTCATTCGCACGATCCATTCTAATTCATTCTCACGAATGTAACCTTTCTAATTCATTTGTATGATCCATTCTAATTCATTCGTACGATCCATTCTAATCCATTCGTACGATCCATTCTTATTCATTTGCACGATCCATTCTAATTCATTCCTATGATCCATTCTAATTCATTCAAACGATCTATTCTAATTCGTTCGCTCGAATGTATCCATTCTAATTCATTCGTACGATCCATTCTAATTCATTCTCACGAATTTAACCTTTCTAATTCATTTGTATGTATCCATTCTAATTCATTCGTACGATCCATTCTAATTCATTCGCACGATCTATTCTAGTTCATTCATACGATCCATTCTAATTCATTCGCAGGAATGTATCCATTCTAATGCATTCGTACGATTCATTCTAATTCATTCTCACGATCAATTCTAATTCATTCGTATGATCCATTCTAATTCATTCGTCCGATCCATTCTAATTCATTCGTACGATCCATTCTAATTCATTCGCACGATCGTACAAATGAATTAGAATGGATCGTACAAATGAATTAGAAAGGTTACATTTGTGAGAATGAATTAGAATGGATCGTACGAATGGATTAGAATGGATCGTACGAATGGATTAGAATGGATCGTACGAATTAATTAGAATGGATCATACAAATGAATTAGAAAGGTTACATTCGTGAGAATGAATTAGAATGGATACATTCGAGCGAATGAATTAGAATAGATCGTAGGAATGAATTAGAATGGATCATACGAATGAATTAGAATGGATCGTACGAACGAATTAGAATGGATCGTACGAATGAATTAGAATGGATACATTCGAGCGAATGAATTAGAATGGATCGTACGAATGAATTAGAATGGATCATAGGAATGAATTAGAATGGATCGTGCGAATGAATTAGAATGGATCGTACGATTCGATCTAATTCATTCTAATTCATTCGTACATTCGTATGATCCATTCTAATTCATTCATACGATCCATTCTAATTCATTCGTACGATCCATTGTAACTCATTCGCACAAATGTATCCATTCTAATTCATTCGTACGATCCATTCTAATTCATTCGCACGATCTATTCTAATTCATTCGTACGATCCATTCTAATTCATTCTTCTAATTCATTCGTACGATCCATTCTAATCCATTCGTACGAATGTAACCATTGTAATTCAATCGTACGATCCATTCTAATTCATTCCTACAATCCATTCTAATTCATTCGCACGAATGTAACCATTCTAATTCATTCGTACGATCCATTCTAATTCATTCCTAGGATCCATTCTAATTCATTCTCACAAATGTAACCTTTCTAATTCATTTGTACGATCCATTCTAATTCATTCATATGATCCTTTCTAATCCATTCGTACGATCCATTCTAATTCATTCGTACGATCCATCATAATTCATTCGCACGAATGTAACCATTCTAATTCATTCGTACGATCCATTCTAATTCATTCCTATGATCCATTCTAATTCATTCGCACGAATGTATCCATTCTAATTCATTTGCACGATCCATTCTAATTCATTCCTATGATCCATTCTAATTCATTCGTACGATCCATTCTAATTCATTCGCTCGAATGTATCCATTCTAATTCATTCATACAATCTATTCTAATTCGTTCATACGATCCATTCTAATTTGTTTGTACGATCCATTCTAATTCATTCGTAGGAACCATTCTAATCCATTCGTACGATCCATTCTAATTCATTAGTACAAATGAATTAGAATGGATCGTATGAATGAATAAGAATGGATCGTACGAATGAATTAGAATGGATCGTGCGAATGAATTAGAATGAATCGTACGAATGAATTAGAATGGATACATTCGTGCGAATGAATTAGAATGGATCATACGAATGGATTAGAATGGATCGTACGAATGGATTAGAATGGATCGTACAAATGAATTAGAAAGGTTACATTTGTGAGAATGAATTAGAATGGATCGTACGAATGAATTAGAATGGATCGTACAAATGTATTAGAATGGATACATTTGTGCGAATGAATTAGAATGGATCGTAGGAATGAATTAGAAAAGATCGTACGAATGAATTAGAATGGTTACATTCGTGCGAATAAATTAGAATGGATCGTACGAATGAATTAGAATGGATCGTGCGAATGAATTAGAATTGATCGTGCGAATAAATTAGAATGGATCATACGAATGAATTAGAATGGATCATATGAACGAATTAGAATGGATCGTACGAATGGATTAGAATGGATCGTACGAATGGATTAGAATGGTTCGTGCGAATGAATTAAAATTGATCATACGAATGAATTAGAATGGATCATACGAATGAATTAGAATTGATCATATGAAAGAATTAGAATGGATCGTGCGAATGAATTAGAAAGGATCGTATGAATGAATTAGAATGGATATATTCGTGCGAATGAATTAGATTGCATCGTATGAATGAATTTGAATGGATTGTACGAATGAATTAGAATGGATCGTACGAATGAATTATAATGGATCATGCGAATCAATTAGAATAGATCGTACGAATGAATTAGAATGGATCATACGAATAAATTAGAATGGATCGTACGAATGAATTAGAATGGATCCACCGAATGAGTTAGAATGGATCATGCGAATGAATTAGAATAGATCGTACGAATGAATTAGAATGGATACATTCGTGCGAATGAATTAGAATGGATCGGATGAATGAATTAGAATTGATCGTGCAAATGAATTAGAATGGATCATACGATTGAATTTGAATGGATCGTACGAATAAATTAGAATGGATACATTTGTGCGATGAATAAGAATGGAGCGTACGAATGAATTAGAATGGAGCATACGAATGAACTAGAATGGATATATTCGTGCGAATGAATTAGAATGGATTGCACGAATGAATTACAATGGTTACATTCGTGCGAATGAATTAGAATGGATCGTACGAATGAATTAGAATGGATCGTGCGAATGAATTAGAATGAATCGTACGAATGAATTAGAATAGATCGTTCGAATAAATTAGAATGGATCATACGAATGAATTAGAATAGATATATTCATGCAAATGAATTAGAATGGATCATACGAATATATTAGAATGGATCGTGCGAATGAATTAGAATGGATCGTATGAATAAATTAGAATGGATCGTACGAATGAATTAAAATGGATACATTTGTGCGAATTAGAATGGATCGTACGAATATATTAGAATTAGATCGTACGAATGAATTAGAATGGATCGTACGAATGAATTAGAATGAATCATACGAATGCATTAGAATGGATCGTACGAATGGATTAGAATGGATCGTACGAATGGATTAGAATGGATCGTACGAATGGATTAGAATGGATCGTACGAATGGATTAGAATGGATCATACAAATGAATTAGAAAGGTTACATTCATGAGAATAAATTAGAATAGATCGTACGAATGAATTAGAATGGATCATGCGAATGAATTTGAAAGGATCGTACGAATGAATAAGAATGGATCGTACGAATGAATTAGAATACATACATTCGAGTGAATGAATTAGAATAGATCGTAGGAATGAATTAGAATGGATCATACGAGTGAATTAGAATGGATCGTGCGAATGAATTAGAATAGATTGTACGAATGAATTAGAATGGACACATTCGTGCGAATGAATTAGAATGGATCGAACGAATGAATTAGAATGGATCGTACGATTCATTCTAATTGATTCGTACGATCCATTCTAATGCATTTGTACGATTCATTCTAATTCATTCGTACGATCCATTCTAATTCATTCGTACGATCCATTCTTATTCATTTGCACAATCCATTCTAATTCATTCGTACGATCCATTCTAATTCATTCGTATGATCCATTCTAATTCATTCGCACGAATGTATCCATTCTAATTCATTTGCACGATCCATTCTAATTCATTCCTATGATCCATTCTAATTCATTCGCTCGAATGTATCCATTCGAATTCATTCATACGATCCATTCTAATTCATTCATACGATCCATTCTAATTCATTCTCATGAATGTAACCTTTCTAATTCATTTGTATGATCCATTCTAATTCATTCGTATGATCCGTTCTAATCCATTCGTACGATCCATTCTAATCCATTCGTACGATCCACTCTAATTCATTCGTACGATCCATTCTAATTCATTCGCACGAATATAACCATTCTAATTAATTCGTACGATTCATTCTAATTTATTCGTATGAGCTATTCTAATTCATTCGTCCGATCCATTCTAATGCATTCGTACGATTCATTCTAATTCATTCGCATAAATATATCCATTCTAATTCATTCGTACGATCCATTCTAATGCATTCGTACGATTCATTCTAATTCATTTGTACGATCCATTCTAATTCATTCGTACGATCCATTCTAATTCATTCGTCCGATCCATTCTAATTCATTCGCACGAATGTATCCATTCTAATTCATTCATCCAATCCATTCTAATTCATTCGCACGATCCATTCTAATTCATTCGTATGATCCATTCTAATTCATTCCTACGATCTATTCTAATTCATTCGCTCGAATGTATCCATTCTAATTCATTCGTACAATCCATTCTAATTCATTCGCACGATCCATTCTAATTCATTCGAATGATCCATTCTAATTCATTCGTACAATCCATTCTAAATCATTCGTATGATCCATTCTAACTCATTCGCACAAATGTATCCATTCTAATTCATTCATACGATCCATTCTAATTCATTCGCACGATCCATTCTAATTCATTCGTACGATCAATTCTAATTCATTCATACGATCCATTCTAATTCATTCGTACGATCTATTCTAATTTATTCGCACAAATATATCCATTCTAATTCATTCGTACGATCCATTCTAATTCATTCGCACGATCCATTCTAATTCAATCGTACGATCCATTCTAATTCATTCGCACGATCCAATCTAATTCATTCGTACGATCCATTCTAATTTATTCGCACGAATGTATCCATTCTAATGCATTCGTACGATCCATTCTAATCCATTCGTACGATCCATTCTAATTCATCTCACAAATCTAACCATTCTAATTCATTTGTACGATCCATTCTAATTCAAACGTACGATCCATTCTAATCCTTTCGTACAATCCATTCTAAACCATTCGTACGATCCATTCTAATTCATTCGCACGAATGTAACCATTCTAATTCATTCGTACGATCCATTCTAATTCATTCGCACGAATGTATCCATTCTAATTCATTTGCACGATCCATTCTAATTCATTCCTATGATCCATTCTAATTCATTTGTACGATCCATTCTAATTCATTCGCTCGAATGTATGCATTCTAATTCATTCGTACGATCCATTCTAATTCGTTCGTACGATCCATTCTAATTCGTTCGTACGATCCATTCTAATTCGTTCGTACGATCCATTCTAATTCGTTCGTACGATTCATTCTAATTCATTCGTACGATCCATTACAATTCATTCGTACGATCCATTCTAATTCATTCTCACAAATGTAACCTTTCTAATTCAATTATATGATCCATTCTAATTCATTTGTACAATCCATTCTAATTCATTCCTATGATCCATTCTAATCCATTCGTACGATCCATTCTAATTCATTCTCACGAATGTAACCATTCTAATTCATTCGTATGATCCATTTTAATTCATTCCTATGATCCATTCTAATTCATTCGCACGAATGTATCCATTCTAATTCATTTTCACGATCCATTCTAATTCATTCCTATGATCCATTCTAATTCATTCTTACGATCCATTCTAATTCATTCGCTCGAATGTATCCATTCTAATTCATTCGTACGATCCATTCTAATTCGTTCGTACGATCCATTCTAATTCGTTCGTACGATCCATTCTAATTCATTCGCACGATCCATTCTAATTCATTTGTACGATCCATTCTAATTCATTCGTGCAAATGAATTAGAATGGATCGTATGAATGAATAAGAATGGATCGTACGAATGAATTAGAATGGATACATTTGTGCGAATTAATTAGAATGGATCGTACGAATGAATTAGAATGGATCGTACTAATGAATTAGAATGGTTACATTCGTGCGAATGAATTAGAATGGATCGTACGAATGGATTAGAATGGATTATACGAATGAATTAGAATGGATCGTACAAATGAATTAGAAAGGTTACATTTGTGAGAATGAATTAGAATGGATCGTACGAATGGATTAGAATGGATCGTACGAATGGATTAGAATGGATCGTACGAATGAATTAGAATGGATCATACAAATCAATTAGAAAGGTTACATTCGTGAGAATGAATTAGAATGGATCGTACGAATGAATTAGAATGGATACAGTCGAGCGAATGAATTAGAATGGATTGTACGAATGAATTAGAATGGATCATAGGAATGAATTAAAATGGATCATGCAAATGAATTTGAATTGATACATTCGTGCGAATGAATTAGAATGGATCGTAGGAATGAATTAGAATGGATCGTACGAATGAATTAGAATGGTTACATTCGTGCGAATGAATTAGAATGGATCGTATGAATGGATTAGAATGGATTGTACTAATGGATTAGAATGGATCGTATGAATGAATTAGAATTGATCGTACAAATGAATTAGAAAGGTTACATTTGCGAGAATGAATTAGAATGGATCGTACGAATGGATTAGATAGGATCGTACGAATGGATTAGAATGGATCGTACAAATGGATTAGAATGGATCGTACGAATGAATTAGAATGGATCATACAAATGAATTAGAAAGGTTACATTCGTGAGAATGAATTAGAATGGATCGTACGAATGAATTAGAATGGATCATGCGAATGAATTTGAATGGATCGTACAAATGAATTATAACGGATCGAACGAATGAATTAGAATGGATACATTCGAGCGAATGAATTAGAATAGATCGTAGGAATGAATTAGAATGGATCATACAAATGAATTAGAATGGATCATGCGAATGAATTAGAATGGATTGTACGAATGAATTAGAATGGATACATTCGTGCGAATGAATTAGAATGGATCGGACGAATGAATTAGAATGGATCGTACGATTCATTCTAATTCATTCGTACGATCCATTCTAATGCATTCGTATGATTCATTGTAATTCATTCGCACGATCCATTCTAATTCATTCCTATGATCCATTCTAATTCATTTGTACGATCCATTCTAATTCATTCGCTCGAATGAATTAGAACAGATCGTTCTAATTCATTCCTATGATCCATTCTAATTCATTTGTACGATCCATTTTAATTCATTCGTATAATCCATTCTAATTCATTCGTACAATCCATTCTAATCCATTCGTACGATCTAATTCATTCGTACGATCCATTCTAATTCTTTTTTTTTTTTTTTTTTTTTTTTAATAAAAGCTATGGGGATTTTATTGGGGACCCCGCCCCTAGAAAATCAGTTCAAACCATTACAGCTCTGGCCTTTTATATATAAGGCATCAGAGAGAGAAGAAAGAAAAAAAAAAAAAAAAAAAAAAAAAAAAGAAAAAAGAAAACACAAACAAATATTAACACCCCCCACAGTCCTCAACACAGCATCAGATTTCCTGTTAATAGTCTTTTCGGAATTTGGTATCCTCTATAGCAGTCCTCTGATTTCCTTGAAACATCCGGAAGAAATCTGCAATTTTGACAACTTGGAGATGTTTTCAGAACACAATATCATATTCCTGTGCATAGTCTTTCCGGAACAATAATCAGATTTCCTGTGCAAATCCTTCCAGAATTGTATCCTTCATAGCATATTTTGTCAAACACCCCTCACAGTCTTCAGAACATAGCAGATTTGAAACAGGTTCTTTCAGTTTTCCAGAATTGTTATCCTTCATAGCAGATTTGGTCAAGCACCCTCACAGCCTTCATAGCAGTCTTCAGATTCCCTTACAGCATCCGAAAGGAATCTGCATTTTTGAAGCTTGGTGATTTGGTCAATCACCCATCACAGTCCTCAGAACACAATATCAGATCCCCCTGTCATATTTTCTTCCTGCAGTATTATGCTCTATAGCAATCCTCAGATTTTCCTTGAAGGCATCCGAATAGAGAGAAGTAGTAACACTGCTATTAATTCCCATTTTAGACAAAATATCAGCTGGTTGGTTCCCTTCACGCCAAATGTGTGTAATCTGCACTCTTGAAAATTTGGTCATTTGATCTCGAATACTTTGAACTTTCTGTCGAATCATCCAGGGAATAGAGTATTCTCCTTTTATACTATTGACAGCTACCAAGGAGTCTGACTCAATCCATAACTGAGAAATATGCATATCCACTGCCATATTGATGCCAACTTCAATAGAATCCAATTCAACATTTATAATTCATTTGTACAAATGTATCCAATCTAATTCAATCGTACGATCCATTCTAATTCATTCTCACAAATGTAACCTTTCTAATTCATTTGTATGATCCATTCTAATTCATTCGTACGATCCATTCAAATTCATTCGCATGATCCATTCTAATTCATTCGTACGATCCATTCTAATATATTCTCACGAATGTAACCTTTCTAATTCATTTGTATGATCCATTCTAATTCATTCGCATGATCCATTCTAATCCATTCGTACAATCCATTCTAATCCATTCGTACGATCCAATCTAATTCATTCTCACAAATGTAACCTTTCTAATTCATTTGTACGATCCATTCTAATTCATTCGTACGATCCATTCTAATCCATTCGTACGATCCATTCTAATCCATTCATACGATCCATTCTAATTCATTCGCACGAATGTAACCATTCTAATTCATTCGTACGATCCATTCTAATTCATTCCTACGATCCATGCTAATTCATTCGCACGATCCATTCTAATTCATTCGTACGATCTATTCTAATTCATTCGCACAAATGTAACCATTCTAATCCATTCGTACGATCCATTCTAATTCATTCGCACGAATATATCCATTCTAATTCATTGGCACGATCCATTCCAATTCATTCCTATGATCCATTCTAATTCATTCGTACGATCCATTCTAATTCATTCGCTCGAATGTATCCATTCTAATTCATTCGTACGATCCATTCTAATCCATTCATACGATCCATTCTAATTCATTCGTACAATGCGTTCTAATCCATTCGTACGATCCATTCTAATCCATTCGTACGATCCATTCTAATTCATTCGTACGATCCATTCTAATTCATTCGCACAAATGTAACCTTTCTAATTCATTTGTACGATCCATTCTAATTCATTCGTACGAACCATTCTAATCCATTCGTACGATCCATTCTAATTTATTCCTACGATCCATTCTAATTCATTCGCACGAATGTATCCATTCTAATTCATTTGCACGATCCATTCTAATTCATTCCTATGATCCATTCTAATTCATTCGTACGATCCATTCTAATTCATTCACTCGAATGTATCCATTCTAATTCATTCGTACGACCCATTCTAATTCGTTCATAAGATCCATTCTAATTCGTTCGTACGATCAATTGTAATTCATTTGTACGATCCATTCTAATTCATTCGCACGAATGTATCCATTCTAATTCATTCGTATGATCCATTCTAATTCATTCGCACGATCAATTCTAATTCATTCGTATGATTCATTCTAATTTGTTCGTATGATCCATTCTAATTCATTCGCACGATCCATTCTAATTCATTCTCACGAATATAACCTTTCTAATTCATTTGTATGATCCATTCTAATTAATTCGTACGATCCATTCTAATCCATTCGTACGATCCATTCTTATTCATTTGCACGATCCATTCTAATTCATTCCTATGATCCATTCTAATTCATTCAAACGATCCATTATAATTCATTCGCTCGAATGTATCCATTCTAATTCATTTGTATGATCCATTCTAATTCATTCGTACGATCCATTCAAATTCATTCGCATGATCCATTCTAATTCATTCGTACGATCCATTCTAATTTATTCTCACGAATGTAACCTTTCTAATTCATTTGTATGATCCATTCTAATTCATTCGTACGATCTATTCTAATTTATTCTCACAAATGTAACCTTTCTAATTCATTTGTATGATCCATTCTAATCCATTCGTACGATCCATTCTAATCCATTCGTACGATCCATTCTAATTCATTCTCACAAATATAACCTTTCTAATTCATTTGTACGATCCATTCTAATTCATTCGTACGATCCATTCTAATCCATTCGTACGATCCATTCTAATCCATTCATACGATCCATTCTAATTCATTCGCACGAATGTAACCATTCTAATTCATTCGTAAGATCCATTCTAATTCATTCCTACGATCCATGCTAATTCATTCGGACGATCCATTCTAATTCATTCGTACGATCCATTCTAATTCATTCGCACAAATGTAACCATTCTAATCCATTCGTACGATCCATTCTAATTCATTCGCACGAATGTATCCATTCTAATTCATTGCCACGATCCATTCTAATTCATTCCTATGATCCATTCTAATTCATTCGTACGATCCATTCTAATTCATTCGCTCGAATGTATCCATTCTAATTCATTCGTACGATCCATTCTAATTCATTCGTACGATCCATTCTAATCCATTCGTACGATCCATTCTAATTCATTCCTACGATGCATTCTAATTCATTCGCACGAATGTATCCATTCTAATTCATTTGCACAATCCATTCTAATTCATTCCTATGATCCATTCTAATTCATTCGTACGATCCATTCTAATTCATTCGCTCAAATGTATCCATTCTAATTCATTCGTACAATCCATTCTAATTTGTTCATACGATCCATTCTAATTCGTTCGTACGATCAATTGTAATTCATTTGTACGATCCATTCTAATTCATTCACACGAATGTATCCATTCTAATTCATTCGTATGATCCATTCTAATTCATTCGCACGATCAATTCTAATTCATTCGTATGATCCATTCTAATTCGTTCGTATGATCCATTCTAATTCATTCGCACGATCCATTCTAATTCATTCTCACGAATGTAACCTTTCTAATTCATTTGTATGATCCATTCTAATTCATTCGTACGATCCATTCTAATCCATTCGTACGATCCATTCTTATTCATTTGCACGATCCATTCTAATTCATTCCTATGATCCATTCTAATTCATTCAAACAATCTATTCTAATTCATTCGCTCGAATGTATCCATTCTAATTCATTCGTACGATCCATTCTAATTCATTCGTACAATCCATTCTAATTCATTCTCACGAATGTAACCTTTCTAATTCATTTGTATGTATCCATTCTAATTCATTCGTACGATCCATTCTAATTCATTCGCACGATCTATTCTAGTTCATTCATACGATCCATTCTAATTCATTCGCACGAATGTATCCATTCTAATGCATTCGTACGATTCATTCTAATTCATTCTCACGATCAATTCTAATTCATTCGTATGATCCATTCTAATTCATTCGTCCGATCCATTCTAATTCATTCGTACGATCCATTCTAATTCATTCGCACGATCGTACAAATGAATTAGAATGGATCGTACAAATGAATTAGAAAGGTTACATTTGTGAGAATGAATTAGAATGGATCGTACGAATGGATTAGAATGGATCGTACGAATGGATTAGAATGGATCGTACGAATGAATTAGAATGGATCATACAAATGAATTAGAAAGGTTACATTCGTGAGAATGAATTAGAATGGATACATTCGAGCGAATGAATTAGAATAGATCGTAGGAATGAATTAGAATGGATCATACGAATGAATTAGAATGGATCGTACGAACGAATTAGAATGGATCTTACGAACGAATTAGAATGGATCGTACGAATGAATTAGAATGGATACATTCGAGCGAATGAATTAGAATGGATCGTACGAATGAATTAGAATGGATCATAGGAATGAATTAGAATGGATCGTGCAAATGAATTAGAATGGATACATTTGTGCGAATGAATTAGAATGGATCGTAGGAATGAATTAGAATGGATCGTACGAATAGATTAGAATGGATCGTACGAATAGATTAGAATGGATCGTATGAATGAATTAGAATGGATACATTTGTGCGAATGAATTAGAATGGATCATACGATTGAATTAGAATGGATCGTGCGAATGAATTAGAATTGATCATATGAATGAATTAGAATGGATCGTACGAATGAATTAGAATAGATACATTTGTGCGAATGAATTAGAATGGATCGTACGAATGAATTAGAATGGATCGTGCGAATGAATTAGAATGGATCGTACGATTCGATCTAATTCATTCTAATTCATTCGTACATTCGTATGATCCATTCTAATTCATTCATACGATCCATTCTAATTCATTCGTACGATCCATTGTAACTCATTCGCACAAATGTATCCATTCTAATTCATTCGTACGATCCATTCTAATTCATTCGCACGATCTATTCTAATTGATTCGTACGATCCATTCTAATTCATTCTTCTAATTCATTCGTACGATCCATTCTAATCCATTCGTACGAATGTAACCATTCTAATTCAATCGTACGATCCATTCTAATTCATTCCTACAATCCATTCTAATTCATTCGCTCGAATGTAACCATTCTAATTCATTCGTACGATCCATTCTAATTCATTCCTAGGATCCATTCTAATTCATTCTCACAAATGTAACCTTTCTAATTCATTTGTACGATCCATTCTAATTCATTCATATGATCCTTTCTAATCCATTCGTACGATCCATTCTAATTCATTCGTACGATCCATCATAATTCATTCGCACGAATGTAACCATTCTAATTCATTCGTACGATCCATTCTAATTAATTCCTATGATCCATTCTAATTCATTCGCACGAATGTATCCATTCTAATTCATTTGCACGATCCATTCTAATTCATTCCTATGATCCATTCTAATTCATTCGTACGATCCATTCTAATTCATTCGCTCGAATGTATCCATTCTAATTCATTCGTACAATCTATTCTAATTCGTTCATACGATCCATTCTAATTCGTTTGTACGATCCATTCTAATTCATTCGTAGGATCCATTCTAATCCATTCGTACGATCCATTCTAATTCATTATTACAAATGAATTAGAATGGATCGTATGAATGAATAAGAATGGATCGTACGAATGAATTAGAATGGATCGTGCGAATGAATTAGAATGAATCGTACGAATGAATTAGAATGGATACATTTGTGCGAATGAATTAGAATGGATCATACGAATGGATTAGAATGGATCGTACGAATGGATTAGAATGGATCGTACAAATGAATTAGAAAGGTTACATTTGTGAGAATGAATTAGAATGGATCGTACGAATGAATTAGAATGGATCGTACAAATGAATTAGAATGGATACATTTGTGCGAATGAATTAGAATGGATCGTAGGAATGAATTAAAAAAGATCGTACGAATGAATTAGAATGGTTACATTCGTGTGAATAAATTAGAATGGATCGTACGAATGAATTAGAATGGATCGTGCAAATGAATTAGAATTGATCGTGCGAATAAATTAGAATGGATCATACGAATGAATTAGAATGGATCATATGAACGAATTAGAATGGATCGTACGAATGGATTAGAATGGATCGTACGAATGGATTAGAATGGTTCGTGCGAATGAATTAGAATTGATCATACGAATGAATTAGAATGGATCATACGAATGAATTAGAATTGATCATATGAAAGAATTAGAATGGATCGTGCGAATGAATTAGAAAGGATCGTATGAATGAATTAGAATGGATATATTCGTGCGAATGAATTAGATTGCATCGTATGAATGAATTTGAATGGATTGTACGAATGAATTAGAATGGATCGTACGAATGAATTATAATGGATCATGCGAATCAATTAGAATAGATCGTACGAATGAATTAGAATGGATCATACGAATAAATTAGAATGGATCGTACGAATGAATTAGAATGGATCCACCGAATGAGTTAGAATGGATCATGCGAATGAATTAGAATAGATCGTACGAATGAATTAGAATGGATACATTCGTGCGAATGAATTAGAATGGATCGGACGAATGAATTAGAATTGATCGTGCGAATGAATTAGAATGGATCATACGATTGAATTTGAATGGATCGTACGAATAAATTAGAATGGATACATTTGTGCGATGAATAAGAATGGAGCGTACAAATGAATTAGAATGGAGCATACGAATGAACTAGAATGGATATATTCGTGCGAATGAATTAGAATGGATTGCACGAATGAATTACAATGGTTACATTCGTGCGAATGAATTAGAATGGATCGTACGAATGAATTAGAATGGATCGTGCGAATGAATTAGAATGAATCGTACGAATGAATTAGAATAGATCGTTCGAATAAATTAGAATGGATCATATGAATGAATTAGAATAGATATATTCATGCAAATGAATTAGAATGGATCATACGAATATAATAGAATGGATCGTGCGAATGAATTAGAATGGATCGTATGAATAAATTAGAATGGATCGTACGAATGAATTAAAATGGATACATTTGTGCGAATTAGAATGGATCGTACGAATATATTAGAATTAGATCGTACGAATGAATTAGAATGGATCGTACGAATGAATTAGAATGAATCATACGAATGCATTAGAATGGATCATACGAATGGATTAGAATGGATCGTACGAATGGATTAGAATGGATCGTACGAATGGATTAGAATGGATCATACAAATGAATTAGAAAGGTTACATTCGTGAGAATGAATTAGAATAGATCGTACGAATGAATTAGAATGGATCATGCGAATGAATTTGAATGGATCGTACGAATGAATAAGAATGGATGGTACGAATGAATTAGAATACATACATTCGAGCGAATGAATTAGAATAGATCGTAGGAATGAATTAGAATGGATCATACGAGTGAATTAGAATGGATCGTGCGAATGAATTAGAATAGATTGTACGAATGAATTAGAATGGACACATTCGTGCGAATGAATTAGAATGGATCGAACGAATGAATTAGAATGGATCGTACGATTCATTCTAATTGATTCGTACGATCCATTCTAATGCATTTGTACGATTCATTCTAATTCATTCGTACGATCCATTCTAATTCATTCGTACGATCCATTCTTATTCATTTGCACAATCCATTCTAATTCATTCGTACGATCCATTCTAATTCATTCGTATGATCCATTCTAATTCATTCGCACGAATGTATCCATTCTAATTCATTTGCACGATCCATTCTAATTCATTCCTATGATCCATTCTAATTCATTCGTACGATCCATTCTAATTCATTCGCTCGAATGTATCCATTCGAATTCATTTGTACGATCCATTCTAATTCATTCATACGATCCATTCTAATTCATTCTCACGAATGTAACCTTTCTAATTCATTTGTATGATCCATTCTAATTCATTCGTATGATCTGTTCTAATCCATTCGTACGATCCATTCTAATCCATTCGTACGATCCACTCTAATTCATTCGTACGATCCATTCTAATTCATTCGCACGAATATAACCATTCTAATTAACTCGTACGATTCATTCTAATTTATTCGTATGAGCTATTCTAATTCATTCGTATGATCCATTCTAATGCATTCGTACGATTCATTCTAATTTATTCGCATAAATATATCCATTCTAATTCATTCGTACGATCCATTCTAATGCATTCGTACGATTCATTCTAATTCATTTGTACGATCCATTCTAATTCATTCGTACGATCCATTCTAATTCATTCGTCCGATCCATTCTAATTCATTCGCACGAATGTATCCATTCTAATTCATTCGCACGAATGAATTAGAGTGCATCGTACGAATGAATTTGAATGGATCATACGAATGAATTAGAATAGATATATTCATGCGAACGAATTAGAATGGATCGTACGAACGAATTAGAATGGATCGTATGAACGAATTAGAATCGATCGTACGAATGAATTAGAATGGATATATTCGTGCGAATGAATTAGAATGGATCGAACGAATGAATTAGAATGGATCGTACGAATGAATTAGAATGGATCGTACGAATGAATTAGAATGGATCGTACAAATGAATTAGAAAGGTTACATTTGTGAGAATGAATTAGAATGGATCGTACGAATGGATTAGAATGGATCGTACGAATGGATTAGAATGGATCGTACGAATGAATTAGAATGGATCATACAAATCAATTAGAAAGGTTACATTCGTGAGAATGAATTAGAATGGATCGTACGAATGAATTAGAATGGATTCATTCGAGCGAATGAATTAGAATGGATTGTACGAATGAATTAGAATGGATCATAGGAATGAATTAAAATGGATCATGCAAATAAATTTGAATTGATACATTCGTGCGAATGAATTAGAATGGATCATAGGAATGAATTAGAATGGATCGTACGAATGAATTAGAATGGTTACATTCGTGCGAATGAATTAGAATGGATCGTATGAATGGATTAGAATGGATTGTACTAATGGATTAGAATGGATCGTACGAATGAATTAGAATTGATCGTACAAATGAATTAGAAAGGTTACATTTGTGAGAATGAATTAGAATGGATCGTACGAATGGATTAGATAGGATCGTACGAATGGATTAGAATGGATCGTACGAATGGATTAGAATGGATCGTACGAATGAATTAGAATGGATCATACAAATGAATTAGAAAGGTTACATTCGTGAGAATGAATTAGAATGGATCGTATGAATGAATTAGAATGGATCATGCGAATGAATTTGAATGGATCGTACAAATGAATTATAACGGATCGAACGAATGAATTAGATTGGACACATTCGAGCGAATGAATTAGAATAGCTCGTAGGAATGAATTAGAATGGATCATACAAATGAATTAGAATGGATCATGCGAATGAATTAGAATGGATTGTACGAATGAATTAGAATGGATACATTCGTGCGAATGAATTAGAATGGATCGGACGAATGAATTAGAATGGATCGTACGATTCATTCTAATTCATTCGTACGATCCATTCTAATGCATTCGTATGATTCATTCTAATTCATTCGCACGATCCATTCTAATTCATTCCTATGATCCATTCTAATTCATTTGTACGATCCATTCTAATTCATTCGCTCGAATGAATTAGAACAGATCGTTCTAATTCATTCCTATGATCCATTCTAATTCATTTGTACGATCCATTTTAATTCATTCGTATAATCCATTCTAATTCATTCGTACAATCCATTCTAATCCATTCGTACGATCTAATTCATTCGTACGATCCATTCTAATTCATTTGTACAAATGTATCCAATCTAATTCAATCGTACGATCCATTCTAATTCATTCTCACAAATGTAACCTTTCTAATTTATTTGTATGATCCATTCTAATTCATTCGTACGATCCATTCAAATTCATTCGCATGATCCATTCTAATTCATTCGTACGATCCATTCTAATATATTCTCACGAATGTAACCTTTCTAATTCATTTGTATGATCCATTCTAATTCATTCGCATGATCCATTCTAATCCATTCGTACGATCCATTCTAATCCATTCGTACGATCCATTCTAATTCATTCTCATAAATGTAACCTTTCTAATTCATTTGTACGATCCATTCTAATTCATTCGTATGATCCATTCTAATCCATTCGTACGATCCATTCTAATCCATTCATACGATCCATTCTAATTCATTCGCACGAATGTAACCATTCTAATTCATTCGTACGATCCATTCTAATTCATTCCTACGATCCATGCTAATTCATTCGCACGATCCATTCTAATTCATTCATACGATCTATTCTAATTCATTCGCACAAATGTAACCATTCTAATCCATTCGTACGATCCATTCTAATTCATTCGCACGAATGTATCCATTCTAATTCATTGGCACGATCCATTCCAATTCATTCCTTTGATCCATTCTAATTCATTCGTACGATCCATTCTAATTCATTCGCTCGAATGTATCTATTCTAATTCATTCGTACGATCCATTCTAATTCATTCGTACGATCCATTCTAATCCATTCAGACGATCCATTCTAATTCATTCGTACAATGCGTTCTAATCCATTCGTACGATCCATTCTAATCCATTCGTACGATCCATTCTAATTCATTCGTACGATCCATTCTAATTCATTCGCACAAATGTAACCTTTCTAATTCATTTGTACGATCCATTCTAATTCTTTCGTAACATCCATTCTAATCCATTCGTACGATCCATTCTAATTCATTCCTACGATCCATTCTAATTGATTCGCACGAATGTATCCATTCTAATTCATTTGCACGATCCATTCTAATTCATTCCTATGATCCATTCTAATTCTTTCGTACGATCCATTCTAATTCATTCGCTCGAATGTATCCATTCTAATTCATTCGTACGATCCATTCTAATTCGTTCATACGATCCATTCTAATTCGTTCGTACGATCAATTGTAATTCATTTGTACGATCCATTCTAATTCATTCGCACGAATGTATCCATTCTAATTCATTCGTATGATCCATTCTAATTCATTCGCACGATCAATTCTAATTCATTCGTTTGATTCATTCTAATTCGTTCGTATGATCCATTCTAATTCATTCGCACGATCCATTCTAATTCATTCTCACGAATGTAACCTTTCTAATTCATTTGTATGATCCATTCTAATTCATTCGTATGATCCATTCTAATCCATTCGTACGATCCATTCTTATTCATTTGCACGATCCATTCTAATTCATTCCTATGATCCATTCTAATTCATTCAAACGATCCATTCTAATTCATTCGCTCGAATGTATCCATTCTAATTCATTCATACGATCCTTTCTAATTCATTCGTACGATCCATTTTAATTCATTCTCACGAATGTAACCTTTCTAATTCATTTGTATGTATCCATTCTAATTCATTCGTACGATCCATTCTAATTCATTCGCACGATCTATTCTAGTTCATTCATACGATCCATTCTAATTCATTCGCACGAATGTATCCATTCTAATGCATTCGTACGATTCATTCTAATTCATTCGCACGATCAATTCTAATTCATTCGTACGATCCATTCTAATTCATTCGTCCGATCCATTCTAATTCATTCGTCCGATCCATTCTAATTCATTCGCACGATCGTACAAATGAATTAGAATGGATCGTACAAATGAATTAGAAAGGTTACATTTGTGAGAATAAATTAGAATGGATTGTACGAATGGATTAGAATGGATCGTACGAATGGATTAGAATGGATCGTACGAATGAATTAGAATGGATCATACAAATGAATTAGAAAGGTTACATTCGTGAGAATGAATTAGAATAGATACATTCGAGCGAATGAATTAGAATAGATCGTAGGAATGAATTAGAATGGATCATACGAATGAATTAGAATGGATCGTACGAACGAATTAGAATGGATCGTACGAACGAATTAGAATGGATCGTACGAACGAATTAGAATGGATCGTACGAACGAATTAGAATGGATCGTACGAATGAATTAGAATGGATACATTCGAGCGAATGAATTAGAATGGATCGTACGAATGAATTAGAATGGATCATAGGAATGAATTAGAATGGATCGTGCAAATGAATTAGAATGGATACATTCGTGCGAATGAATTAGAATGGATCATACGAATGAATTAGAATGGATCATACGAATGAATTAAAATGGATATATTCATGCGAATGAATTAGAATGGATTGTACGAATGGATTAGAATGGATCATAGGAATGAATTAGAATGGATCATACGAATAAATTAGAATGGATCGTATGAATGAATAAGAATGGATCGTACGAATGAATTTGAATGGATCGTGCGAATGAATTAGAATGAATCGTACGAATGCATTAGAGTGGATCGTACGAATGAATTAGAATGGATACATTTGTGCGAATGAATTAGAATGGATCATGCGAATGAATTAGAATGGATACATTCGTGCAAATGAATTAGAATGGATTGTGCGAATGAATTAGAATGGATCGTACGAATGGATTAGAATGGATCATACGAATGGATTAGAATGGATCGTACAAATGAATTAGAATGGATCATACAAATGTATTAGAAAGGTTACATTCGTGAGAATGAATTAGAATGGATCGTACGAATGAATTAGAATGGATCATGCGAATGAATTTGAATGGATCGTACGAATGAATTAGAATGGATCGAACGAATGAATTAGAATGGATACATTCGAGCGAGTGAATTAGAATAGATCGTAGGAATGAATTAGAATGAATCATACGAATGAATTAGAATGGAACGTGCGAATGAATTAGAATGGATTGTACGAATGAATTAGAATGGATACATTCGAGCGAATGAATTAGAATAGATCGTAGGAATGAATTAGAATGGATCATACGAATGAATTAGAATGGATCATGCGAATGAATTAGAATGGATTGTACGAATGAATTAGAATGGATACATTCGTGCGAATGAATTAGAATGGATCGTACGAATGAATTAGAATTGATCGTGCGAATGAATTAGAATGGATACATTCTTGCGAATGAGTTTGAATGGATCGTACGAATGGATCGTACGAATGAATTAGAATGGTTATATTCGTGCAAATGAATTAGAATGGATCATACGAATAAATTAGAATGGATTTATTCGTGCGAATGAATTAGAATGGATCATACAAATGAATTAGAATGGATCGTACGAATGAATTAGAACGGATCATGCGAATGAATTAGAATGGATTGTACGAATGAATTAGAATGAATACATTTGTGCAAATGAATTAGAATGGATCGTGCGAATGAAGTAGAATGGATCGTATGAATGAATTAGAATGGTTATATTTATGCGAATGAATTAGAATGGATCGAACGAATGAATTAGAATGGATACATTCGTGCGAATGAATTAGAATAGATCGTATGAATGAATTAGAATGGATCGTACGAATGAATTAGAATGGATCGTGCGAATGAATTAGAATCGATACATTCGTGCAAATGAATTAGAATGGATCGTATGAATGAATTAGACTGGATCGTACGAATGAATTAGAATCGATACATTCGTGCGAATGAATTAGAATGGATCGTACGAATGAATTAGACTGGATC
Source organism: Chamaelirium japonicum (assembly GCA_947650365.1). Taxonomy (NCBI): domain Eukaryota; kingdom Viridiplantae; phylum Streptophyta; class Magnoliopsida; order Liliales; family Melanthiaceae; genus Chamaelirium; species Chamaelirium japonicum. Next base: position 62,981,285 of record OX393555.1, on the reverse strand, counting down.
GTACAAATAAATTAGAATGGATACATTCATACGAATGAATTAGAATGGATCATACGAATGGATTAGAATGGATCATACGAATGGATTAGAATGGATCGTACGAATGAATTAGAATGGATCATACAAATGAATTAGAATGGATACATTTGTGCGAATGAATTAGAATGGATCGTACGAATGAATTAGAATGGATCGTGCAAATGAATTAGAATGGATCGTGCGAATGTATTAGAATGAATCGTACGAATGAATTAGAATGGATACATTTGTGCGAATGAGTTAGAATGGATCGTACGAATGAATTAGAATGGATCGTACGAATGAATTAGAATGGATCGTACGAATGAATTAGAATGGATCGTACGAATGAATTAGAATGGATCGTGCGAATGAATAAGAATGGATCATACGAACGAATTAGAATGGATCGTACGAACGAATTAGAATGGATCGTATGAATGAATTAGAATGGATCGTACGAATGGATTAGAATGGATTGTGCGAATGGATCATGTGAATGAATTAGAATGGATCGTACGAATGAATTAGAATGGATCGTACGAATGAATTAGAATGGATCATAGGAATGAATTAGAATGGATCGTGCAAATGAATTAGAATGGATATATTCGTGCGAACGAATTAGAATGGATCGTAGGAATGAATTAGAATGGATCGTACGAATGAATTAAAATGGTTACATTCGTGCGAATGAATTAGAATGGATCGTACGAATGGATTAGAATGGATCGTACGAATGGATTAGAATGGATCATACGAATGAATTAGAATGAATCGTACAAATAAATTAGAAAGGTTACATTTGCGAGAATGAATTAGAATGGATCGTACGAATGGATTAGAATGGATCGTACGAATGTATTAGAATGGATCGTACGAATGAATTAGATTGGATCATACAAATGAATTAGAAAGGTTACATTCATGAGAATGAATTAGAATGGATCGTACGAATGAATTAGAATGGATCATAGGAATGAATTAGAATGGATCATGCAAATGAATTAGAATGGATACATTCGTGCGAATGAATTAGAATGGATCGTACGAATGAATTAGAATGGATCGCACGAATGAATTAGAATGGTTACATTCGTGCGAATGAATTAGAATGGATCGTACGAATGGATTAGAATGGATTGTACGAATGGATTAGAATGGGTCGTACGAATGAATTAGAATGGATCGTACAAATGAATTAGAAATGTTACATTTGTGAGAATGAATTAGAATGGATCGTATGAATGAATTAGAATGGATCGTACGAATAGATTAAAATGGATCGTACGAATGGATTAGAATGGATCGTACGAATGGATTAGAATGGATCGTACGAATGGATTAGAATGGATCATACAAATGAATTAGAAAGGCTACATTCGTGAGAATGAATTAGAATGGATCGTACGAATGAATTAGAATGGATTATGCGAATGAATTTGAATGGATCGTACGAATGAATTAGAATGGATCGAACGATTGAATTAGAATGGATACAATATTCGAGCGAATGAATTGGAATAGATCGTAGGAATGAATTAGAATGGATCATACGAATGAATTTGAATGGATCGTACGAACGAATTAGAATGGATTATACGAACGAATTAGAATGGTTCGTATAAACAAATTAGAATGGATCGTACGAATGAATTAGAATGGATACATTCGAGCGAATGAATTAGAATGGATCGTACGAATGAATTAGAATGGATGATAGGAATGAATTAGAATGGATCGTGCAAATGAATTAGAATGGATACATTCGTGCGAATGAATTAGAATGGATCGTGCGAATGAATTAGAATGGATCGTACGAATGAATTAGAATGGATATATTTGAACGAATAAATTAGAATGGATCATACGAATGAATTAGAATGGATCGTGCGAATGAATTAGAATCGATCGTACAAACTTATTAGAATGGATCGTACGAATGAATTAGAATGGATCGTACGAATGAATTAAAAAGGGTCATGCGAATGAATTTGAATGGATCGTATGAATGAATTAGAATGGATCGAACGAATGAATTAGAATGGATACATTCGAGCGAATGAGTTAGAATAGATCATAGGAATGAATTAGAATGGATCATACGAATGAATTAGAATGGATCGTGCGAATGAATTAGAATGGATTGTACGAATGAATTAGAATGGATACATTCGTGCGAATGAATTAGAATGGATCGGATGAATGAATTAGAATGGATCGTACAAATGAATTAGAATGGATCGTGCGAATGAATTAGAATGAATCGTACGAATACATTAGAATGGATACATTCGTGCGAATGAATTATAATGGATCGTACGAATGAATTAGAATGGGTCATGCGAATGAATTAGAATGGATCATACGAATAAATTAGAATGGATCGTACAAATGAATTAGAATGGATACATACAAATGAATTAGAAAGGTTACATTCGTGAGAATGAATTAGAATGGGTCGTACGAATGAATTAGAATGGATACATTCGATCGAATGAATTAGAATGGATCGTACGAATGAATTAGAATGGACCATAGGAATGAATTAGAATGGATCGTGCAAATAAATTAGAATGGATCGTACGAATGGATTAGAATGGATCGTACGAATGAATTTGAATGGATCATATAAATGAATTAGAAAGGTTACATTCGTAATAATGAATTAGAATAGATCATGCGGATGAATTAGAATGGATCGTGTGAATGAATTAGAATAGATCGTATGAACGAATTAGAATGGATCATACGAACGAATTAGAATGGATCGTATGAACGAATTAGAATGGATCGTACGAATGAATTAGAATGGATACATTCGAGCGAATGAATTAGAATGGATCGTACGAATGAATTAGAATGGATCATAGGAATGAATTAGAATGGATCGTGCAAATGAATTTGAATGGATACATTCGTGCGAATGAATTAGAATGGATCGCAGGAATGAATTAGAATGGATCGTACGAATGAATTAGAATGGTTACATTCGTGCGAATGAATTAGAATGGATCTTACGAATGAATTAGAATGGATCGTGCGAATGAATAAGAATGGATCGTATGATCCATTCTAATTCATTCGTATTATCAATTCTAATTCATTCGCATGATCCATTCTAATTCATTCGTACGATTTATTCTAATTCATTCGCACGAATGTAACCATTCTAATTCATTCGTACGATCCATTCTAATTGATTCCAATGATCCATTCTAATTCATTCGCATGAATGTATCCATTCTAATTCATTTACATGATCCATTATAATTCATTCCTATGATCCATTCTAATTCATTCGTACGATCTATTCTAATTCATTCGCTCGAATGTATCCATTCTAATTCATTCGTACGATTTATTTTAATTTATTCGCACGATCCATTCTAATTTATTTGTACGATCCGTTCTTATTCATTTATACGATCCATTCTAATTCATTTGTACGAATGAATTAGAATGGATCGTACGAATGGATTAGAATGGATCGTACGAATAAATTAGAATGGATCGTATGAACGAATTAGAATGGATCGTATGAACGAATTAGAATGAATCGTACGAATGAATTAGAATGGATAGATTCGAGCGAATGAATTAGATGGATCGTACGAAAGAATTAGAATGGATCATCGGAATGAATTAGAATGGATCGTGCAAATGAATTAGAATGGATAATTCGTGCGAATGAATTAGAATGGATCGTAGGAATGAATTAGAATGGATCGTACGAATGAATTTAAATGGTTACATTCGTGCGAATGAATTCGAATGGATCGTACGAATGGATTAGAATGGATCGTACGAATGAATTAGAATGGATCGTACAAATGAATTAGAAAGGTTACATGTGTGAGAATGAGTTAGAATGGATCGTACGATTGGATTAGAATGGATTGTACGAATGGATTAGAATGGATCATACGAATAGATTAGAATGGATCGTACGAATGAATTAGAATGGACCATACAAATGAATTAGAAAGGTTACATTCGTGCGAATGAATTAGAATGGATCGTACGAATGAGTTAGAATGGACCATGCGAATGAATTTGAATAGATCGTACGAATGAATTAGAATGGATCGAATAAATGGATTAGAATGGATACATTCGAGCGAATGAATTAGAATAGATCGTAGGAATGAATTAGAATGGATCATACGAATGAATTAGAATGGATCGTGCGAATGAATTAGAATGGATTGTACGAATGAATTAGAATGGATACATTCGTGCGAATGAACTAGAATGGATCGGACGAATGAATTAGAATGGATCGTATGATTCATTCTAATTCATTCATACGATCTATTCTAATGCATTCGTACGAATCATTCTAATTCATTCGCACGATCCATTCTAATTCATTTGTATGATCCATTCTAATTTATTTGCACGAATATACGATCCATTCTAATTTATTCGCAAGAATGTATCCATTCTAATTCATTCATACAATCCATTCTAATTTATTCGTACAAATGTATCTATTCTAATTCATTCGTACGATCCATTCTAATTCATTCGTACGATCCATTCTAATTCATTCGCACGAATGTATCCTTTCTATTTAATTCGTACGATCCATTCTAATTCATTCATACGATCCATTCTAATTCATTCGTATGATCCATTCTAATTCATTCCTACGATCTATTCTAATTTATTCACTCGAATGTGTCCATTCTAATTCATTCGTACGATCCATTCTTATTCATTCGTACGATCCATTCTAATTCATTCGTATGATCAATTCTAATTCATTCGCACGATCTATTCTAATTCATTCTCACGAATGTAACCTTTCTAATTCATTTGTATGATCCATTCTAATTCATTCGTACGATCCATTCTAATCCATTCGTACGATCTATTCTAATCCATTCGTACGATCCATTCTAATCCATTCGTACGATCCATTCTAATCCATTCGTACGATCCATTCTAATTCATTCGTACGTTCCATTCTAATTCATTCTTACAAATGTAACCTTTCTAATTCAATTATACGATCCATTCTAATTCATTTGTACGATCCATTCTAATCCATTCGTATGATCCATTCTAATCCATTCGTACGATCCATTCTAATTCATTCACATGAATGTAACCATTCTAATTCATTCGTACGATCCATTCTAATTCATTCCTACGAATGAGTTAGAATGGATCATACGAATGAATTAGAATGGATCGTACAAATGAATTTGAATGGATCGAACAAATTAATTAGAATGGATACATTCGAGCGAATGAATTACAATAGATCGTAGGAATGAATTAGAATGGATCATACGAATGAATTAGAATGGATCGTGCGAATGAATTAGAATTGATTGTACGAATGAATTAGAATGGATATATTCGTGCGAATGAATTAGAATGGATCGGACGAATGAATTAGAATGGATCGTACGAATGAATTAGAATGGATCGTGCGAATGAATTAGAATGAATTGTACGAATGCATTAGAATGGATACATTCGTGCGAATGAATTAGAATGGATCGTACGAATGAATTAGAATGGATCGTACGAATGAATTAGAATGGATCGTGCGAATGAATTAGAATGGATCGTATGAATGAATTAGAATGGATACATACAAATGAATTAGAAAGGTTACATTCGTGAGAATGAATTAGAATGGATCGTACAAATGAATTAGAATGGATCGTACGAATATATTAGAATGGATACATTCGAGCGAATGAATTAGAATGGATCATACGAATGAATTAGAATGGATCATAGGAATGAATTAGAATGGATCGTGCAAATGAATTAGAATGGATCGTACGAATAGATTAGAATGGATCGTACGAATGAATTAGAATGGATCATACAAATGAATTAGAAAGGTTACATTCGTGAGAATGAATTAGAATGGATCGTGCGAATGAATTAGAATGGATCGTGCGAATGAATTAGAATGCATCGTACGAAGGAATTACAATGGATCGTACGAACGAATTAGAATGGATCGTATGAACGAATTAGAATGGATCGTACGAATGAATTAGAATGGATACATTCGAGCGAATGAATTAGAATGGATCGTACGAATGAATTAGAATGGATCATAGGAATGAATTAGAATAGATCGTGCAAATGAATTAGAATGGATACATTCGTGCGAATGAATTAGAATGGATCGTAGTAATGAATTAGAATGGATCGTATGAATGAATTAGAATGGTTACATTCGTTCGAATGAATTAGAATGGATCGTACGAATGAATTAGAATGGATCGGATGAATGAATAAGAATGGATCGTACGAATGAATTAGAATGGATCGTGCGAATGAATTAGAATGAATCGTACGAACGCATTAGAATGGATCGTACGAATGAATTAGAATGAATCGTACGATCCATTCTAATTCATTCTTCCGATCCATTCTAATTCATTCGCACAAATGTATCCATTCTAATTCATTCATACAATCCATTCTAATTCATTCGCACGATCCATTCTAATTCATTCGTATGATCCATTCTAATTCATTCCTACGATCTATTCTAATTCATTCACTCGAATGTATCCATTCTAATTCATTCGTTCAATCCATTCTAATTCATTCGTATGATCCATTCAAATTCATTCGCATGATCCATTCTAATTCATTCGTACAATCCATTCTAATTCATTCTCACGAATGTAACCTTTCTAATTCATTTGTATGATCCATTCTAATCCATTCGTACGATCCATTCTAATACATTCGTACGATCCATTCTAATCCATTCGTACGATCCATTCTAATTCATTCTCACAAATGTAACCTTTCTAATTCATTTGTACGATCCATTCTAATTCATTCGTACGATCCATTCTAATCCATTCGTACGATCCATTCTAATCCATTCGTACGATCCATTCTAATTCATTCGCACGAATGTAGCCATTCTAATTCATTCATACGATCCATTCTAATTCATTCCTTCGATCCATTCTAATTCATTCGCACAAATGTATCCATTCTAATTCATTTGCACGACCCATTCTAATTCATTCCTATGATCCATTCTAATTCATTCGTATGATCCATTCTAATTCATTCGCTCGAATGTATCCATTCTAATTCATTCGTACGATCCATTCTAATTCATTCGTACGATCCATTCTAATCCATTCGTACGATCCATTCTATTTCATTCGTACAATGTGTTCTAATCCATTCGTACGATCCATTCTAATCCATTCGTACGATCCTTTCTAATTCATTTGTACGAATGGATCGATTCTGATTCATTAGTACGATCCATTCTAATTCATTCTTACATTCCATTCTAATTCATTCGCACGAATGTATCCATTGTAATTCATTCGCACAATCCATTCTAATTCATTCGTACGATCCATTCTAATTCATTCATATGATCCATTCTAACTCATTCGGTTGATCCATTCTAATTCATTCGTACGATCCATTCTAATTCATTCGCACGATCCATTCTAATTTATTCGTACGATCCATTCTAATTCATTCGTACGATCTATTCTAATTTATTTGCATGATCCATTCTAATTCATTCGTACGATCCATTCTAATTCATTCGTACAATCCATTCAAATTCATTCGTACGATGCAATCTAATTCATTCGCACAAATGTATCTATTCTTATTTATTCGTACAATGCGTTCTAATCCATTCGTACGATCCATTCTAATCCATTCGTACGATCCATTCTAATTCATTCGCACGAATGTAACCATTCTAATTCATTTATATGATCTATTCTAATTCATTCGTACGATCCATTCTAATTCTTTCGTCCGATTCATTCTAATTCATTCACACGAATTTATCCATTCTAATTCATTCGTACGATCCATTCTAATTCATTCGTACAATCCCTTCTAATTAATTCGCACGATCCATTCTAATTAAGTCGTATGAATGTATCCATTTTAATTCATTCGTACGATCCATTCTAATTCATTCGTACGATCTAATTCATTCGTACGATCCATTCTAATTCATTCGTACGATCGATTCTAATTCATTCGCACGATCCATTCTAATTCATTCGTACGATCCACTCTAATTCATTCGTATGATCCATTCTAATTTATTCGTTCAAATATATCTATTCTAATTCATTCGTACGATCCATTCGAATTCATTCGCACGATCCATTCTAATTTATTCGTACGATCCATTCTAATTTATTCGTACAATTCATTCTAATTCAGTCGTATGAATCTATCCATTTTAATTCATTCGTACGATCCATTCTAATTCATTCGTACGATCTAATTCATTCGTACGATCCGTTCTAATTCATTCGTACGATCTAATTCATTCGTACGATCCATTCTAATTCATTCGTACGATCGATTCTAATTCATTCGCACGATCCATTCTAATTCATTCGTACGATCCATTCTAATTCATTCGTATGATCCATTCTAATTTATTCGTTCAAATATATCCATTCTAATTCATTCGTACGATCCATTCTAATTCATTCGCACGATCCATTCTAATTCATTCGTACGATCTATTCTAATTCATTCATATGATCAATTCTAATTCATTCGCACGATCCATTCTAATTCATTTGTATGATCTATTCTAATTCATTCGTACGATCCATTCTAATTCATTCGCACGAATGTATCCATTCTAATTCATTCGTACGATCCATTCTAATTCATTCGCACTATCCATTCTAATTCATTCGTACGATCCATTCTAATTCATTCGTACGATCCATTCTAATTCATTCGTACGATCCATTCTAATTAATTCGCACAAATGTATCCATTCTAATTCATTCGTACAATCTATTCAAATTCAATCGTATGATCCATTCTAATTCATTCGCACAAATGTATACATTTTAATTCATTCGTACGATCCATTCTAATTTATTCATACAATCCATTCTAATTCATTCGCATGATCCATTCTAATTCATTCGTATGATCCATTCTAATTCATTCGCATGAATATATCTATTATAATTCATTCGTATGATCCATTCTAATTTATTAGCACGATCTATTCTAATTCATTCGTACGATCCATTCTAATTCATTCGTACGATCCATTCTAATTCATTCGCACGAATGTATCATACGAATGAATTAAAATGGATCATGCGAATGAATTAAAATGGATTGTACAAATGAATTAGAATGGATCGTGCGAATGAATTAGAATGGATCGTATGAACGAATTAGAATGGATCGTACGAACGAATTAGAATGGATCGTACGAATGAATTAGAATGGATCGTGCAAATGAATTAGAATGGATCATAGGAATGAATTAGAATGGATCGTGCAAATGAATTAGAATGGATACATTCGTGCGAATGAATTAGAATGGATCGTAGGAATGAATTAGAATGGATCGTACCAATGAATTAGAATGGTTACATTCGTGCGAATGAATTAGAATGGATCGTACAAATGGATTAGAATGGATCGTACGAATGGATTAGAATGGATCGTACGAATGAATTAGAATGGATCGTACGAATGAATTAGAAAGGTTACATTTGTGAGAATGAATTAGAATGGATCGTACGAATGAATTAGAATGGATCGTACGAATGGATTAGAATGGATCATACGAATGGATTAGAATGGATCGTACGAATGAATTAGAAAGGTTATATTCCTGAGAATGAATTAGATTGGATCGTACGAATGAATTAGACTGGATCATGCGAATAAATTTGAATGGATCGTACGAATGAATTAGAATGGATCGAACGAATGAATTAGAATAGATACATTCAAGCGAATGAATTACAGTAGATCATAGGAATGTATTAGAATGGATCATACGAATGAATTAGAATGAATTAGAATGGATCGTAGGAATGAATTAGAATAGATCGTAGGAATGAATTAGAATGGATCGTACGAATGAATTTGAATGGTTACATTCGTGCGAATGAATTAGAATGGATCGTACGAATTGATTAGAATGGATCATACGAATGGATTAGAATGGATCGTACGAATGAATTATAATGGATCGTACAAATGAATTAGAAAGGTTACATTTGTGAGAATGAGTTAGAATGGATCGTACGAATGGATTAGAATGGATCGTACGAATGGATTTGGATTGATCGTACGAATGGATTAGAATGGATCGTACGAATGAATTAGAATGGATCATACAAATGAATTAGAAAGATTACATTCGTGTGAATGAATTAGAATGGATCGTACGAATGAATTAGAATTGATCATGCGATTGAATTTGAATGGATCGTACGAATGAATTAGAATGGATCGAACGAATGAATTAGAATGGATACATTCGAGCGAATGAATTAGAATAGATCGTAGGAATGAATTAGAATGGATCATATGAATGAATTAGAATGGATCGTGCGAATGAATTAGAATGGATTGTACGAATGAATTAGAATGGATACATTCGTGCGAATGAATTAGAATGGATTGTACGATTCATTCTAATTCATTCATACGATCCATTCTAATGCATTCGTACGATTCATTCTAATTCATTCGCACGATCCATTCTAATTCATTCGTATGATCCATTCTAAATCTTTCGCACGATCCATTGTAATTCATTTGTACGATCCATTCTAATTCATTCGTACGAATGTAACCATTCTAATTTATTCGTATGATCTATTCTAATTCATTCCTATGATCCATTCTAATTCATTCGCTCGAATGTATTCATTCTAATTCATTTGCACGATCCATTCTAGTTCATTCCTATGATCCATTCTAATTCATTCGTACGATCCATTCTAATTCAATCGCTCGAATGTATCCATTCTAATTCATTCGTATGATCCATTCTAATTCGTTCATACGATCCATTCTAATTCGTTCGTACGAGCCATTCTAATTCGTTCGTACGATCCATTCTAATTCGTTCGTACGATCCATTCTAATTCATTCGCACGATCCATTCTAATTCATTCTCACGAAGGTAACCTTTCTAATTCATTTGTATGATCCATTCTAATTCATTCGTACGATCCATTCTAATCCATTCGTACGATCCATTCTAATTCATTTGCACGATCCATTCTAATTCATTTCTATGATCCATTCTAATTCATTCGTACGATCTATTCTAATTCATTCGCTCAAATGTATCCATTCTAATTCATTCGTACGATCCATCCTAATTCATTCGTACGATCCATTCTAATTCATTCTCACGAATGTAACCTTTCTAATTCATTTGTATGGATCCATTCTAATTCATTCGTACGATCCATTCTAATTCATTCGCACGATCCATTCTAATTCATTCGTACGATGCATTCTAATTCATTCGCACGATCCATTCTAATTCATTCGTACGATCCATTCTAATTCATTCGCACGAATGTATCCATTCTAATGCATTCGTACGATTCATTCTAATTCATTCGTACAATCCATTCTAATTCATTCGCACGATCCAATCTAATTCATTCGTATGATCCATTCTAATTCATTCCTACGAACTTTTCTAATTCATTCGCTCAAATGTATCCATTCTAATTAATTCGTTCGATCCATTCTAATTCATTTGTACGATCCATTCTAATTCATTAGTATGATCCATTCTAACTCATTCTTAGGAATGAATTAGAATGGATCGTACGAATGAATTAGAATGGTTACATTCGTGCGAATGAATTAGAATGGATCGTACGAATGGATTAGAATGGATCGTACGAATGAATTAGAATGGATCGTACGAATGAATTAGAAAGGTTACATTTGTGAGAATGAATTAGAATGGATCGTACGAATGGATTAGAATGGATCGTACGAATGGATTAGAATGGATCATACAAATGAATTAGAAAGGTTACATTCGTGAGAATGAATTAGAATGGATCGTGCGAATGAATTAGAATTGATCATACGAATGAATTAGAGTGGATCGTATGAATGAATAAGAATGGATCGTACGAATGAATTAGAATGGATACATTCGAGCGAATGAATTAGAATAGTTCGTGGGAATGAATTAGAATGGATCATACGAATGAATTAGAATGGATCGTATGAATGAATTAGAATGGATCGTACGAATTAATTAGAATGGATACATTCGTGCGAATGAATTAGAATGGATCATATGAATGAATTAGAATGGATCGTACGAATGAATTAGAATGAATCGTACAAATGAATTAGACGGGATCATTCGAATGAATTAGAATGGATACATTTGTACGAATAAATTAGAATGGATTGTACGAATGAATTAGAATGGATACATTCTTGCGAATAAATTAGAATGGATCGTATATTCATGCAAATAAATTAGAATGGATCATACGAATGAATTAGAATGGATCGTGCGAATTAATTAGAATGAATCGTACGAATGCATTAGAATGGATCGTACGAATGAATTAGAATGAATCGTACGATCTATTCTAATTCATTCGTCCGGTCCATTCTAATTCATTCGCACGAATGTATCCATTCTAATTCATTCGTACAATCCATTCTAATTCATTCGTACGATCCATTCTTATTCATTCATACGATCCATTCTAATTCATTCGTATGATCCATTCTAATTCATTCGTACGATCCATTCTAATTCATTCCCACGAATGTATCCATTCTAATTAATTCGTATGATCCATTCTAATTCATTCATACCATCCATTCTAATTTATTCGTATGATCCATTCTAATTCATTCCTACGATCTATTCTAATTCATTCGCTCGAATGTATCCATTCTAATTCATTCGTACGATCCATTCTTATTCATTCGTACGATCCATTCTAATTCATTCGTATGATCAATTCTAATTCATTCGCATGATCCATTCTAATTCATTCTCACGAATGTAACCTTTCTAATTCATTTGTATAATCCATTCTAATTTATTCGTACGATCCATTCTAATCCATTCGTACGATCCATTCTAATCTATTCGTATGATCCATTCTAATCCATTTGTACGATCCATTCTAATTCATTCGTACGATCATTTCTAATTCATTCTCACAAATGTAACCTTTGTAATTCATTTGTACGATCCATTCTAATTCATTCGTACGATCCATTCTAATTCATTCGTACGATCCATTCTAATTCATTCGTTCGATCCATTCTAATTCATTCGCACGAATATATCCATTCTAATTCATTCGTACGATCGATTCTAATTCGTTCATACGATCCATTCTAATTCGTTCGTACGATCCATTCTAATTCGTTCGCATGAATATATCTATTCTAATTCATTTGTATGATCCATTCAAATTCATTCATACGATGCACTCTAATTCATTCGTACAATCCATTCAAATTCATTCATACGATGCAATCTAATTCACTAGCATAAATGTATCTATTCTAATTCATTCGTACAATGAGTTCTAATCCCTTCGTACGATCCATTCTAATCTATTCGTACGATCCATTCTAATTCATTCGCACGAATGTAACCATTCTAATTCATTCGTATGATCCATTCTAATTCATTCGTAAGTTCCATTCTAATTCATTCATATGATCCATTCTAATTCATTCGTATGATCCATTCTAACTCATTCGTAGGAAGTACGATCCATTCTAATCCATTCGTACGATCCATTCTAATTCATTCGCACAATGCGTTCTAATCCATTCGTACAATCCATTCTAATTCATTCGTACGATCCATTCTAATTCATTTGTATGAATGAATTAGAATGGATCATACGAATTGATTAGAATGGATCGTATGAATGAATTAGAATGGATCGTACGAATGAATTAGAATGGATACATTCGAGCGAATGAATTAGAATGGATCGTACGAATGAATTAGAATGGATACATTTGTGCGAATGAATTAGAATGGATCGTACGAATGAATTAGAATGGATCATGCGAATGAATTTGAATGGATCGTACGAATAAATTAGAATGGATCGAACGAATGAATTAGAATGGATACATTCGATCGAATGAATTAGAATAGATCGTAGGAATGCATTAGAATGGATCATACGAATGAATTAGAATGGATTGTGCGAATGAATTAGAATGGATTGTACGAATGAATTAGAATGGATACATTCGTGCGAATGAATTAGAATGGATCATACGAATGGATTAGAATGGATCGTACGAATGAATTAGAATGGTTACATTCATTCTAATTCATTCTTACAATCCATTCTAATTTATTCGTACAAATGTATCCATTCTAATTCATTCGTAGAATACATTCTAATTCATTCGTACGATTCATTCTAATTCATTCGTACGATCCATTCTAATTCATTCGTACGATCCATTCTAATTCATTCGCACGAATATATCCATTCTAATTCATTCGTACAATCCATTCAAATTCATTCGCACGATCTATTCTAATTCATTCGTATGATCCATTCTAATTCATTCCTATGATCTATTCTAATTCATTCGCTCGAATGTATCCATTCTAATTCATTCGTTCGATCCATTCTAATTTATTCGTACGATCCATTCAAATTCATTCGCATGATCCATTCTTATTCATTCGTACGATCCATTCTAATTCATTCTCACGAATGTAACCTTTCTAATTCATTTGTATGATCCATTCTAATTCATTCGTACGATCCATTCTAATCCATTCGTACTATCCATTGTAATTCATTCATACAATCCATTCAGATTCCTTCGCACAAATGTATCCATTCAAATTCATTCGTACGATCCATTCTAATTAATTCGCACGATCCATTCTAATTCAGTCGTATGAATGTATCCATTTTAATTTATTCGTACGATCCATTCTAATTCATATGATACATTCTAATCCATTCGTACGATCCATTCTAATCCATTCGTACGATCCATTCTAATATATTCGCACGAATGTAACCATTCTAATTCATTCATACGATCCATTCTAATTCATTCTTACGATCCATTCTAATTCATTCGCACGAATGTATCCATTCTAATTCATTTGCACGATCCATTCTAATTCATTCCTATGATCCATTCTAATTCATTCGTATGATCCATTCCAATTCATTCGCTTGAATGTATCCATTCTAATTAATTCGTACGATCCATTCTAATTAATTCGTACGATCCATTCTAATTCGTTCATACGATCCATTCTAATTCGTTCGTACGATCCATTCTAATTCATTCGTACGATCCATTTTAATTCATTCGTATGATCAATTCTAATTCATTCGCACGATCAATTCTAATTAGAATGGATCGTACGAATGAATTAGAATGGATCGTACGAACGAATTAGAATGGATCATATGAACGAATTAGAATGGATCGTACGAATGAATTAGTATAGATACATTCGAGTGAATGAATTAGAATGGATCGTACGAATGAATTAGAATGGATCGTACGAATGAATTATAATGGATAGTGCGAATGAATTAGAATGGATCGTATGAATGAATTAGAATGTATTGTACGAATAAATTAGAATAGATCGTGCGAATGAATTAGAAAGGATCATACGAAAGAATTAGAATGGATCGTACGAATGAATTAGAATGGATCATACGAATGAATTAGAATCGATCGTGTGAATGAATTAGAATTGATCATACGAATGAATTAGAATGGATACATTTGTGCGATGAATAAGAATGGAGCATACGAATGAATTAGAATGGAGCGTACGAATAAACTAGAATGGATACATTCGTGCGAATGAATTAGAATGGATCATATGAAAGAATTAGAATGGATCGTGCGAATGGATCGTGCAAATGAATTAGAATGGATCGTACGAACGAATTAGAATGGATTATATGAACTAATTAGAATGTATCATACAAATGAATTAGAATGGATCGAACGAATGAATTAGAATGGATTGTGCGAATGAATAAGAATGGATCGTATGAATGAATAAGAATGGATCGTACGAATGAATTAGAATGGATCGTGCAAATGAATTAGAATGGATACATTCGTGCAAATGATCCATTCTAATTCATTCGTACGATCCATTCTAATTTATTCCTACGATCCATTCTAATTCATTCGCACGAATGTATCCATTCTAATTAATTCGTACGATCCATTCTAATTCATTCGTATGATCCATTCTTATTCATTCGCACGATCCAGTCTAATTGATTCGCATGATCCATTCTAATTCATTTGCACGATCCATTCTAATTTATTCGTACGATCCATTCTAATTCATTCGTACGATCTATTCTAATTCATTCGCACGAATATAACCATTCTAATTCATTCGTACGATTCATTCTAATTCATTCGTATGAGTTATTCTAATTTATTCGTACGATCCATTCTAATTCATTCGTATGATCCTTTGTAATTCATTCATACAATCCATTCAGATTCATTCGCACAAATGTATCCATTCAAATTCATTCGTACGATCCATTCTAATTAATTCGCACGATCTATTCTAATTCAGTCGTATGAATGTATCCATTTTAATTCATTCGTACGATCCATTCTAATTCATTCGTATGATCTAATTCATTCGTACGATCCATTCTAATTCATTTGTACGATCGATTCTAATTCATTCACACGATCCATTCTAATTCATTCATACAGTCTATTCAGATTCATTCGCACAAATGTATCCATTCAAATTCATTCGTACGATCCATTCTAATTCATTCATATGATCCATTCTAATTCATTCGTACGATCCATTCCATTCGCACGATCTATTCTAATTCATTCGTACGATCCATTCTAATTCATTCACTCGAATGTATCCATTCTAATTCATTCGTACGATCCATTCTAATTCATTCGTACGATCCATTCTAATCCATTCGTCTGATCAATTCTAATTCATTCGCACGATCCATTCTAATTCATTCTCACGAATGTAACCTTTCTAATTCATTTGTATGATCCATTCTAATTCATTCGTACGATCCATTCTAATCCATTCGTACGATCCATTCTAATCCATTCGTATGATTCATTCTAATCCATTCGTACGATCCATTCTAATTCATTCGCTCGAATGTATCCATTCTAATTCATTCGTACAATCCATTCTAATCCATTCGTACGATCCATTCTAAACCATTAGTACGATCCATTCTAATTCATTCGCACGAATGTAACCATTCTAATTCATTCATACGATCCATTCTAATTCATTCCTACGATCCATTCTAATTCATTCGTATGATCAATTCTAATTTATTCGCACGATCCATTCTAATTCATTCGTACGATCCATTGTAATTCATTCGCACGAATGTAACCATTCTAATTCATTCGTACGATCTATTCTAATTCATTCGCATGATACATTCTAATTCATTCGCACAAATGTAACCATTCTAATTCATTCGGTGGATCCATTCTAATTCATTCGTATGATCCATTCTAATCCATTCGTATGATCCATTCTAATCCATTCGTACGATCCATTCTAATTCATTCATACAATGCGTTCTAATCCATTCGTACGATCCATTCTAATTCATTCGTACGATCCATTCTAATTTATTTGTACGATCCATTCTAATTCATTCATACGATCCATTCTAATTCATTCGTACGATCCATTCTAATCCATTCTAATTCATTCGCTAGAATGTATCCTTTCTAATTCATTCGTACGATCTATTCTTATTCATTCATACGATCCATTCTAATTCATTCGCATGATCCATTCTAATCCATTCGTACGATCCATTATAATTCATTCGTACGAACCATTCAAATTCATTCGCATGATCCATTCTAATTCATTCGTACGATCCATTCTAATTCGTTCGTATGATCCATTCTAATTCATTCGTACGATCCATTCTAATTCATTTGTACGAATGGATCCATTCTAATTCATTAGTACGATCCATTCTAATTCATTCTTACATTCCATTCTAATTCATTCGCACGATTGTATCCATTCTAATTCATTCGCACAATCCATTCTAATTCATTCGTACGATCCATTCCAATCCATTCGTACGATCCAGTCTAATCTATTCGTATGATCCATTCTAATTCATTCGTACGATCTATTCTAATTCATTCGCTCGAATGTATCCATTCTAATTCATTCGTTAGAATGGATACATTCGTGCAAATGAATTAGAATTGATCGTACGAATGAATTAGAATGGATTGTGCGAATGAATTAGAATTGATCATACGAATGAATTAGAATAGATCGTACGAATGAATTAGAATGGATCGTACGAATGAATTTGAAGGGATACATTCGTGCGAATGAATTAGAATGGATCGTACGAATAGATTAGAATGGATCGTACGAATAGATTAGAACGCATTGTACGAATGAATTAGAATAGATACATTTGTGCGAATGAATTAGATTGCATCGTACGAATGAATTTGAATGGATTGTGCGAATGAATTAGAATGGATATATTTGAATGTATCCATTCTAATTCGTTCGTACGATTCATTCATTCATATGAGCTATTCTAATTCATTCGTATGATCCATTCTAATTCATTCGTACGATCCATTCTAATCCATTCGTACGATCCATTCTAATTCATTCGTACAATGCGTTCTAATCCATCCGTACGATCCATTCTAATTCATTCCTACGATCCATTCTAATTCATTTGTACGAATGGATCCATTCCAATTCATTAGTACGATCCATTCTAATTCATTCTTATATTCCATTCTAATTCATTCGCACGAATGTATCCATTCTAATTCATTTGCATAATCCATTCTAATTCATTCGTACGATCCATTCTAATCCATTCGTACGATCCATTCTAATCCATTCGTACGATCCATTCTAATTCATTCGCATGAATGTAACCATTCTAATTCATTCGTACGATCCATTCTAATTCATTCCTACGATCCATTCTAATGCATTCGCACGAATGTATCCATTCTAATTCATTTGTATGATCCATTCTAATTCATTCGTACGATCCATTCTAATTCATTTTTACAATCCATTCTAATTCGTTCGTATGATCCATTCTAATTCATTCGTACGATCCATTCTAATTCATTTGCATGAATGTATCGATTATAATTCATTCGTACGATCCATTCCAATTCATTCGTATGATCCATTCTAATTCATTCATGCAATCCATTCTTATTCATTCATACGATCCATTCTAACTCATTCTCATAATTGTAACCTTTCTAATTCATTTGTACGATCCATTCTAATTCATTCGTACGATCTATTCTAATTCATTTGCTCGAATTTATCCATTCTAATTCATTCGTACGATCCATTCTAGTTCATTCGCACGAATGTAACCATTCTAATTCATTCGTACGATCCATTCTAATTCATTCATACAATCCATTCTAATTCATTCGCATGAATGTATCCATTCTAATTCATTCGTACGATCCATTCTAATCCATTCGTCCGATCTATTCTAATCCATTCGTACGATCCATTCTAATCCATTCGTACGATCCATTCTAATTCATTCTCACAAATGTAACCTTTCTAATTCATTTGTACGATCCATTCTAAATCATTCGTACGATCCATTCTAATCCATTCGTACGATCCATTCTAATTCATTCCAACGATCCATTCTAATCCATTCGTACGATCCATTCGTACGATCCATTCTAATTCATTCGCACGAATGTAACCATTCTAATTCATTCATACGATCCATTCTAATTCATTCCTATGATCCATTCTAATTCATTCGCACGAATGTATCCATTCTAATTCATTTGCATGATCCATTCTAATTCATTCCTATGATCCATTCTAATTCATTCGTATGATACATTCATACGACTGAATTAGAATGGATTGTACGAATGAATTAGAATAAATCGTACGAATGCATTAGAATGGATCGTACGAATGAATTAGAATGAATCGTACGAATGAATTAGAATGGTTACATTCGAGCGAATGAATTAGAATGGATCGTACGAATGAATTAGAATGGTTCATACGAATGAATTAGAATGGATCGTACGAATGAATTAGAATGGATCGTGCGAATGAATTAGATTGCATCGTACGATCCATTCAAATTCACTCGTACGATGCAATCTAATTCATTCGCACAAATATATCTATTCTAATTCATTCGTACAATGTGTTCTAATCCATTCGTACGATCCATTCCAATCCATTCGTACGATCCATTCTAATTCATTCGTATGATCCATTCTAATCCATTCGTACGATCCATTCCAATCCATTCGTACGATCCATTCTAATTCATTCGTATGATCCATTCTAATTCATTCGTACGATACATTCTAATTCATTCGTACGATCCATTCTAATTCATTCGTACGATCCATTCTAATTCATTCGCACGATCCATTCTAATTCATTCGCACGAATGTATCCATTCTAATTCATTTGCACGATCCATTCTAATTCATTCGTACGATCCATTCTAATTCATTCGTTCGATCCATTCAAATTCATTCGTACGATGGAATCTAATTCATTCGCACAAATGTATCTATTCTAATTCATTCGTACAATGTGTTCTAATCCATTCGTACGATCCATTCTAATCCATTCGTACGATCCATTCTATTTCATTCGTACGATCCATTCTAATTCATTCGTACGATCCATTCTAATTCATTTACATGAATGTATCCATTCTAATTCATTCGTACAATACATTCTAATTCCTTCGCACGATGCATTCTAATTCATTCGTATGATCCATTCTAATTCATTCCTACGATCTATTCTAACTCATTCGCTCGAATGTATCGATTCTAATTCATTCGTTCGATCCATTCTAATTCATTCGTACGATCCATTCAAATTCATTCGCATGATCCATTCTAATTCATTCGTACGATCCATTCTAATTCATTCTCGCGAATGTAACCTTTCTAATTAATTTGTATGATACATTCTAATTCATTCGTACGATCCATTCTAATCCATTCGTACGATCCATCGTACGATCCATTCTAATTCATTCGTATGATACATTCTAATTCATTCTCACAAATATAACCTTTCTAATTCATTTGTACGATCCATTCTAATTCATTCGTACGATCCATTCTAATTCATTCGTACGATCCATTCTAATTCATTCGCATAAATGTATCCATTCTAATTCATTCGTACGATCTATTCTAATTCATTCGTACGATCCATTCTAATTCATTCGCACGATCCATTCTAATTCAATCGTACGATCCATTCTAATTCATTCGGACGAATGTATCCATTCTAATGCATTCGTACAATCCATTCTAATTCATTCGTACGATCCATTCTAATTCATTCTGACAAATGTAACCTTTCTAATTCATTTGTACGATCCATTCTAATTCATTCGTATGATCCATTCTAATCCATTCGTAGGATCCATTCTAATCCATTCATACGATCCATTCTAATTCATTCGCACGAATGTAACCAATCAAATTCATTCATACGATCCATTCTAATTCATTCCTACGATCCATTCTAATTCATTCGCACGAATGTATCCATTCTAATTCATTTGCACGATCCATTCTAATTCATTCCTATTATCCATTCTAATTCATTCGTACGATCCATTCTTATTCATTCGTACGATCCATTCTAATTCATTCGCTGGAATGTATCAATTCTAATTCATTCGTACGATCCATTTTAATTCATTCGTACGACCATTCAAATCCATTCGTACGATCCATTCTAATTCATTCGTACAATGCATTCTAATCCATTCGTACGATCCATTCTAATTCATTCGTACGATCCATTCTAATTCATTTGTACGAATGGATCCATTCTAATTCATTAGTACGATCCATTCTAATTCATTCTTACATTCCATTCTAATTCATTCGCACGAATGTATCCATTCTAGTTCATTCGCACAATCCATTCTAATTCATTCGTACGATCCATTCTAATTCATTCGTATGATCCATTCTAACTCATTCGCACGAATGTATCATACGAATGAATTAGAATGGATCATGTGAATGAATTAAAATGGATCGTGCGAATGAATTAGAATGGATCGTACGAACGAATTAGAATGGATCGTATGAATGAATTAGAATGGATACATTCGAGCAAATGAATTAGAATGGATCGTACGAATGAATTAGAATGGATCATAGGAATGAATTAGAATGGATCGTGCAAATGAATTAGAATGGATACATTCGTGCGAATGAATTATAATGGATCAAAGGAATGAATTATAATGGATCGTACGAATGAATTAGAATGGTTACATTCGTGCGAATGAATTAGAATGGATCATACGAATGGATTAGAATGGATCGTATGAATGGATTAGAATGGATCGTACGAATGAATTAGAATGGATCGTACAAATGAATTAGAAAGGATCGTACGAATGCATTAGTATCGATACATTCGTGCGAATGAATTAGAATGGATCATACGAATGAATTAGAATGGATCGTGCGAATGAATTAGAATGGATCGTACGAATGAATTAGAATGGATCGTGCGAATGAATTAGAATGGATCATACGAATAAATTAGAGTGGATACATTTGTGCGAATGTATTAGAATAGATCGTACGAATGAATTAGAATGGATCGTACGAATGAATTAGAATGGATCGTACAAATGAATTAGAAAGGTTACATTTGTGAGAATGAATTAGAATGGATCGTACGAATGGATTAGAATGAATCGTACGAATGGATTAGAATGGATCGTACGAATGGATTAGAATGGATCGTACGAATAAATTATAATGGATCATATAAATGAATTAGAAAGGTTACATTCGTGAGAATGAATTAGAATGGATCGTACGAATGAATTAGAATGGATCATGCGAATGAATTTGAATGGATCATACAAATGAATTAGAATGGATCGAACGAATGAATTAGAATGGATACATTCGAGCGAATGAATTAGAATAGATCGTAGGAATGAATTAGAATGGATCGTGTGAATGAATTAGAATGGATTGTACGAATGAATTAGAATGGATACGTTCATGCAAATGAATTAGAATGGATCGTACAAATGAATTAGAATGGATCATACGAATGAATTAGAATGGATCGTACGAATGGATTAGAATAGATCGTACGAATGGATTAGAACGCATTGTACGAATGAATTAGAATAGATACATTTGTGCGAATGAATTAGATTGCATCGTACGAATGAATTTGAATGGATCGGACGAATAAATTAGAATGGATCGTACGAATGAATTAGAATGGATCATAGGAATGAATTAGAATGGATCGTGCAACTGAATTAGAATGGATACATTCGTGCGAATGAATTAGAATGGATCGTGGGAATGAATTAGAATGGATCGTACGAATGAATTAGAATGGATATATTTGAACGAATAAATTATAATGGATCATACGAATAAATTAGAATGGATCGTACGAATGAATTAGAATGGATCGTGCGAATGAATTAGATTGCATCGTACGATCCATTCTAATTCATTCGCTCGAATGTAACCATTCTAGGTCATTCATACGATCCATTCTAATTCGTTCATACGATCCATTCTAATTTGTTCGCACGATCCAATCTAATTCATTCGTACGATCTATTCTAATTCATTCGCATGATCCATTCTAATTCATTCATACGATCCATTCTAATTCATTCGTACAATCCATTCAAATTCATTCGTACGATGCAATCTAATTCATTCACACAAATGTATCTATTCTAATTCATTCGTACAATGCGTTCTAATCCATTCGGACGATCCTTTCTAATCCATTCATACGATCCATTCTAATTCATTCGCACGAATGTAACCATTCTAATTCATTCGCTCAATCCATTCTAATTTATTCGTACAATCCATTCTAATTCATTCCTACGATCAATTCTAATTCATTCGCTCGAATGTATCCATTCTAATTCATTCGTTCGATCCATTCTAATTCATTCGTACGATCCATTCTAATTCAGTTGCACGATCCATTCTAATTCATTCCTATGATCCATTCTAATTCATTCGTACGATCCCTTCTAATTCATTCGCTCGAATGTATCCATTCTAATTTATTCGTACAATCCATTCTAATTCATTCGTACGATCCATTCTAATTCATTCGCACAAATGTATCCATTCTAATTCATTCGTATGATCCATTCTAATTCATTCGTACGACCCATTCTAATTCATTCGCACAAATGTATCCATTCTAATTCATTTGTTCGATCCATTCTAATTCATTCACATAAATTTATCCATTCCTCGATCCATTCTAATTCATTCGCACGAATGTATCCATTCTAATTCATTTGTAAAATCCATTCTAATTCATTCGCACGATCCATTCTAATTCATTCGTATGATCCATTCTAATTCATTCCTACGATCTATTCTAATTCATTCGCTCGAATGTATCCATTCTAATTCATTCGTTCGATCCATTCTAATTCATTCGTACGATCCATTCAAATTCATTCGCATGATCCATTCTAATTCATTCGTACGATCCATTCTAATTCATTCTCACGAATGTAACCTTTCTAATTTATTTGTATGATCCATTCTAATTCATTCGTACGATCCATTCTATTCAATCCTATGATCCATTCTAATTCATTCGCATGATCAATTCTAATTCATTCATCCGATCCATTCTAATTCATTCGCACGAATGTATCCATTCTAATTCATTCGTATGATCCATTCTAATTCATTCGCATGATCCATTCTAAATCATTCGGTGGATCCATTCTAATTTATTCGTACGATCCATTCTAATTCATTCGCACGATCCATTCTAATTTATTCGTACGATCCATTCTAATTCATTCGTACGATCTATTCTAATTCATTCGCATGATCCATTCTAATTCATTCGTACGATCCGTTCTAATTCATTCATACAATCCATTCAAATTCATTTGTACGATGCAATCTAATTCATTCGCACAAATGTATCTATTCTAATTCATTCGTACAATGCGTTCTAATCCATTCGTACGATCCATTCTAATTCATTCGTATGATCAATTCTAATTCATTCGCACGATCCACTCTAATTCATTCGTACGATCCATTCTAATTCATTCGCACGAATGTAACCATTCTAATTCTTTCGTACGATCCATTCTAATTCATTCGTACAATCCATTCTAATTCATTCGTACGATCCATTCTAATTCATTCGCACGAATGTATCCATTCTAATTCATTCGTAAGATCCATTCTAATGCATTCGTACGATTCATTCTAATTCATCCGCACGATCAATTCTAATTCATTCGTACGATCCATTCTAATTTATTCATACGATCCATTCTAATTCATTCATACGATCCATTCTAATTCATTCGCACGATCCATTCTAATTCATTCGCACGATCCATTCTAATTTATTCGTACGATCCATTCTAATTCATTCGCACGAATGTATCCATTCTAATTCATTCGTACGATCCATTCTAATGCATTCGTACGATTCATTCTAATTCATTCGCATAAATGTATCCATTCTAATTCATTCGTACGATCCATTCTAATTCATTCGCACGATCCATTCTAATTCATTCGCACAAATGTATCCTTTCTAATTCATTCGTATGATCCATTCTAATGCATTCGTACGATTCATTCTAATTCATTCGCACGATCATTCGCACGATCCATTCTAATTCATTCGTATGATCCATTCTAATTCATTCGTACGATCCATTCTAATTCATTCGTACGATCCATTCTAATTCATTCTCACGAATATAACCTTTCTAATTCATTTGTATGATCCTTTCTAATTCATTCGTACGATCCATTATAATCCATTCGTACGATCCATTCTAATCCATTCGTACGATCGATTCTAATCCATTCTTATTCATTCGCACGATCCATTCTAATTCATTCGTACGATCCATTCTAATTCATTCGAACGATCCATTCTAATTCATTCGTACGATCCATTCTAATTCATTCGTACAATCTATTCAAATTCATTCGTACGATGCAATCTAATTCATTCGCACAAATGTATCTATTCTAATTCATTCGTACAATGCGTTCTAATCCATTCGTACGATCCATTCTAATCCATTCGTACGATCCATTCTAATTCATTCGCACGAATGTAACCATTCTAATTCATTCATATGATCCATTCTAATTCATTCGTACGATCCATTCTAGTTCATTCGTATGATCCATTCTAATTCATTCGTACGATCAATTCTAATTCATTTGCATGAATGTATCCATTCTAATTTATTCGTACGATCCAGTCTAATTCATTCGTACGATCCATTCTAATTCATTCGCACGAATATATCCATTATAATTCATTCGTACGATCCTTTCTAATTCATTTGCATGATCCATTCTAATTCATTCCTATGATCCATTCTAATTTATTCATACAATCCATTCTAATTCATTCGTGCGATCCATTCTAATTCATTCGCACGAATGTATCCATTCTAATTCATTCGCTCGAATGTATCCATTCAAATTCGTTCGTACGATCCATTCTAATTCGTTCGTATGATCCATTCTAATTCGTTCGTACGATCCATTCTAATTCGTTCGTACGATTCATTCTAATTCATTCGTACGATCCATTCTAATGCATTCGTATGATTCATTCTAATTCATTCGCACGATCCATTCTAATTCATTCATATGATCCATTCTTATTCATTCGTTCGATCCATTCTAATTCATTCGTACGATCCATTCAAATTCATTCGTACGATCCATTCTAATTCATTCGCACGATCCATTCTAATTCATTCGTACGATCCATTCTAATTCATTCGCACAATCCAATCTAATTCAAATGTACGATCCATTCTAATTCATTCACATGATGTATTCTAATTCATTTTTACGATCCATTCCAATTCATTTGTACGATACATTTTAATTCAATCGTATGATCCATTCTGATGCATTCGTACGATTCATTCTAATTCATTCGCACGATCCATTCTAATTCATTCGTACGATCCATTCCAATTCATTCGTACGATCCATTCAAATTCATTCGCATGATCCATTCTAATTCATTCGTACGATCCATTCTAATTCATTCTCACGAATGTAACCTTTCTAATTCATTTGTATGATCCATTCTAATTCATTCGTACGATCTGTTCTAATCCATTCGTACGATCCATTGTAATTGATTCATACAATCCATTCAGATTCTGTTGCATAAATGTATCCATTCAAATTCATTCGTATGATCCATTCTAATTAATTCGCACGATCCATTCTAATTCAGTCGTATGAATGTATCCATTTTAATTCATTCCTATGATCCATTCTAATTCGTACGATCCATTCTAATCCATTCGTACGATCCATTCTAATCCATTCGTACGATCCATTCTAATTCATTCGCACGAATGTAACCATTCTAATTCATTCGTACGATCCATTCTAATTCATTCCTACGATCCATTCTAATTCATTCGCACGAATGTATCCATTCTAATTCATTTGCTCGATCCATTCTAATTCATTCCTATGATTTATTCTAATTCATTCGTACGATCCATTCTAATTCATTCGCTCGAATGTATCCATTCTAATTCATTCGTACGATCCATTCTAATTCATTCGTACGATCCATTTTAATCCATTCGTATGATCCATTCTAATTCATTCGTACAATGCGTTCTAATCCATTCGTACGATCCATTCTAATTCATTCGTACGATCTATTCTAATTCATTTGTACAATCCATTCTAATTCATTCGCTCGAACGTATCCATTCTAATTCATTCGTACGATCCATTCTAATTCATTCGTATGATCCATTCTAAGTCATTCGGTGGATCCATTCTAATTTATTCGTACGATCCATTCTAATTCATTCGCACGATCCATTCTAATTTATTCGTACGAACCATTCAAATTCATTCGTACGATCTATTCTAATTCATTCGCATGATCCATTCTAATTCATTCGTACGATCCATTCTAATTCATTCGAACAATCCATTCAAATTCATTCGTACGATGCAATCTAATTCATTCGCACAAATGTATCTTTTCTAATTCATTCGTACAATGCGTTCTAATCCATTCGTACGATCCATTCTATTCCATTCGTACGATCCATTCTAATTCATTCGCACGAATGTAACCATTCTAATTCATTCGTACGATCCATTCTAATTCATTCCTACGATCCATTCTAATTCATTCACACGAATGTATCCATTCTAATTCATTTGCACGATCCATTCTAATTCATTCCTACGATCCATTCTAATTCATTCGTACGATCCATTCTAATTCGTTCATACGATCCATTCTAATTCATTCGTACGATCTATTCTAATTCGTTCGTACGATCCATTCTAATCCATACGTACGATCCATTCTAATCCATTCGTACGATCCATTCTAATCAATTCATACGATCCATTCTAATTCATTCTCACAAATGTAACCTTTCTAATTCATTTGTACGATCCATTCTAATTCATTCGTACAATCCATTCTAATCCATTCGTACAATCCATTCTAATCCATTCATACGATCCATTCTAATTCATTCGCAAGAATGTAACCATTCTAATTCATTCGTACGATCCATTCTAATTAATTCCTACAATCCATTCTAATTTATTCGCACGAATGTATCCATTCTAATTCTTTTGCACGATCCATTCTAATTCAATCCTATGATCCATTCTAATTGATTCGTACGATCCATTCAAATTCATTCGTACGATCCATTCTAATTCATTCGTACGATCTATTCTAATTCATTCGCATGATCCATTCGTATGATCCATTCTAATCCATTCGTACGATCCATTCTAATTCATTCCTACGATCCATTTTAATTCGTTCATACGATCCATTCTAATTCGTTCGTACGATCCATTCTAATTCATTCGCACGATCCATTCTAATTCATTCGTACGATCCATTCTAATTCATTCGTACGATCCATTCTAACTCATTCGCACAAATGTATCCATTCTGATTCATTCGTATGATCTATTCTATTTCATTCGCACGATCCATTCTAATTCATTCGTACGATCCATTCTAATTCATTCGTACGATCCATTCTAATTCATTTGCAAAAATATATCCATTCTAATTCATTTGTATGATCCATTCTAATTCATTCGTACGATCCATTCTAATCAAGTCATACGATCCATTCTAATCCATTCGTACGATCCATTCTAATCCATTCGTACGATCCATTCTAATTTATTCGTTCAAATATATCCATTCTAATTCATTCGTACGATCCATTCTAATCCAGTAGTACGATCCATTATAATTCATTCGTATGATCCATTCTAATTTATTCGTTCAAATATATCCATTCTAATTCATTCGTACGATCCATTCTAATCCAGTCGTACGATCCATTCTAATTCATTCATACGATCTATTCTAATTCATTCGTACGATCCATTCTAATTCATTCGCACGATCCATTCTAATTCATTCGTACGATCCATTCTAATTCATTCGCATGATCCATTCTAATTCATTCGTATGATACATTCATACGACTGAATTAGAATGGATTGTACGAATGAATTAGAATTGATCATACGAATGAATTAGAATGGATCGTACGAATGAATTAGAATGGATCGTGCGAATGAATTAGAATGGATCGTACGAATGAATTAGAATGGATATATTTGAATGAATAAATTAGAATGGATCATACGAATGAATTAGAATGGATCGTACGAATGAATTAGAATGGATCGTACAAATGAATTAGAAAGGTTACATTTGTGAGAATGAATTAGAATGGATCGTACGAATGAATTAGAATGGATCGTACGAATAGATTAGAATGGATCGTACGAATGCATTAGAATGGATATATTTGTGCGAATGAATTAGAATGGAACGCACGAATGAATTAGAATGGATCGTGCGAATGAATTAGAATGGATCGTGCGAATGAATTAGAATGGATCGTACGAATGAAATAGAATGGATACATTTGTACGAATGAATTAGAATGGATCATACGAATGAATTAGAATGGATCGTGCGAATGAATTAGAATGGATACATTCGTACAAATGAATTAGAATGGATCGTACGAATGAATTAGAATGGTTATATTCGTGCGAATGAATTAGAATGGATCGTACGAATGGATTAGAATGGATCGTCTAATTCATTCGCACGATCCATTCTAATTCATTTGTATGATCCATTCTAATTCATTCCTACGATCTATTCTAATTCATTCGCTCGAATGTATCTATTCTAATTCATTCGAACGATGCATTCTTATTTATTCGTACGATCCATTCAAATTCATTCACATGATCCATTCTAATTCATTCGTACGATCCATTCTAATTCATTCTCACGAATGTAACCTTTCTAATTCATTTGTATGATCCATTCTAATTCATTCATACGATCCATTCTAATTCATTCGTACGATCCATTCTAATTCATTCGTACGATCCATTCTAATTCATTCGTCCGATCCATTCTAATTCATTCGCACGAATGTATCCAATCTAATTCATTCGTACAATCCATTCTAATTCATTCGCACGATCCATTCTAATTCATTCGTATGATCCATTCTAATTCATTCGTACGATCCATTCTAATTCATTCGTTCGATCCATTCTAATTCATTCTCACGAATGTAACCTTTCTAATTCATTTGTAAGATCCATTCTAATTCATTCGTACGATCAATTCTAATCCATTCGTAAGATCCATTCTAATCCATTCGTACGATCCATTCTAATCCATTCGTACGATCCATTCTAATTCATTCGTACGATCCATTCTAATTCATCGCACGAATCCGTTCTAATTCATTCGCACGAATGAATTAGAATGAATCGTACGAATGAGGTAGAATGGATCGTACGAATGGATTAGAATGGATCGTACGAATGGATTAGAATGGATCGTACGAATGAATTAGAATGGATCATACAAATGAATTAAAAAGGTTACATTCGTGAGAATGAATTAGAATGGAACGTACGAATGAATTAGAATGGATCGTACGTATAAATTAGAATGGATACATTCGAGCGAATAAATTAGAATGGATCGTACGAATGAATTAGAATGGAGCATACGAATGAATTAGAATGGATCGTGCGAATGAATTAGAATAGATTGTATGAATGAATTAGAATGGATACAGTCGTGCGAATGAATTAGAATGGATCGGACGAATGAATTAGACTGGATCGTACAAATGAATTAGAATGGATACATTCGAGCGAATGAATTAGTATGGATACATTCGAGCGAATGAATTAGTATGGATACATTCGTGCGAATGAATTAGAATGGATCGTACGAATGGATTAGAATGCATCGTACGAATGGATTAGAATGGATTGTACGAATGAATTAGAATGGATCATACAAATGAATTAGAAAGGTTACATTCGTGAGAATGAATTAGAATGGATCATACGAAGGAATTAGAATGGATCATATGAATGAATTTGAATGGATCATACGAATGAATTAGAATTGATACATTCGAGCGAATGAATTAGAATAGATCGTAGGAATGAATTCGAATAGATCGTAGGATTGAATTAGAATGGATCGTACGAATGAATTAGAATGGATCATGCGAATGAATTAAAATGGATCGTACAAATGAATTAGAATAGATCGTACGAACGAATTAGAATGGATCGTACGAACAAATTAGAATGGATCGTATGAATGAATTAGAATGGATCGTACGAATGAATTAGAATGGATCGTACGAATGAATTAGAATGGATCGTACGAATGAAGTCGAATGGATCATATGAATGAATTAGAATGGTTACATTCGTGCGAATGAATTAGAATGGATCGTACGAATGGATTAGAATGGATCGTACGAATGGATTAGAATGCATTGTACGAATGAATTAGAATAGATACATTTGTGCGAATAAATTAGATTGCATCGTACGAATGAATTTGAATGGATCGTAAGAAAGAATTAGAATGGATCCACCGAATGAGTTAGAATGGATCATACGAATGAATTAGAATGGATCGTACGAATGAATTTGAATGGATTGTACGAATGAATTAGCATGGATCCTATGAATGAATAAGAATGGATCGTGCGAATGAATTAGAATGGATCGTACGAATGAATTAGAATGGATCGTACGAATGAATTAGAAACATTCGTGCGAATGAATTAGAATGAATTAGATTGCATCGTACGATCCATTCTAATCCATTCGTACGATCCATTGTTATTCATTTATACGATCCATTCTAATTCATTCGCACAATCCATTCTAATTCATTCGTACGATCCATTCTAATTCATTCGTATGATCCATTCTAACTCATTCGGTGGATCCATTATAATTCATTCGTACGATCCATTCTAATTTATTTGCACGAATATACAATCCATTCTAATTCATTCGCTCAAATGTATGCATTCTAATTCATTCATACGATCCATTCTAATTCATTCGTATGATCTATTCTATTTCATTCGCACAAATGTATCCATTCTAATTCATTCGTTCGATCCATTCTAATTAATTCGCATAAATATATCCATTCTAATTCATTCGTACGATCCATTCTAATTCATTCGTATGATCCATTCTAATTCATTCGTACGATCCATTCTAATCCATTCGTACGATCTATTCTAATTCATTCGTACGATCCATTCTAATTCATTCTCACAAATGTAACCTTTCTAATTCATTTGTACGATCCATTCTAATTCATTCGTACGATCCATTCTAATTCATTCGCATGATCCATTCTAATTTATTCGTACGATCCATTCTAATTCATTCGTATGATCTATTCTAATTCATTCGCATGATCCATTCTAATTCATTCGTACGATCCATTCTAATTCATTCGTACAATCCATTCAAATTCATTCGTACGATGCAATCTAATTCATTCGTACGAATATATCCATTCTAATTCATTCGTACGATCCTTTCTAATTCATTCGCACGATTCATTCTAATTCATTCGTATGATCCATTCTAATTCAATCCTACGATCTATTCTAATTCATTCGCTCGAATGTATCCATTCTAATTCATTCGTACGATCCATTCTAATTCATTCGTACGATCCATTCTAATTCATTCGCACGATCCATTCTAATTCATTCGTACGATCGATCCATTCTAATTTATTCGCACGATCTATTCTAATTCATTCGCACGAATGTATCCATTCTAATTCATTCGTACGATGCATTCTAATTCATTCGTACGATCTATTCTAATTCATTCGCACGATCCGTTCTAATTCATTCCTATAATCCATTCTAATTCATTCGCACGAATGTAACCATTCTAATTCATTCGTACGATCCATTCTAATTCATTCCTACGATCCATTCTAATTCATTCGCACGAATGTATCCATTCTAATTCATTCGCATGAATGTATCCATTCTAATTCATTCTTATGATCTATTCTAATTCATTCGTACGATCCATTCTAATTCATTCGCTCGAATGTATCCATTCTAATTCATTCGTACGATCCATTCTAATTCATTCTCATGAATGTAACCTTTCTAATTCATTTGTATGATCCATTCTAATTCATTTGTATGATCCATTCTAATTCATTCGTACAATCCATTCTAATTCATTCATACGATCCTTTCTAATTCATTCACACGATCCATTCTAATTCTTTCATATGATCCATTCTAATTCATTCGTACGATCCATTCTAATTCATTCGTATGATCAATTCTAATTCATTCGCACGATCCATTCTAATTCATTCGTATGATCCATTCTAATTCAATTCGTGCAATCCATTCAAATTCATTCGCACAAATGTATCCATTCTAATTCATTCGTATGATCCATTCTAATTCATTCGCTCGAGTGTATCCATTCTAATTCATTCGTACGATCCATTCTAATTCATTCGTACAATCCATTCAAATTCATTCGTACGATGCAATCTAATTCATTCGCACAAATGTATCTATTCTAATCCATTCGTACGATCCATTCAAATTCATTCGTACAAATGTATCCATTCTAATTCATTCGTACGATCCATTCTAATTCATTCGTACGATTTATTCTAATTCATTCGCACGATCCATTCTAATTCATTCGTACGATCCATTCTAATTCATTCGTACGATCTATTCTAATTCATTCGCACGAATGTATCAATTCTAATTCATTTGCACGATCCATTCTAATTCATTCCTATGATCCATTCTAATTCATTCGTACGATCCATTCTAATTCATTCGCTCGAATGTATCCATTTTAATTCATTCGTACGATCCATTCTAATTCGTTCATACGATCCATTCTAATTCGTTCGTACGATCCATTCTAATTCGTTCGTACGATTCATTCTAATTCATTCGTACGATCCATTCTAATGCATTTGTACGATTCATTCTAATTCATTCGCACGATTCATTCTAATTCATTCGTATGATCCATTCTATTTCATTCCTATGATCTATTCTAATTCATTCGCTCGAATGTAACATTTCTAATTAGAATGGATCGTACAAATGAATTAGAAAGGTTACATTCGTGAGAATGAATTAGAATTGATCGTACGAATGAATTATAATGGATCGTACGAATGAATTAGAATGGACACATTCGAGTGAATGAATTAGAATTGATCGTACGAACGAATTAGAATGGATCATAGGAATGAATTAGAATGGATCGTGCAAATGAATTAGAATGGATCGTGCGAATGAATTAGAATGAATCGTACGAATGCATTAGAATGGATCCACCGAATGAGTTAGAATGGATCATACGAATGAATTAGAATGGATCGTACCAATGGATTAGAATGGATCGTACCAATGGATTAGAATGAATCGTACGAACGAATTTGAATGGATCGTACGAACGAAATAGAATGGATCGTATGAACGAATTAGAATGGATCGTACGAATGAATTAGAATGGATACATTCGAGTGAATGAATTAGAATGGATCGTACGAATGAATTAGAATGGATCATAGGAATGAATTTGAATGGATCGTGCAAATGAATTAGAAAGGATACATTCGTGCGAATGAATTAGAATAGATCATACGAATGAATTAGAATGGATCGTAGGAATGAATTAGAATGGATCGTGCGAATGAATTAGAATGGATTGTACGAATGAATTATAATCGATACATTCGTGCGAATGAATTAGAATGGATCATATGAAAGAATTAGAATGGATCGTGCGAATGAATTAGAATGGATACATTCGAGCGAATGAATTATAATGGATCGTACGAATGAATTAGAATGGATCATAGGAATGAATTAGAATGGATCGTGCAAATGAATTAGAATGGATACATTCGTGCGAATGAATTAGAATGGATCGTAGGAATGAATTACAAAGGATCGTACGAATGGATTAGAATGGATCATATGAATGAATAAGAATGGTTACATTCGTGCGAATGAATTAGAATGGATCGTACGAATGGATTAGAATGGATCGTACGAATGGATTCGAACGGATACATTCGTACGAATGAATTAGAACGGATCGTACGAATGGATTAGAATGGATCATACGAATGAATTAGATCGTAGGAATGAGTTACAATGAATCGTACGAATAAATTAGAATGGATCGAACGAATGAATTAGAATGGATCGAGCGAATGAATTAGAATGGATCGTACGAATGAATTAGAATGGATCATAGGAATGAATTAGAATGGATCGTGCAAATGAATGAGAATGGATACATTCGTGCGAATGAATTAGAATGGATTGTAAGAATGAATTAGAATGGATCGTACGAATGAATTAGAATGGATACATTTGTACGAATGAATTAGAGTGGATCATACGAATGGATTAGAATGGATCGTACGAATGGATTAGAATGGATCGTATGAAAGGATTAGAATGGATCGTACGAATTAGAATGGATCGTACGAATGAATTAAAATGGATACATTCATACGACTGAATTTTAAATTTATTCGTACGATCCATTCAAATTCAATCGTATGATCCATCCTAATTCATTCGCACGATCAATTCTAATTCATTCGTCCGATCCATTCTAATTCATTCGCACGAATGTATCCATTCTAATTCATTCGTACGATCCATTCTATTTCGTTCATACGATCCATTCTTATTCGTTCTCACGAATGTAACCTTTCTAATTCATTTGTATGATCCATTCTAATTCATTCGTACGATACATTCTAATCCATTCGTACGATCCATTGTAATTCATTCGTACGATCCATTCTAATTTATTCGCTCGAATGTATCCATTCTAATTCATTCGTACGATCCATTCTAATCCATTCGTACGATCCATTCTAAACCATTCGTACGATCCATTCTAATTCATTCGCATGAATGTAACAATTCTAATTCATTCATACGATTCATTCTAATTCATTCGCACAATCCATTCTAATTCATTCGTACGATCCATTCTAATTCATTCGCACGATCCATTCTAATTCATTCCTATGATCCATTCTAATTCATTCATACGATCCATTCTAATTCATTCGTATGAATGTATCATACAAATGAATTAGAATCGATCATGCGAATGAATTAAAATGGTCCGTACAAATGAATTAGAATGGATTGTGCGAATGAATTAGAATGGATCGTACGAACGAATTAGAATGGATCGTACGAACGAATTAGAATGGATCGTACGAATGAATTAGATTGGATACATTCGAGCGAATGAATTAGAATGGATCGTACGAATGAATTAGAATGGATCATAGGAATGAATTAGAATGGATCGTGCAAATGAATTAGAATGGATACATTCGTGCGAATGGATTAGAATGGATCGTACGAATGGATTAGAATGGATCGTACGAATGAATTAAAATGGTTACATTTGTGCGAATGAATTATAATGGATCGTACGAATGGATTAGAATGGATCGTACAAATGGATAGAACGCATTGTACGAATGAATTAGAATAGATACATTTGTGCGAATGAATAAGAATGGATCGTACGAATGAATTAGAATGGATCGTACGAAAGAATTAGAATGGATCGTACGAATGAATTAGAATGGATCATACGAATGAATTAGAATGGATCGTGCGAATGAATTTGAGTGCATCGTACGAATGAATTAGAATGGATCGAACGAATGAATTAGAATGGATATATTAGAGCAAATGAATTAGAATAGATCGTAGGAATGAATTAGAATGGATCATACGAATGAATTAGAATGGATCGTGCGAATGAATTAGAATGGATTGTACGAATGAATTAGAATGGATACATTCGGGCGAATGAATTAGAATGGATCAGACGAATGAATTAGAATGGATCGTACGATTCATTCTAATTCATTCGTACGATCCATTCTAATGCATTCGTACGATTCATTCTAATTCATTCGCACGATCCATTCTAATTCATTCGTATGATCCATTCTAATTTATTTATACGATCCATTCTAATTCATTCGCACAATCCATTCTAATTCATTCGTACGATCCATTCTAATTCATTCGTTCGATCCATTCTAATTCATTCGTACGATCCATTCTAATTCATTCGTACGATCCATTCTAATTCATTCGCACGATCCATTCTAATTTATTCCTATGATCCATTCTAATTCATTCGCACGAATGTAACCATTCTAATTTATTTGTACGATCCATTCTAATCCATTTGTACGAATGAATTAGAATGGATACATTCGAGCGAATGAATTAGAATAGATCGTACGAATGAATTAGAATGGATCGTACGAATAAATTAGAATGGATCGTGCGAATGAACTAGAATGGATCGTACGAATGAATTAGAATGGATCCACCGAATGAGTTAGAATGGATCACACGAATGAATTAGAATGGATCGTACGAATGAATTAGAATGGATTGTGCGAATGAATTAGAATGGATACATTTGTGCGATGAATAAGAATGGAGCGTACGGATGAATTAGAATGGAGCGTACGAATGAACTAGAATGGATACATTCGTAGGAATGAATAAGAATGGATCGTACGAATGGATTAGAATGGTTACATTCGTGCGAATGAATTAGAATAGATCATACGAATGAATTAGAATGGATCGTACGAATGAATTAGAATGGATCGTACGAATGCATTAGAATGGATCATACGAATGAATTCGAATGGATACATTCAAACGAATGAATTAGAATGGATCGTGCGAATGAATTAGAGTGGATCGTACGAATGAATTAGAATGGATCGTACAAATGAATTAGAATGGATCGTACAAATGAATTAGAAAGGTTACATTTGTGAGAATGAATTAGAATGGATCGTACGAATGAATTAGAATAGATCGTACGAATTGATTAGAATGGATCGTACGAATGAATTGTGTCGAGCGAATGAATTAGAATAGATCGTAGGAATGAATTAGAATGGATCATACGAATGAATTAGAATGGATCGTGCGAATGAATTAGAATGGATCGTACGAACGAATTAGAATGGATCGTACGAACGAATTAGAATGGATCGTGCGAACGAATTAGAATAGATCGTGCGAACGAATTAGAATGGATCATATGAATGAATTAGAATGGATCGTACGAATGAATTAGAATGGATCGTACGAATGGATTGTGTCGAGCGAATGAATTAGAATAGATCGTAGGAATGAATTAGAATGGATCATACGAATGAATTAGAATGGTTCGTGCGAATGAATTAGAATGGATCGTACGAATGAATTAGAATGGATCGTACGAATGAATTAGAATGGATCGTACGAACGAATTAGAATGGATTGTGTGAATGAATTAGAATGGATCGTATGAACGAATTAGAATGGATCGTACGAACAAATTAGAATAGATCATACGAACGAATAAGAATGGATCATATGAACGAATTAGAATGGATCGTACGAATGAATTATAAAGGTTAAATTTCTGAGAATGAATTAGAATGGATCGTACGAATGAATTAGAATGGATCGTACGAATGGATTAGAATGGATCGTACGTACGAATGGATTAAAATGGATCGTACGAATGGATTAGAATGGACCGTACGAATGGATTAGAATAGATCGTACGAATGAATTAGAATGCATCATACAAATGAATTAAAAAGGTTACATTCATGAGAATGAATTAGAATGGATTGTACAAATGCATTAGAATGGATACATTCGTACGAATGAATTAGAATGGATCGTATAAATGAATTAGAATGGATCGTACGAATGGAGTAGAATGGATCGCACGAATGAATTAGAATGGAGCATACAAATGAATTAGAAAGGTTACATTTGTTCGAATGAATTAGATTGCATCGTACGAATGAATTTGAATGGATTGTACGAATGAATTAGAATAGATCGTACGAATGAATTAGAATGGATACATTCGTGCGAATGAATTAGAATGGATCATAGGAATGAATTAGAATGGATCGTACGAATGAATTAGAATGGATAGTGCGAATGAATTAGAATGGATCGTGCGAATGAATTAGAATGGATCATGCGAATGAATTAGAATGGATCGTACGAATGAATTAGATTGGATCGTACGAATGAATTAGAATGGATCGTGCGATTGAATTAGAATGAATCGTACGAATGCATTAGAATGGATCGTGCGAATGAATTAGAATGGATATATTCGTACAAATGAATTAGAATGGATCGTGCGAATGAATTAGAATGGATCGTATGAATGAATTAGAATGGATCATATGAATAAATTAGAATGGTTACATTTGTGCGAATGAATTAGAATGGATCGTACGAATGGATTAGAATGGATCGTACGAATGGATTAGAACGCATTGTACGAATGAATTAGAATAGATACATTTGTGCGAATGAATTAGATTGCATCGTGCGAATGAATTAGAATGGATCGTACGAATGAATTAGAATGGATCGTGTGAATGAATTAGAATGGATCATACGAATGAATTAGAATGGATTGTGCGAATGAATTAGAATGGATCGTACGAATGAATTAGATTGGATCCACCGAATGAGTTAGAATGGATCATACGAATGAATTAGAATGGATCGTACGAATGAATTAGAATGGATTGTACGAATGAATTAGAATGGATCATAGGAATGAATTAGAATGGGTCGTGCAAATGAATTAGAATGGATACATTCGTGCGAATGAATTAGAATGGATCATAGGAAAGAATTAGAATGGATCGTACGAATGAATTAGAATGGTTACATTCGTGCGAATGAATTAGAAAGGATCGAACGAATGAATTAGAATGGGTATATTCGTGCGAATGAATTAGAATGGATCGTACGAATGAATTAGACTGGATCGTACGAATAAATTAGAATGGATACATTCATGCGAATGAATTAGAATGGATCGTACGAATGAATTAGAATAGATCCAACGAATGAATTAGAATGGATCGTGCAAATGAAGTAGAATGGATACATTCGTGCGAATAAATCTGAATGGATTGTATGAATGAATTACAATGGATCGTACGAATGAATTAGAATGGATCGTACGAATGAATTAGAATAGCTCATACGAATGAATTAGATTGAATCGTACGAATGAATTAGAATGGTTACATTCGTGCGAATGAATTAGAATAGATCGTACGAATGAATTAGAATGGATCGTACGAATAAATTAGAATGGATCATGTGAATGAATTAGAATGGATCGTACGAATGAATTAGAATGGATCCACCGAATGAGTTAGAATGGTTCATTCGAATGATTTAGAATGGATCGTACGAATGAATTAGAATGGATTGTGCGAATGAATTAGAATGGATCGTATGAATGAATAAGAATGGATCATACGAATGAATTAGAATGGATCATGCGAATGAATTAGAATGAATCGTACGAATGAATTAGAATGGATCGTGCGAATGAATTAGAATGGATCGTGCGAATGAATTAGAATGGATCGTGCGAATGAATTAGAATGGATATATTTGTACAAATGAATTAGAATGGATCGTGCGACTGAATTAGAATGGATCGTAAGAACGAATTAGAATGGATCGTACGAATGAATTAGAATGGATACATTCGAGCGAATGAATTAGAATGGATCGTACGAATGAATTAGAATGGATCATAGGAATGAATTAGAATGGATCGTGCAAATGAATTAGAATGTATACATTCGTGCGGATGAATTAGAATGGATCGTGCAAATGAATTAGAATGGATCGTACGAATGAATTAGAATGGATACATTTGAGCGAATGAATTAGAATGGATTGTGCGAATGAATTAGAATGGATCGTACGAATGAATTAGAATGGATCGTGCGAATGAATTAGAATCGATCGTACGAATGAATTAGAATGAATCGTACGAATGAATTAGATCGTACGAATGAATTAGAATGGATCGTACGAATGAATTAAAATGGATACATTCATACGACTGAATTAGAATGGATCTTGCGAATTAATTAGAATGGATCGTACGAATAAATTTGAATGGATATATTTATGCGAATGAATCTGAATGGATTGTATGAATGAATTACATTGGATCGTACGAATTAATTAGAATGGATCGTATGAATGAATTTGAATAGCTCATACGAATGAATTAGAATGAATCGTACGAATGAATTAGAATGGTTATATTCGTACGAATGAATTAGAATATATCGTACGAATGAATTAGAATGGATCGTACGAATAAATTAGAATGGATCGTGCGAATGAATTAGAATGGATCGTACGAATGAATTAGAATGGATCCACCGAATGAGATAGAATGGATCATACGAATGAATTAGAATGGATCGTACGAATGAATTAGAATGGTTTGTGCGAATGAATTAGAATGGATCGTATGAATGAATAAGAATGGATCGTATGAATGAATTAGAATGGATCGTGCGAATGAATTAGAATGAATCGTACGAATGCATTAGAATGGATTGTATGAATGAATTAGAATGAATCGTACGATCCATTCTAATTCATTCGCCCGATCCATTCTAATTCATTTGCACGAATGTATCCATTCCAATTCATTCGTACAATTTATTCTAATTCATTCGCACGATCCATTCTAATTCATTCGTATGATCCATTCTAATTCATTCCTACGATCTATTCTAATTCATTCGCTCGAATGTATCCATTCTAATTCATTCGTACGATCCATTCTAATTCATTCGCACAATCCATTCTAATTCATTCGCACGAATGTATCCATTCTAATTCATTTGCACGATCCATTCTAATTCAT
Source organism: Chamaelirium japonicum (assembly GCA_947650365.1). Lineage (NCBI taxonomy): Eukaryota > Viridiplantae > Streptophyta > Magnoliopsida > Liliales > Melanthiaceae > Chamaelirium > Chamaelirium japonicum. The sequence continues at coordinate 62,939,144 of OX393555.1, read as the reverse complement.
TCCTATGATCCATTCTAATTCATTCCTATGAGCCATTCTAATTCATTCGCTCGAATGTATCCATTCTAATTCATTTGTACGATCCATTCTAATTCGTTCATACGATCCATTCTAATTCATTCGCACGATCCATTCTAATTCATTTGTACGAATGTATCCATTCTAATTCATTCGCACGATCCATTCTAATTCATTCGCACGATCCATTCTAATTCATTCATACGATTCAGTCTAATTCATTCGCACGATCCATTCTAATTCATTCGTACGATCCATTCTTATTCATTCATACGATCCATTCTAATTCATTCGCACAATCCATTCTAATTCATTCGTACGATTTACTCTAATTCATTCGTATGATCCATTCTAAGTCATTCGGTGGATCCATTCTAATTCATTCGTACGATCCATTCTAATTCATTCGCATGATCCATTCTAATTTATTCGTACGATCCATTCTAATTCATTCGTACGATCTATTCTAATTCATTCGCACGAATGTAACCATTCTAATTCATTTGTACGATTCATTCTAATTCATTCGTATGAGGTATTCTAATTCATTCGTACGATCCATTCTAATTCATTCATACGATCCAATGTAATTCATTCATACAATCCATTCAGATTTATTCGCACGAATGTATTCATTCTAATTCATTTGCACGATCCATTCTAATTCATTCGTTCGATCCATTCTAATTCATTCGTACGATCCATTCTATTTCATTCGCACGAATGTATCCATTCTAATTTATTCGTACGATCCAGTCTAATTCATTCGTACGATCCATTCTAATTCATTCGCACGAATATATCCACTCTAATTCATTCATACGATCCTTTCTAATTCATTCGCACGAATGTAACCATTTTAATTCATTCGTACGATCCATTCTTATTCATTCATACGATCCATTCTAATTCATTCGCACAAATGTATCTATTCTAATTCATTTGTACAATGCATTCTAATCCATTCGTACGATCCATTCTAATTCATTCGTACAATCTATTCTAATTCATTCATACGATCCATTCTAATTCATTCGTATGATCTATTCTAACTCATTCTGTGGATCCATTCTAATTCATTCGTACGATCCATTCTAATTCATTCGCACGATCCATTCTAATTCATTCGTACAATCCGTTCTAATTCATTCGCACGATGCAATCTAATTCATTCGCACAAATGTATCTATTCTAATTCATTCGTAGAATGCGTTCTAATCTATTCGTACGATCCATTCTAATCCATTCGTACGATCCATTCTAATTCATTCGCAAGAATATAACCATTCTAATTCATTCATATGATCCATTCTGTTCATTCGTACGATCCACTCTAATTCATTCGCATGATCCATTCTAATTCATTTGTACGAATGTATCCATTCTAATTCATTCGCACGATCCATTCTAATGCATTCGTATGATCCGTTCTAATTCATTCGTATGATCCATTCTAATTTATTCATAGGATCCATTCAAATTCATTCGCATGATCCATTCTAATTCATTCGTACGATCCATTCTAATTCATTCGTTCGATCCATTCTAATTCATTCGTACTATCCATTCTAATTCATTCGCACGAATGTATCCATTCTAATTCAATTGCACGATCCATTCTAATTCATTCCTATGATCCATTCTAATGCATTCGTACGATTCATTCTAATTCATTCGCACGATCCATTCTAATTCATTTGTATGATTCATTCTAATTCATTCACACGATCCATTCTAATTCATTCGTACGATCCATTCTAATTCATTCGCACGATCCATTCTAATTCATTTGTACGATCCATTTTAATTCATTCGTACGATCCATTCTAATTCATTCGATAAATTCATGCGAATGAATTAGAATGGATCGTAGGAATGAAATAGAATGGATCGTACGAATGGATTAAAATGGATACATTCATACGATCCATTCTAATTCATTCGTACGATCCATTCTAATTCATTCGCACGATCCATTCTAATTCATTCGTATGATTCATTCTAATTCATTCGTACGATCCATTCTAATTCATTCGCACGAATGTAACCATTCTAATTCATTCGTACGATCCATTCTAATTCATTCGTCCGATCCATTCTAATTCATTTGTACGATCCATTCTAATTCATTCGCACGAATGTATCCATTCTAATTCATTCGTACGATCCATTCTAATTCATTCGTACGATCAATTCTAATTCATTCGCACGATCCATTCTAATTCATTCGTACGATCCATTCTAATTCATTCGTATGATCAATTCTAATTCATTCGCACGACCCATTCTAATTCATTCGTATGATCCATTCTAATTCAATTCGTGCAATCCATTGAAATTCATTCACACGATCCATTCTAATTCATTCGTATGATCCATTCTAATTCATTCCTATGATCCATTCTAATTCATTCGCTCGAATGTATCCATTCTAATTCATTCGTACGATCCATTCTAATTCATTCGTACGATCCATTCTAACTCATTTGCACGATCCATTCTAATTCATTCGTACGATCCATTCTAATTCATTCGCTCGAATGTATCCATTCTAATTCATTCGTACGATCTATTCTAATTCATTCGCACGAATGTATCCATTCTAATTCATTCGTACGATCCATTCTAATTCATTCGCACAATCCAATCTAATTCAAACATACAATATATTCATTCGAATGAAATAGAATGGATCGTACGAATGAATTAGAATTGATCGTGCGAATGAATTAGAATGGATCATAGGAATGAATTAGAATGGATCGTACGAGTGAATTAGAATGGTTACATTCGTGCGAATGAATTAGAATGGATCGTACGAATGAATTAGAATGGATCGTACGAATGGATTAGAATGAATCGTACGAATGAATTAGAATTGATCATACGAATGAATTAGAATGGATCGGGCTAATGAATTAGAATGGATTATACGAATGAATTAGAATGGATCATACGAATGAATTAGAATGGATCGTGCGAATGAATTAGAATTGATCATACGAATGAATTAGAAAGGATCGGACGAATGAATTAGAATGGATACATTTATACGAATGAATTAGAATGGATCGTACGAATGAATTAGAATGGATCCACCGAATGAGTAAGAATGGATCATACGAATGAATTAGAATGGATCGTACGAATGAATTAGAATGGATTGTGCGAATGAATCTGAATGGATTGTACGAATTAATTACAATGGATCGTACAAATGAATTAGAATGGATCATACGAATGAATTAGAATGGATCATACGACGATCCATTCTAATTCATTTGCATGAATGTATCCATTCTAATTCATTCGTACGATCCATTCTAATTCATTCGTACTATCCATTCTAATTCATTCGTCCGATCCATTTTAATTCATTCGCACGAATGTATCCATTCTTATTCATTCATACGATCCATTCTAATTCATTCGCACAATCCATTCTAATTCATTCGTACGATCCATTCTAATTCATTCGTATGATCCATTCTAACTCATTTTAGAATGGATCGTACGAACGAATTAGAATGGATCGTATGAACGAATTAGAATGGATCGTACGAATGAATTAAATGGATACATTCGAGCGAATGAATTAGAATAGACCATGCGAATGAATTAGAATGGATAGTACGAATGAATTAGAATTGATCGTACGAATGAATTAGAATGGATACATTCAAGCAAATGAATTAGAATGGATCGTACGAATGAATTAGAATGGATCATACGAATGAATTAGAATGGATCGTACAAATGCCTTTCTAATTCATTTGTACGATCCATTCTAATTCATTCGTACGATCCATTCTAATCCATTCGTACGATCCATTCGAATTCATTCGTACAATCCATTCTTATTCATTCATACGATCCATTCTAATTCATTCGCATAATCCATTCTAATTCATTCGTACGATCCATTCTAACTCATTCCTATGATCCATTATAATTCATTCGTACGATCCATTCTAATCCATTCATACGATCCATTCTAATCCATTCGTACGATCCATTCTAATCCATTCGAACGATCCATTCTAATCCATTCTCACGAATGTAACCTTTCTAATTCATTTGTATGATCCATTCTAATTCATTCGTACGATCCATTCTAATCCATTCGTACGATCCATTCTAATTCATTCGTACGATCCATTCTAATTCATTCTCACAAATGTAACCTTTCTAATTCATTTGTACGATCCATTCTAATTCATTCGTACGATCCATTCTAATTCATTCATACGATCCATTGTGATTCATTCGTACGATCCATTCAGATTCATTCGCACAATCCATTCTAATTCATTCATACGATCCATTCTATTTCATTCGTATGATCCATTCTAACTCATTCGGTGGATCCATTCTAATTCATTCGTACGATCCATTCTAATTTATTCGTACAATCCATTCTAATTCATTCATACGATCCATTCTAATTCATTCGCACAATCCATTCTAATTCATTCGTACGATCCATTCTAATTCATTCGTATGATCCATTCTAACTCATTCGGTGGATCCATTCAATTCATTCATACGATCCATTCTAATTTATTCGCATAAATATATTCATTCTAATTCATTCGTACGATCCATTCTAATTCTTTCATATGATCCATTCTAATTCATTCGCACGATCCATTCTAATTTGTTTATACGATCCATTCTAATTCATTCGTACAAATGTATCTATTCTAATTCATTCGTACAATGCATTCTAATCCATTCGTACGAACCATTCTAATCCATTCGTACGATCCGTTCTAATTCATTCGTATGAACCATTCTAATTCATTCGTACGATCCAGTCTAATTCATTGGCATGAATGTATCCATTCTAATTTATTCGTACGATCCATTCTAATTCATTCCTACGATCCATTCTAATTCATTCGCATAAATATAACCATTCTAATTCATTCGTACGATCCATTCTAATTCATTCCTACGATCCATTCTAATTCATTCGTACGATCCGCACTAATGTAACCATTCTAATTCATTCGTACGATCCATTTTAATTCATTCCTACGATCCATTCTAATTCATTCGCACGAATGTATCCATTCTAATTCATTTGCACGATCCATTCTAATTCATTCCTATGATCCATTCTAATTCATTCGTAGGATCCATTCTAATTCATTCGTACGATCCATTCTAATTCATTCGTACGAATGTATCCATTCTAATCGTACAATCCATTCAAATTCATTCTTACGATCTATTCTAATTCATTCCTATGATCCATTCAAATTCATTCACACAATCCATTTTAATTTATTCGCACGATCCATTCTAATTCATTCGTACGATCCATTCTAATTCATTCCTACGATCCATTCTAATTCATTCGTATAAATGTATCCATTCTAATTCAATCGTACGATCCATTCAAATTCATTCGTACGATCCATTCTAATTCATTCGCACGAATGTATCCATTCTAATTCATTCGTACGATTCATTCAAATTCATTCGTATGAGCTATTCTAATTCATTCACTCGATCCATTCTAATTTATTCGTATGATCCATTGTAATTCATTCATACAATCCATTCAGATTCACTCGCACAAATGTATCCATTCAAATTTATTCGTATGATCCATTCTAATTAATTCGCACGATCCATTCTAATTCAGTCGTATGAATGTATCCATTTTAATTCATTCGTATGATCCATTCTAATCCATTCTTGCCATCCATTCTAATTCATTCGCACGAATGTAACCATTCTAGTTCATTCATATGATCCATTCTAATTCATTCCTATGATCCATTCAAATTCATTCATATGATCCATTCTAATTCATTCGCTCGAATGTATCCATTCTAATTCATTCGTACGATTCATTCTAATTCATTCGTACGATCCATTCTAATTCATTTGTATGATCCATTCTAATTCATCGTACGATCCATTCTAATTCATTCGCTCGAATGTATCCATTCTAATTCATTCGTACGATCCATTTTAATGCATTCGTACGATCCATTCTTATTCATTCATACGATCCATTCTAATTCGTTCGTACGATCCATTAGAATGGATTGTATGAATGAATTAGAATGGATCATATAAATGAATTAGAATGGATCATACAAATGAATTAGAATGGATTGTACGAATGAATTAGAATGGATTCATTCGTGCGAATGAATTAGAATGGATCGTACGAATGAATTAGAATGGATCGTACGATTCATTCTAATTCATTCGTACGATCCATTCTAATGCATTCGCACGATCCATTCTAATTCATTCGCACGAATGTATCCATTCTAATTCATTTGAACGATCCATTCTATTTCATTCGTACGATCCATTCTAATCCATTCGTACGATACATTCTAATTCATTCGTACAAATGAATTAGAATGGATCGTACGAATGAATTAGAATGGATCGTACGAACGAATTAGAATGGATCGTATGAACGAATTAGAATGGATCGTACGAATGAATTAGAATGGATACATTAGAGCGAATGAATTAGAATGGATCGTACGAATGAATTAGAATAGATCGTACGAATGAATTAGAATGGATCATACGAATGAATTTAAATACATCATGTGAATGAATTAGAATGGATCGTACGTTTGAATTAGATTGGATTGTGTGAATGAATTAGAATGGATACATTCGTGCGAATGAATTAGAATAGATCGTATGAATGAATTAGAATGGATCGTACGAATGAATTAGAATGGATCGTACGAATGAATTAGAATGGATATATTTGAGCGAATGAATTAGAATGGATCGTACGAAAGAATTAGAATGGATCATAGGAATGAATTAGAATGGATCGTGCAAATGAATTAGAATGGATACATTCGTGCGATTGAATTTGAATGGATCATAGGAATGAATTAGAATGGATCGTATGAATGAATTAGAATGGTTACATTCGTGCGAATGAATTAGAATGGATCGTACGAATGAATTAGAATGGATCGTACGAATGAATTAGAATGGATCGTACGAATGAATTTGAATGGATTGTACGAACGAATTAGAATGGATCGAATGAATGAATTAGAATGGATCGTATGAATGAATTAGACTGGATACATTCGAGCGAATGAATTAGAATGGATCGTACGAATGAATTAGAATGGATCGTGCGAATGAAATAGAATGAATCGTACGAATGAATTAGAATGGATCGTACGAATGAATTGGAATGGACACATTTGTACGAATAAAATAGAATGGATTGTACGAATGAATTAAAATGGATACATTCTTGTGAATAAATTAGAATGGATCGTATATTCATGCAAATAAATTAGAATGGATCATACGAATGAATTAGAATGGATCGTGCGAATGAATTAGAATGGATCGTACGAATGCATTAGAATGGATCATACGAATGAATTAGAATGAATCGTATGATCCATTCTAATTCATTTGTACGATCCATTCTTATTTATTCACACGATCCATTCTAATTTATTCGTACGATCCATTTTAATTCATTCGTATGATCAATTCTAATTCATTCGTACAATCCATTCTAATTCAGTCGTATGAATGTATCGTACAAATGAATTAGAATGGATCATGCGATTGAATTAAAATGGATCGTACAAATGAATTGGAATGGATCGTACGAATGAATTAGAATACATCATGTGAATGAATTAGAATGGATCGTACGTTTGAATTAGATTGGATTGTGCGAATGAATTAGAATGGATACATTCGTGCGAATGAATTAGAACAGATCATATGAATGAATTAGAATGGATCGTACGAATGAATTAGAATGGATACATTTGTACGAATGAATTTGAATGGATCGTACGAATGAATTAGTATAGATCGTACGAATGAATTAGAATGGATAGTGTGAATGAATTAGAATGGATCGTACGAATGAGTTAGAATGGATCGTACGAATGAATTAGAATAGATCGTGCGAATGAATTAGAATGGATCGTACGAAAGAATTAGAATGGATCGTACGAATGAATTAGAATGGATCATACGAATGAATTTGAATCGATCGTGCGAATGAATTAGAATGGATCGTACGAATGATTTAGAATGGATACATTTGTGCGATGAATAAGAATGGAGCGTACGAATGAATTAGAATAGAGCGTATGAATGAACTAGAATGGATACATTCGTACGAATGAATTAGAATGGATCATATGAAAGAATTAGAATGGATCGTGCGAATGAATTAGAATGAATCGTGCGAATGAATTAGAATGGATCGTACGAACGAATTAGAATGGATCATATGAACGAATTAGAATGGATCGTACGAATGAATTAGAATGGATACATTTGTACGATCCATTCTAATTCATTCGTACGATCCATTCTTATTCATTCGTACGATCCATTCAAATTCATTCGCATGATCCATTCTAATTCATTCGTACGATCCATTCTAATTCATTCTCATGAATGTAACCTTTCTAATTCATTTGTATGATCCATTCTAATTCATTTGTACGATCCATTCTAATCCATTCGTATGATCCATTCTAATCTATTCATAGGATCCATTCTAATCCATTCGTACGATCCATTCTAATTCATTCTCACAAATGTAACCTTTCTAATTCATTTGTATGATCCATTCTAATTCATTCGTACGATCCATTCTAATTTATTCGTACGATCCATTCTAATTCATTCATACGATCCATTATAATTCATCGCACGAATCCGTTCTAATTCATTCGCACGATCAATTAGAATGAATTAGAATGGATACATTCGTGCGAATGAATTAGAATGGATCGTGCGAATGAATTAGAATGGATCGTACGAATGAATTAGAATGGATATATTTTTACGAATAAATTAGAATGGATCGTACGAATGAATTAGAATGGATACATTTGTGCAAATTAATTAGAATGGATCATACGAATAAATTAGAATGGATCGTGCGAATGAATTAGAATGGATCGTACGAATGAATTAGAATGGATCCACCGAATGAGTTAGAATGGATCATACGAATGAATTAGAATGGATCGTATGAAAGAATTTGAATGGATCGTTCGAATGAATTAGAATGGATCGTACGAATGGATTAGAATGGATCGTACGAATGAATTAGAATGGATCATACAAATGAATTAGAAAGGTTACATTCGTGAGAATGAATTAGAATGGATCGTACGAATGAATTAGAATGGATCATGCGAATGAATTTGAATGGATCGTACGAATGAATTAGAATGGATCGTACGATCCATTCTAATTCATTCTCACAAATGTATCCATTCTAATTCATTCGTATGATCCATTCTAATTCATTCGCACGATCCATTCTAATTCATTCGCATGAAATATCCATTCTAATTCATTCGTACGATCCGTTCTAGTTCATTCGCACGATCCATTCTAATTCATTCGTACGATCCATTCTAATTCATTCGTACGATCTATTCTAATTCATTCGCACGAATGTAACCATTCTAATTCATTCGTACGATTCATTCTAATTCATTCATATGAGCTATTCTAATTCATTCGTATGATCCATTCCAATTCATTCGTATGATCCATTGCAATTCATTCATACAATCCATTCAAATTTATTCGCACAAATGTATCCATTCAAATTCATTCGTACGATCGTTTGTAACTAATTCGCACGATCCATTCTAATTCATTCTCACGAATGTAACCTTTCTAATTCATTTGTATGATCCATTCTAATTTATTCGTACGATCCATTCTAATCCATTCGTACGATCCATTCTAATCCATTCCTACGATCCATTCTAATTCATTCTCACAAATGTAACCTTTCTAATTCATTTGTACGATCCATTCTAATTCATTCGTACGATCCATTCTAATCCATTCGTATGATCCATTCTAATCCATTCGTACGATCCATTCTAATTCATTCACACGAATGTAACCATTCTAATTCATTCGTACGATCCATTCTAAATCATTCCTACGATCCATTCTAATTCATTCGCACGAATGTATCCATTCTAATTCATTTGCACGATCCATTCTAATTCATTCCTATGATCCATTCTAATTCATTCGTACGATCCATTCTAATCCATTCGTACGATCCATTCTAATCCATTCGTACGATCTATTCTAATTTATTCTCACAAATGTAACCTTTCTAATTCATTTATACGATCAATTCTAATTCATTCGTACGATCCATTCTAATCCATTGGTACGATCCATTTTAATCCATTCGTACGATCCATTCTAATTCATTCTAATCCATTGGTACGATCCATTCGTACGATCCATTCGTACGATCCATTCTAATTCATTCATACGATCCATTCTAATTCATTCATACAATCCATTCTAATTCATTCATACGAATGTATCCATTCTAATTAATTCGTACGATCCATTCAAATTCATTCGTATGATCCATTCTTATTCATTCGCACGATCCAGTCTAATTGATTCGCACGATCCAGTCTAATTGATTTGCACGATCCAGTCTTATTGATTCGCACGATCCAATCTAATTGATTCACACGAATGTATCCATTCTAATTCATTCATACGATCCATTCTAATTCATTAATATGAACCATTCTAATTCATTTGTACAATCCATTCTAATTCATATGCACAAAGGTATCCATTCTAATTCATTTGCACGATCCATTCTAATTCATTCCTATGATCCATTCTAATTCATTCGTACGATCCATTCTAATTCAATAGCTCGAAAGTATCCATTCTAATTCATTCGTATGATCCATTCTAATTCGTTCATACGATCCATTTTAATTCGTTCGTACGATCTATTCTAATTCGTTCGTACGATCCATTCTAATTCATTCGTATGATCCATTCAAATTCATTCCTACGATCTATTCTAATTCATTCGTATGATCCATTCTAATTCATTCCTATGATCTATTATAATTCATTCGCTCGAATGTATCCATTCTAATTCATTCGCTCGAATGTATCCATTCTAATTCATTCGTATGATCCATTCTAATTCATTCCTACGATCTATTCTAATTCATTCGTACGATCCATTCTAATTTATTCGCTCGAATGTATCCATTCTAATTCATTCGTACGATCCATTCTAATTCATTCGTACGATCTATTCTAATTCATTCGTACGATCCATTCTAATTCATTCGCACGATCCGTTCTAATTCATTCCTATGATCCATTCTAATTCATTCGCACGAATGTAACCATTCTAATTCATTCGTACGATCCATTCTAATTCATTCCTACGATCCATTCTAATACATTCGCACGAATGTATCCATTCTAATTCATTTGCACGATCCATTCTAATTCATTCCTATGATCCATTCTAATTCATTCGTACGATCCATTCTAATTCATTCGCTCGAATGTATCCATTCTAATTCATTCGTACGATCCATTCTAACTCATTCGTACGATCCATTCTAATTCATTCTCACGAATGTAACCTTTCTAATTCATTTGTATGATCCATTCTAATTCATTCGTACGATCCATTCTAATCCATTCGTACGATCCATTCTAATCCATTCGTACGATCCATTCTAATTAATTCGCTCGAATGTATCCATTCTAATTCATTCGTACGATCCATTCTAATTCGTTCATACGATCCATTCTAATTCGTTCGTACGATCCATTCTAATTCATTCGTACGATCCATTCTAATTCATTCGCACGAATATATCATACGAATGAATTAGAATGGATCATGCGAATGAATTAAAATGGATCGTACAAATGAATTAGAATGGATCGTGCGAATGAATTAGAATGGATCGTACGAATGAATTAGAATGGATCGTACGAACGAATTAGAATGGATCGTATGAACGAATTATAAGGATCGTACGAATGAATTAGAATGGATACATTCGAGCGAATGAATTAGAATGAATCGTACGAATGAATTAGAATGGATCATAGGAATGAATTCGAATGGATCGTGCAAATGAATTAGAATGGATACATTCGTGCGAATGAATTAGAATGGATCGTAGGAATGAATTAGAATGGATCATACGAATGGATTAGAATGGATCGTATGAATGGATTAGAATGGATCGTACGAATGAATTAGAATGGATCGTACGAATGAATTAGAATGGATCGTACAAATGAATTAGAAAGGTTACATTTGTGAGAATGAATTAGAATGGATCGTACGAATGAATTAGAATGGATTGTACGAATGGATTAGAATGGATCGTACGAATGGATTAGAACGTATTGTACGAATGAATTAGAATTGATCGTACGAATGGATTAGAATGGATCGTACGAATGAATTAGAATGGATACATTCGAGTGAATGAATTAGAATGGATCGTACAAATGAATTAGAATGGATCATAGGAATGAATTAGAATGGATCGTGCAAAAGAATTAGAATGGATACATTCGTGCGAATGAATTAGAATGGATCATAGGAATGAATTAGAATGGATCGTATGAATGAATTAGAATGGTTACATTCGTGCGAATGAATTCGAATGGATCGTACGAATGGATTAGAATGGATCGTACGAATGGATTAGAATGGATCAGACGAATCGATTAGAATGGATCGTACAAATGAATTAGAAAGGTTACATTTGTGGGAATGAATTAGAATAGATCGTACGAATGAATTAGAATGGATCGTACGAATGGATTAGAATGGATCGTACGAATGAATAAGAATGGATCGTACGAATGCTTTAGAATAGATACATTCGTGCGAATGAATTAGAATGGATCATACGAATGAATTAGAATGGATCGTGCGAATGAATTAGAATGGATCGTACGAATGAATTAGAATGGATCATACGAATGAATTAGAATGGATCGTACGAATGAATTAGAATGGATCGTGCGAATGAATTAGAATGGATCGTACGAATGAATTAGAATGGATACATTTGTGCGAATGAGTTAGAATGGATCATACGAATAAATTAGAATGGATCGTTCGAATGAATTAGAATGGATCATACGAATGAATTAGAATGGATCATGCGAATGAATTAGAATGGATTGTACGAATGAATTAGAACGGATACATTCGAGCGAATGAATTAGAATAGATCGTAGGAATGAATTAGAATGGATCATACGAATGAATTAGAATGGATCATGCGAATGAATTAGAATGGATTGTACGAATGAATTATAATGGATACATTCGTGCGAATGAATTAGAATGGATCGGACGAATGAATTAGAATGGATCGTACGATTCATTCTAATTCATTCTTACGATCCATTCTAATGCATTCGTACGATTCATTCTAATTCATTCGCACGATCCTTTCAAATTCATTCGTTCGATCCATTCTTATTTATTCATACGATCCATTCTAATTCATTTGCACAATCCATTCTAATTCATTTGTACGATCCATTCTAATTCATTCGTATGATCCATTCTAACTCATTCGGTGGATACATTCTAATTCATTCGTACGATCCATTCTAATTCATTCGCACGATCCATTCTAATTCATTCGTACGATCTATTCTAATTCATTCGCACGAATGTAACCATTCTAATTCATTCGTACGGTTCATTTTAATTTATTCGTATAAGCTATTCTAATTCATTCGTACGATCCATTCTAATTCATTCGTACGATCCATTGTAATTCATTCATACAATCCATTCAGATTCATTCGCACAAATATATCCATTCAAATTCAATCGTAAGATCCATTCTAATTAATTCGCACGATCCATTCTATTTCAGTCGTATGAATGAATCCATTTTAATTCATTCGTACGATCCGTTCTAATTCATTCGTACGATCTAATTCATTCGTACGATCCATTCTAATTCATTCGTACGATCGATTCTAATTCATTCGCACGATCCATTCTAATTCATTCGTACGATCCATTCTAATTCATTCGTATGATCCATTCTAATTTATTCGTTCATATATATCCATTCTAATTCATTCGTACGATCCATTCTAATTCATTCGCACGATCCATTCTAATTCATTCGCACGAATGTATCCATTCTAATTCATTTGCACGATCCATTCTAATTCATTCGTACGATCCATTCTAATTCATTCGTACGATCCATTCTAATTCATTCGTATGATCTATTCTAATTCATTCACACAATCCATTCTAATTCATTCACACGAATGTATCCATTCTAATTCATTCGTGCGATGAATAAGAATGGATCGTGCAAATGAATTAGAATGAATCATAGGAATGAATTAGAATGGATCGTGCAAATGAATTAGAATGGATATATTTGTGCGAATGAATTAGAATGGATCGTAGGAATGAATTAGAATGGATCGTACGAATGAATTAGAATGGTTACATTCTAATTCATTCGTACGCTCCATTCTTATTCATCGCACAAATGTATCCATTCTAATTCATTTGTACGATCCATTCTAATTCATTCGTACAATCCATGCTAATTCATTGCTATGATCCATTCTAATTCATTCGTACGATCCATTCTAATTCGTTCGCTCGAATGTATCCAGTCTAATTCATTCGTACGATCTATTCTAATTCGTTCATACGATCCATTCTAATTCGTTCGCACGATCCATTCTAATTCATTCGTACGATCTATTCTAATTCATTTGCATGATCCATTCTAATTCATTCCTATGATCCATTCTAATTCATTTGCACGATCCATTCTTATTCATCGCACGAATGAATTCGAATGGATACATTCGTGCGAATGAATTAGAATGGATTGTGTGAATGAATTAGAATAGATCATACGAATGAATTAGAATGGATCATACGAATGAATTAGAATGGATCGTACGAATGAATTAGAATGGATCATAGGAATGAATTAGAATGGATCGTGCAAATGAATTAGAATGGATCATAGGAATGAATTAGAATGGATCATAGGAATGAATTAGAATGGATCGTACGAATGAATTAGAATGGATCATGCGAATGAATTAGAATGAATCGTACGAATGGATTAGAATGGATCGTACGAATGGATTAGAACGCATTGTACGAATGAATTAGAATAGATACATTTGTGCGAATGAATTAGATTGCATCGTACGAATAAATTTGAATGGATTGTACGAATAAATTAGAATGGATCGTACGAATGAATTAGAATGGATCATGCGAATGAATTAGAATATATCATACGAATGAATTAGAATGGATCGTGCGAACGAATTAGAATGGATCGTATGAACGAATTAGAATGGATCGTACGAATGAATTAGAATGGATACATTCGAGCGAATGAATCAGAATGGATCGTACGAATGAATTAGAATAGATCATAGGAATGAATTAGAATGGATCGTGCAAATGAATTAGAATGGATCATAGGAATGAATTAGAATGGATCGTGCAAATGAATTAGAATGGATCATAGGAATGAATTAGAATGGATCATAGGAATGAATTAGAATGTATCCATTCTAATTCATTCGTACGATCCATTCTAATTCATTCGTACGATCCATTCTAATTCATTCGTACGATCTATTCTAATTCATTCACACAATCCATTCTAATTCATTCGCACGAATGTATCCATTCTAATTCATTCGTGCGATGAATAAGAATGGATCGTGCAAATGAATAAGAATGGATCATAGAAATGAATTAGAATGGATCGTGCAAACGAATTAGAATGGATACATTCGTGCGAATGAATTAGAATGGATCTTAGGAATGAATTAGAATGGATCGTACGAATGAATTAGAATGGTTACATTCTAATTCATTCGTATGCTCTATTCTTATTCATCGCACATATGTATCCATTCTAAATCATTTGTACGATCCATTCTAATTCATTCGTACGATCCATTCTAATTCATTCCTATGATCCATTCTAATTCATTCATACGATCCATTCTAATTCATTCGCTCGAATGTATCCATTCTAATTCATTCGTACGATCCATTCTAATTCGTTCATACGATCAATTCTAATTCGTTCGCACGATCCATTCTAATTCATTCGTACGATCTATTCTAATTCATTCACATGATCCATTCTAATTCATTCGTACGATCCATTCTACTTCATTCGTACAATCCATTCAAATTCATTCGTACGATGCAATCTAATTCATTCACACAAATGTATCTATTCTAATTCATTCGTACAATGCGTTCTAATTCATTCGTACGATCCATTCTAATTCATTCGTACGATTCATTCTAATTCATTCGCATGATAAATTCTAATTCATTCGTACGATCCATTCTAATTCATTCGTACGATCCATTCTAATCCATTCGTATGATCAATTCTAATTCATTCGCACGATCCATTCTAATTCATTCTCACGAATGTAACCTTTCTAATTCATTTGTATGATCCATTCTAATCCATTCGTACGATCCATTCTAATCCATTCGTACGATCCATTCTAATTCATTCGCTCGAATGTATCCATTCTATTTCATTCGTACGATCTATTCTAATCCATTCGTATGATCCATTCTAAACCATTCGTACGATCCATTCTAATTCATTCGCACGAATGTAACCATTCTAATTCATTCATACGATCCATTCTAATTCATTCGCACAATCCATTCTAATTCATTCGTACGATCCATTCTAATCCATTCGTATGATCCATTCTAATTCATTCGTACGATCCATTTTAATTCATTCTCACAAATGTAACCTTTCTAATTCATTTGTACGATCCATTCTAATCCATTCATATGATCCATTCTAATCCATTCGTACGATCCATTCTAAGTCATTCGCACGAATGTAACCATTCTAATTCATTCGTACGAACCATTCTAATTCATTCCTACGATCCATTCTAATTCATTCGCACGAATGTATCCATTCTAATTCATTTGCACGATCCATTCTAATTCATTCCTATGATCCATTCTAATTTATTCGTACGATCCATTCTAATTCATTCGCTCGAATATATCCATTCTAATTCATTCGTACGATCCATTCTAATTCGTTCATACGATCCATTCTAATTCGTTCGTATGATCCATTCTAATTCATTCGTACGATCCCTTCTAATTCATTCGTACGATCCATTCTAATTCATTCGCACGATCCATTCTAATTCATTCGCACAAATGTATCCATTCTAATTCATTCGTACGATCCATTCTAATTCATTCGTACGTTCCATTCTAATTCTTTCGCACAAATGTAACCATTCTAATTCATTCGTACGATCCATTCTAATCCTTTCGTACGATCCATTCTAATCCATTCGTACGATCCATTCTAATCCATCCGCACGATCCATTCTAATTCATTCGTACGATCCATTCTAATTCATTCGTATGATCCATTCTATTTCATTCGTACGATCCATTCTAATTCAATCGGTGGATCCATTCTAATTCATTCTTACGATCCATTCTAATTCATTCATACGATCCATTCTAATTCATTCGCACGATCCATTCAAATTTATTCGTACGGTCCATTTTAATTCATTCGTAGGATCTATTCTAATTCATTCGCATGATCCATTCTAATTCATTCGTACAATCCATTCTTATTCATTCATACGATCCATTCTTATTCATTCGCACGATCCATTCTAATTCATTCGCACAATCCATTCTAATTCATTCGTACGATCCATTCTAATTCATTTGTACGATTGCATTAGAATGGATCGTACGAATGGGTCGTACGAATGAATTAGAATGGATCGTACGAACGAATTAGAATGGATCGTATGAATGAATTAGAATGGATCGTACGAATTAATTAGAATGGATACATTCGTGCGAATGAATTAGAATGGATCGTACGAATGAATTAGACTGGATCGTATGAATAAATTAGAATGGATACATTCGTGCGAATGAATTAGAATGGATTGTGCGAATGAATTAGAACGGATTGTGCGAATCAATTAGAATGGATCGTGTGAATGAATTAGAATGGATTGTACGAATGAATTAGAATGGATCATAGGAATGAATTAGAATGGATCGTGCAAATGAATTAGAATGGATCGTACGAATGAATTAGAATGGATCGTACGATCCATTCTAATTCATTCTCACAAATGTATCCATTCTAATTCATTTGTATGATCCATTCTAATTCATTCGCACGATCCATTCTAACTCATTCGCACGAATATATCCATTCTAATTAATTCGTACGATCCATTCTAATTCATTCGTACGATCCATTCTAATTCTTTCGTACGATCCATTCTAATTCGTTCGTACGATCCATTCTAATTCATTCGCACGATCCATTCTAATTCATTTGTACGATCCATTTTAATTCATTCGCATGATCTATTCTAATTCATTCGTACAATGCGTTCTAATTCATTCGCTCGAATGTATCCATTCTAATTCATTCGCACGAATGAATTAGAATGGATCGGACGAATGAATTAGAATGGATCGTACGATTCATTCTAATTCATTCGTACGATCCATTCTAATGCATTCGTACGATTCATTCTAATTCATTCGCACAATCAATTCTAATTCATTCTTACGATCCATTCTTATTCATTCATACTATCCATTCTAATTCATTCGCACAATCCATTCTAATTCATTCGTACGATCCATTCTAATTCATTCGTATGATCCATTCTAACTCATTTTAGAATGGATCGTACGAACGAATTAGAATGGATCGTATGAACGAATTAGAATGGATCTTACGAATGAATTAGAATGGATACATTCGAGCGAATGAATTAGATTGGATCGTACGAATGAATTAGAATGGATCGTACGAATGGATTAGAATGGATCGTACGAATGAATTAGAATGGATCGAACGAATGAATTAGAATCGATACATTCGAGCGAATGAATTAGAATAGATCGTCGGAATGAATTAGAATGGATCGTGCGAATGAATTAGAAAGGATCGTACGAATGAATTAGAATGGATATATTCGTGCGAATGAATTAGATTGGATCGTACGAATGGATTAGAATGGATCGTACGAATGGATAAGAATGGATCGTACGAATGAATTAGAATGGATACATTCGTGCGAATGAATTAGAATGTATCGTATGACTGAATTAGACTGGATCGTACGAATAAATTAGAATGGATACATTCATACGAATGAATTAGAATGGATCGTACGAATGAATTAGAATGGATTGTACGAATGGATTAGAATGGATAGTACGAATGGATTAGAATGGATCGTACGAATGAATTAGAAAGGTTCATTCGTCAGAATGAATTAGAATGGATCGTACGAATGAATTAGAATGGATCATGCGAATGAATTTGAATGGATTGTACGAATGAATTAGAATGGATACATTCGAGCGAATGAATTAGAATAGATCGTAGGAATGAATTAGAATGGATCGTGCGAATGAATTAGAATGGATACATTCGTGCGAATGAATTAGAATGGATCGTACGAATGAATTAGAATGGATCGTGTGAATGAAATAGAATAGATCGTAGGAATGAATTAGAATGGATCATACGAATGACTTAGAATGGATCATACGAAGGGATTAGAATGGATAGTACGAACGAATTAGAATGGATCATACGAATGAATTAGAATGGATCGTACGAAAGAATTAGAATGGATACATTCGTGCGAATGAATTAGAATGTATCGTATGACTGAATTAGACTGGATCGTACGAATAAATTAGAATGGATACATTCATACGAATGAATTAGAATGGATCATACGAATGAATTAGAATGGATTGTACGAATGGATTAGAATGGATCGTACGAATGGATTAGAATGGATCGTACGAATGAATTCGAAAGGTTACATTCGTCAGAATGAATTAGAATGGATCGTACGAATGAATTAGAATGGATCATGCGAATGAATTTGAATGGATTGTACGAATGAATTAGAATGGATCGAACGAATGAATTAGAATGGATACATTCATGCAAATGAATTAGAATGGATCGTACGAATGAATTAGAATGGATTATACGAATGAATTAGAATGGATCGTACGAATTGATTAGAATGGATCGTACGAATGGATTAGAACGGATCATGCAAATGAATTAGAATGAATACATTCGTGCGAATGAATTAGAATGGATCGTAGGAATGAATTAGAATGGATCGTACGGATGAATAAGAATGGATCATGCGAATGAATTTGAATGGATCGTACGAATGAATTAGAATGGATCGAATGAATGAATTAGAATGGATCGTGCGAATGAATTAGAATGGATACATTCGTGCGAATGAATTAGAATGGATCGAAGGAATGAATTAGAATGGATCGTATGAATGAATTAGAATAGTTACATTCGTGCAAATAAATTAGAATGGATCATACGAATGGATTAGAATGGATCATACGAATGGATTAGAATGGATCGTACGAATGAATTAGAATGGATCATACAAATGAATTAGAAAGGTTACATTTGTGAGAATGAATTAGAATGGATCATACGAATGAATTAGAATGGATCGTACGAATGAATTAGAATGGATCATACGAATGGATTAAAATGGATCATACAAATGAATTCGAATAGATCGTACGAATGCATTAGAATGGATACATTCGTGCGAATGAATTAGAATGGATCGTGCGAATGAATTAGAATGGATCGTACGAATGAATTAGAATGGATCGTGCGAATGAATTAGAATGGATCGTACGAATGAATTAGAATGGATACATTTGTGCGAATGAATTAGAATGGATCGTACGAATGAATTAGAATGGATCGTACGAATGAATTAGAATAGATCGTACAAATGAATTAGAATGGATACATTTGTGCGATGAATAAGAATGGAGCATACGAATGAATTAGAATTGAGCGTACGAATGAACTAGAATGGATACATTCGTGCGAATGAATAAGAATGGATCATATAAAAGAATTATAATGGATCGTGCGAATGAATTAGAAAGGATCGTACGAATGAATTAGAATGGATATATTCGTGCGAATGAATTAGAATGGATCGTACGAATGAATTAGACTGGATCGTACGAATAAATTAGAATGGATACATTCATGCAAATGAATTAGAATGGATCGTACGAATGAATTAGAATAGATCATACGAATGAATTAGAATGGATCGTACGAATGAATTAGAATAGATCATATGAATGAATTAGAATGGTTAAATTCATGCGAATGAATTAGAATGGATCGTACGAATGGATTAGAATGGATCGTACGAATGGATTAGAATGGATCGTATGAATGAATTAGAATGGATACATTCGTGCGAATTAATTAGAATGGATCGTACGAATGAATTAGAATGGATTGTGCGAATGAATTAGAATAGATCATACTAATGAATTAGAATGGATCGTACGAATGAATTAGAATGGATACATTCGTGCAAATGAATTAGAATGGATCGTACGAATGAATTAGAATGGATCGTGCGAATGAATTAGAATGGATCGTACGATGCAATCTAATTCATTCTAATTCATTCGTACATTCGTACGATCAGTTCTAAATTATTCGTACAATCCATTCTAATTCATTCGTACGATCCATTCTAATTCATTCGCACAAATGTATCCATTCTAATTCATTTGTACGATCCATTCTAATTCATTCGTACGATCCATTCTAATTCATTCGCACGATCCATTCTAATTCATTCGTACGATCCATTCTAATCCATTCGTACGAATGTAACCATTCTAATTCATTCGTACGATCCATTTTAATTCATTCCTACGATCCATTCTAATTCATTCGCACGAATGTAACCATTCTAATTCATTCGTACGATCCATTCTAATTCATTCCTACGATCCATTCTAATTCATTCTCACAAATGTAACCTTTCTAATTCTTTTGTACGATCCATTCTAATTCATTCGTATGATCTATTCTAATTCATTCGTACGATCCATTCTAATTCATTCGCACGATCCATTCTAATTCATTCATACATCCATTCTAATTCATTCGCACGAATGTATCTATTCTAATTTATTCATACGATCCATTCTAATCCATTCGTACGATTCATTCTAATCCATTCATACGATCCATTTTAATTCATTCGCACGAATGTAACCATTCTAATTCATTTGTACGATCCATTCTAATTTATTCCTACGATCCATTCTGATTCATTCGCACGAATGTATCCATTCTAATTCATTTGCACGATCCATTCTAATTCATTCGCTCGAATGTATCCATTCTAATTCATTCATACGATCTATTCTATTTCGTTCATACGATCCATTCTAATTCGTTCGTACGATCCATTCTAATTCATTCATACGATCCATTCTAATCCATTCGTACGATCCATTCTAATTCATTCGTAGAAATGAATTAGAATGGATCGTATGAATGAATAAGAATGGATCGTATGAATGGATTAGAATGGATCGTGCTAATGAATTAGAATAAATCGTACGAATGAATTAGAATGGATACATTCGTGTGAATGAATTAGAATGGATCGTACGAATGGATTAGAATGGATCGTACGAATGGATTAGAATGGATCGTACGAATGAATTAGAATGGATACATTCGTGCGAATGAATTATAATGGATCGTAGGAATGAATTAGAATGGATCGTACGAATGAATTAGAATGGTTACATTCGTGCGAATGAATTAGAATGGATCGTACGAATGAATTAGAATGGATCGTGCGAATGAATTAGAATTGATATACGAATGAATTAGAATGGATCATACGAATGAATTAGAATGGATCATATGAACGAATTAGAATGGATCGTACGAATGGATTAGAATGGATCGTACGAATGGATTAGAATGGATCGTACGAATGAATTAGAATGGATCGTGCGAATGAATTAGAATTGATCATACGAATGAATTAGAATGGATCGTACGAATGAATTAGAATGGATCATATGAAAGAATTAGAATGGATCGTGCGAATGAATTAGAAAGGATCGTACGAATGAATTAGAATGGATATATTCGCGCGAATGAATTAGATTGCATCGTACGAATGAATTTGAATAGATTGTACGAATGAACTAGAATGGATCGTACGAATGAATTAGAATGGATCATGCGAATAAATTAGAATAGATCGTACGAATGAATTAGAATGGATTGTACGAATAAATTAGAATGGATCGTGGGAATGAATTAGAATGGATCGTACGAATGAATTAGAATGGATCCACCGAATGAGTTAGAATGGATCATGGGAATGAAATAGAATGGATCGAACGAATGAATTAGAATGGATACATTCGTGCGAATGAATTAGAATGGATTGGACGAATGAATTAGAATTGATCGTGTGAATGAATTAGAATGGATCATACGATTGAATTTGAATGGATCGTACGAATAAATTAGAATGGATACATTTGTGCGATGAATAAGAATGGAGCGTACGAATGAATTAGAATGGAGCATACGAATGAACTAGAATGGATATATTCGTGCGAATGAATTAGAATGGATTGCACGAATGAATTAGAATGGTTACATTCGTGCGAATGAATTAGAATGGATCGTACGAATGAATTAGAATGGATCGTGCGAATGAATTAGAATGAATCGTACGAATGTATTAGAATAGATCATTCGAATAAATTAGAATGGATCATACGAATGAATTAGAATAGATATATTCATGCAAATGAATTAGAATGGATCATACGAATAAATTAGAATGGATCGTGCGAATGAATTAGAATAGATCGTACGAATGAACTAGAATGGATACATTCATGCGAATGAATTAGAATGGATTGCACGAATGAATTAGTATGGTTACATTCGTGCGAATGAATTAGAATCGATCATACGAATGAATTAAAATGGATCGTGCGAATGAATTAGAATGAATCGTACGAATGAATTAGAATAGATCGTTCGTATAAATTGAAATGGATCATACTAATGAATTAGAATAGATATATTCATGAGAATGAATTAGAATGGATCATACGAATGTATTAGAATGGATCGTGCGAATGAATTAGAATGGATCTTATGAATAAATTAGAATGGATCGTACGAATGAATAAAAATGGATACATTTGTGCGAATTAGAATGGATCGTACGAATATATTAGAATTAGATCGTAGGAATGAATTAGAATGGATCGTACGAATGAATTAGAATGAATCATACGAATGCATTAGAATGGATCATACGAATGGATTAGAATGGATCGTACGAATGGATTAGAATGGATCGTACGAATGAATTAGAAAGGTTACATTTGTGAGAATGAATTAGAATGGATCGTACGAATGAATTAGAATGGATCATGCGAATGAATTTGAATGGATCGTACGAATGAATAATAATGGATCGTACGAATGAATTAGAATGGATACATTCGAGCGAATGAATTAGAATAGATCGTAGGAATGAATTAGAATGGATCATATGAATGAATTAGAATGGATCGTGCGAATGAATTAGAATAGATTGTACGAATGAATTAGAATGGATACATTCGTGCAAATGAATTAGAATGGATCGGACGAATGAATTAGAATGGATCGTACGATTCATTCTAATTCATTCGTACGATCCATTCTAATGCATTCGTATGATTCATTCTAATTCATTCGCACGATCCATTCTAATTCATTCGTACGATCCATTCTAATCCATTCGTACGATCCATTCTAATTCCTTCGTACGATACATTCTAATTCATTCCTACGATCCATTCTAATTCATTCGCACGAATGTATCCATTCTAATTCATTTGCACGATCCATTCTAATTCATTCCTATGATTCATTCTAATTCATTCGTATGATCCATTCTAATTCATTCGCTCGAATGCATCCATTCTAATTCATTCATACGATCCATTCTAATTCATTCGTACGATCCATTCTAATTCATTCTCACGAATGTAACCTTTCTAATTCATTTGCATGATCCATTCTAATTCATTCGTACGATCCATTCTAATCCATTCGTACGATCCATTCGAATTCATTCGTACGATCCATTCTAATTCATTCGCATGAATGTAACCATTCTAATTCATTCGTACGATTAATTCTATTTCATTCGTATGGGCTATTCTAATTCATTCGTACGATCTATTCTAATACATTCGTACGATTCATTCTAATTCATTTGCATAAATATATCCATTCTAATTCATTCATACGATCCATTCTAATGCATTCGTACGATTCATTCTAATTCATTCGTACGATCCATTCTAATTCATTCGTATGATCCATTCTAATTCATTCATCCAATCTATTCTAATTCATTCACACGAATGTATCCATTCTAATTCATTCGTACAATCCATTCTAATTCATTCGCACGATCCATTCTAATTAATTCGTATGATCCATTCTAATTCATTCCTACGATCTATTCTAATTTATTCGCTCGAATGTATCCATTCTAATTCATTCGTACAATCCATTCTAATTAATTCGCACGATCCATTCTAATTCATTCGCACGATCCATTCTAATTCATTCGTATGATCCATTCTAACTCATTTGCACAAATGTATCCATTCTAATTCATTCGTACGATCCATTCTAATTCATTCGCACGATCCATTCTAATTCATTCGTACGATCCATTCTAATTCATTCATACGATCCATTCTAATTCATTCGTATGATCCATTCTAATTCATTCGCACAAACATATCCATTCTAATTCATTCGTAGGATCCATTCTAATTCATTCGCACGATCCATTCTAATTCATTCGTACCATCCATTCTAATTCATTCGCACGATCCATTCTAATTCATTCGTACGATCCATTCTAATTCATTCGCACGAATGTATCCATTCTAATGCATTCGTACTATCCATTCTAATTTATTCATACGATCCGTTCAAATTCATTCGCATGATCCATTCTAATTCATTCGTACGATCCATTCTAATTCATTCTCACGAATGTAACCTTTCTAATTCATTTGTATGATCCATTCTAAATCATTCGTACGATCCATTCTAATCTATTCGTACGATCCATTCTAATCCATTCTTACGATCCATTCTAATTCATTCTCACAAATGTAACCTTTCTAATTCATTTGTACGATCCATTCTAATTCATTTGTACGATCCATTCTAATCCATTCGTATGATCCATTCTAAACCATTCATACGATCCATTCTAATTCATTCGCACGAATGTAACCATTCTAATTCATTCGTACGATCCATTCTAATTCATTCGCACGAATGTATCCATTCTAATTCATTTGCACGATCAATTCTAATTCATTCCTATGATCCATTCTAATTCATTCGTACGATCCATTCTAATTCATTCGCTCGAATGTATACATTCTAATTTGTTCGTACGATCCATTCTAATTCATTCATAGGATCCATTCTAATTCGTTCGTACGATCCATTCTAATTCGTTCATACGATTCATTCTAATTCATTCGTACGATCCATTATAATTTATTCGTACGATCCATTCTAATTCATTCTCACAAATGTAACCTTTCTAATTCATTTGTACGATCCATTCTAATTCATTCGTACGATCCATTCTAATTCATTCCTATGATCCATTCTAATCCATTCGTACGATCCATTCTAATTCCTTCGCACGAATGTAACCATTCTAATTCATTCGTACGATCCATTCTAATTCATTCCTACGATCCATTCTAATTCATTCGCACGAATGTATCCATTCTAATTTATTTTCACGATCCATTCTAAATCATTCCTATGATCCATTCTAATTCATTCATACGATCCATTCTAATTCATTCTCTCGAATGTAATCATTCTAATTCATTTTTACGATCCATTCTAATTCGTTCATACGATCCATTCTAATTCGTTCGTACGATCCATTCTAATTCGTTCGTACGATCCATTCTAATTCATTCGCACGATCCATTCTAATTCATTTGTACGATCCGTCTTAATTCATTCGTACAAATGAATTAGAATGGATCGTATGAATGAATAAGAATGGATCGTACGAATGAATTAGAATGGATACATTTGTGCGAATTAATTAGAATGGATCGTACGAATGAATTAGAATGGATCGTACGAATGAATTAGAATGGTTACATTCGTGCGAATGAATTAGAGTGGATCGTACGAATGGATTAGAATGGATCGTACGAATGGATTAGAATGGATCGTACGAATGAATTAGAATGGATCGTACAAATGAATTAGAAAGGTTACATTTGTGAGAATGAATTAGAATGGATTAGAATGGATCGTACGAATCAATTAGAAAGGTTACATTCGTGCGAATGAATTAGAATGGATCGTACGAATGAATTAGAATGGATACATTCGAGCGAATGAATTAGAATGGATCGTACGAATGAATTAGAATGGATCATAGGAATGAATTAGAATGGATTGTGCAAATGAATTAGAATGGAAACATTCGTGCGAATGAATTAGAATGGATCATAGTAATGAATTAGAATGGATCGTGCGAATGAATTAGAATGGTTACATTCGTGCGAATGAATTAGAATGAATCGTATGAATGGATTAGAATGGATCGTACTAATGGACTAGAATGGATCGTACGAATGAATTAGAATGGATCGTACAAATGAATTAGAAAGGTTACATTTGTGAGAATGAATTAGAATGGATCATACGAATGAATTAGAATGGATTGTACGAATGAATTAGAATGGATCGTACAAATGAATTAGAATGGATCATAAGAATGGATTAGAATGTATCATACGAATGAATTAGAATAGATCGTACGAATGTATTAGAATGGATACATTCGTGCGAATGAATTAGAATTGATCGTACGAATGAATTAGAATGGATCGTGCGAATGAATTAGAATGGATCGTACGAATGAATTAGAATGGATCATGCGAATGAATTAGAATGGATCGTACGTATGAATTAGAATGGATCGTACGAATGAATTAGAATGGATCGTACGAATGAATTAGAATGGATCGTACAAATGAATTAGAATGGATACATTTGTGCGATGAATAAGAATGGAGCATACGAATGAATTAGAATTGAGCGTACGAATGAACTAGAATGGATACATTCGTGCGAATGAATTAGAATGGATCATATAAAAGAATTAGAATGGATCGTGCGAATGAATTAGAAAGGATCGTACAAATGAATTAGAATGGATATATTCGTGCGAATGAATTAGAATGGATCGTACGAATGAATTAGCCTGGATCGTACGAATAAATTAGAATGGATACATTCATGCAAATGAATTAGAATGGATCGTACGAATGAATTAGAATAGATCATACGAATGAATTAGAATGGATCGTACGAATGAATTAGAATGGATCATATGAATGAATTAGAATGGTTAAATTCGTGCGAATGAATTAGAATGGATCGTACGAATGGATTAGAATGGATCGTACGAATAGATTAGAATGGATCGTATGAATGAATTAGAATGGATACATTCATGCGAATTAATTAGAATGGATCGTACGAATGAATTAGAATGGATCGTGCGAATGAATTAGAATAGATCATACTAATGAATTAGAATGGATCGTACGAATGAATTAGAATGGATACATTCGTGCAAATGAATTAGAATGGATCGAACGAATGAATTAGAATGGATCGTGCGAACGAATTAGAATGGATCATACAATGCAATCTAATTCATTCTAATTCATTCGTACATTCGTACGATCCATTCTAAATCATTCGTACAATCCATTCTAATTCATTCGTACGATCCATTCTAATTCATTCGCACAAATGTATGCATTCTAATTCATTCGTACGATCCATTCTAATTCATTCGTACAATCCATTCTAATTCATTCGCACGATCCATTCTAATTCATTCGTACGATCCATTCTAATCCATTCGTACGAATGTAACCATTCTAATTCATTCGTACGATCCATTCTAATTCATTCCTATGATCCATTCTAATTCATTCGCACGAATGTAACCATTCTAATTCATTCGTACGATCCATTCTAATTCATTCCTACGATCCATTCTAATTCATTCTCACAAATGTAACCTTTCTTATTCTTTTGTACGATCCATTATAATTTATTCGTATGATCCATTCTAATTCATTCGTACGATCCATTCTAATTCATTCGCACGATCCATTCTAATTCATTCGTACGTCCATTCTAATTCATTCGGACGAATGTATCCATTCTAATTCATTCATACGATCCATTCTAATCCATTCGTACGATCCATTCTTATCCATTCGTACGATCTATTCTAATTCATTCGCACAAATGTAACCATTCTAATTCATTCGTACGATCCATTCTAATTCATTCCTACGATCCATTCTAATTCATTCGCACGAATGTATCCATTCTAATTCATTTGCACGATCCATTCAAATTCATTCCTATGATCCATTCTAATTAATTCGTACGATCCATTCTAATTCATTCGCTCGAATGTATCCATTCTAATTCTTTCGTACAATCCATTCTATTTTGTTCATACGATCCATTCTAATTCGTTCGTACGATCCATTCTAATTCATTCGTACGATCCATTCTAATCCATTCGTACGATCCATTCTAATTCATTCGTACAAATGAATTAGAAGGGATCGTATGAATGAATAAGAATAGATCGTACGAATGAATTAGAATGGATCGTGCTAATGAATTAGAATGAATCGTACGAATGAATTAGAATGGATACATTCGTGCAAATGAATTAGAATGGATCGTACGAATGGATTAGAATGGATCGTATGAATGGATTAGAATGGATCGTACGGATGAATTAGAATGGATACATTCGTGCGAATGAATTATAATGGATCGTAGGAATGAATTAGAATAGATCGTACGAATGAATTAGAATGGTTACATTCGTGCGAATGAATTAGAATAGATCGTACGAATGAATTAGAATGGATCGTGCGAATGAATTAGAATAGATATACGAATGAATCAGAATAGATCATACGAATGAATTAGAATGGATCATACGAATGAATTAGAATGGATCATATGAACGAATTAGAATGGATCGTACGAATGGATTAGAATGGATCGTATGAATGGATTAGAATGGATCGTACGAATGAATTAGAATGGATCGTGCGAATGAATTAGAATGGATCATACAAATGAATTAGAATGGATCATATGAAAGAATTAGAATGGATCGTGCGAATGAATTAGAAAGGATCGTACGAATGAATTAGAATGGATATATTCGTGCGAATGAATTAGATCGCATCGTACGAATGAATTTGAATGGATTGTACGAATGAATTAGAATGGATCGTACGATTGAATTAGAATGGATCATGTGAAT
The DNA here is from genome assembly GCA_947650365.1 of Chamaelirium japonicum. Lineage (NCBI taxonomy): Eukaryota > Viridiplantae > Streptophyta > Magnoliopsida > Liliales > Melanthiaceae > Chamaelirium > Chamaelirium japonicum. Next base: position 62,908,892 of record OX393555.1, on the reverse strand, counting down.
GAATTAGAATAGATCGTACGAATGAATTAGAATGGATCGTACGAATAAATTAGAATGTTTCGTGCGAATGAATTAGAATGGATCGTACGAATGAATTAGAATGGATCCACCTAATGAGTTAGAATGGATCATGCGAATGAATTAGAATGGATCGTACGAATGAATTAGAATGGATCGGACGAATGAATTAGAATTGATCGTGCGAATGAATTAGAATGGATCATACGATTGAATTTGAATGGATCGTACGAATAAATTAGAAGGATACATTTGTGCGAAGAATAAGAATGGAGCGTACGAATGACTTTGAATGGAGCGTACGAATGAACTAGAATGGATACATTCGTGCGAATGAATTAGAATGGATTGCACGAATGAATTAGAATGGTTACATTCGTGTGAATGAATTAGAATCGATCATACGAATGAATTAAAATGGATCGTGCAAATGAATTAGAATGAATCGTACGAATGAATTAGAATAGATCGTTCGAATAAATTAAAATGGATCATACGAATGAATTAGAATAGATATATTCATGCGAATGAATTAGAATGGATCGTACAAATGTATTAGAATGGATCGTGCGAATGAATTATAATGGATCGTATGAATAAATTAGAATGGATCGTACGAATGAATTAAAATGTATACATTTGTGCGAATTAGAATGGATCGTACGAATATATTAGAATTAGATCGTACGAATGAATTAGAATGGATCGTACGAATGAATTAGAATGAATCATACGAATGCATTAGAATGGATCATACGAATGGATTAGAATGGATAGTACGAATGGATTAGAATGGATCGTACGAATGGATTAGAATGGATCATACAAATGAATTAGAAAGGTTACATTCGTGAGAATGCATTAGAATGGATCGTACGAATGAATTAGAATGGATCATGCGAATGAATTTGAATGGATCGTACGAATGAATAATAATGGATCGTACGAATGAATTAGAATGGATACATTCGAGCGAATGAATTAGAATAGATCGTAGGAATGAATTAGAATGGATCATACGAATGAATTAGAATGGATCGTGCGAATGAATTAGAATAGATTGTACGAATGAATTAGAATAGATACATTCGTGCGAATGAATTAGAATGGATCGGACGAATGAATTAGAATGGATCGTACGATTCATTCTAATTCATTCGTACGATCCATTCTAATGCATTCGTATGATTCATTCTAATTCATTCGCACGATCCATTCTAATTCATTCGTACGATCCATTCTAATCCATTCGTACGATCCATTCTAATTCATTCCTACGATCCATTCTAATTCATTCGCACGAATGTATCCATTCTAATTCATTTGCACGATCCATTCTAATTCATTCCTATGATCCATTCTAATTTATTCGTATGATCCATTCTAATTCATTCGCTCGAATGTATCCATTCTAATTCATTCATACGATCCATTCTAATTCATTCGTACGATCCATTCTAATTCATTCTCACGAATGTAACCTTTCTAATTCATTTGTATGATCCATTCTAATTCATTCGTATGATCCATTCTAATCCATTCGTACGATCCATTCTAATTCATTCGTACGATCCATTCTAATTTATTCGCACGAATGTAACCATTCTAATTCATTCGTACGATTCAATCTAATTCATTCGTATGAGCTATTCTAATTCATTCGTACGATCCATTCTAATGCATTCGTACGATTCATTCTAATTCATTCGCATAAATATATCCATTCTAATTCTTTCATATGATCCATTCTAATGAATTCGTACGATTCATTATAATTCATTCGTACGATCCATTCTAATTCATTCATACGATCCATTCTAATTCATTCATACGATCCATTCTAATTCATTCGCACGAATGTATCCATTCTAATTCATTCGTACAATCCATTCTAATTCATTCGCACGATCCATTCTAATTAATTCGTATGATCCATTCTAATTCATTCCTACGATCTATTCTAATTCATTCGCTCGAATGTATCCATTCTAATTTATTCGTACAATCCATTCTAATTCATTCGCGCGATCCATTCTAATTCATTCGCACGATCCATTCTAATTCATTCGTATGATCCATTCTAATTCATTCGTATGATCCATTCTAACTCATTCGCACAAATGTATCCATTCTAATTCATTCGTACGATCCATTCTAATTCATTCGCACGATCCATTCTAATTCATTCGTACGATCCATTCTAATTCATTCATACGATCCATTCTAATTCATTCGTACGATCCATTCAAATTCATTCGCACAAATATATCCATTCTAATTCATTCGTACGATCCATTCTAATTCATTCGCACGATCCATTCTAATTCATTCGTACGATCTATTCTAATTCATTCGCACGATCCATTCTAATTCATTCGTACGATCCATTCTAATTCATTCGCACGAATGTATCCATTCTAATGCATTCGTACGATCCATTCTAATTTATTCATACGACCCGTTCAAATTCATTCGCATGATCCATTCTAATTCACTCGTACGATCCATTCTAATTCATTCTCACGAATGTAAACTTTCTAATTCATTTGTATGATCCATTCTAATTCATTCGTACGATCCATTCTAATCTATTCGTACGATCCATTCTAATCCATTCTTATGATCCATTCTAATTCATTCTCACAAATGTAACCTTTCTAATTCATTTGTATGATCCATTCTAATTCATTCGTACGATCCATTCTAATCCATTCGTATGATCCATTCTAAACCATTCATACGATCCATTCTAATTCATTCGCACGAATGTAACCATTCTAATTCATTCGTACGATCCATTCTAATTTATTCGCACGAATGTATCCATTCTAATTCATTTGCATGATCCATTCTAATTCATTCCTATGATCCATTCAAATTCATTCGTACGATCCATTCTAATTCATTCGCTCGAATGTATGCATTCTAATTTGTTCGTACTATCCATTCTAATTCGTTCATAGGATCCATTCTAATTCGATCGTATGATCCATTCTAATTCGTTCGTACGATTCATTCTAATTCATTTGTACGATCCATTATAATTCATTCGTATGATCCATTCTAATTCATTCTCACAAATGTAACATTTCTAATTCATTTGTACGATCCATTCTAATTCATTCGTACGATCCATTCTAATTCATTCCTATGATCCATTCTAATCCATTCGTACGATCCATTCTAATTCATTCGCACGAATGTAACCATTCTAATTCATTCGTATGATCCATTCTAATTCATTCCTAAGATCCATTCTAATTCATTCGCACGAATGTATCCATTCTAATTCATTTTCACGATCCATTCTAATTCATTACTATGATCCATTCTAATTCATTCGTACGATCCATTCTAATTCATTCTCCCGAATGTATCCATTCTAATTGATTTTTACGATCCATTCTAATTCGTTCATACGATCCATTTTAATTCATTCGTACGATCCATTCTAATTCGTTCGTACGATCCATTCTAATTTATTCGCACGATCCATTCTAATTCATTTGTACAATCCATCTTAATTCATTCGTACAAATGAATTAGAATGGATCGTATGAATGAATAAGATTGGATCGTACGAATGAATTAGAATGGATACATTCGTGCGAATGAATTAGAATGGATCATAGGAATGAATTAGAATCGATCGTACGAATGAATTAGAATGGTTACATTCGTGCGAATGAATTAGAATGGATCGTACGAATGGATTAGAATGGATCGTACTAATGGATTAGAATGGATCGTACGAATAAATTAGAATGGATCGTACAAATGAATTAGAAAGGTTACATTTTTGAGAATGAATTAGAATGCATCGTACGAATGAATTAGAATGGATCGTACGAATGGATTAGAATGGATCGTACGAATGGATTAGAATGGATCGTACGAATGGATTAGAATGGATCATACAAATGAATTAGAAAGGTTACATTCATGAGAATAAATTAGAATGGATCGTACGAATGAATTAGAATGGATCACGCGAATGAATTTGAATGGATCGTACGAATTAATTATAATGGATCGAACGAATAAATTAGAATGGATACATTCGAGCGAATGAATTAGAATAGATCGTAGGAATGGATCATACGAATGAATTAGAATGGATTATGCGAATGAATTATAATGGATTGTACGAATGAATTAGAATGGATACATTCGTGCGAATGAAGTAGAATGGATCGGACGAATGAATTAGAATGGATCGTACGATTCATTCTAATTCATTCGTACGATCCATTCTAATGCATTTGTACGATTCATTCTAATTCATTCGCACGATCCATTCTAATTCATTCCTATGATCCATTCTAATTCATTCGTACGATCCATTCTAATTCATTCGCTCGAATGAATTAGAATAGATCGTTCTAATTCATTCCTATGATCCATTCTAATTCATTTGTACGATCCATTTTAATTCATTCATATGATCCATTCTAATTCATTCGTACAATCCATTCTAATCCATTCGTACGATCTAATTCATTCGTACGATCCATTCTAATTCTTTTGTACAAATGTATCCATTCTAATTCATTCGTACGATCCATTCTAATTCATTCTCACAAATGTAACCTTTCTAATTCATTTGTACGATCCACTCTAATTCATTCGTACGATCCATTCAAATTCATTCGCATGATCCATTCTAATTCATTCGTACGATCCATTCTAATTCATTCTCACGAATGTAACCTTTCTAATTCATTTGTATGATCCATTCTAATCCATTCGTACGATCCATTCTAATCCATTCGTACGATCCATTCTAATCCATTCGTACGATCCATTCTAATCCATTCGTATGATCCATTCTAATTCATTCTCACAAATGTAACCTTTTTAATTTATTTGTATGATCCATTCTAATTCATTCGTACGATCCATTCTAATCCATTCGTACGATCCATTCTAATCCATTCGTACGATCCATTCTAATTCATTCGCACGAATGTAACCATTCTAATTCATTCATACGATCCATTCTAATTCATTCCTACGATCTATTCTAATTCATTCGCACAAATGCATCCATTTTAATTCATTTGCACGATCCATTCTAATTCATTCCTATGATCTATTCTAATTCATTCGTACGATCCATTCTAATTCATTCGCTCGAATGTATCCATTTAATTCATTCGTACGATCCATTCTAATTCGTTCATACGATCCATTCTAATTCGTTCGTACAATCAATTCTAATTCATTTGTACGATCCATTCTAATTCATTCGCACGAGTGTATCCATTCTAATTCATTCGTATGATCCATTCTAATTCATTCGCACGATCCATTATAATTCATTCGTACGATCCGTTCTAATTCGTTCGTATGATCCATTCTAATTCATTCGCACGATCCATTCTAATTCATTCTCACGAATGTATCCTTTCTAATTCATTTGTATGATCCATTCTAATTCATTCGTATGATCCATTCTAATCCATTCATACGATCCATTCTAATTCATTTGCACGATCCATTCTAATTCATTCCTATGATCCATTCTATTTCATTCGTACGATCTATTCTAATTCATTCGCTCGAATGTATCCATTTTAATTCATTCGTATGATCCATTCTAATTCATTCGTACAATCCATTCTAATTCATTCTCACGAATATAACCTTTCTAATTCATTTATATGATTCCATTCTAATTCAATCGTACGATCCATTCTAATTCATTCGCACGAACCATTCTTATTTATTCGTACGATCCATTCTAATTCATTCGCACGATCCATTCTAATTCATTCATACGATCCATTCTAATTCATTCGCACGAATGTATCCTATCTAATGCATTCGTACGATTCATTCTAATTAATTCGCACGATCCATTCTAATTCATTCGTACGATCCATTCTAATTCATTCATCCGATCCATTCTAATTCATTCGCACGAATGTATCCATTCTAATTCATTCGTACAATCCATTCTAATTCATTCGCACGATCCATTCTAATTCATTCGTATGATCCATTCTAATTCATTCCTATGATCTATTCTAATTCATTCGCTCGAATGTATCCATTCTAATTCATTCGTTCGATCCATTCTAATTCATTCGTACGATCCATTCAAATTCATTCGCATGATCCATTCTAATTTATTCGTACGATCCATTCTAATTCTTTCTCACGAATGTAACCTTTCTAATTCATTTGTATGATCTATTATAATCCATTCGTACGATCCATTCTAATCCATTCGTACGATCCATTCTAATCCATTTGTACGATCCATTCAAATCCATTCGCACGATCCATTCTAATCCATTCGTACGATCTATTCTAATTCATTCGTACGATCCATTCTAATTCATTCTCACAAATGTAACCTTTCTAATTCATTCGTATGATCCATTCTAATCCATTCGTACGATCCATTCTAATCTATTCGTACGATCCATTCTAATTCATTCGCACGAATGTAACCATTCTAATTCATTCGTACGATCCATTCTAATTCATTCCTACGATCTATTCTAATTCATTCGCTCGAATGTATCCATTCTAATTCATTCGTTTGATCCATTCTAATTCATTTGTACGATCCATTCAAATTCATTCGCATGATCCATTCTAATTCATTCGTACGATCCATTCTAATTCATTCTCACTAATGTAACCTTTCTAATTCATTCGTACGATCCATTCTAATTCATTCGTACGATCCATTCTAATTTATTTGCACGAATATATGATCCATTCTAATTCATTCGCACGAATGTAACCATTCTAATTCATTCGTACGATCCATTCTAATTCATTCCTACGATCCATTCTAATTCATTCGTATGATCCATTCTAATTCATTCGCACGATCTATTCTAATTCATTCGTACGATCCATTCTAGTTCATTCGTACGATCCATTCTAATTCATTCGCACGATCCATTCTAATTCGTTCGTACGATCCATTCTAATTCATTCGTACGATCCATTCTAATTCATTCGCACAATCCATTCTTATTCATTTGTACGATCCATTCTTATTCATTCCTATGATCCATTCTAATTCATTCGCACGAATGTATCCATTCGTTCGTACGATCCATTCTAATTCATTCGCACAAATGTATCCATTTTAATTCATTCGTACGATCCATTCTAATTTATTCATACGATCCATTCTAATTCATTCGCACGATCCTTTCTAATTCATTCGTACGATCCATTCTAATTCATTCGCATGAATATATCTATTCTAATTCATTCGTATGATCCATTCTAATTTATTCGCACGATCTATTCTAATTCATTCGTACGATCCATTCTAATTCATTCGCACGAATGTATCATACGAATGAATTAGAATGGATTATGCGAATGAATTAAAATGGATCGTACAAATGAATTAGAATGGATCGTGCGAATGAATTAGAATGAATCGTACAAACGAATTAGAATGGATCGTACGAACGAATTTGAATGGATCGTATGAACGAATTAGAATGGATCGTACGAATGAATTAGAATGGATACATTCGAGCGAATGAATTAGAATGGATCGTACGAATGAATTAGAATGGATCATAGGAATGAATTAGAATAGATCGTGCAAATGAATTAGAATGGATACATTCGTGCGAATGAATTAGAATGGATCGTAGGAATGAATTAGAATGGATCGTACGAATGAATTAGAATGGTTACATTCGTGCGAATGAATTAGAATGGATCGTACGAATGGATTAGAATGGATCGTACGAATGGATTAGAATGGATCGTACAAATGAATTAGAAAGGTTACATTTGTGAGAATGAATTAGAATGGATCGTACGAATGGATTAGAATGGATCGTACGTATGAATTAGAAAGGATCATGCAAATGAGTTAGAAAGGTTACATTCGAGAGAATGAATTAGAATGGATCGTACGAATGAATTAGAATGGATCGTGCGAATGAATTAGAATGGATTGTAGGAATGAATTAGAATGGATCATATGAATGAATTAGAATAGTTACATTCGTGCGAATGAATTAGAATGGATCGTATGAATAAATTAGAATGGATCGTTCGAATGAATTAGAATGGATACATTCATGCAAAGGAATTAGAATGGATCGTACGAATGAATTAGAATGGATCATACGAATGAATTAGAATGGATCGTACGAATGGATTAGAATGGATCGTACGAATGGATTAGAACGCATTGTACGAATGAATTAGAATAGATACATTTGTACGAATGAATTAGAATGGATCGTACGAATGAATTAGAATGGATATATTTGAACGAATAAATTAGAATGGATCATACGAATGAATTAGAATGGATCATACGAATGAATTAGAATAGATCGTGCGAATGAATTAGAATCGATCGTACGATCGTTCGATCCATTCTAATTCGTTCATACGATCCATTCTAATACATTCGTACGATCCATTCTAATTCGTTCGTACGATCTATTCTAATTCGTTCGTATAATCCATTCTAATTTATTCGCACGATCCATTCTAATTCATTCGTATGATCCATTCTAATTCATTCCTACGATCTATTCTAATTCATTCGCTCGAATGTATCCATTCTAATTCATTCGTTCGATCCATTCTAATTCATTCGTACGATCCATTCAAATTTATTCGCATGATCCATTCTAATTCATTCGTACGATCCATTCTAATTCATTCTCACGAATGTAACCTTTCTAATTCATTTGTATGATCCATTCTAATTCATTCGTACGATACATTTGTGCGAATGAATTAGAATGGATCATACGATTGAATTTGAATGGATCGTACGAATAAATTAGAATTTATACGTTTGTGCGATGAATAAGAATGGAGCGTACGAATGAATTAGAATGGAGCATACGAATGAACTAGAATGGATACATTCGTGCGAATGAATTAGAATGGATCATATGAAAGAATTAGAATGGATCGGGCAAATGAATTAGAATGGATCGTTGGAATGAATTAGACTGGATCGTACAAAAAAATTAGAATGGATACATTCCTGCAAATGAATTAGAATGGATCGTACGAATGAATTAGAATGGATCATACGAATGAATTAGAATGGATCGTGCGAATGGATTAGAACGGATCGTACGAATGGATTAGAACGCATTGTACGAATGAATTAGAATAGATACATTTGTGCGAATGAATTAGATTGCATCGTATGAATGAATTTGAATGGATCGGACGAATGAATTAGAATGGATCGTACGAATGAATTAATATGTATCATGCGAATGAATTAGAATAGATCATACGAATGAATTAGAATGAATCGTACAAATGAATTAGAATGAATCGTACGATCCATTCTAATTCATTCGTCTGATCCATTCTAATTCATTCGCACGAATATATCCATTCTAATTCATTCGTACGATCCATTCTAATTCATTTGCACGATCCATTCTAATTCATTTGTACGAATGTATCCATTCTAATACATTCGCACGATCCATTCTAATTCATTCGTATGATCCATTCTAATTCATTCGCACGAATGTAACCATTCTAATTCATTCGTAAAATCCGTTCTAATTCATTGGTACGATCCATTCTAATTCATTCCTACGAATGAATTAGAAAGGATCGTACGAATGAATTAGAATGGATATATTCGTGCGAATGAATTAGAATGGATCGTACGAATGAATTAGACTGGATCGTACGAATAAATTAGAATGGATACATTCATGCAAATGAATTAGAATGGATCGTACGAATGAATTAGAATGGATCATACGAATGAATTAGAATGGATCGTACGAATGAATTAGAATGGATCATATGAATGAATTAGAATGGTTAAATTCATGCGAATGAATTAGAATGGATCGTACGAATGGATTAGAATGGATCGTACGAATGGATTAGAATGGATCGTATGAATGAATTAGAATGGATACATTCGTGCGAATTAATTAGAATGGATCGTACGAATGAATTAGAATGGATTGTGCGAATGAATTAGAATAGATCATACTAATGAATTAGAATGGATCGTACGAATGAATTAGAATGGATACATTCGTGCAAATGAATTAGAATGGATCGTACGAATGAATTAGAATGGATCGTGCGAATGAATTAGAATGGATCGTACGATGCAATCTAATTCATTCTAATTCATTCGTACATTCGTACGATCCATTCTAAATCATTCGTACAATCCATTCTAATTCATTCGTACGATCCATTCTAATTCATTCGCACAAATGTATCCATTCTAATTCATTCGTACGATCCATTCTAATTCATTCGTACGATCCATTCTAATTCATTCGCACGATCCATTCTAATTCTTTCGTACGATCCATTCTAATCCATTCGTACGAATGTAACCATTCTAATTCATTCGTACGATCCATTTTAATTCATTCCTACGATCCATTCTAATTCATTCGCACGAATGTAACCATTCTAATTCATTCGTACGATCCATTCTAATTCATTCCTATGATCCATTCTAATTCATTCTCACAAATGTAACCTTTCTAATTCTTTTGTACGATCCATTCTAATTCATTCGTATGATCTATTCTAATTCATTCGTACGATCCATTCTAATTCATTCGCACGATCCATTCTAATTCATTCATAAATCCATTCTAATTCATTCGCACGAATGTATCTATTCTAATTTATTCATACGATCCATTCTAATCCATTCGTACGATTCATTCTAATCCATTCATACGATCCATTTTAATTCATTCGCACGAATGTAACCATTCTAATTCATTTGTACGATCCATTCTAATTTATTCCTACGATCCATTCTGATTCATTCGCACGAATGTATCCATTCTAATTCATTTGCACGATCCATTTTAATTCATTCGCACGAATGTAACCATTCTAATTCATTTGTACGATCCATTCTAATTTATTCCTACGATCCATTCTGATTCATTCGCACGAATGTAACCATTCTAATTCATTCGTACGATCCATTTTAATTCATTCCTACGATCCATTCTAATTCATTCGCACGAATGTAACCATTCTAATTCATTCGTACGATCCATTCTAATTCATTCCTACGATCCATTCTAATTCATTCTCACAAATGTAACCTTTCTAATTCTTTTGTACGATCCATTCTAATTCATTCGTATGATCTATTCTAATTCATTCGTACGATCCATTCTAATTCATTCGCACGATCCATTCTAATTCATTCATACATCCATTCTAATTCATTCGCACGAATGTATCTATTCTAATTTATTCATACGATCCATTCTAATCCATTCGTACGATTCATTCTAATCCATTCATACGATCCATTTTAATTCATTCGCACGAATGTATCCATTCTAATTCATTTGTACGATCCATTCTAATTTATTCCTACGATCCATTCTGATTCATTCGCTCGAATGTATCCATTCTAATTCATTCGTACGATCCATTCTATTTCGTTCATACGATCCATTCTAATTCGTTCGTACGATCCATTCTAATTCATTCATACGATCCATTCTAATCCATTCGTACGATCCATTCTAATTCATTCGTAGAAATGAATTAGAATGGATCGTATGAATGAATACGAATGGATCGTATGAATGGATTAGAATGGATCGTGCTAATGAATTAGAATGAATCGTACGAATGAATTAGAATGGATAAATTCGTGTGAATGAATTAGAATGGATCGTACGAATCGATTAGAATGGATCGTACGAATGGATTAGAATGGATCGTACGAATGAATTAGAATGGATACATTCGTGCGAATGAATTATAATGGATCGTAGGAATGAATTAGAATGGATCGTACGAATGAATTAGAATGGTTACATTCGTGCGAATGAATTAGAATGGATCGTACGAATGAATTAGAATGGATCGTGCGAATGAATTAGAATTGATATACGAATGAATTAGAATGGATCATACGAATGAATTAGAATGGATCATATGAACGAATTAGAATGGATCGTACGAATGGATTAGAATGGATCGTACGAATGGATTAGAATGGATCGTACGAATGAATTAGAATGGATCGTGCGAATGAATTAGAATTGATCATACGAATGAATTAGAATGGATCGTACGAATGAATTAGAATGGATCATATGAAAGAATTAGAATGGATCGTGCGAATGAATTAGAAAGGATCGTACGAATGAATTAGAATGGATATATTCGCGCGAATGAATTAGATTGCATCGTACGAATAAATTTGAATAGATTGTACGAATGAATTAGAATGGATCGTACGAATGAATTAGAATGGATCATGCGAATAAATTAGAATAGATCGTACGAATGAATTAGAATGGATTGTACGAATAAATTAGAATGGATCGTGGGAATGAATTAGAATGGATCGTACGAATGAATTAGAATGGATCCACCGAATGAGTTAGAATGGATCATGGGAATGAATTAGAATGGATAGTACGAATGAATTAGAATGGATGCATTCGTGCGAATGAATTAGAATGGATCGGACGAATGAATTAGAATTGATCGTGTGAATGAATTAGAATGGATCATACGATTGAATTTGAATGGATCGTACGAATAAATTAGAATGGATACATTTGTGCGATGAATAAGAATGGAGCGTACGAATGAATTAGAATGGAGCATACGAATGAACTAGAATGGATATATTCGTGCGAATGAATTAGAATGGATTACACGAATGAATTAGAATGGTTACATTCGTGCGAATGAATTAGAATGGATCGTACGAATGAATTAGAATGGATCGTGCGAATGAATTAGAATGAATCGTACGAATGTATTAGAATAGATCATTCGAATAAATTAGAATAGATCATACGAATGAATTAGAATAGATATATTCATGCAAATGAATTAGAATAGATCATACGAATAAATTAGAATGGATCGTGCGAATGAATTAGAATGGATCGTACGAATGAACTAGAATGGATACATTCGTGCGAATGAATTAGAAGGGATTGCACGAATGAATTAGTATGGTTACATTCGTGCGAATGAATTAGAATCGATCATACGAATGAATTAAAATGGATCGTGCGAATGAATTAGAATGAATCGTACGAATGAATTAGAATAGATCGTTCGTATAAATTGAAATGGATCATACTAATGAATTAGAATAGATATATTCATGAGAATGAATTAGAATGGATCGTACGAATGTATTAGAATGGATCATGCAAATGAATTAGAATGGATCTTATGAATAAATTAGAATGGATCGTACGAATGAATTAAAATGGATACATTTGTGCGAATTACAATGGATCGTACGAATATATTAGAATTAGATCGTACGAATGAATTAGAATGGATCGTACGAATGAATTAGAATGAATCATACGAATGCATTAGAATGGATCATACAAATGGATTAGAATGGATCGTACGAATGGATTAGAATGGATCGTACGAATGGTTTAGAATGGATCATAGAAATGAATTAGAAAGGTTACATTTGTGAGAATGAATTAGAATGGATCGTACGAATGAATTAGAATGGATCATGCGAATGAATTTGAATGGATCGTACGAATGAATAATAATGGATCGTACGAATGAATTAGAATGGATACATTCGAGCGAATGAATTAGAATAGATCGTAGGAATGAATAAGAATGGATCATATGAATGAATTAGAATGGATCGTGCGAATGAATTAGAATAGATTGTACGAATGAATTAGAATGGATACATTCGTGCGAATGAATTAGAATGGATCGGACGAATGAATTAGAATGGATCGTACGATTCATTCTAATTCATTCGTACGATCCATTCTAATGCATTCGTATGATTCATTCTAGTTCATTCGCACGATCCATTCTAATTCATTCGTACGATCCATTCTAATCCATTCGTACGATCCATTCTAATTCCTTCGTACGATACATTCTAATTCATTCCTACGATCCATTCTAATTCATTCGCCCGAATGTATCCATTCTAATTCATTTGCACGATCCATTCTAATTCATTCCTATGATCCATTCTAATTCATTCGTATGATCCATTCTAATTCATTCGCTCGAATGCATCCATTCTAATTCATTCATACGATCCATTCTAATTCATTCGTACGATCCATTCTAATTTATTCTCACGAATGTAACCTTTCTAATTCATTTGTATGATCCATTCTAATTCATTCGTACGATCCATTCTAATCCATTCGTACGATCCATTCTAATTCATTCGTACGATCCATTCTAATTCATTCGCACGAATGTAACCATTCTAATTCATTCGTACGATTAATTCTATTTCATTCGTATGAGCTATTCTAATTCATTCGTACGATCTATTCTAATGCATTCGTACGATTCATTCTAATTCATTTGCATAAATATATCCATTCTAATTCATTCATATGATCCATTCTAATGCATTCGTACGATTCATTCTAATTCATTCATACGATCCATTCTAATTCATTCGTATGATCCATTCTAATTCATTCATCCAATCTATTCTAATTCATTCATACGAATGTATCCATTCTAATTCATTCGTACAATCCATTCTAATTCATTCGCATGATCCATTCTAATTAATTCGTATGATCCATTCTAATTCATTCCTACGATCTATTCTAATTCATTCGCTCGAATGTATCCATTCTAATTCATTCGTACAATCCATTCTAATTAATTCGCACGATTCATTCTAATTCATTCGCACGATCCATTCTAATTCATTCGCACGATCCATTCTAATTCATTCGTATGATCCATTCTAACTCATTTGCACAAATGTATCCATTCTAATTCATTCGTACGATCCATTCTAATTCATTCGCACGATCCATTCTAATTCATTCGTACGATCCATTCTAATTCATTCATACGATCCATTCTAATTCATTCGTATGATCCATTCTAATTCATTCGCACAAACATATCCATTCTAATTCATTCGTAGGATCCATTCTAATTCATTCGCACGATCCATTCTAATTCATTTGTACCATCCATTCTAATTCATTCGCACGATCCATTCTAATTCATTCGTACGATCCATTCTAATTCATTCGCACGAATGTATCCATTCTAATGCATTCGTACGATCCATTCTAATTTATTCATACGATCCGTTCAAATTCATTCGCATGATCCATTCTAATTCATTCGTATGATCCATTCTAATTCATTCTCACGAATGTAACCTTTCTAATTCATTTGTATGATCCATTCTAAATCATTCGTACGATCCATTCTAATCTATTCGTACGATCCATTCTAATCCATTCTTACGATCCATTCTAATTCATTCTCACAAATGTAACCTTTCTAATTCATTTGTACGATCCATTCTAATTCATTCGTACGATCCATTCTAATCCATTCGTATGATCCATTCTAAACCATTCATACGATCCATTCTAATTCATTCGCACGAATGTAACCATTCTAATTCATTCGTACGATCCATTCTAATTCATTCGCACGAATGTATCCATTCTAATTCATTTGCACGATCAATTCTAATTCATTCCTATGATCCATTCTAATTCATTCGTACGATCCATTCTAATTCATTCGCTCGAATGTATACATTCTAATTTGTTCGTATGATCCATTCTAATTCGTTCATAGGATCCATTCTAATTCGTTCGTATGATCCATTCTAATTCGTTCGTACGATTCATTCTAATTCATTCGTACGATCCATTATAATTTATTCGTACGATCCATTCTAATTCATTCTCACAAATGTAACCTTTCTAATTCATTTGTACGATCCATTCTAATTCATTCGTACGATCCATTCTAATTCATTCCTATGATCCATTCTAATCCATTCGTACGATCCATTCTAATTCATTCGCACGAATTTAACCATTCTAATTCATTCGTACGATCCATTCTAATTCATTCCTACGATCCATTCTAATTCATTCGCACGAATGTATCCATTCTAATTTATTTTCACGATCCATTCTAATTCATTCCTATGATCCATTCTAATTCATTCATACGATCCATTCTAATTCATTCTATCGAATGTAATCATTCTAATTCATTTTTACGATCCATTCTAATTCGTTCATACGATCCATTCTAATTCGTTCGTACGATCCATTCTAATTCGTTCGTACGATCCATTCTAATTCATTCGCACGATCCATTCTAATTCATTTGTACGATCCATCTTAATTCATTCGTACAAATGAATTAGAATGGATCGTATGAATGAATAAGAATGGATCGTACGAATGAATTAGAATGGATACATTTGTGCGAATTAATTAGAATGGATCGTACGAATGAATTAGAATGGATCGTACGAATGAATTAGAATGGTTACATTCGTGCGAATGAATTAGAATGGATCGTACGAATAGATTATAATGGACCGTACGAATGGATTAGAATGGATCGTACGAATGAATTAGAATGGATCGTACAAATGAATTAGAAAGGTTATATTTGTGAGAATGAATTAGAATGGATTGTACGAATGGATTAGAATGGATCGTACGAATCAATTAGAAAGGTTACATTCGTGCGAATGAATTAGAATGGATCGTACGAATGAATTAGAATGGATACATTCGAGCGAATGAATTAGAATGGATCGTACGAATGAATTAGAATGGATCATAGGAATGAATTAGAATGGATCGTGCAAATGAATTAGAATGGAAACATTCGTGCGAATGAATTAGAATGGATCGTAGTAATGAATTAGAATGGATCGTGCGAATGAATTAGAATGGTTACATTCGTGCGAATGAATTAGAATGGATCGTATGAATGGATTAGAATGGATCGTACTAATGGATTAGAATGGATCGTACGAATGAATTAGAATGGATCGTACAAATGAATTAGAAAGGTTACATTTGTGAGAATGAATTAGAATGGATCATACGAATGAATTAGAATGGATCGTACGAATGAATTAGAATGGATCGTACAAATGAATTAGAATGGATCATACGAATGGATTAGAATGTATCATACGAATGAATTAGAATAGATCGTACGAATGTATTAGAATGGATACATTCGTGTGAATGAATTAGAATTGATCGTACGAATGAATTAGAATGGATCGTGCGAATGAATTAGAATGGATCGTACGAATGAATTAGAATGGATCATGCGAATGAATTAGAGTGGATCGTACGTATGAATTAGAATGGATACATTTGTGTGAATGAATTAGAATGGATCGTACGAATGAATTAGAATGGATCATACGAATGAATTAGAATGGATCGTACAAATGAATTAGAATGGATATATTTGTGCGATGAATAAGAATGGAGCATACGAATGAATTAGAATTGAGCGTACGAATGAACTAGAATGGATACATTCGTGCGAATGAATTAGAATGGATCATATAAAAGAATTAGAATGGATCGTGCGAATGAATTAGAAAGGATCGTACAAATGAATTAGAATGGATATATTCGTGCGAATGAATTAGAATGGATCGTACGAATGAATTAGCCTGGATCGTACGAATAATTTAGAATGGATACATTCATGCAAATGAATTAGAATGGATCGTACGAATGAATTAGAATAGATCATACGAATGAATTAGAATGGATCGTACGAATGAATTAGAATGGATCATATGAATGAATTAGAATGGTTAAATTCGTGCGAATGAATTAGAATGGATCGTACGAATGGATTAGAATGGATCGTACGAATAGATTAGAATGGATCGTATGAATGAATTAGAATGGATACATTCATGCGAATTAATTAGAATGGATCGTACGAATGAATTAGAATGGGTCGTGCGAATGAATTAGAATAGATCATACTAATGAATTAGAATGGATCGTACGAATGAATTAGAATGGATACATTTGTGCAAATGAATTAGAATGGATCGAACGAATGAATTAGAATGGATCGTGCGAACGAATTAGAATGGATCATACAATGCATTCTAATTCATTCTAATTCATTCGTACATTCGTACGATCCATTCTAAATCATTCGTACAATCCATTCTAATTCATTCGTACGATCCATTCTAATTCATTCGCACAAATGTATGCATTCTAATTCATTCGTACGATCCATTCTAATTCATTCGTACAATCTATTCTAATTCATTCGCACGATCCATTCTAATTCATTCGTACGATCCATTCTAATCCATTCGTACGAATGTAACCATTCTAATTCATTCGTACGATCCATTCTAATTCATTCCTATGATCCATTCTAATTCATTCGCACGAATATAACCATTCTAATTCATTCGTACGATCCATTCTAATTCATTCCTACGATCCATTCTAATTCATTCTCACAAATGTAACCTTTCTTATTCTTTTGTACGATCCATTCTAATTTATTCGTATGATCCATTCTAATTCATTCGTACGATCCATTCTAATTCATTCGCACGATCCATTCTAATTCATTCGTACGTCCATTCTAATTCATTCGCACGAATGTATCCATTCTAATTCATTCATACGATCCATTCTAATCCATTCGTACGATCCATTCTAATCCATTCGTACGATCTATTCTAATTCATTCGCACAAATGTAACCATTCTAATTCATTCGTACGATCCATTCTAATTCATTCCTACGATCCATTCTAATTCATTCGCACGAATGTATCCATTCTAATTCATTTGCACAATCCATTCTAATTCATTCCTATGATCCATTCTAATTAATTCGTACGATCCATTCTAATTCATTCGCTCGAATGTATCCATTCTAATTCATTCGTACAATCCATTCTATTTCGTTCATACGATCCATTCTAATTCGTTCGTACGATCCATTCTAATTCATTCGTACGATCCATTCTAATCCATTCGTACGATCCATTCTAATTCATTCGTACAAATGAATTAGAATGGATCGTATGAATGAATAAGAATAGATCGTACGAATGAATTAGAATGGATCGTGCTAATGAATTAGAATGAATCGTACGAATGAATTAGAATGGATACATTCGTGCAAATGAATTAGAATGGATCGTACGAATGGATTAGAATGGATCGTACGAATGGATTAGAATGGATCGTACGAATGAATTAGAATGGATGCATTCGTGCGAATGAATTATAATGGATCGTAGGAATGAATTAGAATGGATCGTACGAATGAATTAGAATGGTTACATTCGTGCGAATGAATTAGAATAGATCGTACGAATGAATTAGAATGGATCGTGCGAATGAATTAGAATTGATATACGAATGAATCAGAATGGATCATACGAATGAATTAGAATGGATCATATGAACGAATTAGAATGGATCGTACGAATGGATTAGAATGGATCGTACGAATGGATTAGAATGGATCGTACAAATGAATTAGAATGGATCGTGCGAATGAATTAGAATGGATCGTACGAATGAATTAGAATGGATCATATGAAAGAATTAGAATGGATCGTGCGAATGAATTAGAAAGGATCGTACGAATGAATTAGAATGGATATATTCGTGCGAATGAATTAGATTGCATCGTACGAATGAATTTGAATGGATTGTACGAATGAATTAGAATGGATCGTACGATTGAATTAGAATGGATCATGTGAATGAATTAGAATAGATCGTACGAATGAATTAGAATGGATCGTACGAATAAATTAGAATGTTTCGTGCGAATGAATTAGAATGGATCGTACGAATGAATTAGAATGGATCCACCTAATGAGTTAGAATGGATCATGCGAATGAATTAGAATGGATCGTACGAATGAATTAGAATGGATCGGACGAATGAATTAGAATTGATCGTGCGAATGAATTAGAATGGATCATACGATTGAATTTGAATGGATCGTACGAATAAATTAGAATGGATACATTTGTGCGATGAATAAGAATGGAGCGTACGAATGACTTTGAATGGAGCGTACGAATGAACTAGAATGGATACATTCGTGCGAATGAATTAGAATGGATTGCACGAATGAATTAGAATGGTTACATTCGTGCGAATGAATTAGAATCGATCATACGAATGAATTAAAATGGATCGTGCAAATGAATTAGAATGAATCGTACGAATGAATTAGAATAGATCGTTCGAATAAATTAAAATGGATCATACGAATGAATTAGAATAGATATATTCATGCGAATGAATTAGAATGGATCGTACTAATGTATTAGAATGGATCGTGCGAATGAATTATAATGGATCGTATGAATAAATTAGAATGGATTGTACGAATGAATTAAAATGTATACATTTGTGCGAATTAGAATGGATCGTATGAATATATTAGAATTAGATCGTACGAATGAATTAGAATGGATCGTACGAATGAATTAGAATGAATCATACGAATGCATTAGAATGGATCATACGAATTGATTAGAATGGATCGTACGAATGGATTAGAATGGATCGTACGAATGGATTAGAATGGATCATACAAATGAATTAGAAAGGTTACATTCGGGAGAATGCATTAGAATGGATCGTACGAATGAATTAGAATGGATCATGCGAATGAATTTGAATGGATCGTACGAATGAATAATAATGGATCGTACGAATGAATTAGAATGGATACATTTGAGCGAATGAATTAGAATAGATCGTAGGAATGAATTAGAATGGATCATACGAATGAATTAGAATGGATCGTGCAAATGAATTAGAATAGATTGTACGAATGAATTAGAATGGATACATTCGTGCGAATGAATTAGAATGGATCGGACGAATGAATTAGAATGGATCGTACGATTCATTCTAATTCATTCGTACGATCCATTCTAATGCATTCGTATGATTCATTCTAATTCATTCGCACGATCCATTCTAATTCATTCGTACGATCCATTCTAATCCATTCGTACGATCCATTCTAATTCATTCCTACGATCCATTCTAATTCATTCGCACGAATGTATCCATTCTAATTCATTTGCACGATCCATTCTAATTCATTCCTATGATCCATTCTAATTTATTCGTATGATCCAATCTAATTCATTCGCTCGAATGTATCCATTCTAATTCATTCGTACGATCCATTCTAATTCATTCGTACGATCCATTCTAATTCA
Source organism: Chamaelirium japonicum (assembly GCA_947650365.1). Classification (NCBI taxonomy): domain Eukaryota; kingdom Viridiplantae; phylum Streptophyta; class Magnoliopsida; order Liliales; family Melanthiaceae; genus Chamaelirium; species Chamaelirium japonicum. Next base: position 62,887,846 of record OX393555.1, on the reverse strand, counting down.
TTCTCACGAATGTAACCTTTCTAATTCATTTGTATGATCCATTCTAATTCATTCGTACGATCCATTCTAATCCATTCGTACGATCCATTCTAATTCATTCGTACGATCCATTCTAATTCATTCGCACGAATGTAACCATAGTAATTCATTCGTACGATTCATTCTAATTCATTCGTATGAGCTATTCTAATTCATTCGTACGATCCATTCTAATGCATTCGTACGATTCATTCTAATTCATTCGCATAAATATATCCATTCTAATTCATTCATATGATCCATTCTAATGAATTCGTATGATTCATTATAATTCATTCGTACGATCCATTCTAATTCATTCATACGATCCATTCTAATTCATTCATACGATCCATTCTAATTCATTCGCACGAATGTATCCATTCTAATTCATTCGTACAATCTATTCTAATTCATTCGCACGATCCATTCTAATTAATTCGTATGATGCATTCTAATTCATTCCTACGATCTATTCTAATTCATTCGCTCGAATGTATCCATTCTAATTCATTCGTACAATCCATTCTAATTCATTCGCGCGATCCATTCTAATTCATTCGCACGATCCATTCTAATTCATTCATATGATCCATTCTAATTCATTCGTATGATCCATTCTAACTAATTCGCACAAATGTATCCATTCTAATTCATTCGTACGATCCATTCTAATTCATTCGCACGATCCATTCTAATTCATTCGTACGATCCATTCTAATTCATTCATACGATCCATTCTAATTCATTCGTACGATCCATTCTAATTCATTCCACAAATATATCCATTCTAATTCATTCGTACGATCCATTCTAATTTATTCGCACGATCCATTCTAATTCATTCGTACGATCTATTCTAATTCATTCGCACGATCCATTCTAATTCATTCGTACGATCCATTCTAATTCATTCGCACGAATGTATCCATTCTAATGCATTCGTACGATCCATTCTAATTTATTCATACGATCCGTTCAAATTCATTCGCATGATCCATTCTAATTCATTCGTACGATCCATTCTAATTCATTCTCACGAATGTAAACTTTCTAATTCATTTGTATGATCCATTCTAATTCATTCGTACGATCCATTCTAATCTATTCGTACGATCCATTCTAATCCATTCTTACGATCCATTCTAATTCTTTCTCACAAATGTAACCTTTCTAATTCATTTGTATGATCCATTCTAATTCATTCGTACGATCCATTCTAATCCATTCGTATGATCCATTCTAAACCATTCATACGATCCATTCTAATTCATTCACACGAATGTAACCATTCTAATTCATTCATACGATCCATTCTAATTCATTCGCACAATCTATTCTAATTCATTCGTATGATCCATTCTAATCCATTCGTACAATCCATTCTAATTCATTCGTACGATCCATTCTAATTCATTCTCACAAATGTAACCTTTCTAATTCATTTGTACGATCCATTCTAATCCATTCGTACGATCCATTCTAATCCATTCGTACGATCTATTCTAATTCATTCGCACGAATGTAACCATTCTAATTCATTCGTACGATCCATTCTAATTCATTCCTACGATCCATTCTAATTCACTCGCACGAATGTATCCATTCTAATTCATTTGCACGATCCATTCTAATTCATTCCTATGATCCATTCAAATTCATTCGTACGATCCATTCTAATTCATTCGCTCGAATATATACATTCTAATTTGTTCGTACTATCCATTCTAATTCGTTCATAGGATCCATTCTAATTCGATCGTACGATCCATTCTAATTCGTTCGTACGATTCATTCTAATTCATTTGTACGATCCATTATAATTCATTCGTACGATCCATTCTAATTCATTCTCACAAATGTAACATTTCTAATTCATTTGTACGATCCATTCTAATTCATTCGTACGATCCATTCTAATTCATTCCTATGATCCATCCTAATCCATTCGTACGATCCCTTCTAATTCATTCGCACGAATGTAACCATTCTAATTCATTCGTACGATCCATTCTAATTCATTCCTAAGATCCATTCTAATTCATTCGCACGAATGTATCCATTCTAATTCATTTTCACGATCCATTCTAATTCATTACTATGATCCATTCTAATTCATTCGTACGATCCATTCTAATTCATTCTCCCGAATGTATCCATTCTAATTTATTTTTACGATCCATTCTAATTCGTTCATAAGATCCATTTTAATTCGTTCGTACAATCCATTCTAATTCGTTCGTACGATCCATTCAAATTTATTCGCACGATCCATTCTAATTCATTTGTACGATCCATCTTAATTCATTCGTACAAATCAATTAGAATGGATCGTATGAATGAATAAGATTGGATCGTACGAATGAATTAGAATGGATACATTCGTGCGAATGAATTAGAATGGATCGTAGGAATGAATTAGAATCGATCGTACGAATGAATTAGAATGGTTACATTCGTGCGAATGAATTAGAATGGATCGTACGAATGGATTAGAATGGATCGTACTAATGGATTAGAATGGATCGTACGAATGAATTAGAATGGATCGTACAAATGAATTAGAAAGGTTACATTTATGAGAATGAATTAGAATGCATCGTACGAATGAATTAGAATGGATCGTACGAATGGATTAGAATGGATCGTACGAATGGATTAGAATGGATCGTACGAATGGATTAGAATGGATCATACAAATGAATTAGAAAGGTTATATTCATGAGAATAAATTAGAATGGATCGTACGAATGAATTAGAATGGATCATGCGAATGAATTTGAATGGATCGTACGAATGAATTATAATGGATCGAACGAATAAATTAGAATGGATACATTCGAGCGAATGAATTAGAATAGATCGTAGGAATGAATTAGAATGGATCATACGAATGAATTAGAATGGATTATGCGAATGAATTATAATGGATTGTACGAATGAATTAGAATGGATACATTCGTGCGAATGAAGTAGAATGGATCGGACGAATGAATTAGAATGGATCGTACGATTCATTCTAATTCATTCGTACGATCCATTCTAATGCATTCGTACGATTCATTCTAATTCATTCGCACGATCCATTCTAATTCATTCCTATGATCCATTCTAATTCATTCGTACGATCCATTCTAATTCATTCGCTCGAATGAATTAGAATTGATCGTTCTAATTCATTCCTATGATCCATTCTAATTCATTTGTACGATCCATTTTAATTCATTCGTATGATCCATTCTAATTCATTCGTACAATCCATTCTAATCCATTCGTACGATCTAATTCATTCGTACGATCCATTCTAATTCTTTTGTACAAATGTATCCATTCAAATTCATTCGTACGATCCATTCTAATTCATTCTCACAAATGTAACCATTCTAATTCATTTGTATGATCCACTCTAATTCATTCGTACGATCCATTCAAATTCATTCGCATGATCCATTCTAATTCATTCGTACGATCAATTCTAATTCATTCTCACGAATGTAACCTTTCTAATTCATTTGTATGATCCATTCTAATTCATTCGTATGATCCATTCTAATCCATTCGTACGATCCATTCTAATCCATTCGTACGATCCATTCTAATCCATTCGTATGATCCATTCTAATTCATTCTCACAAATGTAACCTTTCTAATTTATTTGTACGATCCATTCTAATTCATTCGTACGATCCATTCTAATCCATTCGTACGATCCATTCTAATTCATTCGCACGAATGTAACCATTCTAATTCATTCATACGATCCATTCTAATTCATTCCTACGATCTATTCTAATTCATTCGCACAAATGCATCCATTTTAATTCATTTGCACGATCCATTCTAATTCATTCCTATGATCTATTCTAATTCATTCGTACGATCCATTCTAATTCATTCGCTCGAATGTATCCATTTAATTCATTCATACGATCCATTCTAATTCGTTCATACGATCCATTCTAATTTGTTCATACAATCAATTCTAATTCATTTGTACGATCCATTCTAATTCATTCGCACGAGTGTATCCATTCTAATTCATTCGTATGATCCATTCTAATTCATTGGCACGATCCATTCTAATTCATTCGTACGATCCGTTCTAATTCGTTCGTATGATCCATTCTAATTCATTCGCACGATCCATTCTAATTCATTCTCCCGAATGTAATCTTTCTAATTCATTTGTATGATCCATTCTAATTCATTCGTATGATCCATTCTAATCCATTCGTACGATCCATTCTAATTCATTTGCACGATCCATTCTAATTCATTCCTATGATCCATTCTATTTCATTCGTACGATCTATTCTAATTCATTCGCTCGAATGTATCCATTTTAATTCATTCGTACGATCCATTCTAATTCATTCGTACAATCCATTCTAATTCATTCTCACGAATATAACCTTTCTAATTCATTTATATGTATCCATTCTAATTCAATCGTACGATCCATTCTAATTCATTCGCACGAACTATTCTTATTCATTCGTACGATCCATTCTAATTCATTCGCACGATCCATTCTAATTCATTCATACGATCCATTCTAATTCATTCGCACGAATGTATCCATTCTAATTCATTCGTATGATTCATTCTAATTCATTCGCACGATCCATTCTAATTCATTCGTACGATCCATTCTAATTCATTCATCCGATCCATTCTAATTCATTCGCACGAATGTATCCATTCTAATTCATTCGTACAATCCATTCTAATTCATTCGCACGATCCATTCTAATTCATTCGTATGATCCATTCTAATTCATTCCTATGATCTATTCTAATTCATTCGCTCGAATGTATCCATTCTAATTCATTCGTTCGATCCATTCTAATTCATTCGTACGATCCATTCAAATTCATTCGCATGATCCATTCTAATTCATTCGTACGATCCATTCTAATTCTTTCTCATGAATGTAACCTTTCTAATTCATTTGTATGATCTATTATAATCCATTCGTACGATCCATTCTAATCCATTCGTACGATCCATTCTAATCCATTTGTACGATCCATTCAAATCCATTCGCACGATCCATTCTAATCCATTCGTACGATCCATTCTAATTCATTCGTACGATCCATTCTAATTCATTCTCACAAATGTAACCTTTCTAATTCATTTGTATGATCCATTCTAATTCATTCGTACGATCCATTCTAATCCATTCGTACGATCCATTCTAATCTATTCGTACGATCCATTCTAATTCATTCGCACGAATGTAACCATTCTACTTCATTCGTACGATCCATTCTAATTCATTCCTACGATCTATTCTATTTCATTCGCTCGAATGTATCCATTCTAATTCATTCGTTTGATCCATTCTAATTCATTTGTACGATCCATTCAAATGCATTCGCATGATCCATTCTAATTCATTCGTATGATCCATTCTAATTCATTCTCACGAATGTAACCTTTCTAATTCATTCGTACGATCCATTCTAATTCATTCGTACGATCCATTCTAATTTATTTGCACGAATATACGATCCATTCTAATTCATTCGCACGAATGTAACCATTCTAATTCATTCGTACGATCCATTCTAATTCATTCCTACGATCCATTCTAATTCATTCGTATGATCCATTCTAATTCATTCGCACGATCTATTCTAATTCATTCGTACGATCCATTCTAATTCATTCGTACGATCCATTCTAATTCATTCGCACGATCCATTCTAATTCGTTCGTACGATCCATTCTAATTCATTCGTACGATCCATTCTAATTCATTCGCACAATCCATTCTTATTCATTTGTACGATCCATTCTTATTCATTCCTATGATCCATTCTAATTCATTCGCACGAATGTATCCATTCGTTCGTACGATCCATTCTAATTCATTCGCACAAATGTATCCATTTTAATTCATTCGTACGATCCATTCTAATTTATTCATACGATCCATTCTAATTCATTCGCACGATCCATTCTAATTCATTCGTACGATCCATTCTAATTCATTCGCATGAATATATCTATTCTAATTCATTCGTATGATCCATTCTAATTTATTCGCACGATCTATTCTAATTCATTCGTACAATCCATTCTAATTCATTCGTACGATCCATTCTAATTCATTCGCACGAATGTATCATACGAATGAATTAGAATGGATCATGCGAATGAATTAAAATGGATCGTACAAATGAATTAGAATGGATCATGCGAATGAATTAGAATGAATCGTACAAACGAATTAGAATGGATCGTACGAACGAATTTGAATGGATCGTATGAACGAATTAGAATGGATCGTACGAATGAATTAGAATGGATACATTCGAGCGAATGAATTAGAATGGATCGTACGAATGAATTAGAATGGATCATAGAAATGAATTAGAATAGATCGTGCAAATGAATTAGAATGGATACATTCGTGCGAATGAATTAGAATGGATCGTAGGAATGAATTAGAATGGATCGTACGAATGAATTAGAATGGTTACATTCGTGCGAATGAATTAGAATGGATCGTACGAATGGATTAGAATGGATCGTACGAATGGATTAGAATGGATCGTACAAATGAATTAGAAAGGTTACATTTGTGAGAATGAATTAGAATGGATCGTACGAATGGATTAGAATGGATCGTACGTATGAATTAGAAAGGATCATGCAAATGAGTTAGAAAGGTTACATTCGAGAGAATGAATTAGAATGGATCGTACGAATGAATTAGAATGGATCGTGCGAATGAATTAGAATGGATTATAGGAATGAATTAGAATGGATCATATGAATGAATTAGAATAGTTACATTCGTGCGAATGAATTAGAATGGATCGTACGAATAAATTAGAATGGATCGTTCGAATGAATTAGAAAGGATACATTCATGCAAAGGAATTAGAACGGATCGTACGAATGAATTAGAATGGATCATACGAATGAATTAGAATAGATCGTACGAATGGATTAGAATGGATCATACGAATGGATTAGAACGCATTGTACGAATGAATTAGAATAGATACATTTGTACGAATGAATTAGAATGGATAGTACGAATGAATTAGAATGGATATATTTGAACGAATAAATTAGAATGGATCATACGAATGAATTAGAATGGATCATACGAATGAATTAGAATAGATCGTGCGAATGAATTAGAATCGATCGTATGATCGTACGATCCATTCTAATTCGTCATACGATCCATTCTAATACATTCGTACGATCCATTCTAATTCGTTCGTACGATCTATTCTAATTCGTTCGTATAATCCATTCTAATTCATTCGCATGATCCATTCTAATTCATTCGTATGATCCATTCTAATTCATTCCTACGATCTATTCTAATTCATTCGCTCGAATGTATCAATTCTAATTCATTCGTTCGATCCATTCTAATTCATTCGTACGATCCATTCAAATTCATTCGCATGATCCATTCTAATTCATTCGTACGATCCATTCTAATTCATTCTCACGAATGTAACCTTTCTAATTTATTTGTATGATCCATTCTAATTCATTCGTACGATACATTTGTGCGAATGAATTAGAATGGATCATACGATTGAATTTGAATGGATCGTACGAATAAATTAGAATTTATACGTTTGTGCGATGAATAAGAATGGAGCGTACGAATGAATTAGAATGGAGCATACGAATGAACTAGAATGGATACATTCGTGCGAATGAATTAGAATGGATCATATGAAAGAATTAGAATGGATCGGGCAAATGAATTAGAAAGGATCGTACGAATGAATTAGAATGGATATATTCGTGCGAATGAATTAGAATGGATCGTTGGAATGAATTAGACTGGATCGTACAAAAAAATTAGAATGGATACATTCCTGCAAATGAATTAGAATGGATCGTACGAATGAATTAGAATGGATCATACGAATGAATTAGAATGGATCGTACGAATGGATTAGAATGGATCGTACGAATGGATTAGAACGCATTGTACGAATGAATTAGAATAGATACATTTGTGCGAATGAATTAGATTGCATCGTATGAATGAATTTGAATGGATCGGACGAATGAATTAGAATGGATCGTACGAATGAATTAATATGTATCATGCGAATGAATTAGAATAGATCGTACGAATGAATTAGAATGAATCGTACAAATGAATTAGAATGAATCGTACGATCCATTCTAATTCATTCGTCTGATCCATTCTAATTCATTCGCACGAATATATCCATTCTAATTCATTCGTACGATCCTTTCTAATTCATTCGCACGATCCATTCTAATTCATTTGTACGAATGTATCCATTCTAATACATTCGCACGATCCATTCTAATTCATTCGTATGATCCATTCTAATTCATTCGCACGAATGTAACCATTCTAATTCATTCGTAAAATCCGTTCTAATTCATTGGTACGATCCATTCTAATTCATTCCTACGATCTATTCTAATTCATTCGCTCAAATATATCCATTCTAATTCATTCGTTCGATTCATTCTAATTCATTCGTACGATCCATTCTAATTCATTTGCACGATCCATTCTAATTCATTCCTATGATCCATTCCAATTCATTCGTACGATCCATTCTAATTTATTCGCTCGAATGTATCCATTCTAATTCATTCGTATGATCCATTCTAATTCATTCGTACGATCCATTCTAATTCATTCTCATGAATGTAACCTTTCTAATTCATTTGAATGTATCCATTCTAATTCATTCGTCCGATCCATTCTAATCCATTTGTACGATCCATTCTAATTCATTCGCATGAATGTAACCATTCTATTTCATTCGTACGATCCATTCAAATTCATTCGTACGATCCATTCTAATTTATTCGCACGAATGTATCCATTCTAATTCATTTGAACGATCCAATCTAATTCATTCATATGATCCATTCTAATTCATTCGCACGATCCAGTCTAATTGATTCGCACGATCCATTCTAATTCATTCGCACGAATGTATCCATTCTAATTCATTCGTACGATCCATTCTAATTCATTAATATGATCCATTCTAATTCATTCGTATGATCCATTCTAATTAATATGCAGAAAGATATCCATTCTAATTCATTCGTACGATCCATTGTAATTCATTCATACGATTCATTCTAATTCATTCGTACGATCCATTCTAATTCATTCGCACGATCCGTTCTAATTCATTCGTGCGATCCATTCAAATTCATTCGCACGAATGTAACCATTCTAATTCATTCGTACGATCCATTCTAATTCATTCCTATGATCCATTCTAATTCATTCGCACGAATGTATCCATTCTAATTCATTTGCATGATCCATTCTAATCCATTCCTATGATCCATTCTAATTCATTCATATGATCCATTCTAATTCATTCGTACGATCCATTCTAATTCATTCGCACGATCCATTCTAATTTATTCGTACGATCCATTTTAATTCATTCGTATAATCTATTCTAATTCATTCGCATGATCCATTCTAATTCATTCGTACGATCCATTCTAATTCATTCGTACAATCCATTCAAATTCATTCGTACGATGCAATCAATTCATTCGCACAAATGTATCTATTCTAATTCATTCGTACAATGCGTTCTAATCCATTCGTATGATTCATTCTAATCTATTCATACGATCCATTCTAGTTCATTCGCACGAATGTAACCATTCTATTTCATTCATATGATCTATTCTAATTCATTCCTACGATCCAATCTAATTCATTCGTACGATCCATTCTAATTCATTCGCACGAATGTATCCATTCTAAGGAATGAATTAGAATGCATACATTCGTGCGAATGATTTAGAATGGATCGGACGAATGAATTAGAATGGATCGTACGAATAAATTAGAATAGATCATATGAATGAATTAGAATGGTTACATTCGTGCGAATGAATTCGAATGGATCGTACGAATGGATTAGAATGGATCGTACAAATGGATTATCACGCATTGTACGAATGAATTAGAATAGATACATTTGTGCGAATGAATTAGATTGCATCATACGAATGAATTAGAATGGATCGTACGAATGAATTAGAATGGATCATGCGAATGAATTAGATTGCATCGTACGAATGAATTTGAATGGATTGTACGAATTAATTAGAATGGATCGTACGAATGAATTAGAATGGATCAAGCGAATGAATTAGAATAGATCGTACGAATGAATAAGAATGGATTGTGCGAACGAATTAGAATGGACCGTATGAACGAATTAGAATGGATCGTACGAATGAATTAGAATGGATACATTCGAGCGTATGAATTGGAATGGATCGTACGAATGAATTAGAATGGACCACAGGAATGAATTAGAATGGATACATTCGTGCGAATAAATTAGAATGGATCGTAGGAATGAATTAGAATGGATCGTACGAATAAATTAGAACGGTTACATTCGTGCGAATGAATTAGAATGGATCGTACGAATGGATTATAATGGATCGTACGAATGGATTAGAATGGATCGTACGAATGAATTAGAATGGATCGTACAAATGAATTAGAAAGGTTATATTTGTGAGAATGAATTAGAATAGATCGTACGAATGGATTAGAATGGATCGTACGAATGGATTAGAATGGATTGTATGAATGAATTAGAATGGATCATACAAATGAATTAGAAAGGTTACATTCGTGAGAATGAATTAGAATGGATCGTACGAATGAATTAGAATGGATTATGTGAATGAATTTGAATGGATCGTATGAATGAATTAGAATGGATCGAACAAATGAATTAGAATGGATACATTCGAGCGAATGAATTAGAATAGATCGTAGGAATGAATTAGAATGGATCATACGAATGAATTAGAATGGATCGTGCGAATGAATTAGAATGGATTGTACGAATGAATTAGAATAAATACTTTCGTGCGAATGAATTAGAATGGATCGGACGAATGAATTAGAATGGATCGTTCGAATGAATTAGAATGGATCGTGCGAATGAATTAGAATGAATCGTACGAATGCATTAGAATGGATGCATTCGTGCGAATGAATTAAAATGGATCGTACGAATGAATTAGAATGGATCATGTGAATGAATTAGAATGGATCGTACAAATGAATTAAAATGGATCGTGCGAATGAATTAGAATGGATCGTACAAATGAATTAGAATGGATATATACAAATGAATTACAAAGGTTACATTCGTGAGAATGAATTAGAATGAATCGTACGAATGAATTAGAATGGATCGTACGAATGAATTAGAATGGATCGTACGAATGAATTAGAATGGATCATAGGAATGAATTAAAATGGATCATGCAAATGAATTAGAATGGATCGTACGAATGGATCGTACGAATGGATTAGAATGGATCATACGAATGAATTAGAATGGATCATACAAATGAATTAAAAAGGTTACATTCGTGAGAATAAATTAGAATGGATCGTGCGAATGAATTAGAATGGATCGTGCGAATAAATTAGAATGGATCGTACGAACGAATTAGAATGGATCATACGAATGAATTAGAATGGATCGTGCGAATGAATTAGAATGGATCGTACGAATGAATTAGAATGGATACATTCGTGCGAATGATTTAGATTGGATCGTACAAATGAATTAGAATTGAACGTACGAACGAATTTGAATGGATCGTATGAACGAATTAGAATGGATCGTACGAATGAATTAAAATGGATACATTCGAGCGAATGAATTAGAATGGATCGTACGAATGAATTAGAATGGATCATAGGAATGAATTAGAATGGATCGTGTAAATGAATTAGAATGGATACATTCGTGCGAATGAATTAGAATGGATCGTAGGAATGAATTAGAATGGATCGTACGAATGAATTAGAATGGTTACATACGTGTGAATGAATTAGAATGGATCGTACGAATGGATTTAAATGGATCGTACGAATGGATTAGAATGGATCGTACGAATGAATTAGAATGGATCGTACAAATGAATTAGAAAGGTTACATTTGTGAGAATGAATTAGAATGGATCGTACAAATGAATTAGAATGGATCTCACGAATGGATTAGAATGGATCGTACGAATGGATTAAAATGGATCGTACGAATGGATTAGAATGGATCGTACGAATGAATTAGAATGGATCATATAAATGAATTAGAAAGGTTACATTCGTGAGAATGAATTAGAATGGATCGTATGAATGAATTAGAATGGATCATGCGAATGAATTTGAATGGATCGTACGAATGAATTAGAATGGATCGAACGAATGAATTAGAATGGATACATTCGAGCGAATGAATTAGAATAGATCGTAGGAATAAATTAGAATAGATCATACGAATGAATTAGAATAATTCATTTGTACGATCCATTCTAATGCATTCGTACGATTCATTCTAATTCATTCGCACGATCCATTCTAATTCAATCGTATCATCAATTCTAATTTATTTGCACGAATATACGATCCATTCTAATTTATTCGCAAGAATGTATCCATTCTAATTCATTCATACAATCCATTCTAATTTATTCGTACAAATGTATCCATTCTAATTCATTCGTACGATCCATTCTAATTCATTCGTACGATTCATTCTAATTCATTCGTACGATCCATTCTAATTCATTCGTACGATCCATTCTAATTCAATCGCACGAATGTATCCATTCTAATTCATTCGTACAATCTATTCTAATTCATTCGCACGATCCATTCTAATTCATTCGTAAGATCCATTCTAATTCATTCCTACGATCTATTCTAATTCATTCGCTCGAATGTATCCATTCTAATTCATTCGTTCGATCCATTCTAATTTATTCGTACGATCCATTCAAATTCATTCGCATGATCCATTCTAATTCATTCGTACGATCCATTCTAATTCATTCTCACGAATGTAACCTTTCTAATTCATTTGTATGATCCATTCTAATTCATTCGTACGATCCATTCTAATCCATTCGTACGATCCATTATAATTCATTCATACAATCCATTCAGATTCATTCGCACAAATGTATCCACTCAAATTCATTCGTCCGATCCATTCTAATTAATTCGCACGATCCATTGTAATTCAGTCGTATGAATGTATCCATTTTAATTCATTCGTACGATCCATTCTAATTCGTTCGATCCATTCTAATCCATTCGTGCGATCCATTCTAATCCATTCGTACGATCCATTCTAATTCATTCGCATGAATCTAACCATTCTAATTTATTCGTACGATCCATTCTAATTCATTCCTACGATCCATTCTAATTCATTCGCACGAATGTATCCATTCTAATTCATTTGCACGATCCATTCTAATTCATTCCTACGATCCATTCTAATTCATTCGTACGATCCATTCTAATTCATTCGCTCGAATGTATCCATTCTAATTCATTCGTACGATCCATTCTAATTCGTTCATACGATCCATTCTAATCCATTCGTACGATCCATTCTAATTCATTCATACAATGCATTCTAATCCATTCGTACGATCCATTTTAATTCATTCATATGATCCATTCTAATTCATTTGTACGATCCATTATAATTCATTCGCTTGAATGTATCCATTCTAATTCATTCGTACGATCCATTCTAATTCATTCATATGATCCATTCTAACTCATTCGGTGGATCCATTCTAATTCATTCGTACGATCCATTCTAATCCATTCGTACGATCTATTCTAATTCATTCACATGAATGTAACCATTCTAATTAATTCATATGATCCATTATAATTCATTCGTACGATCCATTCTTATTCATTCGTATGATCCATTCTAATTCATTTGTACGATCCATTCTAATTCATTTGCATGAATGTATCGATCCATTCTAATTCATTCGTATGATCCATTCTAATTCATACGCACGATCCATTCTAATTCCTTCGCACACGTACGATGCAATCTAATTCATTCTAATTCATTCACACGAATGTTCCTAATTCATTCGCACGATCCATTCTAATTCATTCGTACGATCCATTCTAATTCATTCGCACGATCCATTCTTATTCATTCATACGATCCATTCTAATTCTTTCGCACAATCCATTCTAATTCATTCGTACGATCCATTCTAATTCATTCGTATGATCTATTCTAACTCATTCGGTGGATCCATTCTAATTCATTCGTACGATCTATTCTAATTCATTCGTATAATTCATTCTAATTCATTCGCACGATCCATTCTAATTCATTCGTATGATCCATTCTAATTCATTCCTACGATCTATTCTAATTCTTTCGATCGAATGTATCCATTCTAATTCATTCTTACAATCCATTCTAATTCATTCGCACGATCCATTCTAATTCATTCGTATGATCCGTTCTAATTCATTCCTACGATCTATTCTAATTCATTCGCTCGAATGTATCCTTTCTAATTCATTCGTACAATCCATTGTAATTCATTCGTACGATCCATTCTAATTCATTTGCACAAATGTATCCATTCTAATTCATTCGTATGATCCATTCTAATTCGTTCGTACGATCCATTCTAATTCATTCGTACGATCCATTCTAATTAATTCGCACAAATGTATCCATTCTAATTCATTCATACGATCCATTCTAATTCATTCGCTCGAAAGTATCCATTCTAATTCATTCGTATAATCCATTCTAATTCATTCGTACGATCCATTCTTATTCATTCATACGATCCATTCTAATTCATTCGCACAAATGTAACCTTTCTAATTCATTTGTACGATCCATTCTAATTCATTCGCACGATCCATTCTAATTCATTCGCACGAACCATTCTAATTCATTCGTACGATCCATTCTAATCCATTCGTACGATCCATTCTAATTCATTCGTACGATCCATTCTAATTCATTCTCACAAATTTAACCTTTCTAATTCATTTGTACGATCCATTCTAATTCATTCGTACGATCCATTCTAATCCATTCGTACGGTCCATTCTAATCCATTCGTACGATCCATTCTAATTCATTCGCACGAATGTAACCATTCAATTTCGTTCGTACGATCCATTCTAATTCATTCGTACGATCCATTCTAATCCATTTGTACGATCTATTCTAATTCATTCGCACAAATGTCTCCATTCTAATTCATTCGCACAAATGTATCCATTCTAATTCATTCGCATGATCCATTCTAATTCATTCGCACGATCCATTCTAATTCATTTGTACAATCCATTCTAATTCATTCGCACGAATGTATCCATTCTAATTTATTCGTATGATCCATTGTAATTCATTCTCACGAATGTATCATACGAATGAATTAGAATGGATCATACGAACGAATTTGAATGGATCGTGCGAATGAAAAGAAAGCATCGTACGAATGAATTAGAATGGATCGTACGAATGGATTAGAATGGATCATAGGAATGAATTAGAATGGATCGTGCAAATGAATTAGAATGGACACATTCATGCGAATGAATTAGAATGGATCGAACGAATGAATTAGAATGGATCGTACGAATGGTTTAGAATGGATACATTTGTGAGAATGAATTAGAATGGATCGTACGAATGTATCCATTCTAATTCATTCGTACGATCCATTCTAATCCATTCGTATGATCCATTCTAATCCATTCGTACGATCCATTCTAATCCATTCGTATGATCCATTCTAATTCATTCGTATGATCCATTCTAACTCATTCGGTGGACCCATTCTAATTCATTCGTACGATCCATTCTAATTCATTCGCACGATCCATTCTAATTTATTCGTACGATCCATTCTAATTCATTCGCACGATCCATTCTAATTCATTCTCACGAATGTAACCTTTCTAATTCATTTGTATGATCCATTCAAATTCATTCGTACGATCCATTCTAATCCATTCGTACGATCCATTCTAATCCATTCGTACGATCCATTCTAATTCATTCGTATGAATGTATCCATTCTAATTTATTCGTACGATCCAGTCTAATTCATTCATACGATCCATTCTAATTCATTCGCACGAATGTATCCATTCTAATTCATTCGTACGATCCGTTCTAATTCATTCGCATGATCCATTCTAACTCATTCGTTGGATCCATTCTAATTCTTTCGTACGATCCATTCTAATTCATTCGCACGATCCATTCTAATTTATTCGTACGATCCATTCTAATTCATTCGTACGATCCATTCTAATTCATTCGTATGATCAATTCTAATTCATTCGCACGATCCATTCTAATTCATTCATACGATCCATTCTAATTCATTCGCACGATCCATTCTAATTCATTCGTCCGATCCATTCTAATTCATTTGCACGAATGTATCCATTCTAATTCATTCGTACAATCCATTCTAATTCATTCGCACGATCCATTCTAATTCATTTGTATGATCCATTCTAATTCATTCCTACGATCTATTCTAATTCATTTGCTCGAATGTATCCATTCTAATTCATTTGCACGATCCATTCTAATTCATTACTATGATCCATTCTAATTTATTCGTTCGAGCGAATGAATTAGAATAGATTGTAAGAATTAATTAGAATGGATCTTGCGAATGAATTAGAATAGATCGTACGAATGAATTAGAATGGATCGTACGAATAAATTAGAATGGATCGTACGAATGAATTAGAATGGATCCACCGAATGAATTAGAATGAATCGTACGAATGAATTAGAATGGATCGTACAAATGAATTAGAATGGATACATTCTACGAGCGAATGAATTAGAATGGATCGTATGAACGATTTAGAATGGATCGTATGAATTAGAATGGATACATTTCTGCGAATGAGTTAGAATGGATCGTACGAATGGATTAGAATGGATCATACGAATGGATTAGAATGGATCGTACGAATGGATTAGAATGGATTGCACGAATGTATCCATTCTAATCCATTCGTACGAATGGATTAGAATGGATCGTACGAATGAATTAGAATGGATCGTGCGAATGAATTAGAATGGATCGTAAGAATAAATTAGAATGGATCGTACTAATGAATTAAAAAGAATACATTTGTGCGAATGAATTAGAATGGATCATACGATTGAATTAGAATGGATCGTACGAATGAATTAGAATGGATCATGGGAATGAATTTGAATGGATCGTACGAATGAATTAGAATGGATCGAACGACTAAATTAGAATGGATACATTCGAACGAATGAATTAGAATAGATCGTAGGAATGAATTAGAATGGATCATACGAAAGAATTAGAATGGATCGTGCGAATGAATTAAAATGGATTGTACGAATGAATTAGAATGGATACATTCGTGCGAATGAATTAGAATGGATCGAACGAATGAATTAGAATGGATCATACGAATGCATTAGAATGGATCATGCGAATGAATTTGAATGGATTGTACGAATGAATTAGAATGGATCGAAAGAAATGAATTAGAATGGATACATTCGAGCGAATGAATTAGAATAGATCGTAGGAATGAATTAGAATGGATCATACGAATGAATTAGAATGGATCGTACGAATGAATTAGAATGGATACATTCATGCAAATGAATTAGAATGGATCGTACGAATGGATTAGAATGGATACATTCGAGCGAATGAATTAGAATGGATCGTGCGAATAAATTAGAATGGATTGTACGAATGAATTAGATTGGTTACATTCGTGAGAATGAATTAGAATGGATCGTACGAATGAATTAGAATGGATCATACGAATGAATTAGAATGGATCGTGCGAATGAATTAGAATGGATACATTCGTGCGAATGAATTAGAATGGATCGTAGGAATGAATTAGAATAGATCATGCAAATGAATTAGAATGGATACATTCGTGCGAATGAATTAGAATGGATCATAGGAATGAATTCGAATGGATCGTACGAATGAATTAGAATGGTTACATTCGTGCGAATGAATTAGAATGGATCGTATGAATGGATTAGAATGGATCGTATGAATGGATTAGAATGGATTGTACGAATGAATTAGAATGGATCGTACAAATGAATTAGAAAGGTTACATTTGTGAGAATGAATTAAAATGGATCGTATGAATGAATTAGAATGGATTGTATGAATGGATTAGATTGGATCGTACGAATGGATTAGAATGGATCGTATGAATGGATTATAATGGATCGTACGAATGAATTAGAATGGATCGTACAAATGAATTAGAAAGGTTACATTCGTGAGAATGAATTAGAATGGATCGTACGAATGAATTAGAATGGATCATGCGAATGAATTTGAATGGATCGTACGAATGAATTAGAATGGATCGAACGAAAGAATTAGAATGGATACATTCGAGCGAATGAATTAGAATAGATCGTAGGAATGAATTAGAATGGATCATACGAATGAATTAGAATGGATCGTGCGAATGAATTAATATTAGAATGGATCGTACGAATGAATTAGAATGGATATATTCGTGGGAATGAATTAGAATGGATCGGACGAATGAATTAGAATGGATTGTACGAATGAATTAGAATGTATCGTACGAATGAATTAGAATGGATCATACGAATGAATTAGAATGGATCGTACGAATGAATTAGAATGGATCATAGAAATGAATTAGAATGGATCGTGCAAATTCATTCGCATGATCCATTCGTACGATCCATTCTAATCCATTCGTACGAATGAATTAGAATGGATCGAGCGAATGAATTAGAATAGATCGTAGGAATGAATTAGAATGGATCATACGAATGAATTAGAATGGATCGAGCGAATGAATTAGAATGGATTGAACGAATGAATTAGAATGGATACATTCGTACGAATCAATTAGAATGGATCGTACGAATGAATTAGAATGGATCATGCGAATGAATTTGAATGGATTGTACGAATGAATTAGAATGGATCGAACGAATGAATTAGAATGGATCATGCGATTGAATTAGAATAGATCGTAGGAATTAATTAGAATGGATCATACGATGAATTAGAATGGATCGTGCGAATGAATTAGAATGGATCGTACGAATGAATTAAAATGGATCGTACAAATGAATTAGAATGGATCGTGCGAATGAATTAGAATGGATACATTCGAGCGAGTGAATTAGAATGGATCGTACGAATGAATTAGAATGGATCATAGGAATGAATTAGAATGGATCGTGCAAATGAATTAGAATGGATACATTCGTGCGAATGAATTAGAATGGATCATAGGAATGAATTAGAATGGATCCTATGAATGTATTAGAATGGTTACATTTGTGCGAATGAATTGGAACGGATCGTACGAATGGATTAGAATGGATCGTACGAATGAATTATAATGGATCGTACAAATGAATTAAAAAGGTTACATTTGTGAGAATGATTTAGAATGGATCGTACGAATGAATTAGAATGGTTACATTCGTGCGAATGAATTAGAATGGATCGTACGAATGAATTAGAATGGATCATGCGAATGAATTTGAATGGATCGTACGAATGAATTGGAATAGATCGAACGAATGAATTAGAATGGATACATTCGAGTGAATGAATTAGAATAGATCGTAGGAATGAATTAGAATGGATCATACGAATGAATTAGAATGGATCGTACGAACGAATTAGAATGGATCGTACAAACGAATTAGAATGGATCGCATGAACGAATTAGAATGGATCGTACGAACGAATTAGAACGGATACATTTGAGCGAATGAATTAGAATGGATCGTACGAATGAATTAGAATGGATCATAGGAATGAATTAGAATGGATCGTGCAAATGAATTAAATGGATACATTCATGCGAATGAATTAGAATGGATCGGACGAATGAATTAGAATGGATCGTACGATTCATTCTAATTCATTCGTACGATCCATTCTAATGCATTCGTACGATTCATTCTAATTCATTCGTACGATCCATTCTAATTCATTCGCACGATCCATTCTAATTCATTCGCACGATCCATTCTAATTCATTCGCTCGAATGTGTCCATTCTAATTCATTCATATGATCCATTCTAATTTGTTCCTATGATCCATTCTAATTCGTTCGTACGATCCATTCTAATTCGTTCGTACGATCCATTCTAATTCATTCCTATGATCCATTCTAATTTATTTGCACGAATATACGATCCATTCTAATTCATTCGCACAAATGTATCCATTCTAATTCATTCGTACGATCCATTCTAATTCATTCGTATGATCTATTCTAATTCATTCGCACAAATGTATCCATTCTAATTCATTCGTTCGATCCATTCTAATTCATTCGCATAAATATATATATTCTAATTCATTCGTACGATCCATTCTAATTCATTCGCACGATCCATTCAAATTCATTCGCACGATCCATTCTAATTCATTCGCTCGAATGTGTCCATTCTAATTCATTCATATGATCCATTCTAATTTGTTCCTATGATCCATTCTAATTCGTTCGTACGATCCATTCTAATTCGTTCGTACGATCCATTCTAATTCATTCCTATGATCCATTCTAATTTATTTGCACGAATATACGATCCATTCTAATTCATTCGCACAAATGTATCCATTCTAATTCATTCGTACGATCCATTCTAATTCATTTGTATGATCTATTCTAATTCATTCGCACAAATGTATCCATTCTAATTCATTCGTTCGATCCATTCTAATTCATTCGCATAAATAAATCTATTCTAATTCATTCGTACGATCCATTCTAATTCATTCGCACGATCCATTCTAATTCATTCGCACAAATGTATCCATTCTAATTCATTCGTACAATCCATTCTAATTCATTCGCACGATCCATTCTAATTCATTTGTACGATCCATTCTAATTCATTCGCACGAATGTATCCATTCTAATTTATTCGTATGATCCATTCTAATTCATTTGCACGAATGTAACCATTCTAATTCATTCGTACGATCCATTCGTACGATCCATTCGAATTCATTCGCAAGAATGTATCCATTCTAATTCATTCGCACGATCAATTCTAATTCATTCGTACGATCCGTTGTAATTTATTCATACAATCCATTCTAATTCATTCGTACAATCCATTCTAATTTATTCATACAAATGTATCCATTCTAATTCATTCGTACGATCCATTCTAATTCATTCGTACGATTCATTCTAATTCATTCGCACGATCCATTCTAATTCATTCATACGATCCATTCTAATGCATTCGCTCAAATATATCCATTCTAATTCCTTCGTACGATCCATTCTAATTCATTCGCACGATCCATTCTAATTCATTCGTACGATCCATTCTAATTCATTCATATGATCAATTCTATTTCATTTGCACAATCCATTCTAATTCAGTCATATGAACGTATCATACGAATGAATTAGAACGGATCATAGGAATGAATTAGAATGGATCGTGCAAATGAATTAGAATGGATACATTCGTGCGAATGAATTAGAATGGATCGTAGGAATGAATTTAGAATGGATCGTACGAATGAATTAGAATGGTTACAATCGTGCGAATGAATTAGAATGGATCGTGCGAATGAATTAGAATGGATCGTACGAATGAATTAGAGTGGATCGTACGAATGAATTAGAATGGATACCATTGTGCATATGAATTAGAATGGATCGTGCGAATGAATTAGAATGGATCATAGGAATGAATTAGAATGGATCGTACGAATGAATTAGAATGGTTACATTCGTGCGAATAAATTAGAATGGATCGTACAATTGGATTAGAATGGATCGTACGAATGGATTAGAATGGATCGTACGAATGAATTAGAATGGATCGTACAAAAGAATTAGAAAGGTTACATTTGTGAGAATGTATTAGAGTTGATCATACGAATGAATTAGAATGGATCATACAAATGATTTAGAAAGGTTACATTCGTGAGAATGAATTAGAATGGATCATATGAACGAATTAGAACGGATCGTACGAATGAATTAGAATGGATCATGGGAATGAATTAGAATGGATCGTGCAAATGAATTAGAATGGATACATTTGTACGAATGAATTAGAATGGATCGTAGGAATGAATTAGAATGGATCGTACGAATTAATTAGAATGGTTACATTAGTGCGAATGAATTAAAATGGATCGTACGAATGGATTAGAATGGATCGTACGAATGTATTAGAATGGATTGTACGAATGAATTAGAATGGATCATACAAATGAATTAGAAAGGTTACATTTGTGAGAATGAATTAGAATGGATCGTACGAATAAATTAGAATAGCTCATACGAATGAATTAGAATGAATCGTACAAATGAATTAGAATGGTTACATTCGTGCGAATGAATTAGAATAGATCATACGAATGAATTAGAATGGATCGTACGAATGAATTAGAATGGATACATTCGAGCGAATGAATTAGAATGGATCGTACGAATGAATTAGAATGGATCATAGGAATGAATTAGAATAGATCATGCAAATGAATTAGAATGGATACATTCGTGCGAATGAATTATATTGGATGGTAGGAATGAATTAGAATGGATCGTACGAATGAATTAGAATGGATCGTACGAATGAATTAGAATGGATACATTCGAGCGAATGAATTAGAATGGATCATATGAATGAATTAGAATGGATCATAGGAATGAATTAGAATGGATCGTGCAAATGAATTAGAATGGATACATTCATGCGAATGAATTAGAATGGATCATAGGAATGAATTAGAATGGATCGTACGAATGAATTAGAATGGATCGTACGAATGGATTAGAATGGATCGTACGAATGAATTAGAATGGATCATACAAATGAATTAGAAAGGTTATATTCGTGAGAATGAATTAGAATGGATCGTGCGAATGAATTAGAATCGATCGTACGAATGAATTAGAATGGATCGTACGAATGAATTAGATCGTACGATTGAATTAGAATGGATCATACAAATTAATTAGAATGGATCGTACGAATGAATTAGAATGGATCATGCAAATGAATTAGAAAGGTTACATTCGAGAGAATGAATTAAAATGGATCGTACGAATGAATTAGAATGGATCATGCGAATGAATTTGAATGGATCGTACGAATGAATTAGAATGGATCGATCGAATGAATTAGAATGGAATGGATCGTATGAATGAATTAGAATGGATATATTCGAGCGAATGAATTAGAATAGATTGTAGGAATGAATTAGAATGGATCATACGAATGAATTAGAATGGATCATGCGAATTAATTAGAATGGATTGTACGAATGAATTATAATGAATACATTCGTGCGAATGAATTAGAATGGATCGGACGAATGAATTAGAATGGATCATACGATTCATTCTAATTCATTCGTACGATTCATTCTAATTCATTCGCACGATCCATTCTAATTCATTCGTACGATCCATTCTTATTCATTCATACGATCCATTCTAATTCATTCGCACAATCCATTCAAATTCATTCGTACGATCCACTCCTTTTCATTCATACGATCCATTCTAATTCATTCGCACAATCCATTCTAATTCATTCGTACGATCTATTATAATTTATTCGTATGATCCATTCTAACTCATTCGGATCCATTCGTACGATCCATTCTAATCCTTTCGTACGATCCATTCTAATTCATTCTCACAAATGTAACCATTCTAATTCATTCGTACGATCCATTCTAATCCATTCGTACGATCCATTCTAATCCATTCGTACGATCCATTCTAATTCATTCGCACGAATGTAACCATTCTAATTCATTCGTACGATCCATTCTAATTCATTCATACAATCCATTCTAATTCATTCGCACGAATGTATCTATTCTAATTAATTCGTACGATCCATTCTAATTCATTCGTATGATCCATTCTTATTCATTCGTACGTACCAGTCTAATTGATTCTCACGATCTATTCTAATTCATTCGCACGAATGTATCTATTCTAATTCATTCGTACGATCCATTCTAATTCATTAATATGATCCATTCTAAATCATTCGTACGATCCATTCTAATTCATATGCACAAAGGTATCCATTATAATTCATTCGTACGATCCATTCAAATTCATTCGCATGATCCATTCTAATTCATTCATACAATCCATTCTAATTCATCGCACAAATGTAACCTTTCTAATTTATTCGTACGATCCAGTCTAATTCATTCGTACGATCCATTCTAATTGATTTGCACGAATGTATCGTACGAATGAATTAGAATGGATCGTACAAATGAATTAGAAAGGTTACATTTGTGAGAATAAATTAGAATGGATCATACGAATGAATTAGAATGGATCGTACGAATGAATTAGAATGGTTACATTCGTGCGAATGAATTAGAATGGATCGTCCGAATGGATTAGAATGGATCGTACGAATGGATTAGAACGCATTGTACGAATGAATTAGAATAGATACATTTGTGCGAATGAATTAGATTGCATCGTACGAATGAATTAGAATGGATCGTACGAATGAATTAGAATGGATACATTCGAGCGAATGAATTAGAATGGATCGTACGAATGAATTAGAATGGATCATAGGAATGAATTAGAATGGATCATGCAAATGAATTAGAATGGATACATTCGTGCGAATGAATTAGAATGGATCGTACGAATGAATTAGAATGGATCGTACGAATGCATTAGAATGGATACATTCGTGCGAATGAATTAGAATGGATCGTATGAATGAATTAGAATGGATCGTGCAAATGATATAGAATGGATCGTACGAATGAATTAGAATGGATCGTGCGAATGAATTAGAATGGATCGTATGAATGAATTAGAATGGATACATTTGTGCGAATGAATTAGAATGGATCGTATGATTGAATTAGAATGGATCGTATAAATGAATTAGAATCGATACATTTGAGCGAATAAATTAGAATGGATCATACAAATGAATTAGAATGGATCATAAGAATCAATTAGAATGGATCGTGCAAATGAATTAGAATGGATCGTATGAATGAATTAGAATGGATCGTACGAATAGATTAGAACGCATTGTACGAATGAATTAGAATGGATCGTACGAATGAATTTGAATGGATTGCACGAATTGAATTAGAATGGATCATACGAATGAATTAGAATGGATCGTGCGAATGAATTAGAATTGATCATACGAATGAATTAGAATGGATCGAACGAATGAATTAGAATGGATTGTGCGAATGAATTAGAATGGATCGTATAAATAAATTAGAATGGATCATACGAATGAATTAAAATGGATACATTTGTGCGAATGAATTAGAATGGATCATACGATCTAATTAGAATTGATCGTACGAATCAATTAGAATGGATCGTACGAATGAATTAGAATGGATCGTACGAATAAATTAGAATGGATTGTACGAATGAATTAGAATAGATCGTGCGAATGAATTAGAATGGATCGTACGAAAGAATTAGAATGGATCGTACGAATGTATTAGAATGGATCATACGAATGAATTAGAATCGATCGTGCGAATGAATTAGAATGGATCGTACGAATGAATTAGAATGGATCGTGGGAATGAATTAGAATGAATCGGATGAATGAATTAGAATAGATCGTGCGAATAAATTAGAATGGATCATACGAATGAATTAGAATAGATATATTCATGCGAATGAATTAGAATGGATCGTACGAATGCATTAGAATGTATCGTACGAATGAATTAGAATGGATACATTCGAGCGAATGAATTAGAATGGATCGTGCGATGAATTAGAATGGATCGTGCAAATGAATTAGAATGGATCGTACAAATGGATTAGAATGGATCGTACGAATGAATTAGAATGGATCATGCAAATGAATAAGAAAGGAATTAGAATGGATCGTACGAATGAATTAGAATGGATCGTGCGAATGAATTAGAATTGATTATATGAATGAATTAGAATGGATTGTACGAATGAATTAGAATGGATACATACATTCATGCGAATGAATTAGAATGGATCGTGCAAATGAATTAGAATGGATATATTTGAACGAATAAATTAGAATGGATCATACGAATGAATTAGAATGGATCGTACGAATAGATTAAAACGCATTGTACGAATGAATTAGAATAGATACATTTGTGTTAATGAATTAGATTGCATCGTACGAATGAATTTGAATGGATCGGATAAATGGATTAGAATGGATAGTACGAATGGATTAGAATGGATCGTACGAATGAATTAGAATGGATCATATAAATGAATTAGAAAGGTTACATTTGTGAGAATGAATTAGAATGGATACATTTGTGCGAATGAATTAGAATAGATTAGAATGGATCGTACGAATGGATTAGAATCCATTCTAATTCATTTGTATGATCCATTCTAATTCATCGCACGATCCATTCTAATTCATTCGCTCGAATGTATCCATTCTAATTCATTCGTACGATCCATTCTAATACATTCATATGATCCATTCTAATTCATTCGTATGATCCATTATAATTTATTCGTTCAAATATATCCATTCTAATTCATTCGTACGATCTATTCTAATTCATTCGCACGATCCATTCTAATTCATTCGCACGAATCATTCGCACGATCCATTCTAATTCGTTCGTACGATCCATTCTAATTCATTCGGTGGATCCATTCTAATTCATTCGTACGATCCATTCTAATTCATTCACACGATCCATTCTAATTCATTCGTACAATCCATTCAAATTCATTCGTACGAATGAATAGAATGGATCATACGAATGAATTAGAATGGATTAATTCTAAAATGAGTTAGAATGGATCATACGAATGAATTAGAATGGATCGTACGAATGAATTAGAATGGATTGTGCGAATGAATTAGAATGGATCGCATGAATGAATAAGAATGGATCGTACGAATGAATTAGAATGGATCGTGTGAATGAATTAGAATGAATCTTACGAATGCATTAGAATGGATCGTACGAATGAATTAGAATGAATCGTACGATGCATTCTAATTCATTCGTCCGATCCATTCTAATTCATTTGTACGATCCATTCTAATTCATTCGCACGAATGTATCCATTCTAATTCATTCGTACGATCCGTTCTAATTCATTCGTATGATAAATTCTAAGATTGTACGAATGAATTAGAATGGATACATTCGAGCGAATGAATTAGAATAGATCGTAGGAATGAATTAGAATGGATCATACGAATGAATTAGAATGGATCGTGCGAATGAATTAGAAGGGATTGTACGAATGAATTAGAATGGATACATTCGTGCGAATGAATTAGAATGGATACATTTGTGCGAATGAATTAGAATGGATGGGACGAATGAATTAGAATGGATCGTACGAATGAATTAGAATGGATCGTATGAATGAATTCGAATGGATCGTACGAATGAATTAGAATTCATATGATCCATTCTAATTCAGTCACACGAATGTATTCATTTTAATTCATTCGTATGATCCATTCTAATTCATCCGTACGATCCATTCTAATTCATTCGTAGGATCCATTCTAATTCATTCGCACGAATGTATCCATTCTAATTCATTCGTACGATCCATTCTAATTCATTCGCATAAATGTATCCATTTAATTCATTCGTATGATCCATTCTAATTCATTAGTACGATCCATTCTAATTCATTCATACGATCCATTCTAATTCATTCGCACAAATGAATCCATTCTAATTCATTCGTAGGATCCATTCTAATTCATTCGCACGAATGTATCCATTCTAATTCATTCGTATGATCTATTCTAATTCATTCGTACGATCCATTCTAATTCATTTGCACGAATATATCCATCCTAATTCATTCGTACGATCCATTCTAATTCATTCGCATGATCCATTCTAATTCATTCATGCAAATGAATTAGAATGGATCATACGAAAGAATTAGAATGGATCGTGCGAATGAATTAGAATGGATCGTATGAATGAATTTGAATGGATCGTACGAATGAATTAGAATAGATCGTACGAATGAATTAGAATGGATACATTCGTACGAATGAATCAAAATGGATCGTACGAATGAATTAGAATGGATCATACGAATGAATTAGAATGGATCGTACGAATGAATTAGAATGAGTTAGAATGGATCGTACGAATGAATTAGAATGGATACATTCTAATTAGAATGGATCGCACGAATGTATCCATTCTAATTCATTCGTACGATCCATTCTAACTCATTCGTACGATCCATTCTAATTCTCGCGTATTAATGTATCCATTCTAATTCATTCGTACGATCTATTCTAATTCATTTGTACGATCCAGTCTAATTCATTCATACGATCCAATCTAATTCATTCGTACAATCCATTCTAATTCATTCGTATGAATGTATCCATTCTAATTCATTCATACGAGATGTACTAATTAATTCATATGATCCATTCTAATTCATTCGCACGAATGTATCCATTCTAATTCATTCGTATGATCCATTCTAATTCAATCGTACGATCCATTCTAACTTATTCGCACGAATGTATCCTTTCTAATTCATTCGCACGATCCATTCTAATTCATTCATACGATCCATTCTAATTCATTCATACATTCCATTCTAATTCATTCACACGATCCATTCTAATTCATTCGCACGAATGTATCTATTCTAATTTATTCGTGCAATCCATTCTAACTCTTTCGGCACAAATGGATCCATTCTAATTCATTCGTACGATCCATTCTAATTCATTCGCCGAATCCATTTTTATTCATTTGTACGATCCATTCTAATTCATTCGTACGATCCATTCTATTTCGTTCGTACTATCCATTCAAATATATTTGTACGATCCATTATAATTCATTCTATTTCGTTCGTACGATCCATTCTAATTCATTCGCACGATCCATTCTAATTCATTCGCACGATCCATTCTATTTCATTCATACTATCCATTCTAATTCATTCGTACGATCCATTCTAATTCATTCGTACGATCTATTCTAATTCATTCGTACGATCCATTCTAATTCATTCGCATGAATATATCCATTCTAATTCATTCATACGATCCATTCTAATTCACTCGCACGAATGTATCTATTCTAATTTATTCGTGCAATCCATTCTAATTCTTTCGCACGAATGTACCCATTCTAATTCATTCATACGATCCATTCTAATGCATTCGTAGGATCCATTCTAATTCATTTGTACGATCCATTCAAATTCATTCATACGATCCATTCTAATTCAATCGTACGAACAATTCTAATTCATTCGTACGAACCATTCTAATTCATTCGCACGATCCATTCTAATTCATTCATACGATCCATTCTTATTCATTTGCACGAATGTATCCATTCTATTTCATTGGTATGATCCATTCTAATTCATTCGCACGATACATTCTAATTCATTCGTACAATCCATTCTAATTCTTTCATACGATCCATTCTAACAAATTCGTACGATCCATTCTAATTGATTCGCATGAATGTATCCTTTCTAATTTATTCGTATGATTCATTCTAATTCATTCGCACGATCTAGTCAAATTCATTCATACGATCCATTCTAATTCATTCGTACGATCCATTCTAATTCATTCGTATGATCCATTCTAATACATTCGCACGAATGTATCCATTCTAATTCATTCGAATGATCCATTCTAATTCATTTGCACGATCCATTGTAATTCATTCGTACGATCCATTCTAATTCATTCGTACGATTCTTTCTAATTCATTCGAATGATCCATTCTAATTTATTCACATGAATTTATCCATTCTAATTCATTCGTACGATCCATTCTAATTCATTCGCATGATCCATTCTAATTCATTCATACGATCCATTCTAGTTCATTCGTACGATCCATTCTAATTCATTCGCACGAATGTATCCATTCTAATTCATTCGTTCGATCCATTCTAATTCATTCGCACGATCCATTCTAATTCATTCGTACAATCTATTCTAATTCATTCGTATGATCCATTCTAATTCATTATTAGGATCCATTCTAATTCATTCGCACGAAAGGAGACATTCATGCTAATGAATTAGAATGGATCGTATGAATGAATTAGAATGGCTACATTCATTCTTTCGAATGAATTTGAATGGATTGTACAAATGAATTAGAATGGATACATTCGTACGAATGAATTAGAATGGATACATTCTTACGAATGAATTAGAATAGATCGTACGAATAAATTACAATGGATCCTACGAATGAATTAGAATGGATACATTCATGTGAATGAATTAGAATGGATCGTATGAATGAATTATAATGGATTCTACGAATGAATTAGAATGAATCGTAAGAATGAATTACAATGGATACATTCATGCGAATGAATTAGAATGGATCGTATGAATGAATTAGAATGGATTGTACGAATGAATTAGAATGGATCATACAATGAATTAGAATGGATCGTACGAATGAATTAGAATGGATCCGAGTCAATTAGAATGGATCATACGAATGAATTAGAATGGATCGTATGAAGGAATTAGAATGGATCGTACGAATGAATTAGAATGGATTGCATGAATGAATTAGAATGGATACATTCGTGCGAATGAATTAGAATGGATTGTACAAATGAATTAGAATAGATCGTATGAATGAATTAGAATGGATCGTACGAATCTATTAGAATGGATCGTACGAATGAATTAGAATGGATACATTCATGCGAATGAGTTAGAATGGATCATACGAATGAATAAGAATGGATCGTACGAATGAATTAGAATGAATACATTCATGTGAATGAATTTGAATGGATCATATGAAAGTATTAGAATGGATTGTGCAAATGAATTAGAATGGATCATATGAATGAATTAGAATGGATCGTACAAATGAATTAGAATAGCTTTTACGAATGAATTAGAATGGATACATTCTAATTAGAATGGATCGCACGAATGTATCCATTCTAATTCATTCATACGATCCATTCTAATTCATTCGTATGATCAATTTTAATACATTCGTACGATCCATTCTAATTCATTCGCACAAATGTAGCCCTTCTAATTCATTCATACGATCCATTCTAATTACTTCGTACGATCCATTCTAATTCATTCATACGATCCAATCTATTTCATTCACACTAATGTATCCATTCTAATTCATTCGTACGATCCATTCTAATTCATTCGTACGAACCATTCTAATTCATTCGCACGAATGTATCCATTCTAATTCATTCGTGCGATCTATTCTAATTCATTCGCACGAATGTATACATCTAATTCATTCATTCGAATGAATTAGAATCGATACATTCGTACGAATGAATTAGAATAGATCGTATGAATGAATTAGAATGGATCGTATGAATGAATTTGAATGGATCGTATGAATGAATTAGAATGGATTGTACGAATGAATTAGAATGGATATATTCGTGTGAATGAATTAGAATGGATCGTACGAATGAATTAGAATGGATCGTACGAATGAATTACAATGGATACATTCGTGCGAATGAAATAGAATGGATCGTATGAATGAATTAGAATAGATCATACGAATGAATTAGAATGGATACATTAGTACGAATGAATTAGAATGGATCGTATGAATGAATTAGAATGGATACATTTGTGGGAATGAATTAGAATGGATCATACGAATAAAGTAGAATGGATCGTACGAATGAATTAGAATGGATCGTACGAATGGATTAGAATGGATTGTACCAATGAATTAGAATGGATCGTACGAATGAATTAGAATGGACCGTACGAATGAATTAGAACGGATCGTACGAATGAATTAGAATAGATCGTATGAATGAATTAGAATGGATGATACGAATGTATTAGAATGGATCGTACGAATGAATTAGAATGGATACATTCGTGCGAATGAATTAGAATGGATCGTATGAATGAATTAGAATGGATCATACGAATGAATTAGAATGGATAAATTCATGCAAATGAATTAGAATGGATCATACGAATGAATTAGAAAGGATACATTTGTGCGAATGAATTAGAATGTATCGTACGAATGAATTAGAATGGATCATACAAATGAATTAGAATTGATACATTCGTATGAATGAATTGGAATGGATCGTACGAACGAATTAGAATGGATATATTCATGCAATGAATTAGAATGGATCGTTCGAATTATCCATTCTAATTCATTCGTACGATCCATTCTAATTCATTCGTACGATCCATTCTAACTTATTTGTATGATCCATTCTAATTCATTCGCACGAATGTATCCATTCTAATTCTGGATATATTCGTGCGAATGAATTAGAATGGTTTGTACGAATGAATTAGAATGGATCGTACGAATGAATTAGAATGGATCGTACGAATGGATCGCACGAATGAATTATAATGAATCGTATAAATTAATTAGAATGGATTCATTGTAATTCATTCGTACGATCTATTATAATTTATTCGTACGATCCATTCTAATTTATTCGTACGATCCATTCTAATTCATTCGCACGATCCATTCTAATTCATTCATTCTATCCATTCTAATTCATTCGCACGAATTCATTCGTACGATCCATTCTAATTCATTTGTGCGATCCGTTCTAATTCATTCATACGATCCATTCTAATTCATTCACACGAATGTATCCATTCTAATTCATTCGTACAATTCATTCTAATTCATTCGTATGATCCATTTCCATTCTAATTCATTCGTACGATCATTCGTACGATCCATTCTAATTCATTCATATATCCATTCTAATTCATTCGTACGATCCATTCTAATTCATTCGTACGAATGAAACCATTCTAATTCATTCGTACGATCCATTCTAATTCATTTGTACGACGTATTATAATTCATTCGCAAGAATGTATCCATTCTAATTCATTTGTACGACCATTCTAATTCATTCGTACGATCCATTCTAATTCATTCGTACAATCGATTCTAATTCATTCGCACGAATGTATCCATTCTAATTCATTCGTACGATCCATTCAAATTCATTCGTACGATCGAATCCATTCTAATTCATTCATACGATCCATTCAAATTCATTCATACGATCGATTCTAATTCATTCGCATGTATGTATCCATTTGTTCAAATGGATTAGAATGGATCGTATGAATGAATTAAAATTGATAAATTAGTGCGAATAAATTAGAATGGATCGTACGAATGAATTAAAATCGATATATTCGTACGAATAAATTAGAATGGATCGTACGAATGAATTAGAATGGATCGTATGAACGAATTAGAATGAATTAGAATGGATACATTCGTGCGAATGAATTAGAATGGATCGTACGAAGGAATTAGAATGGATCGTACGAATGAATTAGAATGGTTAGTACTAATTAATTAGAATGGATACATTTGGACGAATGAATTAGAATGGATCGTATGAATGAATTAATATGATCGTACGAATGAATTAGAATGAATACATTAGTATGAATGAATGAGAATGGATCAAACGAATGAATTAGAATAGATACATTCGTGCGAATGAATTAGAATGGATTGTACGATTGAAGTAAAATGGATCGAACGAATGAATTTAAATGGATCATACGAATGAATTAGAATGGATTGTACGAATGAATTAGAATGGATCATAAGAATGAATTAGAATGGATCGTACGAATGTATTAGAATGGATCATATGAATGAATTAGAATGGATCGTACTAATAAATTAGAATGGATCGTACGAATGAATTAGAATGGATACATTCAAGCGAATGAATTAGAATGGATCTAACGAATGAATTAGAATGGATCGTACGAATGAATTATAATGGATCGTGTGAATGAATTAGAATGGATCGTACGAATGAATTAGAATGGATACATTAATGCGAATGAATTAGAATAGATCGTATGAATGAATTAGAATGGATCGTACGAATGAATTAGAATGGATCGTACGAATGAATTAGAATTGATACATTCATGCGAATGAATTAGAATGGATCGTACAAATGAATTAGAATGGATAAATTTGTGCGAATTAATTAGAATGGATCACATGAATGAATTAGAATGGATACATTCGTGCGAATAAATTAGAATGGATCGTACGAATGAATTAGAATGGATACATTCGTGCGAATGAATTAGAATGGATCGTACGAATGAATTAGAATGGATACATTCGTGCGAATGAATTAGAATGGATCGTATGAATGAATTAGAATGGATTGTATGATTGAATTAGAATGGATCGTATGAATGAATTAGAATGATTACATTCATTTGTATGAATGAATTAGAATGGATACATTCTTGCGAATGAATTAGAATGGATCGTACGAATGAATTAGAATGGATTCATACGATACATTCTAATTTATTCGTACGATCCATTCTAACTCATTCATACTATCCATTTTAATTAATTCGCATGAATGTATCCATTCTAATTCATTCGTACGATCCATTCTAATTCATTCGTACGATCCATTCTAATTCATTAGTACGAACCATTCAAATTTATTCGCATGAATGTATCTATTCTAATTCATTCGCACGGATGTATCCATTCTAATTAATTCATACGAATGAATTAGAATGGATCGTACGAATGAATTAGAATGGATACATTCATGCGAATGAATTTGAATGGATCAGACGAATAAATTAGAATGGATCATACGAATGAATTAGAATGGATCGTACGAATGAATTAGAATAGATACATTCATGCGAATGAATTAAAGTGGATAGTACGAATGAATTAGAATGGATATATTCGTGTGAATAAATTAGAATAGATCATACGAATGAATTAGAATGAAATATACGAATGAATTAGAATGGATCATATGAATGAATAAGAATGGATATATTTGTGCGAACGAATTAGAATGGATCGTACAAATGAATTAGAATGGATACATTCGTTCGAATAAATTAGAATGGATCGTACGAATGAATTAGAATAGTTCGCACGAATATATCCATTCTAATTCTGGAAACACTCATGTGAATGAATTAGAATGGATTGTACGAATGAATTAGAATGGATCGTACAAATTAATTAGAATAGATCGGACGAATGAATTAGAATGGATCGTATGAATGAATAAGAATGGATCGTACAAACGGATTAGAATGGATCGTATATTCTAATTCATTCGCATGAATGTATCCATTCTAATTCATTCGTACGATCCATTCTATTCAATCGTACGATCCATTCTAATTCATTCGTACGATCGATTCTAAATCATTTGTATGATCCATTCTAATTCATTCCTATGATCCATTATAATTCATTCGCACGAATGTATCCATTCTAATTCATTCGTATGGTCCATTCAAATTCATTCGTACGATCCATTATAATTCATTCGTACGATCCATTCTAATTCATTCGCACGAATGTATCCATTCTAATTCATTCGTATGATTCATTTTAATTCTTTCGTATGATCCATTCTAATTCATTCATACGATCCATTCTAATTCATTCGCACGAATATATCCATTCTAATTCATTCGCACAAATGTATCTATTCTAATTCATTCGTACGATCCATTTTAATTCATTTGCACAAATGTATCCATTCTAATTCATTCATATAATCCATTCTAATTCATTCGTACGATCCATACTAATTCATTCGTTCAAATGCATCCTTTATAATTCATTCATACGATTAAATGTAGCCATTCTAATTCATTCGTATGAATGTATCCATTCTAATTCATTTGCACGAATGTATCCATTCTAATCCATTCGTGCGAATGACTAAGAATGGATCGTACGAATGAATTATAATAGATCATACGAATGAATTACAATGGATCGAATGAAAGAATTATAATGGATACATTCGTATGAATGAATTAGAATGGATCATACGATCCATTCTAATTTATTCGTACGATCAATTCTAATACATTCGTACGATCCATTCTAATTCATTCATGTGATCCATTCTAATTCATTCGTACGATCCATTCTAATTCATTCGTACGATCCACTCTAATTCATTCGTACAAATATATCTATTTTAATTCATTCGTAAGATCCTTTCTAATTCATTCGCACGAATGTATCCATTCAAATTCATTCGCACGAATGTATCCATTCTAATTCATTCGTACGATCCATTCTAATTTATTCGCACGAATGTATCGATTCTACTTCATTCGTACGATCCATTCTAATTCATTCGTACGATCATTCTAATTCATTTGTACGATCCCTTCTAATTCATTCATACGATCCATTCTAATCCACTCGTATGATTCATTTAAATTCATTCGTACGATCCATTCTAATTCAATCATACGATCCATTCTAATTTATTCGCATGAATGTATCCATTCTAATTCATTCGTACGGTCCATTCTAATTCATTCGGATGAATGTATCCATTCTAATTCATTCGTACGATCCATTCTAATTCATTCATATGATCCATTCTAATTCATTCGTACGATCCATTCTAACTTATTCGTACGTTCCATTCTAATTCATTCGTACGATCCATTCTAATTCATTCGCACAAATGTATCCATTCTAATTCATTTGTATGATCCATTCTAATTCATTCGTACGATCCATTCTAATTCATTCGCATGATTCATTCTAATTTATTTGTACGATCCATTCTAATTCATTCTATCGCACAAATGTATCCATTCTAATTCATTTGTACGAATGTATCCATTCTAATTCATACGCATGAACGAATGTATCCATTCTAATTCATTCGTACGATCCATTCTAATTCATTCGTATGATCCATTCTAATTCATTCGCACGATTGTATCCATTCGAATTCATTCGTACGATCCAATCTAATTAATTCGCACGATCCATTCTATTCCATTCGCACGAATGGATTAGAATGGATATATACAAATGAATTAGAATGGATACATTTGTGCGAATGAATTAGAATGGATCATACGAATGAATTTGAATGGATCGTACGAATGAATTAGAGCGGATACGTTCGAGCGTAGGAATTAGAATGGATCGTACGAATGAATTAGAATGGATATATTCGTGTGAATGAATTAGAATGCATCGTATGAATGAATTAGAATGGATACGTTCGTGTGAATTAATTAGAATGGATCGTATGAATGAATTAGAATGGATCGTACGAATGTATCTATTCTAATTTATTCCTACAATCCATTCTAATTCATTCGTACGATCCATTCTAATTTATTCGTACGATTTATTCTAATTCATTCGCACGAATATATCCATTCTAATTCCGGATACAATCGTGCAAATGAATTAGAATAGATCGTACGAATGAATTAGAATGGATCGTACGAATGAATTATAATGGATCGTACGAATTGATCACATGATTGAATTAGAATGGATCTTATGAATGAATTTGAATGGATTCATTCTAATTCATTCGTATGATCCATTCTAATTCATTTGTACGATCCATTCTAATTCATTCGTACGAAACATTCTCATTCATTCGCACGATCCATTCTAATCCATTCGTTCGATCCATTCAGATTTTTCGCATGAATTCATTCGTACGATCCATTCTAATTCATTCGTACGATCCATTCTAATTCATTAATACGATCCATTCTAATTCATTCACACGAATGTATCCATTCTAATTCAATCGTACGATCATTCGTATGATATATTCTAATTTATTCGTATGATCCATTCTAATTCATTTGTACGATTCATTCTAATTAATTCGTGCGAATGTATCCATTCTAATTCATTCGTGCGATCCATTCTAATTCATTCACACGAATGTATCCATTCTAATTCATTCATACTATCCATTCTAATTCATTCATACAATCGATCCTTTTTCATTCGCACGAATGTATCCATTCTAATTCATTCGTACGATCCATTCTAATTCATTCGTATGTTCGTATCTTTTCTAATTCATTCATACGATCCATTCTAATTCATTTGTACGATCGATTCTAATTCATTCGCACGAATGTATCCATTCGTGCGAATGAATTATAATAGATCATACGAATGAATTAGAATGGATACATTCATACGAATGAATTAGAATGGACTATACGAATGAATTAGAATGAATACATTCGTACGAATGAATTAGAATGGATCGTACAAATGAATTAGAATTGATCGTACGAATGAATTAGAATGAATCGTATGAATAAATTAGAATGGATTGTCTGAATGAATTAGAATAAATACATTCGTGCGAACGAATTAGAATGGATCGTATGAATGAATTAGAATGGATCGTACGAATGAATTAGAATAGATCGTACGAATGAATTACAATGGAAACATTCGTGCGAATGAAATAGAATGGATCGTACGAATGAATTAGAATAGATCGTATGAATGAATTAGAATGGATATATTAGTACGAATGAATTAGAATGGATCGTATGAATGAATTAGAATGGATACATTTATGCGAATGAATTAGAATGGATCATACGAATAAAAGTAGAAAGTATTATATGAATGAATTAGAATGGATCGTACGAATGGATTGGAATAGATCGTACGAATGGATTAGAATGGATTGTACGAATTAATTAGAATGGATTATACTAATAAATTAGAATGGATCGTATGAATGAATTAGAATGGATCTTACAAATGAATTAGAATAGATCGTATGAATGAATTAGAATGGATCGTACGAATGTATTAGAATGGATCATCCGAAAGAATTAGAATGGATACATTCGTGCGAATGAATTCGAATGGATCGTATGAATGAATTAGAATAGATCGTACGAATGAATTAGACTGGATAAATTTGTGCAAATGAATTAGAATGGATCGTACGAATGAATTAGAATGGATACATTCGTGCGAATGAATTAGAATGTATCGTACGAATGAATTAGAATGGACCGTACGAATAAATTAGAATGGATACATTCGTATGAATGAATTGAAATGGATCGTACGAATGAATTAGAATGGATACATTCGTGCGAATGAATTAGAATGGATCGTACGAACGTATCCATTCTAATTCATTCGTACGATCCATTCTAATTCATTCGTACGATCCATTTTAATTCATTCGCACGAATGTATCCATTCTAATTCTGGATACATGCGTGCGAATGAATTAAAATAGATTGTACGAATGAATTAGAATGGATCGTACGAATGAATTAGAATGGATCGTACGAATGGATCGCACGAATGAATTATAATGGATCGTATGAATGAATTAGAATGGATTCATTCTAATTCATTCGTACGATCCATTCTTATTCATTCGTACGATCCATTCTAATTTATTCGTACGATCCATTCTAATTCATTCGCATGATCCATTCTATTTCATTCATTTGATCCATTCTAATTCATTCGCACGAATTCATTTGTACGATCCATTCTAATTTATTTGTACGATCCATTCTAATTCATTCGTACGATCCATTCTAATTCATTCATACGATCCATTCTAATTCATTCACACGAATGTATCCATTCTAATTCATTCGTACGATTCATTCAAATTCATTCGTTTGATCTATTTCCATTCTAATTCATTCGTACGATCCATTCTAATTTATTCATACGATCCATTCTAATTCATTCGTATGATCCATTCTAATTCATTC
Source organism: Chamaelirium japonicum (assembly GCA_947650365.1). Classification (NCBI taxonomy): domain Eukaryota; kingdom Viridiplantae; phylum Streptophyta; class Magnoliopsida; order Liliales; family Melanthiaceae; genus Chamaelirium; species Chamaelirium japonicum. The sequence goes on along the minus strand of OX393555.1, from coordinate 62,848,311 downwards.
GTACGACCCATTCTAATTCATTCGCAAGAATGTATCCATTCTAATTCATTTGTACGACCATTCTAATTCATTCGTACGATCCATTCTAATTCATTCGTACGATCGATTCTAATTCATTCGCACGAATGTATCCATTCTAATTCATTCGTACCATCCATTCTAATTCATTCGTACGATCGTATCCATTCTAATTCATTCATACGATCAATTCTAATTCATTCATACGATCGATTCTAATTTATTTGTATGAATGTATCCATTCGTGCGAATGAATTAGAATGGACCGTACGAATGAATTAAAATGGATACATTAGTGCGAATGAATTAGAATGGATCGTATGAATGAATTAGAATCATTATATTCATACGAATGAATTAGAATGGAACGTATGCATGAATTAGAATGGATCGTATGAATGAATTAGAATGGATCGTACGAAGGAATTAGAATAGATCGTATGAATGAATTAGAATGGTTCGCTCGAATTAATTAGAATGGATACATTCGTGCGAATGAATTAGAATGGATCGTACGAATGAATTAATATAGATCGTACGAATGAATTAGAATGAATACATTAGTATGAATGAATTAGAATGGATCGTATGAATGAATTAGAATGGATACATTCGTGCGAATGAATTAGAATGGATTGTACGAATGATGTAAAATGGATCGTATGAATGAATTTGAATGGATCATAAGAATGAATTAGAATGGATTATATGAATGAATTAGAATGGATCATATGAATGAATTAGAATGGATCGTACGAATGTATTAGAATGGTTCGTATGAATGAATTAGAATGGATCGTACTAATGAATTAGAATGGATCATACGAAAAAATTAGAATGGATAGATTCGTGCGAATGAATTAGAATGGATCGTGCGAATGAATTAGAATGGATCGTATGAATGAAATAGAATGGATCGTGTGAATATATTAGAAGGGATTGTACGAATGAATTAGAATGGATACATTCATGCGAATGAATTAGAATGGATCATATGAATGAATTAGAATAGATCGTACGAATGAATTTGAATGGATCATACGAATGAATTAGAATGGATACATTCGTGCGAATGAATTAGAATGGATCATACAAATGAATTAGAATTGATACATTCGTGCGAATGAATTAGAATGGATCGCATGAATGAACTAGAATGGATACATTCGTGCGAATGAATTAGAATGGATCGTACGAATGAATTAGAATGGATACATTTGTGCGAATGAAATAGAATGGATTGTACGAATAAATTAGAATAGATACATTCGTGCGAATGAATTAGAATGGATCGTATGAATGAAATAGAATGGATTGTACGATTGAATTAGAATGGATCATATGATTGAATTAGTATGGTTACATTCATTTGTAGGAATGAATTAGAATGGATACATTCGTGCGAATGAATTAGAACAGATTCATACGATACATTCTAATTTATTCGTACGATCCATTGTAACTCTTTCCTACTATCCATTTTAATTCATTCACTCGAATGTATCTATTCTAATTCATTCGTACGATCCATTCTAATTTATTCGTACGATCCATTCAAATTCATTCGCATGAATGTATCCATTCTAATTCATTCGCACGAATGTATCAATTCTAATTAAAATAGTTCGCACGAATGAATTAGAATAGTTCGAACGAATGAATTAGAATAGTTCGCACGAATGTATCCATTCTAATTCTAGAAACATTCATGTGAATGAATTAGAATAGATTGTGCGAATGAATTAGAATGGATCGTACGAATGAATTTGAATGGATCGGACGAATGAATTAGAATGGATCGTATGAATGAATTAGAATGGTTCGTACAAATGAATTAGAATGGATCGTATATTCTAATTCATTAGCATGAATGTATCCATTCTAATTCATTCGTACGATCCATTCTAATTCAATCGTACAATCCATTCGAATTCATTCGTACGATCGATTCTAAATCATTCATATGATCTATTCTAATTCATTCCTATGATCCATTCTAATTCATTCGCACGAATGTATTCATTCTAATTCATTCGTATGATCCATTCTAATTCATTCATACGATCCATTATAATTCACTCGTACGATCCATTCTAATTCATTCTCACGAATGTATCCATTCTAATCCATTCGTACGATTCATTCTAATTCTTTCGTATGATCCATTCTAATTTATTCATATGATCCATTCTAATTCATTCGCGCGAATGTATCCATTCTAATTCATTCGCACGAGTGTATCCATTCTAATTCATTCGTATGATCCATTCTAATTCATTCGCACGAATGAATCCATTCTAATTCATTCATACAATCCATTCTAATTCATTCGTACGAATGTATCCTTTCTAATTCATTCGTACGATTAAATGCAGCCATTCTAATTCATTCGTATGAATGTATCCATTCTAATTCATTTGCACGAACGTATCCATTCTAATTCATTCGTACGATCCATTCTAATTCATTCGAACAGTCCATTCTAATTCATTCGCATGAATGTCTCCATTCAAATCCATTCGCATGAATGTATCCATTCTAATCCATTCATGCGAATGAATAAGAATTGAACGTACGAATGAATTATAATGGATCATGCAAATGAATTACAATGGATCGTACGAATGAATTAGATTGGACACATTCGTACGAATGAATTAGAATGGATCATACGATCCATTCTAATTAATTCTTACGATCAACTCTAACACATTCGTACGATCCATTCTAATTTATTCGTATAATCCATTTTAATTCATTCGTACGATCCATTCTAATTCATTCGCACGAATGTATCCATTCTAATTCATTCGCACGATCTATTCTAATTCATTCGCACGACTGAATCGATTCTAAATCATTCGTACGATCCATTCTAATTCATTCATACGATTATTCTAATTCATTTGTACGATCCATTCTAATACATTCGTTCGATCCATTCTAATTCACTCGTATGATCCATTTAAATTCATTCGTACGATCTATTCTAATTCAATCATACGATCCATTCTAATTCATTCGTACGAATGTATCCCTTCTAATTCATTCATACGGTCCATTCTAATTCATTCGCACGAATGTAGCCATTCTAATTCATTCGTACGATCCATTATAATTCATCGTACGATCCACTCTAATTCATTCGTATGATCCATTCTAACTTATTCGTATGATTCATTCTAATTCATTCGTACGATCCATTCTAATTCATTCGCACGAATATATCCATTCTAATTCATTCGAACGATCCATTCTAATTCATTCGTATGATCCATTCTAATTCATTCGCACGATCTAGTCTAATTCATTCATATGATCCATTCTAATTCATTCGTTCGCACGAATGTATATAATCTAATTCATTTGTATAAATATATCCATTCTAATTCATTCGCATGAACGAATGTATCCATTTTAATTCATTCGTACAATCCATTCTAATTCATTCATACTATCCATTCTAATTAATTCCTACGATCCATTCTAATTAATTCATACGAATGAATTAGAATGGATACATTCGTGCGAATGAATTAGATAGGATTGTATGAATAAATTAGAATGGATCGTACAAATGAATTAGAATGGATCGTACGAATGAATTAGAATGGATACATTCATGCGAATGAATTAGAATGGATCGTCCGAATGAATTAGAATGGATCATACAAATAAATTAGAATGGATCTTGCGAATGAATTAGAATAGATCGTACGAATGAATTAGAATGGATACATTCATACGAATGAATTAGAATGGATCGTACGAATAAATTATTATTGATCATACGAATGTATTAGAATGGATACATTCGTGCGAATGAGATAGAATGGATCATACGAATGAATTAGAATGGATTGTACGAATGAATTAGAATAGATCGTATGAATAAATTAGAATGGATACATTCATGCGAATGAATTAGAATGGATCGTACGAATGAATTAGAATGGATCGTAGGAAAGAATCATAATGGATCGTACAAATGTATCTATTCTAATTCATTCGTACGATTCATTCTAATTCATTCGTACGATCCATTCTAATTCATTCGCACGAATGTATCCATTTTAATTCTGGATACATTCGTGCGAATGAATTAAATGGATTGTGCGAATGAATTCGAATGGATAATACGAATGATTTAGAATGGATCGTATGAATGGAATATCATGAATGAATTTGAATGGATCGTATTAATTTAAGACGGATTCATTCTAATTCATTCTTACGATCCATTCTAATTCATTCGTACGATCCATTCTAATTCATTCATACGATCCATTCTAATTCATTCGCACGATCCATTCTAATTCATTCGCACGATCCATTCTATTTCATTCTTACGATCCATTCTAATTCATTCACACGAATTCATTCGTACGATACATTCTAATTCATTCGTACGATCCATTCAAATTCTTTCGTACGATCCATTCTAATTTATTCGTACGATCCATTCTAATGAATTAGAATGGATAAATTCGTACGAATGAGTTAGAATAGATCGTATGAATGAATTAGAATTGATCATACAAATTAATTAGAATGGATTTTACGAATGAATTAGAATGGATATATCCGTGCGAATGAATTAGAATAAAACATATGAATGAATTAGAATGGATCGTACGAATGAATTAGAATGGATCGTACGAATGAATTAGAATAGATACATTCATGCGAATGAATAAGAATGGATCGTACGAATGAATTAGAATGGATACATTCTTACGAATGAATTAAAATGGATCATACGAATGAATTAGAATGGATACATTCCTGCGAATGAATTAGAATGGATCGTACGAATGAATTAGAATGGATTGTGTGAATGAATTAGAATGGATCGTACGAATGAAAATAGAATGGATTGTACGAATGAATTAGACTGGATTGTACGATCCATTCTAATTCATTCGTACGATCCATTCTAATTCATTCGTACGATCAATCTAATTCATTCGCACGTATGTATTCTAATTCATTCGTACGATCCATGGAAATTCATTCACACGAATGTAGCTATTCTAATTCCTTCGTACTATCCCTTCTAATTGATTTGTACAATCAATTCTAATTCATTCGCACAAATATATCCATTCTAATTCATTCGCATGATCCATTCTAATCCATTCGTACGATACATTCTAATTCATTCGCACGAATGTATCCATTCTAATTCATTCATACGATCCATTCTAATTCATTCGTACGATCCATTCTAATTCATTTGCACGAATGTATCTATTCTAATTCATTCGTACAATCCTTTCTTATTCATTCGTACCATCCATTCTAATTCATTCGCACGAATGTATCCGTACGAATGAATTAGAATGGATCGTACGAATGAATTAGAATGGATACATTCGTGCAAATAAATTAGAATGGATCGCAAGAATGAATTAGAATAGTTCATACAAATGAATTAGAATGGATTGTACGAATGGATTAGAATGTATCGTATGAATGAATCGGATTAGAATAGATCGTAAGAATGAATTAGAATGGATAAATTCATGCGAGTGAATTTGAATGGATCGTAGAATGAATTAGAATGGATAGATTCGTGCGAATGAATTAGAATGGATCTTATGAATGAATTAGAATGGATTGTACGAATGGATTAGAATGAACTATTCTAATCCATTCGTACGATACATTCTAATTCATTCGTATGATCCATTTCAATTCATACGTACGATCCATTCAATTCATTCGTACGATCCATTCTAATTCATACGTATGATCCATTCAAATTCTAATTCATAGTACAAATAAATTAGAATGGATCATGCGAATGAATTAGAATGGATCGTACGAATGAATCAGAAGAATGAATTAGAAAGGATCGTACGAATGAATTAGAATGGAACATACGAATGTATTAGAATGGATACATTCGTGCGAATAAATTAGAATGGATTTTACAAATGAATTAGAATAGATCGTACGATAGAATGGATCGTACGAATGAATTAGAATGGATATATTCGTGTGAATGAGTTAGAATGGATCGTATGAATTAGAATGGAGCCTTCAAATGAATTAGAATGGATCGTACGAATGAATTAGAACGGATTATACGAATGAATTATAACGGATCATACGAATGAATTACAACGGATTGTATGAATGAATTATAATGGATCGTATGAATGAATTAGAAAGGATACATTTATGCGAAGGAATTAGAATGGATCATACGAATGAATTAGAATGGATCATACGAATGAATTAGAATGGATCGTGCGAATGGAATAGAATGGATCGTGCGAATGAATTAGAATATATCGTACGAATTAGAATGGATCTTACGAATGAATTAGAATAGATACATTCGTGCGAATGTTGTCATACGATCCATTCTAATTCATTCGTACGATCCATTCTAATTCATTCGTACGATCCATTCTAATTCATTCGTACAATCCATCCTAATTCATTCGTACGAACGAATGTAGCCATTCTAATTGATTCATACGATCCATTCTAATTCATTCGTATGATCCATTCTAATTCCTTCACACGTATGTATCAATTCTAATTCATTTATACGATCCAGTCTAATTCATTCGTACGATCCCTTCTAATTTATTCGTACGATCTATTCTAATTTATTCATATGATCCATTCTAATTCATTCGCACGAATGTATCCATTCTAATTCATTCGTACGATCCATTCTAATTCATTTGTACGATCCATTCTATTTCATTCGTACGATCCAATCTAATTCATTTGCACGAATGTTTCCTTTCTAATTCATTCATACGATCCATTCTAATTCATTCGTACGATCCATTCTAATTCATTCGCACGATTGTATCTTATTATTATTCATTTGTACGAACTATTCTAATTCATTCGTACGATCCATTCTAATTCTTTTGTACGATCCATTCTCATTCATTCATACGATCCATTCTAATTCAATCGTACGTACGAATGAATTAGAATGGATCGTATGAGTGAATCAGAATGGATCGTACAAATGAATTAGAATGGATCGTTCGTATGAATTAGAATGGATCGTATGAATGTATTAGAATGGATCGTACGAAGTATTAGAATGGATCGAGTGAATGAATTAGAATGGATCGTATGAATGAATTAGAATGGCTCGTATGAATATATTAGAATGGATCGTACGAATGAATTAGATTGGATCGTACGAATGAATTGGAATGGATCGTATGAATGAATTAGAATGGATCGTACAAATGAATTAGAATGGATACATTTGTACGAATGAATTAGAATGGATCGTTCGAATGAATTAGAATGGATCGTGTGAATGAAATAGAATGGATCGTGCGAATGAATAAGAAAGGATCGTACGAATGAATTAGAATGGATCGTACGAATGAATAAGAATGGATCGTACGAATGAATTAGAATAGATTGTGGGAATGAATTAGAATGGATCGTGCGAATGAATTAGAATGGATCCATTCTAATTCATTCGTACGATCCATTCTAATTCATTCATAGGAGCTATTATAATTCATTCGTATGACCCATTCTAATTCATTTATATGATCCATTCTAATTCATTCGCACGAATGTATCCATACTAATTCATTCGTACGATCCATTCTAATTCATTCGTACGATCCATTCTAATCCATTCGCACGAATGTATCCATTCAAATTCATTCGTACGATCCATTCTAATTCATTCGCACATCCATTCTAATTCATTCGCACGATCTATTCTAATTCATTGATACGATCCGTTCTAATTCATTCGTGCGAATTAATTAGAATGGATCGTACGAATGAATTAGAATGAATCGTACGAATAAATTAGTATGGATCGTTTGAATGAATTAGAATGGATCGTACGAATGTATCCATTCTAATTCATTCGTACGATCTATTCTATTTCAATCGCACGAATGTATCCATTCTAATTCTTTCGTACGATCCATTCTAAATCATTTGCACGAATGAATGTAGCCATTCTAATTCATTCATATGATCCATTATAATTCATTCGCACGAATGTATCTATTCAAATTCATTCGTACGATCCATTCTAATTTATTCGTACGATCCATTCTTATTTATTCGTACAATCCATTCTAATTCATTCACACGAATGTATCTATTCTAATTCATTTGTATGATCCATTCTAATTCATTCGTACGATCCATTTTAATTCATTCGCACGAATGTATCCATTCTAATTCATATATGATCAATTCTAATTCATTCGTACGATCTATTCTAATTCATTCGTGCAAATGTATCCATTCGAATTAGAATGGATCGTACGAATGAATTAGAATGGATCGTATGAATGAATTAGAATGGATCGTTCGTGCGAATGAATTAGAATGGATACATTCGTGCGAATGAATTAGAATGGATCATACGAATGAATTAGAATGGATCGTAAGAATAAATTAGAATAGATACATTAATGCGAATGAATTTGAATGGATCGTACGAATGAATTAGCATGGATCGGATGAATGAATTAGAATGGATATATTTGTACGAATTAATTAGTATGGATCGTACGAATGAATTAGAATGGATACATTCATGCGAATGAATTAGAATGGATCATACGATTGAATTAGAATGGATACATTCGTGAATGATACGATCCATTCTAATTCATTTGTACGATCTATTCTAATTCATTCGTACGATCCATTAAATTCATTCTTACGATCCATTCAAATTCATTCGCACGAATGAAATTGAATGGATCATACAAATGAATTAGAATGGATCGTCTGAATGAATTAAAATGGATACATTTGTACGAACGAATTAGAATGGATTGTACGAATGAATTAGAATACTTCGTGTGAATAAATTTGAATGGATCGTAAGAATGAATTAGAATGGATCGTACGAATGAATTAGAATGGATACATTCGTGCGAATGAATTAGAATGGATTGTACGAATGAATTAGAATAGATGAATGAATTAGAAACGATCGTACAAATGAATTAGAATGGATCGTACAAATGAATTAGAATGGATCGTACGAATGAATTAGAATGGTTATGTTCGTGCGAATGAATTAGAATGGATCGTACGAATGAATTAGAATGAATACATTCGAGCGAACGAATTAGAATGGATCGTACGAATGAATTAGAATGGATCGTACGAATGAATTAGAATTGATACATTCATGCGAATAAATTAGAATGGATCGTACGAATAAATTAGAATGGATCGTATGAATGAATTAGAATGGATCGTACGAATGAATTAGATTGATTCTTACGAATGAATTAGAATGGATCATACGAATGAATTAGAATAAATACATTCGTGCGAATGAATTAGAATGGATCGTACGAATGAATTAGAATGGATCGTACGAATGAATTAGAACAGATCAGACGAATGAATAGAATGGATATATTCATACGAATGAATTAGAATGGATCGTACGAATAAATTAGAATGGATCATACGAATGAATTAGAATTGATTGTATGAATGAATTAGAATAGAGACATTTATACAAATGAATTAGAAAGGATCGTACGAATGAATTAGAATGGATCGTACGAATGAATTTGAATGGATCGTATGAAAAAATTAGAATGGCTCGTACGAATGAATTAGAATGGATCATACGATTGAATGGATCGTATGAATGAATTAGAATCGATACATTTGTGCGAATGAATTAGAATGGATCATACGAATGAATTAGAATGGATCATACGAATGAATTAGAATGGATACATTCGTACGAATGAATTAGAATGGATCGTAGAATCCATTCTAATTCATTCGTACGATCCATTCAAATTTATTCGTAAGATCCATTCTAATTCATTCGTACGATCCATTCTAATTCATTCGCACGAATATATCCATTCTAATTCATTCATACGAACTATTCTAATTCATTCGTACGATCCATTCTAATACATTCGTACGATCCATTCTAATTTATTCGCACGAATCTATCCATTCTAATTCATTAGAACGATCCATTCTAACATATTCGTACGATCCATTCTAAGTCATTCACACGAATGTATCTATTGTAATTCATCCGTACGATCCATTCTAATTCATTCATACGATCCATTCTAATTCATTCGTACGATCCATTCTAATTCATTCGCACGAATGTATCCATTCTAATTCATTCGTACGATCTATTCTATTTCATTCGTATGATCCATTCAAATTCATTCGTACGATCCATTCTAATTCATTTGCAGGAATGTATCCATTCCAATTCATTCATCTTATCCATTCTAATTCAATCGTACGATCAATTCTAATTCATTCATCCATTCTAATTCATACGTAAGATCCATTCTAATTCATTCGAATGAATTAGATTGAATTAGAATGGATCGTACGAATGAATTAGAATGGATCGTACGAATGAATTAGAATGGATCGTTCAAATGAATTAGAATGGATCGTACGAATGAACTAGAATAGATACATTTGTTCGAATGAATTAGAATTTATCGTATGAATGAATTAGAATGGATTGTATGAATTAGATTAAATTAGAAAAGATCTTACGAACGAATGTAACCATTCTTATTCATTAATACGATCTATTCTAATTCATTCGTACGAATGGATCATACGAATGAATTAGAATGGATCATACGAATGAATTATAATGGATCGTACGAATGAATTAGAATGGATGTATTCGTGCGATTGAATTAGAATGGATCGTACGAATGAATTAGAATGGATCGTACGAATAATTTAGAATGGATTGTACGAATGAATTCGAATGGATACATTTGTGTGAATGAATTAGAATGGATCGTATGAATGAATTAGAATGGATCAAATGAATGAATTATAATGGATACGTTCGTGCGAATGAATTTGAGCGGATCATATGTATGAATTAGAATGGATCGTACGAATGTATTAGAATGGATTATACGAATAAATTATAATGGATCATATGAATGAATTAGAATGTATCCATTCTAATTCATTCGCACGATCCATTCTAATTAATTAGCACGATCCATTCTAATTTATTCGCACGATCCATTCTAATTCATTCGCACGATCCATTCTAATCCATTCGTACGATTCATTCAAATTTATTCGCACGAATGTAACCATTCTAATTCATTCGTACGATCTATACTAATTCATTCGTACGATCCTTTCTTATTCATTCATACGATCCATTCTAATTCATTCGCATGAATCTAACCATTCTAATTCATTCGTACAATCCATTCTAATTCATTCGTACGATCCATTCTAATTCATTCGTACAATCCATTCTAATTCATTCATACGATCCATTCAAATTCATTCGCACGAATGTATCCATTCTAATTCATTCGTACGATCCATTCTAATTCGTTCGTACGATCCATTCTAATTCATTCGGATGAATGTATCCATTCTAATTCATTTGTACGATCCATTCTAATTCATTCGTATGAATGTATCCATTCTAATTCATTCGTACGATCCATTCTAGTTCATTCATACGATCCATTCTAGTTCATTCATACAATCCATTCTAATTCATTCGCACAAATGTATCCATTCTAATTAATTCGTACGATCCACTCTAATTCATTCGTACGAACCATTCTAATTCATTCGTACAATCCATTCTAATTCATTCGCATGATCCATTATCCATTCTAATTCATTCATATGATCGATTCTAAATCACTCGTACGATCCATTCTAAATCATTTGTATGAACCATTCTAATTCATTCGCACGAATATATCCATTCTAATTCATTCGTACAGTCCATTCTAATTCATTCGTATGATCCATTCTAATTTATTTGTACGAATATATCCTTTATAATTCATTCGTACGATCTATTAATTCATTCGTACGATCCATTCTAATTCTTTCGCATGAATGTATCCATTCTAATTCATTCGTACGACCCATTCAAATTCATTCGTATGATCCATTCTAATTCATTCGCACGAATGTATCTATTCTAATTCTTTTATACGATCCATTCTAATTCATTCATACGATCAATTCTAATTCATCCGCACGAATGTATCCATTATAATTCATTCATACGATCTATTTTAATTCATTCGTAAGATCCATTTTAATCCATTCTAATTCATTCGCACGAATATATCCAATCTAATTCATTCATACGATCCATTCTATTTCATTCGTATGATTGTTTCTAATTCATTCGTACGATCCTTTCTAATTCATTCGTACGATCTATTCTAATTCATTCGCACAAATGTATCCATTCTAATTCATTCGTACGATCCATTCTAGTTCATTCGCACGATCCATTCAAATTCATTCGCCCGAATGAATCCATTCTAATCCATTCGTACGATCCATTCTAATTCATTCGTTCGATCCATTCTAATTCATTCGCACGATCCATTCTAATTCATTCGTACGATCTATTCTAATTCATTTGCACGATCCAGTCTAATTCATTCGTACGATCTATTCTAATTCATTCGCACGAATGTATCCATTCTAATTCATTCGTACGATCCATTCTAATTCATTCGTACGATCTATTCTAATTAATTCTCTCGAATGAACCCATTCTAATTCATTCGTACGATCCATTCTAATTCATTCGTACGAATGTATCCATTCTAATTCATTCATACAATCCATTCTAATTCATTCGTACGATAGAATGTAGCCATTCTAATTCATTCGTAAGAGCCATTCTAATTCATTCTAGTTAGAATGGATACATTTGTGTGAGACTTAGAATGGATCGTACGGATGAATTAGAATGGATCGAACGAATGAATTAGAATGGATATATTCGTGCGAATGAATTAGAATGGATCGTACGAATGAATTAGAATGGATCATACGAATGAATTAGAATGGATCGTACGATCCATTCTAATTCAATCGTACGAACGAATGTAGCCATTCTAATTCATTCATATGATCCATTCTAATTCATTCGCATGAATGAATTAGAATGGATACATTCGCACGAATGTAGCCATTCTAATTCATTCGCACGTATGAACTAGAATGGATATATTCTTATGAATAAATTAGAATGGATCGTACGAATGAATTAGAATAGATCGTACGAATGAATAAGAAAGGATAAATTCGTGTGAATGAATTAGAATGGATCGTACAAATGAATTAGAATGGATCGTACGAATGAATTAGAATGGATACATTCGCACGAATGAATTAGAATGGATCGTACGAATGAATTAGAATGGATCGTACAAATGAATTAAAATGGATCGTACGAATGAATTAGAATCGATCGTACTAATGAATTCGAATGGATCGTACGAATGAATTAAAATGGATCGTACGAATGAATTAGAATGGATACTTCGCATGAATGAATTAGAATGGATCATAAGAATGAATTAGAATGGATCATGCGAATAAATTAGAATGGACCGTACGAATGAATTAGAATGGACCGTAGGGCGGCATAGCAGAGTCTCGGCTCATCTCGGGATTCCCACGACGGCGGTCTTCAGGGAGATGTCCTTCTTCCGGGCGGGGAAGAAGAAGTGCATCGCACCCGATCGGGAGCGATCGCTGGACGAGGCGTTCCTCCACTATCTCGGAGGGAGAACTCCGGAGAAGATCACCGCCCCCAACTTTGCCTTCCAACTAAAGGACGGGAAGACCAGCTCGATCTTGCTCAAGCAGAAGATCGTCCGGAAGAAGAAAACGGTTCCACCTCCGTTGGAGGGAACCAGCAAAGGAGCGGGGAGCTCGGGAGGTAACCCCCGCAAGAAGATGGTTCGGAGGCGGGCTTCGCCTATCCGCCTCAAAGACCCCGACACCATAGAGATGCTCCGCCAGGGCGAGGCTCCGTTCCTCCGCAACCTCCTCGCCAGGACATCGGCACAGGTCAGCCACCTGCCCCTCTTCCCATTATCCGTCGCAAGATTCAGTTCGTCGAGCCCGATGACCCGAACATCAACCTCCCGTTAACCATGGCGGAAGTCGAATCCGGGATGGCTCGAATACTAATGGGCAACTTCCCTGGTGATTTGACAGTCCCTCTCCGCGTGGCAGTGCTGACGCCGGAGATGGAAGGCCGCGGGAAGAAGGCCAAGCCCACGAGGTCCGCGTCTGCAAGTGCCCAGGCGAAGCAGCGACGGAAAGAGCTAGAGGAAGCGAGCTTGGATTCGGAGCCCGAGTGGACGGGCTCCGAGGAGGAGGAGACGGACTCCGAGGAGGAAGAGCCTGCTGTCCCACCTCCCCAAGTGGAGCCCAACATCCCCGCTCAAGGGTAGAGGCTCCCAACTCCGCCGGCTCCGGCACAAGGGGCGGGATCATGCGGGCCGGAGCTTCCCTCCCCCGCTGCCGGGGTGGAGGTCCAGCAGGCCGCTGCAACCTCTACGCCCCCCGCAGCTCCAGTACCCGCTCCCCTACCCTCGTCCCCCGCAAAGGGCTAGGAGGAAGCAGGCTTCCCAGAGGATCTAGGGGACTTGATCTATAGGTCCCCTTCCTTCGTAGATATCGGCTCCGAGTCCTCGAGCTCAGGGTCGAAAGTCGAAGCAGCTGGGGCGATCCCTCCTAGCCTGCCGGGTGCAGGAGCTCGCCCGGAGGTGGTGCTAGTCCCCACTCCCACTCTTGGCGCGCCGCCTCCTACCCAAGCTCCGGGCGGTCCCAGCGCGGGCTCCTCTGCGGAAGAAGGGAGGGTGCCCCACTACCTGCGGCAACTGCTGGGCCGCAACATCTTCGCCCGAGCTCCCTTCGCTTCTATAAGCGAACGCCTGGCCGAGGTATTCCTTACCCTCCCTACCTTTGCATAGGGTTTCATTTCCGGCTGACTTTTTCATCTTTCTCATGCAGGCGGAGAAACAGAGCCAGGTACTGGCCGCGGAGGTCACTGGGGCCGGGAAGGCGCTTGCTGCCTTGTTCGACGATTCCCTTCGGGGGTCCGAGCCCAAGGTGGACGAGCACATCCACGAGCTCCAGCGGGCCAACCACGCCGAGGCGCTGAAGGAGGTGGAGGAACTTCGGCAGAGGGTCACGACCCTAGTCTCAGGCATGGCCGTGTCGGAGACGGCCTAACTCAAATCTACCGCCGATCTTCAAAAGGTCAAGGCAGAGCGGGATGAGGCTGTGTCCGCCAGGGAAACTTCCCAGAAAGAGGCGGCCCAACTTCAAGGGGAGGTCGCTGTTTTGAAGACAGAGATTGCCGCCCTGAAGGAGGCTCATGCCAATGGTCTCCGGGCTCAGCAGGGTCACCTCCAAGCCCAGTTGGACGATCTTCTACGCAGGGGCACCGCGGTGGCAGTAGAAAAATACAAGACTGAAAGGTCGAAGAAGCGGCGCCGAGGAGACGACAGCGGGGCGGAGACCAGCATGCCTTGAGCTCGCAACTTTTGTAATCTGGGTTTTTATTTCCGTTAATAAATACTCAAAAATCTTTTTGAGCTCGCTCCTGTATTCTCTATTTTTCTGTGTTTGCTCTCTTTTCTTTCATGAGTCCGCTTTGGAACCTTCGCAGCAATCTCGAGGGCCATACCCCGGGCGAGGCAAGTAATTTGATTCAACCATTTTTATTTTAAAATATATGCCAACGAAAACCTCGGTATGCTCGCTGAATCTCAATATAATCTCTGAGCCCGGAAAAAAAAAAGCGAGTAAATCAAATAACTCGAAAATTCCCTACACTCAGAGATTTAAATCATTTTTATTTTTAAAGATAACTAAGAAGTGCTAGCTGCCCCCTGCCCGGTTAACTACCCTCAAGGATCCTAATCACTGGACATGCCCTTTGAGGGGTTACCAAGGGATGTTCGGGCTACCTGAAAGGGTGGTCGCCCTTCTCAAGTTTCCCTAGATCATGTGGGGGAAAATCTTCGTGCCGACCCGAAGACCTTCGCAGCACCAGTCAATTGAAGTTGATGTAGACTTCAAAGATCGTTGATCGATCTGTCAATTGGAGTTGAAGCTTTTGATATGTAAACAGAGAGGCAATCAGAGAATTTGACACAAGAGATGTGATCTCGGAGTTCAGCCGAAGCCTACGTCTCCGTGCTATAGGGAGCAACCCAAATTCACTAACACTTCACTTGAAGTGACCTCGACAGGCCAAGTGTCACTGAAATCTCTTTGACCTCTTGAAGGGTAAGAAAAAGAAGATCAAAGAGTTAGAAATTTCTGGGTTCTGGTTTCTGAAATAGATATCAACTAATGATGGCACTGATCTTCCTTTCTGGATTTTCTCTCTGGATTTTCTCTCTGGATTTGAAATCGGATCTGAGTTTCGATCCTTTTACATTCGAAGGCTCTGCTATTTATAGGATTCTCTGGGAGGAAATCCGGGGTAAATGGCGGTTTCTGCTATCGTATCTGGGGATTCTCCAGGTAAGGCTGGTGGGTCCCTTGGTAGCCCTTGTGGGCCCACCAGGCAGGGCCGGTGGGTCCCGTGGTAGTCCTCGTGGGCCCACCAGGCAGGGCCGGTGGGTCCCGTGGTAGTCCCCGTGGGCCCACCAGGCAGGGCCGGTGGGTCCCGTGGTAGTCCCCGTGGGCCCACCAGGCAGGGCCGGTGGGTCCCGTGGTAATACGTAAACTTCTGCCAAAATTTGCACCCACAGTTACCCCCTCCAAGTTAGCTAGAGTTCGTTCTGGCTGGCTTGGATTTGGTGCAAAAAATAGCAACACCCTGTCTAAAAAAGGCACAAAAGAGGCTTGTCGAAATGTTAGTATAAAAAAGGCTGATCGGTCAATTTTGACTGATCGGTCAATTTTGACCGATCGGTCAATTTTGACCGATCGGTCAAATTTGACCGAACGGTCAAATTTGACCGAACAGTCAGTTTCAACCGGTCAAGGATTGTGTGATCGGTCAAAAAACATGGTTTTTTGACCGATCCAGTAGAATTTTGACCGAACGGTTGATTTTGACCGAACGGGCAATTTCAACCGGTCAAGGATTGTGTGATCGGTCAAAAAACATGGTTTTTTGACCGATCCAGTAGAATTTTGACCGAACGGTTGATTTTGACCGATCGGTCAATTTTGATCGATCGGTCAAATTTGACCGATCGGTTAAATTTGACCGAACGGTCAATTTCAACCGGTCAAGGATTAGGTGGTCGGTCAAAAAACATGGTTTTTTGACCGATCCAGTAGAATTTTGACCGAACGGTTGATTTTGACCGATCGGTCAATTTTGACCGATCGGTCAAATTTGACCGATCGGTTAAATTTGACCGAACGGTCAATTTCAACCGGTCAAGGATTAGGTGATCGATCAAAAAACATGGTTTTTTGACCGATCCAGTGGAAATTTGACCGAATGGTTGATTTTGACCGATCGGTCAATTTTGACCGATCGGTCAAATTTGACCGATCGGTTAAATTTGACCGATCGGTCAATTTCAACCGGTCAAGGATTAGGTGATCGGTCAAAAAACATGGTTTTTTGACCGATCCAGTGGAAATTTGACCGAACGGTTGATTTTGACCGAATGGTCAATTTTGACCGTTCGGCTAAATTCAGCCGGTCAAGGTTCGGGGGATCGGCAAAAAACCTCAGTTTTTGGCCAGATCTAGTAGAAAATCGACCGATCGACTGATTTTGACCGAACGGTCAAGTTTGACCGTTCGACTAAAATCAGCCGGTCAAGGTTTGGGTGATCGGCAAAAACCTCAGTTTTTGGCCAGATCTAGTAGAAAATTAACCGATCGATTGATTTTGACCGAACGGTCAAGTTTGACCATTCGGCTAAAATCAGCCGGTCAAGGTTTCGGTGATCGGCAAAAACCCTCAGTTTTCCGCATGATCTAGTAGAAAATCGACCGATCGATTGATTTTGACTGAACGGTCAAGTTTGACCGTTCGGCTAAAAATCAGCCGGTCAAGGTTAGTGTTTGGGGGATTTTTCACTGGTCCTTGCGAGCCACCTGCAAGATAGAAAAGAGAACGTGAGAACGGCTGGCTCCCTTAGGAGCGCAGACCCTCCGATGCTCAAGTCAGTGATGGTAGCACAACCGAGAGCTGTTGTATACCAAAGTCATAGGGAATAGGATTTCGAACCTGTACTTTGGAGCCTGGGGGTGTGCATTTATAGACATGGGCGACCTATCGGGGTGTGACGCGTGGCAGCTCTTTCCGGCACCTTCTAGGCCCCCACGTTCCAGCCTGCAATGGCAGCTCTGACAGTTCTTGGAACTTGAACCCCTGACATTCTTTGTCGTCTAGCTCGCCTGACGAAGTAGTGGGTGACAGCAGCTGCGGCTCTGTTGTCGCCAGGGGAATCTTCTAGTCTGGGAGGTCTCAAACCGACTCTGATGGGCTTCCGTGGATTGCAATCGTCCACGTAGCTTCAGTGGGTTCTCGACACCTGGTAAGCTTTATGCTGCCTTTACTGGGGGCGACCTTTTTGCAAGCTTGGGCGAGCTCCTGAGCGAGCTTGGACGAGCTCCTAGCGAGCTTGGGCGAGCTCCTGAGCGAGCTTGGGCGAGCTCCTGGGCGAGCTTGGGCAAGATCCTTCGCGTTCTTTGTCTAAGCCACTTACAGAATTCGGGGCGTGCTCCTACGGGATCAGGGAGGGGCGAGATGCACTCAGATACAAGGTGTCCATCCAGCTCCTTGTGGGGGCGAGCTCCTTGCGAGCTGTTAGGCGAGCTCCTTGCGAGCTGTGGGGCGAGCTCCTTGCGAGTTGTTTTTAGGCGAGCACCTTGCGAGCTGTTTAGGCGAGCTCCTTGCGAGCTGTTAGGTGAGCTCCTCGCGAGCTGTTTTTTAGGCGAGCTCCTTGCGAGCTAGAAAAGGAGCACGCCCGGCTTCCAAGGGTTCCAACTCCTGGACGGGCTATCCAAGATATGTGGTTTTTGACTACCCCCAACATTACCCCCTCCTGAGGGAGTGATCGAGGAAACTCGACGCTTGCTCAGGAGTCTTAGCGAGCTCCTATCCCTCGTAATGTGCCTGATATCAATGTCTGCTGCAACAGTTTCCTGGTGGGACAGAAATAGTAGCCACGGGCGGTCTGCGTCAAGAGCTTTGACTGCCAGTATGTCTCAAACACTGGGCGGGCCGGGAGCGTCAGCCACGAGCGATCTCCTTCCGGTGCGAGCTTGCCACACGCGGTCAGGGTCTGCGTCGGGCGAGCTGCGGGCACCAGCCGTGGGCGATCTGCGGCGAGAGTTTTGACTCCCAGTATTTCACAAACGCTGGGCGGGCCGGGAGCATCAGCCACGAGCGATCTCCTTCCGGGGCGATCTCCTTCTGGTGGTCGCTTCATCTTAAATGCGGCGCGAGGCTCAAGGCGGATACAGCGTATCTCATCTCAGGGAGACCTCGAGGACCATGCTGGTGCATCAATCGTTGGGCGGGCTGCGAGCATCTGCCACGAGCTATCTCCTTCCGATGCGAGCTTGTCGCGTGCGGTCAGGGTCTGCCTCGAGCGAGCTGCAGGCACCTGCCGCGAGCGGTCTTGTGACTTGGGTATCGCACCAAATCTCCAACGGTCGCTTCATCTTGAATGCGGCGCGAGGCTCAAGGCGGATAAAACGAATCTCATCATGAGATCCCGATCGGCGCGAGACACGTGTTTCCTCCTCATTCGCTCTGCTTCTGTCAGTAAATGACAGTGTCGGCGCCGGCGCAGCTTTTTCCACGCGTGGCCCACGTGGCGCTTAACGATTGGAAAGAAGCGAGCTGTCGCTTCGTCTGTCGTCACGTCGCTTCGCTGAGCGCGCTCAGGCATTAACTGCGGATCGATTCACCTGTCTCTCACTCGCCTATAAATAGGGGATGGGGGGTGATTTTTACCACTGCGTAAAAAACAGCTCTCCCTTCTCCCGCAACTTTCTCAGCTCGCAGCTCGCTAGCGCCCTCTCGCTCTCATGGCTTCCTCTGCTGCCGCTTCTTCTTCAGTCGCTGCTGCTGCTGCTGCGACCTCTCGGGAGGAGCCTCTCAATGTCGCCCCCATCTCGGTGCTCGCTCCAGGCACCGAGAAAGAGGCTCCTCCCAAGGAGCCCGCCGTCCTCTGGTTCAACGACATCGGGGGCGTGCCCATCCCCGAGAGTCTACGGACAGCGGCGGGTATCCCTCAAGAGCTCGCTATCCTCCCCTTCCCGAGATCGGGGAGACCGCTCTCCAGAACCGCGGTCTCCGTGGGGCAAATATGGTCAGGGCTTCGGCTGCCCCTGAACCATCTAGCCAGCGAGCTCCTGGAGCTGGCGGGCTTATGCCCCGCCCAGCTCCCAGGCAACTCGTGGGGGATTCTCTACGGGCTTTCTCAAATCGAGGAAGCCCTTAACGTGAGGATTCCCCTGGCCTATCTCCTGAAGAAGTGGTCCCTCAAGCCGGGGACAGTCTTCAGCGATGTCGACTGCGGCCACTTCTACCTCTCAGGCCGCCCTGGCGAGGTGCTGCCCTTCTCTGCGGTCGAGAACAAGGACCGGTACTGGAAGGAGTACCCGTTCGTGGTCGAGGGCAACTGGCGAGGTCCCTGCGCCGGAGTCCGCTCTCTTCCCGGCAGACCGCCTCTGCCAGTTTTTAAGGAGATCGCGGAGTATCGCCCCAAGGGGAAGAAATGTATCTCCGCAGCCCGAGAGAAATCTCTCGACGATGCAATCTTGCACTTCCTCGGGGGGCGGACTCCCGAGAAGATCCTGGCGCCGGACTTCTCCTTCCTCTGGAAGGATCTCCGGACTGGGACCGTCACCGCCCGGCAGAAAGTGATGCGGAAGAAGGTTGCGGTCTCCCGGCCCGCTGTCGCGACCTCCGCTGCGGGGACCTCGGCGAAGAAGGGGAAGAGGCGGGCTTCCCCCATCCAGGTCGCCGACAAGGACACCCTCGAGATGCTCCACGAGGAGGATATCGCGCCGCCGCCACCACCAGCCCGCGAAGCAGCCCCAGGTCAGGCGTCCACACTTTCTGTCATTCCTTCGAGGGCCCCAATCCCGGAGCCTCGGCGACGTCATATTTCCTTCGTCGAGCCCGAGGATCCGCGCGTCGAGCTTCTTCTCAGCATGGCGGAAGTGGAGTCCCCAATGGCTGAAGTGCTGATGCGCGGATTCCCAGGCGACCTGACTAAAACCTTGTTTGTTGCGGTGATGAATCCAGAGGAGGGCGTTTCGCAGAAGAAGTCGAAGAAGAAGAAGACTCCTCCAGTCCGCCCATCGGGAGAGGACAACATTGTTCGGGAGGCCCGGGAAGCCTTCCAACAAGTCGTCGAGGATCGGAGGAAGGCCGCCCTCGCGGAGGCGGGCTTGGGATCAGCCGATGATCTCAGCACGACCTCCAGCTCCGACGACGAGGAGCTAGCTCCAGAAGAAGAGCCCGCGGCTGCAACTGCGGGGCCTCCCCCGCCCTTCGAGGGATCGGCTCCGCCGAGCTCAAACCCTCCGCCTGCTCCGAGCTCGATGCCAACACCGGCCGCGCCTGCTCCCAGCACGCCCGTGCCCGCACCTGCGCCCTCCGCTGCTAGCGCGCCTGCGCCCGAGCCCAAGCCCGAACCCGCGTCTGCACCCGCGCCCGAGCCTGCTGCTGCTAGCGCGCCTGCGCCCGAGCCCGCGTCTACACCCGCGCCCGAGCCCGCTGCTGCTAGCGCGCCTGCGCCCGAACCCGCACCCGAGCCCGCACCTGCGCCTGCGCCCGAGCCCGCGCCTGAGCCCGCGCCTACCAGCACGCCGGTGCCCGAGCCCGCGCTCGCGCCTGCGCCTGCCCTCAGCGCGCCCACGCTCGAGCCCGCGCCTGCGCATGCTACCAGTGCGCCCGCGTCCGAGCCCGCGCCTGGCGCTCTTGAGGTTCCTCCTCTCCCGGAGCTGGGCGGGTTGGTCTACTGGTCTCCGGACCTGGGGGCCATCCTGGACGACCTTCCGTGCTCCAGCTCGGAACGCTCGGGCCCGGACTTGCCCGGGCAAGGGGGAGCCGCCGTGCCTTCCCCTGTTAATGAAGGGGTCGCCGGTGCTCAAGGGGCCGAGTCCGCTGCTGCTACCACCACTGCGCCTCCTCCAGCTGCTCCTGCCGAGGCGAGCCATGCGGGCTCCTCCTCTGGCGACCCCGAGCGCGCCCCTTTCTTCATGCGGGAGATCCTGGGGCGCAACATCTTTGCCCGGACTCCCTACATCGATCTCATCAACCGACTGCTCGAGGTAAGACTACCTCCACTACTCCTTTGTCCCCAAACTCCTGCTGTAACTCTTAACTCAAACTGTTCGCCCTTTTCGCAGGCAGAGCGGGTCAACCGGGCTCTCGCCGACGAGGTCGCGGGCATCACGGGGGATACTATCGCCCTCTACGATGACACTCTCCATGACTCGGAGAGGAGAGTAGACGAGTACATCTATCGGATCCGCCAGATGGACCGGTCGGGCGAGCTGCGGGCTGAAGTGGACCGGCTGCGCCAGCAGGTCGCCTCCTCTAATGCTGAGGTCGCCGAACTGCGCCAGCGGGACGCCACTTTTACCACCACGCTAGCTTCGGTGGAGGATGCCCGTGACTGTGCCCTATCCGATGCGCAGGCCGCCCAGAAGGAAATCTCCGAGCTTCAACGTCAGTTGGCGGCCTCTAGGGATGGGATCGCGTCTCTGAGGGAAACGCATCTCCAGGACCTCCACTCTCAGCAACGCCGCCTCCAGGCGCAACTCAACGAGCTTCTGCGGAAAGGTGCGATCGACGCCATCGAGAAGTACAAGGCCGAAAGGTCGAAAAAGAGGAAGCGCGGCGGCGACGACGAGGGTGCTGGCGCGGGCCCAGCTTAAGCTGTATCTCTGTAATCCTTTTGTAATCTTGAAAAAATGAATGAAATGGAAATTTTCAAGTCCACCTGTTTCTTTCTTTCTCTGTCTCACCAATGAGTCCGCTTCGGGAGTTTCGCAGCGATCTCGAGAGTGATACCCCGGGTGAGGTAGCTAATTCGATTCAATCCTTTTTATTTTTCAAGTATATACAAACGGAAAAACTCGGTATGCTCGCAAAATCGTAATTAGTCTCTGAACTCGGCAAACGATTAAGCAAACCAAACGATTTCAAAAACTTCCCTACCTCAGAGACTTAAACCATTTTTATTTTGAAAGGAAACTAATAAGTGCTAGCTGCCCCCTGCCCGGTTAATTTCTCTCGATGATCCTGTTCGGCGAGCTCGCCCTTCGAGGGGTACGCCATCGCCAGGATGCTTCCGTTCATGGCAGGTGAACGCGAAGGATCCTGGTTAGGTTTAGAGTCCAGTTGGCAGCAGACTTCCCCGGGAAACCCAAGGTCGCCCACTGGCTGCCTCTGAGGATCCCGGTCTTGCTTTAAGTCTGCAAAATGGCGGACTGCCCCGGGAAGCTCAAGGTCGCCCACTGGCTGCCTCTGAGGATCCCGGTCTTGCTTTAAGTCCGCACAACGGCGGACTGCCCCGGGAAGCTCAAGGTCGCCCACTGGCTGCCTCTGAGGATCTCGGTCTTGCTTTAACTCCGCACAACGGCGGACTGCCCCGGGAAGCTCAAGGTCGCCCACTGGCTGCCTCTGAGGATCCCGGTCTTGCTTTAAGTCCGCACAACGGCGGACTGCCCCGGGAAGCTCAAGGTCGCCCATTGGCTGCCTCTGAGGATCCCGGTCTTGCTTTAAGTCCGCACAACGGCGGACTACTTTGTAGATAAAGCGAGCTCTTGCTGCGGCGAGCTTCCGAGTAGAATTCTTTGTTGAAAACCCCATCATTCATTCATAACTTTAGAAGATAACTTACAAAAATCCCCTTACGCGTAAAACTTACGAAGGTGCAAAGCATTCCAAGGTCGCTCTAACAGATCGCCTTCAGTGGTCATCAGCTGGTAAGCCCCCGAGCCTCGCGCTTCGCGTATTATGTAGGGGCCTTCCCAGTTTGCCGCGAGCTTCCCTGCATTAGGCTCCTGCGTGTTTGCGAACACCTTTCTCATTACCATGTCCCCAGCTTTGAATGCCCGATGGCGGACTCTCTTGTCATAGGCGCGCTTCATTTCTTGTCTGTACCCGGCGAGGTGTAGATTGGCGCGCTCTCGTCTTTCTTCGAGCTGATCGAGGGAGTCGGCGAGCAGAGCGTCATTATCGACCTCTTCTGCAGCGAGCATTCTTTCGGTGGGCAGCTCGGCTTCGATGGGTAGCACAGCTTCACACCCGTAAGTTAGGCTGAAAGGTGATTCATCGGTCGAGCGACATGGAGTGGTACGATAAGCCCATAGCACGCCGTCGAGCTCCTGCTCCCACAGTCCTTTCTTTCCTTCCAACCTTTTCTTGAGGTTGTCTAGGATTACTCGGTTCGTAGCTTCGGCCTGCCCGTTGCTTTGAGGATACCTCGGGGACGAGAACCTTAGGTCGACCCCATATTCAACACAAAAGCTTCTGATCAAGCGATTGTCGAACTGGCGACCATTGTCGGTGATGAGCACCCGGGGCAGCCCAAAGCGGCAGAAGATATTCTTCCAGAGGAAGTCCTTGACTTGCTTCTCGCCAATCTTAGCTAGCGGGACCGCTTCCACCCATTTGGTGAAGTAGTCCGTAGCTACTAAGATGAATTTCTTCTGCCGGGCTGACACAGGGAAAGGTCCCACAATGTCCAACCCCCATTGCTGGAAAGGCCAGGGGCTCGCCAGAGGGTGCAGTTCTTCTGCGGGCATATGATTCGTCGTGGCGTGCTTCTGGCATTGGATGCACCTCTGGGCGGCCTTCAAAGCGTCTTGCTCCAGAGTGGGCCACCAGTATCCTTGCCTTCGAACTTTCGTAGCTAGAGATCGCCCACCAGTGTGGTTTCCCAGCTCACCAGAATGGATGCAATTTAGTGCTTCTTCGGTCTCCGGGCTCTCGATACAACGAAGATTCGGCCCGCCGAAAGATCTTCGAAAAAGGCGATCCCAGCGAATGAGATAGCGACCAGCACATTTCTCCACTCGCCGGGCTTCCTCTCTACCCTCTGGAAGCTCGCCCTTTTGAAGAAAATGAAGAATGGGAGCGATCCACCCGCCAGGAGATACGTCGGCAGAAACTTGGTTAACAGCGGACTCCGCCAGCTGGAGCCGGGACTGATTTTGGACCTCAATGAGAATCTGCCGAGCTTCTGATGTTCCCAGCATGGAGGCGGCGTTTGCTAAGGCATCAGCTCGCCTATTATCGGCTCGTGGAATTTGCTCGAAAGAGATCTTTTCGAACTCCGCAGCCTTGCCCTTCACCAGATCCACGTAGATCGCCATTCGCGCATCCCGGGAGGCGTACTCCCCATTGATTTGGCAAATAATTAGCTGGGAATCACTAAAGACTTTCAAGCGTTTGGCGCCTACCTCTTGAGCGAGCTCCAGACCAGCCAGTAACGCCTCGTACTCCGCTTCATTATTGGTAGCGGCGAAATCCAGTCGGACTGATTTTTCAAGCAGCACCTCTTGGGCGATCAGAGCGACCCCGATCCCACCCCCAAAGCGTTGGAGGATCCATCGACGAACAATTCCCATCCCGTCGCCTCTGGACGCTCATTTGGAGGACGCTCGCCTTGGTTGTCCAAGAACCTCGCCTTCCCAGGGTGTGCCTCAGTTGGCTCATCCTCCTGGTACGGGACTGGTTCTTCTATGGGGAAGTCCGCCAAGAAATCGGCGAGAGCCTGCCCTTTGACAGCAACTCGAGGGACATACTCCAATCCATAGGCGGCGAGCTCGGCAGACCATCGATACAACCTGCCGGCTACCGAAGGCCTGGAGAGGGCGCTCTTCAAGGGGTGCTCCGTGATGACTTTGACGGTGTGCGCCGAGAAGTAGGGGTGAAGCTTCCTTGTGGTAAGGACCAAGGCCAAAGCGACCTTCTCGATTGGTCGATACCGGAGCTCGGCAGGAAGCATCGTGTGGCTCACAAAATAGACAGGCCGCTCTACCTTCGCTTCTTCCACTACCAGGACCCCGCTCACAGCGTTCTCCGTGACCGCGAGATACACGCCAAGCTCGGCGCCATCTTTTGGTGCTGCTAGGATAGGCGGGCTCGCAAGATAATCCTTGATCTTCTGAAAGGCGCGCTCGCAATTTTCATCCCAGCAAATGCTCGCTCCTTTTCGCAACAGCTCGAAAAGAGGTCGGCAATTGTCTGAGGATTTGGATATAAATCGATTAAGCGCGGTGATTCGTCCGCTCAATCTCTGGACTTCCTGCCGGGTTCTGGGTGCGGGCATTTCGACAAGTGCTCGGATTTGCCCAGGGTCGGCCTCGATCCCCCTATGGGTGACCAGGTACCCGAGGAATTTCCCCGAAGTCACCCCGAATGCGCACTTCGCCGGGTTCAGCCTCATTCGGTACTTTCTCAACATTTCGAAGGTTTCGCGGAGGTCGGCGACATGCCCTCCTCGCTCTCGACTTTTGACCAGAAGGTCGTCAACATATACCTCGACATTTCTACCGATCTGATTTTTAAACATGTGAGTGACTAACCTTTGGTAGGTCGCTCCAGCGTTCTTGAGTCCGAAGGGCATCACTCGATAGCAGTATAGCTTCTGGTAGCCCGCTCCGGAGTAGAAGGCGGTCTTCTCCTGATCTTCGGGGTGGAGGGGTATTTGGTTATACCCTGAGTATCCATCCATGAAAGATAGAGCCCGGAACCCAACAGCTGCGTCGACCAGCGCGCCTATTCTTGGAAGAGGAAAACCGTCCTTCGGGCATGCCTTGTTGAGGTCGGAGAATTCAATGCACACCCTGACCGCTCCGCTCTTCTTAGGCACCGCCACGATATTGGAGATCCACTCGGGGAAGTGTGCCTCGCGGATGAAGCCGGCTCGCTCCAGCTTGTCTATCTCCGCCGCCACTGCAACGGACTTCGCAGCAGGTATGTGCCGAGCTTTCTGCTTGACCGGTGGGAACTCCTTCGCGGTGTGCAGACGATGACAGGCGACCTCCGGGTCAATCCCTGGCATGTCCGCGAAGCTCCAGGCGAATACGTCGCGGTATTCCCTGAGTAAGTTGGTTATGGCTTGGACCTCGCCCTTGGTTAACGAGGTCCCGAGACTAACAATTCTCAGCCCTTCTTCGCCGCCAATGTCGATCTCCTGAAGTTGTTCGGCCACTGGAAAACTTCCTCTCCTGGGGGTTGTCAGGCAACCTTCCTCCAACTTAAGATCCGCACCGCTCCCACCCGAGGATGAAGCAGAGGACTTAGGTGAGGAGGTCCCCAGCGGATTCCCCAGGAGCTCGCTCGTAACGGGCGGTAATTGCTAGGAGGGTGCAGGCCTCTTGGCCTCGGCGACTTCCAAGTCCATGAGGTGAGGAGCATCCTGCTCGCATCTGGTTGCGGTTACCTGATCTCCCCGAATGACTACGACCCCGCTCGTCGTCGGAAATTTGAGGGCCTGATGGTTAGGTGAAGACACCGCCTTCATCTGCCTTAGCCAAGGCCGCCCAAGGATGGCGTTAAAGGCCGAATTCCCGTCGACTACCGCGAAGCGGACTTGGCGAGCTTCCGGGCCCGCTGTCACGGTAAGGGTTATCTCTCCCGCTACTTTGGCGACCTCACCGGTGAATCCACTGAGGGAGCTCGTCGAGGGAGACAAGTCGGCGAGTCTCAACCCCATTCGCAGGTAGGCCGACAGAAAGAGGATGTCAACGGCGCTCCCTGAATCCACCAGAGCTCGCCTCACCTCGATGTTTGCCATCATCAGGCGTATGACGAGGGGGTCATTGTGGGGCGTGACGACCCCAGCCATGTCGTCCTCCGAAAACCAGAGGAAATCACGGGCTTCCACCCTTGGTGCTCGAAGTAAAGTAGGAGTTAGCGAGACAGAAAATACCTTCTGCGCCCGCTCCATCTCCCTGACTCGCCGGCGGGCTTCATTACTCGATCTGGGGCCGCTCAGCTGCCCGCTAATGGTGTGGCAGATCGCCGGTCCTCCCGGGGGAGGCGGAGGTAAGGCGGGCTCCGCGAGTCCTGGGCGATCTCCCTCCCGAGGGGCTCGCTCTGGAATCACCTCGAACCTCCTCGGGGGCGAGATGAACTGGTTCAAGTGCCCCAAGGTGACCAAATCCTCCAGGTGGTTTTTCAGAGCCCGGCATCTATTAGTGTGATGCCCAGGGCTTCGATGAAAAGCGCACCGCCGCGAGTTATCGGTAGAGCCGGGCTCTCCGACCTGTAGGGGTGGCGGGTACTGGAAGAAAGGCTCATTCCGAATCTGATGGAAAGTTTGCCCCGGCGAGTGGGTCAGCACGGTGAAGTCCCGCTCCCCGGGTCCCGGAGGCAGGCGCCAGTTCGCCGGCCTTCCAGCGACCACCGCGGGTGCTTCAGCGGGCGGTACTGCAGGAGCTGCGGACGGTCCGGGCAAGGGTACCGTAAGTGGCACCTCCCTCCTCTCCACGGCCTTAACGACAAGAGGTCGCAAAGCCGGAGGAGGTCGCTGCTCTACTGCCTTTCCCTTCCGATCTAGCACCGCATCTTTGAGCTTGATGTGCTGCTGGACCAGGGCAAATAGTTCGACCATTGTGCGAGGGTCCTTGATCACTAGAGCGTCATGAAGCTTGCCTCCCTCGGGGAGGGCGCTTCTGAAAGCACTCACCACGGTACGATCCTGGCCCGCCGCGTCTTCCAGAGCGAGATAGGCGCTTCGGAATCGCGTTGCGAAGCACCGGAGCGTTTCGCGAGCTCCCATGGCCAAAGTAAATAGAGACTCGATCCTCTTCGGGGGCTGCCTATTGCAGCGATACTGCTCCAGGAAAAGCCTAGAGAGAGTTGGAAAGTCGGGGATCAAGCCGGATGGCAGCTTGTGAAACCAATTTAACGCCGATCCGGTCAGACTGCTCGGGAACGCTCGACACAGGACGTGGTCCTGGTCCCTGAAAAATAGAAGTTTCCTGTAGGCCAAGAGATGGTCGACGGGATCTTGCGACCCGTCGAATAATACAAACTTCGGAGGGGTCCAGTGGTGCGGAAAACCCCCTTGGTGGACCTCGCTGGTGAAGGGCGAGCTTCCTCCGTGGGCGGCGAGGTCCTCCAATAAATCCACTGGCGCACTAGGTCGCTGCCAGTGCCCGGGGAGAAATCCCGAAGGCGGCTGCGCAGGTCCTAGGCGCTCGTGTGCACTCCCTCTAGGGAGGTTCGGATCCACCCCACGGCGACCCTCGGGGGCCACGGATCGGCGGCCTCTTGGCTGCTCGCGTGCTGGTCCCTTCAGCGAGGCGGTTGGTCTATGGGAGGCCGTCGCCTCTCGAGGTTCGGAAGGTATAACCACCGCGGGCTCTTTCCCTCGTCGCCGATGGCGCGGGTCGCGATCCCTCTCTTGAGACCTCGCCTCCGACCCGTCAGAGTCGACGCTCCGGCTACGTCGACGAGGGATGGTCGCGCGCGAGGTCGCCTGGTTGCTGGACCGCTGGGTTACAAGCTTCTGTAGCCTTGTGAGCGGGGTCTCCTTCGCTCCACGCACGGCCGTCCTCTCAACCGGGGGTTCCGGGCGGGAAGTTCGCCGTGATGGGACGGTCGTGGGCAGACGCGACGAGACGGGAGGTCGCGCGGGGGACGCGGGCCTCGATGGTCCCGACCGTCGGCTAGCCGCCGGAGCCTGACGCAAGCGCGTCAACTCCTCCATCATTGCCCGCTGGGTGGCCAACATCTCCAACAGGAGCTGGTCACTGAGCGGGACAAGGGGATGGGGATTCTCAGCGGGGGGTTCGCTGTGCACAGACCCCATACGGGCCCTCGTCCGTCTACGCCCCCTCGTCGCCGGAGCCATCTTTGGGGCTATGAAGGCCGTCGGCGCACAACAGTATGGTCGTGGGCGTTCTCACAGGAACCAGTCGAAGGTCCCACAGACGGCGCCAAATGTTTGGGGGATTTTTCACTGGTCCTTGCGAGCCACCTGCAAGATAGAAAAGAGAACGTGAGAACGGCTGGCTCCCTTAGGAGCGCAGACCCTCCGACGCTCAAGTCAGTGATGGTAGCACAACCGAGAGCTGTTGTATACCAAAGTCGTAGGGAATAGGATTTCGAACCTGTACTTTGGAGCCTGGGGGTGTGCATTTATAGACATGGGCGACCTATCGGGGTGTGACGCGTGGCAGCTCTTTCCGGCACCTTCTAGGCCCCCACGTTCCAGCCTGCAATGGCAGCTCTGACAGTTCTTGGAACTTGAACCCCTGACATTCTTTGTCATCTAGCTCGCCTGACGAAGTAGTGGGTGACAGCAGCTGCGACTCTGTTGTCGCCAGGGGAATCTTCTAGTCTGGGAGGTCTCAAACCGACTCTGATGGGCTTCCATGGATTGCAATCGTCCACGTAGCTTCAGTGGGTTCTCGACACCTGGTAAGCTTTATGCTGCCTTTACTGGGGGCGACCTTTTTGCAAGCTTGGGCGAGCTCCTGAGCGAGCTTGGGCGAGCTCCTGAGCGAGCTTGGGCGAGCTCCTGGGCGAGCTTGGGCAAGATCCTTCGCGTTCTTTGTCTAAGCCACTTACAGAATTCGGGGCGTGCTCCTACGGGATCAGGGAGGGGCGAGATGCACTCAGATACAAGGTGTCCATCCAGCTCCTTGTGGGGGCGAGCTCCTTGCGAGCTGTTAGGCGAGCTCCTTGCGAGCTGTGGGGCGAGCTCCTTGCAAGTTGTTTTTAGGCGAGCTCCTTGCGAGCTGTTTAGGCGAGCTCCTTGCGAGCTGTTAGGTGAGCTCCTCGCGAGCTGTTTTTTAGGCGAGCTCCTTGCGAGCTAGAAAAGGGGCACGCCCGGCTTCCAAGGGTTCCAACTCCTGGATGGGCTATCCAAGATATGTGGTTTTTGACTACCCCCAACAGTTAGTCTTGAACCTGTACTTTTGAGGAAGTGGTAGAGCTTGTACTTTTCCTTTGATCTTTTGACAGTCTTGAATATCGATGGAGTTTGATTTTTTCTGCTCTGAATCTTCGGTTTGCCTGAATGTAACTTTGAACCGGCGGTCCGGTTCACTCGGACCGGTGGTTTGCTTGGTCTGGTGGTTCGAGTGGACCGGTGGTCTGACGCTTCGTCTGGCCCCGACTGTTCGTCTGGTTTTGCGCTTGCTACGGATGGATGCCACGTGTACCTACAAAAACACGCGATTTGATATGGTGAAGACACGTGTCTTCTCGATCTTCGCACCGGTTTTACCCCGGG
Source organism: Chamaelirium japonicum (assembly GCA_947650365.1). NCBI lineage: Eukaryota > Viridiplantae > Streptophyta > Magnoliopsida > Liliales > Melanthiaceae > Chamaelirium > Chamaelirium japonicum. Next base: position 62,817,283 of record OX393555.1, on the reverse strand, counting down.
TATATAAGTTTCTCTTGCTGTCATTTTCGCCTCACGCTTCCAAAATTTTTCGAAGTCCAGACTCTTTGCTTCCCATCTTGCTCTCCATTTCCTTTCGATCGGTCAAATGGCATCTTCGGGTAGTTTGAAGAAGAGTGTTGTTCCATCCAAGAGAAAGGGGAAGGAAGTTGTTGAGGAAACGACTGTCCCGAAGGGCCGTGGCAAAGTCAAGGCCGAATTGATCGAACTTGGTCAACTTGGTAAGAGGCATCAGGGAGTTGGATTTGCTTCAGCTCCATCAAGGCCAGAGCAGATCCCCAAGGCCAAATTTGTTCTCTACCCGCAGCTACCTTTTGGAGGCGGAGCCTGAGTTTGGGTACAACATCGGTAGTAAGCTTACAGAGGCAAAGAGGGAGAAGCTGCATGAGTTGCTGTCATGTTTCACAGAGGGAAAGGCTCGACCAGCGCTTCCGGGTGTTTTATCTGCTTTTGGTGTTGACAGGCGGACAGTCTTTGTTTCGTGGGCGAGCAAGGAGCAAGTGATGGGAACTATCGTCACGATCGGCCAGCTCAACTGTGGACTGCGCCTTCCACTGCCTCCTTTCGCCGCGAGGCTGCTGAACGTTTCCGGTCTCTGTCCCGGGCAGGTAACTGGGAACTCCTGGAGGATCATCTACGCTTTCTGCCGCGTAGAGTCGGACTTCCAGAAGGAACTTAGGGAATGCTACTCCAGCCTCCCTGAAGGTGAAGATGCCCGAATCGAGCTGGGGTATTTCTTTTACCACTACCGATGGGCCTGGAGGAAGGATAGCCCGTTCTACTATCTGACAGGTGTCACTGCCCTCCGCCCGATCGCTGACACCATCGGCTCCGACAAGCTATATACTGACTGGCCGTTGTCGATATCGGGTGCCTGGACTCCTATGTCCGTTCCGGAGGTTCCTCGATACAAGGTGCACAAGGAGACTGACATGTACTGCACAGGAGGAGCTCTCTCTTGGCCTCCAGAGCGAGTAGGGGCCCTCGACAACCTCTTCTTGGAGTTGACGTGCGGGACCCGATCTTGGAAGCAATTCTTGAATTGCCCAGTCCGACACGGCAAGGCCAACCTTCTCCATCGATCGAAGCTTCGATATGAAGACAATGAGGTCATCTACTCTGATTACGAGGAGGACCCTCAGTCTGGAAAAATTGTTAGAAGGCTTCGATTCGAGAAGAAGTCTTATAGAGCCAGGCGTGCACTTCCCTCAGAGAAGTTGGTGATTCCGAAGGGCCCCGCGAAGAAGAAGAGGAAGGTCCCTGTTGAAGAGGAGGAGAAGAAAGATGAAGAGAAGAAGGGGGAGGAAGAAAAAGAGGATGAAGAAAGAGAAGAGGAAGTTGGAGGTGAAGAGGATGTGGATGGTGATGATGATGATGAAGATGGTGAAGGTGATGAAGAGGATGGCGAAGATGATGATGAAGATGGGGATGATGAAGATGGGGGTGGTGAGGAAGAAATTCCTCCCACCCCCACTGATGGTGGTCAAGGTCATGGGGGTGGCGAGGAAGAAATTCCTCCCACCCCCACTGGTGGTGCTGGCGAGGAATCGCAGCCTATCCTCATAGACGAGGGTAAGGCTCGCAAGATGGAGAGAGTTATGGACGCAACGGGCGATGGCCCCAAAGTGATTCCTACTTATCACTTTGGGGAATTGAAGAAGAACCCCCTGCGCTTCAAGATCAGGATATCGGGGAGTGGTGGGGTTGGAAGCAACCCCACACCCCTCGATCAGATACCTCCTGAGGTTCCCCTTCTGGAAGGGGCAACTACAAGTGGGGGTGTGGAGGTTGAGCAACCCCCACCACCCTCACGATCTCTGGCTGAAGAAGTAGCTGCCATGGTGGCAGGGCTCGACCATTCGAGCGGGCACGAGGACGAAGGGGGAGCTTCACCTCCTCGAAACGTTCCTTCTCCTGCTCATTTGGAGAGAGGAAGTCGAGTTGGTGAAGCTACTCCTCAACCCTTGCCAGAGCCAACCCCCATCAAGGAGAAATCGACCCCCAAGGGTAAGAGCTCTGATCGTGGAAAGGGAAAGGCTCCTCAGGTCGAGACTTCAGGTATCTGCACTAATTTGTTTTGATTGGCTGTCTTGTCTTTGAAGCTTGAAAATATTCTAACACTTTGATCTCTTGTGTCAATTGTAGGTACACCTGTTGGCTCGGCTCAGAAAATAAGGAGTTTGGGTGATGTTGACATCAACCATCCTACTAACACGATCCGGAAGCTTTGCAACCTTCCGGAAGCTACTTTTGAAGAAGCCTTCGATCGGCTTGAAGTTGTGGTATGTGCATATACTTTGATCAATTGTTCGAGTTGATTCTTCGGAATAATTCTAACTCTTTGTCCATTTGCAGAACTCAGCCTGTTTGAGAATCGCAAGCAAGCTCTCTAGGAAGGCAGGAGAACGGGAGGCCGCATCTGAGGTGTCCCGTTTGACAGCCGAACTGAAGGCTGTGAGCACGGAGAGAGATGAGTTGAGAGAGCTCCTGACTTCGAAGAAAACCTCTCTCAAAGCCAAGATTGAGGATCTTCACAAGGGGAAGCTGGAGATCAAGGGGCTGCAGGATCATTGTGAGGCACAGAGTCACGAGCTCGAATCCTTGAAGAATCGACTCTCCAAGGTTGAGGAAGTGTCCTGTGGTCACACCAACGAGATCAAAGAGCTGAAGGAACAACTTGCTACTCAGCACGCTGTCTTCACTGCCAGAGAGGAGACTTCCAAGAAGGCACCGGAGCATGCGCTGTCTGAATGCAAGGTTTACAAGGAAACAGCTGAGAAGGCGGCAGAGGCTCTCAGGGTACATGTCAGCAGTGTCCGATCTTCAAAAGCTTCGGTTGCGAGCAAGCCTCGTGGCGAATCTGAAGGAGAGAAGTCACGTGCTCCAAGCATAGCCAAACCCTGATGTATTTCTACCTTTTCTTTGTTGTTCACACTTGTAAACTCTTGATATGTAGCAGTTCATCATTGTACTTGGCAAATTTTGATAATAATAGAAATCTTTGATGTTTGAAGATTGAATGTCTCGTTGAATGCCTTTGAATGTTGTGCTTGAATGTTGTGTCCCGAATGGCATTGGAGTGTTGAATAGGTACAAACACTTGAATATAAGGGGTCGAGTTGTAACTCAATTACCCAAACTTATTGTAACTTTGAAAATTTGTAACTTGAATTCGTATAACATTCAAATGTGAGGGGTTGAGTTGCAACTCAAACACCCATACCTGTTAGACGATATAGAATTCGATTGAAATTGAATTTTGAAAGTTGGTCAGTTTAACATATGGTAGTAAGGGGTTGAGTCGCAACTCTAACACCCAAACATGTTAAAAGACTGGGTAACTTGAATATGGTCAGTTTTTAACATTTGCTAGTAAGGGGTTGAGTCGCAACTCTAACACCCAAACTTGTTAAAAGACCTGGTAACTTGAATATGGTCAGTTTTTAACATTTGCTAGTAAGGGGTTGAGTCGCAACTCTAACACCCAAACTTGTTAAAAGACCTGGTAACTTGAATATGGTCAGTTTTTAACATTTGCTAGTAAGGGGTTGAGTCGCAACTCTAACACCCAAACTTGTTAAAAGACCTGGTAACTTGAATATGGATAACTTGAAAACTGCTTCAGAACTTGAATGGTGCGTGGCTTTTGCTTGACAGGCTTTATTTCTTCTTTGATCGCAAGTCGGTGACAAGCGTCATCTGGATTGATGCCAGGCATGTCTTCGAAACACCAAGTGAAGACGTCGATATTGGACTTGAGGAAGGATACCATGTCTTGCGCTTCTGCGTCGCTGAGACCGGTACCAATGAAAGTTTGTCGAGGGAGATCTCCGCTGCCTATATTGATCGGGATGATTTCTTCTATTGAAGGTGATGCTTCCCACTCGATTGGTGGAGGTTCGGTCAGCGGAGTCTCCTTTGATTGCTATTTAGAAGAAGGACCAGCTTCATCTCGCGGTCGCTTTGGAGGAGCAATGTTGATCTTTCGATCTGTCTTGGCTGCAGCAGCCTCACAAGACCTTCCAGATTGTTGATCACCTCGAATGCAGACGATGCCTTCTCCAGTCGCAAACTTAAGTAGTTGATGGTAAGAGGAGGAGATGGCATTGATCTGGTGGAGGAAAGGTCGCCCGAGGATGGCGTTGTAACTGGAGACCCCTTCGACAATGGCAAACCTCACCGAGACTCGAGTCTCTCGGCTGAGGTCCAGAGTGAATCTCGATTCACCCACCGTGATGCTCTGTTCGCCGTTGAAGCCAGTGATCACGATTGGAACGACGTCGAGACTTTGATATTTATGTCCCAGACGTTTGAAGCAGTCTGAGAACATAATGTCGATAGAACTCCCGGTGTCGATGAGGATCCAATTGACGGTGCTTCCGTCGATGATGAGTTTCAAAACCAGGGGGTCTCGATGTGGAGTATGAACTCCTTGAAGATCAGTGTCGTTGAAGACTATGGACGGCCAAGCAAGACCTTCGATGGGCTTCTCAATCCAGGTATCTTCTTTGCTTGCAGTAGATCGAACATGGAAGATGCGCCGAATCTGACGATCGACTTCCTTCTCGGTCACCGATTGGTTGTGCAATGATCCATGAATGCCAAAGATATTGGCATTCACGGTGAGAGGTGATGGGCTAGAAGAGATCTGATGAATCCAACACACTTCTTTCCCCTTTGCAGAGGTTCGACGTTGTTCGTGCCCGTTGTTGACGAATTCTTGAAGGTGGCCCTCTCGCAATAAGTCTTCAAGATGGAACTTCAACCGATAGCACCGGTCGGTAGAGTGGCCGTGACTTCGATGGAATTCGTAGTAGACTGTTTTGTCTGCTGTGAATTTGGAGTTTGGCTGAAGAGGATTGGGCTTTCGAAGGTACTCGTCGTGTTGAATGCGGTCGAGTATTTGTTCGATTGGTAAATTCCACTCGGTGAAAGTGGTCTTCGTTGGAGATCAACGCCCGTCATTCTTTGGTTTTTTGTTGGCCGGAGGGACTGCTGCTTCAGCATTGTGAGCCTTTGCAGCATACTTAGGAGCTTCTCTTTCCGCAGGTCTTCGCTTTGTTTCTCGCCCTTTCCGAGCAACTTGATCATCTTCGACCTCGATTTCTCTCTGGATTCGATCAAACATAGCGCCCAGAGAAGGAGGAGGATTGCGGATGAAGTCGTTGTAGATGTGTAGATCGAAGCGGAGAGCATTCTGGAAAGCCAACATGATCGCTTCATCATCCAGATGTCTTCCAGAGAGGGCAGCATGCTCGTTGTGAAACCTCCTAGTGAAACTTCGGAGAGTCTCGTCTGCACCCATCCTTAGCCGATAGAGAGAATCAAGCTTCTTCTCGGGCTTCAGATTGAGCTGATAATGCTGCACAAAGAGTTTAGCCAAAACATTGAATTGGGTGATGGACCCAGCTCGGTTGTGATACCAGTCGAGCGACGGCTCATCGAGACTTCCTGCGAAGGTGCGACAGAGCACATTGTTTTCTTCTTCATGCGGCGTTAAAGCTTGCTTGAATACGAGGATGTGGAGAGTAGGATCTCCTCGGACACAGTTGAATTTGGGGAGGATAGGAGTTCTCCATCCCCTTGGGAATGTTGATTCGAAGAGGCTTCGATGTAGAGGCCCGGCAGAGGAATAGCCATCCCTACGACCATGTCCTCGACCTAGAGGTGGGTCAAGAGGCAAGATCGCAAGGTCTTGCTCAGGTATTGAAGTATTTGCCGGTTGAAGTCGATGTCGGAGGTTCGATCCAAGCCCACATTGAAGTGGAATGGAAGGGGAGACTCTACTCTTTGAAGGAGCGCCTTTCATTTGGTGCTTCCTTGGTATATTGAGCTTTGAAGGTGCCTTCTTGTCGCAGTTGCGGCCAGAAGACGATTGGGAAGACTCGTTGTCAAGGCGATCCCAAACACTCTGCTTCCAGGGGGCAGCAGAGGGAGTTGGGTCGCGTCGGATCCTCTCGAGGGCAGCAGTGCCCATTGACCTCCGTTGCTCGGAGTGAATTGAATGTCGAGGAAGATCGACCCTCTCACTTGTAGAGGGGATAGGAAGAGCGATCCCAGCCTCAGACGCTGCCTTCTTCAGAGCATCCCTCTCAGCGGTGAGAGTGGCGTTTTGCTTCGCCAATTGGAGCAGCTGGAAGTCGACTGCAGAGATTTGGTAGGTTGATGGAGGGTCTTCAGCAGGAGCGGGTGTTGTTTGCCCAATCGACTGTCGCGCGGGGTGGGCGATAGGTCGATCGACAGATTTGCCATTCCCTGATCGAACCCCCATCTCGGGGACAGCAAGGGGCTGTCCAAAGTTGAGCCTTTGACTCATTGAACGAGTCTCAGGACGAGGTTGTTGTTGAGTGTTACTTCCTTCTGGTTGACCCTGGTGCTTCGGCCTCGCCATTCAGAGAGCGAAGGGTGCAACGAGAGTGCCGACGTCCGATCAGTTGTCTGATCAACTGAGGAGGCGAGGAAGTTTGGCTATCAAGATTGGTTGTATGCTCAACCGATCAAGTAGTAGTGGAGAGAGCTCGACTTTTTGCCCGAATCCCACAGACGGCGCCAAACTGTGGGGGAAAATCTTCGTGCCGACCCGAAGACCTTCGCAGCACCAGTCAATTGAAGTTGATGTAGACTTCAAAGATCGTTGATCGATCTGTCAATTGGAGTTGAAGCTTTTGATATGTAAACAGAGAGGCAATCAGAGAATTTGACACAAGAGATGTGATCTCGGAGTTCAGCCGAAGCCTACGTCTCCGTGCTATAGGGAGCAACCCGAATTCACTAACACTTCACTTGAAGTGACCTCGACAGGCCGAGTGTCACTGAAATCTCTTTGACCTCTTGAAGGGTAAGAAAAAGAAGATCAAAGAGTTAGAAATTTCTGGGTTCTGGTTTCTGAAATAGATATCAACTAATGATGGCACTGATCTTCCTTTCTGGATTTTCTCTCTGGATTTGAAATCGGATCTGAGTTTCGATCCTTTTACATTCGAAGGCTCTGCTATTTATAGGATTCTCTGGGAGGAAATCCGGGGTAAATGGCGGTTTCTGCTATCGTATCTGGGGATTCTCCAGGTAAGGCTGGTGGGTCCCTTGGTAGCCCTTGTGGGCCCACCAGGCAGGGCCGGTGGGTCCCGTGGTAGTCCTCGTGGGCCCACCAGGCAGGGCCGGTGGGTCCCGTGGTAGTCCCCGTGGGCCCACCAGGCAGGGCCGGTGGGTCCCGTGGTAGTCCCCGTGGGCCCACCAGGCGGGGCCGGTGGGTCCCGTGGTAATACGTAAACTTCTGCCAAAATTTGCACCCACAGATCATGCCGGGATGCTTCCGTTCATGGCAGGTGAACGCGAAGAATCCCATTTAGGTTTAGAGTCCTCTAAACAGCGGACTACCTTGGAAATCTTAAGGTCGCTGATTGGCGGCCTCTGAGGAATCCAATCCTGCTTAAAGTCCGCACAGCGGCGGACTGCCCCGGGAATCTCAAGGTCGCTTGCTGGCGACCTCTGAGGAGCCCGATCTTGCTTTAAGTCCGCACAACAACGGACTGAACCTTTATAGAATTCGTGCATTCCTTTGCGGGCTCTTTCTATGCCGAGTTTCCGGGCTTAAATACTTTGGAAGAAACCGATATTGCTCATTCATAACTTCTCCTGAAGATGACATTACAAAAGGTCGCTGAAGCTCTACGCATAATACTTTCGGAGGTACAAAATATTCCAAGGTCACTCCAACAGGTCGCCCTCAGCGATCGTCAGCCGATAGGCCCCAGAACTTCGTGCTTCGTGCACTATGTAAGGGCCTTCCCAGTTCGCCGCGAGCTTTCCGGCGTTGGGCTCCTGCGTGTTTGCGAACACTTTTCTCATTACCAGGTCGCCAGCTTTGAACGCTCGATGGCGAACTTTCTTATCGTAGGCGCGCTTCATTTCTTGCCTGTACCCGACTAGATGCAGGTTGGCGCGCTCTCGTCGCTCTTCGAGTTGATCGAGGGAGTCAGCGAGCAGATTGTCGTTGACAACTTCGTCTGCTGTGAGTTTTCTCTCGGTAGGCAGCTCGACCTCTACAGGTAGTACAGCTTCGCACCCGTAAGTGAGGCTGAAAGGCGATTCAACGGTTGAGCGACGTAGAGTGGTGCGATAGGCCCATAGCACGTCGTCGAGCTCCTGCTCCCACAAACCCTTCTTTCCTTTCAATCTTTTCTTGAGGTTGTCGAGGATTACCGGCCGATTTGTGGCTTCGGCCTGTCCATTGCTTTGAGGGTACCTTGGAGAGGAAAACCTTAGGTTGACCCCGTATTCAGCACAAAAGCTTTTGATCAAGCGATTGTCGAACTAGCGACCATTATCGGTGATAAGTACGCGAGGCATACCGAAACGGCAGAATATATTCTTCCAAAGGAAGTCCTTTACCTGCTTCTCGCCTATCTTCACTAGCGGGACCGCTTCCACCCGCTTGGTGAAGTAGTCGGTGGCTACTAAGATGAATTTCTTCTGCCGGGCTGACTGAGGGAAAGGTCCCACAATGTCGAGCCCCCATTGCTGAAAAGGCCAGGGGCTTACCAGAGGGTGCAGCTCTTCCGTGGGTATACGACTGGTTGTGGCATGCTTCTGGCATTGGATGCATCTTTGGGCAACCTTCAAAGCGTCTTGCTCAAGAGTAGGCCACCAATATCCTTGCCTCCTCACTTTTGCAGCCAGAGACCGCCCACCAACGTGGTTCCCCAGCTCGCCAGAGTGAATGCAATTCAACACCTCTTTGGTCTCGGGGTGCTCAATACAACGGAGATTTGGCCCGCCAAAGGATCTTCGAAAAAGGCGATCCCAGCGAATGAGATAGCAACCAGTGCATTTCTCCACTCGCCGGGCTTCTTCTCTATCCTCCGGTAGCTCGCCCTTCTGGAGGAAATGAAGAATGGGCGTGGTCCACCCGCCGGGCGACACGCCGGCTGAGACTTGATTAACGGGCTCTATCAGTTGGAGCCGAGACTGACTTTGGACCTCGATGAAAATCTACCGATCTTCCGATCCTCCCAACAGGGAGGCGGCATTTGCCAATGCATCAGCTCGCCTATTATCGGTCTGTGGAATTTGTTTGAAGGAAATCTTCTCGAACCCTGCGGCCTTGCCTTTCACTAGGTCCACGTAACCCGCCATTCGTGTATCCCGGGAGGCATAATCTCCGTTGACGTGGCAAATGATTAGCTGTGAATCGCTATAGACTTTCAATCGTTTGGCGCCTACTTTTTGGGCAAGCTCTAGTTCGACTAGCAGTGCCTCGTATTCTGCTTCGTTGTTGGTGGCAGCGAAATCCAGTTGGACTGATTTCTCGAGGAGTACCGCCTGGGTGATCAGCGCGACCCCGATCCCAGCTCCCGAAGCGTTAGAGGAACCATCGATGAATAGTTCCCAGTCCCCTATTTCTGGATGCTTCGCTTGAGGAAGCTCGCTTTGACTGCCCAAGAACCTCGCCTTCCCAGGGTGTGCCTCAGTTGGCTCATCCTCCTGGTATTAGACCGGTTCTTCTATGGGGAAGTCCGTCAAGAAATCTGCAAGAGCCTGCCCTTTGATAGCAACTCGAGGGACATACTCCAAACCATTGGCGGCGAGCTCGGCGGACCATCGATAGAGCCTTCCGACTACCGAGGGCCTAGAAAGCGCGCTCTTCAAAGGGTGTTCCGTGATGACCTTGACGGTGTGCGCCGAGAAGTACGGGTGGAGCTTTCTCGCGGTAAGGACCAAGGCCAATGCGACCTTCTCGATTGGTCAATAACGGAGCTCAACAGGGAGCATTGTATGACTCATGAAGTAAACAGGTCACTCAACCTTTGCCTCTTCCACTACGAGGACCCCACTTACCGTATTTTCGGTAACCGCTAGATACACGCCCAGTTCGGCGCCATCTTTTGGTGCTGCCAGAATTGGCGGGCTTGCCAAATAGTTCTTGATCTTCTGAAAAGTGCGCTCATACTTTTCATCCCAGCAAATGCTCGCCCCTTTTCAGAGCAGCTCGAAAAGAGGTCGGCAATTGTCTGACGATTTGGAGATGAACCGATTTAGCGCGGCGATTCGTCCGCTCAATTTTTGGACCTCCTGCCGAGTTCTTAGCGCGGGCATTTCGACGAGCGCCCAGATTTGCCCAGGGTCAGCCTCGATCCCCCTGTGGGTGACCAGGTACCCTAGGAATTTCCCGGAGGTCACCCCGAATGTGCACTTAGCCGGGTTTAGCCTCATTTGGAATTTTCTCAAAATCTGAAAGACTTCGCGGAGGTCGGCGATAGCCCACTTCGCTCTCGACTCTTTACCAAAAGGTCATCTACATAAACCTCAACATTTCGACCGATCTAACTTTTAAACATATGAGTGACTAACCTTTGGTAGGTCACTCCAGCGTTCTTAAGTCCAAACGGCATTACCCGATAGCAGAAAAGCTTCTGGTAGCCCGCCCCAGAATAGAAGGCGGTCATCTCCTGATCGTCAACGTGGAGAGGTATCTGATTATACCCAGAATACCCATCCATGAAGGATAGGGCCTGGAATCTGATAGCCACGTCGACCAGCGCGCCTATCCGTGGAAGAGGGAATCCGTCCTTCGGGCATACTTTGTTGAGGTCGGAGAAGTCGATACACACTCTGACCGCCCCACTCTTCTTGGGCACCGCCACGATATTGGAGATCCATTCGGGGAAGTGCGCCTCGCGAATAAAGCCAGCTCGCTCTATCTTTTCTATCTTTGCTGCCACTGCGGCGGACTTTGCAGCTGGTATGTGCCGAGCCTTTTGCTTAACTGGTAAGAAGTCTTGCAGAATATGCAGACGATGGCAGGCGACCTCTGGGTCAATCCCTGGCATGTCTGCGAAGCTCCAGGCGAACACGTTGTGGTATTCCCTGAGCAGGCTGGTTATGGCTAGGATCTCGCCCTCGGTCAGCGAGGTCCAAAGATGAACAATTCTCGATCTTTCTTCGTCACTGATGTCGATTTTTTGTAGCGGCTCGGCAACGGGGAGACTCCCTTTCTTGGGGCCTGACGGGCGGCCTTATCCCTCCAACTTTGGATCCGCGCCGCTCCCACCCGGGAGTGGAGTGGGGGATTTAAGCGAGGAGTCCGCTCTTGGACCGTGAGGGAGCTCGCTCGTGGCGGGGGTTAATTGCTAGGAGGGCGCCGGCCTCTTGGCCTCAGCGACTTCCACATCCATTAGATGAAGGACGTCCTGCTAGCACCTGGTAGCAGCAACTTGATCTCCCCGAATCACCACGACCCTGCTTGCCGTGGGGAATTTGAGAGCCTGATGATTGGGTGACGACACCACATTCATCTGCCTCAACCAAGGTCGTCCCAGGATGGCGTTGAAGGCCGATAGCCTGTCTACCACTACGAAGCGGACTTGACGAACCTCCGGGCCCACTGTTACGGTGAGGGTTATCTCCCCTACAACCTTAGTGACCTCGCCAGTAAAACCACTGAGGGAGCCCATCGAGGGAGACAGATCAACTTGTCTCAACCCCATTCGCTGGAAGGCCGACAAGAAGAGGATATCCACGGTGCTCCCTGAGTCGACCAAAGCTCGCCTTACTTTGATGTTAGCCATCATAAGGCGTATGACGAGGGGATCATTGTGGGGTGTAACTACCCCTGCCATGTCATCCTCTGAGAACCAAAGAAAGTCGCGAGCTTCTACCCTTGGTGTTTGGAGTAGAACGGGGGTTAGAGAGACGGAATATACCCTTTGAGCTCGCTTCATCTCTCTGACTTGTCGGCGAACCTCATTGCTAGATCTTGGGCCGCTCAGGTGTCCACTGATGGTGTGGCAGATCGCCGGCCCGCTCGGGGGAGGTGGAGGTAGAGCGGGCTCAGCAGGCCCTGGGCGATCTCCTTCTCTCGGGGCCCGTGTCGGGATCACCTCGAATCGCCTCGGGGGCGAGATGAATTGGTCCAAATGCCCCAGGGCGACCAGATCTTCCAGGTTGTTCTTTAGGGCTCGGTATTTATTGGTGTGATGCCCAGGGCTGCGATGAAATACACATCACCGAGTATTGTCGGTAGAGCCGGGCTCTCCGACCTGCAGGGGCGGTGGATACAGATCGAAAGGTTCATTCCGGATCTGGTGCAAGACTTGCCCCGGGGAGTGAGTTAACACAGTGAAATCCCGCTCTCTGGTTCCTGGAGGTAGGCACCAGTTCGCCGGCCTTCCAGCGACCACCACGGGGACTTCTGCAGGCTGCGCGGCAGGAGCTGTGGGTGGTCCGAGCAAAGGTACCACTGGGGGTATCTCTCGTCTATCTCTCTACAGCTTTAACGACGAGAGGTCGCAGCCCCGGAGGAAGTCGCTGCTCAACTGCCTCCCTTTTCGGTCTTACACCACATCTTTGAGCTTGATGTACTGCTGGACAAGGGTGAAGAGTTCGACCATTGTGCGAGGATCTTTGATGACCAGCGCATCATAAAGCTTGCCCCCTTCGGGAAGGGCGCTTCTGAAGGCGCTCACCACCATGTGGTCTTGGCTGGCCGCATCTTCCAGGGTGAGGTAGGCGCTTCGGAACCGCATCGCAAAACACCGGAGCATTTTGCGAGCTCCCATGGCCAGGGTGAATAGTGACTCGATCCTCTTCGGGGGTTGCCTATTACAGCGATATTACTCTAGAAACAGCCTAGAGAGAGTAGGAAAATCCAGGATCATGTCGGGCGGCAACTTGTGGAACCAGTTCAACGCCAACCCGGTTAAACTGCTGGGGAACGCCCGGCATAGGACATGGTCTTGATCTCGGAAAAACAGTAGTTTTCGATAAGCCAGGAGGTGGTCGATGGGGTCTTGCGATCCATCGAACAACACAAACTTGGGCGGGGTCCAATGGTGAGGGAAACCTCCTTGGTGCACCTCGCTCGTGAAAGGCGAGCTCCCGCCATGGGCGGCGAGATCCTCCAGTAGGTCCACCAGAGTACTAGGTCGCTGCCAATGCCTAGGGAAAACTCCCGGAGGCGGCTGCGCAGGTCCTATCCGATCATGCACACTCCCTCGCAGCAGGCTTGGCCCCATGTCGTGGCGTCATGGGTGGGTCCCTTTGTGACGGCCTTCTCGCTGTCCACCGGCGGGCTCCTTTGATACGGTGGTGGGTCGATGAGAGGCGGTCACCTCTCGAGCTTCATGAGGTAAAACCACCGTGGGCTCCTTCTCTCGTCGTCGATGGCGCGGGTCGCGGTCTCTCTCCAGAGATCTCACCTCTGACTCGTCGGAGTCGGCGCTCCTTCTACGGCGGCGAGGAAGAGTCGCCCGCAAGGTCGTCTTGTTGCTAGACAGCTGGGTCACCAGCTTTTGCAACCTCGTAAGCGGGGTTTCCTGCACCCCGTGCACGACCGTTCTCTCAGCTGGGGGCTCTGGGTTGGAAGCTCGTCGAGCGGGAATGGTCGTGGGTAGACGCGATGCAGAGACGGGGGGCCGTACAGGGGATGCCACCCTGGTCGGCCCAGACCGCCGGCTGGCCGTTGGGACTTGACGCAGTCGCGTCAGTTCCTCCATTATGGCCCGCTGGGTGGCCAACATCTCCAACAAGAGCTGGTCACTGAGCGGGACAAGGGGCTGAGGGGTCTCAGCCAGGAGCTCGCTGCGCAGAGACCCCGCACGGGTCCTCGCTCGCCTGCGTCCCCTAGTGGCCGGGGCCATCTTTGGGTCACAAGGGTCTCGGCGTTCAACCTTGTGGTTGTGGGTGTTCTCACAGAAACCAGTCGAAAAATCCCACAGACGGCGCCAAATGTTGGGGGATATTATTTGCTGGTCCGTCCGGTCTCCCTGCAAGACAAAGAAAAACGTAAGAACGGCTGGCTCCCTTAGGAGCGCAGACCCTCCGACGCTCAAGTCAGTCTCAGGTGATCAATGGAGAGCTGTAGTAGATGAAAATGGTAGGGATGAGGGTTTCCAACCTTTACTTTGGAGCCTGGGGATGGACATTTATAGCCTACGGCGGCCTACCAGAATGCAACACCTGGCAGCCTTTTCCAGCACCTTCTAGGCTCCCACGTTCCGGCCCACATGGGTCTGACAGTCTTTGGGAATTGGGCCTCTGACATTCTTTATCGCCTAGCTCACTAGGCGGCGGAGTGGGGGGAGAGTACCTATCTTGTCGCTGCTGCCAGGTGGATCTTCTGGAATGTTCAAGTTTGAGAGGTCTCAAACCGACTCGGGCGGGCTTCCGTGGACTACAATCGTCCACGTAGCTTCAGAGGGGTTTCGACACCTGGCAGCCTTTATGCCGCTCTACTGAGGGCGACCTTAGGGACGAAACAAAGGCGAGCTTGCCTTTAAATGCTCTACCTTCTCCGCATTTTTGTCAAGAATCGGGCTCTTTGGAGGGCGACCTCTTCGACAATGCATGGGTTCGGGTGATCCGCCACATTCTCCCTATTGTCAAGAGTCGGGCTCTCAGGAGGGCAACCTCTTCGACAACTGGAGCGGCCTGGCTATCTCTTTGAGCACTCTATCGGTGTTCGTTGATGTCATCCTAAGTTTTCTTTTTCGCCAGAGCTTCTGTGCGAGCTTGGGCGAGCTCCTGTGCGAGCTTGGGCGAGCTCCTGAGCGAGCTGGGGGGCGGGTTTCTGAGCAAGCTTGGGCGAGCTCCTGATCGAGCTTGGCGAGCTCCTGTGCGAGCTTGTGCGAGCTCCTGTGTGAGCTTGGGCAAGTTCCCGAGCAAGCTTGTGGGGGCTCCTGCGCTCTTTGTCTAAACAATTCACCGAGCTTAGGTGTAATGCACTCAGATACAAAGTGTCCATACAGACCAATGTGGATCTCGCTCCCGATAGCCGTTCGATCGAGCTCACAGGGAATGTTAGGAAACTAAATATTAGATCGACAAAGTCGTGCTCGGCTTCCGAGGGTTCCAACTCCCGGACGGGCTCCTGTACGAGCTCTACTTTAAGCGTGTCTGCTACATCGTTGTCCAAGATATGGGGTTTTAGCTACCCCCAACATGAATGAATTAGGATGGATCGTACGAATGAATTAGAATGGATCGTACGAATGAATTAGAATGCATTGTATGAATGAATTAGAATGGATCGTACGAATGAATTAGAATGGATACATTCGTGCGAATGAATTAGAACGGATCGTACGAATGAATTAGAAAGGATCGTACGAATGAATTAGAATGGATCATACGAATGACTTAGAATAGTTCGTGCGAATGAATTAGGATTGATCGTACGAATGAATTAGAATGGATACATTCATACGTATGAATTAGAATGGATCGTATGAATGAATTAGAATGGATTATACGAATGAATAAGAATGGATCGTATGAATGAATTAGAATGGATCATGCAAATGAATTAGAATGGATCGTACGAATGAATTAGAATGGATACATTCATGTGAATGAATTAGAATGGATCGTACGAATGAATTAGAATGGATCGTACGAATGAATTAGAATGGATCGTGCGAATGAATTAGAATAGATACAATCGTGCGAATGACTTAGAATAGATCGAACGAATGAGTAAGAATGGATCGTATGAATGAATTATAATGGATCGTACGAATGAATTAGAATGGATCGTGCGAATGAATTAGAATGGATCGTACGAATGAATTAGAATGGATACATTCGTGCAAATGAATTAGAATGGATCATACGATTGAATTAGAATGGATCGTATGAATGAATTAGAATAGATTGTGCGAATAAATTAGAATGGATTGTACGAATGAATTAGAATGGATACATTCGTGAGAATAAATTAGAATGTATCGTAAGAATAAATTAGAATGGATCGTGCGAATGAATTAGACTGGATCGTACGAATGAATTAGAATGGATATATTCGTGTGAATGAATTAAAATGGGTCATACAAATGAATTGGAATAGATTGTGCGAATGAATTAGAATGGATCATACGAATAAACTAGAATGGATACATTCGTGCGAATGAATTAGAATGGATCGTATGAATGAATTAGAATGGGTCGTATGAATGAATTAGAATGGATCGTATGAATGAACTAGAATGGATCGTAGGAATGAATTAGAATGGATACATTCGTGCGAATGAATTAGAATGGATACATTCGTGCGAATGAATTAGAATGAATCGTACGAATGAGTTAGAATGGATTGTACAAATGAATTAGAATGAATCGTACGAATAAATTAGAATGGATCGTGCGAATGAATTAGAATGGATCGTACGAATGAGTTAGAATGGATTGTACAAATGAATTAGAATGGATCGTACGAATAAATTAGAATGGATCGTGCGAATGAATTAGAATGGATCGTACAAATGAGTTAGAATGGATTGTACAAATGAATTAGAATGGATCGTACGAATAAATTAGAATGGATCGTGCGAATGAATTAGAATGGATCGTACGAATGAATTAGAATGGATATATTCGTGCAACTGAATTAGAATGGATCGTACGAATAAATTAGAATGGATCGTACGAATGAAGTAGAATGGATCGTGCGAATGAATTAGAATGGATCGTATGGATGAATTAGAATGGATGCATTTGTGCGAATGAATTAGAATGGATCGTACGAATGAATTAGAATGGATACATTTGTGCTAATGAATTAGAATGGATCGTACGAATGAATTATAATGGATCGTGCGAATGAATTAGAATGGATCGTGTGAATAAATTAGAATGGGTCGTACGAATGAATTTGAATGGATACATTCATACGAATGAATTAGAATGGATCGTATGAATGAATTAGAATGGATAATACGAATGAATTAGAATGGATCATGCGAATGAATTAGAATGGATAGTACGAATGAATTAGATTGGATACATTCGTGTGAATGAATTAGAATGCGTCGTACGAATGATTAGAATGGATCGTGCGAATGAATTTGAATGGATCGTGCAAATGAATTAGATTGGATCGTGCGAATGAATCGTACGAATGAATTAGAATGGATACATTCGTGCGAATAAATTAGAATGGATTGTACGAATGAATTAGAATGGATCATACGAATGATTTAGGATGGATCGTATGAATGAATTAGAATGGATCGTACGAATTAATTAGAATGGATCGTGCGAATGAATTAGAATGGATTGTACAAATGAATTAGAATGGATACATTCATTCGAATGAATTAGAACGGATCATACAAATGAATTTGAATGGATCGTACAAATGAATTAGAATGGATCATACGAATGAATTAGAATGGTTCGTGCGAATGAATTAGAATGGATACATTCGTACGTATGAATTAGAATGGATCGTACGAATGAATTACAATGTATTATACAAATGAATAAGAATGGATCGTACGAATGAATTTGAATGGATCATGCAAATGAATTAGAATGGATCATATAAATGAATTAGAATGGATACATTCATGCGAATGAATTAGAATGGGTAGTACGAATGAATTTGAATGGATCGTGCGAATGAATTAGACTGGATCGTGCGAATGAATTAAAATGAATCGTACGAATGAATTAGAATGGATACATTCGTGCGAATGAATTAGAATGGATCGTACGAATGAATTAGAATATCATACGAATGAATTAGAATGGATCGTGCGAATGAATTTGAATGGATCGTGCGAATGAATTATACTGGATCGTGCGAATGAATCGTACGAATTAATCGTACGAATAAATTAGAATGTATATATTCGTGCAAATGAATTAGAATGTATCGTACGAATGAATTAGAATGGATCATACGAATGAATTAGGATGGATCGTACGAATGAATTAGAATGGATCGTACGAATGAATTAGAATGGATCGTATGAATGAATTAGAATGGATGCATTCTTGTGAATGAATTAGAACGGATCGTACAAATGAATTAGAATGGATCGTACGACTGAATTAGAATGGTTCGTGCGAATGAATTAGGATGGATCGTATGAATGAATTAGAATGGATACATTTGTGCGTAAGAATTAAAATGGATCGTACGAATGAATTAGAATGGATTATACGAATGAATAAGAATGGATCGTACGAAATAATTAGAATGGATCATGCAAATGAATTAGAATGGATCGTACGAATGAATTAGAATGGATACATTCATGCGAATGAATTAGAATGGATCGTACGAATGAATTAGAATGGATCGTACGAATGAATTAGAATGGATCGTGCGAATGAATTAGAATGGATACATTCGTATGAATGACTTAGAATAGATCATACGAATGGATCGTACGAATGAATTTGAATGGATCATGCGAATGAATTAGAATGGATTATACGAATGAATTAGATTGGATACATTCGTGCAAATGAATTAGAATGGATCGTACGATTGAATTAGAATGGATCGTACGAATAAATTAGAATGGATTGTGCGAATGAATTAGAATGGATTGTACGAATGAATTAGAATGGATACATTCGTGAGAATGAATTAGAATGTATCGTACGAATAAATTAGAATGGATCGTGCGAATGAATTAGAATGGATTGTACGAATGAATTAGAATGGATACATTCGTGCGAATGGATTAGAATGGGTCGTACGAATGAATTGGAATAGATTGTGCGAATGAATTAGAATGGATCATATGAATAAACTAGATTAGATACATTCGTGCAAATGAATTAGAATGGATCGTATGAATGAATTAGAAAAGGTCGTATGAATGAATTAGAATGGATCGTACGAATGAATTAAAATGGATCGTGTGAATGAATTAGAATGGATCGTACGAATGAATTAGAATGGATACATTCGTGCGAATGAATTAGAATGGATCGTACGAATGAGTTAGAATGGATTGTACAAATGAATTAGAATGGATCGTACGAATAAATTAGAATGGATCGTGCGAATGAATTAGAATGGATCGTACGAATGAATTAGAATGGATTATACAAATGAATTAGAATGGATCGTACGAATAAATTAGAATGGATCGTGCGAATGAATTAGAATGGATCGTACGAATGAATTAGAATGGATATATTCGTGCAACTGAATTAGAATGGATCGTACGAATGAATTAGAATGGATCGTACGAATGAAGTAGAATGGATCGTGCGATTGAATTAGAATGGATCGTATAAATGAATTAGAATGGATACATTTGTGTGAAAGAATTAGAATGGATCGTACGAATGAATTAGAATTGATACATTCGTGCGAATGAATTAGAATGGATCGTACGATTGAATTATAATGGATCATGCGAATGAATTAGAATGGATCGTGTGAATAAATTAGAATGGATCGTACGAATGAATTTGAATGGATACATTCATTCGAATGAATTAGATTGGATCGTACAAATGAATTAGAATGGATCATACGAATGAATTAGAATGGATCATGCGAATGAATTAGAATGGATCGTACGAATGAATTAGATTGGATACATTCGTGCGAATGAATTAGAATAGATCGTACGAATGAAGTAGAATAGATCGTACGAATGAATTAGAATGGATCATCGGAATGAATTAGAATGGATCGGGCGAATGAATTAGAATGGATCGGGCGAATGAATTAGAATGGATACATTTGTGCGAATGAATTAGAATTGATCGAACGAATGAATTAGAATGGATCATACGAATAAATTAGAATGGATCATACGAATGAATTTGAATAGATCGTACGAATGAATTTGAATGGATCGTGCGAATGAATTAGAATGGATCGTACGAATGAATTAGAATGGATACATTCGTGCGAATGAATTAGAATGGATCGTACGAATGGATAGTATGAATGAATTAGAATGGATCGCACAAATGTATTAGAATGGATCGTATGAATAGATTAGAATGGATCGTGCGAATGAATTAGAAAGGATCGTACGAATGAATTAGAATGGATACATTTGTGCGAATGAATTAGAATAGATCGTATGAATGAATTAGAATGGATCGTACGAATGAATTAGAATGGAAAGATTCGTGCAAATAAATTTGAATGGATCGTACGAATGAATTAGAATGGATCATATGAATAAATTAGAATGGATCGTGCGAATGAATTAGAATGGATCGTACAAATGAATTAGTATGGATACATTCGTGCGAATGGATTTGAATGGATCGTACGAATGAATTAGAATGGATCATACGAATGAATTAGAATGGATCGTACGAATGAATATGAATGGATCGTGCGAATAAATTAGAATGGATCATACGAATGAATTAGAATGGATACATTCGTGCTAATGAATTAGAATGGATCGTACGAATGAATAAGAATGGATCATACGAATGGATTAGAATGGATCGTGCGAATGAATTAGAATGGATTGTACGAATGAATTAGAAATGATACATTCGTGCAAATGAATTAGAATGGATCGTACGAATGAATTAGAATGGATGCATTTGTGCGAATTAATTAGAATAGATCGTATGAATGAATTAGAATGGATCGTATGAATGAATTAGCATGGATCGTATAAATGAATTAGAATGGATCATGCGTATGAATTAGAATGGATCGTACGAATGAATTAGAATGGATACATTCGTGCGAATGAATTAGAATGGATCGTACGAATAAGTTAGAACGGATCGTACGAATGAATTAGAATGGATCGTGCGAATGAATTAGAATGAATCGTACGAATGAATTAGAATAGATACATTCGTGTGAATGAATTAGAATGGATCGTACGAATGAATTAGAATGGATCGTACGAATGAATTAGAATGGATCGTGCGAATGAATTAGAATGGATCGTACGAATGAATTAGAATGGATACATTCATGTGAATGAATTAGAATGGATCGTACGAATGAATTAGAATGGATCATAGGAATGAATTAGAATGGATCGTGCGAAGGATTTAGAATGGATCGTACGAATGAATTAGAATGGATACATTTGTATGAATGAATTAGAATGGATCGTACGAATAAATTAGAATGGATCGTACAAATTATTTAGAATGGATCGTACGAATGAATAAGAATGGAACGTACGAATGAAATAGAAAGGATCGTGCGAATGAATTAGAATGGATCATAAGAATGAATTAGAATGGATCGTACGAATGAATATGAATGGATCATGCAAATAAATTAGAATAGATCATACGAATTAATTAGAATGGATAGATTCGTGCGAATGAATTAGAATGGATCGTACGAATGAATTAGAATGGATCGTACAAATAGATTAGAATGGATCGTGCGAATGAATTAGAATAGATCACACGAATGAATTAGAATGGATACATTCATATGAATGAATTAGAATGGATCGTACGAATGAATTAGAATGGATCTTACGAATGAATTAGAATAGATTGTGTGAATGAATTAGATTGCATCGTACGAATGAATTAGAATGCATACATTCGTGCGAATGAATTAGAATGGATCATATGAATGAATTAGAATGGTTCATACGAATGAATTAGAATGGATCGTGCGAATGAATTAGAATGGATCGTACGAATGAATAAGAATGGATATATTCGTGCGAATGAATTAGAATGGATCATACGAATGAGTTAGAATGGATCGTACGAATGAATTAGAATGGATCGTGCGAATGAATTAGAATAGATACATTCATGCAAATGAATTAGAATGGATCGTACAAATGAATTAGAATGGATCGTGCAAATGAGTTAGACTGGATCGTACGAAAGAATTAGAATGGATACATTCATGCGAATGAATTAGAATGGATCGTACAAATGAATTAGAATTGATCGTACGAATGAATTAGAATGGATATATTCGTGCGAATGAATTAGAATGGATCGTATGAATGAATTTGAATGGATCGTACGAATGATTTAGAATGGATCGTACGAACAAATTAGAATGGATCGTACAAATGAATTACAATAGATCATGCGAATGAATTAGAATGGATCGTACGAATGAATTAGAATGGATAAATTCGTGCGAAAGAATTAGAATGGATCGTATGAATGAATTAGAATGGATCGTACGAATGAATTTGATTGGATTTTACGAGTGAATTAGAATGGATCATATGAATGAATTAGAATGGATCGTGCGAATGAATTAGAATGGATCGTACGAATGAATTAGAATGGATACATTCGTGCAAATGAATTAGAATGGATCATACGAATGAATTATAATGGATTGTACGATTGAATTAGGATGGATCGTATGACTGAATTAGAATGGATCGTACGAATGAATTAGAATGGGTCATGCAAATGAATTAGAATGGATCGTACGAATGAATTAGAATGGATACATTCATGCGAGTGAATTAGAATGGATCGTACGAATGAATTAGAATGGATCGTACGAATAAATTAGATTGGATCGTGCGAGTGAATTAGAATGGATCGTACGAATGAATTAGAATGGATACATTCGTGTGAATGAATAAGAATGGATCGTATGAATGAATTAGAATGGATCATACGAATGAACTAGGATGGATAGTACGAATGAATTAGAATGGATCGTACGAATGAATTAGAATGGATCGTGCGAATTAATTAGAATGGATCGTATGAATGAATTAGAATGGATACATTCGTGCAAAATAACTATAATGGATCATACAATTGAATTAGTATGGATCGTACGAATAAATTAGAATGTATCGTACGAATGAGTTAGAATGGATCGTACGAATGAATTAGAATGCTTCACGCGAATGAATTTGAATGGATCGTATGAATGAATTTGAATGGATACATTCGTGCGTATGAATTAGAATGGATCGTACGAACGAATTAGATTGGATCGTACGAATGAATTAGAATGGATCATGCGAATTAATTATAATGGATTGTACGAATGAATTAGAATGGATAAATTCGTGCGAATGAATTAGAATGGATCGTACGAATGACTTAGAATGGATCATACGAATGAATTGGAATGGATCGTGCGAATGAATTAGAATGGATCATACGAATGAATTAGAATGGACACATTCGTGCGAATGAATTTGAATGGATCGTATGAATGAGTAATAATGGATCGTACGAATGAATTAGAATGGATCATGCGAATGAATTAGAACGGATCATGCGAATGAATTAGAATGGATCGTACGAATGAATTGGAATGGATACATTCGTGCGAATGAATTAGAATGGATCGTATGAATGAATTAGAATGGATCATATGAATGAATTAGAATGGATTGTGCGAGTAAATTAAAATGGATACATTCATGCGAATGAATTAGACTGTATCGTACAAATGAATTAGAATGGATCGTGCAAATGAATTAGAATGGATTGAACGAATGAATTAGAAGGGATACATTCGTGCGAATGAATTAGAATGGATCTTACAAATGAATTAGAATGGATCGTACGAATGAATTAAAATAGATTGTGCGAATGAATTAGAATGGATCGTACGAATGAAATAGAATGGATACATTCGTGCGAAGGAATTAGAATGGATCGTATGGATGAATTAAAATTGATCGTATGAATGAATTAGAATGGATCGTACGAAGGAATTAGAATGGATCGTACGAATGATTTAGAATGGATCGTACGAATGAATTAGAATGGATCGTACGAATGAATTAGAATGGATCATGCGACTGAATTTGAATCTATTGTACGAATGAATTAGAATGGATACATTCATACGAATGAATTAGAATAGATCGTACGAAAGAATTAGAATGGATCATACGAATGAATTAGATTGGATTGTACGAATGAATTTGAATGGATCATACGAATGAATTAGAATAAATCGTGCGAATGAATTAAAATGTATCGTACGAATGAATTAGAATGGATACATTCGTGTGAATGAATTAGAATGGATCGTACGAAGAAATTAGAATGGATCGTATGAATGAATTAGAATGGATTGTACGAATGAATTAGAATGGATTGTGCGAATGAATTAGAATGTATCGCTAGAATGAATTAGAATGGATACATTGGTGCGAATGAATTAGAATGAATCATACGAATGAATTAGATTGGATCGTACGAATGCTTTAGAATGGATCGTAAGAATGAATTAGAATGGATCGTACGAATGAATTAGAATGGATCGTGCGAATGAATTAGAATGGATCGTACGAATGAATTAGAATGGATACATTCGTGTGAATGAATTAGATTGATTGTACGAATGAATTAGAATGCATCATACGAATAAATTAGAATGGATCATACGAATGAATTAGAATGGATACATTCATGCGAATGAATTAGAATGGATCGTACGAGTGAATTAGAATGGATCGTACGAATGAATTAGAATAAATCGTACGAATGAATTAGAATGGATCGTATGAAAGAATTAGAATGGATCGTGCGAATGAATTAGAATGGATCGTACTAATGAATTAGAATGGATACATTCATGCGAATGAATTAGAATGGATCGTACGAATGAATTAGAATGGATCATACGAATGAATTAGAGTGGATCGTACGAATGAATTAGAATAGATCGTGCGAATGAATTAGAATGGATACATTCGTATGAATGAATTAGAATGGATACATTCGTTCGAATGAATTAGAATGGATACATTCGTGCGAATGAATTAGAATCGATCGTGCGAATGAATTAGAATAGATTGTACGAATGAATTAGAATGGATACATTTGTGCAAATGAATTAGAATGGATCGTACGAATGAGTAAGAATGGATCGTACGAATGAATTAGAATAGTTCATACGAATGAATTAGAATGGATACATTCGTGCAAATAAATTAGAACGGATCGTACGAATTAATTAGAATGGATCGTACGAATGAATTAGAATGGATACATTCGTACGAATGAATTAGAATGTATCGTACAAATGAATTAGAATGGATTGTACGAATGAATTAGAGTGGATCATGCGAATGAATTTGAATGGATCGTACGAATGAATTAGAATGGATCGTACGAATGAATTAGAATGGATCGTACAAATGAATTAGAATAGATTGTGCGAATGAATTAGAATAGATCGTACGAATGAATTAGAATGGATACATTCGTGTGAATGAATTAGAATGGATCGTATGAATGAATTAGGATGGATCATACAAATGAATTAGAATGGATCGTACAAATGAATTAGAATAGATTGTGCGAATGAATTAGAATAGATCGTACGAATGAATTAGAATGGATACATTCGTGTGAATGAATTAGAATGGATCGTATGAATGAATTAGGATGGATCGTACGAATGAATTAGAATGGATCGTGCAAATGAATTAGAATGGATCGTACGAATGAATTAGAATGGATACATTCGTGCGAATGAATTAGAATGGATCGTACGAATGAGTTAGAATGGATCGTACGATCATACAAATGAATTAGAATGGAACATGTGAATGAATTAGAATGGATCGCATGAATGAATTAGAATGGATATATTCGTGCGAATGAATTAGAATAGATCGTACGAATGAATTAGAATGGATCGTACGAATGAATTAGAATGGATCATGCGAATGAATTAGAATGGATCTTTTGAATGAATTAGAATGGATACATTCATGCGAAGGAATTAGAATGGATCGTACAAATGAATAAGATTGGATACATTTGTGCGAATGAATTAGAATGGATCGTACGAATGAATTAGAATGGATTGTACGAATGAATTAGATTGGATCGTACGAATGAATTAGAACGGATTGTGCGAATGAATTAAAAGGGATTGTACAAATGAATTATATGGATACATTCGTGCGAATGAATTAGGATGGATCGTACGAATGAATTATAATGGATCGTACGAATGAATTTTAATGGATCATGCGAATGAATTCGAATGGATCATACGAATGAATTAGAATGGATACATTCGTGCGAATGAATTAGAATGGATCGTACGAATGATTTAGGATGAATCGTATGAATGAATTAGAATGGATCGCACGATTTTATTAGAATGGATCATATGAATGAATTAGAATGGATCATGTGAATGAATTAGAATGGATCGTACGAATGAATTAGAATGGATACATTCGTGCGAATGAATTAGAATGGATCATACAAATGAATTAGAATGGATCGTACGAATCAATTAGAATGGATCATACGAATGAATTAGAATGGATCGTGCGAATAAGTTAGAATGGATCATACGAATGAAAAAGAATGGATACATTCGTGCGAATGAATTAGAATGGATTGTACGAATTAATTAGAATTGAAATGTTCGTGCGAATGAATTTGAATGGATCGTACGAATGAATTAGAATGGATCGTAAGTTAGAATTAGACAAGATCGTGCGAATGAATTAGAATGGATCGTACGAATGAATTAGAATGGATACATTCGTGCCAATGTATTTGAATGGATCGTACGAATGAATTAGAATGGATCATACGAATGAATTAGAAAGGATCGTGCAAATAAATTAGAATGGATCGTACGAAGGCATTAGAATAAATACATTCTTGTGAATGAATTAGAAAGCATCGTATGAATGAATTAGAATGGAAGGTTTGAATGAATTAGAATGGAAACATTCTTGCGAATGAATTAGAATGGATCGTATGAATGAATCAGAATGGATCATACGAATTAATTAGAATCGATACATTCATGCGAATGAATTAGAATTGATCGTACGAATGAATACGAATCGATTAGAATGGATCGTGCGAATAAATTAGAATGGTTCATACGAATGAATTAGAATGGATACATTCATGCGACTGAATTAGAATGGATCGTACGAATGAATACGAATGGATTAGAATGGATCGTGCGACTAAATTAGAATGGATCGTACGAATGAATTAGAATGGATACATTCGTGCGAATGAATTAGAATGCATCGTACGAATGAATTAGAATGGATCGTACGAATGAATTAGTAAGGATCGTACGAATGAATTAGAATAGATTGTGCGAATGAATTAGAATGGATCGTACGAATGAATTAGAATGGATACATTCGTGCAAATGAATTAGAATGGATCGTATGAATGAATTAGAATGGATCATACGAATGAATTAGAATGGATCGTGCGAATGAATTAGAATGGATCGTACGAATGAATTAGAATGGATACATTCGTGCGAATGAATTAGAATGGATCGTACGAATGAGTTAGAATGGATCGTACGAATGAATTAGAATGGATCATGCAAATGAATTAGAATGGATCGTGCGAATGAATTGAAATGGATACATTCCAGCGAATGAATTAGAATGGATCATACGAATGAATTAGAATGGATCGTGGAATGAATTAGAATGGATCGTACGTATGAATTAGAATGGATCGTAAGAATGAATTAGAATGTATCGTGCGAATGAATTAGAATGGATCGTACGAATGAATTAGAATGGATCGTACGAATGATTTAGAATAGATCGTACGAATGAATTAGAATGGATTGAACGAATGAATTAGAATGGATCGTGCGAATGAATTAGAATGGATCATACGAATGAATTTGAATGGATCGTACGAATGAATATGAATGGATCGTGCGAATAAATTAGAATGGATCATACGAATGAATTAGAATGGATACATTCATGCGAATGAATTAGAATGGATTGTACGAATAAATTAGAATGGATCGTACGAATAAATTAGAATGGATCGTACGAATGGATTAGAATGAATCGTGCAAATGAATTTGAATGGATCGTACGAATGAATTAGAATGGACAAATTCGTGCGAATGAATTAGAATTGATCTTACGAATAAATTAGAATAGATTGTGTAAATGAATTAGAATGGATCGTACGAATGAATTAGAATGGATACATTCGTGCGAATAAATTAGAATGGATCGTACGAATGAATTAGAATGAATACATTCGTGCGAATGAATTAGAATGGATCGTAGAATAAGTTAGAATAGATCGTACGAATGAATTAGAATGGATCGTGCGAATGAATTAGAATGGATCGTACGAATGAATTAGAAAGGATCGTACGAATGAATTTGAATGGCTCGTACGAATGAACTAGAAAGAATCGTACGAATGAATTAGAATGGATTGTACGAATAAATTAGAATGGATACATTAGTGTGAATGAATTAGAATGGATCATACAAATGAATTAGAATGGATCGTGCGAATGAATTAGAATTTATCGTACGAATGAATTAGAATGGATCGTACGAATGAATTAGAATGGATACATTCGTGCGAATGAATTAGAATGGATCGTATGAATGAATTAGAATGGATCGTACGAATGAATTAGAATGGATCATTCGAATGAATTAGAATGGATCGTACAGAATTAGAATGGATACAATCGTGCGAATGATCTAGAATAGATCGTACGAATGAATTAGAATGGATCGTACGAATTAATAAGAATGGATCGTGCGAATGAATTAAAATGGATCTTACGAATGAATTAGAATGGATACATTCATGCGAATTAATTAGAATGGATCGTGCGAATGAATTAGAATGGATCGTACGAATGAATTAGAATGGATACATTTGTGTGAATGAATTAGAATGGATCGTACGAATAATTTCGAATGGATCGTACGAATGAATTAGAATGGATTGTGCGAATGAATTAGAATGGATCGTATGAATGAATTAGAATGGATACATTCGTGCGAATGAATAAGAATGGATCGTATGAATGAATTAGAATGGATCGTATGAATGAATTAGAATGGATCGTATGAATGAATTAGAATAGATCGTGTGAATGAATTAGAATGGCTCATACGAATGAATTAGAATGAATACATTCATGCGAATGAATTAGAATGGATCGTACGAATGAATTAGAATGGATCATATGAATGAATTAGAATGGATCGTGCAAATGAATTAGAATGGATCGTACGAATAAGGATCGTACGAATGAATTAGAATAGATACATTCGTGCGAATGAATTAAAATGGATCGTACAAATGAATTAGAATGGATCGTACGAATGAATTAGAATGGATCGTGCGAATGAATTAGAATGGATCATACGAATGAATTAGAAAGGATACATTCTTGCGAATGAATTAGAATGGATCGTACGAATGAATTAGAATGGATCGTACGAATGATTTTGAATGGATCGTACGAATGAATTAGAATGGATCGTACGAATGAATTAGAATGGATCATACGAATGATTTTGAATGGATCGTACTAATGAATTATAATGGATCTTACGAATGAATTAGATTGGATTGTGCGAATGAATTAGAATGGATCGTACGAATGAATTAGAATAGATACATTCGTGCGAATGAATTAGAATGGATCGTACGAATGAATTAGAATGGATCGTACGAATGAATTAGAATATTTCGTGCGAATGAATTAGAATGGATCGTACGACTGAATTAGAATGGATCGTGCGAATGAATTAGAATGGATCATGCGAATGAATTAGAATGGGTCGTATGAAAGAATTAGAATGGCTCATACGAATAAATTAGAATGGATTATACGACGGAATTAGAATGGATAGTACGACTGAATTAGAATGGATCGTACAAATGAATTTGAATGGATCGTGTGAATGAATTAGAATGGATCGTATGAATGAAATAAAATGGATACATTCGTGCTAATGAATTAGAATGGATCGTACGAATTAATTAGAATGGATACATTCGTGCGAATGAATTAGAATGGATATATTTGTGTGAATGAATTAGAATGGATCGTATAAATGAATTAGAATAGATCGTACGAATAAAGTAGAATAGATACATTCGTGCGAATGAATTAGAATGGATCGTACGAATGAATTAGGATGGATCATACGAATGAATTAGGATGGATCGTACGAATGAATAAAAATTGATCGTGCGAATAAATTAGAATAGATCGTACGAATGAATTAGAATGGATCGTATGAATGAATTAGAATGGATCGTACGTATGAATTAGAATGGTTTGTGCGAATGAATTAGAATGGATCATACGAATGAATTAGAATGGATATATTCGTGCATATGAATTAGAATGGATCGTATGAATGAATTAGAATGGATCATACGAATGAATTAGAATGGATAATCAATTTAATATATTTTTTTAGTAAATAATCAATTTAATTTAATTTTTTTATTTAAGTAAATAATCAATTTAATATATTTCTTTAGTAAATATGTTTTTAAATACTTAAATAATTGAATAATTATTTATTTATTTAAAAAAATTATTATTTAAAAAATTCTTTATATAATTATCTAATTAATGAAATTATAATTTTGAAATTATGTCTATAAATATTTATTTCCTTATTTATTTAAATAATAATCTAATTATTTGATTACATAATAATTTAGTTATATAATTATTAATTAAATTATTTTATTATTTTCAAAAATTATTAAATAACATAATTTATTCTTTAAATTATTAATTAAATAATGAAATTATTTTATTAGAATATAATAATAACATAAAGAAATAATTGAATTATTCAAATATTTTATAAAATAATTAAATAATTATTTGAATCATTATTCCATAAAATATAATTAATCCTGTTGGGAAAAACTCATCTTATTATTCACCAAAGCCCCTATATATAGGCATAATATGCCATAGGGATAGAGACGGGGTAAATCTCTAAATCCCTTGAATCCAGGGGTCTTTATCCGGTGGGCATCCATATCCGATGCAACCACCATTTCATAACACTCCCCCTTGGATGCCCACTTTTCAAAACATTGCCTCGTTAAAACCTTACTAAGGAAAACCCAATGGGACAAAACCTTTAGTGAAGGAAAAAGAGTACAACGCGTTCTTCAGGAACGTAGTTCTTCAGGAACAGATTCGTCTGGAATCTCAGATTCTTCTGGAATCTTAGTGGGTGCGACTTACACTGCCTCATTAAAACCTTTCGATAGGAAAACCCTGTGGGAAAAAAACTCATCACAGGAAAAAGAGTACAATGCGCAAAAGACATTCTTCTGGATGTCTCCATCTGCATCTGCAGGATGCTCCCCCTCATCTTTATCCTACATTCTATTACAAGCATTGCTTACATCAATCTTCAAAAAAAAAAAAAACTCCCTCCCCCTAATACATTTAAGATGCTACTTCCCACCCTGTTAATACATCAATTTAAAATAAAATTCACATGCTCTGTTGGTGAAGTCTCCTCATGCCAATCTGATTCACCAACTTCTGGAATATAGACTTTGGAAGCGCCTTGGTGAAGAGATCTGTCAGGTTCTCAGTTGACTTCTCCTACTTTATAATAGTCTCTTCATTCTCTTGGAGTTCATGGATGCAGAAGAATTTCAGGGAGAGTCTCCTTTGATGAAGCCACTTTGAATTTGAGCTAGGCATGCTGCATTACTTTTAAGAAACACATAACATATTTGTGATCTCCCTTTATGGGGATCAGATAAATAACCAGAGTCTGCATATCCAATTGGGTTAGTCTTTTTACATGAATAGTATAAACCAATGTCAAATGTCCCCTTTAGGTATCTAAATATGTGCTCTATACCATTCCAATATCTATGTGTAGATGCAGAAATATATCTAACAAGTAGATTAATAGAAAATGGAATATCAGATCTAGTGCATTGAGATAAATAAATAATTGCACATATTGCACTTAAATAGGGTACTTCAGGACCCAAGACGTCTTCATTTTCTTTTCTAGGCCTGTATAGGTCTTTGTTAACATCTAAAGATCTTACAAGTGGATAACACTTATCCGTATTAAATCTCTTCAGGAGATTTTCAATATATTTTGTTTGATGGACTAAGGTCCCATCCTAATTGCGTTCGATCTGCAGGTCGAGGTAAAATTTGACTCATCCAGGTCTTTCATTTCAAACTCCTTTTAAGATAGCCAGCAGTTTTCTCAATCTCTTCGGGAGATCCTATTAGATTTATATCATCTACATATACTGCTGCTATTGTAAATCCATTCTGGGATTTCTTAATAAATATGCATGGGCATATAATATCATTTTTATAGCCTTTCCTAGATAGATATTTACTGAGCCGATTGTACCACAATCTTCTGGATTGTTTCAGACCGTACAATGCTCGTTTTAATGTAATTGAATGCGTATTTCTAGAGTTGGAGTTTGGTAAATCAAATCATTCAGGGATTTTCATATATATTTTACTTTCTAGGTTACCGTATAGGTAAATCAAATCCTTCAGGGATTTTATATAGTTCAGTATCATTATCATCACCCTTTATTATCTCATTTGTCGTAGTATATAAAAATATATCATCAACGACTATTTCTTTTTTTATTCCATATTTCCCCTGAGTATGTGTAGAACACAGATATCTCATCATTGTTGGGTACCGGTACCTCTTTCCCAGTCTCTTCTAGGATCTGGGGCATAACCTCTTCCGGAGCGATATGCTTTAATTTGGGGAAATTGGGTTTTTGATTCATGACATCTTCCGGACCATCATGAATCCTCTCTTCAGGAGAGTTTATATTAAGAACAGCTTCTTCATGAGCTGTATGGTGTGATATGCTATTTAATCTCCTCTTCCAGAGAGCTAAATCTTTGGAACCTATAGGTCTGCCACGCTTCTGGCGTGTGTCAGACTCATTTACTTTCATTCTCCTAACGTCATGCTCACATTGGGGAGTCCTGGGGTCTAGATGAGACAGAGTGGAAGAATTCCACGATAATTCATGTCGTTTCTTCTTGGACAGGATGTTTATTATCTTTCTTATCTCCCCCTAACGACGGGAAGACTGTCTCATCAATGTGACAATCCACAAATCTTGCGGTAAAAATGTCACATGTTAAAGGTTCTAAATATTTGATAATGTTCTAAGAAATGACCACAAAAGTTTTCTACGATCGTTTTCATCATTATTATCCTAGGATATCCTAGATAAACATGCCAGATATTAAAAATTATAGGATTATGGAGCTTCTGGCTCACTATTTGTCTTGGATTAGTACTGAGCTGCTGGCTCATGTTTCCATGTGACTCAACAATCCCAATGTGAGTGAAGTATATCCCTAAGGATAGATTGGAGAATTTCTTTAGAGTAAACTTCTGGTTTCCAACACTAGAGGTTATACATAAGAATTCATTGTTCCCCTCGCTCAGGGTTTCTATGTGATACCCATTTACTCTTATATCTTTGAAACTGAGTAAGTTTCTTTTAGAGTTACTAGAGTATATGGCAGATTGTATAAAGATATGGGTTCCATTAAGTAACATAGGTGTGCTCTACCGGAGCCTTCTATTATCCGAGCGAGGTCAGCTATAGTCTATATACATGTCTCTCTTGGATTCCATTTCCTTATTTCCTTATTGAGGAATAAAGTATTATTTGAGATAAGGTTCTAACAACTCAGATATGAGAAATATTTAATAAGAGAGATCTAAAAGATATTAAACAACCGAAATATCAACTATAATAAAGCAAACAACTGTTCTGATAAAAATAAACGATATGACAGTCTAACAAGCAAATGAAATATTAACTACTAGAAATCAAACAGCTGTTCTAATAAACGATAGCAGTTTATCACTAAAAATATCCTGTCCCCCCTAGTTGTCCACTACACCAAAATCAGGATTTAGTAACACAACCAACTGTTATAAATATGCTTAGTAACATAAAAAAACCGTTAGGAATATGGCGTTACAGATATTTGTAACACTTTTTGTAACAACCGTTACTAATTGACCGTTACAAATTGTCTGTTTTGGTGTAGTGGTCGTTGAAGAAATCAGAAGTTGTGAGCTTGGTTTTTCCTTGTATCTCATTGAGTTCATCTTCAAAGAGGTCATCATTGTCGAGGGCAAATATTGCATTACCCTCGGCTTTCTGTGATGCTTGAAAGTTTGCCACCTCTTCTTTAGATGTACGACAGTTGCGAGACCAATGGCCTTCATGCCCACACTTGAAACAAGTGTCTGTAGGCCACTTATTAGAAGGAGAGTCTTCCGTCACTTGTTCTGCGTGCCAAGGCTTATTATTCGGTTTCTTGAAATTTGTATTTTGCTGCGGATTGAGTCCACCTCTGCTGGGGTGGCCACGCCTGCCTCTACATCGGTAGCCTCCTCTGCTGGGGTTGCCACCTCTGTCGCCCCTGCCACTTCTGCCGGAGTGGTTATGGCGACCACCTCTTCCAAACCTTCCTCTGCCTCTACCTCTGTGGTATCCTTCATTGGCATGCGCTTCAGGGAACGCCAATGCTCCAGTTGGTCTGGAGTTGTGATTCTTCATAAGAATTTTATTATTCTCCTCTGCAACTAAGAGTACCGAAATCAGATCTGATATTTTCTGGAAGTTTCGCTCTCGATATTGTTGTTGCAGTAGGACGTTCGTTGCATGGAAGGTGGATAGAGTCTTATCGATCATCTGTCCTTGGGTAACTGACTCTCCACATACCTTAAGTCGGGACACGATGTTAAATATTGCAGAATTATATTCTGCGACCGATTTAAAATCTTGGTAGTGCAGGTTTATCTATTCATTACTCGCTGCTGGGAGGATGACAACCCTTTGATGATCATATCTATCCCGTAGGAATTCCCACAGAACTAAGGGGTCTTCAATAGTTAAATATTCGTTCTTCAGGTCTACATGTAGGTGACGACGCAGAAAGATTGTCGCTTTAGCCTTGTCTTCAGGACTAAGGCTTTCTGTGCCTGTAGGCTTTATAATCGCCTTACCCAACTTGATTGATTGTAGATGGAGCTTAGCATCTAGCCTCCATGCTAAGTAATTATTGCCGTTGACATCAAGTGCGGCGAACTCCAACTTTGTAAGGTTAGACATCTGGGGACGGGATAGGAGCCTAGTTAATTGATAAATTAAAGACTATCGGATTCTAGGAATATCAAAATCCTAACCGTTATGGAACTACGGGTCCTCTACATAGTGGAAAAACTAGCTAAGATGTATCCATAGCCACATTGTACTGTCTCGGCTGACAAGGGCCGAGCTCACACACAGGCTATGGATGAGGTTAAAGATTATCAAGATGTATCCATAGCCACATTACACTGTCTCGGCTGACAAGGGCCGAGCTCACACACAGGCTATGGATGAGGTTAAAGATTATCTAGATGTATCCATAGCCACATTATACTGTCTCGGCTGACAAGGGCCGAGCTCACACACAGGTTATGGATGAGGTTAAAGATTATCATTTTAACTAGTTGACATGTGTCCATAAACAAATAATATTCGGTATTGGCACTGACAATAGTGAAAATCATTTTATCTAACAATGATAAAATTAATACACACTACGAGATATAAGATATCTATCTTAACCATAGTTATATATTCATGTATGCACGCATGTTCATATATTCATTAATTACTATGATTACCATATTCATCACATGTGCATATAGAGATATATTATAGAAAACAATTTGACATATCATGTACAAAGCCTATTAATACTGGTTATTAATAGGGTCCTTTTAGAAACCACTTGCCAAGGTAGAGCGGGTTCTATGGAACCGTCATGCACCTTGCCAAGCTTTTCTAAAAGGTTCTAATTAACTAAAGTACATTTAATGAAGAAAATATCATCTTATGTACATGGAATATGCAAGAAAACACAAGATATAAGTGCATCGTAAAGTCTGTTGCAATTAAGGACAATTTTGTCCTTATTTATAAAACAGATATTGCATATTGATACCTTAGGGGCTAAACAGTTAAATATATAAACAATGTTTATGGAATAGCAAAATCTGACCGTACCGATGCTTCCAGAACGGTTCGGATACCCAAAATCCATATATGGATCGAACAATTTGGTTATAGATCGGGCTTACAAAAGAGTATTTAAATGAACGATGTATATCAAAACATTCAATCAGATATATGTGAGTGCATATAAGTCGGGTTGGTACTATATGTAGTCGGATCGGGCCTGCAAATGCAGTCGGGTCTGTACTATGCAGTCGGGTCGGGTTTCCACAGTGCAATTGGGTCGGTCATAAAAATGACTGACGAGTCGGGTTGAGCCATTCAATAACTGACGGGTCGGGTTTGGAACCATAAATCGGTTCGGGTATGGGGTTAAAAAAAAAAAAACCCAAAACCAGGTTTAATGAAATCGGGTTTAAAAACCCAAAACCAGAAAACAGTTGATGAACAACTGTTCATCTTCTCCTCCGATGGTTTCGGATAAACCTAACCCGTCGAAACAGCCGCCGCCGCTCGCACGCGGGCCGCTGCCACTGTTGTGGGACGCCAACGAGGAGAAGGACTCGTGGATTACGGGCTCGTCGACGAGATCAAAGCCTGCGTACCTCTCTCTTGCGATCGGGTAGATCGGAGCCGGAGTCGGGGAGGACGAGAGCGGGGTCGCCCGGAGGCCGCACGTGACGGGATCCAGAGTCAGACGAGATCCGAGACCGGGAAGGACGAGAGCCGAAGACGAAGTCAAGGAGGGTGAGATCCGGAGCCGGGTGAGGGATCTCTTCTGTCTCTTCTTCTCTTCCTCTCTCCCTCTGGGATAGGGTCTGCCGGGTCGGGACCACGGACGAGATCCGAAGCCGAGGCCGGGTCGTGCTCTCCCGTCGGGCTCTTGCTTCACGTATCGTGCTGATAACGTGTTGGGAAAAACTCATCTTATTATTCACCAAAGCCCCTATATATAGGCATAATATGCCAAAGGGATAGAGACGGGGTAAATCTCTAAATCCCTTGAATCCAGGGGTCTTTATCCGGTGGGCATCCATATCCGATGCAACCACCGTTTCATAACAAATCCTATATTTTTATTATTTACTTATTGAATAATTCAATATTATTTATTGATTTATTTCATTAATGAATTATTCAATAGGTAAATAATAAAAATGTTTAATTAATTATAGTTTATGGAATAATGATTCAAATAATTATTTAATTGTTTTATAAAATATTTTTACAATTTCATTATTTTCTTATATTATTAATATTTTTTAATAAAATAATACAATTATATTATTATATAATATTTTCATCAAATAATTTAATTAATTTATTATTTAAATATTAATTCAATTATTTAAAGTATAAAATATATTAAAAAATTATTTTTTAAAATTTTAAAATAATTAAATCAATAATTACATAAATAATTATTATGTAATAAAATTTTTAGATTATCATTTAAATAAATTATTAAATAATTATTTATTTAAATAACTAAAATATTAGAATTTAATTACATAAAATTATTAGATTATCATTTAAATAAATTATTCAAGAATTATTTATTTAAATAACTAAAATATTAGAATTTAATTATTAAGATAATAAAATACAGATTTATTTAAATAATAATTTCTTTCAAAATTAAATTAAATAATTTCATAGTTAAATAAATAACAATTTAACTAAAATATTGTCGAATTAAATAAATAAAAACATTTATTAAATTATGAAATATTAATTGAAATAACTAAAATCATCTCAACATTTGTATGATTATCATTGTAATGTTTCTATAATTTTTTTAATAATAGTAATCATTTATTTCTTTATAAAATAATTAAAATATTTGAAATATTTTAATAATTAAACTTTTATTAAAATAATTATTTTATTTAATTATTTAATTATCTAGTTATTTAATGAAATTTATTAATTTATTTATTAATTAATTATTATATTATTAATTAATCAAATTCTGTAACTATTTATTGGTTTAAAATATTAAATAAAGAAATAATGATTTAAGTATGTAATTAATTTATTTTTTTTGTTATTCCTTTAATTATTATTATTTTTTTAATAAATTTCATTAATTCATTAAATAACAAATTATTGAAATAATAAAATAATTAATTAATTCATTATTTTATTATTCAATAAGTAAATAATGAAATAATTATTTTTTTGATGTATTTTATTATATTTTTATCATTTAATAAAATAATTTGTTAATTATTTCATTACATAATAATTTATTTAAATTAATATTTACTTTATTATGAAATTATCTAATAATTGAATTATTTTTTTTTTGGTAAATAATCTATTTAATATATTTGTCTTCTAAATAAGTTTTTAAATATTTAAATAATTGACTAATTATTTAATTATTTTAAAAAATTATTATTTAAATAATTCGTTATTTAATTATCTAAATAAAAAAATTCTAATTTTATAATTATTTTAATAAATAATTACTAAAAAGTTTATTTATTTTATTATTTCTTTATGTTTTTAATATTTTTTAATAAAATAATTCAATGATATCATTATATAATATTTTAATTAAATAATTTAAGTATTTTATTATTTCAATATTTATGTAATAATTTAAAGTATATAATTATTTAAATAATAATCTAATAATTTTATCACATAATAATTTAGTTATATAATTATTAATTCAATTTTTATTTTATAAGTTATTTAATTAAAAAAAAATTATTTAAATTATAATTTATTTAACTATTAAAATATTTAATAATTAAATTATTTTTTTATTTATGTAAATAATCTATTTAATATATTTCTTTACTAAATAAGTTTTTAAATATTTAAAAATTTATTAAATTATTTATTTATTTAAAAAATTTATTATTTAAAATATTTATTATTTAAATAATTATTTATATAATTATCTGAATAATAAAATTATAATTTTATAATTATTTTACATAGTTAATTAATAATTTGTTTAAATGATAATATCATAATTTTATTATATAATAATTTAGTTATATAATTATTAATTAAATTATTTTATTATTTCAAAAATGTATAATTTATTTCAATTATTATTTTTTTAACTATGAATTTCTTTAATAATTAAATTATTTTTTTGTTTAAGTAAGTTTTCAATTTAATATATATCTTTAGTAAATAAGTTTTTTAATATATAAAAAATTGAATAATTGTTTATTTATTTAAAACAATTATTATTTCAATAATTCTTTATATAATTATCTAAATAATAAAATTATAATTTTATAATTATTTTAAGAAATAATTAATAAATAATTTATTTAAATGATAATATAATAATTTTATTATACAATAATTTAGTTATATAATTATTAATTAAATTATTTATTATTTCAAATAATTATAATATATTTCATTTATTATTTGTTTAACTATGAATTTATTTAATAATTAAATTATTTTTTTGTTTAAGTAAGTTTTCAATTGAATATATTTCTTTAGTAAATAAGTTTTTAAATATATAAAAAATTGAATAATTATTTAATTGTTTAAAAATTTTATTATTTAAATAATTCTTTATATAATTATCTAATTAATGAAATTCTAATTTTATAATTTTTTTATATTTTTTAGATATTAAATTAATTTTTTTTTTTTTTACTTAATAAAATAATTAATTTTTTGATGCATTTTATTTAATTTTTCATAATTTAATAAAATATTTTTCTAATTATTTCATTACATAATAATTTATTTAAATTATTATTTATTTAACTATGAAATTATTTAATAATTAAATTTATTTAATTTATTTCATTACTATATAAGTTTTGAAACATAAAAATAATTAGATAATTATTTATTTATTTTAAAAATTTATTATTTAAATAATTCTTTATATAATTATCTAATTAATGAAATTATAATTTTATAATTATTTTAATAAATAATTATTTAATAATTGATTAAAATTATAATCAAATAATTTTATTACAT
Source organism: Chamaelirium japonicum (assembly GCA_947650365.1). Lineage (NCBI taxonomy): Eukaryota > Viridiplantae > Streptophyta > Magnoliopsida > Liliales > Melanthiaceae > Chamaelirium > Chamaelirium japonicum. The sequence continues at coordinate 62,777,773 of OX393555.1, read as the reverse complement.
AATAATTTAGTTATGTAATTATTAAATAAATTATTTTATTATCTTAAAAAAAATTTAATTAATATAATTTATTCTTAATATTATTACTTAAATATTTAAAATATATAGGAATAAATTTGAATGGATATATTCGTGCGAATGAATTAGAATAGATCGTACGAATGAATTAGAATGGATCGTACGAATGAATTTGAATTGGTCGTACGAATGAATTAGAATAGCTCTTACGAATGAATTATAGAATAGCTCGTACGAAAGAATTAGAATGGTTCGTACGAATGAATTAGAATGGGTCATACGAATGAATTAGAATAGCTCGTATGAATGAATTAGAATGGTTTGTACGAATGAATTAAAATGGTTATCTTCGTGCGAATGAATTAGAATAGATTGTACGAATGAATTAGAATGGATCGTACGAATGAATTAGAATGGGTTGTACGAATGAATTAGAATAGCTCAAACGAATGAATTAGAATGGCTCGTACGAATGAATTAGAATGGTTTGTACGAATGAACTAGAATGGATCGTACGAATGAATTAGAATAGATCGTACGAATAAATTAGAATAGGTCGTATGAATGAATTAGAATATCACGTACGAATGAATTAGAATAGCTCGTATAAGTGAATTAGAATAGTTCGTACGAATGAACTAGAATGGATCATACGAATGAATTAGGATGGATACATTCGTGCGAATGAATTAGAAAAGATCGTACGAATGAATTAGAATGGATCGTACGAATGAATTAGAAAGTTCGTACGAATAAATTAGATTAGCTCGTGTGAATGAATTAGAATGGTTCGCACGAATGAATTATAATAGATCATACAAATGAATTAGAATGGATAGATTCGTACGAAAGAATTAGAATAGTTCGTACGAATGAATTAGAATGGATCGTACGAATGAATTAGAATGGCTCGTACGAATGAATTAGAATAGCACGTACGAATGAATTAGAATGGTTCGTACGAATGAATTAGAATAGATCATAAAAATGAATTAGAATGGATACATTCGTGCGAATGAATTAAAATAGATCGTATGAATAAATTTGACTAGATCGTACGAATGAATTAAAATGGGTCGTACGAATGAATTAGAATAGCTCGTACGAATGAATTAGATTAGCTCGTACGAATGAATTAGACTGGATCGTATGAATGAATTATTTAAATGATAATATAATAATTTTATTACATAATAATTTAGTTATGTAATTACTAATTAAATTATTTTATTATTTTAAAAAATTATAATTTATTTAAATTATTATTTATTTAACTATAAAATAATTTTGGAATTTAATTATTTTTTTGTTTAAGTAAATAATCCATTTAATATATTTCTTTACTAAATAAGTTTTTAAATATTTAAATAATTAAGTAATTATTTTTTTTATTTTAAAAAATTATTATTTAAATAATTCTTTATATTATTTTCTAATTAATAAAATTCTAATTTTATAATTATTTCAATAAATAATTATCTAATAATTTATTTAAATAATAATCTAATAATTTTATTATATAATAATTTTAAAAAAAATAATATAATGGAATTATTTTGTAAGAATATAAAAATAACATAAAGAAATAAATGAATTTTTCTAATACTTCATAAAATAATTAAATAATTATTTAAAACATTATTCCATAAATTCTAATTAATCAAATATTTTTATTATTTACTTTTTGTATAATTCAATAATAATTATTGAATTATTAAATAAGTAAATAATGAAATATTTAATTAATTATAATTTATAGAATAATGATTCAAATAATTATTTAATTAATATATAAAATATTGAAATTATTTCATTATTTCTTTATGTTACTAATATTTTTTAATAAAATTATTCAATTATATCATTATATAATATTTTAATCAAATAATGTAAGTATTCTATTATTTAAATATTTATATAATAATTTAAAGTATAAATTGTATTAATTAATAATTTTTTAAAACAATAAAATACTTTAATCAATAATTACATAACTTAATTATTATGTGATAAAATTATTGGATTATCATTTAAATAAATTATTAAATAATTATTTTAATAAATGATTATATAATAATTTATTTAAATAATAATCTTCTAATTTTATTACGTTATAATTTAGTTATATAATTATTAATTCAATTATTAATTTATTAATTATTTAGTTACATACTAATTTATTTAAATTATTATTTTTTTTACTATAAAATTATTTCATAATTAATTTAATTTTTTGTTTATGTAAATAATCTATTTAAAAAAATTATTATTTAAATAATTCTTTATGTAATAATTTAGTTATGTAATTATTAATTAAATTATTTTATTATTTCAAAAAATTATAGTTTATTTAAATTATAATTTATTGAAATATGAAATTATTTAATAATTAAATTATTTTATTTATTTTCAAAAATTATTATTTAAATAATTATTTATATAATTATCTAATTCATGAAATTCTAATTTTATAATTATTTTATATTATTTAGTTATTGAATTAATTTTTTATTTTGTTACTTACCGAAATAACTAATTTTTTGATATATTTTATTTAATTTTTTATAATTTAATAAAATAATTTGTTAATTTTTTAATTACATAATAATTTATATCAATTATTATTTATTTAACTATGAAACTATTTAATAATTAAATTTATTTAATATATTTCTTTTCTAAATAAGTTTTAAAAATTTAAATAATTCAATAATTATTTATTTATTTTAAAAAATTATTCTTTAATTAATTCTTTACATAATTATCTAATTAATAAAATTCTAATTTTATAATTATTTTAATAAATAATTATTTCATAATTTATTGAAATAATTATCTAATAATTTTATTACATAATAATTTAGTTATGTAATTATATATTAAATTATTTTATTATTTTAAAAAATTATTAATTAATATAATTTATTCTTTAAATTATTATTTAAATATTTAAAAAATATAAGAATGAATTAGAATGAATACATTTGTACGAATGAATTAGAATAGATCATACTAATGAATTAGACTGGATCGTACGAATGAATTAGAATGGGTCGTACGAATGAATTAGAATTGCTCGTACGAATCAATTAGAATGGTTCGTACGAATGAATTAGAATGGATCATACGAATGAATTAGAATGGATATATTTGTGCGAATGAATTAGAATATATCGTACGAATGAATTAGAATGGGTCGTACAAATGAATTAGAATGGGTCGTACGAATGAATTAGAATCGCTCGTACGAATGAATTAGAATAGCTCATACGAATTAATTAGAATAGCTCGTACGAATAAATTAGAATGATTCATACGAATGAATTAGAATGGATCATACGAATGAATTAGAATGGATACATTCGTGCGAATAAATTAGAATAGATCGTACAAATGAATTAGAATGGGTCGTTCGAATGAATTAGAATAGCTCGAATGAATGAATTAAAATAGCTCATACGAATGAATTAGAATAGCTCATATGAAAGAATTAGAATAGCTCATATGAATGAAATAGAATGAATCATATAAATGAATTAGAATGGATACATTCGTACGAATGAATTAGAATAGATCGCACGAATGAATTAGAATAAATCATACGAATGAATTAGAATGGGTCGTACGAACGAATTAGAATAGCTCCTACAAATGAATTAGAATAGCTCGTACGAAAAAATTAGAATGGTTCATACGAATGAATTAGATTGGATCATATGAATGAATTAGAATGGATGCATTCGTGCGAATACATTAGAATAGATCGTATGATTTATTTAGAATGGATCGTACGAATGAATTAGAATGGGTCGTATGAATGAATTAGACTAGCTCGTACGAATGAATTAGAATAGCTCGTAAAAATGAATTAGAACGGTTCGTACGAATGAATTAGAATGGATCATACGAATGAATTAGAATGGATACATTCATGCGAATGAATTAGAATAGATCGTACGAATGAATTAGAATGGATCGTACGAATGAATTAGAATAGCTTGTACGAATGAATTAGAATAACTCGTACGAATGAATTAGAATAGCTCATACAAATGAATTAGAATGGTTCGTACGAATAAATTAGAATGGATCATACGAATGAATTAGAATGGATACATTCATGTGAATGAATTAGAATATATCGTACGAATAAATTAGAATGGATCGTATGAATGAACTAGAATGGGTCGTATGAATGAATTAGAATAGTTTGTGCGAATGAATTAGAATAGCTCGTACAAATGAATTAGAATAGCTCGTACATATGAATTAGAATGGTTCGTACGAATGAATTAGAATGGATACATTCGTGCGAATGAATTAGAATAGATCGTACGAATGAATTAGAATGGATCGTACGAATGAAGTAGAATGGGTCGTACGAAAGAATTAGAATATCTCATACGAATGAATTAGAATAGCTCGTATGAATGATTTAGAATGGTTCGTACGAATGAATTAGAATGGATCATACGAATGAATTAGAATGGATATATTCGTGCGAATGAATTAGAATAGATCGTACGAATGAATTAGAATGGATCGTATGAATGAATTCGAATGGGTCGTACGAATGAATTAGAATAGCACGTATGAATGAATTAGAATGGTTCATTCGAATAAATTATTCAGTCGTACGATCCATTATAATTCATTCATACCATCCATTCTAATTCATTCGTCCGAGCTATTCTTATTCATTCGTACGACCCATTCTAATTCATTTGCATGACCCATTCTAATTCATTCGTTAGACCCATTCTAATTCATTCGTACGATCCATTCTAATTCATTCGTATGAACCATACTAATTCATTCGTACGATCTAAACTAATTCGTACGAGCCATTCTAATTCATTCGTATGACCCATAATTTAATTATTTTACAAAATATTTAAATAATTTCATTTTTTCTATATGTTATTAATATTTATTAATAAAATAATTTATTTATATCATTATATAATATTTGAATCAAATAATTTAAGTATTTTATTATATAAATATTTACTAAATAATTTAAAGTATAAATTATTTTAATTAATAATTTTTAAAATATTAAAATAATTTAATCAATATTTACATAACTTAATTATTATGTAAATAAAGAATTTTTTAGATAATGAAATAAAGAATTATTTCAATAATATTTTTTTAAAATAATAAAATAATTAATCAATTATTGAAATATTTAAAAACTTAATTAGTGAAGAAATATATCAAATAGATTATTTACTTAAAAAAACAAATATTTTATTTATAAAATAATTTCATTGTTAAATAAATAATAATTTAAATAAAATATTTTTTAAATAAATCAATAATTTTTTTTATTAAATTATAAAATATTAATTGAAATAACTAAAAATAATAATTATTTAATTAAGTAATAAAATAGTAATCATTTATTTAATTACCATTGTAATGTTTATTTTCAAAATTAACTTTTTATTATAATAATCATTTTATTTAATCATTTAATGATCTATTTATTTAATGAAATTTAATATTTTATTTATTTATGAATTATTATATAATTAAATAAACAAATTACATAAATATTTAATGGTTTAAAATATTTAATTAATTATCATTTATTGAATAATAAATCAAATAATTATTTAATTCTTTTCTAAAATATTTAATTAATTTCATTATTTTCTTGTGTTATTTATATTTTTAATAAAATAATAAAATAATATAATTATATAATATTTTAATCAAATTTAAATATTTTTTATTTAAATATTTTTGTAATAATTTAAACTATAAATTGTATTAATTAATAATTTTTGAAAATCATAAAATAATTTAATCAATAATTACGTAACTAAATTTTTATATAATAAAATTATTACATTATAATTTAAAGAAATTATTAAATAATTATTTAAATAATCATTATTTAAATCATTACTTTAATTAAAAATTATTTAATCATTTATTTATATAATAATCTAATAATTTTATATAAATATTATAAAATTATATAATGGAATTATTTTATTAGAATATAATAATCACATAAAGAAATAATTGAATTATTCAAATATTTTATAAAATAATGAAATAATTATTTCAATCATTATTCCATAAATTATAATTAATCTAATATTTTTATTATTTACTTATTGAATAATTCAGTAATGTTTATTGAATTTTTTCATTATTAAATTATTCAATAAGTAAATAATTTACATATTTCATTAATTATAATTTATGGAATATTGATTCAAAAAATTATTTAATTATTTTATAAAATATTGAAATATTTTTTAATAAAATAATTCAATTATATAATTATATAATATTTTAATCTAATGATTAAGTATTTTATTATTTAAATATTTAAGTAATAATTTAATTTATAAATTTTATTCAATAATAATTTTTGAAAATAATAAAATAATATAATTAATAACTACAAAAATAATATTATTATGTAATAAAATTATTAGATTATTATTTAAATAAATTCTTCAATAATCATTCATTTAAATAACTAAAATATTAGAATTTAAATATTTAGATTACTAAATAACTTTATGCTTATTATTTAAATAATTAGTTAATTAGTTGAATATATGAATAATAAAATATTTTCTTAAATAGCTTAATATTTTTTTAATAATCAAAGAAATATTTATTGATTTTAATATTGAAATAATAAATAATCAATAGTATCATCTCAATTTTATTATGATTATTATTGTAATGTTTATATAATTTTTTTAATTATAGTAATCAATTATTTAATTATAAAATAATTTCAATAATTGAAATATTTTAATAATTAACGTTTTATTAAAATACTAATTTTTTTAATTATTTAATTATCTAATTATTTAATGAAATTTATCTTTTATTTATTTACTAATTATTATATTTTTAAATAATCAAATTATTTAACTATTTAATGGTTTAATATATTAAAATTATTACTTAATTCATCATTTTATTATTCAATAAGAAAATAATGAAAATATTTAATTAATTACCATTAATTAAATAATTTTTTAATTCATAACTAATTACTTATTATTTAAAAAAAAATATATTATTTAAAAAATATTTCATTATTTATATGTTCAAATACTTAACTAATTATTTAAATAATAAGTACATATTTATTGAATTAATCTATTTAATATATTTTTTACTATATAAGTTTTTAAATATTTTAATAATTGACTAATTATATAATTATTGAGAAAAATTATTATTTAAATAATTCTTGATATAATTATTTAAATAGTGAAATTCTAATTTTATAATTATTTTACTAAATAGATATTAAAAAATTTATTTAAATGATAATATAATAATTTTATCACCTAATAATTTAGTTATGTAATTATTCATTAAATTATTTTATTATTTCAAAATATTGTAATTTATTTAAATTATTATTTATTTAACTATAAAATTATTTAATAATTAAATTTTTTATTCATTTAAGTAAATAATCAATTTAATATATTTCTTTACTAAATAAGTTTTTAAATATTTCAATAATTGAATAATTATTTATTTATTTAAAAATATCTATTATTGACATAATTCTTTATTTAATTTTCTAATTAATGAAATTCTAATTTGATAATTTTTTAACAAATTAATTTTTTAATAAATGAATTAAATAATAATCTAATAAATTTATTATATAATAATTTCGTTACATAATTACTAATTAAATTATTTTATTATTTCAAAATATTAATAATTAATATAATTTATTCTGTAAATTATTACTTAAATATTTAAAAAATAGAATACCGAAATTTATTTTATTAAAATATGAAATAATGATATAATGGAATTATTTTATTAGAAAATAATAATTACATAAATAAATAATAAAACAAAACAATAATTTAATTATTATTTATTATTATTTAACTTATTAGTTAATTATTTGAATATATGAATAGTATCATCTCCATGTTATTATGATTATCATTGTAAAGTCTCTATAATTTTTTTAGTAATAATAATTATTTATCTAATTATAAAATAATTGAAATATTTTAATAATTAAATTTTATTAAATTATTAATTTTATTGAATTATTTAATTATCTAGTTTTTTAATTAATTTTATTATTTTATTTATTTATTAATTATTATATTATTAAATAATCAAAAATATGTAACTATTTAATGCTTTAAAATATTAAATGAAGTAACAATGATTTAATTATAACATTAATTTATTTTATTAGTTATTTATTTATTTATTATGATTTTTTAAATTAATTTAATTAATTCATTAAATAATAAATTGTTGAAATAATAAAATAATTAATTAATTTATCTTTTTATTATTCAAAAATTAAATAATTAAAATATTTAATTAATTTACATTAATTAAATAATTATTATAATTATTATATAATTATTTATGAAATAATTTATGAATTTAATTATTTATTTATTAAAGTAATAAAATAATATAATAACTAATTATTTACATGTTCAAATAATTAACTAATTATTTAAATTATAAGTAAATCGTTATTGAATTAATTTTTTATTTTATTACTTAATGAAATAATTAATTTTTTGATGTATTTTATTTAGTTTTTTATAATTTAATAAAATAATCTATTAATTATTTAATTACATATTAATTTATTGAAATTATTATTTATTTAACTATGAACTTATTTAATAATAAAATTTTTTTTTTTTTTAAGTAAATAATCTATTTAATATATTTATTTACTAAATAAGTTTTTAAATATTTGAATAATTGACTAATTATTTCATTATTTACAAAAATTATTATTTAAATAATTCTTTATATAATTATCTAAATAATAAAATTCTAGATTCATAATTATTTCAATAAATAATTATTAAAAAATTAATTAAAATAATAATATCATAATTTTATTACATAATAATTTAGTTATATAATTATGAATTAAATTATTTTATTCTTTCATAAAAATATAATTTATTTAAATAATTATTTATTTAACTTTGAAATTATTTAATAATTAAAATATTTTTTTGTTTTAGTAAAGAATCCATTTAATATATTTTTTACTTAATAAGTTTTTAAATATTTTAATAATTAGAATATTTTATTACATAATCCTTTAGTTATGTAATTATTAATCAAATTATTTTATTATTTCAAAAAATTATTAATTAATATAATTTATTCTTTAAATTGTTACTTAAATATTTAAAAAAATAATTGATATAATGGAATTATTTTATTAGAATATAATAATAATATAAAGAAATAATAGAATTATTCAAATATTTTATAAAATAATTCTAATATAATTATTGAATTATTTCATTATTGAATTATTCAATAGGTAAATAATAAAAATATTTAATTAATTATAATTTATGGAATATTGATTAAAATAATTATTTAATAATTTTATAAAATATTGAAATAATTTCATTATTTCTTTATGTTATTTATTTTTTTTAATAAAATAATTCAATTTTATCATTATATAATATTTTAATTAAATAATTGAAATATTTTATTATTGAAATATTTACTTAATAATTTAAACTATAAATTATATTAATTAATAATATTTTAAGATAATTATATTTAATTTTTTAATAATTTTATAAGATAAATTATATTAATTAATAATTGAAATATTTAATTTTTTAAGTAAATAATCTATTTGATATATTTCTTTACTAATTAAGTTTTTAAATATTTCAATAATTGACTAATTACTTATTTATTGAAAAAATTTATTATTGAAATAGTTCTGTATTTATTTAATTGACTAATATTTTCGTCAATTAATATTTTAGTTATGTAATAATTAATTCAATTATTTTATTTTTTTAAAAAATTATGAATTAATATAATTTATATTTTAAATTATTACATAATTATTTAAATAATAAAATACTTAAATTATTTGATGAAAATATTATATAATTATATAATTTAATTAATTTATTAAAAAATATTAATAATATAAAGAAAAAATGAAATTATTTATATATTTTATAAAAAAATTAAATAAATATTTGAATAAATATTCCATTAATTATAATTAATTATATATTTTCATTATTTACTTATTGAATAATTCAATAATGAAATAAATCAATAATAATTATTGAATTATTCAATAAGTAAATAATAAAAATATTGGATTAATAATAATTTATAGAATAATGATTCAAATAATTATTTAATTATTTTATAAAATTATTGAATAATTCAATTATTTCTTTATAATATTATTATATTCTAATAAAATAATTCCATTATATAATTATATAATATTTAAACAAAATAAATTTAAGTATTTTATTTTTTAAATATTTAAATAATAATTGAAAGTATAAATTTTATTAATTAATAGTTTTTAAAAATAATAAAATAATTTAATTAATAATTATATAACTAAATTATTATGTAATAAAATGATTAGATTATTATTTAAATAAGTTATTAAATAATTTCAATGTTAAATAAATTATAATTTAAATAAATTATAAGTTTTTGAAATTAAAAAAAAAATTAATTAATAATTACATAACTAAATTTTTATGTTATAAAATTATTATATTATCATTTATTAAATTTTTCAATAATTATGTATTGAAATAATTATAAAATTAGAATTTTATTATTTAGATAATTATATAAAGAATTATTTAAATAATAATTTTTTAAAATAATGAAATAATTAGTCAATTTTTTAAATATTGAAAAACTTATTTAGATAATTTAGATAACTTAAACAAAATAATAATTTAATTATTAAATAATTTCATTGTTAAGTAAATAATAATTTAAATAAATTATTAGGTAATGAAATAATTAACAAATTATTTTATTAAATTATAAAAAGTTAAATAAAATACATCAAAAAATTAATTATTTCATTAGGTAATAAAATAAAAAATTAATTCAATAACTATTTATTTATTATTTAAATAATTACTTAATTATTTGAATATATAAATAATAAAATATTTTTTTAAATAATATAATTTTTTAAAAATAATAAGTAATTAGTTATTATATTATTATATTATTTTATTAAATAAATAATTAAATTAATTTGTACGATTCATTCTAATTCATTCGTACGAGCTATTCTAATTCATTCATACGACCTATTCTAATTCTTTCGTACGAATATATCCATTCAAATTCATTCGTACGATCCATTCTAATTCATTCGTACGAGCTATTCTAATTCATTTGTATGACCTATTCTAATTCATTCGTACGATCCATTCTAATTCATTCATACGATCCATTCTAATTCATTCGTATGAGCTATTATAATTCTTTCGTACGCCCCATTCTAATTCATTCGTACTATCCATTCTAATTCATTCATACGATCCATTCTAATTCATTCGTACGAGCTGGCGGCGGTCGCTGTTCAACCGCCTTCCCATTGCGGTCGAGCACTACATCTTCGAGTTTGATATGTTACTGCACTAGGGGAAAGAGCTCGACCATCATACGCAGGTCGGAGATCACCAGCGTGTCATGGAGCTTGTCCCCCTCTGGAAGCGCGCTTCTGAAAGCGTTCACCGCCGTGCGGTCTTGTCCTGCCGAATCCTCCAGGACGAGTTAGGTGCTTCGAAACCGCGTAGCGAAACACCAGAGTATTTCGCGGGCACCTATGGTGAGGGTGAACAGAGACTCGATTCTCTTTGGGGGCTGGCGATTGCAGCGATATTGCTCCAGGAATAATCGAGAAAGAGTGGGGAAATTGAGAATAGAGCAAGAAGGCAGCTTATGGAACCAATTCAAAGCTGAGCCAGCCAAACTGCTGGGAAATGCGCGGCACAAGACGTGGTCCTGATCTCAAAAAAATAGCAGTTTCCTGTAAGCCAGCAAGTGATCGACGGGATCTGCGACACGTCGAACAACACAAATTTCGACAGAGTCCAGTGATAAGGAAAACCTCCTTGGTGAACCTCGCTCGTAAAGGGCGAGCTTCCTTCATGAGCGGCAAGATCTTCCAGTAGATCGACAATCGTGTTAGGTCGCTGCCAGTGCCCAAGGGGAAATCCGATAGGCTGCTGCGTAGGTCCCAAGCGGTCATGCATGTTCCCGCGCGGCGGGTTTGGGCCCTCACCATATGGGGGTGCACGGTTACCCACCTAGCGGCTACTATGCTGCCTCTCCGAAGGTTGCCTTGGAGCTGGAGTTGGCCGATGTGAGGCTATCGCCTCTCGATCCTCCGCGGGCTCCCTCTCGTATCGATGACGTGGATTCCGGTCTTGCCCCTGAGACCCTGACCCTGAACCGTCCGAGCCCATGCTTATGCTTCGTCGACGAGGGAGGGTCACTTGCGATGTCGCCTTGTTGCTAGAATATTAATTCGCTAGCTGTTGCAACCGCTCGAGCGGGGTTGTCCGCACCCCACGGGCGGTCGTCTCCCCAACAAGGGGCTCATGCTGGGAAGCCCGCGGCGCGGACGTTCTCTCATGTGGAAGCGATGCAGAGACCGGAGGAACTCACCTATGGGGCGTGGTTCCTACCGGTCCTCCAGTTCGCCGGCTCACCGCCGGAGCTTGGCGTAGTCGTGTAAGTTCTTCCATCATAGCCTGCTGAGTGGCCAACATCTCGAGAAGGAGCTGGTCACTTAGCGGGATAGGAGGCTGGGGTACTTTGGCAGGGGGCTCGCTGCGTACAGATCCCGCACGGGTCCTCGCTCGCCTTCGTCCCCTCGTGGCTAGTGCCATCCTGGGTCTCGCAGAGTAGCTGGCTCTCAACCGTATGGTTGTGGGCGTTCTCGCAGGAACCAGACAAAAGATCCCACAGACGGCGCCAAATGTTTGGGGATATTTTTCACTGGTCTGAGCGGTCTCCCTGCAAGACAAAGAAAACGAAAGAACAGCTGGCTCCCTTAGAAGCGCAGACCCTCTGACGCCCAAGTCAGAATAGGTACGAAATAGGAGAGAGCTGTAGTAGTTGGAAGTGGTAGGATTGAGGGTTTCGAACCTATACTTTGGAGCCAGGGGGTACACCTTTATAGCCTTTTGCGACCTACCAGAGCCCGACACGTGGAGGCTCTTCTAGCTCCTTCTATGCCCCCATGTGCCGGCCTACATGGACCTTTGATGGTCTTTGTCGTTTAGCCTGCCAAGCGGTGAAAAAAGGGGATGCACTAGTCTTGTCCTTGCCAGGGGATGATTCTGGAAGGTACATCTCTAGAAGGTCCTAGACTGACTTTGGTCGGCTTCTGTGGGCTACAATCGTCCACGTAGCTCCATGGAAGTTGTGACACCTGCCGGTTTGGCGCCACCTTACTGTAGGCAACCTCCATGGAAAGGAGGGCGAACCCTGTGGCCGTAGGGTTCTTTTAGAACCTCTCCTATTGCCAAAAGGCGAATTTTGTGGCTGGTTGCACAATCGGACAAGCTCCTAAGCGAGCTGTGAGTGTCTGGCTTGGCGAACTCCTGAGCGGCTATGGGTGTCGAGCCTTAGCGAGCTCCTGAGCGAGCTGGGGGTGTAGTGCCTTGGCGAGCTCCTGAGCGAGCTCTTGGCGTGTGAGCTGGGGCGTCTGATTAGTTGCGATGATCAGGGCGGGCTCCTTAGAACTATTCTTTAAACTTCAAGACCCGCTCAGGCCATCAAGCTACTTGCCCAAAAATCGAGTTTAGCTCCGAAGCGAGGGGGGGCGGACAACTGGCAGCTTGCACCACATTACTGTTGGCGACCTTAGAGGGAAAATGGGCGGGCTTCATTCGGGTGTTACGCCCCTTCTTCCTATTACCAAAAAGTCAAACTCTGAAGGTGGGAGGTAACCATCGCCTTGAGCGAGCTGTGGCGGTCTGAGGTTTGATAAAGTAGCACTGACCGGCGCTCCTGAACGAGCTGGGGGGCGAGTTCCCTAGCAGGCTGAGGGCGACCTCCCGGGCGAGATGAGGGTGAGCTCCTGGGCGAGCTGAGGGTGAGCTCCCAGGAGCTGAGAGTGAGCTAAGGGCGAGCTTTTGAACGAACTGGAGGGCAAGCTCCCGAGCGAGCAAGGCGCGAGCTCCTGAGCGAGCTGGTGGTGGACTGGGGGTATTGAGCGGCAGAAGCCATTTCTTTCATGTTAGAAGCTTCCATTCTAATTCATTCGCACGAATGTATACATTCTAATTCAGTCATACGATCCAATCTAATTCATTCGTATGATACATTCTAATTCATTCGTACGATCCACTCAAATTCATTCGTACGATCCATTCTAATTCATTCACACAAATGTATCCATTCTAATTCATTCGTACAATCTATTCATACGATTCATTCGTACGATCCATTCTAATTCATTCGCACGAATGTATCCATTCTAATTCATTCGTACGATCCATTCTAATTTATTCATACGATCCATTCTAATTCATTCACACGAATGTATCCATTCTAATTCATTCGCACGAATGTATCCATTCTAATTCATTCGTACGATCCATTCATACGATCCATTCTAATTCATTCGTACGATCCATTCTAATTCATTCGTACGAAGCATTCGTATGAATGAATTAGAATGGATCGTACGAATGAATTAGAATGGATACATTCTTGCGAATGAATTAGATTGGATTATACGAATGAATTAGAATGGATCATATGAATGAATTAGAATGGATACAGTCGTGCGAATGAATTAGAATGGATCGTGCGAATGAATTAGAATGTATCCATTCGTGCGAATGAATTAGAATTAGAATGGATCGTAGGAATGAATTAGAATGGTTCGTACGAATGAATTCGTAAGATCCAATCCAATTCATTCGTACGATCCATTCTAATTCATTCCTACGATCCATTCTAATTTATTCGTACGATCTATTCAAATTCATTGGTACGATCCATTCTAATAGATCGTGCGAATGAATAAGAATGGATACATTCGAATGAATTAGAATGGATCGTACGAATGAATTAGAATGGACCGTACGAATAAATTAGAATGGATACATTCGTATGAATGAATTAGAATGGATACATTTGTGCGAATGAATTAGAATGGATCGTACGAATGAATTAGAATGGATCGTACGAATGAATTAGGATGGATCGCACGAATGAATTAGAATGGATACATTCGTGCGAATGAATTAGAATGGATCGTACGAATGAATTAGAATGGATCATGCGACTGAATTAGAATGGATCGTACAAATGAATTAGAATGGATACATTCAAATGAATTAGAATGGATTGTACGAATGAATTAGAATGGATACATTCGTATGAATAAATTAGAATAGATATATTCGTGCGAATGAATTTGAATGGATCGTACGAATGAATTAGAATGGATCGTATGAAAGAATTAGAATGGATCGTACGAATGAATTAGAATGGATCGTACGAATACATTCTAATTCTAATTCATTCGTACGATCCATTCTAATTCATTCGTACGATCCATTCTAATTCATTCGTACGATCCATTCCAATTCCTTTGCACGAATTAGAATGGATCGTGCGAAGGAATTAGAATGTATCGATTCTAATTCATTCGCACGAATGGATCGTACAAATGAATTAGAATGGATGCATTCGTGCGATTGAATAATAATGGATACATTCATGTGAATGAATTAGATGGATCGTAGGAATGAATTAGATTGGATCGTGCGAATAAATTAGAATGGATCGTACGAATGAATTAGAATGGATACATTCGTTCGAATGAATTAAAATAGATCGTACGAATGAATTAGAATGGATCGTACGAATGAATTAGAATGGCCGGATCATATGAATGAATTAGAATAGATACATTCGTACGAATGAATTAGAATAGATAGTACGAATGAATTAGAATAGATCATACGAATGAATTAGAAAGAATGGATACATTCGTTCGAATGAATTAGAATGGATCGTACGAATGAATTTTAATGGAACGTACGAATGAATTAGAATGGATGGTACGAATGAATTAGAATGGATCGCATGAATGAATTAGAATGGATACATTCGTACGAATGAATTAGAATGGATCGTACGAATCAATTAGAATGGATACATTCGTACGAATGAATTAGAATGGATCGTACAAATGAATTAGAATGGATCATACGAATGAATTAGAATGGATACAATCAAGCAAATGAATTTAAATAGATCGTACGAATGAATTAGAATGGATACATTCGTGCGAATGAGTTAGAATGGATTGTACGAATGAATTAGAATGGATCGTACGAATGAATTAGAATGGATTGTACGAATGAAATGGAATGGTTACATTTGTGTGAATGAATTAGAATGGATCGTACGAATAAATTTGAATGGATCGTACGAATGAATTAGAATGGATATATTCGTGCGAATGAATTTGAATGGTTCGTACGAATGAATTAGAATTGGATCGTACGAATGGATTAGAATGGATACATTAGTGTGAATGAATTAGAATGGATCGTATGAATAAATTAGAATGGATCATACGAATGAATTAGAATCAATACATTCGTGCGAATGAATTAGAATGGATCGTACGAATGAATTAGAATGGATCGTATGAATGAATTAGAATGGATCGTACGAAAGAATTAGAATGGATCGTATGAATGAATTCGAATGAATCGTACGAAGGAATTAGAATGGATATATTCGTACAAATAAATTAGAATAGGTCGTACGAATGAATTAGAATAGGTCGTACGAATGAATTAGAATAGGTCGTATGAATGAATTAGAATAGGTCATACGAATGAATAGCTTGTACGATCCATTCTAATTCATTTGTATGATCCATTCTAATTCATTCGCACAATCCATTCTAATTGATTCATACGATCCATTCTAATTCATTCGCATGAATGTATCCATTCTAATTCATTCGTACGATCCATTCTAATTCATTCGCACGAATGTATCCATTTTAATTCATTCATACAATCCATTCTAATTCATTCGTACAATCCATTCTAATTCATTCGCACGAATGTATCCATTCCTATTCATTCGTACGATCCATTCTAATTCATTCGTACGATCCTTTCTAATTCATTCGTACGATCCATTCTAATTCATTCATACGATCCATTCTAATTCATTCGTACGATCCATTCTAATTCATTCGCATGAATGTATCCATTCTAATTCATTTGTACTATCCATTCTAATTCATTTGTACAATCCATTCAAATTCATTCATACGATCCATTGTAATTTATTCGCACGAATGTATCCATTCTAATTCATTCGTATGATCCATTCTAATTTATTCGTACGATCCATTCAAATTCATTCGCACGAATGTATCCATTCTAATTCATTTTGTATGAGAGTATCCATTCTAATTCATTCGTACAATCCACTCTAACTCATTCGCAAGAATGAATATAGCCATTCTAATTTATTCATGCGATCCATTCTAATTCTTTTGCATGAATGCATCCTTTCGTGCGAATGAATTAGAATGGATCGTAATAATGAATTAGAATGGATCGTACGAATGAATTAGAATGGATCGTGCGAATGAATTAAAATGGAACGAACGAATGAATTAGAATGGATACATTCGTGCGAATGAATTAGAATGGATTGTACGAATGAAATAGAATGGATCGTACGAATAATTTAGAATGGATCGTGCGAATGAATTAGAATGGATCGTACGAATGAATTAGAATGGATACATTCGTGCGAATGAATTAGAATGGATCGTACGAATAAAATAGAAAGGATCATACGAATAAATTAGAATGGATCGTACGAATGAATTAGAATGGATCGTGCGAATGAATTAGAATGGATCATTCGAATGAATTAGAATGGATACATTCGTGCGAATGAATTAGAATGATCGTACGAATGAATTAGAATAGATTGTACGAATGAATTAGAATGGATCGTACGAATGAATTAGAATGGATCGTACGAATGAATTAGAATAGATCGTGTGAATGAATTAGAATGGATCATACGAATGAATTAGAAAGGATACATTCGTGCGAATGAATTAGAATGGATCGTACGAATTAATTAGAATGGATCGTACGAATGAATTAGAATGTATCATGCGAATGAATTAGAATGGATCGTACGAATGAAATAGAATAGATACATTCATGCAAATGAATTAGAATGGATCGTACGAATGATTTAGAATGGATCGTGCGAATGAATTAGAATGGATCGTACGAATGAATTAGAATAGATCGTACGAATGAATTAGAATGGATCGTATGATGAAGTAGAATGTATAAATTTGTGCGAATGAATTAGAATGGATCGTACGAATAAACTAGAATGGATCGTACGAATGAATTAGAATGGATCGTGTGAATGAATTAGAATGGATTGTATGAATGAATTAGAATGGATACATTCGTGTGAATGAATTAGAATGGTTCGTACGAATGAATTAGAATGGATCATACAAATGAATTAGAATGGATTATGCGAATGAATTAGAATTGATCGTACTAATGAATTAGAATGGATACATTCGTGCGAATGAATTAGAATAGATCGTATAAATGAATTAGAATGGATCATACGAAAGAGTTCGAATGGACCGTACGAATAAAATAGAAGGGATCATACGACTGAATTAGAATGGATCGTGTGAATGAATTAGAATGGATCGTATGAATGAATTAGAATGCATACATTCCTGCGAATGAGTTAGAATGGATCGTATGAATGAATTAGAATGGATCGTTTGAATGAATTAGAATGGATCATTCGAATGAATTAGAATGGATCGTACGAATGACTTTGAATGGATTATACGAATGAATTAGAATGGATCGTACGAATGTATCCATTCTAATTCTAATTCATTCATACGATCCATTCTAATTCATTCGCACGAATGGATCGTATGAATGAATTAGAATGGATACATTCAATCAAATGAATTAATGGATACATTCATGCGAATGAATTAGAATGGATACATTCGTGCGAATTAATTAGATGGATCATACGAATAAATTAGAATGGATCGTGCAAATGAATTAGAATGGATCATACGAATGGATTAAAATGAATACATTCGTTCGAATGAAATAGAATGGATCATACGAATGAATTACAATGCATCGAACGAATGAATTAGAATAGATACATTCATTCGAATGAAATAAAATAGGTCATACGAATGAATTAGAATGGATCGTACGAATAAATTAGAATGGATCGTAAGAATGAATTAGAATGGATCGTACGAATGAATTGGAATTGATACATTCGTTCGAATGAAATAGAATGGATATATTCGATCGAATGAATTAGAATGGATCGTACGAATGAATTAGAATGGATCGTACGAATGAATTAGAATGGATCATACGAATGAATTAGATTGGATACATTCGTACGAAAGAATTAAAATGGATCGTACGAATAAATTAGAATGGATCGTACGAATGACTTAAAATGGATACATTCGTACAAATGAATTAGAATGGATCAGACGAATGAATAAGAATGGACCGTACGAATGAATTAGAATAGATACATTCATGCAAATGAATTAGAATGGAACGTATGAATGAATTAGAATGGATCATACAAATGAATTAGAATGGATCGTGCGAATGAATTAGAATGGATACATTCGTGCAAATGAGTTAGAATGGATCGTACGAATGAATTAGAATGGATATATTCGTGCGAATGAATTAGAATGGATCGTACAAATAAATTAGAATGGAACGTACAAATGAATTAGAATTATACAATCTTGCGAAGAAATTAGAATGGATCGTACTAATGAATTAGAATGGATACATTCGTGTGAATGAATTTGATTGGATCGTACGAATGAATTAGAATGGATACATTCGTGCGAATGAATTAGAATGGATCTTATGAATGAATTAGAATGGATCGTAAGAATGAATTAGAATGGATACATTCGTGCGAATGAAGTAGAATGGATCATACGAATGAATTAGATTGGATCGTATGAATGAATTAGAATGGATCATACAAATGAATTAGAATGGATCGTACGAATGAATTAGAATGGATACATTCATGCGAGTGAATTAGAATGAATCGTACGAATGAATTAGAATGGATACATTCGTGCGATCGATTTTAATTAGAATGTATCCATTCTAATTCATTCATAAGAGCTATTCTAATTCATTCATATGATCCATTCTAATTCGTTCGCACAATCCATTCTAATTCTTTCATACAATCCATTCTAATTTATTCGCACGAATGTATCCATTCTAATTTATTCGTACGATCTATTCTAATTCATTCATACGATCCACTCTAATTCATTCGCACAGATATATCCATTCAAATTCATTCGTACGATCCAATCTAATTCACTCGCATGAATTTATACATTCTAATTTATTCGTACGATCCATTTAATTCATTCGTATGATCCATTCTAATTTATTTGCATGAATGTATCCATTCTAATTCATTCGCACGAATGTATCCATTCTAATTCATTCGTATGATCCATTCTAATTCATTCGTACGTTCCATTCAAATTTATTCAGACGATCCATTCGAATTCATTCGTACGATCCATTCAAATTAATTCGTTTGATCTATTCTAATTCGTTCGCACGAATGAATTAGAATGGGTCGTGCGAATGAATTAGAATGGATCGTATGAATGACTTTGAATGGACACATTCGTGCGAATGAATTATAATGGATCGTACGAATGAATTAGAATGGATCATACGAATGAATTAGAATAGATACATTCGTGCGAATGAATTAGAATGGATCGTACAAATGAATTTGAATGGATACATTCGTGCGAATGAATTAGAATGGATCATATGAATAAATTAGAATGGATCGTACGAATGAATTAAATGGATACATTCGTGCAAGAGAATTAGAATGGATCGTACGAATGAATTAGAATGGATACATTCGTGTGAATGAATTAGAATGGATCATACGAATTCTAATTCATTCGTACGATCCATTCTAATTCATTCATACAATCCATTCTAATTCATTCGTACGATCCATTCTAATTCATTCGGATCCATTCTAATTCATTCGTACGATCCATCCTAATTCATTCGTACGATCCGTTCTAATTGATTCATACGATCCATTCTAATTCATTCACACGAATGTATCCATTCCAATTCATTCGTACGATCCATTCTAATTCATTCGTATATTCCTTTCTAATCCATTCATACGATCCATTCTAATTTATTCGTTCAATCCATTCTAATTTATTCGCACGAATGTATCCATTCTAATTCATTCGTACGATCCATTCTAATTCATTCGCACGAAATAATGTAGCCATTCTAATTCATTCGTACGATCCATTGTAATTCATTCGGACGAATGTATCCATTCGTGTGAATGATTTAGAATGGATCATACGAATGAATTATAATGGATCGTACGAATGAATTAGAATGGATCGTACGAATGAATTAGAATGGATACATTCGTGCGAATGAATTATAATGAATTGTACGAATGAATTAGAATGGATCATACGAATGAATTAGAATTGATCGTATGGATGAATTATAATAGATCGTGCGAATGAATTAGAATGGATCGTATGAATGAATTAGAATGGATACATTCGTATGAATGAATTAGAATGGATCGTACGAATGAATTAGAATGGATCGTACGAATGCATTAAATTGGATACAATCGTGCGAATAAAGTAGAATGGATCGTACAAATGAATTAGAATGGATCATACGAATGAATTAGAATGGATCGTACTAATGAATTAGAATGGATGGTGCGAATGAATTAGAATGGATCGTACGAATGAATTAGAATGGATACATTCGTGCGAAAGAATTAGAATGGATCGTACGAATGAATTAAAAAGGATCGTACGAATGAATTAGAATGGATCGTGCAAATGAATTAGAATGGATCGTACGAATGAATTAGAATGGATACATTCGTGCGAATGAATTAGAATGGATCGTACGAATGAATTAGAATAGATCGAATGAATGAATTAGAATGGATCGTGCGAATGAATTAGAATAGATCGTACGAATAAATTAGAATGGATAGATTCGTGCGAATGAATTAGAATGGATAGTACGAATGAATTAGAATGGATCATAAGAATGAATTAAAATGGATCGTGCGAATGAATTAGAATGGATTGTACGAATGTATAAGAATGGATTCATATGTGCGAATGAATTAGAATGGATCGTACGAACGAATTAGAATGAATACATTCGTGCGAATGAATTAGAATGGATCGCACGAATGAATTAGAATGGATCGTGCGAATGAATTAGAATGGATCGTACAAGTGAATTAAAATGGATCATACGAATGAATTTGAATGGATCGTACGAATGAATTAGAATGGTTCGTGCGAATGAATTTGAATGGATCGTACGAATGAATTAGAATGGATACATTCGTGCGAATGAATTAGAATGGATCGTACAAATGAATTAGAATGGATCGTATGAATGAATTAGAATGGATCGTGCGAATGAATTAGAATGGATCGTACGAATGAATTAGAATGGATACATTCGTGCAAATGAATTAGAATGGATTGCACGAATGAATTAGAATGGATCGTACGAATGAATTAGAATGGATCGTATGAATGAATTTGAAAGGATCGAGCGAATGAATGAGAATGGATTGTATGAATGAATTAGAATGGTTCATACGAATGAATTAGAATGGATCGTACGAATGAATTAGAATGGATCATACAAATGAATTAGAATGGATTGTGCAAATAAATTAGAATGGATCGTACGAAGGCATTAGAATAGATACATTCTTGTGAATGAATTAGATAGCATCGTATGAATGAATTAGAATGGAAGGTTTGAATGAATTAGAATGGAAACATTTTTGCGAATGAATTAGAATGGATCGTACGAATGAATTAAAATGGATCGTACGAATGAATTAGAATGGATCATACGAATGAATTAGAATGGATACATTCGTGCAAATGGATTTGAATGGATTGTACGGATGAATTAGAATGGATCGTACGAGAATGGATCGTACGAATGAATATGAATGGATCGTGCGAATAAATTAGAGGGACGGTACGAATGAATTAGAATGGATACATTCGTGCGAATGAATTAGAATGGATCGTACGAATGAATTAGAATGAATCGTACGAATGGATTAGAATGGATCGTACGAATGGATTAGAATATATCGTACGAATGGATTAGAATGGATCGTGCGAATGGGTTAGAATGTATCGTACGAATGAATTAGAATGGATCGTACGAATGAATTAGAATAGATTGTATGAATGAATTAGAATGGATGGTACGAATGAATTAGAATGGATATATTCGTGCGAATGAATTAGAATTGATCGTATGAATGAATTAGAATGGATCGTATGAATGAATTTGAATGGATCGTACGAATGAATTAGAATGGATCGTGCGAGTGAATTATAATGGATCGTACAAATGAATTAGAAAGGATTCATTCGTGCGAATGAATTAGAATGGATCGTACGAATGAGTTAGAATGGATCATACGAATGAATTAGAATGGATCGTGTGAATGAATTAGAATTGATCGTACGAATGAATTAGAATGGATACATTCGTGCGAATAAATTAGAAAGGATCGTACTAATGAATTAGAATGGATAGTATGAATGAATTAGAATGGATCGTGCGAATGAATTAGAATGGATCGTACGAATGAATTAGAATAGATACATTCGTGAGAATGAATTAGAATGGATCGTACGAATGAATTAGAATGGATCGTACGAATGAATTAGAATGGACCGTACGAATGAATTAGAATGAAACGTGCGAATAAATTAGAATGGATCGTACGAATGAATTAGAATGGATACATTTGTGCGAATGAATTAGAATGGATCGCACGAATGAATTAGAATGGATCGTATGAATGAATTTGAATGGATCGGGCGAATGAATGAGAATGGATCGTACGAATGAATTAAAATGGATACATTCGTGCGAATGAATTAGAATGGATCATACGAATGAATTAGAATGGATCGTACGAATGAATTAGAATGGATCGTACGAATGAATTAGAATAGATCGCGCAAGTAAATTAGAATGGATCGTACGATTGCATTAGAATGGATACATTCGTATGAATGAATTAGAATGGATCGTCTGAATGAATTAGAATGGATCATACGAATTAATTAGAATAGAAACATTCGTGCGAATGAATTAGAATGGATCGTACGAATGAATTAGAATGGATCGTACGAATAAATTTGAATGGATCGTGCGAATGAATTAGAATGGATCATATGAATGAATTAGAATGGATACAATCTTGCAAATGGATTTAAATGGATCATACGAATGAATTAGAATGGATCGTATGCACGAATTAGAATGGATTGTATGAATGAATATGAATGGATCGTACGAATAAATTAGAATAGATAGTACGAATGAATTAGAATAGATCATACGAATGAATTAGAAAGAATGGATACATTCGTGCGAATGAATTAGAATGGATCGTACGAATGAATTAGAATGGATCGTACGACTGGATTAGAATGGATCGTGCGAATGAATTAGAATAGATCGTACGAATGAATTAGAATGGATACATTCTTGCGAATGAATTAGAATGGATCGTACGAATGAATTAGAATGGATCGTACGAATGAATTAAAATAGATTGTACGAATGAATTAGAATGGATCGTACGAATGAATTCGAATGGATACATTCGTGCGAATGAATTAGAATGGACCGTATGAATGAATTAGAATGGATCGTACGAATGAATTAGAATGGATCGTGCAAATGAATTAGAATGGATCGTACAAATGAATTAGAATGGATACATTCGTGCGAATGAATTAGAATGGATCGTACGAATGAGTTAGAATGGATCGTACGAATGAATTACATTGGATCGTACGAATGAATTAGAATGGATCGTGTGAATGAATTAGAATTGATCGTACGAATGAATTAGAATGGATACATTCATGCGAATGAATTAGAAAGGTTCGTACTAATGAATTAGAATGGATCGTACGAATGAATTAGAATGGATCGTGCGAATGAATTAGAATTGATCGTACGAATGAATTAGAATGGATACATTCGTGAGAATAATTTAGAATGGATCATACTAATGAATTGGAATTGATCATATGAATGAATTAGAATGGACCGTACGAATGAATTAGAATGGATCGTGCGAGTGAATTAGAATGGATCGTACGAATGAATTAAAATGGATACATTCGTGCGAATGAATTAGAATGGATCGTACGAATGAATTAAAATGGATCGTGCGAAGGAATTAGAATGGATTGTACGAATGAATTAGAATGGAAATATTCGTGCGAATAAATTAGAATAGATCGTACGAATGAATTAGAATGGATCATACGAATGATTTAGAATGGATCGTATGAATGAATTAGATTGGATCGTGCGAACGAATTAGAATGGATCGACTGAATGAATTAGAATGGATCGTACGAATGAATTAGAATGGATCGTAGGAATGAACTAGAATGGATCGTACGAATGAATTAGAATGAATCGTGCGAATGAATTAGAATGGATCGTACAAATGAATTAGAATGGATAAATTCGTGCGAATGAATTAGAATGGATCGTACGAATGAGTTAGAATGGATCGTACGAATGAATTAGAATGGATCGTACGAATGAATTAGAATGGATCGTGTGAATGAATTAGAATTGATCGTACGAATGAATTAGAATGGATACATTCATGCAAATGAATTAGAAAGGTTTGTACTAATGAATTAGAATGGATCGTACGAATGAATTAGAATGGATCGTGCGAATGAATTAGAATTGATCGTACGAATGAATTAGAATGGATACATTCGTGAGAATAAATTAGAATGGATCATACGAATGAATTGGAATTGATCATATGAATGAATTAGAATGGACCATACGAATGAATTAGAATGGATCATGCGAATGAATTAGAATTGATCGTACGAATGATTTAGAATGGATACATTCGTGCAAATGAATTAGAATGGATCGTACGAATGAATTAGAATGGATCGTACGAATGAATTAAAATGGATCGTGCGAAGGAATTAGAATGGATCGTACGAATGAATTAAAATGGAAATATTCGTGCGAATGAATTAGAATGGATCGTACGATTGAATTAGAATGGATCGTACGAACGATTTAGAATGGATCGTACGAATGAATTAGAATGGATCGTACGAATGAATTAGAATGGATCATCTGAATGAATTAGAATGGATCGTATGAATGAATTAGAATGGATCGTACGAATGAATTAGAAGGGATCATACGAATGAATTAGAATGGATGGTGCGAATGAATTAGATTGGATCGTACGAATGAATTAGAATGGATACATTCATGCGAATGAATTGGAATGGATCATACGAATGTATTAGAATGGATTGTACGACTGAATTAGAATAGATCATACGATTGAATTTGAATGGATCGTACGACTGAATTAGAATGGATCGTGAGAATGAATTAGAATGAATCGTATGAATGAATTAGAATGGATATATTCGTGCGAATGAATTAGAATGGATACATTCGTGCGAATGAATTAGAATGGATCGTACGAATGAATTAGAATGGATCGTGCGAATGAATTAGAATAGATCTACTAATGAATTAGAATGGATACATTTGTGCGAATGAATTAGAATGGATCGTACGAAAGAATTAGAATGGATCATATGAATGAATTAGGATGTATTGTACGAATGAATTATAATGGATCGTATGAAAGAATTAGAATGGATCGTGCGAATGAATTAGAATGGATCGTACGAATGAATTTGAATAGATACATTCATGCGAATGAATTAGAATGGATCGTACAAATGAATTAGAATGTTTCGAGCGAATGAATTAGAATGGATCGTACGAATTATTTAGAATAGAAACATTCGTGCGAATGAATTAGAATGGTTCGTACGAATGAATTAGAATGGATCGTACGAATAAATTAGAATGGATCGTGCGAATGAATTAGAATGGATCATATGAATGAATTAGAATGGATACAATCTTGCAAATGGATTTGAATGGATCGTACGAATGAATTAGAATAGATCGTATGCATGAATTAGAATGGATTGTATGAATGAATATGAATGGATCGTACTAATAAATTAGAATGGATAGTACGAATGAATTAGAATGGATACATTCGTGCGAATGAATTAGAATGGATCGTACGAATGAATTAGAATGGATCGTACGAATGAATTAGAATGGATCGTACGACTGGATTAGAATGGATCGTGCGAATGAATTAGAATGGATCGTACGAATGAATTAGAATGGATACATTCTTGCGAATGAATTAGAATGGATCGTACGAATAAATTAGAATGGATCGTACGAATGAATTAGAATGGATACATTCTTGCGAATGAATTAGAATGGATCGTACGAATAAATTAGAATGGATCATACGAATGAATTACAATGCATCGAACGAATGAATTAGAATAGATACATTCATTCGAATGAAATAAAATAGGTCATACGAATGAATTAGAATGGATCGTACGAATAAATTAGAATGGATCGTAAGAATGAATTAGAATGGATCGTACGAATGAATTGGAATTGATACATTCGTTCGAATGAAATAGAATGGATATATTCGATCGAATGAATTAGAATGGATCGTACGAATGAATTAGAATGGATCGTACGAATGAATTAGAATGGATCATACGAATGAATTAGATTGGATACATTCGTACGAAAGAATTAAAATGGATCGTACGAATAAATTAGAATGGATCGTACGAATGACTTAAAATGGATACATTCGTACAAATGAATTAGAATGGATCAGTCGAATGAATAAGAATGGACCGTACGAATGAATTAGAATAGATACATTCATGCAAATGAATTAGAATGGAACGTATGAATGAATTAGAATGGATCATACAAATGAATTAGAATGGATCGTGCGAATGAATTAGAATGGATACATTCGTGCAAATGAGTTAGAATGGATCGTACGAATGAATTAGAATGGATATATTCGTGCGAATGAATTAGAATGGATCGTACAAATAAATTAGAATGGAACGTACGAATGAATTAGAATTATACAATCTTGCGAAGAAATTAGAATGGATCGTACTAATGAATTAGAATGGATACATTCGTGTGAATGAATTTGACTGGATCGTACGAATGAATTAGAATGGATACATTCGTGCGAATAAATTAGAATGGATCTTATGAATGAATTAGAATGGATCGTAAGAATGAATTAGAATGGATACATTCGTGCGAATGAAGTAGAATGGATCGTACGAATGAATTAGATTGGATCGTATGAATGAATTAGAATGGATCATACAAATGAATTAGAATGGATCGTACGAATGAATTAGAATGGATACATTCATGCGAGTGAATTAGAATGAATCGTACGAATGAATTAGAATGGATACATTCGTGCGATCGATTTTAATTAGAATGTATCCATTCTAATTCATTAATAAGAGCTATTCTAATTCATTCATATGATCCATTCTAATTCGTTCGCACAATCCATTCTAATTCTTTCATACAATCTATTCTAATTTATTCGCACGAATGTATCCATTCTAATTTATTCGTACGATCTATTCTAATTCATTCATACGATCCACTCTAATTCATTCGCACAGATATATCCATTCAAATTCATTCGTACGATCCAATCTAATTCACTCGCATGAATTTATACATTCTAATTTATTCGTACGATCCATTTAATTCATTCGTATGATCCATACTAATTTATTTGCACGAATGTATCCATTCTAATTCATTCGCACGAATGTATCCATTCTAATTCATTCGTATGATCCATTCTAATTCATTCGTACGTTCCATTCAAATTTATTCAGACGATCCATTCGAATTCATTCGTACGATCCATTCAAATTAATTCGTTTGATCTATTCTAATTCGTTCGCACGAATGAATTAGAATGGGTCGTGCGAATGAATTAGAATGGATCGTATGAATGACTTTGAATGGACACATTCGTGCGAATGAATTATAATGGATCGTACGAATGAATTAGAATGGATCATACGAATGAATTAGAATAGATACATTCGTGCGAATGAATTAGAATGGATCGTACAAATGAATTTGAATGGATACATTCGTGCGAATGAATTAGAATGGATCATATGAATAAATTAGAATGGATCGTACGAATGAATTAAATGGATACATTCGTGCAAGAGAATTAGAATGGATCGTACGAATGAATTAGAATGGATACATTCGTGTGAATGAATTAGAATGGATCATACGAATTCTAATTCATTCGTACGATCCATTCTAATTCATTCATACAATCCATTCTAATTCATTCGTACGATCCATTCTAATTCATTCGGATCCATTCTAATTCATTCGTACGATCCATCCTAATTCATTCGTACGATCCGTTCTAATTGATTCATACGATCCATTCTAATTCATTCACACGAATGTATCCATTCTAATTCATTCGTACGATCCATTCTAATTCATTCGTATATTCCTTTCTAATCCATTCATACGATCCATTCTAATTTATTCGTTCAATCCATTCTAATTTATTCGCACGAATGTATCCATTCTAATTCATTCGTACGATCCATTCTAATTCATTCGCACGAAATAATGTAGCCATTCTAATTCATTCGTACGATCCATTGTAATTCATTCGGACGAATGTATCCATTCGTGTGAATGATTTAGAATGGATCATACGAATGAATTATAATGGATCGTACGAATGAATTAGAATGGATCGTACGAATGAATTAGAATGGATACATTCGTGCGAATGAATTATAATGAATTGTACGAATGAATTAGAATGGATCATACGAATGAATTAGAATTGATCGTATGAATGAATTATAATAGATCGTGCGAATGAATTAGAATGGATCGTATGAATGAATTAGAATGCATACATTCGTATGAATGAATTAGAATGGATCGTACGAATGAATTAGAATGGATCGTACGAATGCATTAAATTGGATACAATCGTGCGAATAAAGTAGAATGGATCATACAAATGAATTAGAATGGATCATACGAATGAATTAGAATGGATCGTACTAATGAATTAGAATGGATGGTGCGAATGAATTAGAATGGATCGTACGAATGAATTAGAATGGATACATTCGTGCGAAAGAATTAGAATGGATCGTACGAATGAATTAAAAAGGATCGTACGAATGAATTAGAATGGATCGTGCAAATGAATTAGAATAGATCGTACGAATGAATTAGAATGGATACATTCGTGCGAATGAATTAGAATGGATCGTACGAATGAATTAGAATAGATCGAATGAATGAATTAGAATGGATCGTGCGAATGAATTAGAATAGATCGTATGAATAAATTAGAATGGATAGATTCGTGCGAATGAATTAGAATGGATAGTACGAATGAATTAGAATGGATCATAAGAATGAATTAAAATGGATCGTGCGAATGAATTAGAATGGATTGTACGAATGTATAAGAATGGATTCATATGTGCGAATGAATTAGAATGGATTGTACGAACGAATTAGAATGAATACATTCGTGCGAATGAATTAGAATGGATCGCACGAATGAATTAGAATGGATCGTGCGAATGAATTAGAATAGATCGTACAAATGAATTAAAATGGATCATACGAATGAATTTGAATGGATCGTACGAATGAATTAGAATGGTTCGTGCGAATGAATTTGAATGGATCGTACGAATGAATTAGAATGGATACATTCGTGCGAATGAATTAGAATAGATCGTACGAATGAATTAGAATGGATCGTATGAATGAATTAGAATGGATCGTGCGAATGAATTAGAATGGATCGTACGAATGAATTAGAATGGATATATTCGTGCAAATGAATTAGAATGGATTGCACGAATGAATTAGAATGGATCGTACGAATGAATTAGAATGGATCGTATGAATGAATTTGAAAGGATCGAGCGAATGAATGAGAATGGATTGTATGAATGAATTAGAATGGTTCATACGAATGAATTAGAATGGATCGTACGAATGAATTAGAATGGATCATACGAATGAATTAGAATGGATTGTGCAAATAAATTAGAATGGATCGTACGAAGGCATTAGAATAGATACATTCTTGTGAATGAATTAGATAGCATCGTATGAATGAATTAGAATGGAAGGTTTGAATGAATTTGAATGGAAACATTTTTGCGAATGAATTAGAATGGATCGTACGAATAAATTAAAATGGATCGTACGAATGAATTAGAATGGATCATACGAATGAATTAGAATGGATACATTCGTGCAAATGGATTTGAATGGATTGTACGGATGAATTAGAATGGATCGTACGAGAATGGATCGTACGAATGAATATGAATGGATCGTGCGAATAAATTAGATGGACGGTACGAATGAATTAGAATGGATACATTCGTGCGAATGAATTAGAATGGATCGTACGAATGAATTAGAATGAATCGTACGAATGGATTAGAATGGATCGTACGAATGGATTAGAATATATCGTACGAATGGATTAGAATGGATCGTGCGAATGGGTTAGAATGTATCGTACGAATGAATTAGAATGGATCGTACGAATGAATTAGAATAGATTGTATGAATGAATTAGAATGGATGGTACGAATGAATTAGAATGGATATATTCGTGCGAATGAATTAGAATTGATCGTATGAATGAATTAGAATGGATCGTATGAATGAATTTGAATGGATCGTACGAATGAATTAGAATGGATCGTGCGAGTGAATTATAATGGATCGTACAAATGAATTAGAAAGGATTCATTCGTGCGAATGAATTAGAATGGATCGTACGAATGAGTTAGAATGGATCATACGAATGAATTAGAATGGATCGTGTGAATGAATTAGAATTGATCGTACGAATGAATTAGAATGGATACATTCGTGCGAATAAATTAGAAAGGATCGTACTAATGAATTAGAATGGATAGTATGAATGAATTAGAATGGATCGTGCGAATGAATTAGAATGGATCGTACGAATGAATTAGAATGGATCGTACGAATGAATTAGAATGGACCGTACGAATGAATTAGAATGAAACGTGCGAATAAATTAGAATGGATCGTACGAATGAATTAGAATGGATACATTTGTGCGAATGAATTAGAATGGATCGCACGAATGAATTAGAATGGATCGTATGAATGAATTTGAATGGATCGGGCGAATGAATGAGAATGGATCGTACGAATGAATTAAAATGGATACATTCGTGCGAATGAATTAGAATGGATTATACGAATGAATTAGAATGGATCGTACGAATGAATTAGAATGGATCGTACGAATGAATTAGAATAGATCGCGCAAATAAATTAGAATGGATTGTACGATTGCATTAGAATGGATACATTCGTATGAATGAATTAGAATGGATCGTCTGAATGAATTAGAATGGATCATACGAATTAATTAGAATAGAAACATTCGTGCGAATGAATTAGAATGGATCGTACGAATGAATTAGAATGGATCGTACGAATAAATTTGAATGGATCGTGCGAATGAATTAGAATGGATCATATGAATGAATTAGAATGGATACAATCTTGCAAATGGATTTAAATGGATCATACGAATGAATTAGAATGGATCGTATGCATGAATTAGAATGGATTGTATGAATGAATATGAATGGATCGTACGAATAAATTAGAATAGATAGTACGAATGAATTAGAATAGATCATACGAATGAATTAGAAAGAATGGATACATTCGTGCGAATGAATTAGAATGGATCGTACGAATGAATTAGAATGGATCGTACGACTGGATTAGAATGGATCGTGCGAATGAATTAGAATAGATCGTACGAATGAATTAGAATGGATACATTCATGCGAATGAATTAGAATGGATCGTACGAATGAATTAGAATGGATCGTACGAATGAATTAAAATAGATTGTACGAATGAATTAGAATGGATCGTACGAATGAATTCGAATGGATACATTCGTGCGAATGAATTAGAATGGACCGTATGAATGAATTAGAATGGATCGTACGAATGAATTAGAATGGATCGTGCAAATGAATTAGAATGGATCGTACAAATGAATTAGAATGGATACATTCGTGCGAATGAATTAGAATGGATCGTACGAATGAGTTAGAATGGATCGTATGAATGAATTACATTGGATCGTACGAATGAATTAGAATGGATCGTGTGAATGAATTAGAATTGATCGTACGAATGAATTAGAATGGATACATTCATGCGAATGAATTAGAAAGGTTCGTACTAATGAATTAGAATGGATCGTACGAATGAATTAGAATGGATCGTGCGAATGAATTAGAATTGATCGTACGAATGAATTAGAATGGATACATTCGTGAGAATAATTTAGAATGGATCATACTAATGAATTGGAATTGATCATATGAATGAATTAGAATGGACCGTACGAATGAATTAGAATGGATCGTGCGAGTGAATTAGAATGGATCGTACGAATGAATTAAAATGGATACATTCGTGCGAATGAATTAGAATGGATCGTACGAATGAATTAAAATGGATCGTGCGAAGGAATTAGAATGGATTGTACGAATAAATTAGAATGGAAATATTCGTGCGAATAAATTAGAATAGATCGTACGAATGAATTAGAATGGATCGTACGAATGATTTAGAATGGATCGTATGAATGAATTAGATTGGATCGTGCGAACGAATTAGAATGGATCGACTGAATGAATTAGAATGGATCGTACGAATGAATTAGAATGGATCGTAGGAATGAACTAGAATGGATCGTACGAATGAATTAGAATGAATCGTGCGAATGAATTAGAATGGATCGTACAAATGAATTAGAATGGATAAATTCGTGCGAATGAATTAGAATGGATCGTACGAATGAGTTAGAATGGATCGTACGAATGAATTAGAATGGATCGTACGAATGAATTAGAATGGATCGTGTGAATGAATTAGAATTGATCGTACGAATGAATTAGAATGGATACATTCATGCAAATGAATTAGAAAGGTTTGTACTAATGAATTAGAATGGATCGTACGAATGAATTAGAATGGATCGTGCGAATGAATTAGAATTGATCGTACGAATGAATTAGAATGGATACATTCGTGAGAATAAATTAGAATGGATCATACGAATGAATTGGAATTGATCATATGAATGAATTAGAATGGACCATACGAATGAATTAGAATGGATCATGCGAATGAATTAGAATTGATCGTACGAATGATTTAGAATGGATACATTCGTGCAAATGAATTAGAATGGATCGTACGAATGAATTAGAATGGATCGTACGAATGAATTAAAATGGATCGTGCGAAGGAATTAGAATGGATCGTACGAATGAATTAAAATGGAAATATTCGTGCGAATGAATTAGAATGGATCGTACGATTGAATTAGAATGGATCGTACGAATGATTTAGAATGGATCGTACGAATGAATTAGAATGGATCGTACGAATGAATTAGAATGGATCATCTGAATGAATTAGAATGGATCGTATGAATGAATTAGAATGGATCGTACGAATGAATTAGAAGGGATCATACGAATGAATTAGAATGGATGGTGCGAATGAATTAGAATGGATCGTACGAATGAATTAGAATGGATACATTCATGCGAATGAATTGGAATGGATCATACGAATGTATTAGAATGGATTGTACGACTGAATTAGAATGGATCATACGATTGAATTTGAATGGATCGTACGACTGAATTAGAATGGATCGTGAGAATGAATTAGAATGAATCGTATGAATGAATTAGAATGGATATATTCGTGCGAATGAATTAGAATGGATACATTCGTGCGAATGAATTAGAATGGATCGTACGAATGAATTAGAATGGATCGTGCGAATGAATTAGAATGGATCTACGAATGAATTAGAATGGATACATTTGTGCGAATGAATTAGAATGGATCGTACGAAAGAATTAGAATGGATCATATGAATGAATTAGGATGTATTGTACGAATGAATTATAATGGATCGTACGAAAGAATTAGAATGGATCGTGCGAATGAATTAGAATGGATCGTACGAATGAATTTGAATAGATACATTCATGCGAATGAATTAGAATGGATCGTACAAATGGATTAGAATGTTTCGAGCGAATGAATTAGAATGGATCGTACGAATTATTTAGAATAGAAACATTCGTGCGAATGAATTAGAATGGATCGTACGAATGAATTAGAATGGATCGTACGAATAAATTAGAATGGATCATGCGAATGAATTAGAATGGATCATATGAATGAATTAGAATGGATACAATCTTGCAAATGGATTTGAATGGATTGTACGAATGAATTAGAATAGATCGTATGCATGAATTAGAATGGATTGTATGAATGAATATGAATGGAATGTACTAATAAATTAGAATGGATAGTACGAATGAATTAGAATGGATACATTCGTGCGAATGAATTAGAATGGATCGTACGAATGAATTAGAATGGATCGTACGAATGTATTAGAATGGATCGTACGACTGGATTAGAATGGATCGTGCGAATGAATTAGAATGGATCGTACGAATGAATTAGAATGGATACATTCTTGTGAATGAATTAGAATGGATCGTACGAATAAATTAGAATGGATCGTACGAATGAATTAAAATAGATTGTATGAATGAATTAGAATGGATCGTACGAATGAATTAGAATGGATACATTCGTGCAAATGAATTAGAATGGATCGTATGAATGAATTAGAATGGATCGTACGAATGAATTAGAATGGATCGTGCGAATAAATTAGAATGGATTGTACAAATGAATTCGAATGGACACATTCATGCGAATGAATTAGAATGGATCGTACGAATGAGTTAGAATGGATCGTACGAATGAATTAGAATGGACCGTACGAATGAATTATAAGGGATCGTGTGAATGAATTAGAATTGATCGTACGAATGAATTAGAATGGATACATTCATGCGAATGAATTAGAAACTTCGTACTAATGAATTAGAATGGATCGTACGAATGATTTAGAATGGATCCTGTGAATGAATTAGAATTGATCGTACGAATGAATTAGAATGGATACATTCGTCAGAATAAATTAGAATGGATCATACGAATGAATTGGAATAATGAATTAGAATGGATACATTCGTGCGAATGAATTAGAATGGATCGTACGAATGAATTAGAATGGATCGTACGAATGAATTAAACTGGATTGTGCGAAGGAATTAGAATGGATCGTACGAATGAATTAGAATGGAAATATTCGGGCGAATGAATTAGAATGGATCATACGAATGAATTAGAATGGATCGTACGAATGAATTAGAATGGATCGTGCGAATGAATTAGAATGGATCGTCTGAATGAATTAGAATGGATCGTACGAATGAATTAGACTGGATCGTACGAATGAATTAGATTGGTTCGTACGAATCAATTAGAAGGGATCATACAAATGAATTAGAATGGATCGTGCGAATGAATTAGAATGGATCGTATGAATGAATTAGAATCGATACATTCATGCGAATGAATTGGAATGGATCATACGAATGTATTAGAATGGATTGTACGACTGAATTAGAATGGATCATACGATTGAATTAGAATGGATCGTGTGACTGAATTAGAATGGATCGTGCGAATGAATTAGAATGAATCGTACGAATGAATTAGAATGGATACATTCGTACGAATGAATTAGAATGGATCGTACGAATGAATTAGAATGGATCGTACGAATGAATTATAATGGATCGTGCGAATGAATTAGAATGGATCTACGAATGAATTAGAATGGATACATTTGTGCGAATGAATTAGAATGGATCGTACGAAAGAAATAGAATGGATCATATGAATGAATTAGGATGGATCGTATGAATGAATTATAATGGATCGTACGAAAGAATTAGAATGGATCGTGCAAATGAATTAGAATGGATCGTACGAATGAATTAGAATAGATACATTCATGCGAATGAATTAGAATGGATCGTACAAATGAATTAGAATGTTTCGAGCGAATGAATTAGAATGGATCGTACAAATGAATTAGAATGTTTCGTGCGAATGAATTAGAATGGATCATACGAATGAATTAGAATGGATACATTCGTGCGCATGAAGTAGAATGGATCGTACGAATGAATTAGAATAGATCGTACGAATGAATTAGAATGGATACATTCATGCAAAAGAATTAGAATAGATCGTACGAATGAATTAGAATGGATCGTACGAATGAATTAGAATTGATCGTGCAAATGAATTTGAATGGATCGTATGAATGAATTAGAATGGATACATTCGTGCGAAAGAATTAGAATGGATCGTACGAATAAGTTAGAATGGATCGTACGAATGAATTAGAATGGATCGTACGAATGAATTAGAATGGATCATGTGAATGAATTAGAATTGATCGTACGAATGAATTATAATGGATCGTGCGAATAAATTAGAATGGATCGTACGAATGAATTAGAATGGATCGTGCGAATGAATTAGAATGGATCGTGCGAATGAATTTGAATGGATCGTACGAATGAATTAGAATGGATCGTACGAATGAATTAGAATGGACCGTACGAATGAATTAGAATGGATCGTACGAATGAATTAGAATGGATACATTCGTCTGAATGAATTAAAATAGATCGTACGAATGAATTAGAATGGATCATAGGAATGAATTAGAATGGATCATGAAAAGGAATTAGAATGGATCGTACGAATGAATTAGAATGGATACATTCGTGCAAATGAATTAGAATCGATCGTACGAATGAAAAAGAATAGATCATACGAATGATTTAGAATGGAACGTATGAATGAATTAGAATGGATCGTACGAATGAATTAAAATGGATCGTGCAAATGAATTAGAATGGTTCGTCCGAACAAATTAGAATGGATCGCACGAATGAATTAGAGTGGATCATACGAATGAATTAGATTGGATCGTACAAATGAATTAGAATGGATCATACGAATGAATTAGAATGGATCGTATGAATGAATTAGATTGGATACATTCGTGCGAATGTATTAGAATAGATCGTACGAATGAATTAGAATTGTTTGTACGAATGAATAAGAATGGATCGTACGACTGAATTAGAATGGATCGTACGAATGAATTAGAATGGATTGTGCGAATGAATTAGAATGGATCGTACGAATGAATTAGAATGGATAAATTCGTGTGAATGAATTAGAATGGATCGTAAGAACGAATTAGAATGAATCGTACGAATGAATTAGAATGGATCATACGAATGAATTAGAATGGATCGTGCGAATGATTTAAAATGGATCTACAGAAGAATAAGAATGGATACATTCGTGCAAATGAATTAGAATGGATCGTACGAATGAATTAGAATGGATTGTACGAATGAATTAGAATGGATCGGTCGAATGATTTAGAATTATCGTACGAATGAATTAGAATAGATACATTCGTGCGAATGGATTATAATGGATCGTACAAATGAATTAGAATGTTTCGTACGAACGAATTAGAATGGATCGTACGAATGAATTAGAATGAATACATTCGTTCGTATGAATTAGAATGGATCGTACGAATGAATTAGAATGGATCATACGAATGAATTAGAATGGATCGTGCGAATGAATTAGAATGGATCGTACGAATGAATTAGAATGGATACATTCATGCAAATGAATTAGAATGGATCGTACGAATAAATTAGAATGGATCGTACGAATGAATTAGAATGGATCGTGTGAATGAATTAGAATGGATCGTATGAATGAATTAGAATGGATACATTCATGTGAATGAATTAGAATTTATTATACGAATGAGTAAGAAAGGATCGTAAGAATGAATTAGAATGGATCGTACAAATGATTTAGAATGGATCGTGCGAATGAATTAGAATGGATCGTATGAATGAATTAGAATGGATTGTGGAAATGAATTAGAATGGATTGTACGAATGAATTAGAATAGATACATTCGTGCGAATGAGTTAGAATGTATCGTACGAATGAATTAGAATGGATTATACGAATGAATTAGAATTGATTGTGCAAATAAATTAGAATGGATCGTAAGAATGAAATAGAATGGATCGTACGAATGAATTAGAATAGATTGTGCGAATGAATTAGAATGGATCGTCTTAATGAACTAGAATGGATACATTCGTGTGAATGAATTAGAATGGATCGTATCAATGAATTAGAACGGATCGTACGAATGAATTAGAATGGATCGTGTGAATGAATTTGAATGGATCGTATGAATGAATTAGAATGGATACATTCATACGAATGAATTAGAATGGATCGTATGAATGAGTTAGAATGGATCGTACGAATGAATTAGAATGGATCATACGAATGAATTAGAATGGATTGTGCGAATGAATTAGAATGGTTCTTACGAATGAATTAGAATGGATACATTCATGCGAATGAATTAGAATGGATCGTACAAATGAATTAGAATGGATCATGCAAATGAATTAGAATGGATCGTACGAATGAATTAGAATGGATACATTCGTGCGAATGAAATAGAATGGATCGTATGAATGAATTAGAATGGATCATATGAATGAATTAGAATGGATCATACGAATGAATTAGAATGGATCGTGTGAATGAATTAGAATGGATCGCCAGAATGAATTAGAATGGATATAATCGGGCGAATGAATTAGAATGGATCGTAAGAATAAATTAGAATGGATCGTATGCATGATTTAGAATGGATCATACGAATGAATTAGAATGGATCGTTCGAATGAATCAGAATGGATTGTGCAAATGAATTAGAATGTATCGTACGAATGATTTAGAATGGATACATTCGTGCGAATAAATTAGAATGGATCGTATGAATGAATTAGAATAGATCGTACGAATAAATTAGATTGGTTCGTACGAATGAATTAGAATGGATCATACGAATAAATTAGAATGGATCGTATGAATTAATTAGAATGGTTCGTACGATTAAATTAGAATGGATACATTCATGCCAATGAATTAGAATGGATCGTACGAGTGAATTAGAATTGATCGTACGAATGAATTAGAATGGATCGTACGAATGAAATATAATGGATCGTATAAATAAATTAGAATGGATCGTGCGAATGAAATAGAATGGATCGTATGAATGAATTAGAATGGATACGTTCGTGCGAATGAATTAGAATGGATCCTACGAATGAATAAGAATGGATCGTACGAATGAATTAAAAAGGATCGTGCGAATAAATTAGAATGGATCGTACGAATGAATTAGAATGGATACATTGGTCCGAATAAATTAGAATGGATCGTACGAATGAATTAGAATAGATCAAACGAATGGATTATGATGGATCGTACGAATGAATTAGAATGGATCGTACGAATGAATTATAATGGATTGTGCGAATGAATTAGAATGGATCGTATGAATGAATTAGAGTGGATACATTCGTGCGAATGAATTAGGATGGATCGTACGAATGAATTAAAATGGATCGTACGAATGAATTAGAATGGATCATGCGAATGAATTAGAATGGATTGTACGAATGAATTAGAATCGATAAATTCTTTAGAATGAATTAGAATGGATCGTACGAATGAGTAAGAATGGATCATATGAATGAATTAGAATGGATCGTGTGAATAAATTAGAATGGATCGTACGAATGAATTAGAATGGATATATTCATGCGAATGAATTAAATTGGATCGTACGAATGAATTAGAATGGATCATACGAATGAATTAGAATGGATACATTCATGCGAATGAATTAGAATGTATCGTACGAATGAATTAGAATGGATCGTACGAATGAATTAGAGTGGATCGAACGAATGAGTTAGAATGGATCGTATGAATAAATTACAATGGATCGTACGAATGAATTAGAATGAATCGTATAAATGAATTAGAATGGATCATATGAAGGAATTAGAATGGATACATTCGTGCGAATGAATTATAATGGATCGTACGGATGAATTAGAATGGATCGTATGAATGAATTAGAATGGATCGTGCGAATGAATAAGATTGGATCGTACGAATGAATTAGAATGGATCGTACGAAGGAATTAGAATGGATTATACAAATGAATATGAATATATCGTGTGAATAAATTAGAATGGATCGTACGAATGAATTTGAATGGATACATTCATACGAATGAATTAGAATGGATCGTACGAATGAATTAGAATGGATCATACGAATGGATTAGAATGGATCATACGAATGGATTAGAATGTATCGTGCGAATGAATTAGAATGGATCGTACGAATGAATTATAATGGATACATTCGTGCGAATGAATTAAAATGGATCATACGAATGAATTAGAATGGATCGTACGAATGAATTAGAATGGATCTTACGAATGAATTAGAATGGATACATTCGTGCGAATGAATTAGAATGGATCGTACAAATGAATTAGAATGGATCGTGCAAATGAATTAGAATGGATCGTATGAATGAATTAGAATGGATACATTCATGCGAATGAATTAGAATGGATCGTATGAATGAATTAGAATGGATCATACGAATGAATTAGAATGGATCATACAAATGAATTAGAATGGATCGTGTGAATGAATTAGAATGGATCACCAGAATGAATTAGAATGGATACAATCGTGCAAATGAATTAGAATAGATCGTAAGAATAAATTAGAATGGATCGTATGCATGATTTAGAATTGATCATACGAATGAATTAGAATGGATCGTACGAATAAATCTGAATGGATCGTGCAAATGAATTAGAATGTATCGTACGAATGATTTAGAATGGATACATTCGTGCGAATAAATTAGAATGGATCGTAAGAATAAATTAGAATAGATCGTACGAATAAATTAGATTGGTTCGTACGAATGAATTAGAATAGATCATACGAATGAATTAGAATGGATCGTATGAATTAATTAGAATGGACCGTATGAATAAATTAGAATGGATACATTCATGCCAATGAATTAGAATGGATCGTACGAGTGAATTAGAATTGATCGTACGAATGAATTAGAATGGATCGTACGAATGAATTATAATGGATCGTATGAATAAATTAGAATGGATCGTGCGAATGAAATAGAATGGATTGTACAAATGAATTAGAATGGATACGTTCGTGCGAATGAATTAGAATGGATCCTACGAATGAATAAGAATGGATCGTACGAATGAATTAAAAAGGATCGTGCGAATAAATTAGAATGGACCGTACGAATGAATTAGAATGGATACATTGGTGCGAATGAGTTAGAATGGATCGTACGAATGAATTAGAATAGATCATACGAAATGAATTATGATGGATCGTACAAATGAATTAGAATGGATCGTACGAATGAATTATGATGGATTGTGCGAATGAATTAGAATGGGTCGTATGAATGAATTAGAGTGGATACATTTGTGCGAATGAATTAGAATGGATCGTACGAATGAATTAAAATGGATCGTATGAATGAATTAGAATGGATCATGCGAATGAATTAGAATGGATTGTACGAATGAATCAGAATCGATACATTCTTGAGAATGAATTAGAATGGATCGTACGAATGAGTAAGAATGGATCGTACGAATGAATTAGAATGGATCGTGGGAATGAATTAGAATGGATCGTACGAATGAATTAGAATGGATATATTCGTGCGAATGAATTAGATTGGATCGTACGAATGAATTATAATGGATCATACGAATGAATTAGAATGGATACATTCGTGCGAATGAATTAGAATGTATCGTACGAATGAATTAGAATGGATCGTACGAATGAATTAGGGTGGATCATGTGAATGAATTAGAATGGATCGTACGATTGAATTAGAATAGATACATTCTAATGAATGAATTAGAATTAACCGTATGAATGAATTAGAGTGGATCGTAAGAATGAATTAGAATAGATTGTACGAATGAATTAGAATGGATCGTACGAATGAATTAGAATGGATACATTCGTGTGAATAATTCAAAATGGATTGTATGAATGAATTAGAATGGATCGTATCTATGAATTAGAATGGATCGTACGAATGAATTAGAATGGATCGTACGAAAGAATTAGAATGGATCGTACGAATGAATTAGAAAGGATACATTCGTGCGAATGAATTAGAATGGATCGAACGAATGAGTTAGAATGGATCGTATAAATAAATTACAATGGATCGTACGAATGAATTAGAATGAATCGTGTAAATGAATTAGAATGGATCGTACGAAGGAATTAGAATGGATACATTCGTGCGAATGAATTATAATGGATCGTACGAATGAATTAGAATGGATCGTACGAATTAATTAGAATGGATCATGCGAATGAATAAGAATGGATCGTACGAATGAATTAGAATGGATCGTACGAAGGAATTAGAATGGATCATACAAATGAATATGAATGTATCGTGTGAATAAATTAGAATGGATCGTACGAATGAATTTGAATTGATCGTACGAATGAATTAGAATGGATACATTCATGCAAATGAATTAGAAAGGTTTGTACTAATGAATTAGAATGGATCGTACGAATGAATTAGAATGGATCGTGCGAATGAATTAGAATTGATCGTACGAATGAATTAGAATGGATACATTCGTGAGAATAAATTAGAATGGATCATACGAATGAATTGGAATTGATCATATGAATGAATTAGAATGGACCATACGAATGAATTAGAATGGATCATGCGAATGAATTAGAATTGATCGTACGAATGATTTAGAATGGATACATTCGTGCAAATGAATTAGAATGGATCGTACGAATGAATTAGAATGGATCGTACGAATGAATTAAAATGGATCGTGCGAAGGAATTAGAATGGATCGTACGAATGAATTAAAATGGAAATATTCGTGCGAATGAATTAGAATGGATCGTACGATTGAATTAGAATGGATCGTACGAATGATTTAGAATGGATCGTACGAATGAATTAGAATGGATCGTACGAATGAATTAGAATGGATCATCTGAATGAATTAGAATGGATCGTATGAATGAATTAGAATGGATCGTACGAATGAATTAGAAGGGATCATACGAATGAATTAGAATGGATGGTGCGAATGAATTAGAATGGATCGTACGAATGAATTAGAATGGATACATTCATGCGAATGAATTGGAATGGATCATACGAATGTATTAGAATGGATTGTACGACTGAATTAGAATGGATCATACGATTGAATTTGAATGGATCGTACGACTGAATTAGAATGGATCGTGAGAATGAATTAGAATGAATCGTATGAATGAATTAGAATGGATATATTCGTGCGAATGAATTAGAATGGATACATTCGTGCGAATGAATTAGAATGGATCGTACGAATGAATTAGAATGGATCGTGCGAATGAATTAGAATGGATCTACGAATGAATTAGAATGGATACATTTGTGCGAATGAATTAGAATGGATCGTACGAAAGAATTAGAATGGATCATATGAATGAATTAGGATGTATTGTACGAATGAATTATAATGGATCGTACGAAAGAATTAGAATGGATCGTGCGAATGAATTAGAATGGATCGT
Source organism: Chamaelirium japonicum (assembly GCA_947650365.1). Classification (NCBI taxonomy): domain Eukaryota; kingdom Viridiplantae; phylum Streptophyta; class Magnoliopsida; order Liliales; family Melanthiaceae; genus Chamaelirium; species Chamaelirium japonicum. Next base: position 62,733,109 of record OX393555.1, on the reverse strand, counting down.
ACGAATGAATTTGAATAGATACATTCATGCGAATGAATTAGAATGGATCGTACAAATGGATTAGAATGTTTCGAGCGAATGAATTAGAATGGATCGTACGAATTATTTAGAATAGAAACATTCGTGCGAATGAATTAGAATGGATCGTACGAATGAATTAGAATGGATCGTACGAATAAATTAGAATGGATCGTGCGAATGAATTAGAATGGATCATATGAATGAATTAGAATGGATACAATCTTGCAAATGGATTTGAATGGATTGTACGAATGAATTAGAATAGATCGTATGCATGAATTAGAATGGATTGTATGAATGAATATGAATGGAACGTACTAATAAATTAGAATGGATAGTACGAATGAATTAGAATGGATACATTCGTGCGAATGAATTAGAATGGATCGTACGAATGAATTAGAATGGATCGTACGAATGTATTAGAATGGATCGTACGACTGGATTAGAATGGATCGTGCGAATGAATTAGAATGGATCGTACGAATGAATTAGAATGGATACATTCTTGCGAATGAATTAGAATGGATCGTACGAATAAATTAGAATGGATCGTACGAATGAATTAAAATAGATTGTATGAATGAATTAGAATGGATCGTACGAATGAATTAGAATGGATACATTCGTGCAAATGAATTAGAATGGATCGTATGAATGAATTAGAATGGATCGTACGAATGAATTAGAATGGATCGTGCGAATAAATTAGAATGGATTGTACAAATGAATTCGAATGGACACATTCATGCGAATGAATTAGAATGGATCGTACGAATGAGTTAGAATGGATCGTACGAATGAATTAGAATGGACCGTACGAATGAATTATAAGGGATCGTGTGAATGAATTAGAATTGATCGTACGAATGAATTAGAATGGATACATTCATGCGAATGAATTAGAAACTTCGTACTAATGAATTAGAATGGATCGTACGAATGATTTAGAATGGATCCTGTGAATGAATTAGAATTGATCGTACGAATGAATTAGAATGGATACATTCGTCAGAATAAATTAGAATGGATCATACGAATGAATTGGAATAATGAATTAGAATGGATACATTCGTGCGAATGAATTAGAATGGATCGTACGAATGAATTAGAATGGATCGTACGAATGAATTAAACTGGATTGTGCGAAGGAATTAGAATGGATCGTACGAATGAATTAGAATGGAAATATTCGGGCGAATGAATTAGAATGGATCATACGAATGAATTAGAATGGATCGTACGAATGAATTAGAATGGATCGTGCGAATGAATTAGAATGGATCGTCTGAATGAATTAGAATGGATCGTACGAATGAATTAGACTGGATCGTACGAATGAATTAGATTGGTTCGTACGAATCAATTAGAAGGGATCATACAAATGAATTAGAATGGATCGTGCGAATGAATTAGAATGGATCGTATGAATGAATTAGAATCGATACATTCATGCGAATGAATTGGAATGGATCATACGAATGTATTAGAATGGATTGTACGACTGAATTAGAATGGATCATACGATTGAATTAGAATGGATCGTGTGACTGAATTAGAATGGATCGTGCGAATGAATTAGAATGAATCGTACGAATGAATTAGAATGGATACATTCGTACGAATGAATTAGAATGGATCGTACGAATGAATTAGAATGGATCGTACGAATGAATTATAATGGATCGTGCGAATGAATTAGAATGGATCTACGAATGAATTAGAATGGATACATTTGTGCGAATGAATTAGAATGGATCGTACGAAAGAAATAGAATGGATCATATGAATGAATTAGGATGGATCGTATGAATGAATTATAATGGATCGTACGAAAGAATTAGAATGGATCGTGCAAATGAATTAGAATGGATCGTACGAATGAATTAGAATAGATACATTCATGCGAATGAATTAGAATGGATCGTACAAATGAATTAGAATGTTTCGAGCGAATGAATTAGAATGGATCGTACAAATGAATTAGAATGTTTCGTGCGAATGAATTAGAATGGATCATACGAATGAATTAGAATGGATACATTCGTGCGCATGAAGTAGAATGGATCGTACGAATGAATTAGAATAGATCGTACGAATGAATTAGAATGGATACATTCATGCAAAAGAATTAGAATAGATCGTACGAATGAATTAGAATGGATCGTACGAATGAATTAGAATTGATCGTGCAAATGAATTTGAATGGATCGTATGAATGAATTAGAATGGATACATTCGTGCGAAAGAATTAGAATGGATCGTACGAATAAGTTAGAATGGATCGTACGAATGAATTAGAATGGATCGTACGAATGAATTAGAATGGATCATGTGAATGAATTAGAATTGATCGTACGAATGAATTATAATGGATCGTGCGAATGAATTAGAATGGATCGTACGAATGAATTAGAATGGATCGTGCGAATGAATTAGAATGGATCGTGCGAATGAATTTGAATGGATCGTACGAATGAATTAGAATGGATCGTACGAATGAATTAGAATGGACCGTACGAATGAATTAGAATGGATCGTACGAATGAATTAGAATGGATACATTCGTCTGAATGAATTAAAATAGATCGTACGAATGAATTAGAATGGATCATAGGAATGAATTAGAATGGATCATGAAAAGGAATTAGAATGGATCGTACGAATGAATTAGAATGGATACATTCGTGCAAATGAATTAGAATCGATCGTACGAATGAAAAAGAATAGATCATACGAATGATTTAGAATGGAACGTATGAATGAATTAGAATGGATCGTACGAATGAATTAAAATGGATCGTGCAAATGAATTAGAATGGTTCGTCCGAACAAATTAGAATGGATCGCACGAATGAATTAGAGTGGATCATACGAATGAATTAGATTGGATTGTACAAATGAATTAGAATGGATCATACGAATGAATTAGAATGGATCGTATGAATGAATTAGATTGGATACATTCGTGCGAATGTATTAGAATAGATCGTACGAATGAATTAGAATTGTTTGTACGAATGAATAAGAATGGATCGTACGACTGAATTAGAATGGATCGTACGAATGAATTAGAATGGATTGTGCGAATGAATTAGAATGGATCGTACGAATGAATTAGAATGGATAAATTCGTGTGAATGAATTAGAATGGATCGTAAGAACGAATTAGAATGAATCGTACGAATGAATTAGAATGGATCATACGAATGAATTAGAATGGATCGTGCGAATGATTTAAAATGGATCTACAGAAGAATAAGAATGGATACATTCGTGCAAATGAATTAGAATGGATCGTACGAATGAATTAGAATGGATTGTACGAATGAATTAGAATGGATCGGTCGAATGATTTAGAATTATCGTACGAATGAATTAGAATAGATACATTCGTGCGAATGGATTATAATGGATCGTACAAATGAATTAGAATGTTTCGTACGAACGAATTAGAATGGATCGTACGAATGAATTAGAATGAATACATTCGTTCGTATGAATTAGAATGGATCGTACGAATGAATTAGAATGGATCATACGAATGAATTAGAATGGATCGTGCGAATGAATTAGAATGGATCGTACGAATGAATTAGAATGGATACATTCATGCAAATGAATTAGAATGGATCGTACGAATAAATTAGAATGGATCGTACGAATGAATTAGAATGGATCGTGTGAATGAATTAGAATGGATCGTATGAATGAATTAGAATGGATACATTCATGTGAATGAATTAGAATTTATTATACGAATGAGTAAGAAAGGATCGTAAGAATGAATTAGAATGGATCGTACAAATGATTTAGAATGGATCGTGCGAATGAATTAGAATGGATCGTATGAATGAATTAGAATGGATTGTGGAAATGAATTAGAATGGATTGTACGAATGAATTAGAATAGATACATTCGTGCGAATGAGTTAGAATGTATCGTACGAATGAATTAGAATGGATTATACGAATGAATTAGAATTGATTGTGCAAATAAATTAGAATGGATCGTAAGAATGAAATAGAATGGATCGTACGAATGAATTAGAATAGATTGTGCGAATGAATTAGAATGGATCGTCTTAATGAACTAGAATGGATACATTCGTGTGAATGAATTAGAATGGATCGTATCAATGAATTAGAACGGATCGTACGAATGAATTAGAATGGATCGTGTGAATGAATTTGAATGGATCGTACGAATGAATTAGAATGGATACATTCATACGAATGAATTAGAATGGATCGTATGAATGAGTTAGAATGGATCGTACGAATGAATTAGAATGGATCATACGAATGAATTAGAATGGATTGTGCGAATGAATTAGAATGGTTCTTACGAATGAATTAGAATGGATACATTCATACGAATGAATTAGAATGGATCGTACAAATGAATTAGAATGGATCATGCAAATGAATTAGAATGGATCGTACGAATGAATTAGAATGGATACATTCGTGCGAATGAAATAGAATGGATCGTATGAATGAATTAGAATGGATCATATGAATGAATTAGAATGGATCATACGAATGAATTAGAATGGATCGTGTGAATGAATTAGAATGGATCGCCAGAATGAATTAGAATGGATATAATCGGGCGAATGAATTAGAATGGATCGTAAGAATAAATTAGAATGGATCGTATGCATGATTTAGAATGGATCATACGAATGAATTAGAATGGATCGTTCGAATGAATCAGAATGGATTGTGCAAATGAATTAGAATGTATCGTACGAATGATTTAGAATGGATACATTCGTGCGAATAAATTAGAATGGATCGTATGAATGAATTAGAATAGATCGTACGAATAAATTAGATTGGTTCGTACGAATGAATTAGAATGGATCATACGAATAAATTAGAATGGATCGTATGAATTAATTAGAATGGTTCGTACGATTAAATTAGAATGGATACATTCATGCCAATGAATTAGAATGGATCGTACGAGTGAATTAGAATTGATCGTACGAATGAATTAGAATGGATCGTACGAATGAAATATAATGGATCGTATAAATAAATTAGAATGGATCGTGCGAATGAAATAGAATGGATCGTATGAATGAATTAGAATGGATACGTTCGTGCGAATGAATTAGAATGGATCCTACGAATGAATAAGAATGGATCGTACGAATGAATTAAAAAGGATCGTGCGAATAAATTAGAATGGATCGTACGAATGAATTAGAATGGATACATTGGTCCGAATAAATTAGAATGGATCGTACGAATGAATTAGAATAGATCAAACGAATGGATTATGATGGATCGTACGAATGAATTAGAATGGATCGTACGAATGAATTATAATGGATTGTGCGAATGAATTAGAATGGATCGTATGAATGAATTAGAGTGGATACATTCGTGCGAATGAATTAGGATGGATCGTACGAATGAATTAAAATGGATCGTACGAATGAATTAGAATGGATCATGCGAATGAATTAGAATGGATTGTACGAATGAATTAGAATCGATAAATTCTTTAGAATGAATTAGAATGGATCGTACGAATGAGTAAGAATGGATCATATGAATGAATTAGAATGGATCGTGTGAATAAATTAGAATGGATCGTACGAATGAATTAGAATGGATATATTCATGCGAATGAATTAAATTGGATCGTACGAATGAATTAGAATGGATCATACGAATGAATTAGAATGGATACATTCATGCGAATGAATTAGAATGTATCGTACGAATGAATTAGAATGGATCGTACGAATGAATTAGAGTGGATCGAACGAATGAGTTAGAATGGATCGTATGAATAAATTACAATGGATCGTACGAATGAATTAGAATGAATCGTATAAATGAATTAGAATGGATCATATGAAGGAATTAGAATGGATACATTCGTGCGAATGAATTATAATGGATCGTACGGATGAATTAGAATGGATCGTATGAATGAATTAGAATGGATCGTGCGAATGAATAAGATTGGATCGTACGAATGAATTAGAATGGATCGTACGAAGGAATTAGAATGGATTATACAAATGAATATGAATATATCGTGTGAATAAATTAGAATGGATCGTACGAATGAATTTGAATGGATACATTCATACGAATGAATTAGAATGGATCGTACGAATGAATTAGAATGGATCATACGAATGGATTAGAATGGATCATACGAATGGATTAGAATGTATCGTGCGAATGAATTAGAATGGATCGTACGAATGAATTATAATGGATACATTCGTGCGAATGAATTAAAATGGATCATACGAATGAATTAGAATGGATCGTACGAATGAATTAGAATGGATCTTACGAATGAATTAGAATGGATACATTCGTGCGAATGAATTAGAATGGATCGTACAAATGAATTAGAATGGATCGTGCAAATGAATTAGAATGGATCGTATGAATGAATTAGAATGGATACATTCATGCGAATGAATTAGAATGGATCGTATGAATGAATTAGAATGGATCATACGAATGAATTAGAATGGATCATACAAATGAATTAGAATGGATCGTGTGAATGAATTAGAATGGATCACCAGAATGAATTAGAATGGATACAATCGTGCAAATGAATTAGAATAGATCGTAAGAATAAATTAGAATGGATCGTATGCATGATTTAGAATTGATCATACGAATGAATTAGAATGGATCGTACGAATAAATCTGAATGGATCGTGCAAATGAATTAGAATGTATCGTACGAATGATTTAGAATGGATACATTCGTGCGAATAAATTAGAATGGATCGTAAGAATAAATTAGAATAGATCGTACGAATAAATTAGATTGGTTCGTACGAATGAATTAGAATAGATCATACGAATGAATTAGAATGGATCGTATGAATTAATTAGAATGGACCGTATGAATAAATTAGAATGGATACATTCATGCCAATGAATTAGAATGGATCGTACGAGTGAATTAGAATTGATCGTACGAATGAATTAGAATGGATCGTACGAATGAATTATAATGGATCGTATGAATAAATTAGAATGGATCGTGCGAATGAAATAGAATGGATTGTACAAATGAATTAGAATGGATACGTTCGTGCGAATGAATTAGAATGGATCCTACGAATGAATAAGAATGGATCGTACGAATGAATTAAAAAGGATCGTGCGAATAAATTAGAATGGACCGTACGAATGAATTAGAATGGATACATTGGTGCGAATGAGTTAGAATGGATCGTACGAATGAATTAGAATAGATCATACGAAATGAATTATGATGGATCGTACAAATGAATTAGAATGGATCGTACGAATGAATTATGATGGATTGTGCGAATGAATTAGAATGGGTCGTATGAATGAATTAGAGTGGATACATTTGTGCGAATGAATTAGAATGGATCGTACGAATGAATTAAAATGGATCGTATGAATGAATTAGAATGGATCATGCGAATGAATTAGAATGGATTGTACGAATGAATCAGAATCGATACATTCTTGAGAATGAATTAGAATGGATCGTACGAATGAGTAAGAATGGATCGTACGAATGAATTAGAATGGATCGTGGGAATGAATTAGAATGGATCGTACGAATGAATTAGAATGGATATATTCGTGCGAATGAATTAGATTGGATCGTACGAATGAATTATAATGGATCATACGAATGAATTAGAATGGATACATTCGTGCGAATGAATTAGAATGTATCGTACGAATGAATTAGAATGGATCGTACGAATGAATTAGGGTGGATCATGTGAATGAATTAGAATGGATCGTACGATTGAATTAGAATAGATACATTCTAATGAATGAATTAGAATTAACCGTATGAATGAATTAGAGTGGATCGTAAGAATGAATTAGAATAGATTGTACGAATGAATTAGAATGGATCGTACGAATGAATTAGAATGGATACATTCGTGTGAATAATTCAAAATGGATTGTATGAATGAATTAGAATGGATCGTATCTATGAATTAGAATGGATCGTACGAATGAATTAGAATGGATCGTACGAAAGAATTAGAATGGATCGTACGAATGAATTAGAAAGGATACATTCGTGCGAATGAATTAGAATGGATCGAACGAATGAGTTAGAATGGATCGTATAAATAAATTACAATGGATCGTACGAATGAATTAGAATGAATCGTGTAAATGAATTAGAATGGATCGTACGAAGGAATTAGAATGGATACATTCGTGCGAATGAATTATAATGGATCGTACGAATGAATTAGAATGGATCGTACGAATTAATTAGAATGGATCATGCGAATGAATAAGAATGGATCGTACGAATGAATTAGAATGGATCGTACGAAGGAATTAGAATGGATCATACAAATGAATATGAATGTATCGTGTGAATAAATTAGAATGGATCGTACGAATGAATTTGAATGGATACATTCATACGAATGAATTAGAATGGATCGTACAAATGAATTAGAATGGATCATACGAATGGATTAGAATGGATCATACGAATGGATAAGAATGTATCGTGCGAATGAATTAGAATGGATCGTACGAATGAATTAGAATGGATACATTCGTGCGAATGAATTAGAATGGATCATACAAATGAATTAGAATGGATCGTGCGAATGAATTAGAATGGACCTTACGAATGAATCAGAATGGATACATTCGTGCGAATAAATTAGAATGGATCGTACAAATGAATTAGAATGAATCGTGCAAATGAATTAGAACGGATAGTACGAATGAATTAGAATGGATACATTCTTGCGAATGAATTAGAATGGATCGTATGAATGAATTAGAATGGATCATACGAATGAATTAGAATGGATCATACGAATGAATTAGAATGGATCGTGTGAATGAATTAGAATGGATCGCCAGAATGAATTAGATTGGATACAATCGTGCGAATGAATTAGAATGGATCGTAAGAATAAATTAGAATGGATCGAATGCATGATTTAGAATGGATCATACGAATGAATTAGAATGGATCGTACGAATGAATCAGAATGGATCGTGCAAATGAATTAGAATGTATCGTACGAATGATTTAGAATGGATACATTCGTGCGAATAAATTAAAATGGATCGTATGAATGAATTAGAATCGATCGTACGAATAAATTAGATTGGTTCGTACGAATGAATTAGAATGGATCATACAAATGAATTAGAATGGATCGTATGAATTAATTAGAATGGATCGTACGAATAAATTAGAATGGATACATTCATGCCAATGAATTTGAATGGATCGTACGAGTGAATTAGAATTATTCGTACGAATGAATTAGAATGGATCGTACGAATGAATTATAATGGATCGTATGAATAAATTAGAATGGATCGTGCGAATGAAATAGAATGGATCATACGAATGAATTAGAATGGATACGTTCGTGCGAATGAATTAGAATGGATCCTACGAATGAATAAGAATGGATCGTACGAATGAATTAAAAAGGATCGTGCGAATAAATTAGAATGGATCGTACGAATGAATTAGAATGGATATATTGGTGCGAATGAATTAGAATGGATCGTACGAATGAATTAGAATAGATCATACGAATGAATTATGATGGATCGTACGAATGAATTAGAATGGATCGTACGAAGGAATTATAATGGATTCTGCGAATGAATTAGAATGGATCGTATGAATGAATTAGAGTGGATACATTCGTGCGAATGAATTAGGATGGATCGTACGAATGAATTAAAATGGATCGTACGAATGAATTAGAGTGGATCATGCGAATAAATTATAATGGATTGTACGAATGAATTAGAATCGATACATTCTTGAGAATGAATTGGAATGGATCGTACGAATGAGTAAGAATGGATCGTACGAATGAATTAGAATAGATCGTGGGAATGAATTAGAATGGATCGTACGAATGAATTAGAATGGATATATTCATGCGAATGAATTAGATTGGATCGTACGAATGAATTAGAATAGATCATACAAATGAATTAGAATGGATACATTCGTGCGAATGAAATAGAATATATCGTACGAATGAATTAGAATGGATCGTACGAATGAATTAGAGTGGATCATGCGAATGAATTAGAATGGATCGTACGAATGAATTAGAATAGATACATTCTTGTGAATGAATTAGAATTGACCGTATGAATGAATTAGAGTGGATCGTACGAATGAATTAGAATAGATTATACGAATGAATTAGAATGGATTGTATGAATGAATTAGAATGGATACATTCATGTGAATAATTCAGAATGGATTGTATGAATGAATTAGAATGGATCGTATCTATAAATTAGAATGGATCGTACGAATGAATTAATATGGATCGTGCGAAAGAATTAGAATGGATCGTACGAATGAATTAGAAAGGATACATTCGTGCGAATGAAATTAGAATGGATCGAACGAATGAGTTAGAATGGATCGCACGAATAAATTACAATGGATCGTACGAATGAATTAGAATGAATCGTGTAAATGAATTAGAATGGATCGTACGAAGGAATTAGAATGGATACATTCGTGTGAATGAATTATAATGGATCGTACGAATGAATTAGAATGGATCATACGAATGAATTAGAATGGATCGTGCGAATGAATAAGAATGGATCGTACGAATGAATTCGAATGGATCGTATGAATGAATTAGAATGGATTGTGCGAATGAATAAGAATGGATCGTACGAATGAATTAGAATGGATCGTACGAAGGAATTTGAATGGATACATTCATACGAATAAATTAGAATGGATCGTACGAATGAATTAGAATGGATCGTACGAATGGATTAGAATGGATCATACGAATGGATTAGAATGTATCGTGCGAATGAATTAGAATGGATCGTACGAATGAATTAGAATAGATACATTCGTGTGAATGAATTAGAATGGATTGTACGAATGAATTAGAATCGATACATTCTTGAGAATGAATTAGAATGGATCGTACGAATGAATAAGAATGGATCGTACGAATGAATTAGAATGGATCGTGGGAATGATATAGAATGGATCGTATGAATGAATTAGAATGGATATATTCATGCGAATGAATTAGATTGGATCGTACGAATGAATTAGAATGGATCATACGAATGAATTAGAATGGATACATTCGTGCGAATGAATTAGAATGGATCGTACGAATGAATTAGAATGGATCGTACGAATGAATTAGAGTGGATCATACGAATGAATTAGAATGGATCATACGAATGAATTAGAATAGATACATTCTTGTGAATGAATTAGAATTGACCGTATGAATTAATTAGAGTGGATCGTACGAATAAATTAGAATAGATTGTACGAATGAATTAGAATGGATCGTACGAATAAATTAGAATGGATACATTCGTGTGAATAATTCAGAATGGACTGTATGAATGAATTAGAATGGATCGTATCTATGAATTAGAATGGATCGTACGAATGAATTAGAATGGATCGTGCAAAAGAATTAGAATGGATCGTACGAATGAATTAGAATGGATACATTCGTGCGAATGTATTAGAATGGATCGAACGAATGAGTTAGAATGGATCGTACGAATAAATTACAATGGGTCGTACGAATGAATTAGAATGAATCGTGTAAATGAATTAGAATGGATCGTACGAAGGAATTAGAATGGATACATTCGTGCGAATGAATTATAATGGATCGTACGAATTAATTGGAATGGATCGTACGAATGAATTAGAATGGATCGTGCGAATGAATAAGAATGGATCGTACGAATGAATTAGAATGGATCGTACAAAGGAATTAGAATGGATCATACAAATGAATATGAATGTATCGTGTGAATAATTTAGAATGGATCGTACGAATGAATTTGAATGGATACATTCATACGAATGAATTAGAATGGATCGTACGAATGAATTAGAATGGATCGTACGAATGGATTAGAATGGATCATACGAATAGATTAGAATGTATCGTGCGAATGAATTAGAATGGATCATACGAATGAATTGGAATGGATACATTCGTGCGAATGAGTTAGAATGGATCATACGGATGAATTAGAATGGATCGGGTGAATGAATTAGAATGGATCTTATGAATGAATTAGAATGGATACATTCGTGCGAATGAATTAGAATGGATCGTACAAATGAATTAGAATGGATCGTGCAAATGAATTAGAATGGATCGTACGAATGAATTAGAATGGATATATTCGTGCGAATGAATTAGAATGGATCGAACGAATGAGTTAGAATGGATCGTACGAATAAATTACAATGGATCGTACGAATGAATTAGAATGAATCGTGTAAATGAATTAGAATGGATCGTACGAAGGAATTAGAATGGATACATTCGTGCGAATGAATTATAATGGATCGTACGAATGAATTAGAATGGATCGTACGAATGAATTAGAATGGATCGTGCGAATGAATAAGAATGGATCGTACGAATGAATTAGAATGGATCGTACGAAGGAATTAGAATGGAACATATAAATGAATATGAATGTATCGTGTGAATAATTTAGAATGGATCGTACGAATGAATTTAAATGGATACATTCATACGAATGAATTAGAATGGATCGTACGAATGAATTAGAATAGATCGTACGAAAGGATTAACATGGATCATACGAATGGATTAGAATGTATCGTGCGAATGAATTAGAATGGATCGTACGAATGAATTAGAATGGATACATTCGTGCGAATGAGTTAGAATGGATCATACGAATGAATTAGAATGGATCGTGTGAATGAATTAGAATGGATCTTACGAATGAATTAGAATGGATACATTCGTGCGAATGAATTAGAATGGATCGTACAAATGAATTAGAAAGGATCGTGCAAATGAATTAGAATGGATCGTATGAATGAATTAGAATGGATACATTCGTGGGAATGAATTAGAATGGATCGTATGAATGAATTAGAATGGATCATACGACTGAATTAGAATGGATCATACGAATGAATTAGAATGGATCGTGTGAATGAATTAGAATGGATTGCCAGAATGAATTAGAATGGATATAATCGTGCGAATGAATTAGAATGGATCGTAAGAATAAATTAGAATGGATCGTATGCATGATTTAGAATGGATCATACGAATGAATTAGAATGGATCATACGAATGAATCAGAATGGATCGTGCAAATGAATTAGAATGTATCGTACGAATGATTTAGAATGGATACATTCGTGCGAATAAATTAGAATGGATCGTATGAATGAATTAGAATAGATCGTATGAATAAATTAGATTGGTTCGTACGAATGAATTAGAATGGATCATACGAATGAATTAGAATGGATCGTATGAATTAATTAGAATGGATCGTACGAATAAATTAGAATGGATACATTCATGCCAATGAATTAGAATGGATCGTACGAGTGAATTAGAATTGATCGTACGAATGAATTAGAATGGATCGTACGAATGAATTATAATGGATCGTATGACTAAATTAGAATGGATCGTGCGAATGAAATAGAATGGATCGTACGAATGAATTAGAATGGATACGTTCGTGCGAATGAATTAGAATGGATCCTACGAATGAATAAGAATGGATCGTACGAATGAATTAAAAAGGATCGTGCGAATAAATTAGAATGGATCGTACGAATGAATTAGAATGGATACATTGGTGCGAATGAATTAGAATGGATCGTACGAATGAATTAGAATGGATCGTACGAATGAATTAGAATGGATCGTACGAATGAATTATGATGGATCGTACGAATGAATTAGAATGGATCGTACGAATGAATTATGATGGATCGTACGAATGAATTATGATGGATCGTACGAATGAATTAGAATGGATCGTACGAATGAATTATAATGGATTGTGCGAATGAATTAGAATAGATCGTATGAATGAATTAGAGTGGATACATTCGTGCGAATGAATTAGGATGGATTGTATGAATGAATTAAAATGGATCGTACGATTGAATTAGAATGGATCATGCGAATGAATTAGAATGGATTGTACGAATGAATTAGAATCGATACATTCTTGAGAATGAATTAGAATGGATCGTACGAATGAGTAAGAATGAATCGTACGAATGAATTAGAATGGATCGTGGGAATGAATTAGAATGGATCACAGGAATGAATTAGAATGGATATATTCCTGCGAATGAATTAGATTGGATCGTACGAATGAATTAGAATGAATCATACGAATGAATTAGAATGGATACATTCGTGCGAATGAATTAGAATGTATCGTACGAATGAATTAGAATGGATCATACGAACAAATTAGAGTGGATCATGCGAATGAATTAGAATGGATTGTACGAATGAATTAGAATAGATACATTCTTGTGAATGAATTAGAATTGACCGTATGAATAAATTAGAGTGGATCGTACGAATGAATTAGAATAGATTGTACGAATGAATTAGAATGGATCGTACGAATGAATTATAATGGATCGTGCGAATGAATTAGAATAGATCGTATGAATGAATTAGAGTGGATACATTCGTGCAAATGAATTAGGATGGATCATACGAATGAATTAAAATGGATCGTACGATTGAATTAGAATGGATCATGCGAATGAATTAGAATGGATTGTACGAATGAATTAGAATCGATACATTCTTGAGAATGAATTAGAATGGATCGTACGAATGAGTAAGAATTGATCGTACGAATGAATTAGAATGGATCGTGGGAATGAATTAGAATGGATCACAGGAATGAATTAGAATGGATATATTCCTGCGAATGAATTAGATTGGATCGTACGAATGAATTAGAATGGATCATACAAATGAATTAGAATGGATACATTCGTGCGAATGAATTAGAATGTATCGTACGAATGAATTAGAATGGATCGTACGAACAAATTAGAGTGGATCATGCGAATGAATTAGAATGGATCGTACGAATGAATTAGAATAGATACATTCTTGTGAATGAATTAGAATTGACCGTATGAATAAATTAGAGTGGATCGTACGAATGAATTAGAATAGATTGTACGAATGAATTAGAATGGATCGTACGAATGAATTAGAATGGATACATTCGTGCGAATAATTCAGAATGTATTGTATGAATGAATTAGAATGGATCGTATCAATGAATTAGAATGGATCGTACGAATGAATTAGAATAGATCGTGCGAAAGAATTAGAATGGATCACACGAATGAATTAGAATGGATACATTCGTGCGAATGAATTAGAATGGATTGAACGAATGAGTTAGAATGAATGAATTTGAGTGGATCGTACGAATGGATTAGAATGGATCGTGCGAATGAATTAGAATGGATCGTACGAATGAATTAGAATGGATACATTCATGCGAATGAATTAGAGTAGATCGTACGAATGAATTAGAATGGATAGTACGAATGAATTAGAATGGATACATTCATGCGAATGAATTAGAATAGATCGTACGAATGAATTAGAATGGGTAGTACGAATGAATTAGAATTGATCGTACGAATAAATTAGAATCGATCGTGCGAATGAATTAGAATGGATCATACGAATGAATTAGAGTGCATACTTTTATGCGAATAAATTAGAATGGATTGTACGAATGAATTAGAATAGTTCGCACGAATGAATTAGAATGGATAGTACGAATGAATAAGAATGGATCGTGCGAATGAATTAGAATGGTTCGTACGAATGAATTAGAATGGATCGTACGAATGAATTATATTGGATCGTACGAATGAGTTAGAATGAATCGTACGAATGAATTAGCATGGATTGTACGAATGAATTAGAATGGATACATTCATGCAAATGAATTAGAATGGATCGTACGAATGAATAAGAATGGATCGTACGAATGAATTAGAATAAATTGTATGAATGAATTAGAATGGATTGTGCGAATGAATTAGAATGGATCATACGAATGAATTAGAATGGATACATTCGTGTAAATGAATTAGAATGGATCGTACGAATGAATTAGAATGGATAGTACGAATGAATTAGAGTAGATCATACGAATGAATTAGAATGGATTGTGAGAATGAATTAGAACGGATCGTACGAATGAATTAGAATGGATACCTTCATGCGAATGAATTAGAATGGATCGTACGAATGAATTAGAATGGATCGTATGGGTGAATTAGAATGGATCGTACGAATGAATTAGAATGGATCGTGCAAATGAATTAGAATGGATCGTACGAATGAATTAGAATGGATACATTCGTGTGAATGAATTAGAATTGATCGTACGAATGAGTTAGAATGGATCAAACGACTGAATTAGAATGGATCGTACGAATGAATTAGAATGGATTGTGTGAATGAATTAGAATGGATCGTACGAATGAATTAGAATGGATCGTACGAATGAATTAGAATGGATCGTGCGAATGAATTAGAATGGATCGTACTAATGAATTAGAATGGATACATGTGTGCGAATGAATTAGAATGGATCGTACGAATAAGTTTGAATGGATCGTACGAATGAATAAGAATGGATCGTACGAATGAATTAGAATGGATCGTACGATTGAATTAGAATGGATACATTCGTGCGAATTAATTAGAATGAATCGTACAAAAGAATCAGAATGGATTGTACGAATGAATTAGAATGGATCATACGAATGAATTAAAATGGATACTTTCGTGCGAATAAATAAGAATGAATCATACGAATGAATTAGAATTGATTGTACGAATGAATTAGAATGGATCGTACGAATGAATTAAAAAGCTTCGTGCAAATGAATTAGAATGGATCGTACGAATGAATTAGAATGGATACATTCGTGCGAATAAATTAAAATGGATCGTACGAATGAATTAGAATGGATCATACGAATGAATTAGAATGGATCGTGCGAATGAATTAGAATGGATATTACGAATGAATTAGAATGGATACATTCGAGCGAATGAATTAGAAGGGACCGTACGACTGAATTAGATTGGATCGTACGAATGAATTAGAATGGATCATACTAATGAATTAGAATGGATCGTACGAATGAATTAGAATAGATACATTCG
Organism: Chamaelirium japonicum; assembly: GCA_947650365.1. NCBI lineage: Eukaryota > Viridiplantae > Streptophyta > Magnoliopsida > Liliales > Melanthiaceae > Chamaelirium > Chamaelirium japonicum. The sequence continues at coordinate 62,716,043 of OX393555.1, read as the reverse complement.
TGCGAATGAATTAGAATGGATCGTACAAATGAATTAGAATGGATTGTACGAATGAATTAAAATGGATCGTATGAATGAATTAGAATGGATAGTACGAATGAATTAGAATGGTTCGTGCGAATGAATAAAAATGGATCCTACGAATGAATTAGAATGGATACATTTGTGCGAATGAATTAGAATGGGTCGTACGAATGAATTAGAATGGATCGTACGAACGAATTTGAGTGGATCGTACGAATAAAATAGAATGGATCGTGCGAATGAATTAGAATAGATCGTACGAATTAATTAGAATAGATACATTCGTGCGAATGAATTAGAATGGATTCGAACGACTGAATTATAATTGATCGTACTAATGAATTACAATGGATCATACAAATGAATTAGAATGGATACATTCATGCGAATGAATTAGAATGGATCATACGAATGAATTAGAATGGATCGTACGAATGAATTAGATTGGATCGTGCGAATGAATTAGATTAGATCGTTCGAATGAATTAGAATGGATACATTCATGCAAATGAATTAGAAGAGATTGTACGAATGAATTATAATGCATCGTACGAATGAATTAGAATGGATCGTACGAATGAATTAGAATGGATACATTCGTGCGAATGAATTAGAATGGATCGTATGAATGAATTAGAATGGATCTTACGAATGAATTAGAATAGATCATGCGAATGTATTAGAATGGATCGTACGAATGAATTAGAATGGATACATTCTTGCGAATGAATTAGAATGGATCGTACGAATGAATTAGAATGGATCGTACGAATGAATTAGAATGGATCGTGCGAATAAATAAGAATGGATCGTATAAATGAATTAGAAGAATACATTCGTGCGAATGAATTAGAATGGATCTTATGAATGAATTAGATTGGATAGTACGAATGAATTACAATGGATCATATGAATGAATTAGAATGAATCGTGCGAATAAATTAGAATGGATCGTACGAATGAATTATAATGGATAGTACGAATGAATTTGAATGGATCGTACGAATGAATTAGAATGGATCGTCCGAATGAATTAGAATGGATCGTACGAATGAATTAGAATGGATACATTCGTGCGAATGAATTAGAATGCATTGGACAAATAAATTAGAAGGGATTGTACGACTGAATTAGAATGGATCGTACGAATGAATTAGAATAGATTGTATGAATAAATTAGAATGGATCGTACGAATGAATTAGAATGGATACATTCGTGCGAATGAATTAGAATGGATCGTACGAATAAATTAGAAAGGATCATACGAATGAATTAGAATGGATCGTGCGAATGAATTAGATTGGATCGTACGAATGAATTAGAATGGATACATTCGTGCAAATGAATTAGAATGGATCGTACGAATGAATTAGAATGGATCGTACGAATGAATTAGAATAGATCGTGTGAATGAATTAGAATGGATTGTACGAATGAATTAGAATGGATATATTCGTGCGAATGAATTAGAATGGATCGTATGAATGAATTAGAATGGATCGTACGAATGGATTAGAATGGATCATGCGAATAAATTAGAATGGACCATACGCATGAATTAGAATGGATACATTCGTGCGAATGAATTAGAATGTATCATACGAATGAATGAGAATGGATCGTACGAATGAATTAGAATGGATTGTGTGAATGAATTTGAATGGATCGTGCAAATGAATTAGATTGGATTGGTCGAATGAATTAGAATGGATACATTCTTGTAAATAAATTAGAATGGATCGTACGAATGAATTAGAATAAATCGTACGAATGAATTAGAATAGATCGTACGAATAAATTTGAATGGATCGTGCGAATGAATTAGAATAGATCGTACGAATGAATTAGAATGGATACATTCGTGTGAATGAATTAGAATGGATCGTACGAATTAATTTGAATGGATCGGATGAATGAATTAGAATAGATACATTTGTGCGAATGAGTTAGAATGGATAATACGAATGAATTAGAATGGATCGTACAAATGAATTAGAATAGATCGTGTGAATGAATTAGAATGGATCGTACGAAATAATTAGAATGGATACATTTGTGCGAATGAATTGGAATGGATACATTCGTGTGAATGAATTAGAATGGATCGTACGAATGAATTAGAATGGATTGTACGGATGAATTAGAATGGATCGTACGAATGAATTAGAATGGATCGTGTGAATGAATTAGAAATGATCGTATGAATAAATTAGAATGGATATATTCGTGCGAATGAATTATAATGGATTGAACAAATGAATTAGAATGGATTGTACAAATGAAATAGAATGGATCGTGCGAATGAATTCAAATGGATCATGTGAATAAATTAGAATAGATTATACGAATGAATTAGAATAGATACATTCGTGCGAATGAAATAGAATGGATCGTAATAATGAATTAGGATGGATAACATGAATGAATTAGAACGGATCGTGCGAATGAATTAGAATGGATCGTGCGAATGAATTAGAATGGATCGTACGAATGAATTAGAATGGATACATTATTGCGAATAAATTAGAATAGATCGCACGAATGAATTAGAATGGATCGTACGAATGAATTAGAATGGATCGTGTGAATGAATTAGAATGGATCGTATGAATGAATTAGAATGGATACATTCATGCGAATGAATTAGAATGGATCATATGAATAAATTAGAATGGATCGTACGAATGAATTAGAATGGATACGTTCGTGCGAATGAATTAAAATGGATCGTACGAATGAATTAGAATGGTTCGTACGAATGAATTAGAATGGATCGTACTAATGAATTAGAATGGATCGTGCGACTGAATCAGAATGGATCGTACAAATGAATTAGAATGGATAAATTCGTGCGAATAAATTTGAATGGTTCGTACGAATGAATTAGAATGGATACATTCGTGCAAATGAATTAGAATGGATCATATGAATGAATTAGATTGGATCGTACGAATGAATTAGAATGGATCGTACGAATGAAATACAATGGATCGTGCGAATGAATTTGAATGGATCATACGAATGAATTAGAATGGATCGTACGAATGAATTTGAATGGATCATGCGAATGAATTAGAAAGGATCGTATAAATGAATTAGAATGGATACATTCGTGCGAATGAATTAGAATGGATCGTACAAATGAAATTGAATGGATTATACGACTGAATTAGAATGGACAGTACGAATGAATTAGAATGGATCGTACGAATGAATTAGAATTGATAGTACGAATGAATTAGAATGGATCGTACGAATGATATAGAGTGGATCGTACGAATGAATTAGAATGGATCGTGCGAATTAATTAGAATGGGTCGTACGAATGAATTAGAATGGATATATTCGTGCAAATAAATTAGAATAGATCAAACGAATGAATTAGAATGGATCGTACGAATGAATTAGAATGCATCATACGAATGAATTAGAATGGATACATTCGTGCGAATGAATTAGAATGAATTGTACGAATGAATTAGAATGGATAGTACGAATGAATTAGAATGGATCGTACGAATGAATTAGAATAGATCGTGCGAATGAATTAGAATGTATCATACGAATGAATTAGAATGGATACATTCGTGCGAATGATTTAGAATGGATCGGACGAAGGAATTAGAATGGATCGTACGAATGAATTAGAATGGATCGTGCGAATGAATTAGAATAGCTCATACGAATGAATTAGAAAGGATACATTCGTACGAATCAATTAAAATGGATCGTATGAATGAATTAGAATAGATCCAATGAAAGAATTAGAATGGATCGTTCAAATGAATTCGAATGGATCATGTGAATGAATTAGAATTGATCGTACGAATGAATTAGAATTGAACATTCGTGCGAACGAATTAGAATGGATCATACGAATGAATTAGAATGGATCGTATGAATGAATTAGAATGGATCGTGCGAAAGAATTAGAATGGATCATGCGAATGAATTGGAATGGATTAGAATGGATACATTCGTGCGAACGAATTAAAATAGATACATTCGTGCGAATGAATAAGAATTGATCGGACGAATGAATTAGAGTGGATCGTACAAATGAATTAGAATAGATCGTGTGAATGAATTAGAATTGATCATACGAAATAATTAGAATGGATACATTTGTGCGAATGAATTGGAATGGATACATTCGTGTGAATGAATTAGAATGGATCGTACGAATGAATTAGAATGGATTGTACGAATGAATTAGAATGGATCGTACGAATGAATTAGAATGGATCGTGCGAATGAATTAGAAATGATTGTATAAATAAATTAGAATTGATATATTCGTGCGAATGAATTATAATGGATTGAACAAATGAATTAGAATGGATTGTACGAATGAAATAGAATGGATCGTGCGAATGAATTCAAATGGATCATGTGAATAAATTAGAATGGATTGTACGAATGAATTAGAATAGATACATTCGTGCGAATGAAATAGAATGGATCGTAAGAATGAATTATGATGGATAACATGAATGAATTAGACCGGATCGTGCGAATGAATTAGAATGGATCGTGCGAATGAATTAGAATGGATCGTACGAATGAATTAGAATGGATACATTCTTGTGTATAAATTAGAATAGATCGCACGAATGAATTAGAATGGATCGTAACAATGAATTAGAATGGATCGTGTGAATGAATTAGAATGGATCGTATGAATGAATTAGAATGGATACATTCGTGCGAATGAATTAGAATGGATCATATGAATAAATTAGAATGGATCGTACGAATGAATTAGAATGGATACGTTCGTGCGAATGAATTAAAATGAATCGTACGAATGAATTAGAATGGTTCGTACGAATGAATTAGAATGGATCGTACTAATGAATTAGAATGGATCGTGCGACTGAATTAGAATGGATCGTACAAATGAATTAGAATGGATAAATTCGTGCGAATGAATTTGAATGGTTCGTACGAATGAATTAGAATGGATACATTCGTGCAAATGAATTAGAATGGATCATATGAATGAATTAGATTGGATCGTACGAATGAATTAGAATGAATCGTACAAATGAAATACAATGGATCGTGCGAATGAATTAGAATGGATCATACGAATGAATTAGAATGGATCGTACGAATGAATTAGAATGGATCGTGCGAATGAATTAGAATGGATCGTATGAATGAATTAGAATGGATACATTCGTGCGAATGAATTAGAATGGATCATACAAATGAAATTGAATGGATTGTACGACTGAATTAGAATGGACAGTACGAATGAATTTGAATGGATCGTACAAATGAATTAGAATTGATAGTACGAATGAATTAGAATGGATACATTCGTGTGAATGAATTAGAATGGATACAGTCGTGCGAATGAATTTGAATGGATTATACGAATGAATTAGACAGGATCGCACGAATAAATTAGAATGGATCGTACGAATGAATTAGAATGGATCGTGCGAATGAATTAGAATGGATCGAACGAATGAATTAGAATGGATCGTACGAATGAAATAGAATGGATCGTATGAATGAATTAGAATGGAAACATTCATGCGAATGAATTAGAATGGATCGTACGATTGAATTAGAATGGATCGTACAAATGAATTAGAATTGATGGTGCGAGTGAATTAGAATGAATCGTACGCATGAATTTGAATGGATACATTCGTGCGAATGAAATAGAATATATCGTATGAATGAATTAGAATGGATCGTACGAATGAATTAGAATGGATCGTGCGAATGAATTAGAATGGATACATTCGTGCGAATGAATTAGAATAGATCAAACGAATGAATTAGAAAGGATCGTACGAATGAATTAGAATGCATCATAAGAATGAATTAGAATGGATACATTCGTGCGAATGAATTAGAATGAATTGTACGAATGAATTAGAATGGATTGTACAAATGAATTAGAATGGATCGTACGAATGATTTAGAATAGATCGTGCGAATGAATTAGAATGGATCATACGAATGAATTAGAATGGATACATTCGTGCGAATGATTTAGAACGGATCGGACGAAGGAATTAGAATGGATCGTACGAATGAATTAGAATGGATCGTGCAAATGAATTAGAATAGCTCGTACGAATGAATTAGAAAGAATACATTCGTACGAATCAATTAAAATGGATCGTACGAATGAATTAGAATAGATCCAATGAAAGAATTAGAATGGATCATGCAAATGAATTCGAATGGATCATGTGAATGAATTAGAATTGATCGTACGAATGAATTAGAATTGACACATTTGTGCGAACGAATTAGAATGGATCATACGAATGAATTAGAATGGATCGTATGAATGAATTAGAACGGATCTTGCGAAAGAATTAGAATGGATCATGCGAATGAATTAGAATGGATTAGAATGGATACATTCGTGCGAACGAATTAGAATAGATACATTCGTGCGAATGAATTAGAATTGATCGTACGAATGAATTAGAATGGATACATTCGTGCGAACAAATTAGAATGGATCATGCGAATGAATTAGAATGGATCGTGCGAATGAATTAGAACGGATCGTACGAATGAATTAGAATGGATCGTACGAATGGATTAGAATGGATCGTGCGAATGAATTAGAATGGATCGTATGAATGAATTAGAATGGATACATTTGTGCAAATGTATTAGAATGGATCGTATGAATGAATTAGAACATATCGTATGAATGAATTAGAATAGATCGTGCGAATGAATTGAAATGGATTGTACGAATAAATTAGAATGGATACATTCATGCAAATGAATTAGAATGGATCGTACAAATGAATTAGAATGGATCGTACGAATGAATTAGAATGGATCGTACGAATGAATTAGAATGGATCATACGAATTAATTAGAATGGATCATACGAATGAATTAGAATGGATCCTGCGAAAGAATCAGAATGGATCGTACGAATGAATTAGAATGGATACATTCGTGTGAATGAATTAGAATGGTTCATTCGAATGAATTAGAATGGATCATACGAATGAATTAGAATGGATCATGCGAATGAATTTGAACGGATCATATGAATGAATTATAATGGATACAGTCGTGCGAATGAATTGCAATGGATCATACGAATGAATTAGAATGGATCGTGCGAATGAATTAGAATGGATCGTGCGAATGAATTATAATAGATACATTCGTGCGAATGAATTAGAATGGATCGTATGAATGAATTAGAATGGATCGTATGACTGAATTAGAATGGATTGCACAAATGAATTAGAATGGATAGTACGAATGAATTAGAATGGATATATTCGTGCGAATGAATTAGAATGGATCGTATGAATGAATTAGAATGGATTTGTACGAATGAATTAGAACGGATCGTACGAATGAATTAGAATGGATCGTACGAATGAATTAGAATGGGTACATTCATACAAATGAATTAGAATGGATCGTATGAATGAATTTGAATGCATCATAAGAATGAATTAGAATGGATCGTGCGAATGAATTAGAATGGATCGTACGAATGAATTAGAAAGGATACATTCGTGCAATTGAATTATAATGGATCGTACGAATGAATTAGAATGGATCGTACGAATAAATTCGAATAGATCGTACGATTGAATTAGAATGGATACATTCATGCGAATGAATTAGAATAGATCGTATGAATGAATTAGAATGGATCGTATGAATGAATTAGAATGGATCGTGCGAATGAATTAGAATGAATCATACGAATGAATTAGAATGGGTACATTCGTGCGAAAGAATTAGAATGGATCGTACGAATGAATTAGAATCGATCGTACGAATGAATTAGAATGGATCATACAAATGAATTATAACAGATCCTATGAATAAATTAGACTAGATCGTACGAATGAATTAGAATGGATCATGCGACTGAATTAGAATGGATCGTACGAATGAATTAGAATGGATACATTTCATGCGAATGAATTAGAATGGATCGTACGAATGAATTAGAATGGTTATATTCGTGCGAATGAATTAGAATGGATCGTACGAATGAATTAGAATGGATCGTACGAATAAATTCGAATAGATCGTACGATTGAATTAGAATGGATACATTCATGCGAATGAATTAGAATAGATCGTATGAATGAATTAGAATGGATCGTATGAATGAATTAGAATGGATCGTGCGAATGAATTAGAATGAATCATACGAATGAATTAGAATGGGTACATTCGTGCGAAAGAATTAGAATGGATCGTACAAATGAATTAGAATGCATCGTACGAATGAATTATAACGGATCCTACGAATAAATTAGACTGGATCATACGAATGAATTAGAATGGATCGTGCGAATGAATTAGAATGGATCGTACGAATGAATTAGAATGGATACATTTCATGCGAATGAATTAGAATGGATCGTACGAATGAATTAGAATGGATCGTACGAATGAATTAGAATGGTTACATTCGTGCGAATGAATTAGAATGGATCATACGAATGAATTACAATGGATACATTCGTGCGAATGAATTAGAATAGATCATACGAATGAATTAGAATGGATCGTCTGAATGAATTAGAATGTATCGTACGAACAAATTAGATTGGATCGTATGAATGAATTAGAATATATCATGCGAAAGAATTAGAATGGATCATCTGAATGAATAAGAATGGATATATTCATGCAAATAATTTAGAAGGGATCGTACGAATGAATTAGAATGGATCGTACGAATGAATTTGAATGTATCGTGCGAATGAATTAGAATGGATCATACGAATGAATTAGAATGGATACATTCGTGCGAATAAATTACAATGGATCGTACGAATGAATTAGAATTGATCGTACGAATCCATTAGAATGGATCATACGAATGAATTAGAATGGATCATACGAATGAATTAGAATGGATTATGCGAATGAATTAGAATGGATTTTACGAATGAATTAGAATGGATACATTCGTGCGAATGAATTAGAATGGATCGTACGAATGAATTAGAATGGATCGTACGAATGAATTAGAATAGATCATGCGAATGAATTAGAATGGATCATACGAATGAATTAGAATGGATCCATTCGTGCGAATGAATTAGAATGGATTAAAGGAATGAATTAGAATGTATCGTACGAAAGAATAAGAATAGATCGTAAGAATGAATTAGAAAGGACAGTACGAATGAATTAGAATGGATACATTCGTATGAATGAATTAGAATGGATCGTACGCATGAATTTGAATGGATACATTCGTGCGAATGAATTAGAATAAATCATACGAATGAATTAGAATGGATCGTATAAATGAATTAGAATAGATCATGCGAATGAATTAGAATGGATCGTACGAATGAATTAGAATGGATACATTCTTGTAAATGAATTAGAATGGATCGTACGAATGATATAGAATGGATCGTACGAATAAATTAGAATGGATCGTGCAGATGAATTAGAATGGGTCATACGAATGAATTAGAATGGATACATTCGTGCGAATGAATTAGAATGGATCATACGAATGAATTAGAATGGATCGTACGAATGAATTAGAATGCATCATGCGAATGAATTAGAATGGATACATTCGTGCGAATGAATTAGAATGAATTGTACGAATGAATTAGAATGGATAGTACGAATGAATTTGAATGGATCGTACGAATGAATTAGAATGGATCGTACGAATGAATTAGAATGGATCGTGCGAATGAATTAGAATGGATATATTTGTGCGAATGAATTAGAATGGATCGTATAAAGGAATTAGAATGGATCGTACGAATGAATTAGAATGGATCGTGCGAATGAATTAGAATAGCTCGTACGAATGAATTAGAATGGATACATTCGTGCGATTCAATTAGAATGGATCGTACGAATGAATTAGAATAGATCCAATGAAAGAATTAGATTGGATCGTGCAAATGAATTCGAATGGATCATGTGAATGAATTAGAATTGATCGTACGAATTAATTAGAATGGACACATTCGTGCGAACAAATTAGAATGGATCATACAAATGAATTAGACTGGATCGTATGAATGAATTAGAATGGATCGTGCGAAAGAATTAGAATGGATCATGCGAATGAATTAGAATGGATACATTCGTGCGAACGTATTAGAATAGATACATTCGTGCAAATGAATTAGAATTGATCGTACGAATGACTTAGAATGGATACATTCGTGCGAACGAATTATAATGGATCATGCGAATGAATTAGAATGAATCGGGCGAATGAATTAGAACGGATCGTACGAATGAATTAGAATGGATCGTACGAATGAATTAGAATGGATCGTGCGAATGAATTAGAATGGATCGTACGAATGAATTAGAATGGATATATTCGTGCGAATGAATTAGAATGGATCGAATGAATGAATTAGAATGTATCGTATGAATGAATTAGAATAGATCGTGCGAGTAAATTAGAATGGATCGTACGAATAAATTAGAATGGATACATTCGTGCAAATGAATTAGTGGGATCGTACAAATGAATTAGAATGGATCGTACGAATGAATTAGAATGGATCATACGAATGAATTATAATAGATCATACGAATTAATTAGAATGGATCATACGAATGAATTAGAATGGATCGTGCGAAAGAATCAGAATGGATACATTCGTGTGAATGAATTAGAATGGTTCGTTCGAATGAATTAGAATGGATCATACGATTGAATTAGATTGGATCGTGCGAATGAAATTGAACGGATCATATGAATGAATTAGAATGGATACAATTGTGCGAATGAATTAGAATGGATCGTACGAATGAATTAGAATAGATCATGCGAATAAATTAGAATGGATCGTGCGAATGAATTAGAATGGATACATTCGTGCGAATGAATTAGAATGGATCGTACGAATGAATTAGAATGGATCGTATGAATGAATTAGAATGGATTGGACAAATGAATTAGAATGGATAGTACGAATGAATTAGAATGGATACATTCGTTCGAATGAATTAGAATGGATCGTATGAATGAATTAGAATGGATCGTACGAATGAATTAGAACTGATCGTACGAATGAATTAGAGTGGATCATACGAATGAATTAGAATGGGTATATTCATGCGAATGAATTAGAATGGATCATATGAATGAATTAGAATGCATCATAAGAATGAATTAGAATGGATCGTGCGAATGAATTAGAATGGATCGTACGAATGAATTAGAAAGGATACATTCGTGCAAATGAATTATAATGGATCGTATGAATGAATTAGAATGGATCGTACGAATAAATTCGAATGGATCGTACGATTAAATTAGAATGGATACATTCATGCGAATGAATTAGAATAGATCGTATGAATGAATTAGAATGGATCGTATGAATGAATTAGAATGGATCGTGCGAATGAATTAGAATGAATCATACGAATGAATTAGAATGGGTACATTCGTGCGAAAGAATTAGAATGGATCGTACGAATGAATTAGAATCGATCGTACGAATGAATTAGAATGGATCATACGAATGAATTATAACAGATCCTACGAATAAATTAGACTAGATCGTACGAATGAATTAGAATGGATCATGCGACTGAATTAGAATGGATTGTACGAATGAATTAGAATGGATACATTTCATGCGAATGAATTAGAATGGATCTTACGAATAAATTAGAATGGTTATATTCGTGCGAATGAATTAGAATGGATCGTACGAATGAATTACAATGGATACATTCGTGCGAATGAATAAGAATAGATTATACGAATGAATTAGAATGGATCGTCTGAATAAATTAGAATGTATCGTACGAACAAATTAGAATGGATCGTATGAATGAATTAGAATAGATCGTGCGAAATAATTAGCATGGATCATACGAATGAATAAGAATAGATATATTCATGCAAATAATTTAGAAGGGATCGTACGAATGAATTAGAATGGATCGTATGAATGAATTTGAATGGATCGTGTGAATGAATTAGAATGGATCATACGAATGAATTAAAATGGATACATTCGTACGAATTAATTAGAATGGATCGTACGAATGAATTAGAATTGATCATATGAATCAATTAGAATGGATCATACGAATCAATTATAATGGATCGTACGAATGAATTAGAATGGATTATGCGAATGAATTAGATTGGATTGTACGAATGAATTAGAATGGATACATTCGTGCGAAAAAATTAGAATGGATCGTACGAATGAATTAGAATGAATCGTATGAATGAATTACAATGGATCGTACGAATGAATTAGAATAGATCATGCGAATGAATTAGAATGGATCGTAAGAATGAATTAGAATGGATCCATTCGTGCAAATGAATTAGAATGGATTATAAGAATGAATTAGAATATATCGTACGAATGAATAAGAAAAGATCGTACGAATGAATTAGAATGGACCGTACAAATGAATTAGAGTAGATATATTCGTACGAATGAATTAGAATTGATCGTACGAATGAATTAGAATGGATTATACGAATGAATTAGAATGGATACATTCGTGCGAATGAATTAGAATGGATCGTGCGAATAAATTTGAATGGATCGTACAAATGAATTAGAATGGATAAATTTATGCGATTGAAATAGAATGAATCGTACGAATGAATTAGAATGGATCGTACGAAGGAATTAGAATGGATCATACAAATGAATTAAATAGACCGTGTGAATGAATTAGAATGGATACATTCATGCGAATGAATTAGAATGGATCATACGAATGAATTAGAATGGATCGTAGGAATGAATTAGAATGGATCGTGCGAATGAACTAGAATGGATCGTACGAATGAATTAGATTGGATACATTCGCGCGAATGAATTCGAATGGATCGTACGAATGAATTAGAATGGATCGTACGAATGAATTAATATGGATCGTACGAATGAATTAGAATAGATCGTGCGAATAAATTAGAATGGATCGTACGAATAAATTAGAATGGATACATTCGTGTGAATGAATTAGAATGGATCGTACGAATGAATTAGAATGGATCGTACGAATGAATTGGAATGGGCTGTACGAATGAATTAGAACTGATACAATCGTATGAATTAATTAATATGGATCGTACGAATGAATTAGAATGGATCGTATGAATGAATTAGAATGGATTTATTTGTAAGAATGAATTAGAATGGATCGTACGAATAAATTAGAATGGATCGTACGAATGAATTAGAATGGATACATATGTACGAATGAGTTAGAATGGATCGTATGAATAAATTAGAATGGATCGTACGAATGAAGTAGAATGGATTATACGAATGAATTAGAATGGATATATTTGTGCGAATGAATTAGAATGGATTATACGAATGAATTAGAATGGATCATAAGAATGAATTAGAATTAATCGTATGAATAAATTGGAATGGATACACTCGTGTGAATGAATTAGAATGGATCGTACAAATGAATTAGAATAGTTACATTCGTGCGAATAAATTAGAATGGATTGTACAAATGAATTAGAATGGATCGTATGAATGAATTATAATAGATACATTCGTGCGAATGAATTAGAATGGATCGTACGAAGGAATTAGAATGGATCGTGCGTATGGAAATGGATCATACGAAAGAATTTGAATGGATCGTACGAATGAATTAGAATGGCTACATCTGTGCAAATAAATTAGAATGGTTCGCATGAATGAATTAGAATGGATCATATAAATGAATTAGAATGGATCGTACGAATGAATTTGAATGGATCGTACGAATGAATTAGAATGGATCGTACGAATGACTTTGAATGGATCGTACGAATGAATTAGAATGGATCGTACGACTGAATTAGCATGGATACATTCGTGCGAATGAATTATAATGGATCGTACGAATGAATCAGAATGGATACATTCGTGTGAATAAATTAGAGTGGATCGTACGAATGTATCCATTCTAATTCATTGGTACGATCCATTCTAATTCATTCGCACAAATGTATCCATTCTAATTCATTCGTACGATCCATTCTAATTCATTCGTACGATCCATTCTAATTCATTCTTGCAATCCATTCTAATTCATTCGTGCGATCCGTTCTAATTCATTCGTAGGATCCATTCTAATTCATTCACACGAATATATCCATTCTAATTCATTCGTACGATCCACTCTAATTCATTCGTATGATCCATTCTAATTCATTCGCACGATCCATTCGAATTTATTTGTATGATCCATTCTAATTCATCGCACGAAGGTATCCATTCTAATTCATTCGTACGATCCATTGTAATTCATTCGTACATCGTACGAATGATTAGAATAGATACATTCGTGCGAATAAATTAGAATGGATCATCCGAATAAATTAGAATGGATCGTATGAATGAATTAGAATGGATACATTCGTGCGAATGAATTAGAATGGATCGTACGAAAGAATTAGAATGGATACATTCGTGCAAATGAATTAGAATGGATCGTACGAATGACTTAGAATGGATCGTACGAATGAACTAGAATGGATACATTTGTGCGATTGAATTAGAATGGATCATACGAATGAATTAGAATGGATCGTATGAATGAATTAGAATGGATCGTACGAATGAATTAAAATGGATCGTGTGAATTATTCATGCGAATGAATTAGAACGGCTATATTCGTTCGTACGAATGAATTAGAATAGATCGTACGAATGAATTTGAATGGATCTAACGAATGAATTAGAATGGATACATTCATGCGATTGAATTAGAATGGATTGTATGATTGAATTAGAATGGATCGTATGAATGAATTAGAACGGATCATACGAATGAATTAGAATGGATCATACGTATAAAATAGAATGAATTGTATGAATGAATTAGAATAGATACATTCATACGAATGAATTAGAATGGATCATACGAATGAATAAGAATAGTTCGTATGAATCAATTAGAATGGATCGTATTAATGAATTAGAACGAATACATTCGTGCGAATGAATTAGAATAGATCGTACGAATGAATTTGAATGGATCTTACGAATGAATTAGAAAGGATTGTACGAATGAATTAGAATGGATCATATGAATGAATTAGAATGGATCGTACAAATGAATTTGACTGGATTGAATTTATTATTACGATCCATTCTAATTCATTCGTATAATTCATTCTAATTCATTCGTACGAATGTATCCATTCTAATTCATTCATACGATCATTCTAATTCATTCTTACGATCCATTCTAATTCATTCGTACGATGCACTCTAATTCATTCGCATGAATGTATCCATTTTAATTCTTTCGCACGAATGTATCCATTCTGATTCATTCGCACGATCTATTCTAATTCATTCATATGATCCATTCTAATTCATTCATACGAATGCATCCATTCTAATTCATTCATACGATCCAATCTAATTCAGTCGTACGATCCATTCTAATTCATTCGTACGATCCATTCTAATTCATTCGCACGAATGTATCCATTCTAATTCATTCATACGAATTAGAATGGACCGTACGAATGAATTAGAATCAATACATTCATGCGAATGAATTAGAATGGATCGTATTAATGAATTAGAATGGATCGTACGAATGAATTGGAATGGATCGTACGAATGAATTAGAATGGATCTTGCGAATGAATTAGAATGGATCGTACGAATGAATTGGAATGGATCGTACGAATGAATTTGAATGGATCGTACGAATGAATTTGAATGTATACATTCGTGCGAATGAATTAGAATGGATCGTACGAATGAATTAGAATTGACACATTCGTGCGAATGAATTAGAATGGATCGTACGAATGAATTAGAATGGATCGTACGAATGTATCCATTCTAATTCATTCGTCCAATCCATTCTAATTCATTCATACGATCCATTCGAATTAGAATGGATTGCATGAATTTATCAATTCTAATTCATTCGTATGATCCATTCTAATTCATTCGTACGATCCAGTCTAATTCATTCGTACGATCCATCCTATTCATTCGCATGAATGTATCAATTCTAATTCATTCGTACGATCCATTCTAATTCATTCGTACGATCCATTCTAATTCATTCGCATGAATGTATCCATTCTAATTCATTCGTACGATCCATTCTAGTTCATTCATATGATCCATTCTAATTCATTCGCACGAATGTGTCCATTCTAATTCATTCGTACGATCCATTCTAATTCATTCGCACGAATGTATACATTCTAATTCATTCGTACGATCCATTCTAATTCATTCGTACGAACTATTCTAATTCATTCATACGATCCATTCTAATTCATTCGTACGATTATTTCTTGTTTATTCGTACGATCCATTCTAATTCATTCCTACGAATGTATCCATTCTAATTTATTCGTACGATCCATTCTAATTCATTCGTACGATCCATTCTAATTCATAGAATAGATACATTCGTGTGAATGAATTAGAATGTATCGTACGAATGAATTAGAATGGATCGTACGAATGAAATAGAATGGATCATGCAAATGAATTAGAATGGATCGTACGAATGAATTAGAATGGATCGTGCAACATTCATTCGTGCGAATGAATTAGAATGGATCGTGATAATGAATTAGAATGGATCGTACGAATGAGTTAGAATGGATCGTAGGAATTTATCCATTCTAATGAATTTGAATGGATCGTATGAATGAAATAGAATAGGTCAGACGAATGAATCAGAATGGATCGTACGAATGAATTAAAATGGATCGAATGAATGAATTAGAATGGATCGCACGAATGAATTTAAATGGATACATTCGTGCGAATAAATTAGAATGGATCGTACGAATGAATTAGAACGGATCGTATGAATGAATTAGAATGGATCGTACGAATGAATTAGAATGGATACATTCGTGCGAATGAATTTGAATAGATCGTACGAATGAATTAGAATGGATCGTACAATTTAAATAGATTGGATCGTACGAATGAATTAGAATGGATCGTGCGAATGAATCGTACGAATGAATTTGAATGGATACATTCGTGTGAATGAATTAGAATTGATCGTACGAATGATCTAGAATGGATCGTATGAATGAATTAGAATGGATCACATGAATGTATTAGAATGGATTATACGAATGAATTAGGATGGATCGTGCGAATGAATTAGAATGAATCATAGAAATGAATTAGAATGGATATATTCGTGCGAATGAATTAGAATGGATCGTACGAATGAATTAGAATAGATCATACGAATGAATTAGAATGGATCGTACGAAAGAATTAGAATGGATACATTCGTATGAATGAATTAGAATGGATCGTATGAATAAATTAGAATGGATCGTGCGAATGAATTAGAATGGATCGTACAAATGAATTAGAATGGATACAATTGTGCGAATGAATTAGAATGGATCGTACGAATAAATTAGAATGGATCGTATGAATGAATTAGAATGGATCGTACAAATGAATTAGAATAGATCGTACGAATGAATTACAATGTATCGTACGAATGAATTAGAATGAATCGTATCAATGAATTGGAATGGATCGTCTGAATGATTTAGATTGGATCGTACGAATGAAGTAGAATGGATTCATTCGTGCGAATGAATTAGAATGGATCGTATGAATGAATTAGAATAAATTGTGCGAATGAATTAGAATGGATCGTACGAATGAATTAGAATGGATCGTGCGAATGAATTAGAATGAATGGTACGAATGAATTAGAATGGATACATTTGTGCAAATGAATTAGAATAGATCATACAAATGAATTAAAATAGATCGTACGAATGAATTAGATTGGATCATAAGATTGATTAAAATGGATAGCACGAATGAATTAGAATGGATCGTGCGAATGAATTATAATGGATCGTACGAATGAATTAGAATGGATACATTCGTGCGAATGAATTAGATTGGATATGTTCGTATGAATGAATTAGAATGGATCGTGCGAATGAATTAGAATGGATCGTACGAATGAATTAGAATGGATATATTCATGCGAATGAATTAGAATGGATAGTATAAATGAATTAGAATGGATCGTACAAATGAATTAAAATGGATCGTGCGAATGAATTAGAATGGATCATACGAATGAATTAGAATGGATACATTCGTGCGAATGAATTAGAATGGATCATACGAATGAATTAGAATGGATCGTACGAATGAATTAGAATGGATCGTGCGAATGAATTTGAATGGATCATACGAATGAATTAGATTGGATCGTACGAATGAATTAGAATGGATCATACGAATGAATTAGAATAGTTCGTGCAAATAAATTAGAATGGATCTTACGAATGAATTAGAATAGATACATTCGTGCGAATGAATTAGAATGGATCGTACGAATGAATTAGAATGGATTTTGCGAATGAATTAGAATGGATCGTACAAATGAATTAGAATGGATACATTCATGCGAATGAATTAGAATGGATCGTAAGAATAAATTAGAATGGATTGTATGAATGAATTAAAATGGATCGTATGAATGAATTAGAATGGATCGTACGAATGAATTACAATGTATCATATGAATAAATTAGAATGGATCATACAAGTGATTTTGAATGGATCGTGCGAATGAATTGGAATGGATCATACAAATGAATTAGAATGGATACATTTGTGCGAATGAATTAGAATGGATCGTACGAATGAGTTAGAATGGATCGTACGAATGAATTAGAATGGATCATACGAATAAATTGGAATGGATCATACGAATGAATTAGAATGGATATATTTGTGCGAATGAATTAGAATGAATCGTACGAATGAATTAGAATGGATCGTACGAATGAATTAGAATGGATCGTACGAAAAAATTAGAGTTGATCGTATGAACGAATTAGAATGGATCGTGCAAATGAATTAGGATGGATCGTACGAATGAATTAGAATAAATCGTACGAATGAATTAGAATATATCGTAGGAATTAATTTGAATGGATCATACGTATGAATTAAAATGGATCGTGCGAATGAATTAGAATGGATCATACGAATGAATTAGAATGGATACATTCCTGCAAATGAATTAGAATGGATTGTACGAATGAATTAGAATGGATTATACAAATGATTTAGAATGGATCGTACGAATGAATTAGAATAGATCGAACGAATGAATTAGAATGGATCGTGCGAATGAATTAGAACGGATCGTACGAATGAATTAGAATGGATACATTCGTGCAAATGAATTAGAATGGATCATACGAATAAATTAGAATGGATCGTACGAATGAATTACATTGGATCGTATTAATGAATTAGAATGGATCGTACGAATGAATTAGAATGGATCGTGCGAATGAATTAGAATAGATCGTACGAATGAATTAGAATGGATAAATTCGTGCAAATGAATTAGAATGGATCGCACGAATGAATTAGAATGGATCATACGAATGAATTAGATTGGATCGTACGAATGAATTAGAATGGATCGTACGAATGAATTAGAATGGATCGTGTGAATGAATTAGAATGGATCGTACGAATGAATTAGAATAGATCATGCGAATGTATTAGAATGGATAGTACGAATGAATTAGAATGGATACATTCATGCGAGTGAATTAGAATGGATCGTACAAATGATTTAGAATGGATCGTATGAATGAATTAGAATAGATCATACGAATGAATTAGAATGGATCATGCGAATGAATTAGAATGGATCGTACAAATGAATTAGAATAGATACAATCGTGCAAATGAATTAGAATGGATCGTACGAATGTATTAGAATGGATCGTACCAATGAATTAGATTGGAACGTATGACTGAATTAGAATGGATCGTACGAATGAATTAGAATGGATATATTCGTGAAAATGAATTAGAATGGATCGTACGAATGAATTAGAATAGATCATGCGAATGAATTAGAATGGATCGTACGAATGAATTAAAATGGATACATTCGTGCAAATGAATTAGAATGGATCGTACGAATAAATTCGAATGAATCATACGAATGAATTTGATTGGATCGTACGAATGAATTAGAATGGATCGTACGAATGAATTTGAATGGATCGTGCGAATGAATTAGAATGGATCGTACGAATGAATTAGAATGGATACATTCGTGCAAGTGAATTAGAATGGATTGTAAAAATGAATTAGATTGGATTGTACGACTGAATTGGAATGGATCGTACGAATGAATTAGAATGGATCGTGCAAAAGAATTAGAATGGATCGTACGAATGAATTAGAATGGAGACATTCGTGCGAATGAATTAGAATGGATCGTACGAATGCATTAGAATGGATCATACGAATGAATTAGAATGAATACATTCATGCGAATGAATTAGAATGGATCGTGTGAATTAATTAGAATGGATCGTACGAATAAATTAGAACGGATCGTACGAATGAATTAGAATGGATCGTGCAAATGAATTAGAATGGATCATACGAATGAATTAGAATGGATCGTATGAATGAATTAGAATGGATCATGCAAATGAATTAGAATGGATCGTACGAATGAATTAGAATGGGTACATTCACACGAATGAGTTAGAATGGATCGTATGAATGAATTAGAATGGATCATATGAATGAATTAGAATGGATCGTGCGAATGAATTATAATGGATCGTACGAATGAATTAGAATGGATACATTCAAGCAAATAAATTTTAATGGATCGTACGAATGAATTAGAATGAATCGTACGAAAAAATTAGAATGGATTGTATGATTGAATTAAAATGGATACATTAATGTGAATAAATTAGAATAGATCGTATGAATGAATTAGAATGGATTGTATGAATGAATTAGAATGGATCGTATGAATGAATTAGAATGGATACATTCGTGCGAATGAATTAGAATCGATCATACCAATGAATTAGAATGGATACATTCGTGCGAATAAATTAGAACGGATACATTCATGCGAATGAATTAGAATGGATCACACGAATGAATTAGAATGGATGGTACGAATTAATTAGAATGTATCATATGAACAAATTACAATGGATCGTATGAATGAATTAGAATGGATCATGCAAAAGAATTAGAATGGATCATGCGAATGAATAAGAATGGATACATTCGTGCGAATGATTTAGAATGGATCGTACGAATGAATTAGAATGGATCGTGCGAACGAATTAGAATGGATCGTACGAATGAATTTGAATGGATCGTGCGAATGGATTAGAATAGATCGTATGAAAGAATTAGAATGGATACATTCGTGCGAATGAATTATAATGGATCGTACGAATGAATTAGAATGGATCGTATGAATGAATTAGAATGGATCGTATGAATTAATTAGAATGGATCGTGCGAATGAATTAGAATGGATCGTACGAATGAATTAGAATGGATACATTCATGCGAATGAATTAGAATGTATCATACAAATGAATTAGAATGGATCGTACGAATGAATAAGAATGGAACGTACGAATGAATTACAATGTATCGTACGAATGAATTACAATGTATCGTACGAATGAATTAGAATGAATACATTTGTACGAATGAATTAGAATTGATCGTACGAAAGAATTAGAATGGATCGTACGAATGAATTAGAATTAGAATGGATCGTACGAATGAATTAGAATGGATCGTACGAATAAATTAGAATGGATCATGCAAATGAATTAGAATGGATCGTATGAATGAATTTGAATAGATACATTGGTGCGAATGAATTAGAATGGATCGTACGAATGAATTAGAATGGATCCTACGACTGAATTAGATTGGACCGTACGAATGAATTAGAACTGATACAATCGTATGAATGAATTAGAATGAATCGTACAGATGAATTAAAATAGATCGTATGAATGAATTAGGATGGATTTATTCGTACGAATGAATTAGAATGGATTGAACGAATAAATTAAAACGGATCGTGCAAATAAATTAGAATGGATCGTACGATTGAATTAGAAAGGATACATTTGTGTGAATGAGTTAGAATGGATCGTATGAATGAATTCGAATGAATCGTACGAATGAAATAGAATGGATTGTACGAATGAATTAGAATGGATATATTTGTGCGAATGAATTAGAATGGATCATAAGAATGAATTAGAATGGATCGTACGAAAGAATTAGAATAGATCGTGCGTATGGAAATGGATCATACGAATGAATTAGAATGGATCGTACAAATGAATTAGAATGGATACATCCGTGCGAATAAATTAGAATAGATAGTACGAATGAATTAGAATGGATCGTACGAATGAATTGGAATAGATACATTCGTACGAATGAATTAGAATGGATCGTACGAATAAATCAGAATAGATACATTCGTGCGAATGAATTAGAATGGATCGTACGAATGAATTTGAACGGATCGTATGAATGAATTAGAATGGATCGTACGAATGAATTAGAATGGATCGTGCGAATGAATTAGAATGGATCGTACGAATAAATTCGAATGGATACATTCATGCGAATGAATTAGAATATATCGTACGAATGAATTAGAATGGATCATACGAATGAATATGAATGGATTGTACGAATGAATTAGAATGGACCGTACGAATGAATTAGAATGGATACATTCGTACGAATAAATTAGAATTGATCGTACGAATGTATTAGAATGGATACATTTGTGCGAATAAATTAGAATGGATCGTTTGAATGAATTAGAATGGATCGTGCGAATGAATTAGAGTGGATCGTACAAATGAATTAGAGTGGATACGTTTGTGCGATTGAATTAGAATGGATTGTACGAATAAATTAGAATGGATCGTACGAATGAATTAGAATGGATCGTACGAATGAATTAAAATGGATCATGCGAATGAATTAGAATTGATATATTCTTGCGAATGAATTAGAATGGATCGTACAAATAAATTAGAATGGATCGTACGAATGAATTAGAATGGATCATACAAATAAATTAGAATGGATCGTATGAATGAAGTAGAATGGATCGTACGAATGAATTAGAATGGATCGTACGAATGAATTAGAATGGATCGTACGAATAAATTAGAATGGATACATTCGTATGAATGAATTAGAATGGATCGTACGAATAAATTAGAATGGATCGTACGAATGAATTAGAATGGATCGTACGAATGAATTAGAATGGATCGTGCGAATGAGTTAGAATAGAACGTACGAATGAATTAGAATGGAAACATTCGTGCGAATCAATTAGAATGGATCATACAAATGAATGAGAATAGATCGTACGAATGAATTAGAATGGATCGTATGAATGAATTAGAAAGGATACATTCGTGCAAATGAATTATTATGGATCTTACGAATGAATTAGAATGGATCGTATGAATAAATTAGAATGGATCGTACGAATGAATTAGAATGGATTGTATGAATAAATTAGAATGGATCGTATGAATGAATTAGAATGGATCATATGAATAAATTAGAATGGATCGTATGAATAAATTAGAATGGATACATTCGTGCGAATAAATTAGAATGGATCGTACGAATGAATTAGAATAGATCGTACGAAGGATTTAGAATGGACTGTACTAATGAATTAGAACTAATACAATCGTATGAATGAATTAGAATCGATCGTACGAATGAATTAGAATAGATCGTATGAATAATTTAGAATGGATTTATTTGTACGAATTAAATAGAATGGATCGTACAAATAAATTAGAATAGATCGTGCGAATAAATTAGAATGGATCGTACGATTGAATTAGAATGGATAGATTTTTGCGAATGAGTTAGAATGGATCGTATGAATGAATTAGAATGGATCGTACGAATAAAATAGAATGGATCGTACGAATGAATTAGAATGGATATATTTGTGCGAATGAATTAGAATGGATTATACGAATGAATTACAATGGATAATAAGAATGAATTAGAATGGATACATTTGTGTGAATGAATTAGAATGGATCGTACAAATGAATTAGAATATATACATTCATACGAATAAATTAGAATGGATCGTACGAATGAATTAGAATGGATCGTATGAATGAATTAGAATGGATACATTCATGCGAATGAATTAGAATGGATCGTACGAAAGAATTAGAATAGATCGTGCGTATGGAAATGGATCATACGAATGAATTAGAATGGATCGTACGAATGAATTAGAATGAATCCATCCGTGTGAATAAATTAGAAAGGATCGTACGAATGAGTTAGAATGGATCGTACGAATTAATTAGAATGGATCTCACGAATGAATAAAATTAATCGTACGAATGAATTAGAATGGATCGTGCGAATGAATTAGAGTGGATCGTACGAATGTATCCATTCTAATTCATTGGTATGCTCCATTCTAATACATTCGCACGAATGTATCCATTCTAATTCATTCGGACGATCCATTCTAATTCATTCGTATGATCCATTCTAATTCATTCGTGCGATCCAATCTAATTCATTCGTGCGATCCGTTCTATTTCATTCTTATGATCCATTCTAATTCATTTACACGAATGTATCCATTCTAATTCATTCGTACGATCCATTATAATTCATTCGTACGATCCATTCTAATTCATTCGCACGATCCATTTGAATTCATTTGTACGATCCATTCTTAGCCATTGCATGAATGTATCTATTCTAATTCATTCGTACGATCCATTCAAATTCATTCGTACATCGTACGAATGATTAGAATGGATACATTCGTGCTAATAAATTAGAATGGATCGTACGAATGAATTAGAATGGATCGTATGAATGAATTAGAATTGATACATTCGTGCGAATGAATTAGAATGGATCGTACGAATGAATTAGAATGGATCGTAAGAAAGAATTCGAATGGATACATTCGCGCGAATGAATTAGAATGGATCGTACGAATGAATTAGAAAGGATCGTACTAATGAATTAGAATGGATACATTTGTACGAATGAATTAGAATGGATCGTACAAATGAATTGGAATGGATCGTATGAATGAATTAGAATGGATCGTACTAATGAATTAGAATGGATTGTATGAATATTTCGTATGAATGAATTTGAATGGCTATATTTGTTCGTACGAATGAATCAGAATAGATCGTACGAATGAATTTGAATGGAGCATACGAATGAATTAGAATGGATTGTACGAATGAATTAGAATGGATCATACGAATAAATTAGATTGGATCGTACGAATGAATTAGAATGGATCGTACATATAAAATAGAATGAATCGTTCGAATGAATTAGAATGGATACATTCATACGAATGAATTAGAATGGATATATTCATGCAAATGAATTAGAATAGATCGTATGAATGAATTAGAGTAGATTGTACGAATGAATTAGAATGAATCGTGCGAATGAATTAGAATGGATCGTACGAATGAATTAGAATGGATACATTCGTGCAAATGAATTAGAATAGATCGTACGAATGAATTAGAATGGATCGTAGGAATGAATTAGATTGGATCGTATGAATGAATTAGAATGGATCGTACAAATTAATTAGAATGGATCGTGCGAATGAATTAGAATGGATCCTACGAATGAATTAGAATGGATACATTCGTGCAAGTGAATTAGAATGGATTGTACAAATGAATTAGAATGGATTGTACGACTGAATTAGAATGGATCGTACGAATGAATTAGAATGGATCGTACGAATGAATTAGAATGGATCGTGCGAATGAATTAGAATGGGTCGTACGAATGAATTAGAATGGATACATTCGTGCGAATGGATTGGAATGGTTCGTACGAATGAATTAGAATGGATTGTACGAATGAATTATAATGGATCGTGCGAATGAATTAGAATTGATCGTACGAATGAATTAGAATAGATACATTCGTGCGAATGAATTAGAATGGATCGTACGAATATATAGAATGGATTGTACGACTGAATTAGAATAGATTGTACGAATGAATTAGAATGGATCGAATGTATGAATTTGAATGAATCGTACGAATGAATTAGAATGGATCGTGCGAATGAATTAGAATGGATCGTACGAATGAATTATAATGGATACATTTCGTGCGAATGAAGTAGAAAGGATTACATGAATGAATTAGAATGGATCATACGAATGAATTAGAATGGATCGTACAAATGAATTAGAATGCTTACATTGGTGCGAATGAATTAGAATGGATCGTACGAATGAATTAGAATGGATCGTACGAATAAATTCGAATTGATATATTCATGTGAATGAATTATAATGGATCGTACGAATGAATTAGAATGGATTGTAGGAAAGAATTAGAAAGTTTTGTACGAACAAATTACAGTAGATTGTATGAATGAATTAGAATGGATCGTGTGAAAGAATTAGAATGGATCATACGAATGAATAATAATGAAAATATTCGTGCGAATGATTTAGAATGGATCGTACGAATAAATTAGAATAGATCGTATGAATGAATTTAAATGGATCGTGCGAATGAATTAGAATGGATCGTACGAATGAATTAGAATGGATACATTCCTGCGAATGAATTAGAATGGATCGTACAAATAAATTAGAATGGATCATACGAATGAATTAGAATGGATAATACGAATGAATTAGAATAGATTATGCGAATGAATTAGAATGGATTGTACGAACGAATTATAATGGATACATTCGTGCGAATGAATTAGAATGGATCGTACGAATGAATTAGAATGGATCGTATGAATGAATTAGAATGGATCGTACAAATGAATTAGAATGGATCGTACGAATGAATTAGAATGGATCGTACAAATGAATAAGAATGGATCGTATGAATGAATTATAATGGACCGTACGAATGAATTAGAATGGATACATTCGTACGAATGAATTAGAATTGATCGTTGGAAAGAATTAAAATGGATCGGATGAATAAATTAGAATGGATACATTCGTGCGAATGAATTAGAATGGATCGTACGAATGAATTAGAATAGATATATTTGTGCGAATGAATTAGAATGGATCCTACGAATGAATTAGAATGGATCGTACGAATGAATTAGAATGGATCGTACAAATGAATAAGAATGGATCATATGAATGAATTATAATGGACCGTATGAATGAATTAGAATGGATACATTCGTACGAATGAATTAGAATTGATCATTGGAAAGAATTAGAATGGATCGGATGAATGAATTAGAATGGATACATTCGTGCGAATGAATTAGAATGGATCGTTCGAATGAATTAGAATGGATCGTGCGAATGAATTAGAATGGATCGTACAAATAAATTAGAATGGATACATTTGTGTGATTGAATTAGAATGGATCGTACGAATGAATTAGAACGGATCGTACGAATGAATTAGAATGGATCGTACGAATGAATTAAAACGGATCGTGCGAATGAATTAGAATGGATACATTCGTGCGAATGAATTAGAATGGATCATACCAATAAATTAGAATGGATCGTACGAATGAATTAGAATGGATCAATCGAATGAATTAGAATGGATTGTGCGAATGAATTAGAATGGATCGTACGAATGAATTAGAATGGATACATTTGTACGAATGAATTAGAATGGATTGTGCGAATGAATTAGAATGGATCGTACGAATGAATTAGAATGGATACATTTGTGCGAATGAATTAGAATGGATCATACAAATAAATTAGAATAAATCGTACGAATAAATTAGAATGGATCGTGCGAATGAATTAGAATGGATCGTACGAATAAATTAAAATGGATACATTCGTGCGAATGAATTAGAATGGATCATAAGAATGAATTAGAATGGATCCTACGAATGAATTAGATTGGACCGTATGAATGAATTAGAACTGATACAATCGTATGAATGAATTAGAATGGATTGTACGAATGAATTAAAATAGATCGTATGAATGAATTAGAATGGATTTATTCGTACGAATGAATTAGAATGGATCGAACGAATAAATTAGAATGGATCGTGCGAATAAATTAGAATGGATCGTACGATTGAATTATAATGGATACATTTGTGCGAATGAGTTAGAATGGATTGTATGAATGAATTACAACGGATCGTACGAATGAAAAAGAATGGATTGTACGAATGAATTAGAATGGATATATTTGTGCGAATGAATTAGAATGGATCATAAGTATGAATTAGAATGGATCGTAAGAATGAATTAGAATGGATACATTCGTGTGAATGAATTAGAATGGATCGTACAAATGAATTAGAATAGATACATTCGTGTGAATAAATTAGAATGGATCGTACGAACGAATTAGAATGGATCGTATGAATGAATTAGAATGCATACATTCGTGCGAATGAATTAAAATGGATCGTATGAAAGAATTAGAATAGATCGTGCGTATAGAAATGGATCATACGAATGAATTAGAATGGATCGTACGAATGAATTAGAATGGATACATCCGTGCGAATAAATTAGAATAGATCGTACGAATGAATTAGAATGGGTCGTACGAATGAATTAGAATGTATCTCACGAATGAATTAAATGGATCGTATGAATGAATTAGAATGGATCGTACGAATGAATTAGAATGGATCGTACGAATGAATAAGAATAAATACATTCATGCGAATAAATTAGAATGGATCGTACGAATGAATCAGAATGGATACATTCTTGTGAATGAATTAGAGTCGATCGTATGAATGTATCCATTCTAATTCATTGGTACGATCCATTCTAATTCATTTGCACGAATGTATCCATTCTAATTCATTCGTACGATCCATTCTAATTTATTCACACGAATGCATCCATTCTAATTCAGTCGTACGATCCATTCTAATTCATTCATACGATCCATTCTAATTCCTTAGCATGATCTATTCGAATTCATTTGTATGATCTATTCTAATTCATCGCATGAATGTATCCATTCTAATTCATTCGTATGATCCATTCAAATTCATTCATACATCGTACGAATGATTAGAATGGATACATTCATGCGAATGAATTAGAATGGATCGTACGAATGAATTAGAATAGATCGTATGAATGAATTAGAATGGATACATTCGTGCGAATGAATTAGAATTGATCGTATGAATAAATTAGAATGTATCGTAAGAAAGAATTAGAGTGGATACATTCGTGCAAATGAATTAGAATGGATCTTACGAATGAATTAGAATGGATCGTAAGAATGAATTAGAATGGATACATTTGTGCGAATGAATTAGAATGGATCGTACGAATGAATTAGAATGGTTCGTATGAATGAATTAGAATGGATCGTACAAATGAATTAGAATGGATCGTATGAATATTTCATTTGAATAAATTAGAATGGCTATATTCGTTCGTACGAATGAATTAGAATAGATCGTACGAATGAATTTGAATGGATCGTATTAATGAATTAGAATGAATACATTCGTGCGAATGAATTAGAATAGATCGAACACAGAATTAGAATGGATCATATGAATGAATTAGAAAGGATCGTACGTATGAATTAGAAAGAATTAGAATGGATCGTACGAATGAATTAGAATGGATTGTACAAATTAATTTGACTGGTCTGAATTTATTCACACATATGTATCCATTCTAATTCATTCGTACGATCCATTCAAATTTATTATTACGATCCATTCTAATTCATTTGTATGATCTATTCTAATTCATTCGTACGAATGTATCCATTCTAATTCATTCATACGATCATTCTAATTCATTCGTACGATCCATTCTAATTCATTCGTACGATCTAGTCTAATTCATTCGCATGAATGTATCCATTTTAATTAATTCGCACGAATGTTTCCATTCTGATTCATTCGTACGATACATTCTAATTCATTTATATGATCTATTCTAATTCATTCATACGAATGTATCCATTTTAATTCATTCATACGATCCATTGAAATTCATTCGTACGATCCATTCTAATTCATTCGTATGATCCATTCTAATCCTATCGCACGAATGTATTCATTCTAATTCATTCGTGCGACCCATTCTAATTCATTTGTCGAATGTATCCATTCTAATTCATTCGTATGATCCA
Organism: Chamaelirium japonicum; assembly: GCA_947650365.1. Lineage (NCBI taxonomy): Eukaryota > Viridiplantae > Streptophyta > Magnoliopsida > Liliales > Melanthiaceae > Chamaelirium > Chamaelirium japonicum. The sequence goes on along the minus strand of OX393555.1, from coordinate 62,686,034 downwards.
TTCTAATTCATTCGTACGAATGTATCCATTCTAATTCATTCGTACGATCCATTCTAATTCATTTGCACGAATGAATTAGAATGGATACATTCGTACAAATGAATTAGAATGGAACTTACGAATGAATTAGAATGGATCATATGAATAAATTAGAATAGATCGTACGAATGAATTAGAATTGACCGTACAAATGAATTAGAATCGATACATTCGTGCGAATGAATTAGAACGGATCGTATGAAGGAATTAGAATGGATCGTATAAATGAATTGGAATGGATCATAAGAATGAATTAGAATGGATCGTGCGAATGAATTAAAATGGATCGTACGACTGAATTAGAATGGATACATTCGAGCAAATGAATTAGAATGGATCGTACGAATGATTTAGAATAGATCGTGCGAATGAATTAGAGTGGTTCATACGAATCAAATAGAATAGATACATTCGTGCGAATGAATTGAAATGGGTCGTACGAATGAGTTAGAATGGATTGTATGAATGAATTAGAATGATCGTACGAATGAATTAGAATGGATCGTGCGAATAAATTAGAATGGATCGTACGAATGAATTAGAATGGATACATTCGTGCGAATGAATTAGAATGGATCGAACGAATGAATTAGAATGGATCGTACGAATGAATTAGAATGGATTGTGTGAATGAATTAGAATGGATACATTCGTGCGAATGAATTAGAATGGATCGTACGAATGAATTAGAATGGATCATACGAATGAATTAAAATGGATCGTGCGAATGAATTAGAATGGATCGTACGAATGAATTAGAATGGATATATTCATGCGAATGAATTAGAATGGATCGTACGAATGAATTAGAATAGATCAGACGAATGAATTAGAATGGATCGTACAAATGAATTAGAATGGATCGTGCGAATTAATTAGAATGGATCGTACTAATGAAATTGAATGGATACATTCGTGCGAATGAATTAGAATGGATCGTACAAATAATATAGAATGGATCATACGAATGAATTAGAATAGATCGTCCGAATAAATTAGAATGGATTGTACGAATGAATTAGAATAGATACATTCGTGCGAATGAATTCGAATGAATTAGAATGAATCATACGAATGAATTCGAATGGATCGTACGAATGAATTAGAATGGATCGTACGAATGAATTAGAATGGATCGTGTGAATGAATTAGAATGAATCATACGAATGAATTAGAATGGATACATTCGTGCGAATGAATCAGAATTGATCATACGAATGAATTAGAATGGATCGTGCGAATGAATTAGAATGGATCATACGAATGAATTAGAATGGATCGTGCGAATGAATTAGAATGGATCGTACGAATGAATTAGAATAGATACATTCGTGTGAATGAATTAGAATGGATCATATGAATGAATTAGAATGTATGGTACGAATGAATTAGAATAGATCTTATGAATAAATTAGAATGGATTGTGCGAATAAATTAGAATCGATCATACGAATGAATTAGAATGGATACATTCGTGCGAATGAATTAGAATGGATCGTATGAATGAATTAGAATGGATCGTACGAATGAATAAGAATGAATCGTGCAAATGAATTAGATTGGATCGTACGAATGAATTAGAATAGATACATTTATGCGAATGAATTAGAATGGATCGCACAAAATAACTAGAGCAAATCGTATGAATGATTTATAATGGATCGTGCGAATGAATTAGAAGGGATAGTATGAATGAATTAGAATGGATACATTTGTGCGAATGAATTAGAATGGATCGTACGAATGAATTAGAATGGATCGTACGATTGAGTTTGAATGGATTGTACGAATGAATTAGAATGAATCGTACGAATGAATTAGAATGGATACATTCGTGCGAATGAATTAGAATGTATCGTACGAATGAATTAGAATGGATCGTGCGAATGAATTAGAATGGATCGTATGAATGAATTAGAATAGATCGTACGAATGAATTAGAATGGATACATTCATGTGAATGAATTAGAATGGACCATACGAATGAATTAGAATGGGTCATCCGAATGAATTAGAATGGATCATATGAATGAATTAGAATGGATCGTGCGAATGAATTTGAATGGATCGTACGAATAAATTAGAATGGATGCATTCGTGCGAATGAATTAGAATGGATCCTATGAATGTGTTAGAATGGATCGTACGAATGAAATAGAATGGATCGTACGAATGAATTAGAATGGATTGTGTGAATGAATTAGAATGGATCGTACGAATAAATTAGAATGGTTACATTCATGCCAATGAATTAGAAAGGCTCGTACGAATGAATTAGAAAGGTTACATTCGTGCGAATGAATTAGAATGTTTCGTGTGAATGAATTAGAATTGATACATTCGAATGAATTACAATGGATACATTCGTGCTAATGAATTAGAATGGATCGTACGAATGAATTAGAATGGATCTTACAAATGAATTAGAATGGATCAGACGAATAAATTAGAATAGATCGTACAAATGAATTAGAATGGATCGTATGAATAAATTAGAATGGATCGTAAGATCGACTTAGAATGGATACATTCGTGCGAATGAATTAGAATGGATCGTACGAATGAATTATAATGGATCATACGAACGAATTAGAATGGATCATGTGAATGAATTAGAATGGATCGTACGAGTAAATTATAATGGATACATTCATGCGAATGAATTAGAATGGATCGTATGAATGAATTAAAATGGATCGTATGAATGAATTAGAATGGATCGTACGAATGAATTAGAATTGATCTTGCGAATGAATTAGAATGGATCGTATGAATGAATTAGAATGGATACATTCGTGCGAATGAATTAGAATGGATCATACGAATGAATTAGAATGGAATATATGACTGAATTAGAACAGATCGTACGAATGAATTAGAATGGATCGTGCGAATGAATTAGAATGGATCGTGCGAATGAATTAGAATGGATCATACGAATAAATTAGAATGGATCGTACGAATGAATTAGAATGGATCGTACGAATGAATTAGAATGGATCGTGCGAATGAATTAGAATAGATCATACAAATGAATTAGAATGGATGCATTCGTGCGAATGAATCAGAATGGATCGAACGAATGAATTAAAATGGATCATACGAATGAATTAGAATGGATCGTACGAATGAATTAGAATAGATACATTCGTGTGAATGAAATAGAATAGATCGTACGAATGAATTAGAACGTATCGTATGAATGAATTAGAATGGATCGTACAAATGAATTAAAATGGATCGTGCGAATGAATTAGAATGGATCGTACGAATTAATTAGAATGGATACATTCGTGCATATGAATTAGAATGGATGGTACGAATGAATTAGAATGGATCGAATGAATGATTTAGAATGGATCGTGCGAATGAATTAGAATGGATTCGTACAAATGAATTAGAATGGATATATTTGTGCGAATTAATTAGAATGGATCGTACGAATGAATTAGAATGGATCGTACGAATGAATTATAATGGATCGTGCGAATGAATTAGAACAGATAGTATGAATGAATTAGAATGGATACATTTGCGCGAATGAAATATAATGGATCATACAAATGAATTAGAATGGATCGTGCGAATTAATTAGAATGGATGGTGCGAATAAAGAAGAATGGATAGTACGAATGAATTAGAATGGATACATTCGTGCAAATGAATTAGAATGGATCGTACGAATGAATTAGAATGGATTGTACGAATGAATTAGAATGGATCGTGCAAATGAATTAGAATGGTTCAGATGAATGAATTTGAATGGATACATTCGTGCGAATGAATTAAAATGGATCGTACGAATAAGTTAGAATGGATCGTATGAATGAGTCAGAATGAATCGTACGAATGAATTAGAATAGATCGTGCGAATCAATTAGAATTGATTGAACAAATGAATTAGAATGGATACATTTGTGCGAATGAATTAGAATGGATCGTACGAATGAATTAGAATGGATCGTGCAAATAAAATAGAATGGATTGTGCGAATAAATTAGAATTGATACATTCGAATGAATTAGAATGGATACATTCGTCCGAATGGATTAGAATGGATGGTACGAATAAATTTTAATGGATCATACTAATGAATTAGAATGGATCGTGCGAATGAATTAGAATGGATCGTTCGAATGAATTAGAATGGATATATTCGTGCAAATGAATTAGAATGGATCGTACAAATGAATTAGAATGGATTGTGCGAATGAATTAGAATGGATCATACGAAGGAATTAGAATGGATACACTCGTGCGAATGAATTAGAATGGATCGTATGAATGAATTGGAATAGATCGTACGAATGAATTAGAATGGATCGTACGAATGAATAAGAACAAATTGTACGAATGAATTAGAATAGATCAAACGAATGAATTAGAATGGATACATTTGTGTGAATGAATTAGAATGGATCGTATGAATGAAATAGAATGGATCATACGAATGAGTTAGAATGGATACATTTGTGCGAATGAATTAGAATGGATCGTATGAATGAATTAGAGTGGATCGTGTGAATGAATTAGAATGGATCGTACGAATGAATTAGAATATATACATTTGTGCGAATGAATTAGAATGGATCGTATGAATGAATTATAATGGATCATACGAATGAATTAGAATGGATCGTGAGAATGAATTAAAATAGATCGTCCGAATGAATTAGAATGGATTAGAATGGATTGTACGAATGAATTAGAATGGATAGTACGAATGAATTAGAATGGATCGTAAGAATAAATTAGAATGGATCGTGTGAATGAAATAGAATGGTACGAATGAATTAGAATAGATACATTCGTGCGAACGAATTAGAATGGATCGTACGAATGAATTAGAATGGATTGTACGAGTGAATTAGAATGGATCGTGTGAATGAATTAGAATGGATCGTACGAATGAATATGAATGGATACATTCGTGCGAATGAATTAGAATGGATCATACGAATGAATTAGAATGTATCATAGGAATGAATTAGAATGGATCGTGCGAATGAATTTGAATGGATCGTACGAATGAATTCGAATGAATACATTCCTGCGAATGAATTAGAATGGATCGTACAAATGAATTAGAATGGATCGTACAAATGAATTAGAATGGATCGTGCGAATGAATAAGAATGGATCATACAAATGAATTAGAATGGATACATTTGTGCGAATGAATTAGAAACGATCGCACGAAGGAATTAGAATGGAGCGTATGAATGAATAGAATGGATCGTACGAATGAATTATAACGTATCGTGCGAATGAATTAGAATGGATCGTACGAATGAATTAGAATGGATACATTCGTGCGAATGAATTAGAATGGATCGTACGAATGAATTAGAATGGATACATTTGTACGAATGAATTAGAATGGATCGTACGAATGAATTAGAATAGATCGTACGAATGAATTAAAGTGGATCATGCGAATGAATTAGAATGGATCGTACGAATCAGTTAGAATGGATTGATTCATTCGTGCGAATGAATAAGAATGGATCGTACGAAGGAATTAGAATGGATCGTACAAAGGAATTAGAATAGATCGTGCGAATGAGTTAGAATGGATCGTACGAATGAATTAGAATGGATACATTCGTGTGAATGAATTAGAATGGATTATACGAATGAATTAAAATGGATAGTACGAATGAATTAGAATGGATCATACGAATGAATTAGAATGGATCGTGTGAATGAATTAGAATGGTTCGTACGAATGAATTAGATTGGATACATTCGTGCGAATGAAGTAGAATGGATCGTACGAATGAATTAGAATGGATTGTACGACTGAATTAGAATGGATCGTACAAATTAATTAGAATTGATCGTATGAATGAATTAAAATGGATCGTGCAAATAAATTAGAATGGATCGTACGAATGAACTAGAATGGATACATTCGTGCGAACGAATTAGAATGGATCGTACGAATGAATTAGAATGGATCGTATGAATGAATTAGAATGGATCGTAAAAATGAATTAGAATAGATCGTGTGAATGAATTAGAATGGATTATACGAATGAATTGGAATGGATACATTTGTACGAATGAATTAGAATGGATCGTACTAATGAATTAGAATGGATCGTGCGAATGAATTAGAATGGATCGTACGAATGAATTAGAATGTATACATTTGTGCGAATGAATAAGAATGGATCGCACGAATGAATTTGAATAGATCGTACGATTCATTCGTACGATCTATTCTAATTCATTCGTACGATCCATTATAATTCATTCATACGAATGTATCCATTCTAATTCATTCATACGATCCATTCTAGTTCATTAGTACGATCCATTCAAATTCATTCGCACGAATGTATCCTTTCTAATTCATTCGTACGATCCATTTGAATTCATTCGTACGATTCATTCTAATTCATTCGTATGATCCATTCTAATTCATTCGTACGATCCATTCTAATTCATTCGTACGATCCATTCTAATTCATTCGCACGATCCATTCTAATTCATTTGTATGATCCATTCTAATTCATTCGCACAAATGTATCCATTTTAATTCATTCGTATGATCCATTCTAATTTATTCATACGATCCATTCTAATTCATTCGCACGATCCATTCTAATTCATTCGTACAATCCATTCTAATTCATTCGCACAAATGTATCCATTCTAATTCATTTATCTGATCCATTCTAATTCATTCGTACAATGCCTTCTAATCCATTCGTACGATCCATTCTAATCCATTCGTACGATCCATTCTAATTCATTTGTACGAATGGATCCATTCTAATTCATTAGTACGATCCATTCTAATTCATTCTTACATTCCATTCTAATTCATTCGCATGAATGTATCCATTCTAATTCATTCGTACAATCCATTCTAATTCATTTGTACGAATTAGAATGGATTGTACGATTCATTCTAATTCATTCGTACGATCCATTCTAATGCATTCGTACGATTCATTCTAATTCATTCGCACGATCCATTCGATCCATTCTAATTCATTCGTACGATCCATTCTTATTCATTCATACGATCCATTCTAATTCATTCGCACAATTGCACCATCCATTCTAATTTATTCGTACGATCCATTCTAATTCATTCACACGATCCATTCTAATTCATTCGGATGATCCATTCTAATTCATTTGTATGATCCATTCTAATTTATTCGTACGATCCATTCTAATTCATTCGTTCGATCCATACTAATCCATTCATATGATCCATTCTAATCCATTCGCATGATCCATTCTAATTCATTCGTACGATCCATTCTAATTCATTCTCACGAATGTAACCTTTCTAATTCATTTGTACAATCCATTCTAATTCATTCGCACGATCCATTCTAATCCATTCGTACGATCCATTCTAATTCATTCGTACGATCGATTCTAATTCATTCTCACAAATGTAACCTTTCTAATTCATTTGTACGATCCATTCTAATTCATTCGTACGATCCATTCTAATCCATTCGTACGATCCATTCTAATCCATTCGTACGATCCATTCTAATTCATTCGCATGAATGTAACCATTCTAATTCATTCGTACGATCCATTCTAATTCATTCGCACGAATGTAACCATTCTAATTCATTCGTACGATCCATTCTAATTCATTCCTACGATCTATTCTAATTCATTCGCATGAATATATCCATTCTAATTCAGTTGCACGATCCATTCTAATTCGTTCCTATGATCCATTCTCATTCATTCGTACGATCCATTCTAATTCATTCGCTCGAATGTATCCATTCTAATTCATTCATACGACCCATTCTAATTCGTTCATACGATCCATTCTAATTCGTTCGTACGATCCATTCTAATTCGTTCGTACGATCCATTCTAATTTATTCATACAATCCATTCAAATTCATTCGTACAATCCATTCTAATTTATTCGTACAAATGTATCCATTCTAATTCATTCGTATGATCCATTCTAATTCATTCGTACGTTTCGTTCTAATTCATTCGCACGATCCATTCTAATTCATTCGTACGATCCATTCTAATTCATTCGCACGAATGTAACCATTCTAATTCATTCGTATGATCCATTCTAATTCATTCGTACGATCCATTCTAATTCATTCGTACGATTCATTCTAATTCATTTGTATGAGCTATTCTAATTAATTCGTACGATCCATTCTAATGAATTAGTACTATTCATTCTAATTCATTCGCATAAATATATCCATTCTAATTCATTCGTACGATCCATTCTAATTCATTCGCATGATCCATTCTAATTCATTCGCACAAATGTATCCATTCTTATTCATTCGTACGATCCATTCTTATTCATTTATACGATCCATTCTAATTCATTTGCACGATCCATTCTAATTCATTCCTATGATCCATTCTAATTCATTCGCACGAATGTAACCTTTCTAATTCATTTGTACGATCCATTCTAATTCATTCTCACAAATGTAAATTTTCTAATTTATTCATACGATCCATTGTAATTCATTCGTACGATCCATTCTAATCCATTCGTACGATCCATTCTAATCCATTCGTACGATCCATTCTAATCCATTCGTACGATCCATTCTAATTCATTCGTACAATCCATTCTTATTCATTCATACGATCCATTCAAATTCATTCGTACAATCCATTCTAATTCATTTGTACGATCCATTCTAATTCATTCGTATGATCCATTCTAACTCATTCGGTGCATCCATTCTAATTCATTCGTACGATCCATTCTAATTCATTCGTATGATCCATTCTAATTCATTCGCACGAATGTATCCATTCTAATTCATTTGCACGATCCATTCTAATCCATTCGTACAATCTATTCTAACTCATTCGTACAAATGTATCTATTCTAATCCATTCGTACGATCCATTCTAATCCATTCGTACGATCCATTCTAATTCATTCGTATGATCCATTCTAATTCATTCCTACGATCCATTCTAATTCATTCTCACGAATGTAACCTTTCTAATTCATTTGTATGATCCATTCAAATTCATTCGTACGATCCATTTCTAAACCATTCGTACGATCCATTCTAATCCATTCGTACGATCCATTCTAATTCATTCGTACGATCCATTCTAATTCATTCGTATGAATATATCCATTCTAATTTATTCGTACGATCCATTCTAATTCATTTGTACGATCCATTCTAATTCATTCGCACGAATGTATCCATTCTAATTCATTCGTACGATCCATTCTAATTCATTCGTATGATCCATTCTAATTTGTTCGTACGATCTATTCTAATTCGTTCGTACGATCCATTCTAATTCATTCCTATGATCTATTCTAATTCATTCGCACGATCCATTATAATTCATTCGTACGATCTATTCTAATTCATTCGCACGAATGTATCTATTCTAATTCATTCGTACAATCCATTCTAATTTATTCGCACGATCCATTCTAATTCATTCGTACGATCCATTCTAATTCATTCCTACGATCTATTCTAATTCATTCGCTCGAATGTATCCATTCTAATTCATTCGTTCGATCCATTCTAATTCATTCGTACGATCCATTCAAATTCATCCGCATGATCCATTCTAATTCATTCGTACGATCCATTCTAATTCATTCTCATGAATATAACCTTTCTAATTCATTCGTATGATCCATTCTAATTCATTCGTACGATCCATTCTAATCCATTCGTACGATCCATTCTAATCCATTCGTACGATCCATTCTAATTCATTCGCACGAATATATCCATTCTAATTCATTCGTACGATCCTTTCTAATTCATTCGCACGATCCATTCTAATTCATACCTACGATCTATTCTAATTCATTCGCTTGAATGTATCCATTCTAATTCATTCATTCGATCCATTCTAATTCATTCGTACGATCCATTCTAATCCATTCGTAGGATCCATTCTAATTAATTCGTACGATCCATTCTAATTCATTCGCTCGAATGTATCCATTCTAATTCATTCGTACGATCCATTCTAATTCGTTCATACGATCCATTATAATTCGTTCGTACGATCCATTCTAAAATGAGTTAGAATGGATCATACGAATGAATTAGAATGGATCGTACAAATGAATTAGAATGGATTGTGCGAATGAATTAGAATGGATCGTATGAATGAATAAGAATGGATCGTACGAATGAATTAGAATGGATCGTGCGAATGAATTAGAATGAATCGTACGAATGCATTAGAATGGATCGTACGAATGAATTAGAATGAATCGTACAATCCATTCAAATTCATTCGTCCGATCCATTCTAATTCATTCGTGCGAATGAATTAGAATGGATACATTCGAGCGAATGAATTAGAACGCATTGTACGAATGAATTAGAATGGATCATGCGAATAAATTAAAATGGATCGTACAAATGAATTAGAATGGATCGTGCGAATGAATTAGAATGGATCGTACGAACGAATTAGAATGGATCGTATGAATGAATTAGAATGGATCGTATGAATGAATTATAATGGATCGTACGAATGAATTAGAATGGATATATTCGTGCGAATGATTTAGAATGGATCGTGCGAATGAATTAGAATGGATCATACGAATGAATTAGAATGGATACATTTGTGAGAATGAATTAGAATGGATCGTACGATCCATTCTAATTCATTCGTACGATCCATTCTAATTCTTTTGCACGATCCATTCTAATTCATTCCTACGATCCATTCTAATTTATTCGTACGATCCATTCTAATTCAATCGCACAATCCGTTCTAATTCATTCGCACAATCCATTCTAATTCATTCGCACGAATGTGTCCATTCTAATTTGTTCGTACGATCCTGTCTAATTCATTCGTACAATCCATTCTAATTCATTCGCACGAATGTATCCATTCTAATTCATTTGTACGATCCATTCTAATTTATTCATACGATCCATTCTAATTCGTTCGTACGATCCATTCTAATTCATTCGTACGATCCATTCTAATCCATTCGTGCGATCCATTCTAATTCATTCGTACAAATGAATTAGAATGGATCGTACGAATGAATTAGAATGGATTGTGCGAATGAATTAGAATGGATCGTGTGAATGAATTAGAATGGATCGTATGAATGAATAAGAATGAATCGTATGAATGAATTAGAATGGCTCGTATGAATGAATTAGAATGGATCGTACGAATAAATTAGAATGGATCGTGCGAATGAATTAGAATGGATCGTACGAATGAATTAGAATGGATCCACCGAATGAATTAGAATGGATCGTACGAATGAATTAGAATGGATCGTACGAATGAATTAGAATGGATCGTGCGAATGAATTAGAATGGATCGTACGAATGAATTAGAATGGATCGTACGAATGGATTAGAATGGATCGTACGAATGGATTAGAATGGATTATACGAATGAATTAGAATGGATCATACAAATGAATTAGAAAGGTTACATTTGTGCGAATGAATAAGAATGGATCGTATGAATGAATTTGAATGGATCGTACGAATGAATTTGAATGGACACAATTGTGCGTATGAATTAGAATGGATCGTGCGAATGAATTAGAATGGATCGTACGAATGAATTAGAATGGATTGTACAAATGAATTAGAATGGATCGTACGAACGAATTAGAATGGATCGTACGAACGAATTAGAATGGATCATACGAATGAATTAGAAAGGATACATTCGAGTGAATGAATTAGAATGGATCGTACGAATGAATTAGAATGGATCATAGGAATGAATTAGAATGGATCGTGCAAACGAATTAGAATGGATACATTCGTGCGAATGAATTAGAATGGATCGTAGGAATGAATTAGACTGGATCGTACGAATGAATTAGAATGGTTACATTCGTGCGAATTAATTAGAATGGACCGTACGAATGGATTAGAATGAATCGTACGAATGGATTAGAATGGATCGTACGAATGAATTTGAATGGATCGTACAAATGAATTAGAAAGGTTACATTTGTGAGAATGAGTTAGAATGGATTGTACGAATGAATTAGAATGGATCGTACGAAGGGATTAGAATGGATCGTACGAATGAATTACAATGGATTGTGCGAATGAATTAGAATGGATCGTATGAATGAATTAGAATGGTTACATTCGTGCGAATGAATTAGAATGGATCGTACGAATGGTTTAGAATGGATCGTACGAATGGATTAGAATGGATCGTACGAATGAATTAGAATGGATACATTCGAGCGAATGAATTAGAATGGATCTTACGAATGAATTAGAATGGATCGTACGAATGGATTAGAATGGATAGTACGAATGGATTAGAATGGATCATACGAATGGATTAGAATGGATCATACGAATGAATTAGAATGGATCATACAAATGAATTAGAAAGGTTACATTCATGAGAATAAATTAGAATGGATCGTGCGAATGTATTAGAATTGATCATACGAATGGATTAGAATGGATCGTACGAATAAATTAGAATAGATCGTGCGAATGAATTAGAATGGATCGTACGAACGAATTAGAATGGATCGTATGAACGAATTAGAATGGATCGCACGAATGAATTAGAATGGATACATTCGAGCGAATGAATTAGAATTGATCATACGAATGAATTAGAATGGATCATAGGAATGAATTAGAATGGATCGTGCAAATGAATTAGAATGGATACATTCGTGCGAATGAATTAGAATAGATCGTAGGAATGAATTAGAATGGATCATACGAATGAATTAGAATGGTTACATTCGTGCGAATGAATTAGAATGGATCGTACGAATGAATTAGAATGGATCGTGCGAATGAATTAGAATGGATCGTACGATCCATTCTAATTCATTCGCACGAATGTAACCATTCTAATTCATTCGTACGATCCATTCTAATTCATTCCTACGATCCATTCTAATTCATTCGCACGAATGCATCCATTCTAATTCATTCGCACGATCCATTCGAATTCATTCCTATGATCCATTCTAATTCATTCGTGCGATCCATTCTAATTCATTCGCTCGAATGTATCCACTCTAATTCATTTGTACGATTCATTCTAATTCATTCGCAAGATCCATTCTAAGTCATTCGTACGATCCATTCTTATTCATTCATACGATCCATTCTAATTCATTTGTACGAATGAATTAGAATGGATCATACGAATGGATTAGAATGGATCGTATGAATGAATTAGAATGGATCATACGAACGAATTAGAATGGATCGTACGAATGAATTAGAATGGATACATTTGAGCGAATGAATTAGAATAGATCATACGAATGAATTAGAATGGATCATAGGAATGAATTAGAATGGATCGTGCAAATGAATTAGAATGGATACATTCGTGCGAATGAATTAGAATGGATCGTAGGAATGAATTAGAATGGATCGTACGAATGAATTAGAATGGTTACATTCGTGCGAATGAATTAGAATGGATCGTACGAATGGATTAGAATGGATCGTACGAATTAATTAGAATGGTTACATTCGTTCGAATGAATTAAAATGGATCGTACGAATGGATTAGAATGGATCATACGAATGAATTAGAATGGATCGTACGAATGAATTAGAATGGATCGTACAAATGAATTAGAATGGATCGTACAAATGAATTAGAAAGATTACATTTGTGAGAATGAATTAGAATGGATCATACGAATGAATTAGAATGGATCGTGCAAATGAATTAGAATGGATACATTCGTGCGAATGAATTAGAATGGATCGTGCGAATGAATTAGAATGAATCGTACGAATGTATTAGAATGGATCATACAAATGAATTAGAATGGATCGTACGATCCATTCTAATTCATTCGCACGAATATATCCATTCTAATTCATTCGTTCGATCCTTTCTAATTCATTCGTACGATGCATTCTAATTCTTTCATATGATCCATTCTAATTCATTCGCACAATCCATTCTAATTTATTCGTACAAATGTATCCATTCTAATATTCATTCATACGATCAATTCTAATTCATTCGTACGATTCATTCTAATTCATTCGTACGATCCATTCTAATTCATTCCTACGATCCATTCTAATTCATTCGCACGAATGTATCCATTCTAATTCATTCGTACAATCCATTCTAATTTATTTGCACGATCCATTCTAATTCATTCGTATGATCCATTCTAATTCATTCCTATTATCTATTCTAATTCATTCGCTCGAATGTATCCATTCGAATTCATTCGTTCGATCCATTCTAATTCATTCGTACGATCCATTCAAATTCATTCGCATGATCCATTCTAATTCATTCGTACGACTCATTCTAATTCATTCTCATGAATGTAACCTTTCTAATTCATTTGTATGATCCATTCTAATTCATTCGTACGATCCATTCTAATCCATTTGTACGATCCATTGTAATTCATTCATACAATCCATTATGATTCATTCGCACAAATGTATCCATTCTAATTCATTCGTACGAATGTAACCATTCTAATTCATTCGTACGATCCATTCTAATTCATTCGTACAATCCATTCCAATTCATTCCTATGATCCATTCTAATCCATTCGTACGATCCATTCTAATTCATTCGCACGAATATAACCATTCTAATTCATTCCTACGATCCATTCTAATTTATTTTCGCACGAATGTATCCATTATAATTCATTTGCACGATCTATTAGATCCATTCTAATTCATTCGTACGATCCATTCTAATCCATTCGTACGATCCATTCTAATTCATTCGTACGATCCATTCAAATTCATTCAAACAAATGTAACCTTTCTAATTCATTTGTACGATCCATTCTAATTCATTCGTACGATCCATTCTAATCCATTCGTATGATCCATTCTAATTAATTCACACGATCCATTCTAATTCATTCTCACGAATGTAACCTTTCTAATTCATTTGTATGATCTATTCAAATTCATTCGTACGATCCATTCTAATATAATTCATTCGTAAGATCCATTCTAATTCATTCGTACGATCGATTCTAATTCATTCGCACGATCCATTCTAATTCATTCGTACGATCCATTCTAATTCATTCGTATGATCCATTCTAATTTATTCGCACAAATGTATCCATTATGAATGAATTAGAATGGATCGCACGATCCATTCTAATTCATTCGTACAATCCATTCTAATTCATTCGCACGATCCATTCTAATTCATTCTTATGATCCATTCTAATTTATTCCTACGATCTATTCTAATTCATTCGCTCGAATGTATCCATTCTAATTCATTCGTTCGATCCTTTCTAATTCATTTGTTTGATCCATTCAAATTCATTCGCATAATCCATTCTAATTCATTCGTACGATCCATTCTAATTCATTCTCACGAATGTAACCTTTCTAATTCATTTGTATGATCCATTCTAATTCATTCGTACGATCCATTCTAATGCATTCGTACGATCCATTCTAATTCATTCGTACGATCCATTCTAATCCATTCGTATGATCCATTCTAATTCATTCGTACGATCCATTCTAATTCATTCTCACAAATGTAACCTTTCTAATTCATTTGTACGATCCATTCTAATTCATTCGTACGATCCATTCTAATCCATTCGTACGATCCATTGTAATCAATTCGCACAAAGGTAACCATTCTAATTCATTCGTACGATCCATTCTAATTCATTCCTACGATCCATTCTAATTCATTCGCACGAATGTATCCATTCTAATTCATTTGCACGATCCATTCTAATTCATTCCTATGATCCATTCTAATTCATTGCACGAATGTAACCATTCTAATTAATTCGTACGGTCCATTCTAATTCATTCCTACGATCCATTCTAATTCATTCGCACGAATGTATCCATTCTAATTCATTTGCATGATCCATTCTAATTAATTCCTACGATCTATTCTAATTCATTCGCACAAATGTATCCATTCTAATTCATTAGCTCGAATGTATCCATTCTAATTCATTCGTACGATCCATTCTAATTCATTCATACGATCCATTCTAATTCGTTCGTACGATCCATTCTAATTCATTCGTACGATCCATTCTAATCCATTCGTACGATCGGTTCTAATTCATTCGTACAAATGAATTAGAATGGATCGTATGAATGAATAAGAATGGATCGTACGAATGAATTAGAATGGATCGTGCGAATGAATTAGAATGAATCGTACGAATGAATTAGAATGGATACATTCGAGCGAATGAATTAGAATGGATCGTACAAATGAATTAGAATGGATCATAGGAATGAATTAGAATGGATCATGCAAATGAATTAGAATGGATACATTCGAGCGAATGAATTGGAATGGATACATTTGTGCGAATGAATTAGAATAGATTGTAGGAATGAATTAGAATGGATCATACGAATGAATTAGAATGGATACATTCGTGCGAATGAATTAGAATGGATCGTAGGAATGAATTAGAATGGATCGTATGAACGAATTAGAATGGATCGTACGAATGAATTAGAATGGATACATTCGAGCGAATGAATTAGAATGGATACATTTGTGCGAATGAATTAGAATAGATGGTAGGAATGAATTATAATGGATCATACGAATGAATTAGAATGGTTATATTTGTGAGAATGAATTAGAATGGATCGTACGAATAAATTAGAATGGATCGTACGAATGGATTAGAATGGATCGTACGAATGGATTGGAATGGATCGTGTGAATGAATTAGAACGAATCATACGAATGCATTAGAATGGATACATTCGTGCGAATGAATTAGAATGGATCGTACGAATGAATTAGAATGGATCGTGCGAATGAATTAGAATGTATCATTTGTGCGAATGAATTAGAATGGATCGTACGAATGAATTAGAATGGATCGTACGAATGAATTAGAATGGATACATTTGTACGAATGAATTAGAATGGATCGTGCGAATGAACTAGAATGGATAGTACGAATGAATTATAATGGATCGTAGGAATGAATTAGAATGGATCTTGCGATTGAATTAGAATAGATCGTACGAATGAATTAGAATGGATACATTCGTGCGAATGAACTAGAATGGATACATACATTCATGCGAATGAATTAGAATGGATCGTATGAACGAGTTAGAATGGATCGTATGAATGAATTAGAATGGATTGCATGAATGAATTAGAATGGATCATACGAATGATATGGAATGGATCGTACGAATGAATTAGAATGGATATATTCATGCAAATGAATTAGGATGGATCATACGAATGAATTAGAATGGATCATACGAATAAATTAGAATGGATCGTACAAATGAATTAGAATGGATCGTGCGAATGAATTAGAATGGATACATTCGTACAAATGAATTAGAATGGATCAGGGGAATGAATTAGAATGGATCGTACGAATCAATTAGAATGGATACATTTGTGCGAATAAATTAGAATGGATCGTACGAATGAATTAGAATGAATCATACGAATGAATTAGAATGGATCATACGAATGAATTTGAATACATCATGTGAATAAATTAGAATGGATCGTACGTTTGAATTAGATTGGATTGTGCGAATGAATTAGAATGGATACATTCGTGCGAATGAATTAGAATAGATTGTATGAATGAATTAGAATGGATCGTATGAATGAATTAGAATAGATCGTGCGAATGAATTTGAATGGATCGTGCGAATGAATTAGAATGGATCATACGAATGAATTAGAATGGATCGTACGAATGAATTAGAATGGATACATTCGTGTGAATGAATTAGAATGGACCATACGAATGAATTAGACTGGATCGTACGAATAAATTAGAATGGATACATTCATACGAATGAATTAGAATGGATCGTACGAAAGGATTAGAATGGATCGTACGAATGGATTAGAATGGATCATACGAATGGATTAGAATGGATTGTACGAATGAATTAGAATGGATCATACAAATGAATTAGAAAGGTTACATCCGTGAAATGAATTAGAATGGATCGTACGAATGAATTAGAATGGATCATGCGAATGAATTTGAATGGATTGTACGAATGAATTAGAATGGATCGTACGATGCAATTTAATTCATTTGTACGATCCATTCTAATTCATTCGTATGATCAATTCTAATTCATTTGCACGATCCATTCTAATTCATTGTCACGAATGTAACCATTCTAATTCATTCGCACAATCCAATCTAACTAAAACGTACGATCCATTCTAATTTATTCACATGATGTATTCTAATTCATTCGTATGATCTATTCTAATTCATTCGCTCGAATGTGTGCATTCTAGTTCATTCGTTCGATCCATTCTAATTTATTCGTACGATCCATTCAAATTCATTCGCATGATCCGTTCCAATTCATTCGTACAATCCATTCTAATTCATTCTCACGAATGTAACCTTTCTAATTCATTCGTACGATCCATTCTAATCCATTCGTACGATCCATTCTAATCCATTCGTACGATCCATTCTAATTCATTCGCTCGAATGTATCCATTCTAATTCATTCGTACGATCCATTCTAATTCATTCGCAGGATCCATTCTAATTCATTCGTACGATACATTCTAATTCATTCTCATGAATGTCACCTTTCTAATTCATTTGTACTATCCATTCTAATCCATTCGTACGATCCATTCTAATCCATTCGTACGATCCATTCTAATCCATTCGTACGATCCATTCTAATTCATTCACACGAATGTATCCATTCTAATTCATTCGTACGATCTATTCTAATTCACTCGCACTATCCATTCTAATTCATTCGTACGATCCATTAAAATTCATTTGTACGATCCATTCTAATTCATTCGCACAAATGTATCCATTCTAATTTATTCGTACGATCAATTCAAATTCAATCGTATGATCCATTCTAATTCATTCGCACAAATGTATCCATTCTAATTCATTCGTACGATCCATTCTAATTCATTCGTTCGATCCATTCTAATTCATTCGTACGATACATTCTAATTCATTCGCACGATCCATTCTAATTTATTCGTACGATCCATTCTAATTCTATCGTACGATCTATTCTAATTCATTCGCATGATCCATTCTAATTCATTCGTACGATCCATTCTAATTCATTCGTACAATCCATTCAAATTCATTCGTACGATGCAATCTAATTCATTCGCACAAATGTATCTATTCTAATTCATTCGTACAATGCGTTCTAATCCATTCGTACGATCCATTCTAATCCATTCGTACGATCCATTCTAATTCATTCACACTTTCCATTCTAATTCATTCGCATGAATATTTCTATTCTAATTCATTCATACGATCCATGCAAATGAATTTAAATGGATCGTACGAATGAATTAGAATGGATCGAACGAATGAATTAGAATGGATACATTCGAGCGAATGAATTAGAATAGATCGTAGGAATGAATTAGAATGGATCATACGAATGAATTAGAATGGATCATGCGAATGAATTAGAATGGATTGTACGAATGAATTAGAATGGATACATTCGTGCGAATGAATTAGGATGGATCGGACGAATGAATTAGAATGGATCGTACGATTCATTCTAATTCATTCGCACAATCCATTCTAATGCATTCGTACGATTCATTCTAATTCATTCGCACGATCCATTCTAATTCATTCGTATGATCCATTCTAATTTATTTGCACGAATATACGATCCATTCTAATTTATTCACAAGAATGTATCAATTCTAATTCATTCGTACAATCCATTCTATTTCTTTCGTACGATCCATTTTAATTCATTCATACGATTCATTCTAATTCATTCGTACGATCCATTCTAATTCATTCGTACGATCCATTCTAATTCATTCGCACGAATGTATCCATTCTAATTCATTCGTACAATCCATTCTAATTCATTCGCACGATCCATTCTAATTCATTCGTATAATCCATTCTAATTCATTCCTACGATTTATTCTAATTCATTCGCTCAAATGTGTCCATTCTAATTTATTCATTCGATCCAATCTAATTCATTCGTCCGATCCATTCAAATTCATTCGCATGATCCATTCTAATTCATTCGTACGATCCATTCTAATTCATTCTCATGAATGTAACCTTTCTAATTCATTTATATGATCCATTCTAATTCATTCGTACGATCCATTCTAATCCATTCGTACGATCCATTGTAATTCATTCATACAATCCATTTAGATTCATTCGCACAAATGTATCCATTCTAATTCATTCGTACGAATGTAACCATTCTAATTCATTCGTACAATCCATTCTAATTCATTCCAACGATCTATTCTAATTCATTCACATGATCCATTCTAATTTATTCGTACGATTTATTCTAACTCATTCGTACGATCTATTCTAATTCATTTGCACGAATGTAACCATTCTAATTCATTCGTACGATTCATTCTAATTCATTCGTATGAGCTATTCTAATTCATTCGAATGATCCATTCTAATTCATTCGTACGATCCTTTGTAATTCATTCATAAAATCCATTCAGATTCATTCGCAAAAATATATCCATTCAAATTCATTCGTACGATCCATTCTAATTAATACGCACGATCCATTCTAATTCAGTCGTATGAATGTATCCATTTTAATTCATTCGTACGATCCATTCTTATTCATTCTTACAATCTAATTCATTTGTACGATCCATTCTAATCCATTCGTACGATCAATTCTAATTCGTTCATACGATCTATTCTAATTCATTCGTATGAATTAGAATGGATCGTATGAATGAATTAGAATGGATCGTACAATTGAATTAGAAAGGTTACATTTGTGAGAATGAATTAGAATGGATCGTACGAATGAATTAAATGGATCGTACGAATGGATTAGAACGGACTAGAATGGATCGTACAAATGGATTAGAATCGATCGTACGAATGAATTAGAATGGATCATACAAATGAATTAGAAAGGTTACATTCGTGAGAATGAATTAGAATGGATCGTACGAATGAATTAGAATGGATCATGCGAATGAATTTGAATGGATCGTACGAATGAATTAGAATGGATCGTAGGAATGAATTAGAATGAATCATACGAATGAATTAGAATGGATAGTGCGAATGAATTAGAATGGATCGTACGAATGAATTAGAATGGATCGTACAAATGAAGTAGATCGTACGAATGAATTAGAATGGATCATACGAATGAATTAAAATGGATACATTCGAGCGAATGAATTAGAATAGATACATTTGTGCGAATGAATTAGAATGGATCGTACGAATGAATTTGAATGGATACATTCATACGAATGAATTAGAATGGATCATACAAATGAATTAGAATAGATCGTAGGAATGAATTAGAATGAATCATACGAATGAATTAGAATGGATCATGCGAATGAATTTGAATAGATTGTACGAATGAATTAGAATAGATCGAACAAATAAATTAGAATGGATCATACAAATGAATTAGAATAGATCGTAGGAATGAATTAGAATGGATCATACGAATGAATTAGAATGGATCGTGCGAATGAATTAGAATGGATCGTACGAACGAATTAGAATGGATCATACGAACGAATTAGAATGGATCGTACGAACAAATTAGAATGGATTGTACGAATGTATTAGAATGGATACATTCGTGCGAATGAATTAGAATAGATCGAACGAATGAATTAAATGGATCGTACGAATGGATTAGAATGGATCATACGAATGGATTAGAACGCATTGTACGAATGATTTAGAATAGATACATTTGTGCGAATGAATTAGAATGGATCGTACAAATGAATTAGAAAGGTTACATTTGTGAGAATGAATTAGAATGGAGCGTACGAATGAATTAGAATGGAGCGTACGAATGAATTAGAATGGAGCGTACGAATGAATTAGAATGGATACATTCGTGCGAATGAATTAGAATTGATCATATGAAAGAATTAGAATCGATCGTGCGAATGAATTAGAACGGATCATGCGAATGAATTAGAATGGATCGTACGAACTAATTAGAATGGATCGTACGAACGAATTAGAATGGATCATATGAACGAATTAGAATGGATCGTACGAATGAATTAGAATGGATACATTCGTACGATCCATTCTAATTTATTCGTACTATCCATTATTATTCATTCGTACGATCCATTCAAATTCATTCGTACGATCCATTCTAATTCATTCTCATGAATGTAACCTTTCTAATTCATTTGTATGGATCGTACGAATGAATTAGAATGGATCATAGGAATGAATTAGAATGGATCGTGCAAATGAATTAGAATGGATCGTGCGAATGAATTAGAATGGATCGTACAAATGAATTAGAATGGATCGTATGATTCTTTCTAATTCATTCGTACGATCCATTCTAATGTATTCGTACGATTCATTCTAATTCATTCTCACGATCCATTCTAATTCATTCGTATGATCCATTCTAATTTATTTGCACGAGTATACGATCCATTCTAATTCATTCGTACAATCCATTCTAATTTATTCGTACAATTGTATCCATTCTAATTCATTCATTCGATCAATTCTAATTCATTCGTATGATCTACGAATCAATTAGAATGGATCGTACGAATGGATTAGAATGGATCGTACGAATGAATTAGAATGGATCGTACGAACGAATTAGAATGGATCGTATGAACGAATTAGAATGGATCGTATGAACGAATTAGAATGGATACATTCGAGCGAATGAATTAGAATGGATCGTATGAATGAATTAGAATGGATCGTACGAATGAATTAGAAATGGATCGTACGAATGAATTAGAATGGATAGTGCGAATGAATTAGAATGGATCGTACGAATGAATTAGAATGGATTGTACGAATGAATTAGAATAGATCGTACGAATGAATTAGAATGGATCGTACGAAAGAATTAGAATGGATCGTACGAATGAATTAGAATGGATCATACGAATGAATTAGAATCGATCGTGCGAATGAATTAGAATGGATCGTACGAATGAATTTGAATGGATATATTTGTGCGATGAATAAGAATGGAGCGTACGAATGAATTAGAATGGAGCGTACGAATGAACTAGAATGGATACATTCGTGCGAATGAATTAGAATGGATCATATGAAAGAATTAGAATGGATCGTGCGAATGAATTAGAATGGATCGTACGAATGGATTAGAATGGATTGTACGAATGAATTAGAATGGATCATTCAAATGAATTAGAAAGGTTACATTCGTGAGAATGAATTAGAATGGATCGTACGAATGAATTAGAATGGATCGTACGAATGAATTAGAATGGATACATTCGAGCGAATGAATTAGAATGGATCGTACGAATAAATTAGAATGGATCATAGGAATGAATTAGAAAAGATCGTGCGAATGAATTAGAATGGATTGTACGAATGAACTAGAATGGATACATTCGAGCGAATGAATTAGAATAGATCGTAGGAATGAATTAGAATGGATCATACGAATGAATTAGAATGGATCGTGTGAATGAATTAGAATGGATTGTGCGAATGAATTAGAATGGATCATACGAATGAATTAGAATGGTTACATTCGTGCGAATGAATTAGAATGGATCGTACGAATGGATTAGAATGGATCGTACGAATGGATTAGAATAGATCGTACGAATGAATTAGAATGGATACATTTCTATGAATGAATTAGAATGGATACATTCGAGCGAATGAATTAGAATGGATCATACGAATGAATTAGAATGAATCATAGGAATGAATTAGAATGGATCGTGCAAATGAAATAGAATGGATACATTCGTGCAAATGAATTAGAATGGATCGCAGGAATGAATTAGAATGGATCGTACGAATGGATTAGAATGGTTACATTCGTGCGAATGAATTAGAATAGATCATAGGAATGAATAAGAATGGATCGTGCGAATGAATTAGAATGGATTGTACGAATGAATTAGAATGGATACATTCGTGCGAATGAATTAGAATGGATTGTACGAATGAATTAGAATGGATTGTGTGAATGAATTAGAATTGATCGTACGAATGAATTAGAGTGGATCGTGCGAATTAATTAGAATTGATCATACGAATGAATTAGAATGGATCGTACGAATGGATTAGAACGCACTGTACGAATGAATTAGAATAGATACATTTGTGCGAATGAATTAGATTGCATCGTACGAATGAATTTGAATGGATTGTACTAATGAATTAGAATGGATCGTACGAATGAATTAGAATGGATCATGCGAATGAATTAGAATGGATCGTACGAATAAATTAGAATGGATCGTGCGAATGAATTAGAATGGATCGTACGAATGAATTAGAATGGATCCACCGAATGAATTAGAATGGATCATAGGAATGAATTAGAATGGATCGTGCAAATGAATTAGAATGGATACATTCGTGCGAATGAATTAGAATGGATCGTAGGAATGAATTAGAATGGATCGTACGAATGAATTAGAATGGTTACATTCGTGCGAATGAATTAGAATAGATCGTAGGAATGAATTAGAATGGATCATACGAATGAATTAGAATGGATCGTGCGAATGAATTTGAATGGATTGTACGAATGAATTAGAATGGATACAATCGTGTGAATGAATTTGAATGGATCGTACGAATGAATTAGAATGGATCGTGCGAATGAATTAGAATGGATTGTACGAATGAATTAGAATGGATTGTGCGAATGAATTAGAATTGATCATACGAATGAATTTAAATAGATCGTACGAATGGATTAGAACGCATTGTACGAATGAATTAGATTAGATACATTTGTGCGAATGAATTAGATTGCATCGTACGAATGAATTTGAATGGATTGTACGAATGAATTAGAATGGATCGTACGAATGAATTAGAATGGATCATGCGAATGAATTAGAATAGATCGTACGAATGAATTAGAATGGATCGTACGAATAAATTAGAATGGATCGTGTGAATGAATTAGAATGGATCGTACGAATAAATTAAAATGGATCCACCGAATGAATTAGAATGGATAATAGGAATGAATTAGAATGGATCGTGCAAATGAATTGGAATGGATACATTCGTGCGAATGAATTAGAATGGATCGTAGGAATGAATTAGAATGCATCGTACGAATGAATTAGAATGGTTACATTCGTGCGAATGAATTAGAATAGATCGTTGGATTGAATTAGAATGTATCATACGAATGAATTAGAATGGATCGTGCGAATGAATTAGAATGGATTGTACGAATGAATTAGAATGGATACATTCGTGCGAATGAATTAGAATGGATCGTACGAATGAATTAGAATGGATCGTGCGAATGAATTAGAATGGATCGTGCGAATGAATTAGAATTGATCATACGAATGAATTAGAATGGATCGTACGAATGGATTAGAACGCATTGTACGAATGAATTAGAATAGATACATTTGTGCGAATGAATTAGATTGCATCGTACGAATGAATTTGAATGGATTGTACGAATGAATTAGAATAGATCGTACGAATGAATTAGAATGGATAATGCGAATGAATTAGAATAGATCGTACGAATGAATTAGAATGGATCGTACGAATGAATTAGAATGGATCGTACGAATGAATTAGAATGGATCCACCGAATGAATTACAATGGATCATAGGAATGAATTAGAATGGATCGTGCAAATGAATTAGAATGGATACATTCGTGCGAATGAATTAGAATGGATCGTAGGAATGAATTAGAATGGATCGTACGAATGAATTAGAATGGTTACATTCGTGCGAATGAATTAGAATAGATCGTAGGAATAAATTAGAATGAATCATATGAATGAATTAGAATGGATCGTGCAAATGAATTAGAATGGATTGTACGAATGAATTAGAATGGATTCATTCGAGCGAATGAATTAGAATGGATCGTACGAATGAATTAGAATGGATCGTGCGAATGAATTAGAATGGATCGTACGAATGAATTAGAATGGATCGTGCGAATATATTAGAATTGATCATACGAATGAATTAGAATGGATCGTACAAATGGATTAGAATGCATTGTACGAATGAATTAGAATAGATACATTTGTGCGAATGAATTAGATTGCATCGTACGAATGAATTTGAATGGATTGTACGAATGAATTAGAATGGATCGTACGAATGAATTAGAATGGATCATGCGAATGAATTAGAATAGATCGTACGAATGAATTAGAATGGATCGTACGAATAAATTAGAATGGATCGTGCGAATGAATTAGAATGGATCGTACGAATGAATTAGAATGGATCTATCGAATGAATTAGAATGGATCATTGGAATGAATTAGAATGGATCGTGCAAATGAATTAGAATGGATACATTCGTGTGAATGAATTAGAATGGATTGTAGGAATGAATTAGAATGGACCGTACAAATAAATTAGAATTGCTACATTCGTACGAATGAATTAGAATAGATCGTAGGAATGAATTAGAATGGATCATACGAATGAATTAGAATGGATCATGCGAATGAATTAGAATGGATTGTACGAATGAATTAGAATGGATACATTCGTGCGAATGAATTAGAATGGATCGTACGAATGAATTAGAATGGATCGTGCGAATGAATTAGAACGGATCGTGCGAATGAATTAGAATTGATCATACGAATGAATTAGAGTGGATCGTACGAATGGATTAGAACGCATTGTACGAATGAATTAGAATAGATACATTTGTGCGAATGAATTAGATTGCATCGTACGATTGAATTTGAATGGATTGTACGAATGAATTAGAATGGATCGTACGAATGAATTAGAATGGATCATGCGAATGAATTAGAATAGATCATACGAATGAATTAGAATGAATCATACGAATAAATTAGAATGGATCGTGCGAATGAATTAGAATGGATCGTATGAGTGAATTAGAATGGATCCACCGAATGAATTAGAATGGATCATAGGAATGAATTAGAATGGATCGTGCAAATGAATTAGAATGGATACATTCGTGCGAATGAATTAGAATGGATCGTAGGAATGAATTAGAATGGATCGTACGAATGAATTAGAATGGTTACATTCGTGCGAATGAATTAGAATAGTTCGTAGAAATGAATTAGAATAGATCATACGAATGAATTAGAATGGATCGTGCGAATGAATTAGAATGGATCGTACAAATGAATTAGAAAGGTTACATTTGTGAGAATGAATTAGAATGGATCGTACGAATGAATTAGAATGGATCGTACGAATGGATTAGAATGGATCGTACGAAAGAATTAGAATGGATCGTACGAATGGATTAGAATGGATCGTGCGAATGAATTAGAATGAATCGTACAAATGAATTAGAATGGATCGTTCGAATGAATTGGAATGGATACATTCATACGAATGAATTAGAATGGATGGTACGAATGAATTATAATTGATCATACGAATGGATTAGAACGCATTGTACGAATGAATTAGATTGCATCGTACGATCCATTCTAATTCATTCATACGATCCATTCTAATTCATTCGCACAAATGTATCCATTCTAATTCATTCGTTCGAATGTATCCATTTTAATTCATTCGTACGATCCATTCTAATTCATTCGTACGATCTAATTCATTCGTATGATCCATTCTATTTCATTCGTACGATTGATTCTAATTCATTCGCACGATCCATTCTAATTTATTCGTACGATCCATTCTAATTCATTCGTATGATCCATTCTAATTTATTCGTTCAAATATATCCATTCTAATTCATTCGTACGATCCATTCTAATTCATTCGTACAAATGTATCTATTCTAATTCATTCGTACAATGCGTTCTAATCCATTCGTACGATCCATTCTAATCCATTTGTACGATCCATTATAATTTATTCGTATGATCCATTCTAATTCATTCATACGATCCATTCTAATTCATTTGCATGAATGTGTCCATTCTAATTCATTCACACGATCCATTCTAATTTATTCGTACGATCCATTCTAATTCATTCGCAAGAATGTAACCATTCTAATTCATTCATATGGTCCATTTTAATTCATTCATATGATCAATTCTAATTCATTTGCACGATCCATTCTAATTCATTCGTACGATCCATTCTAATTCATTCTCACAAATGTAACCTTTCTAATTCATTTGTACAATCTATTCTAATTCATTCGTACGATCGATTCTAATCCATTCGTACGATCCATTCTAATTCATTCGTACGATCTATTCTAATTCATTCTCACAAATGTAACCTTTGTAATTCATTTGTACGATCCATTCTAATTCATTCCTACGATCTATTCTAATTCATTCGTATGATCCATTCTAATTCATTCGCACAATCCATTCTAATTTATTCGTACGATCCATTCTAATTCATTCATACGAATATAACCATTCTAATTCATTCGTACGATCCATTCTAATTCATTCGTACGATCTATTCTAATTCATTCTCACAAATGTAACCTTTCTAATTCATTTGTACGATCCATTCTAATTTATTCCTACGATCTATTCTAATTCATTCGTATGATCCATTCTAATTCATTCGCACAATCTATTCTAATTTATTCGTACGATCTATTCTAATTCATTCGCACGAATGTAACCATTCTAATTCATTCGTACGATTCATTCTAATTCATTCGTATTAGCTATTCTAATTCATTCGTACGATCCATTCAAATTCATTCGCATGATCCATTTTAATTCATTCGTACGATCCATTCTAATTCATTCTCACGAATGTTACCTTTCTAATTTATTTGTATGATCTATTCTAATTCATTCGTACGATCCATTCTAATCCATTCATACGATCCACTCTAATTCATTCATGCGATCCATTCTAATTCATTCTCACAAATGTAACCTTTCTAATTCATTCGTACGATCCATTCAAATTCATTCGCATGATCCATTCTAATTCATTCGTACGATCCTTTCTAATTCATTCTCACGAATGTAACCTTTCTAATTCATTTGTATGATCCATTCTAATTCATTCATACGATCCATTCTAATTTATTCACACGATCTATTCTAATTCAATCATATGTTCCATTCTAATTCATTCGCACAAATGTATCCATTTTAATTCATTCGTACGATCCATTCTAATTTATTCATACGATCCATTCTAATCATTCGCACGATCCATTCTAATTCATTCGTACGATCCATTATAATTCATTCGCATGAATATATCTATTATAATTCATTCGTATGATCCTTTCTAAATTATTCGCACGATCTATTCTAATTCATTCGTACGATCCATTATAATTCATTCGCACGATCCATTCTAATTCATTTGCACGAATGTATCATACGAATGAATTAGAATGGATCATGCGAATGAATTAAAATGGATCGTACAAATGAATTAGAATGGATCGTACAAATAAATTAGAAAGGTTACATTTGTAAGAATGAATTAGAATGGATCGTACGAATGAACTAGAATGGATCGTACGAATGGATTAGAATGGATCGTACGAATGAATTAGAATGGATCATACAAATGAATTAGAATGAATTAGAATGGATACATTCGAGCGAATGAATTAGAATGGATCGTACGAATGAATTAGAATGGATCATAGGAATGAATTAGAATGGATCGTGCAAATGAATTGGAATGGATACATTCGTGCGAATGAATTAGAATGGATCGTAGGAATGAATTAGAATAGATCGTATGATCCATTCTAATTCATTCGTACGATCCATTCTAATTCATTCTCACAAATGTAACCTTTCTAATTCATTTGTACGATCCATTCTAATTCATTCGTACGATCCATTCTAATCCATTCGTACGATCCATTCTAATCCATTCGCACGAATGTAACCATTCTAATTGATTCGTACGATCCATTCTAATTCATTCCTACGATCCATTCTAATTCATTCGCACTAATGTATCCATTCTAATTCATTTGCACGATCCATTCTAATTCATTCCTATGATCCATTCTAATTCATTGCACGAATGTAACCATTCTAATTAATTCGTACGATCCATTCTAATTCATTCCTACGATCCATTCTAATTCATTCGAACGAATGTATCCATTCTAATTCATTTGTATGATCCAATCTAATTAATTCCTACGATCTATTCTAATTTATTCGCACAAATGTATCCATTCTAATTCATTAGCTCGAATGTATCCATTCTAATTCATTCGTACGATCCATTCTAATTCATTCATACGATCCATTCTAATTCGTTCGTACGATCCATTCTAATTCATTCGTACGATCCATTCTAATCCATTCGTACGATCCGTTCTAATTCATTCGTACAAATGAATTAGAATGGATCGTATGAATGAATAAGAATGGATCGTACGAATGAATTAGAATGGATCGTGCAAATGAATTAGAATGAATCGTACGAATGAATTAGAATGGATACATTCGAGCGAATGAATTAGAATGGATCGTACAAATGAATTAGAATGGATCATAGGAATGAATTAGAATGGATCGTGCGAATGAATTAGAATGGATACATTCGTGCGAATGAATTAGAATGGATCATAGGAATGAATTAGAATGGATCGTATGAAGTAGAATAGATCGTAGGAATGAATTAGAATGGATCGTGCAAATGAATTAGAATAGATCGTAGGAATGAATTAGAATGGATCATACGAATGAATTAGAATGGATACATTCGTGCGAATGAATTAGAATGGATCGTAGGAATGAATTAGAATTGATCGTATGAACGAATTAGATTGGTTCGTACGAATGAATTAGAATGGGTACATTCGAGCGAATGAATTAGAATGGATACATTTGTATGAATGAATTAGAATAGACGGTAGGAATGAATTAGAATGGATCATACGAATGAATTAGAATGGTTACATTTGTGAGAATGAATTAGAATGGATCGTACGAATGAATTAGAATGGATCGTACGAATAGATTAGAATGGATCGTACGAATGGATTGGAATGGATCGTGTGAATGAATTAGAACGAATTATACGAATGCATTAGAATGGATACATTCGTGCGAATGAATTAGAATGGATCGTACGAATGAATTAGAATGGATCGTGCGAATGAATTAAAATGTATCATTTGTGTGAATGAATTAGAATGGATCGTACGAATGAATTAGAATGGATCGTACGAATAAATTATAATGGATACATTTGTACGAATGAATTAGAATGGATCGTGCGAATGAACTAGAATGGATCGTACGAATGAATTATAATGGATCGTAGGAATGAATTAGAATGGATCTTGCGATTGAATTAGAATAGATCGTACGAATGAATTAGAATGGATACATTCGTGCGAATGAACTAGAATGGATACATACATTCATGCGAATGAATTAGAATGGATCGTATGACCGAGTTAGAATGGATCGTATGAATGAATTAGAATGGATTGCATGAATGAATTAGAATGGATCATACGAATGAATTGGAATGGATCGTACGAATGAATTAGAATGGATACATTCATGCAAATGAATTAGGATGGATCATACAAATGAATTAGAATGGATCATACGAATGAATTAGAATGGATCGTACAAATGAATTAGAATGGATCGTACGTTTGAATTAGATTGGATTGTGCGAATGAATTCATTTGTACGATCCATTCTAATTCATTCGTATGATCAATTCTAATTCATTTGCACGATCCATTCTAATTCATTGTCACAAATGTAACCATTCTAATTCATTCGCACAATCCAATCTAATTAAAACATACGATCCATTCTAATTTATTCACATGATGTATTCTAATTCATTCGTATCATCTATTCTAATTCATTTGCTCGAATGTATGCATTCTAGTTCATTCGTTCGATCCATTCTAATTTATTCGTACGATCCATTCAAATTCATTCGCATGATCCGTTCTAATTCATTCATACAATCCATTCTAATTCATTCTCACGAATGTAACCTTTCTAATTCATTTGTATGATCCATTCTAATCCATTCGTACGATCCATTCTAATCCATTCGTACGATCCATTCTAATTCATTCGCTCGAATGTATCCATTCTAATTCATTCGTACGATCCATTCTAATTCATTCGCAAGATCCATTCTAATTCATTCGTACGATACATTATAATTCATTCTCACGAATGTCACCTTTCTAATTCATTTGTACTATCCATTCTAATCCATTCATACGATCAATTCTAATCCATTCGTACGATCCATTCTAATCCATTCGTACGATCCATTTTAATTCATTCACACGAATGTATCCATTCTAATTCATTCGTACGATCAATTCTAATTCATTCGCACTATCCATTTTAATTCATTCGCACGATCCATTCTAATTCATTCGTTTGATCCATTCTAATCCATTTGTACGATCCATTCTAATTCATTCGCACAAATGTATCCATTCTAATTCATTCGTACGATCCATTTTAATTCATTCGCACGAATGTATCCATTCTAATTCATTCGTACGATCCATTCTAATTCATTCGCACTATCCATTTTAATTCATTTGCAAGATCCATTCTAATTCATTCGTACGATCCATTCTAATTCATTCGCATGATCCATTCTAATTCATTCGCACAAATGTATGCATTCTTATTCATTCGTACGATCCATTCTTATTCATTTATACGATCCATTCTAATTCATTTGCACGATCCATTCTAATTCATTCCTATGATCCATTCTAATTCATTCGCACGAATGTAACCTTTCTAATTCATTTGTACGATCCATTCTAATTCATTCTCACAAATGTAAATTTTCTAATTTATTCATACGATCCATTGTAATTCATTCGTACGATCCATTCTAATCCATTCATACGATCCATTCTAATCCATTCGTACGATCCATTCTAATTCATTCGTACAATCCATTCTTATTCATTCATACGATCCATTCAAATTCATTCGTACAATCCATTCTAATTCATTTGTACGATCCATTCTAATTCATTCGTATGATCCATTCTAACTCATTCGGTGCATCCATTCTAATTCATTCGTACGATCCATTCTAATTCATTCGTACGATCCATTCTAATTCATTCGCACGAATGTATCCATTCTAATTCATTTGCACGATCCATTCTAATCCATTCGTACAATCTATTCTAACTCATTCGTACAAATGTATCTATTCTAATCCATTCGTACGATCCTTTCTAATCCATTCGTACGATCCATTCTAATTCATTCGTATGATCCATTCTAATTCATTCCTACGATCTATTCTAATTCATTCGCTCCAATGTTTCCATTCTAATTCATTCGTTCGATCCATTCTAATTCATTCGTACAATCCATTCAAATTCATTCGCATGATCCATTCTAATTCATTCGTACGATCATTCTAATTCATTCTCACGAATGTAACCTTTCTAATTCATTTGTATGATCCATTCTAATTCATTCGTACGATCCATTTCTAAACCATTCGTACGATCCATTCTAATCCATTCGTACGATCCATTCTAATTCATTCGTACGATCCATTCTAATTCATTCGTATGAATATATCCATTCTAATTTATTCGTACGATCCATTCTAATTCATTTGTACGATCCATTCTAATTCATTCGCACGAATGTATCCGTTCTAATTCATTCGTACGATCCATTCTAATTCATTCGTATGATCCATTCTAATTTGTTCGTACGATCTATTCTAATTCGTTCGTACGATCCATTCTAATTCATTCCTATGATCTATTCTAATTCATTCGCACGATCCATTATAATTCATTCGTACGATCTATTCTAATTCATTCGCACGAATGTATCTATTCTAATTCATTCGTACAATCCATTCTAATTCATTCGCACGATCCATCCTAATTCATTCGTACGATCCATTCTAATTCATTCCTACGATCTATTCTAATTCATTCGCTCGAATGTATCCATTCTAATTCATTCGTTCGATCCATTCTAATTCATTCGTACGATCCATTCAAATTCATCCGCATGATCCATTCTAATTCATTCGTACGATCCATTCTAATTCATTCTCACGAATATAACCTTTCTAATTCATTCGTATGATCCATTCTAATTCATTCATACGATCCATTCTAATCCATTCGTACGATCCATTCTAATCCATTCGTACGATCCATTCTAATTCATTTGCACGAATATATCCATTCTAATTCATTCGTACGATCCTTTCTAATTCATTCGCACGATCCATTCTAATTCATACCTACGATCTAATCTAATTCATTCGCTTGAATGTATCCATTCTAATTCATTCATTCGATCCATTCTAATTCATTCGTACGATCCATTCTAATCCATTCGTAGGATCCATTCTAATTAATTCGTACGATCCATTCTAATTCATTCGCTCGAATGTATCCATTCTAATTCATTCGTACGATCCATTCTAATTCGTTCATACGATCCATTATAATTCGTTCGTACGATCCATTCTAAAATGAGTTAGAATGGATCATACGAATGAATTAGAATGGATCGTACGAATGAATTAGAATGGATTGTGCGAATGAATTAGAATGGATTGTATGAATGAATAAGAATGGATCGTACGAATGAATTAGAATGGATCGTGCGAATGAATTAGAATGAATCGTACGAATGCATTAGAATGGATCGTACGAATGAATTAGAATGAATCGTACAATCCATTCTAATTCATTCGTCCGATCCATTCTAATTCATTCGTGCGAATGAATTAGAATGGATACATTCGAGCGAATGAATTAGAACGCATTGTACGAATGAATTAGAATGGATCATGCGAATAAATTAAAATGGATCGTACAAATGAATTAGAATGGATCGTGCGAATGAATTAGAATGGATCGTACGAACGAATTAGAATGGATCGTATGAATGAATTAGAATGGATCGTATGAATGAATTATAATGGATCGTACGAATGAATTAGAATGGATATATTCGTGCGAATGAATTAGAATGGATCGTGCGAATGAATTAGAATGGATCATACGAATGAATTAGAATGGATACATTTGTGAGAATGAATTAGAATGGATCGTACGATCCATTCTAATTCATTCGTACGATCCATTCTAATTCATTTGCACGATCCATTCTAATTCATTCCTACGATCCATTCTAATTTATTCGTACGATCCATTCTAATTCAATCGCACAATCCGTTCTAATTCATTCGCACAATCCATTCTAATTCATTCGCACGAATGTATCCATTCTTATTTGTTCGTACGATCCAGTCTAATTCATTCGTACAATCCATTCTAATTCATTCGCACGAATGTATCCATTCTAATTCATTTGTACGATCCATTCTAATTTATTCATACGATCCATTCTAATTCGTTCGTACGATCCATTCTAATTCATTCGTACGATCCATTCTAATCCATTCGTGCGATCCATTCTAATTCATTCATACAAATGAATTAGAATGGATCGTACGAATGAATTAGAATGGAATTTGCGAATGAATTAGAATGGATCGTGTGAATGAATTAGAATGGATCGTATGAATGAATAAGAATGAATCGTATGAATGAATTAGAATGGATCATGCGAATGAATTAGAATAGATCGTATGAATGAATTAGAATGGATCGTACGAATAAATTAGAATGGATCGTGCGAATGAATTAGAATGGATCGTACGAATGAATTAGAATGGATCCACCGAATGAATTAGAATGGATCGTACGAATGAATTAGAATGGATCGTACGAATGAATTAGAATGGATCGTGCGAATGAATTAGAATGGATCATACGAATGAATTAGAATGGATCGTACGAATGGATTAGAATGGATCGTACGAATGGATTAGAATGGATTGTACGAATGAATTAGAATGGATCATACAAATGAATTAGAAAGGTTACATTTGTGCGAATGAATAAGAATGGATCGTACGAATGAATTTGAATGGATCGTACGAATGAATTTGAATGGATACAATTGTGCGTATGAATTAGAATGGATCGTGCGAATGAATTAGAATGGATCGTACGAATGAATTAGAATGGATTGTACAAATGAATTAGAATGGATCGTACGAACGAATTAGAATGGATCGTACGAACGAATTAGAATGGATCATACGAATGAATTAGAATGGATACATTCGAGTGAATGAATTAGAATGGATCGTACGAATGAATTAGAATGGATCATAGGAATGAATTAGAATGGATCGTGCAAACGAATTAGAATGGATACATTCGTGCGAATGAATTAGAATGGATCGTAGGAATGAATTAGACTGGATCGTACGAATGAATTAGAATGGTTACATTCGTGCGAATTAATTAGAATGGACCGTACGAATGGATTAGAATGGATCGTACGAATGGATTAGAATGGATCGTACGAATGAATTTGAATGGATCGTACAAATGAATTAGAAAGGTTACATTTGTGAGAATGAGTTAGAATGGATTGTACGAATGAATTAGAATGGATCGTACGAAGGGATTAGAATGGATCGTACGAATGAATTAGAATGGATTGTGCGAATGAATTAGAATGGATCGTATGAATGAATTAGAATAGTTACATTTGTGCGAATGAATTAGAATGGATCGTACGAATGGTTTAGAATGGATCGTACGAATGGATTAGAATGGATCGTACAAATGAATTAGAATGGATACATTCGAGCGAATGAATTAGAATGGATCTTACGAATGAATTAGAATGGATCGTACGAATGGATTAGAATGGATAGTACGAATGGATTAGAATGGATCATACGAATGGATTAGAATGGATCATACGAATGAATTAGAATGGATCATACAAATGAATTAGAAAGGTTACATTCATGAGAATAAATTAGAATGGATCGTCCGAATGAATTAGAATTGATCATACGAATGGATTAGAATGGATCGTACGAATAAATTAGAATAGATCGTGCGAATGAATTAGAATGGATCGTACGAACGAATTAGAATGGATCGTATGAACGAATTAGAATGGATCGCACGAATGAATTAGAATGGATACATTCGAGCGAATGAATTAGAATTGGTCATACGAATGAATTAGAATGGATCATAGGAATGAATTAGAATGGATCGTGCAAATGAATTAGAATGGATACATTCGTGCGAATGAATTAGAATATATCGTAGGAATGAATTAGAATGGATCATACGAATGAATTAGAATGGTTACATTCGTGCGAATGAATTAGAATGGATCGTACGAATGAATTAGAATGGATCGTGCGAATGAATTAGAATGGATCGTACGATCTATTCTAATTCATTCGCACGAATGTAACCATTCTAATTCATTCGTACGATCCATTCTAATTCATTCCTACGATCCATTCTAATTCATTCGCATGAATGCATCCATTCTAATTCATTTGCACGATCCATTCGAATTCATTCCTATGATCCATTCTAATTCATTCGTACGATCCATTCTAATTCATTCGCTCGAATGTATCCACTCTAATTCATTTGTACGATTCATTCTAATTCATTCGCAAGATCCATTCTAAGTCATTCGTACGATCCATTCTTATTCATTCATACGATCCATTCTAATTCATTTGTACGAATGAATTAGAATGGATCATACGAATGGATTAGAATGGATCGTATGAATGAATTAGAATGGATCATACGAACGAATTAGAATGGATCGTACGAATGAATTAGAATGGATACATTCAAGCGAATGAATTAGAATGGATCATACGAATGAATTAGAATGGATCATAGGAATGAATTAGAATGGATCGTGCAAATGAATTAGAATGGATACATTCGTGCGAATGAATTAGAATGGATCGTAGGAATGAATTAGAATGGATCGTACGAATGAATTAGAATGGTTACATTCGTGCGAATGAATTAGAATGGATCGTACGAATGGATTAGAATGGATCGTACGAATTAATTAGAATGGTTACATTCGTTCGAATGAATTAAAATGGATCGTACGAATGGATTAGAATGGATCGTACAAATGGATTAGAATGGATTGTACGAATGAATTAGAATGGATCGTACAAATGAATTAGAATGGATCGTACAAATGAATTAGAAAGGTTACATTTGTGAGAATGAATTAGAATGGATCATACGAATGAATTAGAATGGATCGTGCAAATGAATTAGAATGGATACATTCGTGCGAATGAATTAGAATGGATCGTGCGAATGAATTAGAATGAATCGTACGAATGTATTAGAATGGATCATACAAATGAATTAGAATGGATCGTACGATCCATTCTAATTCATTCGCACGAATATATCCATTCTAATTCATTCGTTCGATCCTTTCTAATTCATTCGCACGATGCATTCTAATTCTTTCATATGATCCATTCTAATTCATTCGCACAATCCATTCTAATTTATTCGTACAAATGTATCCATTCTAATTCATTCATACGATCAATTCTAATTCATTCGTACGATTCATTCTAATTCATTCGTACGATCCATTCTAATTCATTCCTACGATCCATTCTAATTCATTCGCACGAATGTATCTATTCTAATTCATTCGTACAATCCATTCTAATTTATTCGCACGATCCATTCTAATTCATTCGTATGATCCATTCTAATTCATTCCTATTATCTATTCTAATTCATTCGCTCGAATGTATCCATTCGAATTCATTCGTTCGATCCATTCTAATTCATTCGTACGATCCATTCAAATTCATTCGCATGATCCATTCTAATTCATTCGTACGACTCATTCTAATTCATTCTCATGAATGTAACCTTTCTAATTCATTTGTATGATCCATTCTAATTCATTCGTACGATCCATTCTAATCCATTCGTACGATCCATTGTAATTCATTCATACAATCCATTATGATTCATTCGCACAAATGTATCCATTCTAATTCATTCGTACAAATGTAACCATTCTAATTCATTCGTACGATCCATTCTAATTCATTCGTACAATCCATTCCAATTCATTCCTATGATCCATTCTAATCCATTCGTACGATCCATTCTAATTCATTCGCACGAATATAACCATTCTAATTCATTCGTACGATCCATTCTAATTCACTCCTACGATCCATTCTAATTCATTCGCACGAATGTATCCATTATAATTCATTTGCACGATCTATTAGATCCATTCTAATTCATTCGTACGATCCATTTTAATCCATTCGTACGATCCATTCTAATTCATTCGTACGATCCATTCAAATTCATTCAAACTGATGTAACCTTTCTAATTCATTTGTATGATCCATTCTAATTCATTCGTACGATTCATTCTAATCCATTCGTATGATCCATTCTAATTAATTCGCACGATCCATTCTAATTCATTCTCACGAATGTAACCTTTCTAATTCATTTGTATGATCTATTCTAATTCATTCGTACGATCCATTCTAATATAATTCATTCGTAAGATCCATTCTAATTCATTCGTACGATCGATTCTAATTCATTCGCACGATCCATTCTAATTCATTCGTACGATCCATTTTAATTCATTCGTATGATCCATTCTAATTTATTCGCACAAATGTATCCATTATGAATGAATTAGAATGGATCGCACGATCCATTCTAATTCATTCGTACAATCCATTCTAATTCATTCGCACGATCCATTCTAATTCATTCTTATGATCCATTCTAATTCATTCCTACGATCTATTCTAATTCATTCGCTCGAATGTATCCATTCTAATTCATTCGTTCGATCCTTTCTAATTCATTCGTTCGATCCATTCAAATTCATTCGCATGATCCATTCTAATTCATTCGTACGATCCATTCTAATTCATTCTCACGAATGTAACCTTTCTAATTCATTTGTATGATCCATTCTAATTCATTCGTACGATCCATTCTAATGCATTCGTACGATCCATTCTAATTCATTCGTACGATCCATTTTAATCCATTCGTATGATCCATTCTAATTTATTCGTACGATCCATTCTAATTCATTCTCACAAATGTAACCTTTCTAATTCATTTGTACGATCCATTCTAATTCATTCGTACGATCCATTCTAATCCATTCGTACGATCCATTGTAATCCATTCGCACGAATGTAACCATTCTAATTCATTCGTACGATCCATTCTAATTCATTCCTACGATCCATTCTAATTCATTCGCACGAATGTATCCATTCTAATTCATTTGCACGATCCATTCTAATTCATTCCTATGATCCATTCTAATTCATTGCACGAATGTAACCATTCTAATTAATTCGTACGATCCATTCTAATTCATTCCTACGATCCATTCTAATTCATTCGCACGAATGTATCCATTCTAATTCATTTGTATGATCCATTCTAATTAATTCCTACGATCTATTCTAATTCATTCGCACAAATGTATCCATTCTAATTCATTAGCTCGAATATATCCATTCTAATTCATTCGTACGATCCATTCTAATTCATTCATACGATCCATTCTAATTCGTTCGTACGATCCATTCTAATTCATTCGTACGATCCATTCTAATCCATTCGTACGATCCGTTCTAATTCATTCGTACAAATGAATTAGAATGGATCGTATGAATGAATAAGAATGGATCGTACGAATGAATTAGAATGGATCGTGCGAATGAATTAGAATGAATCGTACGAATGAATTAGAATGGATACATTCGAGCGAATGAATTAGAATGGATCGTACAAATGAATTAGAATGGATCATAGGAATGAATTAGAATGGATCATGCAAATGAATTAGAATGGATACATTCGAGCGAATGAATTGGAATGGATACATTTGTGCGAATGAATTAGAACAGATTGTAGGAATGAATTAGAATGGATCATACGAATGAATTAGAATGGATACATTCGTGCGAATGAATTAGAATGGATCGTAGGAATGAATTAGAATGGATCGTATGAACGAATTAGAATGGATCGTACGAATGAATTAAAATGGATACATTCGAGCGAATGAATTAGAATGGATACATTTGTGCGAATGAATTAGAATAGATGGTAGGAATGAATTAGAATGGATCATACGAATGAATTAGAATGGTTACATTTGTGAGAATGAATTAGAATGGATCGTACGAATGAATTAGAATGGATCGTACGAATGGATTAGAATGGATCGTACGAATGGATTGGAATGGATCGTGTGAATGAATTAGAACGAATCATACGAATGCATTAGAATGGATACATTCGTGCGAATGAATTAGAATGGATCGTACGAATGAATTAGAATGGATCGTGCGAATGAATTAGAATGTATCATTTGTGCGAATGAATTAGAATGGATCGTACGAATGAATTAGAATGGATCGTACGAATGAATTAGAATGGATACATTTGTACGAATGAATAAGAATGGATCGTGCGAATGAACTAGAATGGATCGTACGAATGAATTATAATGGATCGTAGGAATGAATTAGAATGGATCTTGCGATTGAATTAGAATAGATCGTACGAATGAATTAGAATGGATACATTCGTGCGAATGAACTAGAATGGATACATACATTCATGCGAATGAATTAGAATGGATCGTATGAACGAGTTAGAATGGATCGTATGAATGAATTAGAATGGATTGCATGAATGAATTAGAATGGATCATACGAATGATATGGAATGGATCGTACGAATGAATTAGAATGGATACATTCATGCAAATGAATTAGGATGGATCATACGAATGAATTAGAATGGATCATACGAATGAATTAGAATGGATCGTACAAATGAATTAGAATGGATCGTGCGAATGAATTAGAATGGATACATTCGTACAAATGAATTAGAATGGATCAGGCGAATGAATTAGAATGAATCGTACGAATCAATTAGAATGGATACATTTGTGCGAATAAATTAGAATGGATCGTACGAATGAATTAGAATGAATCATACGAATGAATTAGAATGGATCATACGAATGAATTAGAATACATCATGTGAATAAATTAGAATGGATCGTACGTTTGAATTAGATTGGATTGTGCGAATGAATTAGAATGGATACATTCGTGCGAATGAATTAGAATAGATCATATGAA
Source organism: Chamaelirium japonicum (assembly GCA_947650365.1). NCBI lineage: Eukaryota > Viridiplantae > Streptophyta > Magnoliopsida > Liliales > Melanthiaceae > Chamaelirium > Chamaelirium japonicum. The sequence goes on along the minus strand of OX393555.1, from coordinate 62,643,988 downwards.
TGAATTAGAATGGATCGTATGAATGAATTAGAATAGATCGTGCGAATGAATTTGAATGGATCGTGCGAATGAATTAGAATGGATCATACGAATGAATTAGAATGGATCGTACGAATGAATTAGAATGGATACATTCGTGTGAATGAATTAGAATGGACCGTACGAATGAATTAGACTGGATCGTACGAATAAATTAGAATGGATACATTCATACGAATGAATTAGAATGGATCGTACGAAAGGATTAGAATGGATCGTACGAATGGATTAGAATGGATCGTACGAATGGATTAGAATGGATTGTACGAATGAATTAGAATGGATCATACAAATGAATTAGAAAGGTTACATCCGTGAAATGAATTAGAATGGATCGTACGAATGAATTAGAATAGATCATGCGAATGAATTTGAATGGATTGTACGAATGAATTAGAATAGATCGTACGATGCAATTTAATTCATTTGTACGATCCATTCTAATTCATTATTATGATCAATTCTAATTCATTTGCACGATCCATTCTAATTCATTGTCACGAATGTAACCATTCTAATTCATTCGCACAATCCAATCTAATTAAAACGTACGATCCATTCTAATTTATTCACATGATGTATTCTAATTCATTCGTATGATCTATTCTAATTCATTCGCTCGAATGTGTGCATTCTAGTTCATTCGTTCGATCCATTCTAATTTATTCGTACGATCCATTCAAATTCATTCGCATGATCCGTTCCAATTCATTCGTACAATCTATTCTAATTCATTCTCACGAATGTAACCTTTCTAATTCATTTGTATGATCCATTCTAATCCATTCGTACGATCCATTCTAATCCATTCGTACGATCCATTCTAATCCATTCGTACGATCCATTCTAATTCATTCGCTCGAATGTATCCATTCTAATTCATTCGTACGATCCATTCTAATTCATTCGCAGGATCCATTCTAATTCATTCATACGATACATTCTAATTCATTCTCACGAATGTCACCTTTCTAATTCATTTGTACTATCCATTCTAATCCATTCGTACGATCCATTCTAATCCATTCGTACGATCCATTCTAATTCATTCACACGAATGTATCCATTCTAATTCATTCGTACGATCCATTCTAATTCATTCGCACTATCCATTCTAATTCATTCGCACGATCCATTCTAATTCATTCGTACGATCCATTCAAATTCATTTGTACGATCAATTCTAATTCATTCGCACAAATGTATCCATTTTAATTTATTCGTACGATTAATTCAAATTCAATCGTATGATCCATTCTAATTCATTCGCACAAATGTATCCATTCTAATTCATTCGTACGATCCATTCTAATTCATTCGTTCGATCCATTCTAATTCATTCGTACGATACATTCTAATTCATTCGCACGATCCATTCTAATTTATTCGTACGATCCATTCTAATTCAATCGTACGATCTATTCTAATTCTTTCGCATGATCCATTCTAATTCATTCGTACGATCCATTCTAATTCATTCGTACAATCCATTCAAATTCATTCGTACGATGCAATCTAATTCATTCGCACAAATGTATCTATTCTAATTCATTCGTACAATGCGTTCTAATCCATTCGTACGATCCATTCTAATCCATTCGTACGATCCATTCTAATTCATTCACACTTTCCATTCTAATTCATTCGCATGAATATTTCTATTCTAATTCATTCATACGATCCATGCAAATGAATTTAAATGGATCGTACGAATGAATTAGAATGGATCGAACGAATGAATTAGAATAGATACATTCGAGCGAATGTATTAGAATAGATCTTAGGAATGAATTAGAATGGATCATACGAATGAATTAGAATGGATCATGCGAATGAATTAGAATGGATTGTACGAATGAATTAGAATGGATACATTCGTGCGAATGAATTAGAATGGATCGGACGAATGAATTAGAATGGATCGTACGATTCATTCTAATTCATTCGTACGATCCATTCTAATGCATTCGTACGATTCATTCTAATTCATTCGCACGATCCATTCTAATTCATTCGTATGATCCATTCTAATTTATTTGCACGAATATACGATCCATTCTAATTTATTCACAAGAATGTATCAATTCTAATTCATTCGTACAATCCATTCTATTTCTTTCGTACGATCCATTTTAATTCATTCATACGATTCATTCTAATTCATTCGTACGATCCATTCTAATTCATTCGTACGATCCATTCTAATTCATTCGCACGAATGTATCCATTCTAATTCATTCGTACAATCCATTCTAATTCATTCGCACGATCCATTCTAATTCATTCGTATAATCCATTCTAATTCATTCCTACGATTTATTCTAATTCATTCGCTCAAATGTGTCCATTCTAATTCATTCATTCGATCCAATCTAATTCATTCGTCCGATCCATTCAAATTCATTCGCATGATCCATTCTAATTCATTCGTACGATCCATTCTAATTCATTCTCATGAATGTAACCTTTCTAATTCATTTATATGATCCATTCTAATTCATTCGTACGATCCATTCTAATCCATTCGTACGATCCATTGTAATTCATTCATACAATCCATTTAGATTCATTCGCACAAATGTATCCATTCTAATTCATTCGTACGAATGTAACCATTCTAATTCATTCGTACAATCCATTCTAATTCATTCCTACGATCTATTCTAATTCATTCACATGATCCATTCTAATTTATTCGTACGATTTATTCTAACTCATTCGTACGATCTATTCTAATTCATTTGCACGAATGTAACCATTCTAATTCATTCGTACGATTCATTCTAATTCATTCGTATGAGCTATTCTAATTCATTCGAATGATCCATTCTAATTCATTCGTACGATCCTTTGTAATTCATTCATAAAATCCATTCAGATTCATTCGCAAAAATATATCCATTCAAATTCATTCGTACGATCCATTCTAATTAATACGCACGATCCATTCTAATTCAGTCGTATGAATGTATCCATTTTAATTCATTCGTACGATCCATTCTTATTCATTCTTACAATCTAATTCATTTGTACGATCCATTCTAATCCATTCGTACGATCAATTCTAATTCGTTCATACGATCTATTCTAATTCATTCGTACGAATTAGAATGGATCGTATGAATGAATTAGAATGGATCGTACAATTGAATTAGAAAGGTTACATTTGTGAGAATGAATTAGAATGGATCGTACGAATGAATTAGAATGGATCGTACGAATGGATTAAAATGGACTAGAATGGATCGTACAAATGGATTAGAATCGATCGTACGAATGAATTAGAATGGATCATACAAATGAATTAGAAAGGTTACATTCGTGAGAATGAATTAGAATGGATCGTACGAATGAATTAGAATGGATCATGCGAATGAATTTGAATGGATCGTACGAATGAATTAGAATGGATCGTAGGAATGAATTAGAATGAATCATACGAATGAATTAGAATGGATAGTGCGAATGAATTAGAATGGATCGTACGAATGAATTAGAATGGATCGTACGAATGAAGTAGATCGTACGAATGAATTAGAATGGATCATACGAATGAATTAAAATGGATACATTCGAGCGAATGAATTAGAATGGATACATTTGTGCGAATGAATTAGAATGGATCGTACGAATGAATTTGAATGGATACATTCATACGAATGAATTAGAATGGATCATACGAATGAATTAGAATAGATCGTAGGAATGAATTAGAATGAATCATACGAATGAATTAGAATGGATCGTGCGAATGAATTTGAATAGATTGTACGAATGAATTAGAATAGATCGAACAAATAAATTAGAATGGATCATACAAAAGAATTAGAATAGATCGTAGGAATGAATTAGAATGGATCATACGAATGAATTAGAATGGATCGTGCGAATGAATTAGAATGGATCGTACGAACGAATTAGAATGGATCGTACGAACGAATTAGAATGGATCGTACGAACAAATTAGAATGGATTGTACGAATGAATTAGAATGGATATATTCGTGCGAATGAATTAGAATAGATCGTACGAATGAATTAAATGGATCGTACGAATGGATTAGAATGGATCATACGAATGGATTAGAACGCATTGTTCGAATGATTTAGAATAGATACATTTGTGCGAATGAATTAGAATGGATCGTACAAATGAATTAGAAAGGTTACATTTTTTTTTTTTTTTTTTTTTTTTTTTTTTTTTTTTTTTTTTTTTTTTTTTTTTTTTTTTTTTTTTGACATCGGCGGGTGTCCCGAAACCTTTCGGGCAATGGCCCACTTCAGGCTCGGACTAATCCCTCCGGGAGTGAAGCCCGACCCACTCGGCAATTCCCACTTCACTCCTGGGTAAATCGAGGGGAGGAAGAGTTGAACCCACAACCTCATCACCAAAGCATCAGTTGCTTTGCCAACTCTCCTATCCCCTGGTGGGTGAAAGGTTACATTTGTGAGAATGAATTAGAATGGAGCGTACGAATGAATTAGAATGGATACATTCGTGCGAATGAATTAGAATTGATCATATGATAGAATTAGAATCGATCGTGCGAATGAATTAGAACAGATCATGCGAATGAATTAGAATGGATCGTACGAACGAATTAGAATGGATCGTACGAACGAATTAGAATGGATCATATGAACGAATTAGAATGGATCGTACGAATGAATTAGAATGGATACATTCGTACGATCCATTCTAATTTATTCGTACTATCCATTATTATTCATTCGTACGATCCATTCAAATTCATTCGTACGATCCATTCTAATTCATTCTCATGAATGTAACCTTTCTAATTCATTTGTATGGATCGTACGAATGAATTAGAATGGATCATAGGAATGAATTAGAATGGATCGTGCAAATGAATTAGAATGGATCGTGCGAATGAATTAGAATGGATCGTACAAATGAATTAGAATGGATCGTATGATTCTTTCTAATTCATTCGTACGATCCATTCTAATGCATTCGTACGATTCATTCTAATTCATTCGCACGATCCATTCTAATTCATTCGTATGATCCATTCTAATTTATTTGCACGAGTATACGATCCATTCTAATTCATTCGTACAATCCATTCTAATTTATTCGTACAATTGTATCCATTCTAATTCATTCATTCGATCAATTCTAATTCATTCGTACGATCTACGAATCAATTAGAATGGATCGTACGAATGGATTAGAATGGATCGTACGAATGAATTAGAATGGATCGTACGAACGAATTAGAATGGATCGTATGAACGAATTAGAATGGATCGTATGAACGAATTAGAATGGATACATTCGAGCGAATGAATTAGAATGGATCGTATGAATGAATTAGAATGGATCGTACGAATGAATTAGAATGGATCGTACGAATGAATTAGAATGGATAGTGCGAATGAATTAGAATGGATCGTACGAATGAATTAGAATGGATTGTACGAATGAATTAGAATAGATCGTACGAATGAATTAGAATGGATTGTACGAAAGAATTAGAATGGATCGTACGAATGAATTAGAATGGATCATACGAATGAATTAGAATCGATCGTGCGAATGAATTAGAATGGATCGTACGAATGAATTTGAATGGATACATTTGTGCGATGAATAAGAATGGAGCGTACGAATGAATTAGAATGGAGCGTACGAATGAACAAGAATGGATACATTCGTGCGAATGAATTAGAATGGATCATATGAAAGAATTAGAATGGATCGTGCGAATGAATTAGAATAGATCGTACGAATGGATTAGAATGGATTGTACGAATGAATTAGAATGGATCATTCAAATGAATTAGAAAGGTTACATTCGTGAGAATGAATTAGAATGGATCGTACGAATGAATTAGAATGGATCGTACGAATGAATTAGAATGGATCGTACGAATGAATTAGAATGGATACATTCGAGCGAATGAATTAGAATGGATCGTACGAATAAATTAGAATGGATCATAGGAATGAATTAGAAAAGATCGTGCGAATGAATTAGAATGGATTGTACGAATGAACTAGAATGGATACATTCGAGCGAATGAATTAGAATAGATCATAGGAATGAATTAGAATGGATCATACGAATGAATTAGAATGGATCGTGTGAATGAATTAGAATGGATTGTGCGAATGAATTAGAATGGATCATACGAATGAATTAGAATGGTTACATTCGTGCGAATGAATTAGAATGGATCGTACGAATGGATTAGAATGGATCGTACGAATGGATTAGAATGGTTACATTCGTGCGAATGAATTAGAATGGATCGTACGAATGGATTAGAATGGATCGTACGAATGAATTAGAATGGATACATTTCTATGAATGAATTAGAATGGATACATTCGAGCGAATGAATTAGAATGGATCGTACGAATGAATTAGAATGAATCATAGGAATGAATTAGAATGGATCGTGCAAATGAAATAGAATGGATACATTCGTGCAAATGAATTAGAATGGATCGCAGGAATGAATTAGAATGGATCGTACGAATGGATTAGAATGGTTACATTCGTGCGAATGAATTAGAATAGATCATAGGAATGAATAAGAATGGATCGTGCGAATGAATTAGAATGGATTGTACGAATGAATTAGAATGGATACATTCGTGCGAATGAATTAGAATGGATTGTACGAATGAATTAGAATGGATTGTGTGAATGAATTAGAATGGATCGTACGAATGAATTAGAGTGGATCGTGCGAATTAATTAGAATTGATCATACGAATGAATTAGAATGGATCATACGAATGGATTAGAACACATTGTACGAATAAATTAGAATAGATACATTTGTGCGAATAAATTAGATTGCATCGTACGAATGAATTTGAATGGATTGTACTAATGAATTAGAATGGATCGTACGAATGAATTAGAATGGATCATGCGAATGAATTAGAATGGATCGTACGAATAAATTAGAATGGATCGTGCGAATGAATTAGAATGGATCGTACGAATGAATTAGAATGGATCCACCGAATGAATTAGAATGGATCATAGGAATGAATTAGAATGGATCGTGCAAATGAATTAGAATGGATACATTCGTGCGAATTAATTAGAATGGATCGTTGGAATGAATTAGAATGGATCGTAAGAATGAATTAGAATGGTTACATTCGTGCGAATGAATTAGAATAGATCGTAGGAATGAATTAGAATGGATCATACGAATGAATTAGAATGGATCGTGCGAATGAATTTGAATGGATTGTACGAATGAATTAGAATGGATACAATCGTGTGAATGAATTTGAATGGATCGTACGAATGAATTAGAATGGATCGTGCGAATGAATTAGAATGGATCGTACGAATGAATTAGAATGGATCGTGCAAATGAATTAGAATGGATACATTCGTGCGAATTAATTAGAATGGATCGTTGGAATGAATTAGAATGGATCGTAAGAATGAATTAGAATGGTTACATTCGTGCGAATGAATTAGAATAGATCGTAGGAATGAATTAGAATGGATCATACGAATGAATTAGAATGGATCATGCGAATGAATTTGAATGGATTGTACGAATGAATTAGAATGGATACAATCGTGTGAATGAATTTGAATGGATCGTACGAATGAATTAGAATGGATCGTGCGAATGAATTAGAATGGATCGTACGAATGAATTAGAATGGATCGTGCGAGTGAATTAGAATTGATCATACGAATGAATTTGAATAGATCGTACGAATGGATTAGAACGCATTGTACTAATGAATTAGAATAGATACATTTGTGCGAATGAATTAGATTGCATCGTACGAATGAATTTGAATGGATTGTACGAATGAATTAGAATGGATCGTACGAATGAATTAGAATGGATCATGCGAATGAATTAGAATAGATCGTACGAATGAATTAGAATGGATCGTACGAATAAATTAGAATGGATCGTGTGAATGAATTAGAATGGATCGTACGAATAAATTAAAATGGATCCACCGAATGAATTAGAATGGATAATAGGAATGAATTAGAATGGATCGTGCAAATGAATTAGAATAGATCGTACGAATGGATTAGAATGGATCGTACGAATGGATTAGAACGCATTGTACGAATGAATTAGAATAGATACATTTGTGCGAATGAATTAGATTGCATCGTACGAATGAATTTGAATGGATTGTACGAATGAATTAGAATAGATCGTACAAATGAATTAGAATGGATAATGCGAATGAATTAGAATAGATCGTACGAATGAATTAGAATGGATCGTACGAATAAATTAGAATGGATCGTGCGAATGAATTAGAATGGATCGTACGAATGAATTAGAATGGATCCACCGAATGAATTATAATGGATCATAGGAATGAATTAGAATGGATCGTGCAAATGAATTAGAATGGATACATTCGTGCGAATGAATTAGAATGGATCGTAGGAATGAATTAGAATTGATCGTACGAATGAATTAGAATGGTTACATTCGTGCGAATGAATTAGAATAGATCGTAGGAATAAATTAGAATGAATCATACGAATGAATTAGAATGGATCGTGCAAATGAATTAGAATGGATTGTACGAATGAATTAGAATGGATTCATTCGTGCGAATGAATTAGAATGGATCGTACGAATGAATTAGAATGGATCGTGCGAATGAATTAGAATGGATCGTACGAATGAATTAGAATGGATCGTGCGAATATATTAGAATTGATCATACGAATGAATTAGAATGGATCGTACAAATGGATTAGAATGCATTGTACGAATGAATTAGAATAGATACATTTGTGCGAATGAATTAGATTGCATCGTACGAATGAATTTGAATAGATTGTACGAATGAATTAGAATGGATCGTACGAATGAATTAGAATGGATCATGCGAATGAATTAGAATAGATCGTACGAATGAATTAGAATGGATCGTACGAATAAATTAGAATAGATCGTGCGAATGAATTAGAATGGATCGTACGAATGAATTAGAATGGATCTATCGAATGAATTAGAATGGATCATTGGAATGAATTAGAATGGATCGTGCAAATGAATTAGAATGGATACATTCGTGTGAATGAATTAGAATGGATTGTAGGAATGAATTAGAATGGACCGTACGAATAAATTAGAATTGCTACATTCGTGCGAATGAATTAGAATAGATCGTAGAAATGAATTAGAATGGATCATACGAATGAATTAGAATGGATCATGTGAATGAATTAGAATGGATTGTACGAATGAATTAGAATGGATACATTCGTGCGAATGAATTAGAATGGATCGTACGAATGAATTAGAATGGATCGTGCGAATGAATTAGAACGGATCGTGCGAATGAATTAGAATTGATCATACGAATGAATTAGAGTGGATCGTACGAATGGATTAGAACGCATTGTACGAATGAATTAGAATAGATACATTTGTGCGAATGAATTAGATTGCATCGTACGATTGAATTTGAATGGATTGTACGAATGAATTAGAATGGATCGTACGAATGAATTAGAATGGATCATGCGAATGAATTAGAATAGATCATACTAATGAATTAGAATGAATCATACGAATAAATTAGAATGGATCGTGCGAATGAATTAGAATGGATCGTATGAATGAATTAGAATGGATCCACCGAATGAATTAGAATGGATCATAGGAATGAAATAGAATGGATCGTGCAAATGAATTAGAATGGATACATTCGTGCGAATGAATTAGAATGGATCGTAGGAATGAATTAGAATGGATCGTACGAATGAATTAGAATGGTTACATTCGTGCGAATGAATTAGAATAGTTCGTAGGAATGAATTAGAATAGATCATACGAATGAATTAGAATGGATCGTGCGAATGAATTAGAATGGATCGTACAAATGAATTAGAAAGGTTACATTTGTGAGAATGAATTAGAATGGATCGTACGAATGAATTAGAATGGATCGTACGAATGGATTAGAATGGATCGTACGAAAGAATTAGAATGGATCGTACGAATGGATTAGAATGGATCGTGCGAATGAATTAGAATGAATCGTACAAATGCATTAGAATAGATCATACAAATGAATTAGAATGGATCATTCGAATGAATTGGAATGGATACATTCATACGAATGAATTAGAATGGATGGTACGAATGAATTATAATGGATCATACGAATGGATTAGAACGCATTGTACGAATGAATTAGATTGCATCGTACGATCCATTCTAATTCATTCGTACGATCCATTCTAATTCATTCGCATAAATGTATCCATTCTAATTCATTCGTTCGAATGTATCCATTTTAATTCATTCGTACGATCCATTCTAATTCATTCGTACGATCTAATTCATTCGTATGATCCATTCTATTTCATTCGTACGATTGATTCTAATTCATTCGCACGATCCATTCTAATTCATTCGTACGATCCATTCTAATTCATTCGTATGATCCATTCTAATTTATTCGTTCAAATATATCCATTCTAATTCATTCGTACGATCCATTCTAATTCATTCGTACGATCCATTCTAATTCATTCGTACGATCCATTCTAATTCATTCGTACGATCCATTCTAATTCATTCGCAAGAATGTAACCATTCTAATTCATTCATATGGTCCATTTTAATTCATTCATATGATCAATTCTAATTCATTTGCACGATCCATTCTAATTCATTCATACGATCCATTCTAATTCATTCGTACGATCCATTCTAATTCATTCTCACAAATGTAACCTTTCTAATTCATTTGTACGATCTATTCTAATTCATTCGTACGATCGATTCTAATCCATTCGTACGATCCATTCTAATTCATTCGTACGATCTATTCTAATTCATTCTCACAAATGTAACCTTTGTAATTCATTTGTACGATCCATTCTAATTCATTCCTACGATCTATTCTAATTCATTCGTATGATCCATTCTAATTCATTCGCACAATCCATTCTAATTTATTCGTACGATCCATTCTAATTCATTCGTACGAATGTAACCATTCTAATTCATTCGTACGATCCATTCTAATTCATTCGTACGATCTATTCTAATTCATTCTCACAAATGTAACCTTTCTAATTCATTTGTACGATCCATTCTAATTTATTCCTACGATCTATTCTAATTCATTCGTATGATCCATTCTAATTCATTCGCACAATCTATTCTAATTTATTCGTACGATCCATTCTAATTCATTCGCACGAATGTAACCATTCTAATTTATTCGTACGATTCATTCTAATTCATTCGTATGAGCTATTCTAATTCATTCGTACGATCCATTCAAATTCATTCGCATGATCCATTTTAATTCATTCGTACGATCCATTCTAATTAATTCTCACGAATGTTACCTTTCTAATTTATTTGTATGATCTATTCTAATTCATTCGTACGATCCATTCTAATCCATTCATTCGATCCATTCTAATTCATTCGTGCGATCCATTCTAATTCATTCTCACAAATGTAACCTTTCTAATTCATTCGTACGATCCATTCAAATTCATTCGCATGATCCATTCTAATTGATTCGTACGATCCATTCTAATTCATTCTCACGAATGTAACCTTTCTAATTCATTTGTATGATCCATTCTAATTCATTCATACGATCCATTCTAATTTATTCACACGATCTATTCTAATTCAATCATATGATCCGTTCTAATTCATTCGCACAAATGTATCCATTTTAATTCATTCGTACGATCCATTCTAATTTATTCATACGATCCATTCTAATCATTCGCACGATCCATTCTAATTCATTCGTACGATCCATTATAATTCATTCGCATGAATATATCTATTATAATTCATTCGTATGATCCTTTCTAAATTATTCGCACGATCTATTCTAATTCATTCGTACGATCCATTATAATTCATTCGTACGATCCATTCTAATTCATTTGCACGAATGTATCATACGAATGAATTAGAATGGATCATGCGAATGAATTAAAATGGATCGTACAAATGAATTAGAATGGATCGTACAAATAAATTAGAAAGGTTACATTTGTAAGAATGAATTAGAATGGATCGTACGAATGAACTAGAATGGATCGTACGAATGGATTAGAATGGATCGTACGAATGAATTAGAATGGATCATACAAATGAATTAGAATGAATTAGAATGGATACATTCGAGCAAATGAATTAGAATGGATCGTACGAATGAATTAGAATGGATCATAGGAATGAATTAGAATGGATCGTGCAAATGAATTGGAATGGATACATTCGTGCGAATGAATTAGAATGGATCGTAGGAATGAATTAGAATAGATCGTATGATCCATTCTAATTCATTCGTATGATCCATTCTAATTCATTCTCACAAATGTAACCTTTCTAATTCATTTGTACGATCCATTCTAATTCATTCGTACGATCCATTCTAATCCATTCGTACGATCCATTCTAATCCATTCGCACGAATGTAACCATTCTAATTCATTCATACGATCCATTCTAATTCATTCCTACGATCCATTCTAATTCATTCGCACTAATGTATCCATTCTAATTCATTTGCACGATCCATTCTAATTCATTCCTATGATCCATTCTAATTCATTGCACGAATGTAACCATTCTAATTAATTCGTACGATCCATTCTAATTCATTCCTATGATCCATTCTAATTCATTCGCACGAATGTATCCATTCTAATTCATTTGTATGATCCATTCTAATTAATTCCTACGATCTATTCTAATTCATTCGCACAAATGTATCCATTCTAATTCATTAGCTCGAATGTATCCATTCTAATTCATTCGTACGATCCATTCTAATTCATTCATACGATCCATTCTAATTCGTTCGTACGATCCATTCTAATTCATTCGTACGATCTATTCTAATCCATTCGTACGATCCGTTCTAATTCATTCGTACAAATGAATTAGAATGGATCGTATGAATGAATAAGAATGGATCGTACGAATGAATTAGAATGGATCGTGCAAATGAATTAGAATGAATCGTACGAATGAATTAGAATGGATACATTCGAGCGAATGAATTAGAATGGATCGTACAAATGAATTAGAATGGATCATAGGAATGAATTAGAATGGATCGTGCGAATGAATTAGAATGGATACATTCGTGCGAATAAATTAGAATGGATCGTAGGAATGAATTAGAATGGATCGTATGAATTAGAATAGATCGTAGGAATGAATTAGAATGGATCGTGCAAATGAATTAGAATAGATCGTAGGAATGAATTAGAATGGATCATACGAATGAATTAGAATGGATACATTCGTGCGAATGAATTAGAATGGATCGTAGGAATGAATTAGAATGGATCGTATGAACGAATTAGATTGGATCGTGCGAATGAATTAGAATGGATACATTCGAGCGAATGAATTAGAATGGATACATTTGTACGAATGAATTAGAATAGATGGTAGGAATGAATTAGAATGGATCATACGAATGAATTAGAATGGTTACATTTGTGAGAATGAATTAGAATGGATCGTACGAATGAATTAGAATTGATCGTACGAATGGATTAGAATGGATCGTACGAATGGATTGGAATGGATCGTGTGAATGAATTAGAACGAATTATACGAATGCATTAGAATGGATACATTCGTGTCAATGAATTAGAATGGATCGTACGAATGAATTAGAATGGATCGTGCGAATGAATTAAAATGTATCATTTGTGTGAATGAATTAGAATGGATCGTACGAATGAATTAGAATGGATCGTACGAATAAATTAGAATGGATACATTTGTACGAATGAATTAGAATGGATCGTGCGAATGAACTAGAATGGATCGTACGAATGAATTATAATGGATCGTAGGAATGAATTAGAATGGATCTTGCGATTGAATTAGAATAGATCGTACGAATGAATTAGAATGGATACATTCGTGCGAATGAACTAGAATGGATACATACATTCATGCGAATGAATTAGAATGGATCGTATGACCGAGTTAGAATGGATCGTATGAATGAATTAGAATGGATTGCATGAATGAATTAGAATGGATCATACGAATGAATTGGAATGGATCGTACGAATGAATTAGAATGGATACATTCATGCAAATGAATTAGGATGGATCATACAAATGAATTAGAATGGATCATACGAATGAATTAGAATGGATCGTACAAATGAATTAGAATGGATCGTACGTTTGAATTAGATTGGATTGTGCGAATGAATTCATTCGTACGATCCATTCTAATTCATTCGTATGATCAATTCTAATTCATTTGCACGATCCATTCTAATTCATTGTCACAAATGTAACCATTCTAATTCATTCGCACAATCCAATCTAATTAAAACGTACGATCCATTCTAATTTATTCACATGATGTATTCTAATTCATTCGTATCATCTATTCTAATTCATTTGCTCGAATGTATGCATTCTAGTAAATTCGTTCGATCCATTCTAATTTATTCGTACGATCCATTCAAATTCATTCGCATGATCCGTTCTAATTCATTCGTACAATCCATTCTAATTCATTCTCACGAATGTAACCTTTCTAATTCATTTGTATGATCCATTCTAATCCATTCGTACGATCCATTCTAATCCATTCGTACGATCCATTCTAATCCATTCGTACGATCCATTCTAATTCATTCGCTCGAATGTATCCATTCTAATTCATTCGTACGATCCATTCTAATTCATTCGCAGGATCCATTCTAATTCATTCGTACGATACATTCTAATTCATTCTCACGAATGTCACCTTTCTAATTCATTTGTACTATCCATTCTAATCCATTCGTACGATCAATTCTAATCCATTCGTACGATCCATTCTAATTCATTCGTACGATCCATTTTAATTCATTCGCACGAATGTATCCATTCTAATTCATTCGTACGATCCATTCTAATTCATTCGCACTATCCATTTTAATTCATTCGCACGATCCATTCTAATTCATTCGTATGATCCATTTTAATCCATTTGTACGATCCATTCTAATTCATTCGCACAAATGTATCCATTCTAATTTATTCGTACGATCAATTTAAATTCAATCGTATGATCCATTCTAATTCATTCGCACAAATGTATCCATTCTAATTCATTCGTACGATCCATTCTAATTCATTCGTTCGATCCATTCTAATTCATTCGTACGATACATTCTAATTCATTCGCACGATCCATTCTAATTTATTCGTACGATCCATTCTAATTCATTCGTACGATCTATTCTAAATCATTCGCATGATCCATTCTAATTCAATCGTACGATCCATTCTAATTCATTCGTACAATCCATTCAAATTCATTCGTACGATGCAATCTAATTCATTCGCACAAATGTATCTATTCTAATGTATTCGTACAATGCGTTCTAATCCATTCGTACGATCCATTCTAATTTATTCGCACTTTCCATTCTAATTCATTCGCATGAAAATTTCTATTCTAATTCATTCGTACGATCCATGCGAATGAATTTAAATGGATCGTACGAATGAATTTGAATGGATCAAACGAATGAATTAGAATGTATACATTCGAGCGAATGAATTAGAATAGATCATAGGAATGAATTAGAATGGATCATACGAATGAATTAGAATGGATCATGCGAATGAATTAGAATGGATTGTACGAATGAATTAAAATGGATACATTCGTGCGAATGAATTAGAATGGATAGGACAAATGAATTAGAATGGATCGTACGATTCATTCTAATTCATTCGTACGATCTATTCTAATGCATTCGTACGATTCATTCTAATTCATTCGCACGATCTATTCTAATTCATTCGTATGATCCATTCTAATTTATTTGCACGAATATACGATCCATTCTAATTTATTCACAAGAATGTATCAATTCAAATTCATTCGTACAATCCATTCTAATTCTTTCGTACGATCCATTTTAATACATTCATACGATTCATTCTAATTCATTCGTACGATCCATTCTAATTTATTCGTACGATCCATTCTAATTCATTCGCACAAATGTATCCATTCTAATTCATTCGTACAATCCATTCTAATTCATTCGCACGATCCATTCTAATTCATTCGTATAATCCATTCTAATTCATTCCTACGATCTATTCTAATTCATTCACTCGAATGTATCCATTCTAATTCATTCATTCGATCCATTCTAATTCATTCGTCCGATCCATTCAAATTCATTCGCATGATCCATTCTAATTCATTCGTACGATCCATTCTAATTCATTCTCATGAATGTAACCTTTCTAATTCATTTATATGATCCATTCTAATTCATTCGTACGATCCATTCTAATCCATTCGTACGAACCATTGTAATTCATTCATACAATCCATTTAGATTCATTCGCACAAGTGTATCCATTCTAATTCATTCGTACGAATGTAACCATTCTAATTCATTCGTACAATCCATTCTAATTCATTCCTACGATCTATTCTAATTCATTCACATGATCCATTCTAATTTATTCGTACGATCTATTCTAATTCATTCGTACGATCTATTCTAATTCATTTGCACGAATGTAACCATTCTAATTCATTCGTACGATTCATTCTAATTCATTCGTATGAGCTATTCTAATTCATTCGAACGATCCATTCTAATTCATTCGTACGATCCTTTGTAATTCATTCATAAAATCCATTCAGATTCATTCGCAAAAATATATCCATTCAAATTCATTCGTACGATCCATTCTAATTAATACGCACGATCCATTCTAATTCAGTCGTATGAATGTATCCATTTTAATTCATTCGTACGATCCATTCTTATTCATTCTTACGATCTAATTCATTTGTACGATCCATTCTAATCCATTCGTACGATCCATTCTAATTCGTTCATACGATCTATTCTAATTCATTTGTACGAATTAGAATGGATCATATGAATGAATTAGAATGGATCGTACAATTGAATTAGAAAGGTTACATTTGTGAGAATGAATTAGAATGGATCGTACGAATGAATTAGAATGGATCATACGAATGGATTAGAATAGATTGTAGGAATGGATTAGAATGGATCGTACAAATGGATTAGAATCGATCGTACGAATGAATTAGAATGGATCATACAAATGAATTAGAAAGGTTACATTCGTGAGAATGAATTAGAATGGATCGTACGAATGAATTAGAATGGATCATGCGAATGAATTTGAATGGATCGTACGAATGAATTAGAATGGATCGTAGGAATGAATTAGAATGAATCATACGAATGAATTAGAATGGATCGTGCGAATGAATTAGAATGGATCGTACGAATGAATTAGAATGGACCGTACGAATGAATTAGATCGTACGAATGAAATAGAATGGATCATACGAATGAATTAAAATGGATACATTCGAGCGAATGAATTAGAATGGATACATTTGTGCGAATGAATTAGAATGGATCGTACGAATGAATTTGAATGGATACATTCATACGAATGAATTAGAATGGATCATACGAATAAATTAGAATAGATCGTAGGAATGAATTAGAATGAATCATACGAATGAATTAGAATGGATCATGCGAATGAATTTGAATAGATTGTACGAATGAATTAGAATAGATCGAACGAATGAATTAGAATGGATCATACAAATGAATTAGAATAGATCGTAGGAATGAATTAGAATGGATGATACGAATGAATTAGAATGGATCGTGCGAATGAATTAGAATGGATCGTACGAACGAATTAGAATGGATCGTACGAACGAATTAGAATGGATTGTACGAATGAATTAGAATGGATACATTCATGCGAATGAATTAGAATAGATCGTACGAATGAATTATAATGGATCGTACGAATGGATTAGAATGGATCATACGAATGGATTAGAACGCATTGTACGAATGATTTAGAATAGATACATTTGTGCGAATGAATTAGAATGGAACATACAAATGAATTAGAAAGGTTACATTTGTGAGAATGAATTAGAATGGATCGTACGAATGAATTAGAATGGATCGTACGAATGGCTTAGAATGGATCGTGCGAATGAATTAGAATGGATCGTACGAATGAATTAGAATGGATACATTTGTGCGATGAATAAGAATGGACCGTACGAATGAATTAGAATGGAGCGTACGAATGAACTAGAATGGATACATTCGTGCGAATAAATTAGAATTGATCATATGAAAGAATTAGAATCGATCGTGCGAATGAATTAGAATGGATCATGCGAATGAATTAGAATGGATCGTACGAACGAATTAGAATGGATCATATGAACGAATTAGAATGGATCATATGAACGAATTAGAATGGATCGTACGAATGAATTAGAATGGATACATTCGTACGATCCATTCTAATTTATTCGTACGATCCATTATTATTCATTCGTACGATCCATTCAAATTCATTCGTACAATCCATTCTAATTCATTCTCATGAATGTAACCTTTCTAATTCATTTGTATGGATCGTACGAATGAATTAGAATGGATCATAGGAATGAATTAGAAAGGATCGTGCAAATGAATTAGAATGGATCGTGCGAATGAATTAGAATGGATCGTACAAATGAATTAGAATGGATCGTATGATTCTTTCTAATTCATTCGTACGATCCATTCTAATGCATTCGTACGATTCATTCTAATTCATTCGCACGATCCATTCTAATTCATTCGTATGATCCATTCTAATTTATTTGCACGAGTATACGATCCATTCTAATTTATTCGCAAGAATGTATCCATTCTAATTCATTCGTACAATCCATTCTAATTTATTCGTACAATTGTATCCATTCTAATTAATTCATTCGATCAATTCTAATTCATTCGTATGATCTACGAATCAATTAGAATGGATCGTACGAATGGATTAGAATGGATCGTACGAATGAATTAGAATGGATCGTACGAACGAATTAGAATGGATCGTATGAACGAATTAGAATGGATCGTATGAACGAATTAGAATGGATACATTCGAGCGAATGAATTAGAATGGATCGTATGAATGAATTAGAATGGATCGTACGAATGAATTAGAATGGATCGTACGAATGAATTAGAATGGATAGTGCGAATTAATTAGAATGGATCGTACGAATGAAATAGAATGGATTGTACGAATGAATTAGAATAGATCGTACGAATGAATTAGAATGGATCGTACGAAAGAATTAGAATGGATCGTACGAATGAATTAGAATGGATCATACGAATGAATTAGAATCGATCGTGCGAATGAATTACAATAGATCGTACGAATGAATTTGAATGGATACATCTGTGCGATGAATAAGAATGGAGCGTACGAATGAATTAGAATATAGCGTACGAATGAACTAGAATGGATACATTCGTGCGAATGAATTAGAATGGATCATATGAAAGAATTAGAATGGATCGTGCGAATGAATTAGAATGGATCGTACGAATGGATTAGAATGGATTGTAAGAATGAATTAGAATGGATCATACAAATGAATTAGAAAGGATACATTTGTGAGAATGAATTAGAATGGATCGTACGAATGAATTAGAATGGATCGTACGAATGAATTACAATGGATACCTTCGAGCGAATGAATTAGAATAGATCGTACGAATGAATTTGAATGGATCATAGGAATGAATTAGAATAGATCGTGCGAATGAATTAGAATGGATTGTACGAATGAACTAGAATGGATACATTCGAGCGAATGAATTAGAATAGATCGTAGGAATGAATTAGAATGGATCATACGAATGAATTAGAATGGATCGTGTGAATGAATTAGAATGGATTGTACGAATGAATTAGAATGGAGCATACGAATGTATTAGAATGGTTACATTCGTGCGAATGAATTAGAATGGATCGTACGAATGGATTAGAATGGATCGTACGAATGGATTAGAATGGACCGTACGAATGAATTAGAATGGATACATTTCTATGAATGAATTAGAATGGATACATTCGAGCGAATGAATTAGAATGGATCGTATGAATGAATTAGAATGGATCATAGGAATGAATTAGAATGGATCGTGCAAATGAAATAGAATGGATACATTCGTGCGAATGAATTAGAATGGATCGTAGGAATGAATTAGAATGGATCGTACGAATGAATTAGAATGGTTACATTCGTGCGAATGAATTAGAATAGATCATAGGAATGAATAAGAATGGATCGTGCGAATGAATTAGAATGGATTGTACGAATGAATTAGAATGGATACATTCTTGCGAATGAATTAGAATGGATTGTACGAATGAATTAGAATGGATTGTGTGAATGAATTAGAATGGATCGTACGAATGAATTAGAATGGATCTTGCGAATTAATTAGAATTGATCATACGAATGAATTAGAAAGGATCGTACGAATGGATTAGAACGCATTGTACGAATGAATTAGAATAGATACATTTGTGCGAATGAATTAGATTGCATCGTACGAATGAATTTGAATGGATTGTACTAATGAACTAGAATGGATCGTACGAATGAATTAGAATGGATCATGCGAATGAATTAGAATAGATCGTATGAATGATTAGAATGGATCATACGAATAAATTAGAATGGATCGTGCGAATGAATTAGAATGGATCGTACGAATGAGTTAGAATGGATCCACCGAATGAATTAGAATGGATCATAGGAATGAATTAGAATGGATCGTGCAAATGAATTAGAATGGATACATTCGTGCGAATGAATTAGAATGGATCGTAGGAATGAATTAGAATGGATCGTACGAATGAATTAGAATGGTTACATTCGTGCGAATGAATTAGAATAGATCATAGGAATGAATTAGAATAGATCATACGAATGAATTAGAATGGATCGTGCGAATGAATTTGAATGGATTGTACGAATGAATTAGAATGGATATATTCGTGTGAATGAATTAGAATGGATCGTACGAATAAATTAGAATGGATCGTGCGAATGAATTAGAATGGATCGTACGAATGAATTAGAATGGATTGTGCGAATGAATTAGAATGGATCATGCGAATGAATTAGAATAGATCGCATGAAAGAATTAGAATGGATCGTACGAATAAATTAGAATGGATCGTGCGAATGAATTAGAATGGATCGTACTAATAAATTAGAATGGATCCACCGAATGAATTAGAATGGATAATAGGAATGAATTAGAATGGATCGTGCAAATGAATTAGAATGGATACATTCGTGCGAATGAATTAGAATGGATCGTAGGAATGAATTAGAATGTATCGTACGAATGAATTAGAATGGTTACATTCGTGCGAATGAATTAGAATAGATCGTAGGAATGAATTAGAATGGATCATACGAATGAATTAGAATGGATCGTGCGAATGAATTAGAATGGATTGTACGAATGAATTAGAATGGATACATTCGTGCGAATGAATTAGAATGGATCGTACGAATGAATTAGAATGGATCGTGCGAATGAATTAGAATGGATCGTGCGAATGAATTAGAATTGATCATACGAATGAATTAGAATGGATCGAACGAATGGATTAGAACGCATTGTACGAATGAATTGGAATAGATACATTTGTGCGAATGAATTAGATTGCATCATACGAATGAATTTGAATGGATTGTACGAATGAATTAGAATAGATCGTACGAATGAATTAGAATGGATAATGCGAATGAATTAGAATAGATCGTACGAATGAATTAGAATGGATCGTACGAATAAATTAGAATGGATCGTGCGAATGAATTAGAATGGATCGTACGAATGAATTAGAATGGATCCACCGAATGAATTAGAATGGATCATAGGAATGAATTAGAATGGATCATGCAAATGAATTAGAATGGATACATTCGTGCGAATGAATTAGAATGGATCGTACGAATGAATTAGAATGGATCGTACGAATGAATTAGAATGGTTACATTCGTGCGAATGAATTAGAATAGATCGTAGGAATGAATTAGAATGAATCATACGAATGAATTAGAATGGATCGTGCAAATGAATTAGAATGGATTGTACGAATGAATTAGAATGGATTCATTCGTGCGAATGAATTAGAATGGATCGTACGAATGAATTAGAATGGATCGTGCGAATGAATTAGAATGGATCGTACGAATGAATTAGAATGGATCGTGCGAATATATTAGAATTGATCATACGAATGAATTAGAAAGGATCATACGAATAGATTAGAAGGCATTGTACGAATGAATTAGAATAGATACATTTGTGCGAATGAATTAGATTGCATCGTACGAATGAATTTGAATGGATTGTATGAATGAATTACAATGGATCGTACGAATGAATTAGAATGGATCATGCGAATGAATTAGAATAGATCGTACGAATGAATTAGAATGGATCGTACGAATAAATTAGAATGGATCGTGCGAATGAACTAGAATGGATCGTACGAATGAATTAGAATGGATCTACCGAATGAATTAGAATGGATCATTGGAATGAATTAGAATGGATCGTGCAAATGAATTAGAATGGATACATTCGTGTGAATGAATTAGAATGGATTATAGGAATGAATTAGAATGGATCATACGAATAAATTAGAATGGCTATATTCGTGCGAATGAATTAGAATAGATCGTAGGAATGAATTAGAATGGATCATACGAATGAATTAGAATGGATCATGCGAATAAATTAGAATGGATTGTACGAATGAATTAGAATGGATACATTCGTGGGAATGAATTAGAATGGATCGTACGAATGAATTAGAATGGATCGTGCGAATGAATTAGAATGGATCGTGCGAATGAATTAGAATTGATCATACGAATGAATTAGAGTGGATCGTAAGAATGGATTAGAACGCATTGTACGAATGAATTAGAATAGATACATTTGTGCGAATGAATTAGATTGCATCGTACGAATGAATTTGAATGGATTGTACGAATGAATTAGAATGGATCGTATGAATGAATTAGAATGGATCATGCGAATAAATTAGAATAGATCATACGAATGAATTAGAATGAATCATACGAATAAATTAGAATGGATCGTGCGAATGAATCAAAATGGATCGTATGAATGAATTAGAATGGATCCACCGAATGAATTAGAATGGATCATAGGAATGAATTAGAATGGATCGTGCAAATGAATTAGAATGGATACATTCGTGCAAATGAATTAGAATGGATCGTAGGAATGAATTAGAATGGATCGTACGAATGAATTAGAATGGTTACATTCGTGCGAATGAATTAGAATAGTTCGTAGGAATGAATTAGAATAGATCACACGAATGAATTAGAATGGATCGTGCGAATGAATTAGAATGGATCGTACAAATGAATTAGAAAGGTTACATTTGTGAGAATGAATTAGAATGGATCGTACGAATGAATTAGAATGGATCGTACGAATGGATTAGAATGGATCGTACGAATGGATTAGAATGGATCGTACGAAAGAATTAGAATGGATCGTACGAATGGATTAGAATGGATCGTACGAATGGATTAGAATGGATCGTACGAATGAATTAGAATGGATCGTGCGAATGAATTAGAATGAATCGTACGAATGCATTAGAATAGATCATACAAATGATTTAGAATGGATCGTTCGAATGAATTAGAATGGATACATTCATACGAATGAATTTGAATGGATCGTACGAATGAATTATAATGGATCGTACGACTGGATTAGAACCCATTGTACGAATGAATTAGATTGCATCGTACGATCCATTCTAATTCATTCGTACGATCCATTCTAATTCATTCGCACAAATGTATCCATTCTAATTCATTCGTTCGAATGTATCCATTTTAATTCATTCGTACGATCCATTCTAATTCATTCGTACGATCTAATTCATTCGTATGATCCATTCTAATTCATTCGTACGATCGATTCTAATTCATTCGCACGATCCATTCTAATTCAATCGTACGATCCATTCTAATTCATTCGTATTATCCATTCTAATTCATTTGCATGAATGTGTCCATTCTAATTTATTCGCACGATCCATTCTAATTTATTTGTACGATCCATTTTAATTCATTCGCAAGAATGTAACCATTCTAATTCATTCATATGGTCCATTTTAATTCATTCATATGATCAATTCTAATTCATTTGCACGATCCATTCTAATTCATTCGTACGATCCATTCTAATTCATTCGTACGATCTATTCTAATTCATTCTCACAAATGTAACCTTACTAATTCATTTGTACGATCCATTCTAATTCATTCGTACGATCGATTCTAATCCATTCGTACGATCCATTCTAATTCATTCGTACGATCTATTCTAATTCATTCTCACAAATGTAACCTTTCTAATTCATTTGTACGATCCATTCTAATTCATTCCTACGATCTATTCTAATTCATTCGTATGATCCATTCTAATTCATTCGCACAATCCATTCTAATTTATTCGTACGATCCAATCTAATTCATTCGTACGAATGTAACCATTTTAATTCATTCGTACGATCCATTCTAATTCATTCGTACGATCTATTCTAATTCATTCTCACAAATGTAACCTTTCTAATTCATTTGTACGATCTATTCTAATTCATTCCTACGATCTATTCTAATTCATTCGTATGATCCATTCTAATTCATTCGCACAATCCATTCTAATTTATTCGTACGATCCATTCTAATTCATTCGCACGAATGTAACCATTCTAATTCATTCGTACGATTCATTCTAATTCATTCGTATGAGCTATTCTAATTCATTCGTACGATCCATTCAAATTTATTCGCATGATCCATTTTAATTCATTCGTACGATCCATTCTAATTCATTCTCACGAATGTTACCTTTCTAATTCATTTGTATGATCTATTCTAATTCATTCGTATGATCCATTCTAATCCATTATACGATCCATTCTAATTCATTCGTGCGATCCATTCTAATTCATTCTCACAAATGTAACCTTTCTAATTCATTCGTACGATCCATTCAAATTCATTCGCATGATCCATTCTAATTCATTCGTACGATCCATTCAATTCATTCTCACGAATGTAACCTTTCTAATTCATTTGCATGATCCATTCTAATTCATTCATACGATCCATTCTAATTTATTCGCACGATCTATTCTAATTCAATCATATGATCCATTCTAATTCATTCGCACAAATGTATCCATTTTAATTCATTCGTACGATCCATTCTAATTTATTCATACGATCCATTCTAATCATTCGCACGATCCATTCTAATTCATTCATACTATCCATTCTAATTCATTCGCATGAATATATCTATCCTAATTCATTCGTATGATCCTTTCTAAATTATTCGCACGATCTATTCTAATTCATTCGTACGATCCATTATAATTCATTCGTACGATCCATTCTAATTCATTCGCACGAATGTATCGTACGAATGAATTAGAATGGATCATGCGAATGAATTAAAATGGATCGTACAAATGAATTAGAATGGATCGTACAAATAAATTAGAAAGGTTACATTTGTAAGAATGAATTAGAATGGATCGTACGAATGAACTAGAATAGATCGTACGAATGGATTAGAATGGATCGTACGAATGAATTAGAATGGATCATACAAATGAATTAGAATGAATTAGAATGGATACATTCGAGCGAATGAATTAGAATAGATCGTACGAATGAATTAGAATGGATCATAGGATTGAATTAGAATGGATCGTGCAAATGAATTGGAATGGATACATTCGTGCGAATGAATTAGAATGGATTGTAGGAATGAATTAGAATAGATCGTACGAATGAATTAGAATAGATCGTGCGAATAAATTAGAATGGATCATACGAATGAATTACAATAGATATATTCATGCGAATGAATTAGAATGGATCGTACGAATGAATTAGAATGGATCATGCGAATGAATTAGAATGGATCGTATGAATGAATTAGAATGGATCGTGCGAATAAATTAGAATGGATTATACGAATGAATTAGAATGAATTAGAATTGATACATTCGAGCGAATGAATTAGAATGGATCGTATGAATGAATTAGAATTGATACATGTGTTCTAATCCATTCGTATGATCCCTTCTAATTCATTCTTACGATCCATTCTTATTCGTTCATACGATCCATTCTAATTCGTTTGTATCATCCATTCTAATCCATTCGTACGATCCATTCTAATTTATTCACACGAATGTAACCATTCTAATTCATTCGTATGATCCATTCTTATTCATTCGTACGATCCATTCTAATTCATTTGCATGAATGTATCCATTTCATACGATCCATTCTAATTCATTCGTATGATCCATTCTAATCCATTCTAGAATGGTTACATTCGTGCGAATGAATTAGAATGGATCGTACGAATGAATTAGAATGGATCGAACGAATGAATTAGAATGGATACATTCGAGCGAATGAATAAGAATAGATCTTAGGAATGAATTAGAATGGATCATACGAATGAATTAGAATGGATCGTGCGAATGAATTAGAATGGATCGTACAAATGAATTAGAATGGATCGTACGAACGAATTAGAATGGATCGTACGAACGAATTCGAATGGATCGTACGAACAAATTAGAATGGATCGTACGAATGAATTAGAATGGATACATTCGAGCGAATGAATTAGAATGGATTGTACGAATGAATTAGAATGGATCGTATGAATGAATAAGAATGGATCGTACGAATGAATTAGAATGGATCGTATGAATGAATTAGAATGGATTGTGCGAATGAATTAGAATGGATCATATGAATGAATAAGAATGGATCGTATGAATGAATTAGAATGGATCGTGCGAATGAATTAGAATGGATCGTATATTCGTGCAAATAAATTAAAATGGATCATACGAACGAATTAGAATGGATCGTACGAACGAATTAGAATGGATCGTATGAACGAATTAGAATGGATCGTACGAATGAATTATAATGGATACGTTCATGCGAATGAATTAGAATAGATCGTACGAATGAATTAGAATGGATTGTACGAATGAATTAGATCGTACAAATGAATTAGAATGGACCGTACGAATGAATTAAAATGGATACATTCGAGCGAATGAATTAGAATGGATACATTTGTGCGAATGAATAAGAATGGATCATACAAATGAATTAGAATGGATCGTATGATGCAATCTAATTTATTCGTACAACGCGTTCTAATCCATTCGTACGATCCATTATAATTCATTCGTACGATCGATTCTAATTCATTCGCATGAATGTATCCATTCTAATTCATTCTTACGATCCATTCTAATTCGTTCATACGATCCATTCTAATTCGTTCGTATGATCCATTCTTATTCGTTCGTACGATCCATTCTAATTCATTCGCACGATCCATTCTAATTCATTCATATGATCCATTCTAATTCATTCCTACGATCTATTCTAATTCATTCGTATGATCCATACTAATTCATTCGTTCGATCCATTCTTATTCATTCGTACAATCCATTCAAATTCATTCGCATGATCCATTCTAATTCATTCGTACGATCCATTCTAATTCATTCTCATGAATGTAACCTTTCTAATTCATTTGTATGATACATTCTAATTCATTCGTACGATCCATTCTAATCCATTCGTACGACCCATTCTAATCCATTCGTACGTTCCATTCTAATCCATTCGTACGATCCATTCTAATTCATTCGTATGAATGTATCCATTCTAATTTATTCGTACAATCCAGTCTAATTCATTCGTACGATCCATTCTAATTCATTCTCACAAATGTAACCTTTCTAATTCATTTGTACGATCCATTCTAATTTATTCGTACGATCCATTCTAATCCATTCGTACGATCCATTCTAATTCATTCGCACGAATGTAACCATTCTAATTCATTCGTACGATCCATTCTAATTCATTCCTATGATCCATTCTAATTTATTCGCACGAATGTATCCATTCTAATTCATTTGCACGATCCATTCTAATTCATTCCTATGATCCATTCTAATTCATTCGTATGATCCATTCTAACTTATTCGCTCGAATGTATTCATTCTAATTCATTTGTACGATCCATTCTAATTCATTCGTACGATACATTCTAATTCATTCGCATTATCCATTCGTACGATCCATTCTAATCCATTCGTTCGATCCATTCTAATTCATTTATACGATCCATTCTAATTCGTTCGTATGATCCATTCTAATTCGTTCGTACGATCCATTCTAATTCATTCGCACGATCCATTCTAATCCATTCGTACGATCCATTGTAATTCATTCGTACGATCCATTCAAATTCATTCGCATGATCCATTCTAATTCATTCGTACGATCCATTCTAATTCAATCGTATGATCCATTCTAATTCATTCACACAAATGTATCCATTTTAATTCATTCGTACGATCCATTCTAATCCATTCATACGATCCATTCTAATCTATTCGTACAATCCATTCTAATCCATTCGTACGATCCATTCTAATTCATTCGTACGATCCATTCTAATTCATTTGCACGATCCATTCTAATTCATTTGTACGATCCATTCAAATTCATTCGCTCGAATGTAACCATTCTAATTCATTCGTACGATACATTCTAATTCATTCCTACGATCCATTCTAATTCATTCTCATGAATATAACCTTTCTAATTCATTTGTATGTATCCATTCTAATTCATTCGTACAGTCCATTCTAATTCATTCGCACGATCCATTCTAATTCATTCGTATGATACATTCTAATCCATTCGTACGATCCATTCTAATTCATTTGCACGAATGTAACCATTCTAATTCATTCGTACGATCAATTCTAATTCATTCCTACGATCAATTCTAATTCATTCGCACGAATGTATCCATTCTAATTCATTTGCATGATCCATTCTAATTCATTCCTATGATCCATTCTAATTCATTCGTACGATCCATTCTAATTCATTCGCACGAATGTATCCATTCTAATTCATTTGCACGATCCATTCTAATTCATTCCTATGATCCATTCTAAATCATTTGTACGATCCATTATAATTCATTCGCTCGAATGTAACCATTCTAATTCATTCGTACAATCCATTCTAATTTATTCGCACGATCCATTCTAATTCATTCGTATGATCCATTCTAATTCATTCCTACGATCTATTCTAATTCATTCGCTCGAATGTAACCATTCTAATTCATTCTTACGATCCATTCTAATTCATTCGTATGATCCATTCTAACTCCTTCGGTGGATCCATTCTAATTCATTCGTACGATCCATTTTAATTCATTCGCACGATCCATTCTACATTATTCGTATGATCCATTCTAATTCATTCGTACGATCTATTCTAATTCATTCGCATGATCCATTCTTATTCATTCGTATGATCCATTCTAATTCATTCGTACGATTCATTTGTACGATCCATTCTATTCATTCGTACGAATAAATTTGAATGGATCATACAAATTAATTAGAAAGGTTACATTCGTGAGAATGAATTAGAATGGATATATTTGTGCGAATGAATTAGAATAGATTAGAATGGATCGTACGAATGGATTAGAATCCATTCTAATTCATTTGTATGATCTATTCTAATTCATCGCACGATCCATTCTAATTCATTCTCATGAATGTAACCTTTCAAATTCATTTGTATGATCCATTCTAATTCATACGCACGATCAATTCTAATTCATTCGAACGATCCATTCTAATTCATTCGCTCGAATGTATCCATTCTAATTCATTCGTACGATCCATTCTAATTCGTTCATACGATCCATTCTAATTCGTTCGCACGATCCATTCTAATTCATTCGTACGATCTATTATAATTCATTCGCATGATCCATTCTAATTCATTCGTACGATCCATCTAATTCATTCGTACAATGCGTTCTAATCCATTCGTACAATCCATTCTAATCTATTCGTACAATGCGTTCTAATTCATTCGTACAATGCATTCTAATCCATTCGCACAAATGTATCTATTCTAATTCATTCATACAATGCGTTCTAATCCATTCGTACGATCCATTCTAATCCATTCGTACGATCCATTCTAATTCATTCGCACGAATGTAACCATTCTAATTCATTCATATGATCCATTCTAATTCATTCGCACGATCCATTCTAATTCATTCGTATGATCCATTCTAATTCATTCGTACGATCCATTCTAATTCATTTGCATGAATGTATCCATTCTAATTTATTCGTACGATCCAATCTAATTCATTCGTACGATCCATTCTAATTCATTCGCACGAATATATCCATTCTAATTCATTCGTACGATCGATTTCTAATGAATTGTACGATCTCGTACGATCTCGTACGATCCATTCTAATTCATTCGTACGATCCATTCTAATTCATTCGTACGATCCATTCAAATTCATTCGCATGATCCATTCTAATTCATTCGTACGATCCATTCTAATTCATTCTCACGAATGTAACTTTTCTAATTCATTTGTATGATCCATTCTAATCCATTCGTACGATCCATTCTAATCCATTCGTACGATCCATTCTAATTCATTCGTACTATCCATTCTAATTCATTCTCACAAATGTAACCTTTCTAATTCATTTGTACGATCCATTCTAATCCATTCGTACGATCCATTCTAATTCATTCGTACGATCTAAGTCATTCGCATGATCCATTCGTATAATCCATTCTAATCCATTTGTACGATCCATTCTAATTCATTCATACGATCCATTCTAATTCGTTCGTACGATCCATTCTAATTCATTCGTACGATCCATTCTAATTCATTCGCACAATCCATTCTAATTCATTCGTATGATCCATTCTAATTAATTCCCACGATCTATTCTAATTCAGTCGCACGAATGTATCCATTCTAATGCATTCGTACGAATCATTCTAATTCATTCGCATGATCCATTCTAATTCATTCGTACGATCCATTCTAATTCATTCGTCCGATCCATTCTAATTCATTCGCACGAATGTATCCATTCTAATTCATTCGTACGATCCATTCTAATTCATTCGTATGATCCATTCTAATTTATTCGCACAAATGTATCCATTCTAATTCATTCGCTCGAATGTATCCATTTTAATTTATTCGTACGATCCATTCTAATTCATTCGTGCGATCTTATTCATTCATACGATCCATTCTAATCCATTCGTACGATCCATTCTAATCCATTCGTATGATCCATTCTAATTCATTCGCACGATCCATTCTAATTCATTCGTATGATCCATTCTAATTCATTCCTACGATCTATTCTAATTCATTCGCTCGAATATATCCTTTCTAATTCATTCGTTCGATCCATTCTAATTCGTTCATGTGATCCATTCTAATCCATTCGTACGATCCATTCTAATCTATTCGTACGATCCATTCTAATTGATTCATACGATCCATTCTAATTCATTCGTACGATCCATTCTAATTCATTCTCATAAATGTAACCTTTCTAATTCATTTGTACGATCCATTCTTATTCATTCGTACGATCCATTCTAATCCATTCGTACGATCTAATTCATTCGTACTATCCGTTCTAATTCATTTGTACGATCCATTCCAATTCATTCGTATGATCCATTCTAATTCATTCATGCAATCCATTCTAATTCATTCATACGATCCATTCTAACTCATTCATACGATCCATTCTAATTCTTTCGCATGAATGTATATATCCATTCTAGTTCATTCGCACGATCCATTCTAATTCATTCGTACGATCCATTCTAATTCATATGCATGAATGTAACCATTCTAATTCATTCGTATGATCCATTCTAGTTCATTTGCACGATCTATTCTAATTCATTCACACAATCCATTCTAATTCATTCATACGATCTATTCTAATTCATTCGCACGAATGTATCCATTCTAATTCATTCGCACAATCCAATCTAATTCAAACGTACGATCCATTCTAATTCATTCACATGATGTATTCTAATTCATTCGTACGATCCATTCTAATTCATTTGTATGATCAATTCTAATTCATTCGTATAATCCATTCTAATTCAGTCGTATGAATGTAACCATTCTAATTCATTCGTACGATCCATTCTAATTCATTCCTACGGTCCATTCTAATTCATTCGCATGAATGTATCCATTCTAATTCATTTGCACGATCCATTCTAATTCATTCCTATGATCCATTCTAATTCATTCGTACGATCCATTCTAATTCATTCGCTCGAATGTATCCATTACGATTCATTCTAATTCATTCGTACGATCCATTCTAATGCATTCGTACGATTCATTCTAATTCATTCGCACGATCCATTCTAATTTATTCGTACGATCCATTCTAATCCATTCGCATGATCCATTCCAATCCATTCGTACGATCCATTCTAATCCATTCATACGATCCATTCTAATTCATTTGTACGATCCATTCTAATTCATTCGTACGATCCATTCTAATTCATTCCTATGTATCCATTCTAATTCATTCGTACGATCCATTCTAATTCTTTCGTACAATCCATTCTAATTCATTCGCACGATCCATTCTAATTCATTCATATGATCCATTCTAATTCATTCCTACGAACTATTCTAATTCATTCGCACGAATGTACCCATTCTAATTCATTCGTGCGATCCATTCTAATCCATTCGTACGATCCATTCTAATTCATTCGCACGAATGTAACCATTCTAATTCATTTATACGATCCATTCTAATTCATTCCTATGATCCATTCTAATTCATTCGCACGAATGTATCCATTCTAATTCATTCGTACGATCCATTCTAATTCATTCGTACAATCCATTCAAATTCATTCGTACGATGCAATCTAATTCATTCGCACAAATGTATCTAATCTAATTCATTCGTACAATGCGTTCTAATCCATTCGTACGATCTATTGTAATCCATTCGTTCGATCTATTCTAATTTATTCGTACGATCTATTGAAATTTATTCGCATGATCCATTCTAATTCATTCGTTCGATCCATTCTAATTCATTCTCACGAATGTAACCTTTCTAATTCATTTGTATGATCCATTCTAATTCATTCGTACGATCCATTCTAATCCATTCGTACGATCCATTCTAATCCATTCGTATGATCCATTCTAATTCATTTGTACGATCCATTCTAATTTATTCTCAGAAATGTAACCTTTCTAATTCATTTGTACGATCCATTCTAATTCATTCGTACGATCCATTCTAATTCATTCGCGCGAATGTATCCATTCTAATTCATTTGCACGATTCATTCTAATTCATTCCTATGATCCATTCTAATTCATTCGTACGATCCATTCTAATTCATTCGCTCGAATGTATCCATTCTAATTCATTCGTACATTCCATTCTATTTCATTCGTATGATCCATTCTAATTCATTCGTACGATCCATTCTAATTCATTCGCACAATCCATTCTAATTCATTCGCACGATCCATTCTTATTCATTCATACGATCCATTCTAATTCATTCGCACAATCCATTCTAATTCTTTCGTACGATCCATTCTAATTCATTCGTATGATCCATTCTAACTCATTCGGTGGATCCATTCTAATTCATTCGTACGATCCATTTTAATTCATTCGCCCGATCCATTCTAATTTATTCGTACGATCCATTCTAATTCATTCGTACGATCTATTCTAATTCATTCGCATGATCCATTCTAATTCATTCGTACGATCCATTCTAATTCATTCGTACAATCTATTCAAATTCATTCGTACGATGCAATCTAATTCATTCGCACAAATGTATCTATTCTAATTCATTCGTACAAAGCGTTCTAATCCATTCGTACGATCCATTCTAATCCATTCGTACGATCCATTCTAATTCATTCGCACGAATGTAACTATTCTAATTCATTCATATGATACATTCTAATTCATTCGTACGATCCATTCTAATTCATTCGTATGATCCATTCTAATTTATTCGTACGATCCAGTCTAATTCATTCGTACGATCCATTCTAATTCATTCGCATGAATATATCCATTCTAATTCATTCGTATGATCCTTTCTAATTCATTCGCACGATATATTCTAATTCTTTCATATGACCCATTCTAATTCATTTGCACGAATGTATCTATTCTAGTTCATTCGTACGCTCCATTCTAATTCATTCGTACGCTCGATTCTTATTCATCGCACAAATGTATCCATTCAAATTTATTCGTACGATCCATTCTAATTCATTCATACGATCCTTTCTAATTCATTCGCACGAATGTATCCATTCTAATTCATTCGTACGATCCATTCTAATTCATTCGCACTATCCATTCTAATTCATTCGCACGATCCATTCTAATTCATTCGTACGATCCATTCTAATTCATTCGCACGAATGTATCCATTCTAATTCATTCATACGATCCATTCTAATTCATTCGCACGATCTGTTCTAATTCATTCCTATGATCCATTCTAATTCATTCGTACGATCCATTATAATTCATTCGCTCGAATGTATCCATTCTAATTCGTTCGTACGATCCATTCTAATTCGTTCGTACGATCCATTCTAATTCATTCGTACGATCCGTTCTAATTCATTCGCACAATCCATTCTAATTCATTCGCACGAATGTATCCATTCTAATTCATTCGTACAATCCATTCTAATTCATTCGCACTATCCATTCTAATTCATTCGTACGATCCATTCTAATTCATTCGTACGATCCATTCTAACTAATTCGTATGTACGATCAATTCTAATTCATTCGCACGATCTATTCTAATTCATTCGTACGATCCATTCTAATTCATTCGTACGATCCATTCTAATTCATTCGCACGAATATATCCATTCTAATTCATTCGTACGATCCATTCTAATTCATTCGTATGATCCATTCTAATTCATTCGTACGATCCATTCTAATTCATTCGCACGAATGTATCCATTCTAATTCATTCGTACGATCCATTCTAATTCATTCGCCCGAATGTTTCCATTCTAATTCATTCGTACATTTCCATTCTAATTCATTCAGACGATCCATTCAAATTCATTCGTACGATACAATCTAATTCATTCGCACAAATGTATCTATTCTAATTCATTCGCACGATCCATTCTAATTCATTCGTACGATCCATTCTAATTCATTCCCAAGATCCATTCTAATTCATTCGTACGATCCATTCTAATTCATTCACACATTCTATTCTAATTCATTCGTACGATCAATTCTAATTCATTCGCTCAATCCATTCTAATTCATTCGTACGATCCATTCTAATTTATTCGCATGAATGGATCCATTCTAATTCATTAGTACGATCTATTCTAATTCATTCTTACATTCCATTCTAATTCATTCGCACGAATGTATCCATTCTAATTCATTCGTACGATCCATTCTAATTCATTCTCACGATTGTATCATACGAATGAATTAGAATGGATCATGCGAATGAATTAGAATGGATCGTACGAATGAATTAGAATGGATATATTCGAGCGAATGAATTAGAATGGATCGTACAAATGAATTAGAATGGATCATAGGAATGAATTAAAATGGATCGTGCAAACGAATTAGAATGGATACATTCGTGCGAATGAATTAGAATTAATCGTAGGAATGAATTAGAATGAATCGTAGGAATGAATTAGAATGGATCGTACGAATGAATTAGAATGGTTACATTCGTGCGAATGAATTAGAATGGATCGTACGAATGGATTAGAATGGATCGTACGAATAGATTAGAATGGATCGTACAAATGAATTAGAAAGGTTATATTTGTGAGAATGAATTAGAATGGATCATACGAATGGATTAGAATAGATTGTACGAATGGATTAGAATGGATTGTACGAATGGATTAGAATGGATCGTACGAATGAATTAGAATGTATCGTACGAATGAATTAGAATGGATCGTGCGAATGAATTAGAATGGATCGTACGAATGAATAAGAATGGATCGTACGAATGAATTAGAATGGATCGTACGAATGAATTAGAATGGATCGTACGAATGAATTAGAATGGATTAGAATGGATCGTACGAATGGAGTAGAATGGATCGTGCGAATGAATTAGAATGGATCGTGCGAATGAATTAGATTAGATCGTACGAATGAATAAGAATAGATCGTACGAATGAATTAGAATGGGTATATTCGAGCGAATGAATTAGAATAGATCATAGGAATTAATTAGAATGGATCATACGAATGAATTAGAATGGATCGTGCGAATGAATTAGAATGGATCGTGCGAATGAATTAATTCATTCCTACGATCCATTCTAATTCATTCGCACGAATGTATCCATTCTAATTAATTTGCACGATCCATTGTAATTCATTCCTATGATTTATTCTAATTCATTAGTATGATCCATTCTAATTCATTCACTCGAATGTATCCATTCTAATTCATTCGTTCGATCCATTCTAATTCATTCGTACGATCCATTCAAATTCATTCGCATGATCCATTCTAATTCATTCGTACGATCTATTCTAATTCATTCTCACAAATGTAACCTTTCTAATTCATTCGTATGATCCATTCTAATCCATTCGTACGATCCATTCTAATTCATTCGCACGAATGTAACCATTCTAATTCATTCATATAATCCAATCTAATTCATTCGTACGCTCCATTCAAATTCATTCGCATGATCCATTCTAATTCATTCGCACGATCTGTTCTAATTCATTCGTCCGATCCATTCTAATTCATTCGTACGATCCATTCTAATTCATTCGTATGATCCATTCTAATTCTTTCGCACGAATGTATCCATTCTAATTCATTCGTACAATCCATTCTAATTCATTCGCCCGATTCATTCTAATTCATTTGTATGATCCATTCTAATTCATTCCTACGATCCCTTCTTATTCATTCGTACGATCCATTCAAATTCATTCGTATGATCCATTCTAATTCATTCGCATGATCCATTCTAATTCATTCGTATGATCCATTCTAATTCATTCGTATGATCCATTCTTATTCATTCGTACGATCCATTCAAATTCATTCGCATGATCCATTCTAATTCATTCGTACGATGCATTATAATTCATTCGTATGATCTATTCTAATTCATTCACACGAATGTATCCATTCTAATTCATTCATACCATCCATTTTAATTCGTTCATACGATCCATTCTAATTCATTCGTACGATCCATTCTAATTCATTCGTACAATCCATTCTAATTCATTCGTACGATTCATTCTAATTCATTCGCACGATCCATTCTAATTCATTCGTACGATTTATTCTAATTCTTTCGCACGAATGTATCCATTCTAACGCATTCGTACGATTCATTCTAATTCATTCTCACGATCCATTCTAATTCATTCGTACGTCGTATGATCCATTCTAATTCATTCTCACGAATGTAACCTTTCTAATTCATTCGTACGATCCATTCTAATCCATTCGTACGATCCATTCTAATCCATTCGTACGATCCATTCTAATTCATTCCTATGTAACCATTCTAATTCATTCGTACGATCCATTCTAATTCTTTCATACAATCCATTCTAATTCATTCGCACGATCCATTCTAATTCGTTCGTATGATCCATTCTAATTCATTCGTACGATCTATTCTAATTCATTCGCTCGAATGTATCTATTCTAATTCATTCGTACGATCCATTCTAATTCATTCGTATGATCCATTCTAATTTATTCGTTCAAATATATCCATTCTAATTCATTCATACGATCCATTCTAATTCATTCGTACGATCCATTCTAATTCATTCGCACGAATGTATCCATTCTAATTCATTCGTTCGATCCATTCTAATTCATTCGTACGATCCATTCAAATTCATTCGCATGATCCATTCTAATTCATTCGTACGATCCATTCTAATTTATTCGTACGATCCATTCTAATTCTTTCGTACGATCCATTCTAATTCATTCGCACGATCTATTCTAATTCATTCGTACAATCCATTCTAATTCATTCGTACGATCCATTCTAATTCATTCGCACTATCCATTCTAATTCATTCGTACGATCCATTCTAATTCATTCGTGCGAATGAATTAGAATGGATCGTACGAATGGATTAGAATGGATCGTACGAATGAATTAGAATGGATCGTACAAATGAATTAGAAAGGTTATATTTGTACGAATGAATTAGCATGGATCGTACGAATGATTTAGAATAGTTACATTCGTGCGAATGAATTAGAATGGATCGTATGAATGGATTAGAATGGATCGTATGAATGAATTAGAATGGATACATTCGAGCGAATGAATTAGAATAGATCGTAGGAATGAATTAGAATGGATCATATGAATGAATTAGAATAGATCGTGCGAATGAATTAGAATGGATTGCATAAAAGAATTAGAATGGATCATACGAATGAATTAGAATAGATACATAGGAATGAGTTAGAATGGATCGTACGAATGGATTAAAATGGATCGTACGAATGAATTAGAATAAATCGTACGAATGCATTAGAATGCATCGTGCGAATGAATTAGAATGAATCGTACGATCCATTCTAATTTAATCGTCCAATCCATTCTAATTCATTCGCGCGAATGTATCCATTCTAATTCATTCGTACAATCCATTCTAATTCATTCGCACGATTCATTCTAATTCATTCGTATGATCCATTCTAATTCATTCCTACGATCTATTCTAATTCATTCGCTCGAATGTATCCATTCTAATTCATTCGTACAATCCATTCTAATCCATTCGTAGGATCCATTCTAATCCATTCGTACGATCCATTCTAATTCATTCCTACGATCTATTCTAATTCATTCGCTCGAATGTATCGATTCTAATTCATTCGTACGATCCATTCTAATTCATTCGTATGATCCATTCTAACTCATTCGGTGGATCCATTCTAATTCATTCGTATGATCCATTCTAATTCATTCGCACGATCCATTCTAATTTATTCGTACGATCCATTCTAATTCATTCGCACGATCCATTCTAATTCATTCGTATGATCCATTATAATTCATTCGCTCGAATGTATCCATTCTAATTCATTCGTACGATCCATTCTAATTCATTCCTACGATCTATTCTAATTCATTCGTACGATCCATTATTATTCATTCATACGATCCATTCTAATTCATTCGCACGATCGATTCTAATTCATTCGCACAATCCGTTCTAATTCATTCGCCATACGAATGAATTAGAATCGATCGTGCGAATGAATTAGAATGGATACATTTGTGTGATGAATAAGAATGGAGCCATTCGAGCGAATGAATTAGAATGGATCGTATGAAAGAATAAGAATGGATCGTACGAATAAATTAATATGGATCGTACGAATGAATTAGAATGGATCGTACGAATGAATAAGAATGGATCGTACGAATGAATTAGAATGGATTGTGCGATTGAATTAGAATGGATCGTATCAATGAATAAGAATGGATCGTACGAACGAATTACAATGAATCGTACATAGAATGAATTAGAATAGCTCATACGAATGAATTAGAATGAATCGTACATAGAATGAATTAGAATAGCTCATACGAATGAATTAGAATGAATCGTACATAGAATGGATCGTACAAATGAATTAGAATTGGTCATACGAATAAATTAGAATGGATCATACGAATGAATTAGAATGGATCGTGCGAATAAATTAGAATGAATCGTACGAATGCATTAGAATGGATCGTACGAATGAATTAGAATGGATCGTACGAATGAATTAGAATGGATCGTGCGAATGAATTAGAATGAATCGTACGAATGAATTAGAATGGATCGTACGAATAAATTAGAATGGATACATTTGTACGAATAAATTAGAATGGATTGTACAAATGAATTAGAATGGATCGTACGAATGAATTAGAATGGATCATATGATAGAATTAGAATGGATCGTGCGAATGAATTAGAAAGGATCGTACGAATGAATTAGAATGGATATATTCGTGCGAATGAATTAGATTGCAATGTACGAGTGAATTTGAATGGATTAGATGAATGAATTAGAATGGATCGTACGAATGAATTAGAATGGATCATGCGAATGAATTAGAATAGATCGTGCGAATGAATTAGAATGGATCGTACGAATAAATTAGAATGGATCGTGCGAATGAATTAGAATGGATCGTACATAGAATGAATTAGAATGAATCGTACATAGAATGAATAAGAATGGATCGTACGAACGAATTAGAATGAATCGTACATAGAATGAATTAGAATAGCTCATACGAATGAATTAGAATAGCTCATACGAATGAATTAGAATGAATCGTACATAGAATGGATCATACGAATGAATTAGAATTGGTCATACGAATAAATTAGAATGGATCATACGAATGAATTAGAATGGATCGTGCGAATGAATTAGAATAAATCGTACGAATGCATTAGAATGGATCGTACGAATGCATTAGAATGGATCGTACGAATGAATTAGAATGGATCGTACGAATGAATTAGAATGAATCGTACGAATGAATTAGAATGGATCGTACGAATGAATTAGAATGGATATATTTGTACGAATAAATTAGAATGGATTGTACAAATGAATTAGAATGGATCGTACGAATGAATTAGAATGGATCATATGAAAGAATTAGAATGGATTGTGCGAATGAATTAGAAAGGATCGTACGAATGAATTAGAATGAATATATTCGTGCGAATGAATTAGATTGCAATGTACGAATGAATTTGAATGGATTGTACGAATGAATTAGAATGGATCGTACGAATGAATTAGAATGGATCATGCGAATGAATTAGAATGGATCGTACGAATAAATTAGAATGGATCGTGCGAATGAATTAGAATGGATCGTACGAATGAATTAGAATGAATCATACATAGAATGAATTAGAATGAATCGTACATAGAATGAATAAGAATGGATCGTACGAACGAATTAGAATGAATCAGAATAGCTCATACGAATGAATTAGAATAGCTCATACGAATGAATTAGAATGAATCGTACATAGAATGGATCGTACGAATAAATTAGAATTGGTCATACGAATAAATTAGAATGGATCATACGAATGAATTAGAATGGATCGTGCGAATGAATTAGAATGAATCATACGAATGCATTAGAATAGATCGTACAAATGAATTAGAATGGATCGTACGAATGAATTAGAATGGATTGTGCGAATGAATTAGAATGAGTCGTACGAATGCATTAGAATGGATCGTACGAATGAATTAGAATGGATACATTTGTACGAATAAATTAGAATGGATTGTACAAATTAATTAGAATGGATCGTACGAATGAATTAGAATGGATCATATGAAAGAATTAGAATGGATCGTGCGAATGAATTAGAAAGGATCGTACGAATGAATTAGAATGAATATATTTGTGCGAATGAATTAGATTGCAATGTACAAATGAATTTGAATGGATTGTACGAATGAATTAGAATGGATCGTACGAATGAATTAGAATGGATCATGCGAATGAATTAGAATAGATCGTGCGAATGAATTAGAATGGATCGTACGAATAAATTAGAATGGATCGTGCGAATGAATTAGAATGGATCGTACGAATGAATTAGAATGGATCGTACGAATGAATTAGAATGGATACATTTGTGAGAATGAATTAGAATGGATCGTACGAATGGATTAGAATAGATCGTACGAATGGATTAGAATGGATCGTACGAATGGATTAGAATGGATCGTACGAATGAATTAGAATGGATCATACAAATGAATTAGAAAGGTTACATTCGTGAGAATGAATTAGAATGGATACATTCGAGCGAATGAATTAGAATGGATACATTTGTGCGATTGAATTAGAATGGATCATGCGAATGAATTAGGATGGATCGTACGAATGGATTAGAATGGATCGTACGAATGGATTAGAATGGATCATACGAATGAATTAGAATGGATCGTACGAAGAAATTAGAATGGATCGTACTAATTCGTTCGTACGATCCATTCTATTTCATTCGTACGATCCATTCTAATCCATTCGTACGATCCATTCTAATTCATTCGCATGATCCATTCTAATTCATTCGCATGATCCATTCTAATCCATTCGTACGATCCATTCTAATTCATTCGTACGATCCATTCTAATTCATTCTCACAAATGTATCCATTCTAATTCATTCGTACAATCCATTCTAATTCATTCGTACGATCCATTCTAATTCATTTGCCCGATCCGTTCTAATTTATTCGTACGATCCATTCTAATTCATTCGTACGATCCATTCATTCTAATTCATTCGTACGATCCATTCTAATCCATTCGTACGATCCATTCTAATTCATTCGTACGATCCATTCTAATTCGTTCGTACGAATGTATCCATTCTAATTCATTCGCACGATCCATTCAAATTCATTCGTACGATGCAATCTAATTCATTCGCTCGATCCATTCTAATTCATTCGTACGATCCATTCTAATTCATTTGCACAATCCATTCTTATTCATTCCTATGATCCATTCTAA
Source organism: Chamaelirium japonicum (assembly GCA_947650365.1). Classification (NCBI taxonomy): domain Eukaryota; kingdom Viridiplantae; phylum Streptophyta; class Magnoliopsida; order Liliales; family Melanthiaceae; genus Chamaelirium; species Chamaelirium japonicum. The sequence continues at coordinate 62,601,389 of OX393555.1, read as the reverse complement.
TTCATTCGTACGATCCATTCTAATTCATTCGCTCGAATGTATCCATTCTAATTTATTTGTACGATCCATTCTAATTCGTTCATACGATCTATTCTTATTCGTTCGTACGATCCATTCTAATTCGTTCGTACCATTCATTCTAATTCGTTCGTATGATCTATTCTAATTCATTTGTATGATCCATTCTAATTCATTCCTATGATCTATTCTAATTCATTCGCTCGAATGTATACATTCTAATTCATTCGTTCGATCCATTCTAATTCATTCATACGATCCATTCAAATTCATTCGCATGATCCATTCTAATTCATTCGTACGATCCATTCTAATTCATTCCTACGATTTATTCTAATTTATTCGCTCGAATGTATCCATTCTAATTAGAATGGATCATACGATACAATCGAATTCATTCGCACAAATGTATCTATTCTAATTCATTCATACAATGCGTTCTAATCCATTCGTACGATCCATTCTAATTCATTCGTATGATTAATTCTAATTCATTCGCACGATCCATTATTTTTCATTCGTATGATTCATTCTAATTCATTCGCACGATCCATTCTAATTCATTCGTACGATCCATTCTAATTCATTCCTATGATCTATTCTAATTCATTTGTACGATCCATTCTAATTCATTCACACAATCCATTCTAATTCATTCGTGCGAATGGATTAGAATGGATTAGAATGGATCCATTCTAATTCATTCGTACGATCCATTCAAATTCATTCGCATGATCCATTCTAATTCATTCGTACGATCTATTCTAATTCATTCTCACGAATGTAACCTTTCTAATTCATTTGTATGATCCATTCTAATTCATTTGTACGATCCATTCTAATCCATTCGTACGATCCATTGTAATTCATTCATAGAATCCATTCAGATTCATTCGCACAAATGTATCCATTCTATTTCATTCGTACGATCCATTCTAATTCATTCATACGATCCATTCAAATTCATTCATATGATCCATTCTAATTCATTCGTACAATCCATTCTAATTCATTCGCACGATCCATTCTAATTTATTCGAACGATCCATTCTAATTCATTCGTACAATCCATTCTAATTCATTCGTACGATCCATTCTAATTCATTCCTACGATCCATTCTAAGTCATTCGCACGAATGTATCCATTCTATTTCATTTGCACGATCCATTCTAATTCATTCCTATGATCCATTCTAATTCATTCGTACGATACATTCCAATTCATTCGCTCGAATGTATCCATTCTAATTCTTTCGTACAATCCATTCTAATTCATTCGTACGATCCATTCTAATTCATTCGCTCGATCCATTCTAATTCATTCGTACAATCCATTCTAATTCATTTGCATGATCCATTCTAATTCATTCCTATGATCCATTCTAATTCATTCGTACGATCTATTCTAATTCATTCGCTCGAATGTATCCATTCTAATTCATTCGTACGATCCATTCTAATTCGTTCGTACGATCCATTCTAATTCGTTCGTACGATCCATTCTAATTCGTTTGTACGATCCATTCTAATTCATTCCTACGATCTATTCTAATTCATTCGCTCGAATGTATCCATTCTAATTCATTCGTTCGATCCATTCTAATTCATTCGTACGATCCATTCAAATTCATTCGCATGATCCATTTAATTCATTCGTACGATCCATTCTAATTCATTCGCACGAATGTAAGCATTCTAATTCATTCGTACGATTCATTCTAATTCATTCGTATGAGCTATTCTAATTCATTCGTACGATCCATTCTAATTCATTTGTACGATCCATTGTAATTCATTCATACAATCCATTCAGATTCATTCGCACAAATGTATCCATTCAAATTCATTCGTACGATCCATTCTAATTAATTCGCACGATCCATTCTAATTCAGTCGTATGAATGTATCCATTTTAATTCATTCGTACGATCCATTTTAATTTATCCGTACGATCTAATTCATTCGTACGATCCATTCTAATTCATTCGTACGATCGATTCTAATTCATTCGCATGATCCATTCTAATTCATTCGTACGATCCATTCTAATTCATTCGTATGATCCATTCTAATTTATTCGTTCAAATGTATCCATTTTAATTTATTCGAACGATCCATTCTAATTCATTCGTACGATCCATTCTAATTCATTCGTACGATCCATTCTAATTCATTCGTTCGATCCATTCTAATTCATTTGTACATCCATTCAAATTCATTCGCACAAATGTATCCATTTTAATTCATTCGTACGATCCATTCTAATTCATTCGCACAATCCATTCTAATTCATTCATACGATCCATTCTAATTCATTCGCATGAATATATCATTCTAATTCATTTGTACGATCCATTCTAATTCATTCGTACGATCCATTCTAATCCATTCATACGATCTATTCTAATCCATTCGTACGATCCATTCTAATTCATTCGTACGAATGTAACCATTCTAATTCATTCGTACGATCCATTCTAATTCATTCGTCCGATCCATTCTAATTCATTCGCACGAATGTATCCATTCTAATTCATTCGTACGATCCATTCTAATTCATTCGTATGATCCATTCTAATTCATTCGTACGATCCATTCTAATTCATTCGTAAGATCCATTCTAATTCATTCGTACGATCCATTCTAATTCATTCGTACGATCCATTCTAATTCATTCGCACGAATGTATCCATTCTATTTCATTCGTACGAATGAATTAGAATGGATCTTACGAATGAATTAGAATGGATTGTACGAATGAATTAGAATGGATCTTACAAATGAATTAGAATGGATCGTACGAATGAATTAGAATGGATCATACGAATGAATTAGAATGGATCGTACGAATGAATTAGAATGGATACATTCGTGCGAATGAATTAGAATGGATTGGACGAATGAATTAGAATGGATCGTACGAATGAATTAGAATAGATCATATGAATGAATTAGAATGGATACATTTGTACGAATGAATTAGAATAGATACATTTGTGCGAATGAATTAGATTGCATCGTACGAATGAATTAGAATGGATCATAGAATGAATTAGAATGGATCGTGCAAATGAATTAGAATGGATACATTCGTGCGAATGAACTAGAATGGATCGTAGGAATGAATTAGAATGGATCGTACGAATGAATTAGAATGGTTACATTCGTGCGAATGAATTAGAATGAATCGTACGAATGGATTAGAATGAATCGTTCGAATGGATTAGAATGGATCGTACGAATGGATTAGAATGGATCGTACGAATGGATTAGAATGGATCGTACGAATGAATTAGAATGGATCATACAAATAAATTAGAAAGGTTACATTCGTGAGAATGAATTAGAATGGATCGTACGAATGAATTAGAATGGATCATGCGAATGAATTTGAATGGATCGTACGAATGAATTAGAATGGATCGAACAAATGAATTAGAGGAATGAATTACAATGGATCGTACGCATAAATTAGAATGGTTACATTCGTGCGAATGAATTAGAAAGGATCGTACAAATGAATTAGAATGGATCGTGCGAATGAATTCGAATTGATCATACGAATGAATTAGAATGGATCGTACGTTCCATTCTAATTCATTCGTACGATCCATTCTAATTCATTCTCACACGATCCATTCTAATTCATTCATATGATCCATTCTAATTCATTCCTACGATCTATTCTAATTCATTCGTATGATCCATTGTAATTCATTCGTTCGATCCATTCTAATTCATTCGCACAAATATATCCATTCTAATTCATTCGTACGATCCATTCTAATTCATTCATACGATCCATTCTAATTCATTCGTACGATCCATTCTAATTCATTCCTATGATCCATTCTTATTCGTTCGTACGATCCATTCTAATTCATTCGCTCGAATTAATCTATTCTAATTCATTCGTACGATTCATTCTAATTCATTCGTACGATCCATTCTAATTCATTCTCACGAATGTAACCTTTCTAATTCATTCGTACGAACCATTCTAATCCATTCGTACGATCCATTCTAATCCATTCGTACGATCCATTCTAATTCATTCGTACGATCCATTCTAATTCATTCTCACAAAATGTAACCTTTCTAATTCATTTGTACGATTCATTCTAATTCATTCGTACGATACATTCTAATCCATTCGTATGATCTATTCTAATTCATTCGCACAAATGTAACCATTCTAATTCATTCGTACGATCCATTCTAATTCATTCCTACGATCCATTCTAATTCATTCGCACGAATGTATCCATTCTAATTCATTAGCACGATCTATTCTAATTCATTCCTATGATTCATTCTAATTCATTCGTACGATCCATTCTAATTCATTCGTACGATCCATCCATTCTAATTAATTCGTACGATCCATTCTAATTCGCTCATACGATCCATTCTAATTCGTTCGTAAGATCCATTCTAATTCATTCGTACGATCCATTCTAATCCATTCGTACGATCTATTCTAATTCATTCGCACGAATGTAACCATTATAATTCATTCGTACGATTCATTCTAATTCATTCATATGAGCTGTTCTAATTTATACATACGATCCATTCTAATTCATTCGTACGATCCATTGTAATTCATTCATACAATCCATTCAGATTCATTCGCACAAATGTATCCATTCAAATTCATTCGTACGATCCATTCTAATTATATCGCACGATCCATTCTAATTCAGTCGTATGAATGTATCTATTTTAATTCATTCGTATGATCCATTCTAATTCATTCGTACGATCTAATTCATTCATACGATCCATTCTAATTCATTCGTACGATCGATTCTAATTCATTCGCACGATCCATTCTAATTCATTCGTACGATCCATTCTAATTCATTCGTACGATTCTAATTCATTCGCACGATCCATTCTAATTCATTTGTACGATCCATTCTAATTCATTCGCACAATCCATTCGAATTTATTTGCACGAATGTATCCATTCTAATTCATTCGCACGATCCATTCTAATTCATTCGTACGATCCATTTAATTCATTCGTACGATCCATTCTAATTCATTCGCATGAATGTAACCATTCTAATTCATTCGTACGATCCATTCTAATTCATTCGTACGATGCATTCTAATTCATTCGCACGATCCATTCTAATTCATTCGTACGATCCATTTTAATTCATTTGCACGATCCATTCTAATTCATTCCTATGATCCATTCTAATTCATTCGTACGATCCATTCTAATTCATTCGCTCGAATGTATCCATTCTAATTCATTCGTACGATCCATTCTAATTCGTTCATATGATCCATTCTAATTCATTCTCACGAATGTAACCTTTCTAATTCATTTGTATGATCCATTCTAATTCATTCGTACGATCCATTCTAATCCATTCTTACGATCCATTCTAATTCATTCTCACAAATGTAACCTTTCTAATTCATTAGTACGATACATTCTAATCCATTCGTACGATCCATTCTAATTCATTCGCACGAATGTAACCATTCTAATTCATTCGTACAATCCATTCTAATTCATTCCTACCATCCATTCTAATTCATTCGCACGAATGTATCCATTCTAATTCATTTGCACGATCCATTCTAATTCATTCCTATGATCCATTCTAATTCAATCGTACGATCCATTCTGATTCATTCTCACGAATATAACCTTTCTAATTCATTTGTATGCGTACGATTCATTCTAATTAATTTGCACGATCCATTCTAATTCATTCGTATGATCCATTCTAATTTATTAGCACGAATATACGATCCATTCTAATTTATTCGCAAGAATGTATCCATTCTAATTCATTCGTACAATCCATTCTAATTTATTCGTACAAATGTACCGATTCTAATTCATTCGTACAAATGTATCCATTCTAATTCATTCGTACGCTCCATTCTAATTCATTCTCACAAATATAACCTTTCTAATTCATTTGTACGATCCATTCTAATTCATTCGTATGATCCATTCTAATCCATTCGTACGATCCATTCTAATCCATTAGTACGATCTATTCCAATTCATTCGCACGAATGTTACCATTCTAATTCATTCATACGATCCATTCTAATTCATTTGCACGATCCATTCTAATTCATTCGTACAAATGTATCCATTCTAATTCATTTGCACGATCCATTCTAATTCATTCGTACGATCCATTCTAATTCATTCGTATGAACCATTCTAATTCATTCGCACGAATGTATCCATTCTAATTCATTTGCACGGTCCATTCTAATTCATTCCTATGATCCATTCTAATTTATTCGTACGATCCATTCAAATTCATTCGCTCGAATGTATCCATTCTAATTCATTCGTACGATCCATTCTTATTCATTCTCACGAATGTAACCTTTCTAATTCATTTGTATGATCCATTCTAATTCATTCGTATGATCCATTCTAATCCATTCGTACGATCCATTCTAATTCATTTGCACGATCCATTCTAATTCTTTCATATGATCCATTCTAATTCATTCGCACGAATGTATCCATTCTAGTTCATTCGTACGCTCCATTCTAATTCATTCGTACGATCCATTCTTATTCATCGCACAAATGTATCCATTCTAATTCATTCGTACGATCCATTCTAATTCATTCGCACGATCGATTCTAATTCATTCGTATGATCCATTCTAATTCATTCGTACAATCCATTCTAATTCTTTCGTACGATCCATTCTTATTCATTCGCACGATCTATTCTAATTCATTCGTACAATCCATTCTAATTAGAATGGATCGAACGAATGAATTAGAATGGATCATACGAATGAATTAGAATAGATATATTCATGCGAATGAATTAGAATGGATCGTACGATTGAATTAGAATGGATCGTGCGAATGAATTAGAATGAATCGTATGAATAAATTAGAATGGATAGTACGAATGAATTAAAATGGATAAATTTGTGCGAATGAATTAGAATGGATCATACGATTGAATTTGAATGGATCGTACAAATAAATTAGAATGGATACATTTGTGCGATGAATAAGAATGGAGCGTACGAATGAATTAGAATGGATCGTACGAATGAATTAGAATGAATTAGAATGGATACATTCGTACGATCCAATCTAATTCATTCGTACGATCTATTCTTATTCATTCGTACGATCCATTCAAATTCATTCGAATGATCCATTCTAATTCATTCGTACGATCCATTGTAATTCATCTCACGAATGTAACCTTTCTAATTCATTCGTACGATCCATTCTAATTCATTCGTACGATCTATTCTAATTCATTAGTACGATCTATTCTAATTGATTCTAATTTATTCGCACAATCCAGTCTAATTCATCGCGCAAATGTATCCATTTGAATGGATCATACGAATGAAATAGAATGAATCGTACGAATGAATTAGAATGGATCGTGCGAATGAATTAGAATCGATCGTACGAATGAATTAGAATGGATCGTACGAATGAATTAGAATGGATCGTACGAATGAATTAAAATGGATACATTCAAACGACTGAATTAGAATGGGTCGTGCGAATTAATTAGAATGGATCATACGAATGAATTAGAATGGATTGTGCGAATGAATTAGAATGAATCGTACGAACGAATTAGAATGGATCATACGAACGAATTAGAATGGATCGTATGAATGAATTAAAATGGATCGTACGAATGAATTAGAATGTGTCGTACGAATGGATCATGCAAATGAATTAGAATGGATCGTACGAATGAATTAGAATGGATACATTCGAGCGAATGAATTAGAACGCATTGTACGAATGAATTAGAATGGATCATGCGAATGAATTAAAATGGATCGTACAAAAGAATTAGAATGGATCGTGCGAATGAATTAGAATGGATCGTACGAACGAATTAGAATGGATCGTACGAACGAATTAGAATGATCGTATGAATGAATTAGAATGGATCGTACGAATGGATTAGAATGGATCGTACGAATGGATCATGCGAAAGAATTAGAATGGATCGTAAGAATGAATTAGAATGGATCGTACTAATGAATTAGAATGGATACATTCGTGCGAATGAATTAGAATGGATTGTGCGAATGAATTAGAACGGATTGTGCGAATGAATTAGAATGGATCGTGCGAATGAATTAGAATGGATCGTACGAATGCATTAGAATGGATACATTCGAGCGAATGAATTAGAATGGATTAGAATGATCGTACGAATGAATTAGAATGGATCGTACGAATGAATTAGAATGGATCGTACAAATGAATTAGAATGGATCGTGCGAATGAATTATAATGGATCGTACGAATGAGTTAGAATGGATCATACGAATGAATTAGAATGGATCGTACGAATGAATTAGAATGGATTATGCGAATGAATTAGAATGGATCGTATAAATGAATAAGAATGGATCGTACGAATAAATTTGAATGGATTATACGAATGAATTAGAATGGATCGTACGAATGAATTAGAATGGATCATGCGAATGAATTAGAATAGATCGTACGAATGAATTAGAATGGATCGTACAAATAAATTAGAATGGATCATGTGAATGAATTAGAATAGATCGTACGAATGAATTAGAATGGATCCACCGAATGAGTTAGAATGGATCATACGAATGAATTAGAATGGATCGTACGAATGAATTAGAATGGATTATGCGAATGAATTAGAATGGATCGTTTGAATGAATAAGAAGGGATCGTACGAATGAATTAGAATAGATCGTGCAAATGAATTAGAATGAATCGTACGAATGCATTAGAATGGATCGTACGAATGAATTAGAATGAATCGTACGAACGAATTAGAATGGATCGTACGAACGAATTAGAATGGATCATACGAACAAATTAGAATGGATCGTACAAATGAATTAGAATGGATACATTCGAGCGAATGAATTCGAATGCATCGTACGAATGAATTAGAATGGATCATAGGAATGAATTTGAATGGATCATGCAAATGAATTAGAATGGATACATTCGTGCTAATGAATTAGAATGGATCATAGGAACGAATTAGAATGGATGTACGAATGAATTAGAATGGTTACATTCGTGCGAATAAATTAGAATGGATCGTAGGAATGAATTAGAATGGATCGTATGAATGAATTAGAATGGTCACATTCGTACGAATGAATTAGAATGGATCGTACGAATGGTTTAGAATGGATCGTACGAATGAATTAGAATGGATCGTACAAATGGATTAGAATGGATCATACGAATGGATTAGAATCGATCGTACGAATGAATTAGAAAGGTTACATTCGTGAGAATGAATTAGAATGGATCGTACGAATGAATTAGAATGGATCGTATGAATGAATTAGAATGGATAGATTCGAGCGAATGAATTAGAATGGTTCGTACGAATGAATTACAATGGATCATAGGAATGAATTAGAATGGATCGTGCAAATGAATTAGAATGGATACATTCGTGTGAATGAATTAGAATGGATCGTAGGAATGAATTAGAATGGATCGTATGAATGAATTAGAATGTTACATTCGTGTGAATGAATTAGAATGGATCGTACGAATGGATTAGAATGGATCGTACGAATGGATTAGAATGGATCGTACAAATGAATTAGAAAGGTTACATTTGTGAGAATGAATTAGAATGGATCATACAAATGAATTAGAATGGATTGTACAAATGAATTAGAATGGATCGTACGAATGAATTAGAATGGATACATTCGTGTGAATGAATTAGAATGGATCGTACGAATGAATTAGAATGGATCGTGCGAATGAATTAGAATGGATCGTACGAATGAATTAGAATGGTTACATTCGTGCGAATGAATTAGAATGGATCGTACGAATGGATCGTACGAATGAATTAGAATAGATCGTACAAATGAATTAGAAAGGTTACATTTGTGAGAATGAATTAGAATGGATCGTACGAATGGATTAGAATGGATCGTACGAATGGATTAGAATGGATCGTACGAATGGATTAGAATGGATCGTACGAATAAATTAGAATGGATCATACAAATGAATTAGGAAGGTTACATTCGTGAGAATGAATTAGAATGGATCATGCGAATGAATTAGTATTGATCATGCAAATGAATTAGAATGGGCGATCCATTCTAATTCATTCGTATGATCAATTCTAATTCATTCGCACGATCCATTCTAATTTATTCGTACGATCCATTCTAATTCATTCGCACAAATGTATGCATTCTAATTCATTCGTATGATCCATTCTAATCCATTCGTACGATCCAATCTAATCCATTCATAGGATCCATTCTAATTCATTCGTAAGAGAGTATCCATTATAATTTATCGAACGATCCAGTCTAATTCATTCGTACGATCCATTTAAATTCATTCGCACGAATGTATCCATTCTAATTCATTCGTACGATCCATTCTAATTCATTCGTATGATCCATTCTAATTCATTCGCATGAATGTATCCATTTTAATTCATTTGCACGATCCATTCTAATTCATTCCTATGATCCATTCTAATTCATTCGTACGATCCATTCTAATTCATTCGCTCGAATGTATCTATTTTAATTCATTCGTACGGTCCATTCTAATTCGTTTATACGATCCATTCTAATTCGTTCGTACGATCCATTCTAATTCATTTGAACGATCCATTGTTATTAATTTGTACGATCCATTCTAATTCATTCGTACGATCCATTCTAATTCATTCGTACGATCCATTCTAATTCGTTCGCACAAATATAACCTTCCTAATTCATTTGTATAATCCATTCTAATTTATTCGTACGATCCATTCTAATTCATTCGCATGAATGTAACCATTCTAATTCATTCGTAAGATCCATTCTAATTCATTCCTACGATCTATTCTAATTCAATCGCACGAATGTATCCATTCTAATTCATTTGCACGATCCATTCTAATTCATTCCTATGATCCATTCTAATTCATTCGTACGATCCATTCTAATTCATTCGCTCGAATGTATCCATTCTAATTCATTCGTACTATCCATTCTAATTCGTTCATACGATCCATTAGAATGGATACATTTGTGCGAATAAATTAGAATAGATTAGAATGGATCATACGAATGGATTAGAATCCATTCTAATTCATATGTATGATCCATTCTAATTCATCGCACGATCCATTCTAATTCATTCGCTCGAATGTATCCATTCTAATTCATTCATACGATCCATTCAAATTCATTCGCATGATCCATTCTAATTCATTCGTACGATCCATTCTAATTCATTCTCACGAATGTAACCTTTCTAATTCATTCGTACGATCCATTCTAATTCATTCATACGATCCATTCTAATCCATTCGTACGATCCACTCTAATTCGTTCGTACGATCCATTCTAATTCGTTCGTACAATCCATTCTAATTCGTTTGTACGATCCATTCTAATTCGTTCATACGATCCATTCTAATTCATTCGCTCGAATGTATCCATTCTAATTCATTCGTTCGATCCATTCTAATTCATTCGTACGATCCGTTCTAATTCATTCCTATGATCCATTCTAATTCATTCGTACGATTCATTCTAATTCATTCGTACGATCCATTCTTATTCATTCAAATGATCCATTCTAATTCATTCGCACAATCCATTCTAATTCATTCGTACGATCAATTCTAATTCATTCGTATGATCCATTCTAATTCATTCGCACTATCCATTCTAATTCATTCGCATGAATATATCTATTCTAATTCATTCGTATGATCTATTCTAATTTATTCGCACGATCTATTCTAATTCATTCATACGATCCATTCTAATTCATTTGTGCGATCCATTCTAATTCATTCGTACGATCCATTTTAATTGATTCATATGATCCATTCTAATTCATTCGTATGATACATTCGTGCGAATGAATTAGAATGGATCGTACGAATGAATTAGAATGGATCGTACGAATGAATTAGAATAGATCGTGCGAATAAATTAGAATGGATCATACGAATGAATTAGAATAGATATATTCATGCGAATGAATTAGAATGGATAGTGCGAATGAATTAGAATGGATCATACGAATGAATTAGAATGGATCGTATGAATGAATTAGAATGGATTGTGCGAATGAATTAGAATGGATCGTATGAATGAATAAGAATGGATCGTACGAATGAATTAGAATGGATCATGCGAATGAATTAGAATGAATCGTACGAATGCATTAGAATGGATCGTACGAATAAATTAGAATAGCTCATACGAATGAATTAGAATGAATCGTACGAATGAATTAGAATGGTTACATTCGTACGAATGAATTAGAATTGATCGTACAAATGAATTAGAATGGATCGTACGAATGAGTTAGAATGGATCGTGCGAATGAATTAGAATGGATCTTACGAATGAATTAGAATTGATCCAACGAATGAGTTAGAATGGATCATACGAATGAATTAGAATGGATCGTACGAATGAATTAGAATGGATTGTGCGAATGAATTAGAATGGATCGTATGAATGAATAAGAATGGATCGTACGAATGAATTAGAATGGATCGTGCGAATGAATTAGAATAAATCGTACGAATGCATTAGAATGGATACATTCGTGCGAATGAATTAGAATGGATCATACGAATGAATTAGAATGGATCGTGCGAATGAATTATAATGGATCGTACGAATGAATTAGAATGGATCGTACGAAAAAATTAGAATGGATCGTTCTAATTCGTTCCTACGATCCATTCTAATTCATTCGCATGAATGTATCCATTCTAATTCATTTGCACGATCCATTCTAATTCATTCCTATTTGTACGATCCATTCTAATTCATTTGTACGATCCATTCTAATTCATTCGTATGATCCATTCTAATTCATTCGTACGATCCATTCAAATTCATTCGTACGATCCATTCTAATTCATTCGCACGATCCTTTCTAATTCATTTGTACGAATGAATTAGAATGGATCATACGAATGAATTAGAATGGATCGTGCGAATGAATTAGAATGGATCGTACGAATGAATTGGAATGGATCATACGAATGAATTAGAATGGATCGTACGAATGAATTAGAATGGATCGTATGAATGAATAAGAATGGTTACATTCGTGCAAATGAATTAGAATGGATCGTAGGAATGAATTAATTCATTCGCACGATCCATTCTAATTCATTCGCATGTTCCATTTTAATTCATTCGTATGATCCATTCTAATTCATTCCTACGATCTATTCGAATTCATTCGCTCGAATGTATCCATTCTAATTCATTCGTACGAACCATTCTTATTCATTCGTACGATCAATTCTAATTCATTCGCACGATCCATTCTAATTCATTCGTATGATCCATTCTAATTCATTCCTATGATCTATTCTAATTCATTCACACAAATATATCCATTCTAATTCATTCGTACGATCCATTCTTATTCATTCGTACGATCCATTCAAATTCATTCGCATGATCCATTCTAATTCATTCATGCGATCCATTATAATTCATTCGTACTATCTATTCTAATTCATTCACACGAATGTATCCATTCTAATGCATTCGTACGATCCATTCTAATTCGTTCATATGATCCATTCTAATTCGTTCGTACGATCCATTCTAATTCATTTGTACGATTCATTCTAATTCATTCGCACGATCCATTCTAATTCATTCGTACGATCCATTCTAATTCGTTCGCACGAATGTGTCCATTCTAATGCATTCGTACGATTCATTCTAATTCATTCGCACGATCCATTCTAATTCATTCGTACGTCGTACGATCCATTCTAATTCATTCTCACAAATGTAACCTTTCTAATTCATTTGTATGATCCATTCTAATTCATTCGTACGATCCATTCTAATACATTCGTACGATCCATTCTAATCCATTCGTACGAATGGATCCATTCTAATTCATTAGTACGATCCATTCTAATTCATTCTTACATTCCATTCTAATTCATTCGCACAATACATTCTAATTCATTCGCACAATACGAATGTATCATACGAATGTATCATACGAATGTATTAGAATGGATCATGCGAATGAATTAAAATGGATCCCATTCTAATTCATTCGTACGATACATTCTAATTCATTCCTACGATCCATTCTAATTCATTCGCATGAATGTATCCATTCTAATTTATTCGTACGATCCATTCTAATTCATTCCTATGATCCATTCTAATTCATTCGCACGAATGTATCCATTCTAATTCATTTGCATGAACCATTCTAATTCATTCCTATGATCTATTCTAATTCATTCGCTCGAATGTATCCATTCTAATTCACTCGTACGATCCATTCTTATTCATTCGTACGATCCATTCAAATTCATTCGCATGATCCATTCTAATTCATTCGTACGATCCATTCTAATTCATTCTCACGAATGTAACCTTTCTAATTCATTTGTATGATCCATTATAATTCATTCGCACGATCCATTCTAATTCATTCGTATGATCAATTCTAGTTCATTCGCACGATCCATTCTAATTCATTCGTACGATCCATTCTAATTCATTCGAACGATCTATTCTAATTCATTCGTATGATCCATTCTAATTCATTTGCACGATCCAATCTAATTCATTCGCACGAATATATCCATTCTAATTCATTTGCACGATCCATTCTAATTCATTTCTATGATCCATCTAATTCATTCGTATGATCCATTCTAATTCATTAGAATGGATACATTCGAGCGAATGAATTAGAATAGATTATAGGAATGAATTAGAATAAATCATACGAATGAATTAGAATGGATCGTACGAACGAATTAGAATGGATAGTACGAATGAATTAGAATGGATACATTCGTACGAATGAATTAGAATGGATACATTCGTGCGAATGAATTAGAATGGATCATACGAATGAATTAGACTGGATCAATAAGAATGGATCCACCGAATGAGTTAGAATGGATCATACAAAAGAATTAGAATGGATCCACCGAATGAGTTAGAATGGATCATACGAATGAATTAGAATGGTTAGATTCGTGTGAATGAATTAGAATAGATCGTACGAATGAATTTGAATGGATCATAGGAATGAATCCATTCTAATTCATTCGTACGATCCATTCTAATTCATTCGTATGATCCATTCTAACTCATTCGGTGGATCCATTCTAATTCATTCGTATGACCCATTCTAACTCATTCGGTGGATCCATTCTAATTCATTCGTACGATCCATATTAATTTATTTGCATGAATATACGATCCATTCTATGATCGTACGATCCATTCTAATTCATTCGCACTATCCATTCTAATTCATTCGTACGATCCATTCTAATTCATTCGTACAAATGTATCCATTCTAATTCATTCGTACGATCCATTCTAATTCATTCATAAGATCTATTCTAATTCATTCACACAATCCATTCTAATTCATTCGCACAATCCATTCTAATTCATTCGTACGATCCATTCTAATTTATTCGTATGATCCATTCTAACTCATTCGGTGGATTCATTCTAATTCATTCGTACGATCCATTCTAATTCATTCGCACGATTCATTCTAATTCATTCGTACGATCCATTCTAATTCATTCGTACGATCAATTGTAATTCATTCATACAATCCATTCGGATTCATTTGCACAAATGTATCCATTAAAATTCATTCGTACGATCCATTCTAATTAATTCGCACGATCCATTCTAATTCAGTCGTATGAATGTATCCATTTTAATTCATTCGTACGATTCATTCTAATTCATTCGTACGATCTAATTCATTCGTACGATCCATTCTAATTCATTCGTACGATCGATTCTAATTCATTAGCACGATCCATTTATTCTAATTCGCACGAATGTATCCATTCTAATTCATTCGTACGATCCATTCTAATTCATTCGCACTATCCATTCTAATTCATTCGTACGATCCATTCTAATTCATTCGTACGATCCATTCAAATTAATTCGTACGAATGAATTAGAATGGATCGTACAAATGAATTAGAATGGATCGTACGAATGAGTTAGAATGGATCGTACGAATGAATTAGAATGGATCCACCGAATGAGTTAGAATAGATCATACGAATGAATTAGAATGGATCGTACGAATAAATTAGAATGGATTATGCGAATGAATTAGAATGGATCGTATGAATGAATAAGAAAGGATCATACAAATGAATTAGAATGGATCGTGCTAATGAATTAGAATGAATCATATGAATGAATTAGAACAGATCGTGCGAATGAATTAGAATGGATACATTCGAGCGAATGAATTAGAATGGATCGTACGAATGAATTAGAATGGATCGTACGAATAAATTAGAATGGATCGTTCTAATTCATTCCTACGATCCATTCTAATTCATTCGCACGAATGTATCCATTCTAATTCATTTGCACGATGCATTCTAATTCATTCCTATGATCCATTCTAATTCATTCGTACGTTCCATTCTAATTCATTCGCTCGAATGTATCCATTCTAATTCATTCGCACGATCCATTCTAATTCATTCGCACGATCCATTCTAATTCATTCGTACGATCCATTCTTATTCATTCATACGATCCATTCTAATTCATTTGTACGATCCATTCTAATTCATTCGGACGAATATAACCATTCTAATTCATTCGTACGATCCATTCTAATTCATTCCTATGATCCATTCTAATTCATTCGCACGAATGTATCCATTCTAATTCATTTGCATGATCCATTCTAATTCATTCCTATGATCCGTACTATCTAATTCATTCAACGATCCATTCTAATTCATTCGTACACATTCTAATTCATTCGCACGATCCATTCTAATTCATTCGCACAAATGTTTCCATTCTAATTCATTCGTACAATCCATTCTAATTCATTCGCATGATCCATTCTAATTCATTCGTACGATCCATTCTAATTCATTTATACGATCCATTCTAATTCATTCGCACGAATGTATCCATTCTAATTTATTCGTACGATCCATTCTAATTCATTCTCACGAATGTATCATACGAATGAATTAGAATGGATCATACGAATGAATTAGAATGGATCGTGAGAATGAATTAGAATGGATCGTACGAATGAATTAGAATGGATCGTGCGAATGAATTAGAATAGATCGTGCGAATGAATTAGAATGGATCACACGATCCATTCTAATTCAATCCTATGATCCATTCTAATCCATTCGTACGATTCATTCGTACGATCCTTTCTAATTCATTTGCACGATCCATTCTAATTCGTTCGTATGATCCATTCTAATTGATTCGTTATAATTCATTCGTATGATCCATTCTAATTCATTCATACGATCGATTCTAATTCATTCGCTCGAATGTATCCATTCTAATTCATTCGTACAATCCATTCTAATTTATTCGTACGATCCATTCTAATCCATTCGTACGATCCATTCTAATTCATTCCTACGATCTATTCTAATTCATTCGTACGATCCATTCTAATTCATTCGTATGATCCATTCTAACTCTTTCGGTGGATCCATTCTAATTCTTTCGTACGATCCATTCTAATTCATTCGCACGATCCGTTCTAATTTATTCGTATGATCCATTCTAATTCCTTCGCACGATCCATTCTAATTCATTCGTATGATCCATTCTAATTTATTTGCACGAATATACGATCCATTCTAATTTATTCGCAAGAATGTATCCATTCATTCGCACGATCCATTCTAATTCAGTCGTATGATTGATCCATTTTAATTCATTCGTACGATCCATTCTAACTCATTCGTACGATCTAATTTATTCGTACGGTCCATTCTTAATTCATTTGCACGATCCATTCTAATTCATTCGTACGATCCATTCTAATTCATTCGCATGAATATATCTATTCTAATTCATTCGTATGATCCATTCTAATTTCTTTGCACGATCTATTCTAATTCATTCGTATGATCCATTCTAATTCATTCGCACGAATGTATCCATTTTAATTCATTCGTACGATCCATTCTAATTCATTTGTATGATCCATTCTAATTCATTCCTATGATCTATTCTAATTCATTCGCTCGAATGTTTCCATTCTAATTCATTCGTTCGATCCATTCTAATTCATTCGCACGATCCATTCTAATTCATTCGTATGATCCATTCTAATTCATTCCTATGATCTATTCTAATTCATTCGCTCGACTGTATCCATTCTAATTCATTCGCACGAATGTATCCATTCTAATTCATTTGCACGATCCATTCTAATTCATTCCTATGATCCATTCTAATTTATTCGTACGATCCATTCTAATTCATTCGCTCGAATGTATCCATTCTAATCCATTCGTATGATCCATTCTAATCCATTCGTACGATCCATTCTAATTCATTCGCACGAATGTAACCATTCTAATTCATTCATATGATCCATTCTAATTCATTCGTACGATCATACAAATGAATTAGAAAGGTTACATTCGTGAGAATGAATTAGAATGGATCGTACGAATGAATTAGAATGGATCATACGAATGAATTAGAATGAATCGTACGAATGAATTAGAATGGATTGTACAAATGAATTAGAATAGATACATTCGTGCGAATGAATTAGAATGGATCGTATGAACGAATTAGAATGGATTGTTAGAATTAGAATGGATTCATTTGTGCGAATGAATTAGAATGGATCGTACGAATGAATTAGAATGGATCGTACGAATAGATTAGAATGGATCGTGCGAATAAATTAGAATGGATTGCTCGAATGTATCCATTCTAACCCATTCGTACGAATGGATTAGAATGGATCGTACGAATGGATTAGAAAGGATACATTCGAGCGAATGAATTAGAATAGATCGTGCGAATGAATTAGAATGAATCATACGAATGTATTAGAATGGATCATTCGAATAAATTAGAATGAATCGTACGATCCATTCTAGTTCATTTGTGCGATCAATTCTAATTCATTCGCACGATCCATTCTAATTCATTCGTACGATCCATTCTAATTCATTCGTATGATCAATTCTAATTCATTCGTACAATCCATTCCAATTCAGTCGTATGAATGTATCATACGAATGAATTAGAATGGATCATGCGAATGAATTAAAATGGATCGTACAAATGAATTGGAATGGATCGTACGAATGAATTAGAATACATCATGTGAATGAATTAGAATGGATCGTACGTCTGAATTAGATTGGATTGTGCGATTGAATTAGAATGGATACATTCGTGCGAATGAATTAGAATAGATCGTATGAATGAATTAGAATGGATCGTACGAATGAATTAGAATGGATACATTTGTACGAATGAATTAGAATGGATCGTACGAATGAATTAGAATGGATCGTACGAATGAATTAGAATGGATAGTGCGAATGAATTAGAATGGATCGTACGAATGAATTAGAATGGATCGTGCGAATGAATTAGAATGAATCGTACGAATGAATTAGAATGAATCGTATGAATGAATTAGAATGGATCATGCGAATGAATAAGAATAGATCGATTAGAATGGATCATACGAATGAATTAGAATAGATCGTAGGAATGAATTAGAATGAATCGTGCGAATGAATTAGAATGAATCCTACGAATGCATTAGATTGGATCGTACGAATGAATTAGAATGGATACATTTGTGCGAATGAATTAGAATGGCTCGTGCGAATGAATTAGAATGGATCATACGAATGAATTAGAATGGATATATTTATGCGAATGAATTAGAATGAATCGTACGAATGCATTAGAATGGATCGTACGAATGAATTAGAATGGATACATTCGTGCGAATGAATTAGAATGGATCGTACGAATGAATTAGAATGGATCGTGCGAATGAATTCAAATGGATCGTACGATGCAATCTAATTCATTCGTACGATCCATTCTAATTCATTCATATGATCAATTCTAATTCATTCACACGATCCATTCTAATTCATTCGTACGATCTATTCTAATTCATTCGCACGAATGTAACCATTCTAATTCATTCATATGATCCATTCTAATTCATTCCTAAGATCCATTCTAATTCATTCGTATGATCCATTCTAATTCATTCGTACGATCCATTCTAATTCATTTGCATGAATGTATCCATTCTAATTTATTCGTACGATCCAGTCTAATTCATTCGTACGATCTATTCTAATTCATTCGCACGATCCATTCTAATTCTTTCATATGATCCATTCTAATTCATTCGCACGAATGTATTCATTCTAGTTCATTCGTACGCTCCATTCTAATTCATTCGTACGCTTCATTTTTATTCATCGCACAAATGTATCCATTCTAATTTATTCATACGATCCATTCAAATTCAATCGTATGATCCATTCTAATTCATTGGCACAAATGTTTCCATTTTAATTCATTCGTACGATCCATTCTAATTTATTCATACGATCCATTCTAATTCATTCGTACGATCCATTCTAATTCATTCGTATGATCCATTCTAATTCATTCGCACGAATGTATCCATTCTAATTCATTTGTACGATCTATTCTAATTCATTCGTACGCTCCATTCTAATTCATTCGTATGCTCCATTCTTATTCATCGCACAAATGTATCCATTCTACTTTATTCGTACGATCCATTCAAATTCAATCGTATGATCCATTCTAATTCATTCGCACGAATGTATCCATTTTAATTCATTCGTACGATCCATTCTAATTTATTCATACGAACTATTCTAATTCATTCGCACGAATGTATCCATTCTAATTCATTCGCACAATCCAATCTAATTCAAACGTATGATCCATTATAATTCATTCGCACAAATATATCCATTTTAATTCATTCGTACGATCCATTTTAATTTATTCAAACGATCCATTCTAATTCATTTGCACGATCCATTCTAATTCATTCGTACAATCTGTTCTAATTCATTCGCATGAATATATCTATTCTAATTCATTCGAACAATGCGTTGTAATTCATTTGTACGATCCATTCTAATTTATTCCTATGATCCATTCTAATTCATTCGTACGATCCATTCTAATTCGTTCATACGATCCATTCTAATTCGTTCGTATGATCCATTCTAATTCGTTCGTACGATCCATTCTAATTCATTCGCATGATCCATTCTAATTCATTTGTACGATCCATTTTAATTCATTCGCATGATCCATTCTAATTCATTCGTATGATACATTCGTGTGAATGAATTAGAATGGATCGTACGAATGAATTAGAATGGATACATATGTGCGAATGAATTAGAATGGATCGTACAAATGAATTAGAATAGATCATACGAATGAATTAGAATTGATCATACGAATGAATTAGAATGGATCATACGAATGAATTAGAATGGATCGTGCAAATGAATTAGAATGGATCGTACGAATGAATTAGAATGGATCGTACAAATGAATTAGAATGGATATATTCGTGCGAATGAATTAGAATGGGTCGTGCGAATGAATTAGAATAGATCATACGAATGAATTAGAATGGATTGTACGAATGAATTAGAATGGATACATTCGTGCGAATGAATTAGAATGCATCGGACGAATGAATTAGAATGGATCTTACGATTCATTCTAATTCATTCGTACGATCCATTCTAATTCATTCGTAGGATCTATTCTAATTCATTCGCATGATCCATTCTAATTCATTCGTACGATCCTTTTTAATTCATTCGTCCGATCCATTCAAATTCATTCGTACGATGCAATCTAATTCATTCGCACAAATGTATCTATTCTAATTTATTCGTACAATGCATTCTAATCCATTCGTACGATCCATTCTAATCTATTCGTACGATCCATTCTAATTCATTCGTATGATCCATTCTAATTCATTCGTACGATCCATTCTAATTCATTTGCATGAATATATCCATTCTAATTCATTCCTACGATCTATTCTAATTCATTCGTATGATCCATTCTAATTCATTCGTATGATCCATTCTAATTTATTCGTACGATCCATTCTAATTCATTCGCACGAATGTAACCATTCTAACTCATTCGTATGATTCATTCTAATTCATTCGTATGAGCTATTCTAATTCATTCGTACGATCCATTCAAATTCATTCGCATGATCCATTATAATTCATTCGTACGATCCATTCTAATACATTCATACAATGCATTCTAATTCATTCGCACGATCCATTCTAATTCATTCGTATGATCCATTCTAATTCATTTCTACGATCTATTCTAATTCATTCGCTCGAATGTATCCATTCTAATTGATTCGTACAATCCATTCTAATTCATTCGCACGATCCATTCTAATTCATTCGTATGATCCATTCTAATTCATTCCTACGATCAATTCTAATTCATTCGCTCGAATGTATCCATTCTAATTCATTGGTACGATCCATTCTAATTCATTCGTATGATCCATTCTAATTCATTCGTACGATCCATTCTAATTTATTCGTACGATCCATTCTAATCCATTCGTACGATCCATTCTAATCCATTCGTACGATCCATTCTAATTCATTCGCACGAATGTAACCATTCGAATTCATTCGTACGATCCATTCTAATTCATTCCTACGATCTATTCTAATTCATTCGCACGAATGTATCTATTCTAATTCGTTTGCACGATCCATTCTAATTCATTCCTATGATCCATTCTAATTCATTCGTACGATCCATTCTAATTCTCGTTCGAATGTATCCATTCTAATTCATTCGTACGATCCATTCTAATTCGTTCGTACGATCCATTCTAATTCGTTCGTACGATCCATTCTAATTTGTTCGTACGATCCGTTCTAATTCATTCGTACGATCCATTCTAATTCATTCGCATGATCCATTCTAATTCATTCGTATGATCCATTCTAATTCATTCCTATGATCTATTCTAATTCATTCGCTCGAATGTATCCATTCTAATTCATTCGTTCGATCCATTCTAATTCATTCGTACGATCCTTTCAAATTCATTCGCATGATCTATTCAAATTCATTCTCACGAATGTAACCTTTCTAATTCATTGGTATGATCCATTCTAATTCATTCGTACGATACATTTGTGCGAATGAATTAGAATGGATCATACGATTAAATTTGAATGGATCGTACGAATAAATTAGAATGGATACATTTGTGCGATGAATAAGAATGGAGCGTACGAATGAATTTGAATGGAGCGTACGAATGAATTAGAATGGATACATTCGTGCGAATGAATTAGAATGGATCATATGAAAGAATTAGAATGGATCATGCGAATGAATTAGAAAGATTCGTATGAATGAATTAGAATGGATATATTCGTGCAAATGAATTAGAATGGATCGTACGAGTGAATTGGACTGGATCGTAAGAATAAATTAGAATGGACACATTCATGCAAATGAATTAGAATGAATCGAACGAATGAATTAGAATGGATCATACGAATGAATTAGAATGGATCGTACGAATGGATTATAATGGATCGTACGAATGGATTAGAACGCATTGTACGAATAAATTAGAATAGATACATTTGTGCGAATGAATTAGATTGCATCGTACGAATGAATTTGAATGGATCGGACGAATGAATTAGAATGGATCGTACGAATAAATTCGAATGGATCATGCGAATGAATTAGAATAGATCGTACGAATGAATTAGAATGGATCGTACGAATGAATTAGAATGAATACATTTGTGCGAATGAATTAGAATGGATCATATATTCGTGCAAATAAATTAGAATGGATCGTACAAATGAATTAGAATGGATCGTACGAATGAGTTAGAATGGATCGTGCGAATGAATTAGAATGGATCGTACGAATGAATTAGAATGGATCCACCGAATGAATTAGAATGGATCATACGAATGAATTAGAATGGATCGTACGAATGAATTAGAATGGATCGTGCGAATGAATTAGAATGGATCTTACGAATGCATTAGAATGGATACATTCGTGCGAATGAATTAGAATGGATCATACGAATGAATTAGAATGGATACATTTGTGCGAATGAATTTGAATGGATTGCACGAATTGAATTAGAATGGATCGTATGAATGGATTAGAATGGATCGTACGAATGAATTAGAATAGATCGTACGAAAGAATTAGAATAGCTCATACGAATGTATTAGAATGAATCGTACGAATGGATCATACAAATTAATTAGAATGGATCGTACAAATGAATTAGAATGGATCGTACGAATGGATTAGAATGGATCGTACGATTGAATTAGAATGGATCGTACGAATGAATTAGAATGGATCCACCGAATGAGTTAGAATGGATCATACGAATGAATTAGAATGGATCGTACGAATGAATTAGAATGGATTGTGCGAATGAATTAGAATGGATCGTATGAATGAATAAGAATGGATCGTACAAATGAATTAGAATGGATCGTGCGAATGAATTAGAATGAATCGTACGATCCATTCTAATTCATTCCTATGATCCATTCTAATTCATTCGTACGATCCATTCCAATTCATTCGCTCGAATGTATCCATTCTAATTCATTCGTATGATCCATTCAAATTCGTTCATACGATCCATTCTAATTCGTTCGTACGATCCATTCTAATTCGTTCGTACGATCCATTCTAATTCGTTTGTACAATCCATTCTAAATCATCGCACGATCCATTCTAATTCATTTGTACGATCCATTTTAATTCATTCGTACGATTCATTCTAATTCATTCGCTCGAATGTATCTATTCTAATTCATTCGTACGATCCATTCTAATTAATTCGTATGATCAATTTTAATTTATTCGCATGATCTATTCTAATTCATTCGTACCATCCATTCTAATTCATTCGCACGATCCATTCTAATTCATTTGTACGATCAATTTTAATTCATTCGTACGATCCATTGTAATTCATTCGCTCGAATGTATCCATTCTAATTCATTCGTACGATCCTTTCTCATTCATTCGTATGATCCATTCTAATTTATTCGCACGATCTATTCTAATTCATTCATACGATCCATTCTAATTCATTCGCACGAATGTATCATACGAATGAATTTGAACGGATACATTTGTGCGAATGAATTAGAATGAATCATACGAATGGATCGTACGAATGGATCGTACGAATGAATTAGAATGGATACATTCGAGCGAATGAATTAGAAGGGATCGTACGAATGAATTAAAATGGATTATACAAATGAATTAGAATGGATCGTGCGAATGAATTAGAATGGTTATATTCGTGAGAATGAATTAGAATGGATCGTACGAATGAATTAGAATGGATTAGAATGGATCGTACGAATAAATTAGAATGGATACATTCGAGCGAATGAATTAGAATGGATCGTAGGAATGAATTAGAATGGATCGTATGAATGAATTAGACTGGATTGTTCGAATGAATTAGAATAGATCGTGTGAATGAATTAGAATGGATCGTACGAAAGAATTAGAATGGATCTTACGAATGAATTAGAATGGATCATACGAATGAATTAGAATCGATCGTGCGAATGAATTAGAATGGATCGTACGAATGAGTTAGAATGGATACATTTGTGCGATGAATAAGAATGGAGCGTACGAATGAATTAGAATGGAGCGTACGAATGAACTTGAATGGATACATTCGTGCGAATGAATTAGAATGGATCATACGAAAGAATTAGAATGGATCGTGCGAATGAATTAGAATGGATCGTGCGAATGAATTAGAATGGATCGTACGAACGAATTAGAATGGATCGTACGAACGAATTAGAATGGATCATATGAACGAATTAGAATGGATCGTACAAATGAATTAGAATGGATACATTTGTGCGAATTAATTAGAATGGATCGTACGAATGAATTAGAATGGATCGTCCGAATAAATTAGAATGGATCGTATGAATGAATTAGAATAGATAGTGCGAATGAATTTGAATGGATCGTACGAATGAATTAGAATGGATCGAATGAATGAATTAAAATGGATCGTGCGAATGAATTAGAATGGATACATTCTTGCGAATGAATTAGAATGGATCGTACGAATGAATTAGAATGGATCATACGAATGAATTAGAATGGATCGTACAAATGAATTAGAATGGATCGTGCGAATGAATTAGAATGGATCGTACGAACGAATTAGAATGGATCGTACGAACGAATTAGAATGGATCGTATGAACGAATTAGAATGGATCGTACGAATGAATTAGAATGGATACATTCGAGCCAATGAATTAGAATGGATCGTACGAATGAATTAGAATCGATCATAGGAATAAATTAGAATGGATCGTGCAAATGAATTACAATGGATACATTCGTGCGAATGAATTAGAATGGATCGTAGGAATGAATTAGAATGGATCGTACGAATGAATCAGAATGGTTACATTCGTGTGAATGAATTAGAATGGATCGTACGTATGGATTAGAATGGATCATAGGAATGAATTAGAATGGATCGTACGAATGAATTAGAATGGATCGTACAAATGAATTAGAAAGGTTACATTTGTGAGAATGAATTAGAATGGATCGTACGATTCATTCTAATTCATTCGTACGATCCATTCTAATGCATTCGTACGATTCATTCTAATTCATTTGCACGATCCATTCTAATTCATTCGCTCGAATGTATCCTTTCTAATCCATTCGTACGAACCATTCTAATTCATTCGTACGATTCATTCTAATCCATTCGTACGAATGGATTAGAACGGATACATTCGTGCAATCCATTGTAATCCATTCGTACGATCCATTCTAGTCCATTTGTACGATCTATTCTAATTCATTCGTACGATCCATTCTAATTCATTTGCACAAATGTATCCATTCTAATTCAAACGATCCATTCTAATACGTTCATACGATCCATTCTAATTCATTCGCACGAATGTATCCATTCTAATTCATTTGTACGATCCATTCTAATTCATTCGTACGATTCATTCTAATTCATTCGTACGATCCATTCTAATTCACTCGCACGATCCATTCTAATTCATTCGTACGATCCATTCTAATTCATTCCTACGATCTATTCTAATTCATTCGCTCGAATGTATCCATTCTAATTCATTCGTACGATCCATTCTAATTCATTTGTGCGATGAATAAGAATGGAGCGTACGAATGGATCGTACGAATGAATTAGAATGGATCGTACAAATGAATTAGAAAGGTTACATTTGTGAGAATGAATTAGAATGGATCGTACGAATGAATTAGAATGGATCGTGCGAATGAATTAGATCGTGCGAATGAATTAGAATGGATTGTACGAATGAATTAGAATGGATACATTCGTGCGAATGCATTAGAATGGATACATTCGTGCGAATGAATTAGAATGGATCGTACGAATGAATTAGAATGGATCGTACGAATGAATTAGAATGGATACATTCGTGCGAATGAATTAGAATGGATTGTACGAATGAATTAGAATGGATCGTGCGAATGAATTAGAATTGATCATACGAATAAATTAGAATGGATCGTACGAATGAATTAAAATGGATCGTATGAATGAATTAGAATGGATACATTTGTGAGAATGAATTAGAATGGATCGTACTAATGGATTAGAATGGATTGTACGAATGGATTAGAATGGATCGTACGAATGAATTAGAATGGATCATACAAATGAATTAGAAAGGTTACATTCATGAGAATGAATTAGAATGGATACATTCGAGCGAATGAATTAGAATGGATACATTTGTACGAATAAATTAGAATGGATCGTACGAATGGATTTGAATGGATCATAGGAATGAATTAGAATGGATCGTACGAATGAATTAGAATGGATTATGTTTGGGGGATTTTTCGCTGGTCCGTGCGGGCTACCTGCAAGACAAATAAAAAGCGTAAGAACGGCTGGCTCCCTTAGGAGCGCAAACCCTCCGACGCTTAAGTCAGTCTCAGGTGCACAACGGCGAGATGCAGTAGACGAAAATGGTAGGGAAGAGGGTTTCGAACCTGTACTACGGAGCCTGGGGGTGGGCATTTATAGACATTGGCGACCTACCATTGCCCGACACGTGGAGATTCTTTCCAGCGTCTTCTAGATACCCACGTTCTGGCTCGCGTGGGTCTCACAGTCCTTGGTACTCGCGCCCTGACATTCTGTCGTCAAGCCTGCCAGGCGGTTTGAGTGGGGGAGAGCATCTTTCCCGCCATTGCCAGCTGGCTGTTCTGGAATGTTCAAGTCTGGGCGGTCTCAGGGAGGAAGCAAAAACAAGCTCGCCCGGCACTGCTCCGTCCTTTCGTCCATATTTATCAAGAGTCGGACCTCGCGGGGGCAACCTCTTCGATAAACAGGGGTCGGGGCGAGCTCCGGAGCGAGCTAAGCGAGCTCCTGAGTGAGCTTGGCGAACTCCTGAGAGAGCTTAGGCGAACTTCTGAACGAGCTTGGCGAACTCCTGAGCGAGCTTGGGCGAACTCCTGAGCGAGCTTGGGCGAGCTCCTGAGAGAGCTTGGGCGAGCTCCTGAGAGAGCTTAGGCGAGCTCCTGAACGAGCTTAGGCGAGCTCCAGGGCGAGCTTGGCGAGCTCCCGAGCGAGCTTAGGCGGGCTCCTGGGCGAGTTCCCCACCCCTTGGAATCCTAGGGTCTATGAGATCCACAGGCAAGGGCGAACTTGAGCGAGCTCCTGCGCGATCTTGGGCGAGCTCCTGATTGAGTCTTAGGCGAGCTCCTGGGTGAGCTCAGGCGAGCTCCTGGGCGAGCTCAAGCGGGCTCCTGGGCGAGCTCAGGCGAGCTCCAGCGAGCTTAGGTGAGCTCCTATGAGTGCCCTTGGCCTAGGCCCCTTCAGCCCAATGTGGATCTCGCTCCCTGTCAAGGTGATTTGGTGAGCATGGGGGGGCGAACTCCAGGGCAGATTTCAGCTACCCCCAACATTACCCCCTCCTGAGAGAGCAACCAAGGAGACTTTGGCGCTTGCTCAGGAGTCTTATTGCACACGACGGTCGAATTGGGAGTTCTAGTCACTTGCGACCTCCACCTGGGGAGATGCGGGCACCAACCGTGGGCGGTCTGTGCCGAGAGCTTTGACTGCCAGTATTTCACAAACGCCGGGCGGGCCGGGAGCGTCAGCCACGAGCAATCTTCTTCCGACGCGGGCTCATCACGCGCGGTCAGGGTCTGCCTCGGGCGAGCTGCGGGCACCAGCCGTGGGCGGTCTGCGCCAAGAGTTTTGACTCCCAGTATTTCACAAACGCTGGGCGGGCCGGGAGCGTCAGCCGCGAGCGATCTCCTTCCGGTGCGAGCTCGCCGCACGCGGTCAGGGTCTGCTCCGGGCGAGCTTGGGCGCCTGCCGTGGGCGATCTGCGTCGAGAGTTTTGACTCCCAGTATTTCACAAACGCTGGGCGGGCCGGGAGCGTCAGCCGCGAGCGATCTCCTTCCGGTGCGAGCTCGCTGCACGCGGCCAGGGTCTGCTCCGGGCGAGCTTGGGCGCCTGCCGTGGGCGATCTGCGTCGAGAGTTTTGACTCCCAGTATTTCACAAACGCTGGGCGGGCCGTGAGCATCAGCCGAGAGCGATCTCCTTCCAGTGCGAGCTCGTCACACGCGGTCAGGGTCTGCCTCGGGCGAGCTGTGGGCACCTGCCGCGAGCGGTCTTGTGACTTGGGTATCGCACCAAATCTCCAACGGTCGCTTCACCTTAAATGCGGCGTGAGGCTCAATGCTGATACAACGAATCTCATCATGAGATCCCGATCGGCGCGAGACACGTGTCTCCTCCTCATTCGCTCTTCTTTTGTCAGTAAATGACAGTGTTGGCGCCGGCGCAGCCTTTTCCACGCGTGGCCCACGTGGCGCTCGATGATTTGAAAGAAGCGAGCTGTCGCTTCGATCGTCGGCGTATCACCTCGTTGGGCGCGCTCGAGTATTAACTGTGGCCCGATTTACCTGCCTCTCACCCATCTATAAATAAGGGACGGGGGGAGATTTTTACTGCTACGTGAAAACAGCTCTCCCTTCTCCCTCTGCTTTCAGCTCGCAGCTCGCAGCTCGCTTGCACCCCCTTGCCCTTATGGCTTCTTCTGCTGCGGCTTCTTCTGCTGCTGTCGCTTCCTCCCATGAGGAACCTCTCAACGTCGCCCCCATTTCGGTGCTCGAACCTGGCGTCGAGGAGGTTCCCTCAAGGGAGCCCGCCGTTGTCTGGTTCAATGACATCGGTGGGGCGCCGATCCCTGCTAGCTTACGCTCCGCGGCGAACATTCCTCAGGAGCTCGCCATCCTGCCCTTCCCGCACTCGGGGAGGCCGCTCTCCGGCACGGCGGTCTCCGTGGGGCAGATTTGGTCAGGGCTCCGGCTACCCCTGAACCACCTCGCCAGTGAGCTACTGAAACTGGCGGGCTTGTGCCCTGCTCAGCTTCTAGGAAACTTGTGGGGGATCCTCTACGGGCTTTCTCGAATTGAGGAAGCCCTCAACGTGAGGATCCCCCTTGCCTACCTCCTGAAGAAATGGTTCCTCAAGCCAGGGACCGCCTTCATCGAGGCGGGCTGCGGCCAGTTTTATCTCACTGGTCGCACTGGCGAGGTACTTCCGTTCACCGCCGTTGAAAACAAGGACCGGTACTGGAAACAGTATCC
The DNA here is from genome assembly GCA_947650365.1 of Chamaelirium japonicum. NCBI lineage: Eukaryota > Viridiplantae > Streptophyta > Magnoliopsida > Liliales > Melanthiaceae > Chamaelirium > Chamaelirium japonicum. Next base: position 62,570,750 of record OX393555.1, on the reverse strand, counting down.
GTTCGTGATCGACGGCGACTGGTGAGGTCCTCAAGCTGGCGTCCCCTCTCTTCCTGGCAGACCGCCTCTCCCTGTCTTCAAGGAGATCGCGGAGTACCGGCCAAAGGGGACGAAGTGCATCGTCGCTGCCCGCGAGAGATCGCTTGACGAGGCGATTCTGGACTTCCTCGGGGGTCGAACCCTCGAGAAGGTCCTCCCGCCGGACTTTTCCTTCCTCTGGAAGGATCTCCGGACCGGAACTATCACCACCCGGCAGAAGGTGATACGGAAGAAGGTCGCGATCTCCAGGCACGTTGCCGCGACCTCCACGGCGGCGCCCTCGACCTCCACGGCGGCGACCTCGGCGAAGAAGGGGAAGAAGCGGGCTTCCACCATTCAAGTTACCGACATGGACACCCTCGAGATGCTCCACGAGGAGGATGTCGCGCCACCGCCGCCACCAGCCCACGAAGCGGCCCCAGGTCAGGCGACCACCCTCTCTGTTATTTCTCTGAGGGCCTCGGTCCCGGAGCCTCGGCGATGTCGCATTACCTTCGTCGAGCCCGAGGATCCGCACGTCGAGCTTCTTCTCAGCATGGCGGAAGTGGAGTCCCCAATGGCTGAAGTGCTGATGCGCGGATTCCCAGGTGACCTGACTAAAACTTTGTTTGTTGCGGTGATGAATCCAGAGGAGGGCGCCTCGCAGAAGAAGGCGAGGAAGAAGAAGACCCCTTCAGCCCGCCCATCGGGAGAGGACAACACTGTTCAGGAGGCTCGCGAAGCCTTCCAACAGGTCCTCGAGGAGCGGAGGAAGGCCGCCTTCGCGGAGGCGGGCTTGGGATCAGCCGATGATCTCTGCACGACGTCCAGCTCCGACGACGAGGAGCGGGCTTCGGGAGATGAGCCCGCAACTGCAACTGCGGGGCCTCCCCCGCCCTTCGAGGGACCGGCTCATGCCGATCTCAGTGTGCCCACGCCCGCGCCTGCTGCTGCCAGCGCGCCTGCGCCCGCGCCCGCGCCCGAGCCCACGCCTACTGCCTCTAGCGTGCCTGCGCCTGAGCCCACGCCTACTGCCCCCGGTGCGCCCGCGCCCGAGCCCGCGCCTGCGGCTGCCAGCGCGCTTGCGTCCGAGCCCGCGCCTGCCACCCCCAGCGCGCCTGCGCCCAAGCCCACGCCTGCGGCTGCCAGCATGCTTGCGTCCGAGCCTGCGCCTGCCGCTCCCAGCGCGCCCGCACCCGAGCCCGCGCCTGCGGCTGCTGCTGCCAGCGCGCTGGCACCCTCTCCTCTCGAGGTTCCCAACCTCCCGGAGCTGGACGGGTTGGTCTACTGGTCTCCGGACCTGGGGACCATCCTGGACGACCTTTCGAGCTCCAGCTCGGAAACCTCGGACCCGGACCTGCCCGGGCCAGGGGGAGCCACCGTGCCTCCCCCTGCCAACGAAAGGGTTGCCGGCGCTCAAGGGGCCAAGCCCGCCGCTTCTGCCGCCGTGGCGCCCCCTCCAGCTGCTCCCACCGAGGTGAGCCAGGTGGGCTCCTCCTCTGGCGACCCCGAGCGCGCCCCCTACTATATACGGGAGATCTTGGGGCGCAACATTTTTGCCCAGAATCCCTACATCGCCCTCATCAACCGGCTCGTCGAGGTAAGACTATTCTCGCGCTCCTCTGGCTTATATCCCTTTCCTGTTTTAATTCTCTTCTTACTCTTTTAACTGTTTCACCTTGCCATAGGTGGAGCGGGTCAGCCGGGCTCTCGCCGATGAGGTCGTTGGCGTGGCGGGGGATACCATCGCCCTCTACGATGACACTCTCTACAGCTCGGAGAGGAGAGTAGACGAGCACATCCACCAGCTTCACCAGGCGGACCGATCCAGCGAGCTCCAGGCTGAGGTGGACCGGCTGCGCCAGCAAGCCGCCTCTGTTGATACAGAGGTTGCCCAACTACGCCAGCGGGCTGCCACTCTCACCATAGGGCTAGCCTCGGTCGAGGAGGCTCGCGCTCGCGCCCTCGCTGACCTACAAGAGGCGACCAAAGCTAAAGAGGCCGCCCCGAAAGAGATCCTCGAGCTCCGTAGCCAGGTGGCGGCCTCCCGGGACGAGATCGCGGCGCTGAAGGAGGCCCATCTTCGCGACCTCAACTCCCAGCGAGAGCGCCTCCAGTCGCAGTTGGGCGAGCTCCTCCAGAAGGGCGCGCTGGACGCCATCGAAAAATACAAGACCGAAAGGTCAAAGAAGAGGAAGCGCGGCGATGACAACGGCGCGGGTGCTGGTCCTGCTTAGGATCCATTCTTCAGCAACCCCTCCAATGTACCTTAAAACAATGAATGAAATGACTGATACTTTTTGAGCTCGCCTTTGTGCCTTTTCCTTCTATGTTTCTTTTCTTTCTCTGTGTCGTTCATGAGTCCGCTTCAAGAATTTCGCAGCAATCTCGAGGATGATACCCCGGACGAGGCAGCTAATTCGATTCAATCTTTTTATTTTTAAAGTATATGCAAACGAAAAACTCGGTATGCTCGCTAAAACTCAATTAGTCTCTGAGCCCGGAAAACGATAAACGAACCAAAAGACTTCAAAAACTTCCCCACACTCAGAGACTTAAACCATTTTTATTTTTAAAGAAAACTAATAAGTGTTAGCTGCCCCCTGCCCGGTTAATTTCCCTCGATGATCCTGTTCGGCGGGCTCGCCCTTCGAGGGGTATGCCAACGCCAGGATGCTTCCGTTCATGGCAGGTGAACGCGAAGGATCCTGGTTAGGTTTAGAGTCCACTAGGTAACGGACTTCCTCGGGAATCTCAAGGTCGCCCACTGGCTGCCTCTGAGGATCCCGGTCTTGCTTTAAGTCCGCACAACGGCGGACTGCCCCGGGAAGCTCAAGGTCGCCCACTGGCTGCCTCTGAGGATCCCGGACTTGCTTTAAGTCCGCACAACGGCGGACTGCCCCGGGAAGCTCAAGGTCGCCCACTGGCTGCCTCTAAGGATCCCGGTCTTGCTTTAAGTCCGCACAACGGCGGACTGCCCCGGGAAGCTCAAGGTCGTCTACTGGCTACCTCTGAGGATCCCGGTCTTGCTTTAAGTCCGCACAACGACGGACTGCCCCGGGAAGCTCAAGGTCGCCCACTGACTGCCTCTGAGGATCCCGGTCTTGCTTTAAGTCCGCACAACGGCGGACTGCTCCGGGAAGCTCAAGGTCGCCCACTGGCTGCCTCTGATGATTCCGGTCTTGCTTTAAGTCCGCACAACGGCGGACTGCCCCGGGAAGCTCAAGGTCGCCCACTGGCTGCCTCTGAGGATCCCGGTCTTGCTTTAAGTCCGCACAACGGTGGACTACCCCGGGAAGCTCAAGGTCGCCCACTGGCTGCCTCTGAGGATCCCGGTCTTGCTTTAAGTCCGCACAACGGCGGACTGCATGCTATAGATCATACGAGCTCTGTCTGCGCCGAGCTTCCAAGTTAAATTGTTTGTTGAAACCTCCATCATACATTCATAACTTCTTCAGAAGATGATTTACAAAAATTCCCTTAGGCATAAAACTTGCGAAGGTGTAGAGCGTTCCAAGGTCGCTCTAACAGGTCGCCTCCAGCGGTTATCAACCGGTAAGCCCCCGAGCTTCCTGCTTCGTGTATTATGTAGGGGCCTTCCCAGTTTGCCACGAGCTTTCCTACATTAGGCTCTTGTGTGTTTGCGAACACCTTTCTCATCACCAGATCGCCGGCCTTGAATGCCCGATGGCGGACTCTTTTGTCATAGGCGCGCTTCATTTCTTGTCTGTATCCGGCGAGGTATAGATTGGCGCGCTCTCGTCTTTCTTCGAGCTGATCGAGGGAGTCAGCGAGTAGAGCGTCATTATCGACCTCCTCTGCAGCGAGCCTTCTTTCAGTGGGCAGCTTGACTTCGATGGGTAGCACAGCTTCGCACCCGTAAGTTAGGCTGAAAGGGGACTCGTTAGTTGAGCGACGTGGAGTAGTGCGATAGGCCCACAAGACTCCATCGAGCTCCTGCTCCCACAATCCTTTTTTCCCTTCCAGCCTTTTCTTGAGGTTGTCGAGGATCACGCGATTCGTTGCTTCGGCCTGCCCATTGCTCTGAGGGTACCTTGGGGAAGAGAACCTTAGGTCAACTCCATATTCAACACAAAACTTCTGATCAAGCGATTGTCGAACTGGCGACCATTGTCGGTGATAAGTACCCGAGGCAGACCGAACCGGCAGAAAATATTCTTCCAAAGGAAGTCCTTCACTTGCTTTTCGCCTATCTTAGCTAGCGGGACCGCTTCCACCCATTTGGTGAAGTAGTTCGTGGCCACTAAGATGAATTTCTTTTGCCGGGCTGATACGGAGAATGGTCCCACAATATCTAACCCCCACTGTTGAAACGGCCAGGGGCTCGCCAGAGGATGCAGTTCCTCTGCGGGCATATGATTCGTGGTGGTGTGCTTCTGGCATTGGATGCACCTCTGGGCGACCTTCAAGGCATCTTGCTCCAGAGTGGGCCACCAGTATCCTTGCCTTCGTACTTTCGCAGCTAGAGACCGCCCACCAGCATGGCTTCCCAGCTCGCCAGAGTGGATGCAATTCAATACTTCTTCAGTCTCCGGGCTCTCGACGTAACGGAGATTTGGCCCGCCGAAGGATCTTCGAAAAAGGCGATCCCAGCGAATGAGGTAGCGCCCAGCGCATTTCTCCACTCGTCGGGCTTCCTCTCTATCCTCTGGAAGCTCGCCCTTCTGGAGAAAACGAAGAATGGGGGTGGTCCACCCGTTGGTTGGTACGTCGGCAGAGACTTGGTTAACAGCGGGCTCCATCAGTTGGAGCCGAGACTGATTTTGGACCTCGATGAGAATCTGGCGAGCCTCTGATGTTCCCAGTAGAGAGGCGGTGTTTGCCAAAGCATCAGCTCGCCTATTATCGGCTCGTAGAATTTGCTCGAAGGAGATCTTTTCGAACTCCGCGGCCTTGCGCTTCACCAGATCCACATAGCCCGCCATTCGTGCGTCCCGTGAGGCGTACTCCCCATTGATTTGGTAAATAATTAGCTGGGAATCACTAAAGACCTTCAAGCGTTTGGCGCCTACCTCTTGAGCAAGCTCCAGACCAGCCAGCAGCGCCTCATATTCCGCCTCATTGTTGGTAGCGGCGAAATCCAGTCGGACTGATTTCTCCAGAAGTACCGACTGGGCGATCAGTGCGACCCTGATCCCAGCCCCCAAAGCGTTGGAGGATCCATCGACGAATAATTCCCAGCTCGCCTCCTCTGAACACTTAGTTGGAGGAAGCTCGCCTTGGTTGTCCAAGAACCTCGCCTTCCCAGGGTGTGCCTCAGTTGGCTCATCCTCCTGGTACTGGACCGGTTCTTCTATGGGGAAGTCCGCCAAGAAATCGGCGAGCGCCTGTCCTTTGACAGCAACTCGAGGGACATACTCCAAACCATAGGCGGCGAGCTCGGCGGACCAACGGTAGAGCCTACCGGCTACCAAGGGTCTGGAGAGCGCGCTCTTTAGAGGGTGCTCTGTGATGACCTTGACAGGGTACGCCGAGAAGTAGGGGTGGAGCTTTCTCACGGTAAGGACCAAGGCCAATGCGACCTTCTCGATTGGTCGATACCGGAGCTCGGCGGGAAGCATTGTGTGGCTTACAAAGTAGACAGGCCACTCCACCTTTGCTTCTTCCACAATAAGGACCCCGCTCACCGCATTCTCAGTGACCGCGAGGTATACGCCAAGCTCGGCGCCATCTTTTGGTGCTGCTAGGATTGGCGGGCTCGCTAGATAGTCCTTGATCTTCTGAAAAGCGCACTCGCACTCTTTATCCCAACAAATGCTCGCCCCTTTTCGTAGTAGCTCGAAGAGAGGTCGGCAATTGTCTGAGGATTTGGAGATGAACCGATTTAGCGTGGCAATTCGCCTGCTCAACCTTTGGACCTCCTGCCGGGTTCTTGGTGCAGGCATTTCGACAAGTGCTCGGATTTGCCCAGGGTCGGCCTCGATCCCCCTGTGGGTGACCAGGTACCCGAGGAATTTCCCAGAAGTCACCCCGAATGCGCACTTCGCCGGGTTTAGCCTCATTTGGTACTTTCTCAGTATTTCGAAGGTTTCGTGGAGATCGGCAACATGCCCCTCTCGCTCCCGACTCTTCACCAGGAGGTCGTCTATATAAACTTCGACATTTCTGCCGATCTGTCCCTTAAACATCTGAGTGACTAACCATTGGTAGGTCGCTCCAGCGTTCTTAAGTCCAAAAGGCATCACTCGATAGCAGTATAGCTTCTGGTAGCCCGCTCCAGAGTAGAAGGCGGTCTTCTCCTGATCGTCGACGTGGAGAGGTATCTGGTTATACCCAGAATATCCATCCATGAAGGACAGGGCCTGGAACCCGACAGCTGCGTCGACCAGCACGCCTATTCTCGGAAGAGGAAAACCGTCCTTCGGGCATGCCTTATTGAGGTCGGAGAAGTCAATGCACACTCTGACCGCTCCGCTCTTCTTAGGCACTGCCACGATATTGGAGATCCACTCGGGGAAGTGCGCCTCGCGGATGAAGCCAGCCCGCTCTAGCTTGTCTATCTCTGCCGCTACTGCAACGGACTTTGCAGCAGGTATGTGCCGAGCTTTCTGCTTGACCGGCGGGAACTCTTTCATGGTGTGCAGACGATGACAGGCGACCTCCGGGTCAATCCCTGGCATGTCCGCGAAGCTCCAGGCGAATACGTCACGGTATTCCCTGAGCAAGTTGGTTATGACCAGGACCTCGCCCTTGGTTAGCGAGGTCCCAAGGCTAACAACTCTTGGCCCTTCGCTGCCGCCAATGTCGACCTCTTGAAGTTGTTCGGCAATTGGAAAACTTCCTCTCTTGGGGGTTATCAGGCGACCTTCCTCTTCCAACTTAAGATCCACACCGCTCCCACCCGGGGATGGAGTAGGGGATTTAAGCGAGGAGGCCTCCAGCGGGCTCCCCAGTAGCTCGCTCGTAGCGAGCGGTAATTGCTAGGAGGGTGCGGGCCTTTTGGCCTCGGCGACCTCCATGTCCATGAGGTGAAGAACATCCTGCTCGCATCTGGTAGCGGTTACCTGATCACCCCGAATAACTATGACCCCGCTCGTGGTTGGGAATTTGAGGGCCTGATGGTTGGGTGAAGATACCGCATTCATTTGCCTTAGCCAAGGTCGCCCAAGGATGGCATTAAATGCGGAACTTTCGTCCACTACCGTGAAGCGGACTTGGTGAGCCTCCGGGCCCGCGGTCACCGTAAGGGTTATCTCTCCTGCCACTTTGGCGACCTCGCCGGTGAATCCACAGAGGGAGCTCGTCGAGGGAGACAGGTCAGCAGGTCTCAACCCCATTCGCAGGTAGGCCGACAGAAAAAGGATGTCAACGGCGCTCCCCGAATCAACCAGAGCTCGCCTCACTTCGATGTTAGCCATCATCAGGCATATAACGAGGGGGTCATTGTGGGGCGTAACGACCCCAGTCATGTCATCTTCCGAAAACCAGAGAAAATCGCGGGCTTCCACCCTCGGTGCTTGAAGTAAAGTAGGAGTTAGCGAGACGGAAAATACCTTCTGTGCCCGCTCCATCTCCCTAACTCGTCGGTGGGCTTCATTACTGGATCTCGGGCCGCTCAGCCGCCCGCTAACGGTGTGGCAGATCGCCGGTCCTCCCTGGGGAGGCGGAGGTAAGGCGGGCTCCGCGAGTCCTGGGCAATCTCCCTCCCGAGGGGCTCGTTCTGGTATCACCTCGAATCTCCTCGGGGGCGAGATGAACTGGCTCAAGTGCCCCAAAGCGACCAAATCCTCCAAGTGGTTCTTCAGAGCCCAGCATATATTAGTGTGATGCCCCGGGCTTCGATGAAAATCACACCACCGCGAGTTGTCGGTAGAGCCGGGCTCTCCGACCTGCAGGGGTGGCGGGTACTGGAAGAAAGGTTCATTTCGAATATGATGAAAGATTTGCCCTGGGGAATGGGTTAGCACGGTGAAGTCCCGCTCCCCGGGTCCCGGAGGCAGGCGCCAGTTCGCCGGCCTTCCAGCGACCGCCGCGGGGGCTTCAGCGGGCTGTACAGCAGGAGCTGCGGGTGGTCCGGGCAAAGGCACCGCCAGTGGTACCTCCCTCCTCTCCACGGCCTTAACGACAAGTGGTCGCAGGGCCGGAAGAGGTCGCTGCTCGACTGCCTTTCCCTTCTGGTCTAACACAGCGTCTTCGAGCTTGATGTGTTGCTGGACCAGGGCAAATAGTTCAACCATCGTGCGAGGATCTTTGATCACTAGAGCGTCATGAAGCTTGCCCCCCTCGGGGAGGGCACTTCTGAAAGCACTCACCACGGTACGATCTTGGCCCGCCGCGTCTTCCAGAGCGAGGAAGGCGCTTCGGAATCGCATTGCGAAGCACCGGAGCGTCTCACGAGCTCCCATGGCTAAGGTAAACAGAGACTCGATTCTCTTCGGGGGCTGCCTATTGCAGCGATACTGCTCCAGGAATAGCCTAGAGAGAGTTGGAAAGTCGGGGATTATACCGGGCGGCAACTTGTGGAACCAGTTCAATGCCGAGCCGGTCAAACTGCTCGGGAATGCTCGGCACAAGACGTGGTCTTGGTCCCGGAAAAATAGAAGCTTCCTGTAGGCCAAGAGATGGTCAACGGGATCCTGCGACCCGTCGAACAATACAAACTTCGGGGGGGTCCAGTGGTGCGGAAAACCCCCTTGGTGTACCTCGCTGGTGAAAGGCGAGCTACCTCCGTGAGCGGCGAGGTCTTCCAGTAAATCTACTGGCACACCAGATCGCTGCCAGTGCCCGGGGAGAACTCCCAGAGGCGGCTGCGCAGGTCCTAGGCGGTCTTGTACGCTCCCTCGTGGCAAGGTCGGACCCACCCCGTGGCGACCCTCGGGGGCTACCGCTCGGGGGCTACCGCTCGGCGGCCTCCTTGCTGTCCGCACACGGATTTCTTCAGCGCGTCAGTTGGTCTGTGGGAGGCCGTTGCCTCGCGAGCTTTGGAAGGTATAGCCACCGCGGGCTCTTTCCCTCGTCGCCGATGGCGCGGGTCGCGATCCCGCTCTAGAGACCTGGCCTCCGACCCGTCAGAATCGATGCTCCGGCTACGGCGGCAAGGGATGGTCGCGCGCGAGGTCACCTGGTTGCTAGACCGCTGGGTTACTAGCTTCTGCAACCTCGTGAGCGGGGTTTCCGGTACCCTGCGCACGGTCGCTCTCCCGACCGGGGGTTCCGGATGGGAAACCTGCCGCGCCGGAGCGGTCGTGAGCGGGCGCGATGTTGAAGCTGGTGGTCGCACCGGAGGTACCGTATTCGCCGGCCCAGACCGTCGGCTGGCCGCCGGAGCCTGACGCAATCGCGTCAGTTCCTCCATCATGGCCCGCTGGGTGGCCAACATCTCCAACAGGAGCTGGTCACTGAGCGGGACCTGGGGCTGGGGGGTCTCAACGGGAGGTTCGCTGCGCACAGACCTCGCACGGGTCCTCGGTCGCCTGCGTCCCCTTGTCGCCGGAGCCATCTTTGGGTTACGAGAGCCTCCGGCGTTCAACCGCGTGGTCGTGGGCGTTCTCGTAGGAACCAGTCGAAAGATCCCACAGACGGCGCCAAATGTTTGGGGGATTTTTCGCTGGTCCGCGCGGGCTACCTGCAAGACAAATAAAAAGCGTAAGAACGGCTGGCTCCCTTAGGAGCGCAGACCCTCCGACACTCAAGTCAGTCTCAGGTGCACAACGGCGAGATGCAGTAGACGAAAATGGTAGGGAAGAGGGTTTCGAACCTGTACTACGGAGCCTGGGGGTGGGCATTTATAGACATTGGCGACCTACCATTGCCCGACATGTGGAGATTCTTTCCAGCGCCTTCTAGACCCCCACGTTCTGGCTCGCGTGGGTCTGACAGTCCTTGGTACTCGCTCCCTGATATTCTGTCGTCAAGCCTGCCAGGCGGTTTGAGTGGGGGAGAGCATCTTTCCCGCCGCTGCCAGCTGGCTGTTCTGGAATGTTCAAGTCTGGGCAGTCTCAGGGAGGAAGCAAAGACAAGCTCGCCCGGCACTGCTCCGTCCTTTCGTCCATATTTATCAAGAGTCGGACCTCGCGGGGGCAACCTCTTCGATAAACAGGGGTCGGAGCGAGCTAAGCGAGCTCCTGAGCGAGCTTGGCGAACTCCTGAGAGAGCTTAGGCGAACTTCTGAACGAGCTTAGCGAACTCCTGAGCGAGCTTGGGCGAGCTCCTGAGAGAGCTTAGGCGAGCTCCTGAGAAAGCTTAGGCGAGCTCCTGAACGAGCTTAGGGGAGCTCTGGGGCGAGCTTGGCGAGCTCCCGAGCGAATTAGAATGGATCGTACGAAAGAATTAGAATGGATTGTACGAATGAATTAGAATGGATCATACGAATGAATTAGAATCGATCGTGCGAATGAATTAGAATGGATCATACGAATAAATTAGAATGGATACATTTGTGCGATGAATAAGAACGGAGCGTACGAATGAATTAGAATGGAGCGTACGAATGAACTAGAATGGATACATTCGTGCGAATGAATTAGAATGGATCATATGAAACAATTAGAATGGATCGTGTGAATGAATTAGAATGGATCGTGCGAATGAATTAGAATGGATCGTACGAACGAATTAGAATGGATCGTACGAACGAATTATAATGGATCATATGAACGAATTAGAATGGATCGTACGAATGAATTAGAATGGATACATTTGTGCGAATTAATTAGAATGGATCGTACGAATGAATTAGAATGGATCGTACGAATGAATTAGAATGGATCATACGAATAAATTAGAATGGATAGTGCGAATGAATTTGAATGGATCGTACGAATGAATTCAAATGGATCGAACGAATGAATTAGAATGGATCGTGCGAATGAATTAGAATGGATACATTCGTGCGAATGAATTAGAATGGATCGTACGAATGAATTAGAATGGATCATAGGAATGAATTAAAATGGATCGTACAAATGAATTAGAACGGATCGTGTGAATGAATTAGAATGGATCGTACGAACGAATTAGAATGGATCGTACGAACGAATTAGAATGGATCGCAATAACGAATTAGAATGGATAGTATGAATGAATTAGAATGGATACATTCGAGCGAATGAATTAGAATGGATCGTACGAATAAATTAGAATGGATCATAGAAATGAATTAGAATGGATCGTGCAAACGAATTAGAATGGATACATTCGTGCGAATGAATTAGAATGGATCGTAGGAATGAATTAGAATGGATCGTACGAATGAATTAGAATGGTTACATTCGTGCGAATGAATTAGAATGGATCGTACGAATGGATTAGAATGGATTATAGGAATGAATTAGAATGGATCGTACGAATAAATTAGAATGGATCGTACAAATGAATTAGAAAGGTTACATTTGTGAGAATGAATTAGAATGGATCGTACGATTCATTCAAATTCATTCGTACGATCTATTCAAATTCATTCGCACGATCCATTCTAATTCATTCGAATGATTCATTATAATTCATTCGTAGATCCATTCTAATTCATTCCTACGATCCATTCTAATTCATTCGCACGAATGTATTCATTCTAATTCATTTGCACGATCCATTCTAATTCATTCCTATGATCCATTCTAATTCATTCGTACGATCCATTCTAATTCATTCGCTCAAATGTATCCATTCTAATTCATTCGTACGATCCATTCTAATTCGTTCATACGATCCATTCTAATTCGTTCGTACGATCCATTCTAATTCGTTCGTACGATCCATTCTAATTCATTCGCACGATCCATTCTAATTCATTTGTACGATTCATTTTAATTCATTTGCATAATCCATTCTAATTCATTCGTATGATACATTCGTGCGAATGAATTAGAATGGATCGTATGAATGAATTAGAATGGATCATACGAATGGATTAGAATGGATCGTACGAACGAATTAGAATGGATCGTACGAACGAATTAGAATGGATCGTGCGAACGAATTAGAATGGATCGTACAAATGAATTAGAATGGATTCATTCGAGCGAATGAATTAGAATGGATCATAGGAATGAATTAGAATGGATCATAGGAATGAATTAGAATTGATCGTGCAAATGAATTAGAATGGATACATTCGTGCGAATGAATTAGAATGGATCGTAGGAATGAATTAGAATGGATCTACGAATGAATTAGAATGAATCATACGAATGAATTAGAATGGATCGTGCGAATGAATTTGAATGGATCGTATGAATGAATTAGAATGAATCGTACGATCCATTCTAATTCATTCTCACAAATGTAACCTTTCTAATTCATTTGTACGATCCATTCTAATCCATTCGTACGATCCATTATAATTCATTCCTATGATCCATTCTAATCCATTCGTACGATCCATTCTAATTCATTCGCACGAATGTAACCATTCTAATTCATTCGTACAATCCATTCTAATTCATTTCTACGATCCATTCTAATTCATTCGCACGAATGTATCCATTCTAATTCATTTGCACGATCCATTCTAATTCATTCCTATGATCCATTCTAATTCATTCGTCCGATCCATTCTAATTCATTCGCTCGAATGTATCCATTCTAATTCATTCGTACGATTCATTCTAATTCGTTCGTATGATCCATTCTAATTCGTTCGTACGATCCATTCTATTTCATTCGCATGATCCATTCTAATTCATTTGTACGATCAATTTTAATTCATTCATATGATCCATTCTAATTCATTCGTACGATCCATTCTAATTCATTCGCACGAATGTATAAATTCTAATTCACTCGCACGATCCATTCAAATTCATTCGTACGATCCAATCTAATTCATTCGTACGATCCATTCAAATTCATTCGCATGATCTATTCTAATTCATTCGTACAATCCATTCTAATTCATTCCTACGATCTATTCTAATTTATTCGTACGATGCAATCTAATTCATTCGCACAAATGTATCTATTCTAATTCATTCGTACAATGCGTTCTAATCTATTCGTACGATCCATTCTAATCCATTCATACTATCTATTCTAATTCATTCGCATGAATGTAACCATTCTAATTCATTCGTATGAGCCATTCTAATTCATTCGTACGATCCATTCTAATTCATTCGTTCAATCCATTATAATTCATTCTCACGAATGTAACCTTTCTAATTCATTTGTTTGATCCATTCTAATTCATTCGTACGATCCATTCTAATTCATTCCTATGATCCATTCTAATTCATTCGTATGATCCATTCTAGTTTATTCGTATGATCCATTCTAATTTGTTCGTTCAAATATATCCATTCTAATTCATTCGTACGATCTATTCTAATTCATTCGCACGATCCATTCTAATTCATTCGCACGAATGTATCCATTCTAATTCATTTGCACGATCCATTCTAATTCATTCCTATGATCCATTCTAATTCATTCGTACGATCCATTCTAATTCATTCGTACGATCCATTCAAAGTCATTCGTACGATGCAATCTAATTCATTCGCACAAATGGATCGTGCGAATGAATTATAATGGATCGTATGAATGAATTAGAATGGTTCGTGAGAATGAATTAGAATGGATCGTACGAATGAATTAGAATGGATCATGCGAATGAATTTGAATGGATCGTATGAATGAATTAGAATGGATCGAACGAATAAATTAGAATGGATATATTCGAGCGAATGAATTAGAATAGGTCGTAGGAATGAATTAGAATGGATCATACGAATGAATTAGAATGGATCGTGCGAATGAATTAGAATGGATTGTACGAATGAATTGGAATGGATACATTTGTGCGAATGAATTAGAATGGATCGGACGATTGCATTAGATGGATACATTCGTACGATCCATTCTAATTCATTCTTACAAATCCATTCTAATTTATTCGTATAAATGTATCCATTCTAATTTATTTGTACGATCCATTCTAATTCATTCATACGATCCATTCTAAATCATTCGTACGATCCATTCTAATCCATTCGTACGATCCGTTCTAATTTATTCATACAATCCATTCTAATTCATTCGTACAATCCATTCTAATTTATTCGTACAAATGTATCCATTCTAATTCATTCGTACGATCCATTCTAATTCATTCGTACGATTCATTCTAATTCATTCGCACGATCCATTCTAATTCGTTCGTACGATCCATTCTAATTCATTCGTACGATCCATTATAATCCATTCGTACGATCCATTCTAATTCATTCGTACGATCCATTGTAATTCATTCGCACGAATGTATCCATTCTAATTCATTCGCACAATCCAATCTAATTCAAACGTACGATCCATTCTAATTCATTCACATGATGTATTCTAATTCATTCGTATGATCCATTCTAATTTATTCGTATGATTCATTCTAATTCATTCGTACGATCCATTCTAATTCCTTCGCACAAATGTATCCATTCTAATTCATTCGTACGATCCATTCTAATTGATTCGCACGATCCATTCTAATTCATTTGTACGAATGTATCCATTCTAATTCATTCGCACGATCCATTCTAATTCATTCGCACGATCCATTCTAATTCATTCGTACGATCCATTCTAATTCATTTGCACGATCCATTCTAATTCATTCCTATGATCCATTCTAATTCATTCGCACGATCAATTCTAATTCATTTGTACGATCCGTTCTAATTTATTCATACAATCCATTCTAATTCATTCGTACAATCCATTCTAATTTATTCGTACAAATGTATCCTTTCTAATTCATTCGTACGATCCATTTTAATTCATTCATACGATTCATTCTAATTCATTCGCACGATCCATTCTAATTCATTCGTACGATCCATTCTAATTCATTCGCACGAATGTATCCAATCTAATGCATTCGTACAATCCATTCTAATTCATTCGCACGATCCATTCTAATTCATTCATATGATCCATTCTAATTCATTCCTACGATCTATTCTAATTCATTCGCTCGAATGTATCCATTCTAATTCATTCGTTCGATCCATTCTAATTCATTTGTACAATCTATTCAAATTCATTCGCATGATCCATTCTAATTCATTCATACGATCCATTCTAATTCATTCTCACGAATGTAACCTTTCTAATTCATTTGTATGATCCATTCTAATTCATTCGTACGATCCATTCTAATCCATTCGTACGATCCATTCTAATCCATTCGTACGATCTATTCTAATTCATACGCACGATCCATTCTAATTCATTCGTACAATGCTTTCTAATTCATTCGCTCGAATGTATCCATTCTAATTTATTCGCACGAATGAATTAGAATGGATTGGACGAATGAATTAGAATGGATCGTACGATTCATTCTAATTCATTCGTACGATCCATTCTAATGCATTCGTACGATTCATTCTAATTCATTCGCACGATCCATTCTAATTCATTCGTACGATCCATTCTTATTCATTCATACAATCCATTCTAATTCAATCGCACAATCCATTCTAATTCGTTCGTACGATCCATTCTAATTCATTCGTATGATCCATTCTAACTCATTTTAGAATGGATCGTACGAACGAATTAGAATGGATCGTACGAATGAATTAGAATAGATCGTACAAATGAATTAGAATGGATCGTGCGAATGAATTAGAATTGACCATACGAATGAATTAGAATGGATCGTACGAATGAATTAGAATGGATCGTGCGAATGAATTAGAATGGATCGTACGAATGAATTAGAGTGGATATATTTGAACGAATATTTTAGAATGGATCATACGAATGAATTAGAATGGATCGTACGAATGAATTAGAATGGATCGTGCGAATGAATTAGAATCGATCCATTCTTATTTATTCGTACGATCCATTCTAATTCATTCGTACGATTCATTCTAATTCATTCGTACGATCCATTCTAATTCATTCTTACGATCTATTCTAATTCATTCGCACCAATGTATCCATTCTAATTCATTCGTACAATCCATTCTAATTCATTCGCACGATCAATTCTAATTCATTCGCATAATCCATTCTAATTCATTTGTACGATCCATTTTAATTCATTCGCATGATCCATTCTAATTCATTCGTATGATACATTCGTGCGAATGAATTAGAATGGATCGTACGAATAAATTAGAATGGATACATTTGTGCGAATGAATTGGAATGGATCGTACGAATGAATTAGAATGGATCGTACGAATGAATTAGAATTGATCATACGAATGAATTAGAATGGATCGTGCGAATGAATTAGAATGGATCGTGTGAATGAATTAGAATGGATCGTACGAATAAATTAGAATGGATTGTACGATCCATTCTAATTCATTCTCACAAATGTATCCATTCTAATTCATTCGTACGATCCATTCTAATTCATTCGTTCGATCCATTCTAATTCATTCGCACGAATGTATCCATTCTAATTCATTCGTACAATCCATTCTAATTCATTCGTACGATCTATTCATATTCATTCATGCGATCCATTCTAATTCATTCGCACAATCCATTCTAATTCATTCGTACGATCCATTCTAATTCATTTGTCCGATCCATTTTAATTCATTCGCACGAATGTATCCATTCTAATTCATTCGCACGATCCATTCTAATTCATTCATACAATCCATTCTAATTCATTCGCACGAATGTATGCAATCTAATTAATTCGTACGATCCATTCTAATTCATTCGTATGATCCATTCTTATTCGTTCGCACGATCCAGTCTAATTGATTCGTACGATACTTACTAATTCATTCGCACGAATGTATCCATTCTAATTCATTCGTACGATCCATTCTAATTCATTAATATGATCCATTCTAATTCATTTGTACGATCCATTCTAATTCATATGCACAAAGGTATCCATTCTAATTCATTCGTACGATGCATTCTAATTCATTCGTACGGTCCATTCTAATTCATTCGCACGATCCGTTCTAATTCATTCCTATGATCCATTCTAATTCATTCGCACGAATGTAACCATTCTAATTCATTCGTACGATCCATTCTAATTCATTCCTATGATCCATTCTAATTAATTCGCACGAATGTATCCATTCTAATTCATTTGCACGATCCATTCTAATTCATTCCTATGATCCATTCTAATTCATTCGTACAATCCATTCTAATTCATTCGCTCGAATGTATCCATTCTAATTCATTCGTACGATCCATTCTAATTCATTCGTACGATCCATTCTAATTCATTCTCACGAATGTAACCTTTCTAATTCTACGAATGAATTAGAATGGATCGTGCGAATGAATTAGAATCGATCGTACGAATAAATTAGAATGGATCATACGAATAAATTAGATCGTACAAATGAATTAGAATGGATCGTACGAATGAATTAAAATGGATACATTCATACGACTGAATTAGAATGGATCGTGCGAATTAATTAGAATGGATTGTACGAATGAATTTGAATGGATACATTTGTGCGAATGAATCTGAATGGATTGTATGAATGAATGACAATGGATCGTACGAATGAATTAGAATGGATCGTGCGAATGAATTAGAATGAATCGTACGAATGCATTAGAATGGATCGTACGAATGAATTAGAATGAATCGTACGATCCATTCTAATTCATTTGTACGATCTAACTCATTCGTATGATCCATTCTAATTCATTCGCACGAATGTAACCATTCTAATCCATTCGTACGATCCATTCTAATTCGTTTATACGATCCATTCTAATTCATTCATATGATCCATTCTAATTCATTCGTACGATCCATTCTAATTCATTCGTACGATCCATTCTAATCCATTCGTACGATCCATTCTAATTCATTCGCACAAATGTATCGTGCGAATGAATTAGAATGGATCGTACAAATGAATTAGAATGGATACATTCGTCTGAATGAATTAGAATGGATCGTACGAATGAATTAGAATGGATCGTGCGAATGAATTAGAATGGATCGTACGAATGAATTAGAATGGATCGTGCGAATGAATTAGAATGGATCGTACGAATGAATTAGAATGGATACATTTGTGCGAATGAATTAGAATGGATCGTACGAATGAATTGGAATGGATCGTACAAATGAATTAGAATGGATACATTTGTGCGAATGGATCATAGGAATGAATTAGAATGGATCGTACGAATGAATTAGAATGGATTATACGAATGAATTAGAATGGATACATTCGTGCGAATGAATTAGAATGGAATGTAAGAATGAATTAGAATGGATCGTACTAATGAATTAGAATGGATCCATTCGTACAAATGAATTAGAATGGATCGTACGAATGGATTAGAATGGATCGTACGAATGTATTAGAACGCATTGTACGAATGAATTAGAATGGATCGGACGAATGAATTAGAATGGATACATTCTTGCGAATGAATTAGAATGGATCGTACGAATGAATTAGAATGGATCGTGCGAATAAATTAGAATGGATCATATGAATAAATTAGAATGGATCGTACGAATGAATTAAAATGGATACATTTGTGCGAATGAATTAGAATGGATCGTACAAATGAATTAGAATGGATCGTACGAATGAATTAGAATCGATCGTATGAATGAGTTTGAATGGATCGTACAAATGAATTAAAATGGATCGTGCGAATGATTTTGAATGGATCGTGCAAATGAATTAGAATGGATCGTGCAAACGAATTAGAATGGATACATTCGTGTGAATGAATTAGAATGGATCGGACGAATGAATTAGAATGGATCGTACGAATGAATTAGAATGGTTACATTCGTGCGAATGAATTAGAATGGATCATACGAATGAATTAGATCGTATGAATGAATTAGAATGGATCGTACGTAATTCATTCGCACGAATGTATCATACGTATGAATTAGAATGGATCATGTGAATGAATTAAAATGGATCGTACAAATGAATTAGAATGGATCGTGCGAATGAATTAGAATGGATCGTACGAACGAATTAGAATGGATCGTACGAACGAATTAGAATGGATCGTGCGAATGAATTAGAATGGATGAATGAATTAGAATGGATCGTGCGAATAAATTAGAATGGATCATACGAATGAATTAGAATGAATTTGAATGGATCGTACGAATGAATTGGAATAGATCGTACGAATGAATTAGAAAGGATCGTACGAACGAATTAGAATGGATCGTACGAATGAATTAGAATGGATCGTACGAATGAATTAGAATGGTTACATTCGTGCGAATGAATTAGAACGGATCGTACGAATGGATTAGAATGCATTGTACGAATGGATTAGAATGGATCGTACGAATGAATTAGAATGGATTGTACAAATCAATTAGAAAGGTTACATTTGTGAGAATGAATTAGAATAGATCGTACGAATGAATTAGAATGGATCGTACGAATAGATTAGAATGGATCGTACTAATGAATTAGAATGGATCGTATGAACGAATTAGAATGGATCGTACGAATGAATTATAATGGATACATTCGAGCGAATGAATTAGAATGGATCGTACGAATGAATTAGAATGGATCATAGGAATGAATTAGAATGGATCATATGAATGAATTAGAATGGTTACATTCATGCGAATCAATTAGATTGGATCGTACGAATAGATTAGAATGGATCGTACGAATGGATTAGAATGCATTGTACGAATGAATTAGAATAGATACATTTGTGCGAATGAATTAGATTGCATCGTACGAATGAATTAGAATGGATCGTACGAAAGGATTAGAATGGATCGTATGAATGAATTAGAATGGATCGTACGAATGGATTAGAATGGATCGTACGAATGAATTAGAATGGATCGTACAAATGAATTAGAAAGGTTACATTTGTGAAAATGAATTAGAATGGATCATACGAATGAATTAGAATGGATCGTACGAATTGATTAGAATGGATCGTACGAATAAATTAGAATGGATCGTACGAATGGATTAGAATAGATACATTTGTGCGAATGAATTAGATTGCATCGTACGAATAAATTTGAATGGATTGTACGAATGAATTAGAATAGATCGTACGAATGAATTAGAATGGATCTTGCGAATGAATTAGAATAGATCATACGAATGAATTAGAATGGATCGTACGAATAAATTAGAATGGATCGTGCGAATGAATTAGAATGGATCGTACGAATGAATTAGAATGGATCCACCGAATGAGTTAGAATGGATCATGCGAATGAATTAGAATGGATCGTACTAATGAATTAGAATGGATACATTCGTGCGAATGAATTAGAATGGATCGGACGAATGAATTAGAATTGATCGTGCGAACGAATTAGAATGGATCATACGATTGAATTTTAATGGATCGTACGAATAAATTAGAATGGATAAATTTGTGCGATGAATAAGAATGGAGGGTACGAATGAATTAGAATGGAGCGTATGAATGAACTAGAATGGATACATTCGTGCGAATGAATTAGAATGGATCATATGAAAGAATTAGAATGGATACATTCGAGCGAATGAATTAGAATGGATCATACGAATGAATTAGAATGGATCATAGGAATGAATTAGAATGGATAGTGCAAATGAATTAGAATGGATTGTACGAATGAATTAGAATGGATATATTTGTGCGAATGAATTATAATGGATCGGACGAATGAATTAGAATGGATCGTACGATTCATTCTAATTCATTCGTACGATCCATTCTAATGCATTCGTACGATTCATTCTAATTCATTCGCACGATCCATTCTAATTTATTCGTACGATCCATTCTTATTCATTCATACGATCCATTCTAATTCATTCGCACAAGCTATTCTAATTCATTCGCACAAATGTATCCATTCTAATTCATTCGTACAATCCATTCTAATTCATTTGCACGATCCATTCTAATTCATTCGTATGATCCATTCTAATTCATTCGCTCGAATGTATCCATTCTAATTCTTTCATATGATCCATTCTAATTCATTCGCACGAATGAATCCATTCTAGTTCATTCATACGCTTCGTTCTAATTCATTCGTACGCTCCATTCTTATTCATCGCACAAATGTATCCATTCTAATTTATTCGTACGATCCATTCAAATTCAATCGTATGATCCATTCTAATTCATTCGCACAATCAATTCTAATTCATTCGTCCGATCCATTCTAATTCATTCGCACGAATGTATCCATTCTAATTCATTCGTATGATCCATTCTAATTCATTCGCATGATCCATTCTAACTCATTCGGTGGATCCATTCTAATTCATTCGTACGATCTATTCTTATTCATTCGCACGATCCATTCTAATTTATTCGTACGATCCATTCTAAGTCATTCGTACGATCTATTCTAATTCATTCGTACGATCCCTTCTAATTCATTCGAATGTATCCATTCTAATTCATTCGTTCGATCCATTCTAATTCATTCGTACGATCCATTCAAATTCATTCGCATGATCCATTCTAATTCATTCGTACGATCTATTCTAATTCATTCTCACGAATGTAACCTTTCTAATTCATTTGTATGATCCATTCTAATTCATTCGTACGATACATTTGTGCGAATGAATTAGAATGGATCATACGATCGAATTTGAATGGATCGTACGAATAAATTAGAATGGATACATTTGTGCGATGAATAAGAATGGAGCGTACGAATGAATTAGAATGGAGCGTACGAATGAACTAGAATGGATACACTCGTGCGAATGAATTAGAATGGATCATATGAAAGAATTAGAATGGATCGTGCGAATGAATTAGAAAGGATCGTACGAATGAATTAGAATGGATATATTCGTGCGAATGAATTAGAATAAATCGTACGAATGAATTAGATTGGATCGTACGAATAAATTAGAATGGATACATTCATGCAAATGAATTAGAATGGATCGTACGAATGAATTAGAATGGATCATACGAATGAATTAGAATGGATCGTACGAATGGATTAGAATGGATCGTACAATTGGATTAGAACGCATTGTACGAATGAATTAGAATAGATACATTTGTACGAATGAATTAGAATGGATCGTACGAATGGATTAGAATGGATCGTACGAATGAATTAGAATGGATCGTACGAACAAATTAGAATGGTTCGTATGAACGAATTAGAATGGATCGTACGAATGAATAAGAATGGATACATTTGAGCGAATGAATTAGAATGGATCGTATGAATGAATTAGAATGGATCGTACGAATGAATTAGAATAGATCGTGCGAATAAATTAGAATGGATCATACGAATGAATTTGAATGGATCGTACAAATGAATTAGAAAGGTTACATTTGTGAGAATGAATTAGAATGGATCGTACGAATGAATTAGAATGGATCGTATGAATGGATTAGAATGGATCGTACAAATGGATTAGAATGGATCGTACGAATGGATTAGAGTAGATACATTTGTGCAAATGAATTAGATTGCATCGTACGAATGAATTTGAATGGATTGTACGAATGAATTAAAATGGACACATTCGAGCGAATGAATTAGAATGGATACATTTGTGCGAATGAATTAGAATGGATCGTACGAATGAATTAGAACAGATCGTACGAATGGATTAGAATGGATCGTAAGAATGGATTAGAATGGATCGTACGAATGAATTAGAATGGATACATTCGAATGAATTAGAATGGATCGTACGAATGAATTAGAATGGATCGTGCGAATGAATTAGAATGGATCGTACGAATGAATTAGAATAGATCGTATGAATGAATTAGAATGGATCGTACGAATGAATTAGAATGGATTGTGCGAATGAATTTGAATGGATCGTGCAAATGAATTAGAATGGATCGTACGAATGAATTAGAATGGATACATTTGTGCGAATGAATTAGAATGGATCGTACGAATGAATTAGACTGGATCGTACGAATGAATTAGAATGGATCGTACGAATGAATTAGAATGGATACATTCGAATGAATTAGAATGGATCGTACGAATGAATTAGAATGGATCGTGCGAATGAATTAGAATGGATAGTACGAATGAATTAGAATAGATCGTATGAATGAATTAGAATGGATTGTACGAATGAATTAGAATGGATCGTGCGAATGAATTTGAATGGATCGTGCAAATGAATTAGAATGGATCGTACGAATGAATTAGAATGGATACATTCGTACGAATGAATTAGAATGGATCATGAAGTACGAAGGAATTAGAATAGCACGTACGATTGAATTAGAAAGGTTACATTCGTGAGAATGAATTAGAATGGATCGTACGAATGAATTAGACTGGATCGTACGAATAAATTAGAATGGATACATTCATGCAAATGAATTAGAATGGATCGTACGAATGAATTAGAATGGATCATACGAATGAATTAGAATGGATCTTATGAATGGATTAGAATGGATACATTCGTGCGAATGAATTAGAATGGATCATACGAATGAATTAGAATGGATCGTACGAATGAATTAGAATAGATCGAACGAATGAATTAGAATGGATCGTGCGAATGAATTAGAATGGATTGTATAAATGAATTAGAATGGATCGGACAAATGAATTAGAATGGATACATTCGTGCGAATGAATTAGAATGGATCATATGAATGAATTAGAATGGTTCGTACGAATTAATTAGAATGGATCATACAAATGAATTAGAATGGATCGTACGAATGAATTAGAATGGATCGTACAAATGAATTAGAATGGATCATACAAATGAATTAGAAAGGTTACATTCGTGAGAATGAATTAGAATGGATCGTGCGAATGAATTAGAATGGATCGTGCCAATGAATTAGAATGGATCGTACGAATGAATTAGAATGGATCGTGCAAATGAATTAGAATGGATCGTACGAATGAATTAGAATGGATATATTTGAACGAATAAATTAGAATGGATCATACGAATGGATCGTACGAATGGATTAGAATGGATCGTACGAATGAATTAGAATGGATCATACAATTGAATTAGAATGGATACATTTGTGGGAATGAATTAGAATGGTTCATACGAATGAATTAGAATGGATCGTACGAATGAATTAGAATGGATCGTACGAATGGATCGTACGAATGAATTAGAATGGATCGTACGAATGAATTAGAATGGATCATACGAATGAATTAGAATGGATCTTGCGAATGAATTAAAATGGATCGCACGAATGTATCCATTCTAATTCATTCGTTCGATCCTTTCTAATTCATTCGTACGATCTATTCAATTTCATTCGCATGATCCATTCTAATTCATTCGTACGATCCATTCTAATTCATTCGTACATTCCATTCAAATTCATTCGTACTATGCAATCTAATTCATTCGCACAAATGTATCTATTCTAATTCATTCGTACAATCCATTCTAATTCATTCGTACGATCCATTCTAATTCATTCTCACGAATGTAACCTTTCTAATTCATTTGTATGATCTATTCTAATTCATTCGTACGATCCATCCTAATCCATTCGTATCATCCATTCTAATCCATTCGTACGATCCATTCTAATCCATTCGTACGATCCATTCTAATTCATTCGCACGAATATGACCATTCTAATTCATTTGTACGATCCATTCAAATTCATTCCTACGATCCATTCTAATTCATTCGCACGAATGTATCCATTCTAATTCATTTGCACGATCCATTCTAATTCATTCCTATGATCCATTCTAATTCATTCGTATGATACATTCATACGACTGAATTAGAATGGATTGTACGAATGAATTAGAATTGATCATACGAAAGAATTAGAATGGATCGTACGAATGAATTAGAATGGATCGTGCGAATGAATTAGAACGGATCGTACGAATGAATTAGAACGAATTAGAATGGATCGTACGAATGAATTAGAATGGATACATTCGAGCGAATGAATTAGAATGGATCGTACGAATTAATTAGAATGGATCATAGGAATGAATTAGAATGGATCGTGCAAATGAATAAGAATGGATCATAGGAATGAATTAGAATGGATCGTGCAAATGAATTAGAATGGATACATTCGTGCGAATGAATTAGAATGGATCGTAGGAATGAATTAGAATAGATCGTGCGAATGAATTAGAATGGATTGTACGAATGAATTAGAATGGATACATTCGTGCGAATGAATTAGAATGGATCGGACGAATGAATTAGAATGGATCGTACGAATGCATTAGAATGGATCGTACGAATGAATTAGAATGGATACATTCGAGCGAATGAATTAGAATGTATCGTGCGATGAATTATAATGGATCATACAAATGAATTAGAATGGATTCTAATCCATTCGTACGATCCATTCTAATCTTTTCTAATTCATTCGTACAAATGTATCCATTCTAATTCATTCTCACGAATGTAACCTTTCTAATTCATTTGTATGATCCATTCAAATTCATTCGTACGAATGAATAGAATGGATCGTACGATTCATGAATTAGAATGGATCATGCGAATGAATTAGAATGGATCATGCGAATGAATTAGAATAGATAGTACGAATGAATTAAAATGGATCGTACGAATAAATTAGAATGGATCGTGCGAAAGAATTAGAATGGATCATACGAATGAATTAGAATGGATCCACCGAATGAGTTAGAATGGATCATACGAATGAATTAGAATAGATCGTACGAATGAATTAGAATGGATACATTCGAGCGAATGAATTAGAATAGATCGTAGGAATGAATTAGAATAGATCATACGAATGAATTAGAATGGATCATGCGAATGAATTAGAATTGATCATACGAATGAATTAGAATGGATCGTACGAATGAATTAGATTGCATCGTACGATCCATTCTAATTCATTCGCACGATCCATTCTAATGCATTCGTACGATTCATTCTAATTCATTCACACGATCCATTCTAATTCATTCGTACGATCCATTCTTATTCATTCATACGATCCATTCCAATTCATTCGCACAATCCATTCTAATTCATTCATACGATCCATTCTAATTCATTCGTATGATCCATTCTAACTCATTCGGTGGATCCATTCTAATTCATTCGTACGATCCATTCTAATTCATTCGCATGGATGTATCCATTCCAATTCATTCGTACGATCCATTCTAATTCATTCGTACGATTCGTTCTAATTCATTCGCACGATCCATTCTAATTAATTCCTACGATCTATTCTAATTCATTTGCTCGAATGTATCCATTCTAATTCATTCATTCGATCCATTCTAATTCATTCGTACGATCCATTCAAATTCATTCGCATGATCCATTCGAATTCATTCGTACGATCCATTCTAATTCATTCTCATGAATGTAATCTTTCTAATTCATTTGTATGATCCATTCTAATTCATTCGTACGATCCATTCTAATTCATTCACACGAATCCGTTCTAATTCATTCGTACGATTCATTCTAATTCATTCGCACGATCCATTCTAATTCATTTGCACGATCCATTCTAATTCATTCCTATGATCCATTCTAATTCGTTCGTACGATACATTCTAATTCATTCGCTCGAATGCATCCATTCTAATTCATTCGTACGATCCATTCTAATTCATTCTCACGAATGTAACCTTTCTAATTCATTTGTACGATTCATTCTAATTAGAAAGGTTACATTCGAGTAAATGAATTAGAATAGATCGTAGGAATGAATTAGAATGGATCATACGAATGAATTAGAATGGATCGTGCGAATGAATTACAATGAATCGTACGAATGCATTAGAATCGATCGTACGAATGAATTAGAATGAATCGTACGAACGAATTAGAATGGATCGTACGAACGAATTACAATGGATCGTATGAACGAATTAGAATGGATCGTACGAATGAATTAGAATGGATACATTCGAGCGAATGAATTAGAATGGATCGTACGAATGAATTAGAATGGATCATAGGAATGAATTAGAATGGATCGTGCAAATGAATTAGAATGGATACATTCGTGCGAATGAATTAGAATAGATCATACGAATGAATCAGAATGGATCGTACGAGTGAATTAGAATGGATCGTGTGAATGAATTAGAATGGATCGTATGAATGAATTAGAATGGATCGTACGAATGAATTAGAATGGATACATTTGTACGAATGAATTAGAATGGATCGTACGAATGGATTAGAATAGATACATTTGTGCGAATGAATTAAATTGCATCGTACGAATGAATTTGAATGGATTGTACGAATGAATTAGAATGGATCGTACGAATGAATTAGAATGGATACATTCGAGCGAATGAATTAGAATGGATCATACGAATGAATTAGAATTGATACATTTGTGCGAATGAATTTGAATGGATTGCACGAATTGAATTAGAGTGGATCATACGAATGAATTAGAATGGATCGTGCGAATGAATTAGAATTGATCATACGAATGAATTAGAATGGATCGTACGATTGAATTAGAATGGATCATATGAAAGAATTAGAATGGATCATGCGAATGAATTAGAAAGGATCGTACGAATGAATTAGAATGGATCGTACGAATGAATTAGAATGGATCGTACGAATGAATTAGAATCGATTGTGCAAATGAATTAGAATGGATCGTATGAATGAATAAGAATGGATTGTACGAATGAATTAGAATGGATCGTGCGAATGAAATAGAATGAATCGTACGAATGCATTAGAATGGATCGTACGAATGAATTAGAATAGCTCATACGAATGAATTAGAATGAATCGTACGAATGAATTAGAATGGTTACATTCGTGCGAATGAATTAGAATAGATCATACGAATGAATTAGAATGGATCGTGCGAATGAATTAGAATGGATCGTGCGAATGAATTAGAATGGATCGTACAAATGAATTAGAATGGATATATTTGAACGAATAAATTAGAATGGATCATACGAATGAATTATAATGGATCGTACGAATGAGTTTAGAATGGATCCTGCGAATGAATTAGAATCGATCGTACGAATGAATTAGAATGGATCGTACGAATGAATTAGATCGTATGAATAAATTAGAATGGATCGTACGAATGAATTAAAATGGATACATTCATACGACTGAATTAGAATGGATCGTGCGAATTAATTAGAATGGATCGTACGAATGAATTTGAATGGATACATTTGTGCGAATGAATTTGAATGGATTGTATGAATGAATTACAATGGATCGTACGGATGAATTAGAATGGATCGTATGAATGAATTAGAATAGCTCATACGAATGAATTAGAATGAATCGTACGAATGAATTAGAATGGTTACATTCTTGCGAATGAATTAGAATAGATCGTACGAATGAATTAGAATGGATCGTACGAATAAATTAGAATGGATCGTGTGAATGAATTAGAATGGATCGTACGAATGAATTAGAATGGATCCACCGAATGAGTTATAATGGATCATACGAATGAATTAGAATGGATCGTACGAATGAATTAGAATGGATTGTGCGAATGAATTAGAATGGATCGTATGAATGAATAAGAATGGATCGTACGAATGAATTAGAATGGATCGTGCGAATGAATTAGAATGAATCGTACGAATGCATTAGAATGGATCGTACAAATGAATTAGAATGAATCGTACGATCCATTCTAATTCATTCGTCCGATCCATTCTAATTCATTCGCATGAATGTATCCATTCTATTTCATTTGTACAATAAATTCTAATTCATTCGCATGATCCATTCTAATTCATTCGTATGATCCATTCTAATTCATTCCTACGATCTATTCTAATTCATTCGCTCGAATGTATCCATTCTAATTCATTCGTACGATCCATTTTAATTCATTCGCACGATCCATTCTAATTCATTCACACGAATGTATCCATTCTAATTCATTTGCACGATCCATTCTAATTCATTCCTATGATCCATTCTAATTCATTCGTATGATCTATTCTAATTCATTCGCTCGAATGTATCCATTCTAATTCATTCGTACGATCTATTCTAATTCGTTCATACGATCCATTCTAATTCGTTCGCACGATCCATTCTAATTCGTTCGTACGATCCATTTTAATTCATTCGTATGATTCATTCTAATTCATTCCTACGATCTATTCTAATTCATTTGCTCGAATGTATCCATTCTAATTAATTCATTCGATCCATTCTAATTCATTCGTACGATCCATTCAAATTCATTCGCATGATCCATTTTAATTCATTCGTACGATCCATTCTAATTCATTCTCACGAATGTAACCTTTCTAATTCATTTGTATGATCCATTCTGATTCATTCGTACGATCCATTCTAATCCATTCGTATGATCCATTCTAATCCATTCGTACGATCCATTCTAATCCACTCGTACGATCCATTCTAATTCATTCGTACGATCCATTCTAATTCATTCTCACAAATGTAACCTTTCTAATTCATTTGTACGATCCATTCTAATCCATTCGTACGATCCATTCTAATTCATTCGCACGAATGTAACCATTCTAATTCATTCGTACGATCCATTCTAATTCATTCCTACGATCCATTCTAATTCATTCGCACGAATGTATCCATTCTAATTCATTTGCACGATCCATTCTAATTCATTCCTATGATCCATTCTAATTCATTCGTACGATCCATTTTAATTCATTCGTACAAATGTATCCATTCTAATTCATTCGTACGATCCATTCTAATTCATTCGTACGATTCATTCATTCACACGATCCATTCTAAATCATTCGTATGATCCATTCTAATTCATTCGCACGAATGTATCCATTCTAATGCATTCGTACGATTCATTCTAATTCATACGCACAAACCATTCTAATTCATTCGTACGATCCATTCTTATTCATTCATACGATCCATTCTAATTCATTCGCACAATCCGTTCTAATCCATTCGTACGATTCATTCTAATTCATTCGCACGATCCATTCTAATTCATTTGCACGATCCATTCTAATTGATTCTAATGATCCATTCTAATTCGTTCGTACGATCCATTCTAATTCATTCGCTCGAATGTATCCATTCTAATTCATTCGTACGATCCATTCGAATTCATTCTCACGAATGTAACCTTTCTAATTCATTTGTACGATCCATTCTAATTAGAAAGGTTCCATTCGAACGAATGAATTAGAATAGATCGTAGGAATGAATTAGAATGGATCATACGAATGAATTAGAATGGATCGTGCGAATGAATTAGAATGAATCGTACGAATGCATTAGAATGGATCGTACGAATGAATTAGAATAAATCGTACGAACGAATTAGAATGGATCGTACGAACGAATTAGAATGGATCGTATGAACGAATTAGAATGGATCGTACGAATGAATTAGAATAGATACATTCGAGCGAATGAATTAGAATGGACCGTACGAATGAATTAGAATGGATCATAGGAATGAATTAGAATGGATCGTGCAAATGAATTAGAATGGATACATTCGTGTGAAT
The DNA here is from genome assembly GCA_947650365.1 of Chamaelirium japonicum. Lineage (NCBI taxonomy): Eukaryota > Viridiplantae > Streptophyta > Magnoliopsida > Liliales > Melanthiaceae > Chamaelirium > Chamaelirium japonicum. The sequence goes on along the minus strand of OX393555.1, from coordinate 62,540,338 downwards.
GAATTAGAATAGATCATGCGAATGAATTAGAATGGATCGTACGAATGAATTAGAATGGATCGTGCGAATGAATTAGAATGAATCGTACGAATGAATTAGAATGGATCGTAGGAATGAATTAGAATGGATACATTTGTACGAATGAATTAGAATGAATCATACGAATGGATTAGAATAGATACATTTGTGCGAATGAATTAGATTGCATCGTACGAATGAATTTGAATGGATTGTACGAATGAATTAGAATGGATCGTACTAATGAATTAGAATGGATACATTCGAGCGAATGAATTAGAATGGATCATACGAATGAACTAGAATGGATACATTTGTACGAATGAATTTGAATGGATTGCACGAATTGAATTAGAATGGATCATACAAATGAATTAGAATGGATCGTGCGAATGAATTAGAATTGATCATGCAAATGAATTAGAATGGATCGTGCGAATGAATTAGAATGGATCGTACGAATGAATTAGAATAGATCATGCGAATAAATTAGAATGGATCATACGAATGAATTAGAATAGATATATTCATGCGAATGAATTAGAATGGATCGTACGAATGAATTAGAATGGATCATACGAATGAATTAGAATCGATCGTACGAATGAATTGGAATGGATCGTACGAATGAATTAGAATGGATACATTCATGCAAATGAATTAGAATGGATCGTAGGAATGAATTAGAATGGATCATACGAATGAATTAGAATAGATCATACGAATGAATTAGAATGGATCGTGCGAACGAATTAGAATGGATCGTATGAACGAATTAGAATGGATCGTACGAATGAATTAGAATGGATACATTCGAGCGAATGAGTCAGAATGGATCATACGATGCAATCTAATTCATTCACACGATCCATTCTAATTCATTCGTACGATCCATTCTAATTCATTCTTATGATCCATTCTAATTTATTCGTGCAAATATATCCATTCGAATTCATTCGTACGATCCATTCTAATTCATTCTCACGATCCATTCTAATTCATTCGCACAAATGTAACCTTTCTAATTCCTTCGTACGATCCATTCTAATTCGTTCGTACGATCCATTCTAATTCGTTCGTACGATCCATTCTAATTCGTTTGTACGATCCATTCTAATTCGTTCGTATGATCCATTCTAATTCATTCCTATGATCTATTCTAATTCATTCGCTCGAATGTATCCATTCTAATTTATTCGTTCGATCCATTCTAATTCATTCATACGATCCATTCAAATTCATTCGCATAATCCATTCTAATTCATTCGTACGATCCATTCTAATTCATTCGTACGATCCATTCTAATTCATTCTCACAAACGTAACCTTTCTAATTCCTTTGTTCAATCCATTCTAATTCATTCCTACGATCTATTCTAACTCATTCGTATGATCCATTCTAATTTATTCGCACAATCCATTCTAATTCATTCGTATGATCCACTCTAATTCATTCCTACGATCTATTCTAATTCATTCGATCGAATGTATCCATTCTAATTTATTCGTACGATCCATTCTAATTCGTTCATACGATCCATTCTAATTCATTCGTTCGATCCATTCCAATACATTCGTACGATCCATTCAAATTCATTCGCATGATCCATTCTAATTCATTCATACGATCCATTCTAATTCATTCGCTCAAATGTATCCATTCTAATTCATTCGTACGATCCATTCTAATTCATTCTCACGAATGTAACCATTCTAATTTATTCGTACGATCCATTCTAATTTATCCGTGCGATCCATTCTAATCCAGTCGTACAATCCATTCTAATTCATTCGCACGAATGTATCCATTCTAATTCATTCGTTCAATCCATTCAAATTCATTCGTACGATCCAATCAAATTCATTCGCATGATCCATTCTAATTCATTCGTACGATCCATTCTAATTCATTCGTACAATCCATTCAAATTCATTCGTACGATGCAATCTAATTCATTCGCACAAATGTATCTATTCTAATTCATTCGTACAATGCGTTATAATTCATTCGTATGATCCATTCTAATCCATTCGTACGATCTATTCTAATTTATTCGCACGAATGTATCCTTTCTAATTCATTTGCACGATCCATTCTAATTCATTCCTATGATCCATTCTAATTCATTCGCATGATCCATTCTAATTCATTCTCACGAATGTAACCTTTCTAATTCATTTGTATGATCCATTCTAATTCATTCCTACGATCCATTCTAATCCATTCGTACGATCCATTCTAATCCATTCGTACGATCCATTCTTATTCATTCGTACGATCCATTCTAATTTATTCTCACAAATGTAACCTTTCTAATTCATTTGTACGATCCATTTTAATTCATTCGTACGATCCATTCTAATCCATTCGTACGATCCATTCTAATCCATTAGTACGATCCATTCTAATCCATTCGTACGATCTATTCTAATTCATACGAATAAATTAGAATGGATACATTCGAGCGAATGAATTAGAATGGATCGTACGATGCAATCTAATTCATTCGCACGATCCATTCTAATTCATTCTCACGAATGTAACCTTTCTAATTCATTTGTATGATCCATTCTAATTCATTCGTACGATCCAATCTAATCGAATTAGAATGGATCGTATGAACGAATTAGAATGGATCGTACGAATGAATTAGAATAGATACATTTGTGCGAATGAATTAGTTTGCATCGTACGACTGAATTTGAATGGATTGTACGAATGAATTAGAATGGATCGAACGAATGAATTAGAATGGATCATGCGAATGAATTAGAATAGATCGTACGAATGAATTAGAATGGATCGTACGAATAAATTAAAATGGATCGTGCGAATGAATTAGAATGGATCGTACGAATGAATTAGAATGGATCCACCGAATGAGTTAGAATGGATCATGCGAATGAATTAGAATGGATCGTACGAATGAATTAGAATGGATACATTCGTGCGAATGAACTAGAATGGATCGGACGAATGAATTAGAATTAATCGTGCGAATGAATTAGAATGGATCATACGATTGAATTTGAATGGATTGTACGAATAAATTAGAATGGATAAATTTGTGCGAAGAATAAGAATGGAGCGTACGAATGAATTAGAATGGATCGTACGAATGGATTAGAATGGATCGTACGAATGGATTAGAATGGATCATACGAATGAATTAGAATGGATCATACAAATGAATTAGAAAGGTTACATTCGTGAGAATGAATTAGAATAGATCGTACGAATGAATTAGAATGGATCGTACGAATGAATTAGAATAGATCGTTCGAATGCATTAGAATGGATCGTACGAATGAATTAGAATGAATCATACGATCCATTCTAATTCATTCATATGATCCATTCTAATTCATTCGCATGAATGTATCCATTCTAATTTATTCGCACAATCCATTCTAATTCATTCGTACGATCCATTCTAATTCATTCATACGTTCCATTCTAATTCATTCATGTAATCCATTCTAATGGATCGTACGAACGAATTAGAATGGATCGTACGAATGGATTAGAATGGATCGTACGAATGGATCATGCGAATGAATTAGAATGGATCGTACGAATGAATTAGAATGGATCGTACGAATGAATTAGAATGGATACATTTGTACGAATAAATTAGAATGGATTGTACAAATGAATTAGAATGGATACATTCTTGCGAATAAATTAGAATGGATCGTATATTCGTGCAAATAAATTAGAATGGACCATACGAATGAATTATAATGGATCGTGCGAATGAATTAGAATGAATCGTACGAATGAATTTGAATGGATCGTATGAATGAATTAGAATGGATTGCATGAATGAATTAGAATGGATCATACGAATGAATTGGAATGGATCGTACGAATGAATTAGAATGGATACATTCATGCAAATGAATTAGAATGGATCGTACGAATGAATTAGAATGGATCATACGAATGAATTAGAATGGATCGTACGAATAAATTAGAATGGTTACATACGTGCGAATGAATTATAATGGATCGTACGAATGGTTTAGAATGGATCGTACGAATAGATTAGAATGGATCGTATGAATGAATTAGAATGGATACATTCGAGCAAATGAATTAGAATGGATCGTATGAATGAATTAGAATGGATCGTACGAATGAATTAGAATGGATTGTACGAATGAATTAGAATGGATACATTCGAGCGAATGAATTAGAATGGATCGTACGAATGAATTAGAATGGATCATAGGAATGAATTAGAATGGATCGTGCAAATGAATTAGAATGGACACATTCGTGAGAATGAATTAGAACGGATCGTAGGAATGAATTAGAATAGATCGTACGAATGAATTAGAATGGTTACATTCGTGCGAATGAATTAGAATGGATCGTACGAATGGATTAGAATGGATAGTGCGAATGAATTAGAATGGATCGTACGAATGAACTAGAATGAATTGTACGAATGAATTAGAATAGATCGTGCGAATGAATTAGAATGCATCCTACGAATGAATTTGAATGGATCGGATGAATGAATTAGAATGGTTACATTCGTGCGAATGAATTAGAATGGATCGTACAAATGGATTAGAATGGATCGTACGAATGAATTAGAATGGATCGTGCGAATATATCCATTCCAATTCATTCGTACGATCCTTTCTAATTCATTCGCACGATCCATTCTAATTCATTCGTATGATCCATTCTAATTCATTCCTACGATCTATTCTAATTTATTCGCTCGAATGTATCCATTCTAATTCATTCGTACAATCCATTCTAATTCATTCGTTCGATCCATTCTAATTCATTCGTACGATCCATTCTAATTCATTCGTACGATCCATTCTAATTCATTTGTACGATCCATTCTAATTCATTCGTATGATTCATTCTACTTCATTCGCATGAATGTATCCATTCTAGTTCATTCGTACGAATGTATTAGAATGGATCTTACGAATGAATTAGAATGGATCGTACGAATGAATTAGAATGGATCTTACGAATGAATTAGAAAGGATCGTACGAATGAATTAGAATGGATTGTACGAATGAATTAGAATGGATACATTCGTGCGAATGAATTAGAATGGATCGGACGAATAAATTAGAATGGATCTTACGAATGAATTAGAATGGATCATATGAATGAATTAGAATGTATACATTTGTACGAATGAATTAGAATAGATATATTTGTGCGAATGAATTAGATTGCATCGTACGAATGAATTAGAATGGATAATAGGAATGAATTAGAATGGATCGTGCAAATGAATTAGAATGGATAGATTCGTGCGAATGAATTAGAATGGATCGTACGAATGAATTAGAATGGTTACATTCGTGCGAATGAATTAGAATGGATCGTACGAATGGATTAGACTGGATCGTATGAATGGATTAGAATGGATCGTACGAATGAATTAGAATGGATCGTACAAATGAATTAGAAAGATTACATTTGTGAGAATGAATTAGAATGGATCGTATGAATGGATTAGAATGGATCGTACGAATGGATTAGAATGGATCGTACGAATGAATTAGAATGGATCATACAAATGAATTAGAAAGGTTACATTCGTGAGAATGAATTAGAATGAATCGTACGAATGAATTAGAATGGATCATACGAATGAATTAGAATGGATCGTACAAATGAATTGGAATGGAATGCACGAATGAATTAGAATGGATACATTCATGCAAATGAATTAGAATGGATCGTAGGAATGAATTAGAATGGATCATATGAATGAATTAGAATGGATCATACGAATGAATTAGAATGGATCGTGCGAACGAATTAGAATGGATCATATGAACGAATTAGAATGGATCGTACGAATGAATTAGAATGTATACATTCGAGCGAATGAATTAGAATGGATCGTACGATGCAATCTAATTCATTCGCACGATCCATTCTAATTCATTCGTATGATCCATTCTAGTTCATTCGTATGATCCATTCTAATTTATTTGTTCAAATATATCTATTCTAATTCATTCGTACGATCCATTCTAATTCATTCTCACGATCCATTCTATTTCATTCGCACGAATGTAACCTTTCTAATTCCTTCGTACGATCCATTCTAATTCATTCGTATGATCCATTCTAATTCGTTCGTACGATCCATTCTAATTCGTTCGTATGATCCATTCTAATTCATTCCTACGATCTATTCTAATTCATTCGCTCGAATGTATCCATTCTAATTCATTCATTCGATCCATTCTAATTCATTCATATGATCTATTCAAATTCATTCGCATGATCCATTCTAATTCGTTCGTACGATCCATTCTAATTCATTCGTACGATCCATTCTAATTCATTCTCACAAATGTAACCTTTCTAATTCATTTGTACGATCCATTCTAATTCATTCCTACGATCTATTCTAATTCATTCGTATGATCCATTCTAATTCATTCGCACGATCCATTCTAATTCATTCATACGATCCATTCTAATTCATTCCTATGATCTATTCTAATTCATTCGCTTGAATGTATCCATTCTAATTCATTCAAACGATCCATTCTAATTCGTTCATACGATCCATTCTAATTCATTCGTTCAATCCATTCTAATTCATTCGTACGATCCATTCAAATTCATTCGTATGAACCATTCTAATTCATTCGTATGATCTATTCTAATTCATTCGCTCGAATGTATCAATTCTAATTCGTTCATACGAATGGATTAGAATGGATCGTACGAATGGATAATGCGAATGAATTAGAATAGATCGTACGAATGAATTATAATGGATCGTATGAATGAATTAGAATGGATACATTTGTACAAATAAATTAGAATGATTGTACGAATGAGTTAGAATGGATACATTCTTGCGAATAAATTAGAATGGATCGTATATTCGTGCAAATAAATTAGAATGGATCATACGAATGAATTAGAATGGATCGTGCGAATGAATTAGAATGAATCGTACGAATGAATTTGAATGGATCGTATGAATGAATTAGAATGGATTGCATGAATGAATTAGAATGGATCATACAAATGAATTGGAATGGATCGTACGAATGAATTAGAATGGATACATTCATGCAAATGAATTAGAATGGATCGTACGAATGAATTATAGTGGATCATACGAATGAATTAGAATGGATCGTACGAATGAATTAGAATGGTTACATTCGTACGAATGAATTAGAATGGATCGTACGAATGGTTTAGAATGGATCGTACGAATGGATCGTACGAATGAATTAGAATGGATACATTCGAGCGAATGAATTAGAATGGATTGTACGAATGAATTAGAATGGATCGTACGAATGAATTAGAATGGATTGTATGAATAAATTAGAATGGATACATTCGAGCGAATGAATTAGAATGGATCGTACGAATGAATTAGAATGGATCATAGGAATGAATTAGAATGGATCGTGCAAATGAATTTGAATGGATACATTCGTGCGAATAAATTAGAATGGATCGTAGGAATGAATTAGAATGGATCGTACGAATGAATTAGAATGGTTACATTCGTGCGAATGAATTAGAATGGATCGTACGAATAGATTAGAATGGATAGTGCGAATGAATTAGAATGGATCGTACGAATGAATTAGAATGGATTGTACGAATGAATTTGAATAGATCGTGCGAATGAATTAGAATGCATCGTACGAATGAATTTGAATGGATCGGACGAATCAATTAGAATGGTTACATTCGTGCGAATGAATTAGAATAGATCGTACGAATGGATTATGATAGATCGTACGAATGAATTAGAATGGATCGTGCGAATATATCCATTCTAATTCATTCGTACGATCCTTTATAATTCATTCGCACGATCCATTCTAATTCATTCGTATGATCCATTCTAATTCATTCCTACGATCTATTCTAATTCATTCGCTCGAATGTATCCATTCTAATTCATTCGTACAATCCATTCTAATTCATTCGTTCGATCCATTCTAATTCATTCATACGATCCATTCTAATTCATTCGTACGATCCATTCTAATTCATTCGCACGAATGTATTCATTCTAGTTCATTCGTACGAATGTATTAGAATGGATCTTACGAATGAATTAGAATGGATCGTACGAATGAATTAGAATGGATCTTACGAATGAATTAGAATGGATCGTACGAATGAATTAGAATGGATCATACGAATGAATTAGAATGGATCATACAAATGAATTAGAATTGATACATTCGTGCGAATGAATTAGAATGGATCGGACGATAAAGTAGAATCGATCGTACGAATGAATTAGAATGGATCATATAAATGAATTAGAATGGATACATTTGTACGAATGAATTAGAATAGATACATTTGTGCGAATGAATTAGATTGCATCGTTTGAATGAATTAGAATGGATCATAGGAATGAATTAGAATGGATCGTGCAAATGAATTAGAATGGATACATTCGTGCGAATGAATTAGAATTGATCGTAGGAATGAATTAGAATGGATCGTACGAATGAATTAGAATGGTTACATTCATGCGAATGAATTAGAATGGATCGTACGAATGGATTAGAATGGATCGTACGAATTAATTAGAATGGATCGTACGAATGAATTAGAATGGATCGTACAAATGAATTAGAAAGGTTACATTTGTGAGAATGAATTAGAATGGATCGTACGTATGGATTAGAATGGATCGTACGAATGGATTAGAATGGATCGTACGAATGAATTAGAATGGATCATACAAATAAATTAGAAAGGTTACATTCGTGAGAATGAATTAGAATAGATCGTACGAATGAATTAGAATGGATCATGCGAATGAATTTGAATGGATAGTACGAATGAATTAGAATGGATCGAGCGAATGAATTAGAGGAATGAATTAGAATGGATCGTACGAATGAATTAGAATGGTTACATTCGTGCGAATGAATTAGAATGGATCGTACGAATGAATTAGAATGGATCGTGCGAATGAATTAGAATTGATCATACGAATGAATTAGAATGGATCGTACAATCCATTCTAATTCATTCGCATGAATGTATCCATTCTAATTCATTTGCACGATCCATTCTAATTCATTCCTATGATCCATTCTAATTCATTCGTACGATCCATTCTAATTCATTTGCTCGAATGTATCCATTCTAATTCATTCGTACGATCCATTCTAATTCATTCTAATGCATTCGGATGATTCATTCTAATTTATTCGCACGATCCATTCTAATTCATTCGTTCGATCCATTCTAATTCATTCGTCTGATCCATTCTAATTCATTCGCACGAATGTATCCATTCTAATTCATTCGCATGATCCATTCTAATTCATTCGTATGATCCATTCTAATTCATTCCTACAATCTATTCTAATTTCGTACGATCCATTCTAATTCATTCGCTCGAATGTATCCATTATAATTCATTCGTACGATCCATTCTAATTCGTTCATACGATCCATTCTAATTTGTTCGTACGATCCATTATAATTCATTCGCACGATCCATTCTAATCCATTCGTTCGATCCATTCTAATTCATTCGTACAAATGAATTAGAATGGATCGTATAAATGAATAAGAATGGATCGTACGAATGAATTAGAATAGATCGTGCGAATGAATTAGAATGAATCGTACGATTGCAATAGAATGGATACATTCGTGCGAATGAATTAGAATGGATTGTACGAATGAATTAGAATGGATCGTACGAACGAATTAGAATGGATCGTACGAACGAATTAGAATGGATCGTAGGAATGAATTAGAATGGATACATTCGAGCGAATGAATTAGAATGGATCGTACGAATGAATTAGAATGGATCATTGGAATGAATTAGAATGGATCGTGCAAATGAATTAGAATGGATACATTCGTGCGAATGAATTAGAATGGATCGTACTAATAGATTAGAATGGATCGTGCGAATGAATTAGAATGGATCATATGAACGAATTAGAATGGATCGTATGAACGAATTAGAATGGATCGTACGAATGAATTAGAATGGATACATTCGGGCGAATGAATTAGAATGGATCGTACTAATGAATTAGAATGGATCGTACGAACGAATTAGAATGGATCGTACGAACGAATTAGAATGGATCGTATGAACGAATTAGAATGGATCGTACGAATGAATTAGAATGGATACATTCGAGCGAATGAATTAGAATGGATCGTACGAATGAATTAGAATGGATCATAGAAATGAATTAAAATGGATCGTGCAAATGAATTAGAATGGATACATTCGTGCGAATGAATTAGAATGGATCGTGCGAATGAATTAGAATGGATCGTGCGAATGAATTAGAATGGATCGTACGAATGAATTAGAATAGTTCATAGGAATGAATTAGAATGGATCGGGCGAATGAATTAGAATGAATCGTATGAATAAATTAGAATGGATCGTACAAATGAATTAGAAAGGTTACATTTGTGAGAATGAGTTAGAATGGACCATACGAATGAATTAGAATGGATCGTACGAATGGATTAGAAAGGATCGTACGATCCATTCTAATTCATTCCTACAATCCATTCTAATTCATTCGCACGAATGTATCCATTCTAATTCATTCGTATGATCCATTCTAATTCATTCCTACGATCCATTCTAATTCATTCGAACGATCCATTCAAATTCTTTCATACGATCCATTCTAATTCATTCGTACGATCCATTCTAATTCATTCGCATGAATGCATCACTCGAATGTATCCATTCTAATTCATTCGTACCATCCATTCTAATTCATTCGTACGATCTATTCTAATTCATTCGCATGATCCATTCTAATTCATTCATATGATCCATTCTAATTCATTCCTACGATCTATTCTAATTCATTCACACGAATGTATCCATTCTAATTCATTCGTACGATCCATTCTAATTCATTTGTATGATCCATTCTAATTCATTTGCACGATCCATTCAAATTCACTCGCACGATCCATTCTAATTCATTCGTACGATCCATTCTAATTCATTCATACGATCTATTCTAATTCATTCGCATGAATGTATACATTCTAATTCATTCGCACAATCCAATCTAATTCAAACGTACGATCCATTCTAATTCATTCACATGATGTATTCTAATTCATTCGTACGATCCATTCTAATTCATTCGTACGATCCATTCTAATTCATTCGCACGATCCATTCTAATTCATTCGTATGAGCTATTCTAATTCATTCGTACGATCCATTCTAATTCATTCGTACGATCCATTCTAATTCATTCGTACAAATGTAACCATTCTAATTCATTCGTACGATCCATTCTAATTCATTCGCACGATCCATTCTAATTCATTCGTATGATCCATTCTAACTCATTCGTACGATCATTGCTAATTCATTCTCACGAATGTAACCTTTCTAATTCATTACGATCCATTCTAATTTATTCGTATGATCTATTCTAATTCATTTGTACAATCCATTTTAATTCATTCGCATGATCCATTCTAATTCATTCGTATGATACATTCATACGACTGAATTAGAATTGATTATACGAATTGATCGTACGAATGAATTAGAATGGATCGTACGAATGAATTAGAATGGATATATTTGAACTAATAAATTAGAATGGATCGTACGAATGAATTAGAATGGATCGTACGAATGGATTAGAATGGATCGTACGAATGAATTAGAATGGATCGTACGAACGAATTAGAAAGGTTACATTCGTGAGAATGAATTAGAATGGATCGTACGAATGAATTAGAATGGATCATGCAAATGAATTTGAATGGATCGTACGAATGAATTAGAATGGATACATTCAAGCGAATGAATTAGAATAGATCGTACGAATGAGTTAGAATGGATCATGCGAATGAATTTGAATGGATCGTACGAATGAATTAGAATAGATCGAACGAATGAATTAGAATGGATATATTCGAGCGAATGAATTAGAATAGATCGTAGGAATGGAATAGAATGGATCATACGAATGAATTAGAATGGCTCGTGCGATTGAATTAGAATGGATTGTACGAATGAATTAGAATAGATAAATTTGTGAGAATGAATTAGAATGGATCGTACGAATGAATTAGAATGGATCGTACGAACGAATTAGAATGGATCGTATGAACGAATTAGAATGGATCGTACGAATGAATTAGAATGGATACATTCGAGCGAATGAATTAGAATAGATCGTACGAATGAATTAGAAAGAATTAGAATGGATCGTGCGAATGAATTAGAATGGATCGTACGAATGAATTAGAAAGAATTAGAATGGATCGTGCGAATGAATTAGAATGGATCGTACAAACGAATTATAATGGATCGTACGAATGAATTAGAATGGATCATACGAATGGATTAGATTGCATCGTACTAATGAATTTGAATGGATCGGACGAATGAATTAGAATGGATCGTACGAATGAAATAGAATGGATCATAGGAATGAATTAGAATGGATCGTGCAAATGAATTAGAATGGATACATTCGTGCGAATGAATTAGAATAGATATATTTGAACGAATAAATTAGAATGGATCATACAAATGAATTAGAATGGATCGTACGAATGAATTAGAATGGATCGTGCGAATGAATTAGAATCGATCGAATGTATCCATTCTAATTCATTCGTACAATCCATTCTAATTCATTCGCACGATCCATTCTAATTCATTCGTATGATCCATTCTAATTCATTCCTACGATCTATTCTAATTCATTCGCTCGAATGTATCCATTCTAATTCATTCGTACGATCCATTCTAATTCATTCGTACAATCCATTCAAATTCATTCGCATGATCTATTCTAATTCATTCGAATGATCCTTTATAATTCATTCTCACGAATGTAACCTTTCTAATTCATTTATAAGATCCATTCTAATTCATTCGTACGATCCATTCTAATCCATTCGTACGAACCATTCTAATCCATTCGTACGATCCATTCTAATTCATTCGTACGATCTATTCTAATTCATTCCAATGATCTATTCTAATTCATTCGCTCGAATGTATCCATTCTAATTCACTCGTTCGATCTATTCTAATTCATTCGTACGATCCATTCTAATTTATTCGTACGATCCATTCTAATTCATTCTCACAAATGTATCCATTCTAATTAATTCGTACGATCCATTCTAATTCATTCATACGATCCATTCTAATTCATTCGTATGATCCATTCTAATTCATTCCTACGATCTATTCTAATTCATTCGCTCGAATGTATCCATTCTAATTCATTCGTACGATCCATTCTTATTCATTCGTACGATCCATTCTAATTCATTCGTATGATCAATTCTAATTCATTCGCACGATCCATTCTAATTCATTCTCACGAATGTAACCTTTCTAATTCATTTGTATGATCCATTCTAATTTATTCGTACGATCCATTATAATCCATTCGTACGATCCATTCTTATTCATTCGTACGATCCATTCTTATTCATTCGTACGATCCATTCTAATTCATTCCTACGATCCATTCTAATTCATTCGCACGAATGTATCCATTCTAATTCATTTGCACGATCCATTCTAATTCATTCCTATGATCCATTCCAATTCATTTATACGATCCATTCTAATTCATTCGCTCAAATGTATCCATTCTAATTCATTCGTACGATCTATTCTAATTCATTCGTACGATCCATTCTAATTCATTCTCACGAATGTAACCATTCTAATTCATTCGTACGATCCATTCTAATCCATTCATACGATCCAATCTAATCCATTCGTACGATCCATTCTAATTCATTCGTACGATCCATTCTAAACCATTCGTACGATTCATTCTAATTCATTCGCACGAATGTAACCACTCTAATTCATTCGTAAGATCCATTCTAATTCATTCCGACGATCCATCTAATTCATTCGCACAAATGTAACCATTCTAATTCATTCGTACGATCCATTCTAATTCATTCCTACGATCCATTCTAATTCATTCGCACGAATGTATCCATTCTAATTCATTTGCACGATCCATTCTAATTTATTCCTATGATCCATTCTAATTCATTCGCTTGAATATATTCATTCGCTCGAATATATCCATTCTAATTCATTCGTACGATCCATTCTAATTCGTTCATACGATCCATTCTAATTCGTTCGTACGATCCATTCTAATTCGTTCGTACGATCCATTTTAATTCATTCGTACGATCCATTCTAATGCATTCATACGATTCATTCTAATTCATTCGCACGATCCATTCTAATTCATTCGTACGATCCATTCTTATTCATTCACACGATCCATTCTAATTCATTCGCACAAATGTGTACGAGATGAATTAGAATGGATACATTCGAGCGAATGAATTAGAATGGATCGTACGAATGAATTAGAATGGATCATAGGAATGAATTAGAATGGATCGTGCAAATGAATTAGAATGGATACCTTCGTGCGAATGAATTAGAATGGATCGTACGAATGAATTAGAATGGATCGTACGAACGAATTAGAATGGATCGTATGAATGAATTAGAATGGATCGTACGAATGGATTAGAATGGATCGTACGAATAGATCATGCGAATGAATTAGAATGGATCGTACGAATGATTTAGAATGGATCGTACGAATGAATTAGAATGGATCGTACTAATGAATTAGAATGGATCGTACGAATGAATTAGAATGGATACATTCGTGCGAATGAATTAGAATGGATTGTGCGAATGAATTAGAACGGATTGTGCTAATGAATTAGAATGGATCGTGCGAATGAATTAGAATGGATCGTATGAATGAATAAGAATGGATCGTATGAATGAATTAGAATGGATCGTGCGAATGAATTAGAATAAATCGTACGAATGCATTAGAATGGATACATTCGTGCGAATGAATTAGAATGGATCGTACGAATGAATTAGAATGGATCGTACGAACGAATTAGAATGGATCGTATGAACGAATTAGAATGGATCGTACGAATGAATTAGAATCGATACATTCGAGCGAATGAATTAGAATGGAGCGTACGAATGAATTAGAATAGATCAGAGGAATGAATTAGAATGGATCATGCAAATGAATTAGAATAGATTGTACGAATGAATTAAAATGGATTGTACGAATGAATTAGAATGGATCATTCGTGCGAATGAATTAAAATGGATTGTGCGAATGAATTAAAATGGATTGTACGAATGAATTAGAATGGATCATAGGAATGAATTAGAATAGATCGTGCAAATGAATTAGAATAGATCGAACGAATGAATTAGAATGGATACATTCGAGCGAATGAATTAGAATGGATCGTGCGAATGAATTAGAATGGATCTTGCGAATGAATTAGAATGGATCCTACGAATGAATTAGAATAGATCGTAATAATGAATTAGAATGGATCGTGCGAATGAATTAGAATGAATCGTACGAATGAATTAGAATGGATCATACAAATGAATTAGAAAGGTAACATTCGTGAGAATGAATTAGAATGGATCGTACGAATGAATTAGAATGGATCATGCGAATAAATTTGAATGGATCGTACGAATGAATTTGAATGGATCGAACGAATGAATTAGAGGAATGAATTAGAATGGATCGTACGAATGAATTAGAATGGTTACATTCGTGCGAATGAATTAGAATTGATCGTACGAATGATCTTGAATGGATCGTGCGAATGAATTAGAATTGATCATACGAATGAATTAGAATGGATCGTACGATCCATTCTAATTCATTCGCATGATCAATTCTAATTCATTAGTACAATCCAATCTAATTCATTCGCACGATCCATTCTAATTCATTCGCACAAATGTATCCATTCTAATTCATTTGCACGATCCATTCTAATTCATTCCTATGATCCATTCTAATTCATTCGTACGATTCATTCTAATTCATTCGCTCGAATGTATCCATTCTAATTCATTCGTACGATCCATTCTAATTCATTCTAATGCATTCTTACGATTCATTCTAATTCATTCGCACGATCCATTCTAATTCATTCATACGATCCATTCTAATTCATTCGTCCGATCGATTCTAATTCATTCGCACGAATGTATCCATTCTAATTCATTCTAATGCATTGGTACGATTCATTCTAATTCATTCGTACGATCCATTCTAATTCATTCGTCCGATCGATTCTAATTCATTCGCACGAATGTATCCATTCTAATTCATTCGTACAATCCATTCTAATTCATTCGCACGATCCATTCTAATTCATTCGTATGATCCATTCTAATTCATTCCTACGATCTATTCTAATTTCGTACGATCCATTCTAATTCATTCGCTCGAATGTATCCATTCTAATTCATTCGTACGATCCATTCTAATTCGTTCATACGATCCATTCTAATTCATTTGTACGATCCATTCTAATTCATTCGCATGATCCATTCTAATCCATTCGTACGATCCGTTCTAATTCATTCGTACAAATAAATTAGAATGGATCATATGAATGAATAAGAATGGATCGTACGAATAAATTAGAATGGATCGTGCGAATAAATTAGAATGAATCGTACGAATGCATTAGAATGGATACATTCGTGCGAATGAATTAGAATGGATCGTACGAACGAATTAGAATGGATCGTATAAACGAATTAGAATGGATCGTACGAAAGAATTAGAATGGATACATTCGAGGGAATGAATTAGAATGGATCGTACGAATAAATTAGAATGGATCATAGGAATGAATTAGAATGGATCGTGCAAATGAGTTAGAATGGATACATTCGTGTGAATGAATTAGAATGGATCGTACGAATGGATTAGAATGGATCGTGCGAATGAATTAGAATGGATCGTACGAACGAATTAGAATGGATCGTACGAATGAATTAGAATGGATACATTCGAGCGAATGAATAAGAATGGATCGTACGAATGAATTAGAATGGATCGTACAAACGAATTAGAATGGATCGTACGAACGAATTAGAATGGATCGTACGTACGAATTAGAATGGATCGTACGAATGAATTAGAATGGATACATTTGAGCGAATGAATTAGAATGGATCGTACGAATGAATTAGAATGGATCATAGGAATGAATTAGAATGGATCGTGCAAATGAATTAGAATGGATACATTCGTGCGAATGAATTAGAATGGATCGTGCGAATGAATTAGAATGGACCGTGCGAATGAATTAGAATAGATCGTAGGAATGAATTATAATGGATCGTGCGAATGAATTAGAATGGATCATACGAATGAATTAGAATGGATCGTACAAATGAATTAGAAAGGTTACATTTATGAGAATGAATTAGAATGGATCGGACGAATGGATTAGAATGGATCGTACGAATGAATTAGAATACATTGTACGAATGAATTAGAATAGATACATTTGTGCGAATGAATTAGATTGCATCGTACGAATGAATTTGAATGGATTGTACGAATGAATTAGAATGGATCGTACGAATGAATTAGAATGGATCATGCAAATGAATTAGAATAGATCGTACGAATGAATTAGAATGGATCGTGCAAACGAATTAGAATGGATCGTATGAACGAATTTGAATGGATCGTACGAATGAATTAGAATGGATCGTACAATGAATTAGAAAGGTTACATTTGTGAGAATGAATTAGAATGGATCGTACGAATGAATTAGAATGGATCGTACGAATGAATTAGATTGCATCGTACGATCCATTCTAATTCATTCGCTTGAATGTATCCATTCTAATTCATTCGTACGATCCATTCTAATTCATTCTCACGAATGTATATATTCTAATTCATTCGTACGATCCATTCTAATTCGTTCATACGATTCATTCTAATTCGTTCGTACAATCCATTATAATTCATTCGCTAGAATCGATACATTTGTGCGAATGAATTCGATTGCATCGTACGAATGAATTTGAATGGACTGTACGAATGAATTAGAATGGCTTGTACGAATGAATTAGAATGGATCATGCGAATGAATTAGAATAGATCGTACGAATGAATTAGAATGGATCGTACGAATGAATTAGAATGGATACATTCGAGCGATCCATTCATGCAAATGAATTAGAATGGATCGCACGAATGAATTAGAATGGATCGTACGAAAGAATTTGAATGGATCGTTCGAATGAATTAGAATGGATCGTAGGAATGAATTAGAATGGATCATACGAATAAATTAGAATGGATACATTCGTGCGAATGAATTAGAATGGATCGTAGGAATGGATTAGAATGGATCGTACGATCCATTCTAATCCATTCGTACGATCCATTCTAATTCATTCGTACGATCTATTCTAATTCATTCTCACAAATATAACCTTTCTAATTCATTTGTACGATCCATTCAAATTTATTCGTATGATTTATTCTAATTCATTCGGACGATCCATTCTATTTCATTCCTACGATCTATTCTAATTCATTCGTACGATCCATTCTAATTCATTTGCACGATCCATTCTAATTCATTCGCACGATCCATTCTAATTCATTCGCTCGAATGTATCCATTCTAATTCATTCATTCGATCAATTCTAATTCATTTGCACGATCCATTCTAATTCATTCCTATGATCCACTCTAATTCATTCGTACGATCCATTCTAATTCATTCGCACGAATGTATCCATTCTAATTCATTTGCACGATCCATTCTAATTTATTCCTATGATCCATTTTCGTACGATCCATTCTAATTCATTCGCACGAATGTATCTATTCTAATTCATTCGTATGATCCATTCTAATTCATTCGTATG
Organism: Chamaelirium japonicum; assembly: GCA_947650365.1. Taxonomy (NCBI): domain Eukaryota; kingdom Viridiplantae; phylum Streptophyta; class Magnoliopsida; order Liliales; family Melanthiaceae; genus Chamaelirium; species Chamaelirium japonicum. The sequence continues at coordinate 62,521,533 of OX393555.1, read as the reverse complement.
ATCCATTCTAATTCATTATCACGAATGTAACCTTTGTAATTCATTCATATAATCCATTCTAATTCATTCGTACGATCCATTCTAATTCATTCGCTCGAATGTATCCATTCTAATTCATTCGTACGATCCATTAGAAAGGTTACATTCGTGAGAATGAATTAGAATGGATCGTACGAATGAATTAGAATGGATCGTACAAATGAATTAAAATGGATACGTTCGAGCGAATGAATTAGAATGGATCGTACGAATGAATTAGAATGGATCGTGCAAATGAATTAGAATGGATACATTCGTGCGAATGTATTAGAATGGATCATACGAATGAATTAGAATAGATCATAGGAATAAATTAGAATGGATCGTGCAAATGAATTAGAATGGATCGAACGAATGAATTAGAATGGATACATTCGAGCGAATGAATTAGAATATATCGTGCGAATGAATTAGAATAGATCGTGTGAATGAATTAGAATAGATCGTACGGATGAATTAGAATAGATCATAGGAATGAATTAGAATGGATCATGCGAATGAATTAGAATGAATCGTACGAATGAATTAGAATGGATCGTACAAATGAATTAGAAAGGTTACATTTCTGAGAATGAATTAGAATGGATCGTACGAATATATTAGAATGGATCGTACGAATGGATTAGAATGGATCGTACGATCCATTGTAATTCATTCCTACGATCCATTCTAATTCATTCGCACGAATGTATCCATTCTAATTCATTCGTATGATCCATTCTAATTCATCCCTACAATCTATTCTAATTCATTCGAACGATTCATTCAAATTCTTTCGTACGATCCATTCTAACTCATTCGTACAATCCATTCTAATTCATTCGCATGAATGGATCGCTCGAATGTATCCATTTTAATTTATTCGTACGATCCATTCTAATTCATTCATACGATCTATTCTAATTCATTCGCATGATCCATTCTAATTCATTCATACGATCCATTCTAATTCATTCGTACAATCCATTCAAATTCATTCGTACGATGCAATCTAATTCATTCGCACAAATGTATCTATTCTAGCGAATGAATTAGAATGGATTGTACGAACGAATTAGAATGGATCGTATGAACGAATTAGAATGGATCGTACGAATGAATTAGAATGGATACATTCGTGAGAATGAATTAGAAGGGATCGTACGAATGAATTAGAATGTATACATTCGAGCGAATGAATTAGAATGGATCGTACGATGCAATTTAATTCATTCGTACGATCCATTCTAATTCATTCGTACGATCTATTCTAATTCATTCTCACAAATGTAACCTTTCTAATTCATTTGTACGATCCATTCTAATTCATTCGTACGATCCATTCTAATTCGTTCATACGATCCATTCTAATTCGTTCGCACGATCCATTCTAATTCATTCGTATGATCTATTCTAATTCATTCGCATGATCCATTCTAATTCATTCGTACGATCCATTCTAATTCATTCGTACGATCCATTCAAATTTATTCGTACGATGCAATCTAATTCATTCGCACAAATGTATCTATTCTAATTCATTCGTACAATGCATTCTAATTCATTATCGCAAATGTAACCTTTCTAATTCATTTGTACGATCCATTCTAATTCATTCGTACGATCTATTCTAATCCATTCGTACGATCTATTCTAATCCATTCGTACGATCCATTCTAATCCATTCGTACGATCCATTCTAATTCATTCGCACGAATGTATCCATTCTAATCCATTCTAATTCATCGCACGAATCCGTTCTAATTCATTCGCACGAATGTATCCATTCTAATTCATTCGTCCAAATGAATTAGAACGGATTCGTGCGAGGAATTAGAATGGATCGTACGATTGAATTAGAATGGATCGTACGAATAAATTAGAATGGATCGTACAAATGAATTAGAAAGGTTACATTTGTGAGAATGAATTAGAATGGATCGTACGAATGGATTAGAATGGATCGTACGAATGGATTAGAATGTATCATACGAATGGATTAGAATGGATCATACGAATGGATTAGAATGGATCATACAAAAGAATTAGAAAGGTTACATTCGTGAGAATGAAATAGAATGGATCGTACGAATGAATTAGAATGGATCATGCAGATGAATTTAAATGGATCGTACGAATGAATAAGAATGGATCGTACGAATGAATTAGAATGGATCGTACGAATGTTTCCATTCTAATTCATTCGTACGATCCATTCTAATTCGTTCATATGATCCATTCTAATTCGTTCGTACGATCCATTCTAATTCGTTCGTACGATCCATTCTAATTCATTCGCACGATCCATTCTAATTCATTCGCACGATCCATTCTAATTCTTTCATATGATCCATTCTAATTCATTCGCACGAATATATCCATTCTATTTCATTCGTACGCTCCATTCTAATTCATTCGTACGCTCCATTCTTATTCATCACACAAATGTATCCATTCTAATTCATTCGTACGATCCATTCTAATTCATTCGCACGATCAATTCTAATTCATTCGTATGAACCATTCTAATTCATTCGTACGATCCATTCTAATTCTTTCGTACGATCCATTCTAATTCATTCGCACGATCTATTAGAATTTATTCGTACAATCTATTCTAATTCATTCGTACGATCCATTTTAATTCATTCGCACTATCCATTCTAATTCATTCATATGATCCATTCTAATTCATTCGTACGATCCATTCTAATTCATTCGTACAAATGTATCCATTCTAATTCATTCGTACGATCCATTCTAATTCATTCATACGATCTATTCTAATTCATTCACACGAATGTATCCATTCTAATTCATTCGCACAATCCAATCAAATTCAAACGTACGATCCATTCTAATTCATTCACATGATGTATTCTAATTCATTCATACGATCCATTCCAATTCATTTGTACGATCCATTTTAATTCATTCGCATGATCCATTCTAATTCATTCGTATGATACATTCATACCAATGAATTAGAATGGATTGTACGAATGAATTAGAATTGATCATACGAATGAATTAGAATGGATCGTACGAATGAATTAGAATGGATCGTGCAAATAAATTAGAATGGATCGTACAAATGAATTAGAATGGATCGTACGATTCATTCTAATTCATTCGTACGATACATTCTAATGCATTCGTACGATTCATTCTAATTCATTCGCATGATCCATTCTAATTCATTCGTATGATCAATTCTAATTCATTCGTACGCTCCGTTCTTATTCATCGCACAAATGTATCCATTCTAGTTTATTCCTACGATCCATTCAAATTCAATCGTATGATCCATTCTAATTCATTTGCACGATCAATTCTAATTCATTCGTCCGATCCATTCTAATTCATTCGCACGAATGTATCCATTCTAATTCATTCGTACGATCCATTCGAATTCCTTCGCATGATCCATTCTAACTCATTCGGTGGATCCATTCTAATTCATTCGTACGATCCATTCTAATTCATTCGCACGATCCATTCTAATTTATTCGTACGATCCATTCTAATTTATTCGTACGATCTATTCTAATTCATTCGCATGATCCATTCTAATTCATTCGTACGATCCATTCTAATTCATTCGTACAATCCATTCAAATTCATTCATACGATGCAATCTAATTCATTCGCACAAATGTATCTATTCTAATTCATTCGTACGATCCATTCTAATTCGTTCATACGATCCATTCTAATTCATTCGTACGAATGAATTAGAATGGTTCGTACGAATGAATTAGAATGGATCATGTGAATGAATTAGAATGGATTGTACGAATGAATTAGAATGGATACATTTGTGCGAATGAATTAGAATGGATCGTGCGAATGAATTAGAATGGATCGTATGAATGGATTAGAATGGATCGTACGAATGAATTAGAATGGATCGTACGAATGAGTTAGAAAGGTTACTTTCGTGAGAATGAATTAGAATGGATCGTACGTATGAATTAGAATGGATCATGCGAATGAATTTGAATGTATCGTACGAATGAATTAGAATGGATCGAACGAATGAATTAGAATGGATATATTCGAGCGAATGAATTAGAATAGATCGTAGGAATGAATTAGAATGGATCATACGAATGAATTAGAATGGATCGTGCGAATGAATTAGAATGGATTGTACGAATGAATTAGAATGGATACATTCGTGCGAATGAATTAGAATGGATCGGACGATTCATTCTAATTCATTCGTACGATCCATTCTAATGCATTCGTACGATTCATTCTAATTCATTCGCACGATCCATTCTAATTCATTCGTATGATCCATTCTAATTTATTTGCACGAATATACGAACCATTCTAATTTATTCGCAAGAATATATATATTCTAATTCATTCGTACAATCCATTCTAATTTATTCGACAAATGTATCCATTCTAATTCATTCGTACGATCCATTCTTATTCATTCGTACGATTCATTCAAATTCATTCGTACAATCCATTCTAATTCATTCGCACGATCCATTCTTATTCATTCGTATAAACCATTATAATTCATTCCTATGATCTATTCTAATTCATTCGCTCGAATGTATCCATTCTAATTCATTCGTCCGATCCATTCTAATTCATTCGTACGATCCATTGTAATTCATTCGTATGATCCATTCTAATTCATTCCTATGATCCATTCTAATTCATTCGCACGAATGTATCCATTCTAATCCATTCATACGATCCATTCTAATTCATTCGCACGAATGAATTAGAATAGATCGTAGGAATGAATTAGAATGGATCATACGAATGAATTAGAATGGATCGTACAAATGAATTAGAATGGATCGTGCGAATGAATTAGAATGGATCGTACGAACGAATTAGAATGGATCGTACGAACGAATTAGAATGGATCGTACGAATTAATTAGAATGGATACATTCGTGCGAATGAATTAGAATGGATTGTATGAATGAATTAGAATGGATCGTACGAATGAATTAGAATGGTTACATTCGTGCGAATGAATTAGAATGGATCGTACGAATGAATTAGAATAGATACATTCGTGCGAATGAATTAGAATGGATCGTAGGAATGAATTAGAATGGATCATACGAATGAATTAGAATGGATCGTACAAATGAATTAGAATGGATCGTGCGAATGAATTAGAATGGATCGTACGAACGAATTAGAATGGATCGTACGAACGAATTAGAATGGATCGTACGAATTAATTAGAATGGTTACATTCGTGCGAATGAATTAGAATGGATCGTACGAATGGATTAGAATGGATCGTACGAATGGATTAGAATGGATCATACGAATGAATTAGAATGGATCGTACAAATGAATTAGAAAGGTTACATTGGTGAGAATGAATTAGAATGGATCGTACGAATAAATTAGAATAGATCGTAGGTATGAATTAGAATGGATCGTGCGAATGAATTATAATGAATCGTACGAATGAATTAGAATGGATCGTACTAATGAATTAGAATGGATACATTCGTGCGAATGAATTAGAATGGATCGTACGAATGAATTAGAATGGATCCACCGAATGAGTTAGAATGGATCATACGAATGAATTAGAATGGATCGTATGAATGAATTAGAATGGATTATGCGAATGAATTAGAATGGATCATATGAATGAATAAGAATGGATCGTACGAATGAATTAGAATGGATCGTGCGAATGAATTAGAATGAATCGTACGAATGCATTAGAATGGATCGTACGAATGAATTAGAATGAATCGTACGATCCATTCTAATTCATTCGTCCGATCCATTCTAATTCATTCGCACGAATATATCCATTTTAATTCATTCATACAATCCATTCTAATTCATTCGCACGATCCATTCTAATTCATTCGTATGATCCATTCTAATTCATTCCTACGATCTATTCTAATTCATTCGCTCGAATGTATACATTCTAATTCATTCGTTCGATCCATTCTAATTCATTCGTACGATCCATTCAAATTCATTCGCATGATCCATTCTAATTCATTCTTACGATCTATTCTAATTCATTCTCATGAATGTAACCTTTCTAATTCATTTGTATGATCTATTCTAATTTATTCGTACGATCCATTCTAATCCATTCGTACCATCCATTCAAATCCATTCGTACGATTCATTCTAATTCATCCGTACGATCCATTCTAATTCATTCTCACAAATGTAACCTTTCTAATTCATTTGTATGATCCATTCTAATTCATTCGTACGATCCATTCTAATCCATTCATACGATTCATTCTAATCCATTCGTACGATCCAATCTAATTCATCCGTACATTCCATTCTAATTCATTCTCACAAATGTAACCTTTCCAATTCATTTGTACGATCCATTCTAATTCATTCGTACGATCCATTCTAATTCATTCGTACGATCCATTCTAATTCATTCATACAATCCATTGTAATTCATTCATACAATCCATTCAGATTCATTCGCACAAATGTATCCATTCAAATTCATTTATACGATCCATTCTAATTAATTCGCACGATCCATTCTAAATCAGTCGTATGAATGTATCCATTTTAATTCATTCGTACGATCCATTCTAATTCAATCGTACGATCTAATTCATTCGTACGATCTATTCTAATTCATTCGTACGATCGATTCTAATTCATTCGCACGATCCATTCTAATTCATTCGTACAATCCATTCTAATTCATTCGTATGATCCATTCTAATTTATTCGTTTAAATATATCCATTCTAATTCATTCGTACGATCCATTCTAATTCATTCGCACGATCCATTCTAATTCATTCGTACGATCCATTCTAATTCATTCGTATGATCAATTCTAATTCATTTGTACAATCCATTCTAATTCAGTCGTATGAATGTATCCATTTTAATTCATTCATACGATCCATTCTAATTCCTTCGTACGATCTAATTCATTCGTACGATCCATTCTAATTCATTCGTACGATCGATTCTAATTCATTCGCATGATCCATTCTAATTCATTCGTACGATCCATTCTAATTCATTCGTATGATCCATTCTAATTTATTCGTTCAAATATATCCATTCTAATTCATTCGTACGATCCGTTCTAATTCATTCGCACGATCCATTCTAATTCATTCGTACGATCCATTCTAATTCATTCGTATGATCAATTCTAATTCATTCGCACGATCCATTCTAATTCATTCGTACGATCCATTCTAATTCATTCGCATGAATGTATCCATTCTAATTCATTCGTATGATCCATTCTAATTCATTCGTTTGATCCATTCTAATTCATTCGCACAAATGTATCCATTTTAATTCATTCGTACGATCCATTCTAATTTATTCATACGATCCATTCTAATTCATTCGCACGATCCATTCTAATTTATTTGTACGATCAATTCTAATTCATTCGCAAGAATATATCTATTCTAATTCATTCGTATGATCCATTCTAATTTATTCACACGATCTATTCTAATTCATTCGTACGATCCATTCTAATTCATTCGTACAATCCATTCTAATTCATTCGCATGAATGTATCATACGAATGAATTAGAATGGATCATACGAATGAATTAAAATGGATCATACAAATGAATTAGAATGGATCGTGCGAATGAATTAGAATGGATTGTACGAACGAATTAGGATGGATCGTATGAACGAATTAGAAAGGATCGTACGAATGAATTAGAATTGATACATTCGAGCGAATGAATTAGAATGGATCGTACGAATGAATTAGAATGGATTATAGGAATGAATTAGAATGGATCGTGCAAATGAATTAGAATGAATACATTCGTGCGAATGAATTAGAATGGATCGTAGGAATGAATTAGAATGGATCATACGAATGAATTAGAATGGTTACATTCATGCGAATGAATTAGAATGGATCGTACGAATGGATTAGAATGGACCGTACGAATGGATTAGAATGGATCATACGAATGGATTAGAATGGATCGTACAAATGAATTAGAAAGGTTACGTTTGTGAGAATGAATTAGAATGGATCGTACGAATGAATTAGAATGGATCGTACGAATGGATTAGAATGGATCGTACGAATGAATTAGAATGGATCATACAAATGAATTAGAAAGGTTACATTCATAAGAATGAATTAGAATGGATCGTACGAATGAATTAGAATGGATCATGCGAATGAATTTGAATGGATCGTACGAATGAATTAGAATGGATCGAACGAATGAATTAGAATGGATAAATTCGAGCGAATGAATTAGAAATGGATCATACAAATGAATTAGAAAGGTTACATTCATAAGAATGAATTAGAATGGATCGTACGAATGAATTAGAATGGATCATACGAATGAATTAGAATGGATCGTGCGAATGAATTAGAATGGATTGTACGAATGAATTAGAATGGATACATTCGTGCGAATGAATTAGAATGGATCGGACGAATGAATTAGAATGGATCGTACGATTCATTCTAATTCATTCGTTCGATCTATTCTAATGCATTCGTACGATTCATTCTAATTCATTCGCACGATCCATTCTAATTCATTCGTATGATCCATTTTATTTTATTTGCACGAATATACGATCCATTCTAATTTATTCGCAAGAATGTATCCATTCTAATTCATTCGTACAATCCATTCTAATTTATTCGTACAAGGGTATCCATTCTAATTCATTCGTACGATCCTTTCTAATTCATTCGCACGAATGTATCCATTCTAATACATTCGTACGATTCATTCTAATTCATTCGCACGATCCATTCTAATTCATTCATACAATCCATTCTTATTCATTCATACGATCTATTCTAATTCATTCACACAATCCATTCTAATTCATTCGTACGATCCATTCTAATTCATTCGTATGATCCATTCTAACTCATTCGGTGGATCCATTCTAATTCATTTGTACGATCCATTCTAATTCATTCGCACGATCGATTCTAACTAATTCGTACGATCCAATCTAATTCCTTTGTACGATCCACTCTAGTTTATTTACACGAAAATACGATCCATTCTAATTCATTCGCACAAATGTATCCATTCTAATTCATTCGTACGATCTATTCTAATTCATTCACACGAATGTAACCATTCTAATTCATTCGTACGATTCATTCTAATTTATTCGTATGAGCTATTCTAATTCATTTGTACGATCCATTCTAATTCATTCGTACGATCCATTATAATTCATTCATACAATCCTTTCATATTCATTCGCACAAATGTATCCATTCAAATTCATTCGTACGATCCATTCTAATTAATTCGCACCATCCATTCTAATTCAGTCGTATGAATGTATCCATTTTAATTCATTCGTACGATCCATTCTAATTCATTCGTACGATCTAATTCATTCATACGATCCATTCTAATTCATTCGTATGATCGATTCTAATTCATTCTCACGATCCATTCTAATTCATTCGTACGATCCATTCTAATTCATTCGTATGATCCATTCTAATTTTTTCGTTCAAATATATCCATTCTAATTCATTCGTACGATCCATTCTAATTCATTCGCACGATCCATTCTAATTCATTCGTACGATCCATTCTAATTCATTCGTATGATCAATTCTAATTCATTCGTACAATCCATTCTAATTCAGTCGTATGAATGTATCCATTTTATTTCATTCGTACGATCCATTATAATTCATTCGTACGATCTAATTCATTCATACGATCCATTCAAATTCATTCGTATGATCGATTCTAATTCATTCGTACGATCCATTCTAATTCATTCGTATGATCCATTCTAATTTATTCATTCAAATATATCCATTCTAATTCATTCGTGCGATCCATTCTAATTCATTCGTACGATCCATTCTAATTCATTCATACGATCCATTCTAATTCATTCGTATGATCAATTCTAATTCATTCGCACGATCCATTCTAATTAATTCGTACAATCCATTCTAATTCATTCGCACGAATGTATCCATTCTAATTCATTCGTACGATCCATTCTAATTCATTCGTATGATCAATTCTAATTCATTCGCACGATCCATTCTAATTCATTCGTACGATCCATTCTAATTCACTCGCACGAATGCATCCATTCTAATTCATTTGTACGATCCATTCTAATTCATTTGTACGATCCATTCTAATTTATTTGCATGAATATACGATCCATTCTAATTTATTCGTACGATCCATTCTAATTCATTCGTCTGATCTATTGTAATTCATTCGCACGAATGTAACCATTCTAATTCATTCGTACGATTCATTCTAATTCATTCGTATGAGCTATTCTAATTCAGTCGTACGATCCATTCTAATTTATTCGTACGATCCATTGTAATTCATTCATACAATCCATTCAGATTCATTCGCACAAATGTATCCATTCAAATTCATTCGTACGATCTATTCTAATTAATTCGCACGATCCATTCTAATTCAGTCGTACGAATGTATCCATTTTAATTCATTCGTACGATCCATTCTAATTCATTCGTACGATCTAATTCATTCGTACGATCCATTCTAATTCATTCGTACAATCGATTCTAATTCTTTCGCACGATCTATTCTAATTCATTCATACGATCCATTCTAATTCATTCGTATGATCCATTCTAATTTATTCGTTCAAATATAGCCATTCTAATTCATTCGTACGATCCATTCTAATTCATTTGCACGATCCATTCTAATTCATTCGTACGATCCATTCTAATTCATTCGTACGATCCATTCTAATTCATTCGTACAATCCATTCTAATTCAGTCGTATGAATGTATCCATTTTAATTCATTCGTACAATCCATTCTAATTCATTCGTATGATCTAATTCATTCGTACGATCCATTCTAATTCATTCGTACGATCGATTCTAATTCATTCGTACGATCCATTCTAATTCATTCGTACGATCCAATCTAATTCATTCGCACGATCCATTCTAATTCATTCGTATGATCCATTCTTATTTATTCATACGATCCATTCTAATTCATTCGCACAATCCATTCTAATTCATTCGTACGATCAATTCTAATTCATTCGTATGATCCATTCTAACTCATTCGGTGGATCCATTCTAATTCATTCGTATGATCCATTCTAATTCATTCGCACGATCCATTCTAATTTATTCGTACGATCCATTCTAATTCATTCGTACGATCTATTCTAATTCATTCGCATGATCCATTCTAATTCATTCGTACGATCCATTCTAATTCATTCGTACAATCCATTTAAATTCATTCATACGATGCAATCTAATTCATTCGCACAAATATATCTATTCTAATTCATTCGTACAATGCGTTCTAATCCATTCATACGATCCATTCTAATCCATTCGTACGATCCATTCTATACATTCGTGCGAATGAATTAGAATGGATCGTATGAATGAATTAGAATGGATATGCTTAAACTCAGCGGGTGGCCCCGCCTGACCTGGGGTCGCGTTGCGGGGGGGCCGTCGTCGCGCGGGGCACGGCGTCGGTCCCAATTCGCGGGATTCTGCAATTCACACCAAGTATCACATTTCGCTACGTTCTTTATCGATGCGGGAACATAGATATCCGTTGCCGAGAGTCGTTCGTGTGTTAGACTCTTTGTCAGGGCGGGCGACGCCGTTCACCGGGTCCCCCCATGTGAGGAGGTGGGGGTGCCCCGGTGGCGGCGGCGCGCCGCGTTCTGATCCACTTGTTCCTTGGCGCTGGTCGTGCCGGGGTTCGTCCGTGTCCCGCCCGCGCCCCCTTGGGGGGTTGCGGGCGGGGGGCGCGGAGGTGGGGCGGGGGCGGGCCCCTCCTCCCTCCGCGGGATTCCGTTCACGTGTTCATGGTCTTCCGGTCGTGTTTTTCGAGTCTCGACAATGATCCTTCCGCAGGTTCACCTACGGAAACCTTGTTACGACTTCTCCTTCCTCTAAATGATAAGGTTCAGTGGACTTCTCGCGACGTCACGAGCGGCAGACCGCCTACAACGCGACCCCAGGTCAGGCGGGGCCACCCGCTGAGTTTAAGCATATCCATTCTAATTCATTCGTACAATCCATTCTAATTTATTCGCATGAATGTATCCATTCTAATGCATTCGTAAGATTCATTCTAATTCATTCGCACGATCCATTCTAATTTATTCGTACGATCCATTCTTATTTATTCATACGATCCATTCTAATTCATTCGCACAATCCATTCTAATTCATTCGTACGATCCATTCTAATTCATTCGTATGATCCATTCTAACTCATTCGGTGGATCCATTCAAATTCATTCGTACGATCCATTCTAATTCATTCGCACAATCCATTCTAATTTATTTGTACGATCCATTCTAATTCATTCGTACGATCTATTCAAATTCATTCGCATGATCCATTCTAACTCATTCGTACGATCTAATTTATTCGTATGATCCATTCTAATTCATTCGTACGATCGATTCTAATTCATTCACACGATCCATTCTAATTCATTCGTACAATCCATTCTAATTCATTCGTATGATCCATTCTAATTTACTCGTTCAAATATATCAATTCTAATTCATTCATACGATCCATTCTAATTCATTCGCACGATCCATTCTGATTCATTCGTACGATCCATTCTAATTCATTCGTATAATCCATTCTAGCTCATTTGGTGGATCTATTCTAATTCATTCATACGATCCATTCTAATTCATTCGCACAATCCATTCTAATTCATTCGTACGATCCATTCTAACTCATTCGGTGGATCCATTCTAATTTATTCGTACAATCCATTCTAATTCATTCGCACGATCCATTCTAACTCATTCGTACGATCCAATCTAATTCATTTGTACGATCCATTCTAATTTATTTACACGAATATACGATCCATTCTAATTCATTCGCACAAATGTATCAATTCTAATTCATTCGTACGATCTATTCTACTTCATTCGCACGAATGTAACCATTCTAATTCATTCGTACGATTCATTCTAATTTATTCGTATGAGCTATTCTAATTCATTCGTGCGATCCATTCTAATTCATTCGTACGATCCATTGTAATTCATTCATACAATCCTTTTATATTCATTCGCACAAATGTATCCATTCAAATTCATTCGTACGATCCATTCTAATTAATTCGCACCATCCATTCTAATTCAGTCGTATGAATGTATCCATTTTAATTCATTCGTACGATCCATTCTAATTCATTCGTACGATCTAATTCATTCGTACGATCCATTCTAATTCATTCGTATGATCGATTCTAATTCATTCACACGATCCATTTTAATTCATTCGTATGACCCATTCTAATTCATTAGTATGATCCATTCTAATTTTTTTGTTCAAATATATCCATTTTAATTCATTCGTACGATCCATTCTAATTCATTCGCACGATCCATTCTAATTCATTCGTACGATCCATTCTAATTCATTCGTATGATCAATTCTAATTCATTCGTACAATCCATTCTAATTCAGTCGTATGAATGTATCCATTTTAATTCATTCGTACGATCCATTCTAATTCATTCGTACGATCTAATTCATTCGTACGATCAATTCTAATTCATTCGTACGATCGATTCTAATTCATTCGCACGATCCATTCTAATTCATTCGTACGATCTATTCTAATTCATTCGTATGATCCATTCTAATTTATTCGTTCAAATATATCCATTCTAATTCATTCGTGCGATCCATTCTAATACATTCGCACGATCCATTCTAATTCATTCATACGATCCATTCTAATTCATTCGTATGATCAATTCTAATTTATTCGCACGATCCATTCTAATTCATTCGTACAATCCATTCTAATTCATTCGCACGAATGTATCCATTCTAATTCATTTGTACGATCCATTCTAATTCATTCGTATGACCAATTCTAATTCATTCGCACGATCCATTCTAATTCATTCGTACGATCCATTCTAATTCATTCGCACAAATGTATCCATTCTAATTCATTTGTACGATCCATTCTAATTCAGTTGTACGATCCATTCTAATTTATTTGCATGAATATACGATCCATTCTAATTCATTCGCACAAATGTATCCATTCTAATTCATTCATACGATCCATTCTAATTCATTCGTATGATCTATTCTAATTCATTTGCACAAATGTAACCAATCTAATTCGTTCGTATGATTCATTCTAATTCATTCGTATGAGCTATTCTATTTCATTCATACGATCCATTCTAATTCATTCGTACGATCCATTGCAATTCATTCATACAATCCATTCAGATTCATTCGCACAAATGTATCCATTCAAATTCATTCGTACGATCCATTCTAATTAATTCGCATGATCCATTCTAATTCAGTCGTATGAATGTATCCATTTTAATTCATTCGTACGATCCATTCTAATTCATTCGTACGATCTAATTCATTCGTACGATCCATTCTAATTCATTCGTACGATCGATTCTAATTCATTCGCACGATCCATTCTAATTCATTCATACGATCCATTCTAATTCATTCGTATGATCCATTCTAATTTATTCGTTCAAATATATCCATTCTAATTCATTCGTACGATCCATTCTAATTTATTCGCACGATCCATTCTAATTCATTCGTACGATCCATTCTAATTCATTCGTACGATCCATTCTAATTCATTCATACAATCCATTCTAATTCAGTCGTATGAATGTATCCATTTTAATTCATTCGTACGATCTATTCTAATTCATTCGTACGATCCATTCTAATTCATTCATACGATCGATTCTAATTCATTCGCACGATCCATTCTAATTCATTCGTACGATCCATTCTAAGTCATTCGCACAATCCATTCTAATTCATTCGTACGATCCATTCTTATTTATTTATATGATCCATTCTAATTCATTCGCACAATCCATTCTAATTCATTCGTACGATCAATTCTAATTCATTCGTATGATCCATTCTAACTCATTCGGTGGATCCATTCTAATTCATTCGTACGATCTATTCTAATTCATTCGCACGATCCATTCGAATTTTTTCGTACGATCCATTCTAATTCATTCGTACGATCTATTCTAATTCTTTCGCATGATCCATTCTAATTCATTCGTACGATCCATTCCAATTCATTCGTACAATCCATTTAAATTCATTCGTACGATGCAATCTAATTCATTCGCACAAATATATATATTCTAATTCATTCGTATAATGCATTCTAATCCATTCGTACAATCCATTCTAATCATTCGTACGATCCATTCTATACATTCGTGCGAATGAATTAGAATGGATCGTACGAATGAATTAGAATGGATATGCTTAAACTCAGCGGGTGGCCCCGCCTGACCTGGGGTCGCGTTGCGAAGGGGCCGTCGTCGCGCGAGGCATGGTGTCGGTCCCGATCGGGTCACGCGGCCCTGCTGCGCCTCCGAGCCACGGGGACACGGCGTCCGGCTACTGATTCCACCACTCGCCGTGCCCGGCCCTGCCGGCAGCCCGAATTTCGACCCGCCGCGCACGGGGGCACGGTGAGGCCAATCTCCGCTTCCGTGCCGCGGTCGTACCCCCGGGCGCGGGAGCGGGCACGGAGCGACACGAGGCGTGATGCCCAGGCAGGCGTGCCCTCGGCCGGATGGCTTCGGGAGCAACTTGCATTCAAAGACTCGATGATTGGCGGGATTTTGCAATTCACACCAAGTATCGCATTTTGCTATGTTTTTCATCGATGCGGGAACATAGAAATCCGTTGCCGAGAGTCGTTCGTGTGTTAGGCTCTTTGTCAGGGCGGGCGACGCCGTTCACCGGGTCCCCCCACGTGAGGAGGTGGGGGTGCCCCGGTGGCGGCGGCGCGCCGCGTTCCGATCCGCTTGTTCCTTGGCGATGGTCGTGCCGGGGTTCATCCGTGTCCCGCCCGCACCCTTCGGGGGGGTTGCG
Organism: Chamaelirium japonicum; assembly: GCA_947650365.1. Lineage (NCBI taxonomy): Eukaryota > Viridiplantae > Streptophyta > Magnoliopsida > Liliales > Melanthiaceae > Chamaelirium > Chamaelirium japonicum. The sequence goes on along the minus strand of OX393555.1, from coordinate 62,505,584 downwards.
GGCGGGGGGTGCAGAGGTGGGGCGGGGGCGGGCCCCTCCTCCCTCCGCGGGATTCCGTTCACGCGTTCACGGTCTTCCGGTCATGTTTTCCGAGTCTCAACAATGATCCTTCCGCAGGTTCACCTACGAAAACCTTGTTACGACTTCTCCTTCCTCTAAATGATAAGGTTCAGTGGACTTCTCGCGATGTCACAGGCGGCGGACCGCCTACAACGCGACCCCAGGTCAGGCGGGGCCACCCGCTGAGTTTAAGCATATCCATTCTAATTCATTCGTACGATCCATTCTAATTCATTCGCATGAATGTATCCATTCTAATGCATTCGTACGATTCATTTTAATTTATTCGCACGATCCATTCTAATTTATTCGTACGATCCATTCTTAATCATTCATACGATCCATTCTAATTCATTCGCACAATCCATTCTAATTCATTCATACGATCCATTCTAATTCATTCGTATGATCCATTCTAACTCATTCGGTGGATCCATTCAAATTCATTCGTACGATCCATTCTAATTCATTCGCACGATCCATTCTAATTTATTCGTACGATCCATTCTAATTCATTCGTACGATCTATTCTAATTCATTCGCATGATCCATTCTAATTCATTCGTACGATCTAATTCATTCGTACGATCCATTCTAATTCATTCGTACGATCGATTCTAATTCATTCGCACGATCCATTCTAATTCATTCGTACAATCCATTCTAATTCATTCGTATGATCCATTCTAATTTATTCATTCAAATATATCAATTCTAATTCATTCGTACGATCCATTCTAATTCATTCGCACGATCCATTCTAATTCATTCGTACGATCCATTCTAATTCATTCGTATGATCAATTCTAATTCATTTGTACAATCCATTCTAATTCAGTCGTATGAATATATCCATTTTAATTCATTCGTACGATCCATTCTAATTCATTCGTACGATGTAATTCATTCGTACGATCCATTCTAATTCATTCGTACGATCGATTCTAATTCATTCGCATGATCCATTCTAATTCATTCGTACGATCCATTCTAATTCATTCGTATGATCCATTCTAATTTATTCGTTCAAATATTTCCATTCTAATTCATTCGTACGATCCATTCTAATTCATTCGCATGATCCATTCTAATTCATTCGTACGATCTATTCTAATTCATTCGTATGATCAATTCTAATTCATTCGCACGATCCATTCTAATTCATTCGTACGATCCATTCTAATTCATTTACACGAATGTATCCATTCTAATTCATTCGTATGATCCATTCTAATTCATTCGCACAAATGTATCCATTTTAATTCATTCGTACGATCCATTCTAATTTATTCATACGATCCATTCTAATTCATACGCACGATCCATTCTAATTCATTCGTACGATCCATTCTAATTTATTCGCATGAATATATCTATTCTAATTCATTCGTATGATCCATTCTAATTTATTCGCACGATCTATTCTAATTCATTCGTACGATCCATTCTAATTCATTCGTACGATCAATTCTAATTCATTCGCACGAATGTATCATACGAATGAATTTGAATGGATCATACAAATGAATTAAAATGGATCATACGAATGAATTAGAATGGATCTTGCGAATGAATTAGAATGGATCGTACGAACGAATTAGAATGGATCGTATGAATGAATTAGAATGGATACATTCGAGCGAATGAATTAGAATGGATCGTACGAATGAATTAGAATGGATCATAGGAATGAATTAGAATGGATACATTCGTGCAAATGAATTAGAATGGATCGTATGAATAAATTAGAATGGATCATACAAATGAATTAGAAAGGTTACATTCGTGAGAATGAATTAGAGTGGATCGTACGAATGAATTAATATGGATCATGCGAATGAATTTGAATGGATCGTACGAATGAATTAGAATGGATCGAACGAATGAATTAGAATGGATATATTCGAGCGAATGAATTAGAATAGATCGTTGCAATGAATTAGAATGGATCATACAAATGAATTAGAATGGATCGTGCGACTGAATTAGAATGGATTGTACGAATGAATTAGAATGGATACATTCGTGCGAATGAATTAGAATGGATCGTACGAATGGATTAGAATGGATCGTACGAATGGATTAGAACGCATTGTACGAATGAATTAGAATAGATACATTTGTGCGAATGAATTAGATTGCATCGTACGAATGAATTTGAATGGATTGTACGAATAAATTAGAATGGATCGTATGAATGAATTAGAATGGATCATGCGAATGAATTAGAATAGATAGTACGAATGAATTAGAATGGATCGTACGAATAAATTAGAATGGATCGTGCGAATGAATTAGAATGGATCGTACGAATGAAGTAGAATGGATCCACCGAATTAGTTAGAATGGATCATACGAATGAATTAGAATGGATCGTAGGAATGAATTAGAATGGATTGTGCGAATGAATTAGAATGGATCGTATGAATGAATAAGAATGGATCATACGAATAAATTAGAATGGATCGTGCGAATGAATTAGAATGAATCGTACAAATGTATTAGAATGGATCGTATGAATGAGTTAGAATGAATCGTACGATCCATTCTAATTCATTCGTCCGATCCTTTCTAATTCATTCGCACGAATGTATCCATTCTAATTCATTCGTACAATCCTTTCTAATTCATTCGCACGATCTATTCTAATTCATTCGTACGATCCATTCTAATTCATTCGCACGATCCATTCTAATTCATTCGCACGATCCATTCTAATTCATTCATAAGATCCATTCTAATTCATTCGCACGATCCTTTCTAATTCATTCGCACGATCCATTATAATTCATTCCTTTGATCCATTCTAATTCATTCACACGATTCATTCTAATTCATTCGCTCGAATGTATCCAGTCTATTTCATTCGTACGATCCATTCTTATTCGTTCGTACGATCCATTCTAATTCGTTCGTACGATCCATTCTAATTCGTTCGTACGATCCATTCTAATTCATTCGTACGATCCATTCTAATTCATTCGCCCGAATGTATCCATTCTAATTCATTCGTACGATCCATTCTAATTCGTTCATATGATCCATTCTAATTCGTTCTTACGATCCATTCTAATTCGTTCATACGATCCATTCTAATTCATTAGCACGATCCATTCTAATTCATTTGTACGATCCATTTTAATTCATTCGCATGATCCATTCTAATTCATGCGTATGATACATTCGTGCGAATAAATTAGAATGGATCGTACGAATGAATTAGAATGGATCGTACGAATGAATTAGAATGGATACATTTGTCCGAATGAATTAGAATGGAATGTAAGAATGAATTAGAATGGATCGTACTAATGAATTAGAATGGATCCATTCGTGCGAATGAATTAGAATGGATCGTACGAATGAATTAGAATGGATCGAGCAAATAAATTAGAATTGATCGTATGAATGAATTAGAATAGATTGTGCGAATGAATTATAATGGATCATACGAATGAATTAGAATGGATCTTAGGAATGAATTAGAATGGACCGTACGAATGAATTAGAATGGATCGTGCGAATGAATTAGAATAGATACATTTGTGCGAATGAATTAGATTGCATCGTATGAATGAATTTGAATGGATTGTACGAATGAATTAGAATGGATCGTATGAATGAATTTGAATGGATCATGCGAATGAATTAGAATAGATCGTACGAATGAATTAGAATGGATCGTACGAATAAATTAGAATGGATCGTGCGAATGAATTAGAAAGGATCATACGAACGAATTATAATGGATCCACCGAATGAGTTAGAATGGATCATACGAATAAATTAGAATGGATTATACGAATGAATTAGAATGGACTGTGCGAATGAATTAGAATGGATCGTATGAATGAATAAGAATGGATCGTGCGAATGAATTAGAATGGATCGTACGAATGAATTAGAATGGATCGTACGAATGAATTAGAAACATTCGTGCGAATGAATTAGAATGTATTATACGAATGAATTAGAATGGATCGTACAAATGAATTAGAATGGTTACATTCGTGCGAATGAATTAGAATGGATAGTATGAATCAATTAGAATGGATACATTCGTGCGAATGAATTAGAATGGATCATAAGAATGAATTAGAATGGATACATTCGTGTTAATGATTTAGAATGGATCGTACGAATGAATTAGAATGGATCGTACGAAAGAATTAGAAAGGATCGTACGAATGAATTAGAATGGATCGTACGAATGAATTACAATAGATTGTGCGAATGAATTAGAATGGATACATTCATGCGAATGAATTAGAATGGATCGTACAAATGAATAAGAATTGATCGTACGAATGAATTAGAATGGATCGTATGAATGAATTAGAATGGATACATTCGTACGAATGAATTAGAATGGATCGTACGAATGAATTAGAATGGATACATTCGTGCGAATGAATTAGAATGGATCGTACAAATAAATTAGAATTGATCGTACGAATGAATTAGAATAGATCGTACGAATAAATTGGAATTGATACTTTCGTACGAATGAATTAGAATGGATCGTGCGAATGAATTAGAATGGATCGTACGAATGAATTAGAACATGTTATGCGAATAAATTAAAATGGATACATTTGTACGATTGAATTAGAATGGATCATCCGAATGAATTAGAATGGACCGTGTGAATGAATTATAATGGATCGTACGAATGAATTAGAATGGACACATTCGTGCAAATCAAATAGAATGGATCGTATGAATGAATTAGAATAGATCGTACGAATGAATTAGAATGAATCGTAAGAATGAATTAGAATGGGTCGAACGAATGAATTAGAATGGATCGTATGAATGAATTAGAATGGATCGTGCGAATAAATTAGAATGGATACATTCTTGCGAATAAAATAGAATGGACCGTGCGAATGAATTAGAATGGATCGTGCGAATGAATTAGAATGGATACATTCGTGCGAATGAATTAGAATGGATTGTGCGAATGAATTAGATTGGATCGTGCGAATGAATTTGAATGGATCGTGCGAACGAATTAGAATGGATCATACGAATGAATTAGAATGGATACATTTGTGCGAATGAATTAGAATGGATCGTACGAATGACCTAGAATGGATACATTCGTGCAAATGAATTAGAATGGATCGTATTAATAAATTATAATGGATCGTACGAATGAATTAGAATGGATCGTACGAATAAATTAGAACGGATCGTACGAATGAATTAGAATGGATCGTGCGAATGAATTAGAATGGATACATTCTTGCGAATGAATTAGAATGGACCGTACGAATGAATTAGAATGGATCGTACGAATGAATTAGAATGGATCGTGCGAATGAATTAGAATGGATCGTGCGACTGAATTAGAATGGATCGTACGAATGAATCAGAATAGATCGTGCGAATAAATTAGAATGGATCGTACGAATGAATCAGAATGGATCGTGCGAATAAATTAGAATGGATCGTACGAATGAATTAGAATGGATCATGCGAAAAAATTAGAATGGATCGTACGAATCAATTAGAATGGATCGTACGAATGAATTAGAATGGATACATTCGTGCGAATGAATTAGAATGGATCGTACGAATGAATTAGAATGGATCGTGCGAATGAATTAGAATGGATCGTACAAATGAATTAGAATGGATACATTTGTGCGAATAAATTAGAATGGATTGTGTGAATGAATTAGAAAAGATCGTGCAAATGAACTAGAATGGATCGTACGAATGAATTAGAATGGTTACATTCATACAAATGAATTAGAATGGATCGTACGAATGAATTAGAATGGATCGTACGAATGAATTAGAATGGATCGTGCGAATGAATTAGAATGGATACATTCGTGCGAATGAATTAGAATGGATTGTACGTATGAATTAGAATGGATCGTGCGAATGAACTAGAATGGATACATACATTCATGCGAATGAATTAGAATGGATCGTATGAATGAGTTAGAATGGATCGTATGAATGAATTAGAATGGATTGCATGAATGAATTAGAATGGATCATACGAATGAATTAGAATGGATCGTACGAATGAATTAGAATGGATACATTCATGCAAATGAATTTGAATGGATCATACAAATGAATTAGAATGGATCATACGAATGAATTAGAATAGATCGTGCGAATGAATTAGAATGGATACATTCGTACAAATGAATTAGAATGAATCGTGCGAATGAATTAGAATGGATCGTACGAATGAATTAGAATGGATATATTTGTGCGAATGAATTAGAATGGATCGTACGAATGAATTAGAATGAATCATACGAATGAATTAGAATGGATCATACGAATGAATTAGAATACATCATGTGAATGAATTAGAATGGATCGTACGTTTGAATTAGATTGGATTATGCGAATGAATTAGAATGGATACATTCGTGCGAATGAATTAGAATAGATCGTATGAATGAATTAGAATGGATCGTACGAATGAATTAGAATGGATCGTACGAATGAATTAGAATGGATACATTCATGCAAATGAATTTGAATGGATCATACAAATGAATTAGAATGGATCATACGAATGAATTAGAATGGATCGTGCGAATGAATTAGAATAGATCGTGCGAATGAATTAGTATGGATACATTCGTACAAATGAATTAGAATGAATCGTTCGAATGAGTTAGAATGTATCGTACGAATGAATTAGAATGGATATATTTGTGCGAATGAATTAGAATGGATCGTACGAATGAATTAGAATGAATCATACGAATGAATTAGAATGGATCATACGAATGAATTAGAATACATCATGTGAATGAATTAGAATGGATCGTATGTTTGAATTAGATTGGATTGTTCGAATGAATTAGAATGGATACATTCGTGCGAATGAATTAGAATAGATCGTATGAATGAATTAGAATGGATCGTACGAATGAATTAGAATGGATCGTACGAATAAATTAGAATGGATAGTGCGAATGAATTAGAATGGATCGTACGAATGAATTAGAATGGTTTGTACGAATGAATTAAAATAGATAGTGCGAATGAATTAGAATGGATCGTACGAAAGAATTAGAATGGATCGTACGAATGAATTAGAATTAATCATACGAATGAATTAGAATCGATCGTGCGAATGAATTAGAATGGATCGTACGAATGAATTAGAATGGATACATTCGTTGGAATGAATTAGAATGGATCATACGAATGAATTAGAATGGATCGTGCGAATGAATTAGAATGGATAGTACGAATGAATTAGAATGGATCGTACGAATGAAATAGAATGGATACATTCGTGCGAATGAATTAGAATGGATCGTACGAATGAAATAGAATGGATACATTCGTGCGAATGAATTAGAATGGATCGTACGAATGAATTAGAACGGATCGTACGAATAAATTAGAATGGATACATTTGTGCGATGAATAAGAATGGAGCATACGAATGAATTAGAATGGAGCGTACGAATGAACTAGAATGGATACATTCGTGCGAATGAATTAGAATGGATCATATAAAAGAATTAGAATAGATCGTGCGAATGAATTAGAAAGGATCGTACAAATAAATTAGAATGGATATATTCGTGCGAATGAATTAGAATGGATCGTACGAATGAATTAGACTGGATCGTACGAATAAATTAGAATGGATACATTCATGCAAATGAATTAGAATGGATCATACGAATGAATTAGAATGGATCATACGAATGAATTAGAATGGATCGTACGAATGAATTGCAATGGATCATATGAATGAATTAGAATGGTTACATTCGTGCGAATGAATTAGAATGGATCGTACGAATGAATTAGAATGGATCGTACGAATGGATTAGAACACATTGTACGAATGAATTAGAATAGATACATTTGTGCGAATGAATTAGATTGCATCGTACGAATGAATTTAAATGGATTCTATGAATGAATTAGAATGGATCGTACGAATGAATTAGAATGGATCATGCGAATTAATTAGAATAGACCATACGAATGAATTAGAATGGATCGTACGAATAAATTAGAATGGATCGTGCGAATGAATTAGAAGTGATCGTACGAATGAATTAGAATGGATCCACCGAATGAGTTAGAATGGATCATACGAATGAATTAGAATGGATCGTAGAATGAAATAGAATGGATTGTGCGAATGAATTAGAATGGATACATTCGTGCGAATGAATTAGAATGGAATGTAAGAACGAATTAGAATGGATCGTACTAATAAATTAGAATGGATCCATTTGTGCGAATGAATTAGAATGGATCGTACGATAGAATTAGAATGGATCGAGCGAATGAATTAGAATTAATCGTATGAATGAATTAGAATAGATTGTGCGAATGAATTAGAATGGATCGTACGAATGAATTAGAATGGATCTTGGGAATGAATTAGTATGGATCGTATGAATGAATTAGAATGGATCGTGCGAATGAATTAGAATAGATACATTTGTGCGAATGAATTAGATTGCATCGTACGAATGAATTTGAATGGATTTTACGAATGAATTAGAATGGATCGTATGAATGAATTAGATTGGATCATGCGAATGAATTAGAATAGATCGTACGAATGAATTAGAATGGATCGTACAAATAAATTAGAATGGATCGTGCGAGTGAATTAGAATGGATTGTACGAATGAATTAGAATGGATCCACCGAATGAGTTAGAATGGATCATACGAATGAATTAGAATGGATCTTACGAATGAATTAGAATGGATTGTGCGAATGAATTAGAATGGATCGTATGAAAGAATAAGAATGGATCATACGAATGAATTAGAACGGATCGTGCGAATGAATTAGAATGAATTGTATGAATGCATTAGAATGGATTATACGAATGAATTAGACTGAATCGTACGATCCATTCTAATTCATTCGTCCGATCCATTCTAAGAATGTATCCATTCTAATTCATTCGTACAATCCATTCTAATTCATTCGCACGATCCATTCTAATTCATTCGTATGATCCATTCTAATTCATTCCTACGATCTATTCTAATTCATTTGCTCGAATGTATCCATTCTAATTCATTCGTTCGATCCATTCTAATTCATTCGCTCGAATGTATCCATTCTAATTCATTCGTTTGATCCATTCTAATTCATTCGCACGATCCATTCTAATTCATTTGTACGATCCATTTTAATTCATTCGCATGATCCATTCTAATTCATTCGTATGATACATTCGTGCGAATGAATTAGAATGGATTGTACGAATGAATTAGAATGGATCGTATGAATAAATTAGAATGGATCGTGCGAATGAATTAGAATGGATCGTACGAATGAATTAGAATGGATCCACCGAATGAGTTAGAATGGATCATACGAATGAATTAGAATGGATCGTACGAATGAATTGGAATGGATTGTGCGAATGAATTAGAATGGATCGTATGAATGAATTAGAATGGATCGTGCGAATGAATTAGAATGGATCGTGTGAATGAATTAGAATGAATCGTACGAATGCATTAGAATGGATCGTACGAATGAATTAGAATGAATCGTACGATCCATTCTAATTCATTCGTCCGATCCATTCTAGTTTATTCGCACGAATGTATCCATTCTAATTCATTCATACAATCCATTCTAATTCATTCGCACGATCCATTCTAATTCATTCGTTCGATCCATTCTAATTCATTCGTACGATCCATTCTAACTCATTCGATGGATCCATTCTAATTCATTCGTACAATCCATTCTAATTCATTCGCACGATCCATTCTAATTTATTCGTACGATCTATTCTAATTCATTCGTACGATCTATTCTAATTCATTCGCACGAATTTAACCATTCTATTTCATTCGTACGATTCATTCTAATTCATTCGTATGAGCTATTCTAATTCATTCGTACGATCCATTCTAATGCATTCGTACGATTCATTCTAATTCATTTGGATAAATATATCCATTCTAATTCATTCGTACGATCCATTCTAATTCATTCGCACGATCCATTCTAATTCATTCACCCAAATGTATCCATTCTAATTCATTCGTACGATCCATTCTAATGCATTCGTACGATACATTCTAATCCATTCGTACGATCCATTCTAATCCATTCGTACAAATGAATTAGAATGGATCGTGCGAATGAATTAGAATGGATCGTACGAATGAATTAGAATGGATTGTACGAACGAATTAGAATGAATCGTATGAACGAATTAGAATGGATCGTACGAATGAATTAGAATGGATACATTCGAGCGAATGAATTAGAATGGATCGTACGAATGAATTAGAATGGATCATAGGAATGAATTAGAATGGATCGTGCAAATGAATTAGAATGGATACATTCGTGCGAATGAATTAGAATGGATCGTGCGATGAATTAGAATGGATTGTACGAATGAATTAGAATGGATATATTTGAACGAATAAATTAGAATGGATCATACGAATGAATTAGAATGGATCGTACGAATGAATTAGAATGGATCGTGCGAATGAATTAGAATAGATCGTACGAATGAATTAGAATGGATCGTACGAATGAATTAGATCGTACGAATGAATTAGAATGGATCGTATGAACGAATTAAAATGGATACATTCATACGACTGAATTAGAATGGATCGTGCGAATTAATTAGAATGGATCGTACGAATAAATTTGAATGGATACATTTGTGCGAATGAATCTGAATGGATTGTATGAATGAATTACTATAGATCGTACGAATGGATTAGAATGGATCATACGAATGAATTAGAATGGATCATACAAATTAATTAGAAAGGTTACATTCGTGAGAATGAATTAGAATGGATCGTACGAATGAATTAGAATGGATCATGCGAATGAATTTGACTGGATCGTACGAATGAATTAGAATGGATTGAACGAATGAATTAGAATGGATACCTTCGAGCGAATGGATTAGAATAGATCGTAGAAATGAATTAGAATGGATCATACGAATGAATTAGAATGGATCGTGCGAATGAATTAGAATGGATTGTACGAATGAATTAGAATGCATACATTCGTGCGAATGAATTAGAATGGATCGTACGAATAAATTAGAATGGATCGTACGAATGAATTAGAATGAATCGTACGAATGAATTAGAATGGATCATACAAATGAATTAGAATGGATACATTTGTACGAATAAATTAGAATGGATTGTACAAATGAATTAGAATGGATACATTCTTGCGAATAAGTTAGAATGGATCGTATATTCGTGCAAATAAATTAGAATGGATCATATGAATGAATAAGAATGGATCGTGCGAATGAATTAGAATGAATCGTACTAATGAATTAGAATGGATCGTACGAATGAATTAGAATGAATCGTACGATCCATTCTAATTCATTCGTCCGATCCATTCTAATTCATTCGCACGAATGTATCCATTCTAATTCATTTGTACAATCCATTCTAATTCATTCGCACGATCCATTCTAATTTATTCGTATGATCCATTCTAATTCATTCCTACGATCTATTCTAATTCATTCGCTCGAATGTATCCATTCTAATTCATTCGTTCGATCCATTCTAATTCATTCGTACGATCCATTCAAATTCATTCGCATGATCCATTCTAATTCATTCGTATGATCCATTCTAATTCATTCTCACGAATGTAACCTTTCTAATTCATTTGTATGATCCATTCTAATTCATTCGTACGATCCATTCTAATCCATTCGTACGATCCATTCTAATCCATTCGTACGATCCATTCTAATTCATTCGTACGATCCATTCTAATTCATTCTCACAAATGTAACCTTTCTAATTCATTTGTACGATCCATTCTAATTCATTCGTACGATCCATTCTAATCCATTCGTACGATCCATTCTAATCTATTCAAACGATCCATTCTAATTCATTCACACTAATGTAACCATTCTAATTCATTCGTACGATCCATTTTAATTCATTCCTACGATCCATTCTAATTCATTCGCAAGAATGTATCCATTCTAATTCATTTGCACGATCCATTCTAATTCATTCCTATGATCCATTCTAATCCATTCGTACAATCCATTCTAATTCATTCGCCTGATCCATTCTAATTCAATCGTATGATCCATTCTAATTCATTCGCACAAATATATCCATTTTAATTCATTCATACGATCCATTCTAATTTATTCATACGATCCATTCTAATTCATTCGCACGATCCATTCTAATTCATTCGTACGATCCATTCTAATTCATTCGCATGAATATATCTATTCTAATTCATTCATATGATCCATTCGAATTTATTCGCACGATCTATTCTAATTCATTCGTACGATCCATTCTAATTCATTCGTAAGATCCATTCTAATTCATTCGCACGAATGTATCATACGAATGAATTAGAATGGATTGTACGAACGAATTAGAATGGATCGTACGAACGAATTAGAATGGATCGTATGAACGAATTAGAATGGATCGTACGAATGAATTAGAATAGATACATTCGAGCGAATGAATTAGAATGGATCGTACAAATGAATTAGAATGGATCATAGGAATGAATTAGAATGGATCATGCAAATGAATTAGAATGGATACATTCGTGCGAATGAATTAGAATGGATCGTAGGAATGAATTAGAATGGATCGTACGAATGAATTAGAATGGTTACATTCATGCGAATGAATTAGAATGGATCGTACGAATGGATTAGAATGGATTGTACGAATGGATTTGAATGGATCGTACGAATGAATTAGAATGGATCATACAAATGAATTAGAAAGGTTACATTTGTGAGAATGAATTAGAATGGATCGTAAGAATGAATTAGAATGGATCTTACGAATGGATTAGAATGGATCGTACGAATAGATTAGAATGGATCGTACGAAAGGATTAGAATGGATCGTATGAATGAATTAGAATGGATCATACAAATGACTCGGTTACATTCGTGAGAATGAATTAGAATGGATCGTATGAATGAATTAGAATGGATCATGCGAATGAATTTGAATGGATCGTACGAATGAATAAGAATGGATCGTACAAACGAATTAGAATGGATCGTACGAATGTATCCATTCTAATTCATTCATATGATCCATTCTAATTCGTTCATATGAACCATTCTAATTCGTTCGTACGATCCATTCTAATTTGTTCGTATGATCCATTCTAATTCATTCGCACGATCCATTCTAATTCATTCGCACGATCCATTCTAATTCTTTCTTATGATCCATTCTAATTCATTCGCACGAATGTATCCATTCTAGTTCATTCGTATGCTCCATTGTAATTCATTCGTACGCTCTATTCTTATTCATCGCACAAATGTATCCATTCTAATTCATTCGTACCATCCATTCTAATTCATTCGAACGATCGATTCTAATTCATTCGTATGATCCATTCAAATTCATTTGTACGATCCATTCTAATTCTTTCGTATGATCCATTCTAATTCATTCGCACGATCTATTCTAATTCATTCGTACAATCCATTCTAATTCATTCGTACGATCCATTCTAATTCATTCGCACTATCCATTCTAATTCATTCGTACGATCCATTATAATTCATTCGTACGATCCATTCTAATTCATTCGTACAAATGTATCCATTCTAATTCATTCGTACGATCCATTCTAATTCATTCATACGATCTATTCTAATTCATTCGCACGAATGTATCCATTCTAATTCATTCGCACAATCCAATCTAATTCAAACTTACGATCCATTCTAATTCATTCACATGATGTATTCTAATTCATTTGTATGATCCATTCTAATTCATTCGTATGATTCATTCTAATTCATTTGTACGATCCATTCTAATTCATTCGCACAAATGTATCCATTCTAATTCATTCGTACGATCCATTCTAATTCATTCACATGATCCATTCTAATTCATTTGTACGAATGTATCCATTCTAATTCATTCGCACGATCCATTCTAATTCATTCGCACGATCTATTCTAATTCATTCGTATGATCCATTCTAAATCATTCGCACGAATATATCCATTCTAATTCATTTGTATGATCCATTCTAATTCATTCGCATGATCCATTCTAATTCATTCCTATAATCTCATTGAATTTATTCGCTCGAATGTATCCATTCTAATTCATTCGTACGATCCATTCAAATTCATTCGCATGATCCATTCTAATTCATTCGTACGATCCATTCTAATTCTTCTCACGAATGTAAACTTTCTAATTCATTTGTATGATCCATTCTAATTCATTCGTATGATCCATTCTAATCCATTCGTACGATCCATTCTAATCCATTCGTACGATCCATTCTAATTCATTCTCACAAATGTAACCTTTCTAATTCATTTGTACGATCCATTCTAATTCATTAGTACGATCAATTCTAATCCATTCGTACGATCCATTCTAATTCATTCGCACGAATGTAACCATTCTAATTCATTCGTACGATCCATTCTAATTCATTCACACGAACCATTCAAATTCATTCACACGATCCATTCTAATTCATTCGCAAAATCCATTCTAATTCATTCGCACGAATGTATCCATTCTAATTCATTCGCACGATCCATTCTAATTTTTTCGTACGGTCCATTCTATTTTATTCGCAAGAATGTATCCATTCTAATTTATTCGCATGATCTATTCTAATTCATTCGAACGATCCATTCTAATTCATTCGTACGATCCATTCAAATTCATTCTTACGATCCATTCTAATTCATTCGCACGATCCATTCTAATTCATTCGTATGATCCATTCTAATTTATTCCTATGATCTATTCTAATTCATTCGCTCGAATATATCCATTCTAATTCATTCGTACGATCCATTCAAATTCATTCGCATGATCCATTCTAATCCATTCGTACGATCCATTCTAATTCATTCTCACAAATGTAACCTTTCTAATTCATTTGTATGATCCATTCTAATTCATTCGTACGATCCATTCTAATCCATTCGTACGATCCATTCTAATCCATTCATACGATCCATTCTAATTCATTCGCATGAATGTAACCATTCTAATTCATTCGTACGATCGATTCTAATTCATTCGCACGAACCATTCAAATTCATTCGCACGATCCATTCTAATTCATTCGCAAAATCCATTCTAATTCATTCGCACGAATGTATCCATTCTAATTCATTCGCATGATTCATTCTAATTTATTCGTACGGTCCATTCTATTTTATTCGCAAGAATGTATCCATTCTAATTTATTCGCACGATCCATTCTAATTCATTCGAACGATCCATTCTAATTCATTCGTACGATCCATTCTAATTTATTCGCACAATCCATTCTAATTCATTCGTACGAATGTATCAATTCTAATTCATTCGTACGATCTATTCTAATTCATTCGTACGATCAATTCTAATTCATTTGTACGATCTATTCTAATTCATTCGCACGAATGTATCCATTTTAATTCATTCCCACGATCCATTCTAATTCATTCGTACGATCCATTCTAATTCATTCGCACGATCCATTCTAATTTATTCGTATGAATGTATCCATTCTAATTCATTCATACGATCCATTCTAATTCATTCGTACGATCAATTCTAATTCATTTGTACGATCCATTCTAATTCATTCGCACGAATGTATCCATTCTAATTCATTCGCACGATCTATTCTAATTCATTCATACGATCCATTCTAATTCATTAGTACGATCCATTCTAATTCTTTCGTACGATCCATTTTAATTCATTCGTACGATCCATTCTAAATCATTAGCACGAATGTATCCATTCTAATTCATTTGAATGTTTTTAATTTAATTCATTCGTATGATCCATTCTAATTCATTCGCACGAATGTGTCCATTCGAATTCATTCGCACTATCCATTCTAATTCATCCATACGATCCACTCTAATTCCTTCGTATGATCTATTCTAATTCATTCGCACGATCCATTCTAATTCATTCTTATGATCCATTCTAATTCATTCGCACGAATGTATCCATTCTAATTGATTCGTATGATCCATTCTAATTCATTCGCACGAATGTAACCATTCTAATTCATTTGTACGATCCATTCTAATTCATTCATACGATACATTCTAATTCATTCGCACGAATGTTTCTAATTCATTCGCACGATCCATTCTAATTCATTCGTACGAACCATTCTAATTCATTCGCACGATCCATTCTTATTCATTCATACAATCCATTCTAATTCATTCGTACGATCCATTCTAATTCATTCGTATGATCCATTCTAACTCATTCGGTGGATCCATTCTAATTCATTCGTACGATCCATTCTAATTCATTCGCACGATCCATTCTAATTTATTCGTACGATCCATTCTAATTCATTCACACGATCTATTTTAATTCATTCGCATGAACCATTCTAATTCATTTGTACGATCCATTCTAATTCATTTGTACAATCATTCAAATTCATTCGTACAATCATTCAAATTCATTCGTACAATCATTCAAATTCATTCGCACAATCTATTCTAATTCATTCGTATGATCAATTCTAATTCATTCGCTCGATCCATTCTAATTCATTCGTACGATCCATTCTAATTCATTAGCACCAATGGATCCATTCTAATTCATTAGTACGATCCATTCTAATTCATTCTTACATTCCATTCTAATTCATTCGCACGAATGTATCCATTCTAATTCATTCGTACGATCCATTCTATTTCATTCGTACGATCCATTCTAATTCATTCGCATGAATGTATCATACGAATGAATTAGAATGGATCATGCGAATGAATTAAAATGGATCGTACAAATGAATTAGAATGGATCGTGCGAATGAATTAGAATGGATCGTACGAACGAATTAGAATGGATCGTACGAACGAATTAGAATGGATCTTATGAACGAATTAGAATGGATCGTACGAATGAATTAGAATGGATACATTCGAGCAAATGAATTAGAATGGATCGTACGAATGAATTAGAATGGATCATAGGAATGAATTAGAATGGATCGTGCAAATGAATTAGAATGGATACATTCGTGCGAATGAATTAGAATGGATCGTAGGAATGAATTAGAATGGATCGTACGAATGAATTAGAATGGTTACATTCGTGCGAATGAATTAGAATGGATCGTACAAATGGATTAGAATGGATCATACGAATGGATTAGAATGGATCGTACGAATGAATTAGAATGGATCGAACAAATGAATTAGAAATGTTACATTTGTGGGAATGAATTAGAATGGATCGTACGAATGGATTAGAATGGATCGTACGAATAGATTAGAATGGATCGTACGAATGAATTAGAATGGATCATACAAATGAATTAGAAAGGTTACATTCGTGAGAATGAATTAGAATGGATCGTACGAATGAATTAGAATGGATCATGCGAATGAATTTGAATGGATCGTACGAATGAATTAGAATGGATCGAAGTAATGAATTAGAATGGATATATTCGAGCGAATGAATAAGAATAGATCATTGGAATGAATTAGAATGGATCATACGAATGAATTAGAAGGGATCGTGCGAATGAATTAGATTGGATTGTACGAATGAATTAGAATGGATACATTCGTGCGAATGAATTAGAATGGATCGTACGAATGGATTAGAATGGATCATACGAATGGATCATACGAATGGATCGTACGAATGGATTAGAATAGATCGTATGAATGAATTAGAATGGATCATACGAACAAATTAGAATGGATCGTGCGAATGAATTAGAATGGATCGTACGAATGAATTAGAATGGATCCACCGAATGAGTTAGAATGGATCATACGAATGAATTAGATTGGATCGGACAAATGAATTAGAATGGATTGTGCGAATGAATTAGAATGGATCGTATGAATGAATAAGAATGGATCGTACGAATGAATTAGAATGGATCATGCAAATGAATTAGAATGAATCGTACGAATGCATTAGAATGGATCGTACGAATGAATTAGAATGAATAGTACGATCCATTCTAATTCATTCGCATGAATGTATCCATTCTAATTCATTCGTACAATCCTTTCTAATTCATTCGCACGATCCATTCTAATTTATTCGTATGATACATTCTAATTCATTCGCACGATCCATTCAAATTCATTGCCACGATCCATTCTAATTCATTCGTATGATCCATTCTAATTCATTCGCACGATCCTTTCTAATTCATTCGCACGATCCATTCTAATTCATTCCTATGATCCATTCTAATTCATTCGTACGATCCATTCTAATTCATTTGCTCGAATGTATCCATTCTAATTCATTCGTACGATCCATTCTAATTCGTTCATATGATCCATTCTAATTCGTTCGTACGATCCATTCTAATTCGTTCGTACGATCTATTCTAATTCATTCGTACGATCCATTCTAATTCATTCGCTCGAATGTATCCATTCAAATTCATTCGTACGATCCATTCTAATTCATTCGCACTATCCATTCTAATTCATTCGTACGATCCATTCTAATTCATTCGTACGATCCATTCTAATTCGTTCGTACGATCCATTCTAATTCATTCGTACGATCCATTCTAATTCATTCGCTCGAATATATCCATTCTAATTCATTCGTACGATCCATTCTAATTTATTCGCACTATCTATTCTAATTCATTCGTACGATCCATTCTACTTCATTCGTAAGATCCATTCTAATTCATTCGTACGATCCATTCTAATTCATTCATACGATCTATTCTAATTCATTTCCATGAATGTATCCATTCTAATTCATTCGCACAATCCAATCTAATTCAAACTTACGATCCATTCTAATTCATTCACATGATGTATTCTAATTCATTCGTATGATCCATTCTCATTCATTCGTATGATTCATTCAAATTCATTCGTACGATCCATTCTAATTCATTCGCACAAATGTATCCATTCTAATTCATTCGTACGATCCATTCTAATTCATTCGCACGATCCATTCTAATTCATTTGTACGAATGTATCCATTCTAATTCATTCACACGATCCATTCTAATTCATTCACACGATCCATTCTAATTCATTCGCACGATCCATTCTAATTCATTCGCACGATCCATTCTAATTCATTCGTACGATCCATTCTAAGTCATTCGCACGAATATATCCATTCTAATTCATTCGTATGATCCATTCTAATTCATTCGCACGATCCATTCTAATTCATTCGTATGATCCATTCTAATTCATTCCTACGATCTATTCTAATTCATTCGCTCGAATGTATCCATTCAAATTTATTCGTTCGATCCATTCTAATTTATTCGTACGATCAATTCAAATTCATTCGCATGATCCATTCTAATTCATTCGTACGATCCATTCTAATTCTTCTCACGAATGTAACCTTTCAAATTCATTTGTATGATCCATTATAATCCATTCATACGATCCATTCTAATCCATTCGTACGATCCATTCTAATCTATTCGTACGATCCATTCTAATTCATTCTCACAAATGTAACCTTTCTAATTCATTTGTACGATCCATTCTAATTCATTCGTACGATCCATTCTAATCCATTCATACGATCCATTCTAATTCATTCGCATGAATGTAACCATTCTAATTCATTCGTACGATCCATTCTAATTCATTCGCACGAACCATTCAAATTCATTCGCACGATCCATTCTAATTCATTCGCACAATCCATTCTAATTCATTCGCACGAATGTATCCATTCTAATTCATTCGCACGATCCATTCTAATTCATTCGTACGGTCCATTCTATTTTATTCGCAAGAATGTATCCATTCTAATTTATTCGCACGATCCATTCTAATTCATTCGAACGATTTTTTCTAATTCATTCGTACGATCCATTCTAATTCATTCTTACGATTCATTCTAATTCATTCGTACGATCCATTCTAATTCATTCATACGATCCATTCTAATTCATCTGCACGAATATATCCATTCAAATTCATTCGTACGATCCATTCTAATTCATTCGCACGATCCAATCTAATTCATTCGTATGATCCATTCTAATTCATTCGCACAAATGTATCCATTCTAATTTATTCGCACGATATATTCTAATTCATTCGTACGATCCATTCTAATTCATTCGCACGATCCATTCTAATTTATTCGTACGAATGTATCAATTCTAATTCATTCGTACGATCTATTCTAATTCATTCGTACGATCAATTCTAATTCATTTGTACGATCCATTCTAATTCATTCGCACGAATATATCCATTCTAATTCATTCACACGATCCATTCTAATTTATTCGTACGATCCATTCTAATTCATTCGCACGATCCATTCTAATTCATTCGTACGAATGTATCCATTCTAATTCATTCATACGATCCATTCTAATTCATTCGTATGATCAATTCTAATTCATTTGTATGATCCATTCTAATTCATTCGCACGAATGTATCCATTCTAATTCATTCGCACGATCTATTCTAATTCATTCGTACGATCCATTCTAATTCATTAGTACGATCCATTCTAATTCATACGTACGATCCATTCTAAATCATTAACACGAATGTATCCATTCTAATTCATTTGAATGTTTTTAATCTAATTCATTCGTATGATCCATTCTAATTCATTCACACGAATGTATCCATTCTAATTCATTCGCACTATCCATTCTAATTCATCCATACGATCCATTCTAATTCCTTCGTATAATCTATTCTAATTCATTCGCACGATCCATTCTAATTCATTCTTATGATCCATTCTAATTCATTCGCACGAATGTATCCATTCTAATTGATTCGTACGATCCATTCTAATTCATTCGCACGAATGTAACCATTCTAATTCATTTGTACGATCATGCGAATGAATTAGAATAGATCGTACGAATGAATTAGAATGGATCGTACGAATAAATTAGAATGAATTGTGCGAATGAATTAGAATGGATCGTACGAATGAATTAGAATGGATCCACCGAATGAGTTAGAATGGATCATACGAATGAATTAGAATGGATCGTACGAATGAATTAGAATGGATTATACGAATGAATTAGAATGGATCGTATGAATGAATAAGAATGGATCGTACGAATGAATTAGAATGGATCGTGCGAATGAATTAGAATGAATCGTACGAATGGATTAGAATGGATCGTACGAATAAATTAGAATGAATCGTACGATCCACTCTAATTCATTCGTCCGATCCATTCTAATTCATTTGCACGAATGTATCCATTCAAATTCATTCGTACAATCCATTCTAATTCATTCGCACGATCCATTCTAATTCATTCGTATGATCCATTCTAATTCATACGCACGATCTATTCTAATTCATTTGCTCGATCCATTCTAATTCATTCGTATGATCCATTCTAATTCATTCGCATAATCCTTTCTAATTCATTCGCACGATCCATTCTAATTCATTCCTATGATCCATTCTAATTCATTCGTACGATCCATTCTAATTCATTCGCTCGAATGTATCCATTCTAATTCATTCGTACGATCCATTCTAATTCGTTCATACGATCAATTCTAATTCGTTCATACGATCCATTCTAATTCGTTCGTACGATCCATTCTAATTCATTTGTACGATCCATTCTAATTCATTCGTACGATCTATTCTAATTCATTTGCTCGAATGTATCCATTCTAATTCATTCGTACGATCCATTCTAATTCATTCGCACGATCCAATCTAATTCATTTGTATGATCCATTCTAATTTATTCGCACAAATGTATCCATTCTAATTTATTCGCACGATACATTCTAATTCATTCGTACGATCCATTCTAATTCATTCGCACGATCCATTCTAATTTATTCGTACGAATGTACCAATTCTAGTTCATTCGTACGATCTATTCTAATTCATTCGTACGATCAATTCTAATTCATTTGTATGATCCATTCTAATTCATTCGCATGAATGTATCCATTCTAATTCATTTGCACGATCCATTGTAATTCATTCGTACGATCCATTCTAATTTATTCGCACGATCCATTCTAATTCATTCGTACGAATGTATCCATTCTAATTCATTCATACGATCCATTCTAATTCATTCGTATGATCAATTCTAATTCATTTGTACGATCCATTTTAATTCATTCGCACGAATCTATCCATTCTAATTCATTCGCACGATCTATTCTAATTCATTCGTACGATCCATTCTAATTCATTAGTACGATCCATTCTAATTCTTTCGTACGATCCATTCTAATTCATTCGTACGATCCATTCTAAATCATTAACACGAATGTATCCATTCTAATTCATTTGAATGTTTTTAATCTAATTCATTCGTATGATCCATTCTAATTCATTCGCACGAATGTATCCATTCTAATTCATTCGCACTATCCATTCTAATTCATCCATTCGATCCATTCTAATTCCTTCGTATGATCTATTCTAATTCATTCGCACGATCCATTCTAATTCATTCTTATGATCCATTCTAATTCATTCGCACGAATGTATCCATTCTAATTGATTTGTACGATCCATTCTAATTCATTCGCACGAATGTAACCATTCTAATTCATTTGTACGATCATGCGAATGAATTAGAATAGATCGTACGAATGAATTAGAATGGATCGTACGAATAAATTAGAATGGATCGTGCGAATGAATTAGAATGGATCGTACGAATGAATTAGAATGGATCCACCGAATGAGTTAGAATGGATCATACGAATGAATTAGAATAGATCGTACGAATGAATTAGAATGGATTATGCGAATGAATTAGAATGGATCGTATGAATGAATAAGAATCGATCGTACGAATGAATTAGAATGGATCGTGCGAATGAATTAGAATGAATCATACGAATGCATTAGAATGGATCGTACAAATGAATTAGAATGAATCGTACGATCCATTCTAATTCATTCATCCGATCCAGTCTAATTCATTTGCACGAATGTATCCATTCTAATTCATTCATACAATCCATTCTAATTCATTCGCACGATCCATTCTAATTCATTCGCACGATCTATTCTAATTCATTCGTATGATCCATTCTAATTCATTCGCACGATCCTTTCTAATTCATTCGCACGATCCATTCTAATTCATTCCTATGATCCATTCTAATTCATTTGTACGATCTATTCTAATTCATTCGCTCGAATGTATCCATTCTAATTCATTCGTACGATCCATTCTAATTCGTTCATACGATCCATTCTAATTCGTTCGTACGATCCATTCTAATTCGTTCGTACGATCCATTCTAATTCGTTCGTATGATCCATTCTAATTCATTCGTACGATCCATTCTAATTCATTCGCTCGAATCTATCCATTCTAATTCATTCGTACGATCCATTCTAATTCATTCGCACTATCCATTCTAATTCAATCGTACGATCGATTCTAATTCATTCGTATGATCCATTCTAATTCGTTCATACGATCCATTCTAATTCATTCGTACGATCCATTCTAATTCATTCGTACGATCCATTCTAATTCATTCGCTCGAATGTATCCATTCTAATTCATTCGTACGATCCATTCTAAATCACTCGCACTATCCATTCTAATTCATTCGTACGATCCATTCTAATTCATTCGTACAAATGTATCCATTCTAATTCATTCGTAAGATCCATTCTAATTCATTCATACGATCTATTCTAATTCATTCGCACGAATGTATCCATTCTAATTTATTCGCATAATCCAATCTAATTCAAACTTACGATCCATTCTAATTCATTCACATGATGTATTCTAATTCATTCGTATGATCCATTCTAATTCATTCGTATGATTCATTCTAATTCATTCGTACGATCCATTCTAATTCATTCGCACAAATGTATCCATTCTAATTCATTCGTACGATCCATTCTAATTCATTCGCACGATCCATTCTAATTCATTTGTACGAATGTATCCATTCTAATTCATTCGCACGATCCATTCTAATTCATTCGCACGATCCATTCTAATTCATTCGTATGATCCATTCTAATTCATTCGTATGATCCATTCTAAATCATTCGCACGAATATATCCATTCTAATTCATTCGTATGATCCATTCTGATTCATTCGCATGATCCATTCTAATTCATTCGTATGATCCATTCTAATTCATTCCTACGATCTATTCTAATTCATTCGCTCGAATGTATCTATTCAAATTCATTCGTTCGATCCATTCTAATTCATTCGTACGATCCATTCAAATTCATTTGCATGATCCATTCTAATTCACTCGTACGATCCATTCTAATTCTTCTCACGAATGTAACATTTCTAATTCATTTGTATGATCCATTCTAATCCATTCGTACGATCCATTCTAATCCATTCATACGATCCATTCTAATCCATTCGTACGATCCATTTTAATTCATTCTCACAAATGTAACCTTTCTAATTCATTTGTACGATCCATTCTAATTCATTCCTACGATCCATTCTAATCCATTCGTACGATCCTTTCTAATCCATTCGTACGATCCATTCTAATTCATTCGCACGAATGTAACCATTCTCATTCATTCGTACGAACCATTCTAATTCATTCGCACGAACCATTCAAATTCATTCGCATGGTCCATTCTAATTCATTCGCACAATCCATTCTAATTCATTCGCACGAATGTATCCATTCTAATTCATTCGCACGATCCATTCTAATTCATTCGTACGGTCCATTCTATTTTATTCGCAAGAATGTATCCATTCTAATTTATTCGCACGATCCATTCTAATTCATTCAAACGATCTATTCTAATTCATTCGTACGAGCCATTCTAATTCATTCTTACGATTCATTCTAATTCATTCGTACGATCCATTCTAATTCATTCATACGATCCATTCTATTTCATTTGCGCGAATATATCCATTCTAATTCATTCGTACGATCCATTCTAATTCATTCGCACGATCCATTCTAATTCATTCGTATGATCCATTCTAATTCATTCGCACAAATGTATCCATTCTAATTTATTCGCATGATACATTCTAATTCATTCGTACGATCCATTCTAATTCATTCGCACGATCCATTCTAATTCATTCGTACGAATGTATCAATTCTAATTCATTCGTACGATCTATTCTAATTCATTCGTACGATCAATTCTAATTCATTTGTACGATCCATTCTAATTCATTCGCACGAATGTATCCATTCTAATTCATTCGCACGATCCATTCTAATTCATTCGTACGATCCATTCTAATTCATTCGTATGATCCATTCTAGTTCATTCACATGAATGTATCCATTCTAATTCATTCGCACGATCCATTCTAATTCATTCGTACGATCCATTCTAATTCATTCGCACGATCCATTCTAATTCATTCGTACGAATGTATCCATTCTAATCCATTCATACGATCCATTCTAATTCATTCGTATGATCAATTCTAATTCATTTGTACGATCCATTCTAATTCATTCGCACGAATGTATCCATTCTAACTCATTCGCGCGATCTATTCTAATTCATTCGTACGATCCATTCTAATTCATTAGTATGATCCAGTCTAATTCTTTCGTACGATCCATTCTAATTCATTCGTACGATCCATTCTAAATCATTAACACGAATGTATCCATTCTAATTCATTTGAATGTTTTTAATCTAATTCATTCGTATGATCCATTCTAATTTATTCGCACGAATGTGTCCATTCTAATTCATTCGCACTATCCATTCTAATTCGTCCATACGATCCATTCTAATTCCTTTGTATGATCTATTCTAATTCATTCGCACGATCCATTCTAATTCATTCTTATGATCCATTCTAATTCATTCGCACAAATGTATCTATTCTAATTGATTCGTACGATCCATTCAAATTCATTCGCACGAATGTAACCATTCTAATTCATTTGTACCATCCATTCTAATTCATTCGTACGATACATTCTAATTCATTCGCACGAATGTTTCTAATTCATTCGCACGATCCATTCTAATTCATTCGTACGATCCATTCTAATTCATTCGCACGATCCATTCCTTTTCATTCATACGATCCATTCAAATTCATTCGCACAATCCATTCTAATTCATTCGTACGATCCATTCTAATTCATTCGTATGATCAATTCTAACTCATTCGGTGGATCCATTCTAATTCATTTGTACGATCCATTCTAATTCATTCACACGATCCATTCTAATTTATTTGTACGATCCATTCTAATTCATTCGCACGATCCATTCTAATTCATTCGCATGATCCATTCTAATTCATTTGTACGATCCATTCTAATTCATTCGTACAATCCATTCAAATTCATTCGTACGATGCAATCTAATTCATTCGCACAAATGTATCTATTCTAATTCATTCGCACGATCCATTCTAATTCATTCGTACAATCCATTCTAATTCATTCCCAAGATCCATTCTAATTCATTCGTACGATCCATTCTAATTTATTCGCACCATCTATTCTAATTCATTCGTACGATCAACTCTAATTCATTCGCTCGATCAGTTCTAATTCATTCGTACGATCCATTCTAATTCATTCACACGAATGGATCCATTCTAATTCATTAGTACGATCCATTCTAATTCATTCTTACATTCCATTCTAATTCATTCTTACATTCCATTCTAATTCATTCGCACGAATATGTCCATTCTAATTCATTCGTACGATCCATTCTAATTCATTCGTACGATCCATATTAATTCATTCGCACGAATGTATCATACGAATGAATTAGAATGGATCATGCGAATGAATTAAAATGGATCGTACAAATGAATTAGAATGGATCGTGCGAATGAATTAGAATGGATCGAACGAACGAATTAGAATGGATCGTACGAACGAATTAGAATGGTTCGTACGAATGAATTAGAATGGATCGTACGAATGAATTAGAATGGATCATAGGAATGAATTAGAATGGATCGTGCAAATGAATTAGAATGGATACATTCGTGCGAATGAATTAGAATGGATCGTAGGAATGAATTAGAATGGATCGTACGAATGATTTAGAATGGTTACATTCGTGCGAATGAATTAGAATGGATCGTACTAATGGATTAGAATGGATCATAAGAATGGATTAGAATGGATCGTACGAATGAATTGGAATGGATCGTACAAATGAATTAGAAAGGTTACATTTGTGAGAATAAATTAGAATAGATCGTACGAATGGATTAGAATGGATCGTACGAATGGATTAGAATGGATCGTATGAATGGATTAGAATGGATCGTACGAATGAATTAGAATGGATCGTACGAATGAATTAGAAAGGTTACATTCGTGACAATGAATTAGAGTGGATCATACGAATGAATTAGAATGGATCATGCGAATGAGTTTGAATGGATCGTATGAATGAATTAGAATGGATCGAACGAATGAATTAGAATGGATATATTCGAGCGAATGAATTAGAATAGATCGTTGGAATGAATTAGAATGGATCATATGAATGAATTAGAATGGATCGTGCGAATGAATTAGAATGGATTGTACGAATGAATTAGAATGGATACATTCGTGCGATTGAATTAGAATGGATCGTACGAATGGATTAGAATGGATCATACGAATGGATTAGAACGCATTGTACTAATGAATTAGAATAGATACATTTGTGCGAATGAATTAGATTGCATCGTACGAATGAATTTGAATGGCTTGTACGAATGAATTAGAATGGATCGTACGAATGAATTAGAATGGATCATGCGAATGAATTAGAATAGATCGTACGAATGAATTAGAATGGATCGTACGAATAAATTAGAATGGATAGTGCGAATGAATTAGAATGGATCGTACGAATGAATTAGAATGGATCCACCGAATGAGTTAGAATGAATCATACGAATGAATTATAATGGATCGTACGAATGAATTAGAATGGATTGTGCGAATGAAATAGAATAGATCCTATGATTGAATAAGAATGGATCGTACGAATGAATTAGAATGGATCATGCGAATGAATTAGAATGAATCATACGAATGCATTAGAATGGATCGTACAAATGGATTAGAATGAATCGTACGATCCATTCTAATTCATTCGTCCGATCCATTCTAATTCATTCGCACGAATGTATCCATTCTAATTCATTCGTACAATCCTTTCTAATTCATTCGCACGATCCATTCTAATTCATTCGTATGATCTATTCTAATTCATTCACACGATCTATTCTAATTCATTCGCACGATCCATTCTAATTCATTCGTATGATCCATTCTAATTCATTCGCACGATCCTTTCTAATTCATTCGCACGATCCATTCTAATTCATTCCTATGATCCATTCTAATTCATTCGTACGATCCATTCTAATTCATTCGCTCGAATGTATCCATTCTAATTCATTCGTACGATCCATTCTAATTCGTTCATACGATCCATTCTAATTCGTTCGTACGATCCATTCAAATTCGTTCGTACGATCCATTCTAATTCATTCGTACGATCCATTCGAATTCATTCGTACGATCCATTCTAATTCAATCGCTCGAATGTATCCATTCTAATTCATTCGTACGATCCATTCTAATTCGTTCATACGATCCATTCTAATTCATTCGCCCGATCCATTCTAATTCATTTGTACGATCCATTTTAATTTATTCGCATGATCCATTCTAATTCATTCGTATGATACATTCGTGCGAATGAATTAGAATGGATCATACGAATGAATTAGAATGGATCGTACGAATGAATTAGAATCGATACAATTGTGCGAATGAATTAGAATGGAATGTAAGAATGAATTAGAATGGATCGTACTAATGAATTAGAATGGATCCATTCGTGCGAATGAATTAGAATGGATCGTACGAATGAATTAGAATGGATCGAGCGAATGAATTAGAATTGATTGTACGAATGAATTAGAATAGATTGTGCGAATGAATTAGAATGGATCGTATGAATGAATTAGAATGGATCTTGGGAATGAATTAGAATGGATCGTACGATCCATTCTAATTCATTCTCACAAATGTAACCTTTCTAATTCATTTGTACGATCCATTCTAATTCAATCGTACGATCCATTCTAATCCATTCGTACGATCCATTCTAATTCATTCGCACGAATGTAACCATTCTAATTCATTCGTACGATCCATTCTAATTCATTCATACGATCCATTCTAATTCATTCGCACGAATGTATCCATTCTAATTCATTTGCACGATCCATTCTAATTCATTCCTATGATCCATTCTAATCCATTCGTACGATCCATTCTAATTCATTCGCCTGATCCATTCTAATTCAATCGTATGATCCATTCTAATTCATTCGCACAAATGTATCCATTTTAATTCATTCGTACGATCCATTCTAATTTATTCATACGATCCATTCTAATTCATTTGCACGATCCATTCTAATTCATTCGTATGAGCCATTCTAATTCATTCGCATGAATATATCTATTCTAATTCATTCGTATGATCCATTCTAATTTATTCGCACGATCTATTCTAATTCATTCGTACGATCCATTCTAATTCATTCGTAAGATCCATTCTAATTCATTCGCACGAATGTATTATACGAATGAATTAGAATGGATCATGCGAATGAATTAAAATGGATCGTACAAATGAATTAGAATGGATCTTGCAAATGAATTAGAATGTATCGTACGAACGAATTAGAATGGATCGTACGAACGAATTAGAATGGATCGTATGAACGAATTAGAATGGATCGTACGAATGAATTAGAATGGATACATTCGAGCGAATGAATTAGAATGGATCGTACAAATGAATTAGAATGGATCATAGGAATGAATTAGAATGGATCGTGCAAATGAATTAGAATGGATACATTCGTGCGAATGAATTAGAATGGATCGTAGGAATGAATTAGAATGGATCGTACGAATGAATTAGAATGGTTACATTCTAGCGAATGAATTAGAATGAATCGTACGAATGGATTAGAATGGATCGTATGAATGGATTAGAATGGATCGTACGAATGAATTAGAATGGATCGTACAAATGAATTAGAAAGGTTACAGTTATGAGAATGAATTAGAATGGATCGTACGAATGAATTAGAATGGATCGTACGAATGGATTAGAATGGATCGTACGAATAGATTAGAATGGATCATACGAATGGATTAGATTGGATCGTATGAATGAATAAGAATGAATCATACAAATGAATTAGAAATGTTACATTCGTGAGAATGAATTAGAATGGATCGTACGAATGAATTAGAATGGATCATGCGAATAAATTTGAATGGATCATACGAATGAATAAGAATGGATCGTACGAATGAATTAGAATGGATCGTACGAATGTATCCATTCTAATTCATACGTATGATCCATTCTAATTCGTTCATATGAACCATTCTAATTCGTTCGTACGATCCATTCTAATTTGTTCGTATGATCCATTCTAATTCATTCGCACGATCCATTCTAATTCATTCGCACGATCCATTCTAATTCTTTCATATGATCCATTCTAATTCATTCGCACGAATGTATCCATTCTAGTTCATTCGTATGCTCCACTCTAATTCATTCGTACCATCTATTCTAATTCGTTCGCACGATCGATTCTAATTCATTCGTATGATCCATTCTAATTCATTCGTACAATCCATTCTTATTCTTTCGTACTATCCATTCTAATTCATTCGCACGATCTATTCAAATTTATTCGTACAATCCATTCTAATTCATTCGTACGATCCATTCTAATTCATTCGCACTATCCATTCTAATTCATTCGTACGATCCATTCTAATTCATTCGTACGATCCATTCTAATTCATTCGTACAAATGTATCCATTCTAATTCATTCGTACGATCCATTGTAATTCATTCATACGATCTATTCTAATTCATTCGCACGAATGTATCTATTCTAATTCATTCGCACAATCCAATCTAATTCAAACTTACGATCCATTCTAATTCATTCACATGATGTATTTTAATTCATTCGTATGATCCATTCTAATTCATTCGTATGATTCATTCTAATTCATTCGTACGATTCATTCTAATTCATTCGCACAAATGTATCCATTCTAATTCATTCGTACGATCCATTCTAATTCATTCGCACGATCCATTCTAATTCATTTGTACGAATGTATCCATTCTAATTCATTCGCACGATCCATTCTAATTCATTCGCACGATCCATTCTAATTCATTCGTACGATCCATTCTTATTCATTCGTACGATCCATTCTAAATCATTCGCACGAATATATCCATTCTAATTCATTCATATGATCCATTCTAATTCATTCGCACGATCCATTCTAATTCAATCGTATGATCCATTCTAATTCATTCCTACGATCTATTATAATTCATTCGCTCGAATGTATCCATTTTAATTCATTCGTTCGATCCATTCTAATTCATTCGTACGATCCATTCAAATTCATTCGCATGATCCATTCTAATTCATTCGTACGATCCATTCTAATTCTTCTCACGAATGTAACCTTTCTAATTCATTTGTATGATCCATTCTAATTCATTCGTACGATCCATTCTAATCCATTCGTACGATCCATTCTAATCCATTCGTACGATCTATTCTAATCCATTCGTATGATCCATTCTAATTCATTCTCACAAATGTAACCTTTCTAATTCATTTGTACGATCCATTCTAATTCATTCGTACGATCCAGTCTAATGGATCGTACGAATGAATCAGAATAGCTCATACGAATGAATTAGAATGAATTATACGAATGAATTAGAAAGGTTACATTAGTGCGAATGAATTAGAATAGATCATACGAATGAATTAGAATGGATCGTACGAATGAATTAGAATGGATACATTTGTGTGAATGAATTAGAATGGATCGTGCAAATGAATTAGAATGGATACATTCGTGCGAATGAATTAGAATGTATCATACGAATGAATTAGAATAAATCATACGAATGAATTAGAATGGATCGTACGAATGAATTAGAATGGATCATACGAATGAATTAGAATGGATCGTACGAATGAATTAGAATGGATCATATGAATGAATTAGAATGGTTACATTCGTGCGAATGAATTAGAATGGATCGTACGAATGAATTAGAATGGATCGTATGAATGGAATAGAACGCATTGTACGAATCAATTAGAATAGATACATTTGTGCGAATGAATTTGATTGTATCGTACGAATGAATTTGAATGGATTGTACAAATGAATTAGAATGGATCGTACGAATGAATTAGAATGGAATTAGAATTCATTCATCCGATTCATTCTAATCCATTCGTACGATCAATTCTAATGCATTCGTACGATTCATTCTAATTCATTCGCACGATCCATTCTAATTCATTCGTATGATCTATTCTAATTTATTTGCACGAATATACGATCCATTGTAATATATTCGCAAGAATGTATCCATTCTAATTCATTTGGACGATCCATTCTAATTCAGTCATATGAATGTATCCATTTTTATTCATTCGTACGATCCATTCTAATTCATTCGTACGATCTAATTTATTTGTACGATCCATTCTAATTCATTCGCACGATCCATTCTAATTCATTCGTACGATCCATTCTAATTCATTCGTATGATCCATTCTAATTTATTCGTTCAAATATATGCATTCTAATTCATTTGTACGATCCATTCTAATTCATTCGCACGATCCATTCTAATTCATTCGCACGAATGTATCCATTCTAATTCATTTGCACGATCCATTCTACTTCATTCCTATGATCCATTCTAATTCATTCGCTCGAATGTATCCATTCTAATTCATTCGTACGATCCATTCTAATTCGTTCATACGATCCATTCTAATTCGTTCGTACGATCCATTCTAATTCGTTTGTATGATCCTAATTCATTCGTACGATCTATTCTAATTCATTCGCACGATCCATTCTAATTTATTCGTACGATCCATTCTAATTCATTCGCATGATCCATTCTAATTCATTCATACGATCCATTCTAATTCATTCGTACAATCCATTCAAATTCATTCGTACGATGCAATCTAATTCATTCGCACAAATGTATCTATTCTAATTCATTCGTACAATGCAGTCTAATCCATTCATACGATCCATTCTAATTCATTCGCACGAATGTAACCATTCTAATTCATTCGTCCGATCCATTCTAATTCATTCGTCCGATCCATTCTAATTCATTCGCACGAATGTATCCATTCTAATTCATTCGTTGGAATGGATACATTCATGTGAATGAATTAGAATGGATCGTACGAATGAATTAGTATGGATCGTCTGAATGAATTAGAATTGATCATAGGAAAAAACTGGAATGGATCGTACGAATGAATTAGAATGGATCGTGCGAATGAATTAGAATGGATCGTACAAATGAATTAGAATGGATATATTTGAACGAATAAATTAGAATGGATCATACGAATGAATTAGAATGGATCGTACGAATGAATTAGAATGGATCGTACGAATGAATTAGAATGGATCGTGCGAATAAATTAGAATCGATCGTTCGAATGAATTAGAATGGATCGCACGAATGAATTAGATCGTATAAATGAATTAGAATGGATCGAACGAATGAATTAAAAGGGATACATTCATACGACTGAATTAGAATGGATCGTGCGAATTAATTAGAATGGATCGTACGAATGAATTAGAATGGTTACATTCGTGCGAATGAATTAGAATGGATCGTACGAATGAATTAGAATGGTTACATTCGTGCGAATGAATTAGAATAGATCGTACGAATGGATTAGAATGGATCATACGAATGAATTAGAATAGATCGTACGAATGAATTAGAATAGCTCATACGAATGAATTAGAATGAATCGTACGACTGAATTAGAATGGTTACATTCGTGCGAATGAATTAGAATAGATCATACGAATGAATTAGAATGGATCGTACGAATGAATTAGAATGGATACATTTGTGCGAATGAATTAGAATGGATCGTATATTCGTGCAAATAAATTAGAATGGATCGTACAAATGAATTAGAATGGATCGTACGAATGAGTTAGAATGGATCGTGCGAATGAATTAGAATGGATCGTACGAATGAATTAGAATGGATCCACCGAATGAGTTAGAATGGATCATACGAATGAATTAGAATGGATCGTACGAATGAATTAGAATGGATCGTGCGAATGAATTAGAATGGATCGTACGAATGCATTAGAATGGATACATTCGTGCTAATGAATTAGAATGGATTATAGGAATGAATTAGAATGGATACATTTGTGCAAATGAATTTGAATGGATTGCACGAATTGAATTAGAAAGGATCGTACGAATGGATTAGAATGGATCGTACGAATGAATTAGAATCGATCATACAAATGAATTAGAAAGGTTACATTCGTGAGAATGAATTAGACTGGATCGTGCGAATGAATTAGAATTGATCATACGAATGGATTAGAATGGATCGTACGAATGAATTAGAATAGATCGTAGGAATGAATTAAAATGGATCATACGAATGAATTAGAACAGATCGTGCGAATGAATTAGAATGGATTGTGCGAATGAATTAGAATGGATACATTCGTGTGAATGAATTAGAATGGATCGGACGAATGAATTAGAATGGATCGTACGATTCATTCTAATTCATTCGTATGATCCATTCTACTGCATTCGTACGATTCATTCTAATTCATTCGCACGATCCATTCTAATTCATTCGTGCGATCCATTCTAATTCATTCGCACGATCCATTCTAATTCATTTGCACGATCCATTCTAATTCATTCGCACGATCCATTCTAATCCATTCTAATTCATTCGTACGATCCATTCTAACTCATTCGTATGATCCATTCTAACTCATTTTAGAATGGATCGTACGAACGAATTAGAATGGATCGTATGAACGAATTAGAATGGATCGTACGAATGAATTAGAATGGATCGTACGAATGGATTAGAATGGATCGTACGAATGGATTAGAATGGATAGTACGAATGGATTAGAATGGATCGTACAAATGAATTAGAATGGATCATACAAATGAATTAGAAAGGTTACATTCGTGAGAATGAATTAGAATGGATTGTACGAATGAATTAGAAAGGATCGTACGAATGAATTAGAATGGATACATTTGAGCGAATGAATTAGAATGGATCGTACGAATGAATTAGAATTGATCATAGGAATGAATTAGAATCGATACATTCGTGCGAATGAATTAGAATGGATCATAGGAATGAATTAGAATGGATCGTACAAATGAATTAGAATGGTTACATTCGTACAAATGAATTAGAATGGATTGTGTGAATAAATTAGAATGGATCGTATGAATGAATTAGAATGGATCATGCGAATGAATTAGAATGGATCATGCGAATGAATTAAAATGGATCGTACGAATAAATTAGAATCGATATATTTGTGCGAATGAATTAGAATGGATCGTACGAATGAATTAGAATGGATACAATGAATTAGAATGGATTGTGCGAATGAATTAGAATGGATCGTACGATTGAATTAGAATGGATCGTACGAATGAATTAGAATGGATCGTATGAATGGATTAGAATGCATTGTACGAATGAATTAGAATGGATCGTACGAATGGATTAGAATGGATCGTACAAACGAATTAGAATGGATCATACGAATGAATTAGAATGGATACATTCGAGCGAATGAATTAGAATGGATCGTACGAATGAATTAGAATGGATCATAGGAATGAATTAGAATGGATCGTGCAAATGAATTAGAATGGATACATTCGTGCGAATGAATTAGAATGGATCGTAGGAATGAATTAGAATGGATCGTACGAATGAATTATAATGGTTACATTCGTGCGAATGAATTAGAATGGATCGTATGAATGAATTAGAATGGATCGTACAAATGAATTAGAAAGGTTACATTTGGGCGAATTAATTAGAATGGATTGTACGAATGAATTAGAATGGATCGTGCGAATGAATTAGAATGGATCGTACGAATGAATTAGAATGGATACATTTGTGCGAATGAATTAGAATGGATCGTACGAATGAATTAGAATGGATCGTACGAATGAATTAGAATGGATCGTGCGAATGAATTAGAATGGATCCAATGAATTAGAATGGATACATTTGTGCGAATGAGTTAGAATGGATCGTACGAATGAATTCGAATGGATCATACGAATGAATTAGAATGGATCATGCGAATGAATTAGAATGGATTGTACGAATGAATTAGAATGGATACATTTGTGCGAATGAATTAGAATGGATCGTGTGAATGAATTAGAATGGATCGTGCGAATGAATTAGAATGGATACATTCGTACGAATGAATTAGAATGGATCGTACGAATGAATTAGAATGGATCATGCGAATGAATTTGAATGGATTGTACGAATGAATTAGAATGGATCGAACGAATGAATTAGAATAGACGAATGAGTAAGAATAGATCGTAGGAATGAATTAGAATGGATCATACGAATCAATTAGAATGGATCGTACGAACGAATTAGAATGGATCGTACGAACGAATTAGAATGGATGCATTCGAGCGAATGAATTAGATTGGATCGTACGAATGAATTAGAATGGATCATAGGAATGAATTAGAATGGATCGTGCAAATGAATTAGAATGGATACATTCGTGCGAATGAATTAGAATGGATCGTAGGAATGAATTAGAATGGATCGTATGAATGGATTAGAATGGATCATATGAATGAATTAGAATGGTTACATTCATGCGAATGAATTAGAATGGATCGTAGGAATGAATTAGAATGGATCGTGCGAATGAATTAGAATGAATCGTACGAATGAATTAGAATGGATCATACTAATGAATTAGAATAGATACTTTTGTGCGAATGAATTAGAATGGATCGTACGAATGAATTAGAATGGATCCATCGAATGAGTTAGAATGGATCATACGAATGAATTAGAATGGATCATACGAATGAATTAGAATGGATTGTGCGAATGAATAAGAATGGATCGTATGAATGAATAAGAATGGATCGTACGAATGAATTAGAATGGATTGTGCGAATGAATTAGAATGGATCGTACGAATGAATTAGAATGGATCGTACGAATGAATTAGAATGGATCGTACCAATGGATTAGAACGCATTGTACGAATGAATTAGAATAAATCGTACGAATGGATTAGAATGGATCGTACGAATGAATTAGAATGGATACATTCGAGCGAATGAATTAGAATGGATCGTACGAATGAATTAGAATGGATAATAGGAATGAATTAGAATGGATCGTGCAAATGAATTAAAATGAATACATTCGTGCGAATGAATTAGAATGGATCGTAGGAATGAATTAGAATGGATTGTATGAATGAATTAGAATGGTTACATTCGTGCGAATGAATTAGAAAGGATCGTATGAATGAATTAGAATGGATCGTACAAATTAATTAGAAAGGTTACATTTGTGCGAATGAATTAGAATGAATTGTACGAATGAATTAGAATGGATCGTGCGAATGAATTAGAATAGATCGTACGAATGAATTAGAATGGATACATTTGTGCGAATGAATTAGAATGGATCGTACGAATGAATTAGAATGGATCGTACGAATGAATTAGAATGGATCGTACGAATGAATTAGTATGGATCAAATGAATTAGAATGGATATATTTGTGCGAATGAGTTAGAATGGATCGTATGAATGAATTAGAATGGATCGTATGAATGAATTAGAATGGATCATGCGAATGAATTAGAATGGATTGTACGAATGAATTAGAATGGATACATTTGTGCGAATGAATTAGAATGGATAGTGCGAATGAATTAGAATGGATTGTGCGAATGAATTAGAATGGATACATTCGTACGAATGAATTAGAATAGATCGTACGAATGAATTAGAATGGATCATGCGAATGAATTTGAATGGATTGTATGAATGAATTGGAATGGATCGAACGAATGAATTAGAATGCATCATTCGAATGAGTAAGAATAGATCGTAGGAAGGAATTAGAATGGATCTTATGAATGAATTAGAATGGATCGTGCGAATGAATTAGAATGGATACATTTGTGCGAATAAATTAGAATGGATCGTACGAATGAATTAGAATGGATCGTACGAATGGATTAGAACCCATTGTACGAATGAATTAGAATGGATCGTACGAATGGATTTGAATGGATCGTACGAATGAATTAGAATGGATCGTACGAATGAATTAGATGGATACATTCGAGCGAATGAATTAGAATGGATCGTCCAAGTGAATTAGAATGGATCATAGAAATGAATTAGAATAGATCGTGCAAATGAATTAGAATGGATACATTCATGTGAATGAATTAGAATGGATCGTAGGAATGAATTAGAATGGATCGTACGAATAAATTAGAATGGTTACATTCGTGTGAATGAATTAGAATAGATCGTATGAATGAATTAGAATGGATCGTACAAATGAATTAGAAAGGTTACATTTGTGCGAATGAATTAAAATGAACTGTACGAATGAATTAGAATGGATCGTGCGAATGAATTAGAATGGATCGTACGAATGAATTACAATGGATACATTTGTGCGAATGAATTAGAATGGATCGTACAAATGAACTAGAATGGATCGTATGAATAAATTAGAATGGATCGTACGAATGAATTAGAATGGATCCAATGAATTAGAATGGATACATTTGTGCGAATGAATTAGAATGGATCGTACAAATGAATTAGAATGGATCGTACGAATGAATTAGAATGGATCGTACGAATGAATAAGAATGGATCATGCGAATGAATTAGAATGGATTGTATGAATGAATTAGAATGTATACATTTGTGCGAATGAATTAGAATGGATCGTGCGAATGAATTAGAATGGGTCGTGCGAATGAATTAGAATGGATACATTCGTACGAATGAATTAGAATGGATCGTACGAATGAATTAGAATGGATCATGCGAATGAATTTGAATGGATTGTACGAATGAATTAGAATAGATCGAACGAATGAATTAGTATGGATCATGCGAATGAGTAAGAATAGATCGTAGGAATGAATTAGAATGGATCATACGAATGAATTAGAAAGGATCGTGCGAATGTATTAGAATGGATCGTACGAACGAATTAGAATGGATCATACGAACGAATTAGAATGGATCGTACGAATGAATTAGAATGGATACATTCGAGCGAATAAATTAGAATGGATCGTACGAATGAATTAGAATGGATCATAGGAATGAATTAGAATGGATCGTGCAAATGAATTAGAATGGATACATTCGTGCGAATGAATTAGAATGGATCGTTGGAATGAATTAGAATGGATCATATGAATGGTAGATCATATGAATGAATTAGAATGGTTACATTCGTGCGAATGAATTAGAATGGATCGTAGGAATGAATTAGAATGGATCGTGCGAATGAATTAGAATGAATCGTACGAATGAATTAGAATGGATCGTACGAATGAATTAGAATAGATATATTTGTACGAATGAATTAGAATGGATCGTACAAATGAATTAGAATGGATCCACCGAATGAGTTAGAATGGATCATACGAATGAATTAGAATGGATCGCATGAATGAATTAGAATGGATTGTGCGAATGAATAAGAATGAGTCGTATGAATGAATAAGAATGGATCATACGAATGAATTAGATTGGATTGTGCGAATGAATTAGAATGGATCGAACGAATGAATTAGAATGGATCGTGCGAATGAATTAGAATGGATCGTACGAATGAATTAGAATGGATTATGCGAATGAATTAGAATGGATCGTGCGAATGAATTAGAATCGATCGTACGAATGAATTAGATTGGATTGTGCGAATGAATTAGAATGGATCGAACGAATGAATTAGAATGGATCGTGCGAATGAATTAGAATGGATCGTACGAATGAATTAGAATGGATTGTGCGAATGAATTAGAATGGATCGTGCGAATGAATTAGAATCGATCATACGATCCATTCTTATTCATTCATACGATCCATTCTAATTCATTCGCACGATCCATTCTAATTCATTCGTACGATCCATTCTAATTCATTCGCACGATCCATTCTAATTCTTTCATATGATCCTTTCTAATTCATCGCACAAATGTATCCATTCTAATTCATTCGTACGATCTAATTCATTCGTACGATCCATTCTAATTCATTCGTACGATCGATTCTAATTCATTCGCACGATCCATTCTAATTTATTCGTACAATCCATTCTAATTCATTCGCGTGATCCATTCTAATTTATTCGTTCAAATATATCCATTCTAATTTATTCGTACGATCCATTCTAATTCATTCACACGATCCATTCTAATTCATTCGTACGATCCATTCTAATTCATTCGTACGATCCAATCTAATTCATTCGTACGATCCAATCTAATTCAGTCGTATGAATGTATCCATTTTAATTCATTCGTACGATCCATTCTAATTCATTCGTATGATCTAATTCATTCGTACGATCCATTCTAATTCATTCGTACGATCCATTCTAATTCATTCGTACGATCCATTCTAATTAGAATGGATCGTACAAATGAATGGATCGTACAAATGAATTCGAAAGGTTACATTTGTGAGAATGAATTAGAATGGATCGTACGAATGAATTAGAATGGATCGCACGAATGTAACCATTCTAATTCATTCGTACGATCCATTCTAATTCATTCGTATGATCCATTCTAATTTATTCGTTCAAATATATCCATTCTAATTCATTCATACGATCCATTCTAATTCATTCGCACGATCTATTCTAATTCATTCGCATGATCCATTCTAATTCATTCACACGATCCATTCTAATTCATTTGTACGATCTATTCTAATTCATTCATACGATCCATTCTAATTCATTCGCACGAATGTATCCATTCTAATTCATTCGTACGATCTATTCTTATTCATTCGTACTATCCATTCTAATTCATTCGTACGATCCATTCTAATTCATGCATACGATCCATTCTAATTCATTCGTACGATCCATTCTAATTAATTCGCACAAATGTATCCATTCTAATTAATTCATACGATCCATTCAAATTCAATCGTATGATCCATTCTAATTCATTCGCACAAATGTATCCATTTTAATTCATTCGTACGATCCATTCTAATTCATTCGCACGATCCATTCTAATTCATTCGTACGATCCATTCTAATTCATTCGCACGAGTGTATCCATTCTAATGCATTTGTACGATTCATTCTAATTCATTCACATGATCCATTCTAATTCATTCGTACGATCCATTCATATTCATTCATACGATCCATTCTAATTCATTCGTCCGATCCATTCTAATTCATTCGCATGAATGTATCGATTCTAATTCATTCGTACAATCCATTCTAATTCATTCGCACGATCCATTCTAATTCATTCGTATGATCCATTCTAATTCATTCCTACGATCTATTCTAATTCATTCGCTCGAATGTATCCATTCTAATTCATTCGTTTGATCCATTCTAATTCATTCGTATGATCCATTCAAATTCATACGCATGATCCATTCTAATTCATTCGTACGATCCATTCTAATTCATTCTCACGAATGTAACCTTTCTAATTCATTTTATGATCCATTCTAATTCATTCGTACGATCCATTCCAATCCATTCGTACGATCCATTCTAATCCATTCGTACGATCCATTCTAAGCATTCGTACGATCCATTCTAATCCATTCGTACGATCCATTCTAATTCATTCGTACGATCCTTTCTAATTCATTCGCACAAATGTAACCTTTCTAATTCATTTGTATGATCCATTCTAATTCATTCGCACGATCCATTCTAATTCATTCCTATGATCCATTCTAATTCATTCGTACGATCCATTCTAATTTATTCGCTCGAATGTATCCATTCTAATTCATTCGTACCATCCATTCTAATTCATTCGTACGATCCATTCTAATCCATTCGTACGATCCATTCTAATTCATTCGTACGATGCGATCTAATCCATTCGTACGATCCATTCTAATTCATTCGTACGATCCATTCTAATTCATTCGTACGACCCATTCTAATCCATTCTAATTAATTCGCTCGAATGTATCCATTCTAATTCATTCGTATGATCCATTCTTATTCATTCATACGTTCCATTCTAATTCATTCGCACGATCCATTCTAATTCATTCGCACAATCCGTTCTAATTCATTCTCACAATCTATTATAATTCATTCGCACGAATGTATCCATTCTAATTCATTCGTACGATCCATTCTAATTCATTCGTACGATCCATTCTAATTCATTCGCATGATCCATTCGTACGATCCAATCTAATCCATTCATACGATCCATTCTAATTCATTCATACGATCCATTCTAATTCGTTCGTACGATCCATTCTAATTCGTTCGTACGATCCATTCTAATTCATTCGCACGATCCATTCTAATTCATTTGTACGATCCATTTTAATTCATTCGCACGATCCATTCTAATTCATTTGTACAAATGTATCCATTCTAATTCATTCGTACGATCCATTCTAATTCATTCGTATGATCCATTCTAATTCATTCGTACAAATGTTTCCATTCTAATTCATTCGTACGATCCATTCTAATTCATTCGCACGATCCATTCTAATTCATTCATACGATCCATTCTAATTTATTCGCACGATCCATTCTAATTCATTTGTATGATCCATTCTAATTCAATCGTACGATCCATTCTAATTCATTCGCTCGAATGTATCCATTCTAATTCATTCGTACGATCTATTCTAATTCATTCGTACAATACGTTCTAATCCATTCATACGATCCATTCTAATTCATTCGTACGATCCATTCTAATTCATTCGCACGATTGTATCCATTCTAATTCATTCGTACAATCCATTCTAATTCATTCGCACGATCCATTCTAATTCATTCGTATGATCCATTCTAATTCATTCCTACGATCTATTCTAATTTATTCGCTCGAATGTATCCATTCTAATTCATTCGTACAATCCATTCTAATTCATTTGCACGATCCATTCTAATTCATTCGCACAATCCATTCTAATTCATTCGTATGATCCATTCTAATTCATTCGTATGATCCATTCTAACTCATTCACACAAATGTATCCATTCTAATTCATTCGTACGATCCATTCTAATTCATTTGCACGATCCATTCTAATTCATTCGTACGATCCATTCTAATTTATTCGTACGATCCAGTCTTATTCATTCATACGATCCATTCTAATTCGTTCGTACGATCCATTCAAATTGATTCGTCCGATCCGTTCTAATTCATTCGCACGAATGTATCCATTCTAATTCATTCGCACGATCCATTCTAATTCATTCGTACGATCCATTCTAATTCGTTCGCATGAATGTAACCATTCTAATTCATTCGTACGATCCATTCTAATTCATTCCTACGATCTATTCTAATTCATTCGCATGAATGTATCCATTCTAATTCATTTGCACGATCCATTCTAATTCATTCCTATGATCCATTCTAATACATTCGTTCGATCCATTCTAATTCATTTGCTCGAATGTATCCGTTCTAATTCATTCGTACGATCCATTCTAATTCATTCGCACGATCCATTCTAATTCATTCGCACGATCCATTCTAATTCATTCTCACGAATGTAACCTTTCTAATTCATTTGTATGATCCATTCTAACTCATTCGTACGATCCATTGTAATCCATTCGTATGATCCATTCTAATTCATTTGCACGATCCATTCTAATTCATTCCTATGATCCATTCTAATTCATTCGTACGATCCATTCTAATTCATTCGTACGATCCATTCTAATTCATTCTCACGAATGTAACCTTTCTAATTCATTTGTATGTATCCATTCTAATTCATTCGTACGATCCATTCTAATTCATTCGCACGATCCATTCTAATTCATTCGTACGATCCCTTCTAATTCATTCGCACGAATGTATCCATTCTAATTAATTCGTACGATCCATTCTAATTCATTCGTACGATCTATTCTAATTCATTCGCACGAATGTAACCATTCTAATTCATTCGTACGATTCATTCTAATTCATTCGTATGAGCTATTCAAATTCATTCGTACGATCCATTCTAATTCATTCGTACGATCCATTCTAACTCATTCATACAATCCATTGATATTCATTCGCACAAATGTATCCATTCAAATTTATTCGTACGATCCATTCTACTTAATTCGCACGATCCATTCTAATTCAGTTGTATGAATGTATCCATTTTAATTCACTCGTACGATCCATTCTAATTCGTACGATCCGATCTAATCCATTCGTACGATCCATTCTAATCCATTCTTACGATCCATTCGAATTCATTCGCACGAATGTAACCATTCTAATTCATTCGTACGATCAATTCTAATTCATTCCTACGATCCATTCTAATTCATTCGTACGATCCATTCTAATCCATTCGTACGATCCATTCTAATTCATTCGTACAATGCGTTCTAATCCATTCGTACGATCCATTCTAATTCATTCGTACGATCCATTCTAATTCATTTGTACGATCCATTATAATTCATTCTTACGATCCTTTCTAATTCATTCGTACGATCCATTCTAATCCATTCTAATTCATTCGCTCGAATGTATCCATTCTAATTCATTCGTATGATCTATTCATATGATCCATTCTAATTCATTCACACGATCCATTCTAATTCATTCGCACAATCCGTTCTAATTCATTCGCACAATCCATTCTAATTCATTCGCACGAATGTATCTATTCTAATTCATTCGTACGATCTATTCTAATTCATTCGCATGATCCATTCGTACGATCCATTCTAATCCATTCG
Organism: Chamaelirium japonicum; assembly: GCA_947650365.1. Classification (NCBI taxonomy): domain Eukaryota; kingdom Viridiplantae; phylum Streptophyta; class Magnoliopsida; order Liliales; family Melanthiaceae; genus Chamaelirium; species Chamaelirium japonicum. Next base: position 62,460,592 of record OX393555.1, on the reverse strand, counting down.
TACGATCCATTGTAATTCATTCATACGATCCATTCTAATTCGTTCGTACGATCAATTCTAATTCGTTCATATGATCCATTCTAATTCATTCGCACGATCCATTCTAATTCATTTGTACGATCCATTCTAATTCATTCCTATGATCCATTTTAATTCATTCGTACGATCCATTCTAATCCATTCGTACGATCCATTCTAATTCATTCGTAAAATCCATTCTAATCCATTCTCACAAATGTAACCTTTCTAATTCATTTGTACGATCCATTCTAATTCATTCGTACGATCCATTCTAATCCATTCATACGATCCATTCTAATCCATTTGTACGATCCATTCTAATTCATTCGCACAAATGTAACCATTCTAATTCATTCGCACGATCCATTCTAATTCATTCCTACGATCCATTCTAATTCATTCACACGAATGTTTTCATTCTAATTCATTTGCACTATCCATTCTAATTCATTCCTATGATCCATTCTAATTCATTCGTACGATCCATTCTAATTCATTCGCCCGAATGTATCCATTCTAATTCATTCGTATGATCCATTCTAATTCATTCGTACAATGCGTTCTAATTCATTTACACGAATGTATCCATTGTAATTCATTTGCATGATCCATTCTAATTCATTCCTATGATCCATTCTAATTCATTCGTACGATCAATTCTAATTCATTCGCTCGAATGTATCCATTCTAATTCATTCGTACGATCCATTCTAATTCGTTCATCCGATCCATTCTAATTCGTTGGTACGATCCATTCTAATTCGTTCGTACGATCCATTCTAATTCATTCGCACGATCCATTCTAATTCATTTGTACGATCCATTTTAATTCATTCGCATGATCCATTTTAATTCATTCGTATGATACATTCGTGCGAATGAATTAGAATGGATCGTACGAATGAATTAGAATGGATCGTACGAATGAATTAGAATGGATCGTATGAATGAATTAGAATGGATCGTACGAATGAATTAGAATGGATCGTATGAACGAATTATAATGGATCGTACGAATGAATTAGAATGGATATATTTGAACGAATAAATTAGAATGGATCATACGAATGAATTAGAATGGATCGTACGAATGAATTAGAATGGATCGTGCGAATGAATTAGAATCGATCGTACGAATGAATTAGAATGGATCGTACGAATGAATTAGATCGTACGAATGAATTAGAATGGATCGTACGAATGAATTAAAATGGATACATTCATACGACTGAATTAGAATGGATCGTGCGAATTAATTAGAATGGATCGTACGAATGAATTTGAATGGATACATTTGTGCGAATGAATCTGAATGGATTGTATGAATGAATTACAATGGATCGTACGAATGAATTAGAATGGATACATTCGAGCGAATGAATTAGAATGGATCGTACGAATGAATTAGAATGGATCATAGGAATGAATTAGAATAGATCGTGCAAATGAATTAGAATGGGTACATTCGTGCCAATGAATTGGAATGGATCGTAGGAATGAATTAGAATGGATCGTATGAATTAATTAGAATGGTTACATTCGTGCGAATGAATTAGAATGGATCGTACGAATGGATTAGAATGGATCATACGAATGAATTAGAATGAATCGTACGAATGAATTAGAATGGATACATTCGAGCTAATGAATTAGAATGGATAGTACGAATGAATTAGAATGGATCATAGGAATGAATTAGAATGGATTGTGCAAATGAATTAGAATGGATACATTCGTGCGAATGAATTAGAATGGATCGTGCGAATGAATTAGAATGGATCATATGAATGAATTAGAATGGATATATTTGAACGAATAAAATAGAATTGATCATACGAATTAATTAGAATGAATCGTACGAATGAATTAGAATGGATCGTGCGAATGAATTAGAATCGATCGTACGAATGAATTAGAATGGATCGTACGAATGAATTAGATCATACGAATGAATTAGAATGGATCGTACAAATAAATTAAAATAGATACATTCATACGACTGAATTAGAATGGATCGTGCGAATTAATTAGAATGGATCGTACGAATGAATTTGAATGGATACATTTGTGCAAATGAATCTGAATGGATTGTATGAATGAATTACAATGGATCGTATGAATGAATTAGAATGGATCGTACGAATGAATTAGAATAGCTCATACGAATGAATTAGAATTAATTGTACGAATGAATTAGAATGGTTACATTCATGCGAATGAATTAGAATAGATCGTACGAATGAATTAGAATGTCGCACGAATGTATCCATTCTAATTCATTTGCATGATCCATTCTAATTCATTCCTATGATCCATTCTAATTCATTCGTATGATACATTCATACGACTGAATTAGAATGGATTGTACGAATGAATTAGAATTGATCATACGAATGAATTAGAATGGATCGTACGAATGAATTAGAATGGATCGTGCGAATGAATTAGAATGGATCGTACGAATGAATTAGAATGGATATATTTGAATGAATAAATTAGAATGGATCATACGAATGAATTAGAATGGATCGTACGAATGAATTAGAATGGATCATGTGAATGAATTAGAATGGATACATTCGAGCGAATGAATTAGAATGGATCGTATGAATGAATTAGAATGGATCATAGGAATGAATTAGAATGGATCGTGCAAATAAATTAGAATGGATACATTCGTGCGAATGAATTAGAATGGATCATAGGAATGAATTATAATGGTTCGGACGAATAAATTAGAATGGATCGTGCGAATGAATTAGAATGGATCGTACGAATGAATTAGAATGGATCCACCGAATGAGTTAGAATGGATCATACGAATGAATTAGAATGGATCGTACGAATGAATTAGAATGGATCGTACAAATGAATTAGAATATATCGTATGAATGAATAAGAATGGATCGTACGAATGAATTAGAATGAATCGTACGATCCATTCTAATTCATTCGTCCGATCCATTCTAATTCATTCGCATGAATGTATCCATTCTAATTCATTCGTACAATCCATTCTAATTCATTCGCACGATCCATTCAAATTCATTCGTATGATCCATTCTAATTCATTCCTACGATCTATTCTAATTCATTTGCTTGAATTTATCCATTCTAATTTATTCGTACAATCCATTCTAATTCATTCGCACGATCCATTCTAATTCATTCGTATGATCCATTCTAATTCATTCGTACGATCCATTCTTATTCATTCGTATGATCCATTCTAACTCATTTGCACAAATGTATCCATTCTAATTCATTCGTACGATCCATTCTAATTCATTCGCACGATCGACTTTAATTCATTCGTACGTTCTATTCTAATTCATTCGTACGTTCCATTCTAATCCATTCTAATTCATTCGTAGAATATATCCATTCTAATTCATTCGTACGATTCTTTCTAATTCATTCTCACAAATGTAACCTTTCTAATTCATTTGTTTGATCCATTCTAATTCATTCGTACGATCCATTCTAATCCATTCGTACGATCCATTCTAATCCATTCGTACGATCCATTCTAATTCATTCGTATGAATATATCCATTCTAATTCATTCGTACGATCCAGTCTAATTCATTTGTACGATCCATTCTAATTCATTCCTACGATCTATTCTAATTCATTCCTACGATCTATTCTAATTCATTCGTACGATTCATTCTAATTCATTCGCACGATCCATTCTAATTCATTCCTACGATCCATTCTAATTCATTCGTATGATCTATTCTAATTCATTCGCACGAATGTATCCATTCTAATTCATTTGCACGATCCATTCTAATTCATTCCTATGATCCTTTCTAATTCATTCGTACGATCCATTCTAATTCATTCGCTCAAATGTATCCATTCTAATTCATTTGTACGATCCATTCTAATTCGTTCGTACGATCCATTCTAATTCGTTCGTACGATTCATTCTAATTCATTTGTACGATCCATTCTATTGCATTCGTACGATTCATTCTAATTCATTCGCACGATCCATTCTAATTCATTTGTATGATCCATTCAAATTCATTCCTACGATCAATTCTAATTCATTCGCACGAATGTATCCATTCTAATTCATTTGCACAATCCATTCTAATCCATTCGTACGATCCATTCTAATCCATTCGTATGATCCATTCTAATTCATTCGTACGCTCTATTCTTATTTATCGCACAAATGTATCCATTCTAATTCATTCGTATGATCCATTCTAATTCATTCGCACGATCGATTCTAATTCATTCGTATGATCCATTCTAATTCATTCGTACGATTTATTCTAATTCTTTCGTACGATCCATTCTTATTTATTCGCACGATCTATTCTAATTCATTCGTACAATCCATTCTAATTCATTCGTACGATTCATTGTTAATTCATTCGCACTATCCATTCTAATTCATTCGTACGATCCATTCTATTTCATTCGTACGATCCATTCTACTTCATTCGTACAAATGTATCCATTCTAATTCATTCGTACGATCCATTCTAATTCATTCATACGATCTATTCTAATTCATTCGCATGAATGTATCCATTCTAATTCATTCGCACAATCCAATCTAATTCAAACGTACGATCCATTCTAATTCATTCACATGATGTATTCTAATTCATTCGTACGATCCATTCCAATTCATTTTTATGATCCATTCTAATTCATTCGTACGATCCATTCTACTTCATTCGCACGATCCATTCTAATTTATTCGTACGATCCATTCTAATTCATTCATACAATCCATTCTAATTCATTCGTACGATCCATTCTAATTCATTCGTATGATCCATTCTAATTCATTCCTATGATCTATTCTAATTCATTCGCTCGAATGTATCCATTCTAATTCATTCGTTCGATCCATTCTAATTCATTCGTACGATCCATTCAAATTCATTCGCATGATCCATTCTAATTCATTCGTACGATCCATTCTAATTCATTCGTACGATCTATTCTAATTCATTCGTACGATCCATTCTAATTCATTCGTACGATCCATTCTAATTCAATCGCACAAATGTATCATATGAATGAATTAGAATTTATCATGCGAATGAATTAGAATGGATCGTACGAATGAATTAGAATAGATCGTACGAATGAATTAGAATGGATCGTACGAATGAATTAGAATGGATCATGCGAATGAATTTGAGTGGATCGTACGAATGAATTAGAATGGATCGAACGAATAAATTAGAATGGATACATTCGAGCGAATGAATTAGAATAGATCGTAGGAATGAATTAGAACGGATCATACGAATGAATTAGAATGGATCGTGCGAATGAATTAGAATGGATTGTACGAATGAATTAGAATGGATACATTCGTGCGAATGAATTAGAATGGATCGGACGAATGTATTAGAATGGATCGGACGAATAAATTAGAATGGATCGTGCGAATGAATTAGAATGAATCGTAAGGTTATATTTGTGAGAATGAATTAGAATGGATCGTACGAATGAATTAGAATGGACCATACAAATGGATTAGAATGGATCGTACGAATGAATTAGAATGGATCGTACGAATGCATTAGAATGGATACATTCGTGCGAATGAATTAGAATGGATCGTACGAATGAATTAGAATGGATCGTGCGAATGAATTAGAATGGATCATAGGAATGAATTAGAACGGATCATGCGAATGAATTAGAATGGATCGTACGAATGGATTAGAATGGATTGTACGAATGAATTAGAATGGATCATACAAATGAATTAGAAAGGTTACATTCGTGAGAATGAATTAGAATGGATCGTACGAATGAATTAGAATGGATCATGTGAATGAATTAGAATGGATCGTGCGAATCAATTAGAATGGATCGAACGAATGAATTAGAATGGATTGTACGAATGAATTAGAATGGATACATTCGTGCGAATGAATTAGAATGGATCGTGCGAATGAATTAGAATTGATCATACGAATGGATTAGAATGGATCGTACGAATGAATTAGAATATATCGTGCGAATGAATTAGAATGGATCGTATGAACGAATTAGAATAGATCGTACGAACAAATTAGAATGAATCGTATGAACGAATTAGAATGGATCGTACGAATGAATTAGAATGGATACATTCGAGCTAATGAATTAGAATGGATCGTACGAATGAATTAGAATGGATCATAGGAATGAATTAGAATGGATCGTGCAAATGAATTATAATGGATACATTCGTGCGAATGAATTAGAATGGATCATAGGAATGAATTAGAATGGATCGTACAAATGAATTAGAATGGTTACATTCATGCGAATGATTTAGAATGGATTGTGCGAATGAATTCGAACGGATTGTGCGAATGAATTAGAATGGATCGTGCGAATGAATTAGAATGTATCGTACGAATGAATTAGAATGGATAAATTCGAGCGAATGAATTAGAATGGATTAGAATGGATCGTAAGAATGAATTAGAATGGATCCTACGAATGAATTAGAATAGATCGTACGAATGAATTAGAATGGATCGAACGAATGGATTAGAACGCATTGTACGAATGAATTAGAATGGATCGTACTAATGAATTAGAATGGATCGTACGAATGGATTAGAATGGATCGAACGAATGAATTAGAATGGATCATATGAAAGAATTAGAATGGATCGTGCGAATGAATTACAATGGATCGTGCGAACGAATTAGAATGGATCGTACGAACGAATTAGAATGGATTATATGAACGAATTAGAATGGATCGTATGAATGAATTAGAATGGATACATTCGTACGATCCATTCTAATTCATTCGTACGATCCATTCTAATCCATTCGTACGATCTATTCTAATCCATTCGTACGATCCATTCTAATTCATTTGTATGATCAATTCTAATTCATTCGCACGATCTATTCTAATTCATTTGTACGATCCATTCTAATTCATTCGTACTCAAATTCATTCGCACGATCCATTCTAATTCATTCGTACGATCCTTTCTAATTCTTTCATATGATCCATTCTAATTTATACGTTCAAATATATCCATTCTAATTCATTCGTACGATGCATTCTAATTCATTCGCACGATCCATTCTAATTCATTCGTACGATCCATTCTAATTCATTCGCACGATCCATTCTAATTCATTTGTACGATCTATTCTAATTCTTTCGTATGATCCATTCTAATTCATTCATACGATCCATTCTAAAATGAGTTAGAATAAATCATACGAATGAATTAGAATGGATCGTACGAATGAATTAGAATAGATTGTGCGAATGAATTAGAATGGATCGTATGAATGAATCAGGATGGATCGTACGAATGAATTAGAATGGATCGTGCAAATGAATTTGAATGGATCGTACGAATGAATTAGAATGGATCGTATGAATGAATTAGAATAGACACATTCGTGCGAAAGAATTAGAATGGATCGTAGCAATGAATTAGAATGGATCGTACGAATGAATTAGAATGGTTACATTCGTGCGAATGAATTAGAATGGATCGTACGTAGGAATGAATTAGAATGGATCGTACGAATGAATTAGAATGGATCGTACGAAAGGATTAGAATGGATCATGCGAATGAATTAGAATGGATCGTATGAATAAATTAGAATGGATCGTACGAATGAATTAAAATGGATACATTTGTGTGAATGAATTAGAATGGATCATACGATGTAATTAGAATGGATCGTATGAATGAATTAGAATGGATGGTATGAATGAATAAGAATGGATCGTACGAATGAATTAGAATGGATCGTGCGAATGAATTAGTATGATCTAATTCTAATTCATTCGTATGAATTAGAATTCATTCGTATGATCTAATTCTAATTCATTCGTATGATCTAATTCTAATTCATTCGTACGATCCATTCGAATTCATTTGTACGATCCATTCTAATTCATTCGCATGATCCATTCTAATTCATTCGTCCGATCCATTCTAAGTCATTCGCACGATCCATTCTAATTAATTCGTACGATCATTCAAATTCTTTTGCACGAATGTATCCATTCTAATGCATTCATACGATAAATTCTAATTCATTCGCACGATCCATTCTAATTCATTCGTTCGATCCATTCTAATTCATTCGCACGAATGTAACCATTCTAATTCATTCGTATGATCCATTCTAATTCATTCGTATGCATCATTCTAATACATTCGCACGATCCATTCTAATTCATTCGTACGATCCATTCTTATTCATTCATACGATCCATTCTAATTCATTCGTACGATCCTTTCTAATTCATTCGCACGATCCATTCTAATTCATTCGTACGATCCATTCTAATTCATTCGCATGAATGTATCCATTCTAATGCATTCGTACGATTCATTCTAATTCATTCGCACGATCCATTCTAATTCATTCGTACGATCCATTCTAATTCATTCGTACAATGCGTTCTAATCCATTCGTACGATCTATTCTAATTTATTCACATGATCCATTCTAATTCATTCGTACGATCCATTCAAATTCATTCGCTCGAATGTAGCCATTCTAATTCATTCGTATGATCCATTCTAATTCATTCATACAATCCATTCTAATTCATTCGTACGATCCATTCTAATTCATTCGTATGATCCATTCTAATTCATTCCTATGATCTATTCTAATTCATTCGCTCGAATGTATCCATTCTAATTCATTCGTTCGATCCATTCTAATTCATTCGTACGATCCATTCAAATTCATTCGCATGATCCATTCTAATTCATTCGTACGATCCATTCTAATTCATTCGTACGATCTATTCTAATTCATTCGTACGATCCATTCTAATTCATTCGTACGATCCATTCTAATTCAATCGCACAAATGTATCATATGAATGAATTAGAATTTATCATGCGAATGAATCAGAATGGATCGTACGAATGAATTAGAATAGATCGTACGAATGAATTAGAATGGATCGTATGAATGAATTAGAATGGATCATGCGAATGAATTTGAGTGGATCGTACGAATGAATTAGAATGGATCGAACGAATAAATTAGAATGGATACATTCGAGCGAATGAATTAGAATAGATCGTAGGAATGAATTAGAACGGATCATACGAATGAATTAGAATGGATCGTGCGAATGAATTAGAATGGATTGTACGAATGAATTAGAATGGATACATTCGTGCGAATGAATTAGAATGGATCGGACGAATGTATTAGAATGGATCGGACGAATAAATTAGAATGGATCGTGCGAATGAATTAGAATGAATCGTAAGGTTACATTTGTGAGAATGAATTAGAATGGATCGTACGAATGAATTAGAATGGACCATACAAATGGATTAGAATGGATCGTACGAATGAATTAGAATGGATCGTACGAATGCATTAGAATGGATACATTCGTGCGAATGAATTAGAATGGATCGTACGAATGAATTAGAATGGATCGTGCGAATGAATTAGAATGGATCATAGGAATGAATTAGAACGGATCATGCAAATGAATTAGAATGGATCGTACGAATGGATTAGAATGGATTGTACGAATGAATTAGAATGGATCATACAAATGAATTAGAAAGGTTACATTCGTGAGAATGAATTAGAATGGATCGTACGAATGAATTAGAATGGATCATGTGAATGAATTAGAATGGATCGTGCGAATCAATTAGAATGGATCGAACGAATGAATTAGAATGGATTGTACGAATGAATTAGAATGGATACATTCGTGCGAATGAATTAGAATGGATCGTGCGAATGAATTTGAATTGATCATACGAATGGATTAGAATGGATCGTACGAATGAATTAGAATATATCGTGCGAATGAATTAGAATGGATCGTATGAACGAATTAGAATAGATCGTACGAACAAATTAGAATGAATCGTATGAACGAATTAGAATGGATCGTACGAATGAATTAGAATGGATACATTCGAGCTAATGAATTAGAATGGATCGTACGAATGAATTAGAATGGATCATAGGAATGAATTAGAATGGATCGTGCAAATGAATTATAATGGATACATTCGTGCGAATGAATTAGAATGGATCATAGGAATGAATTAGAATGGATCGTACAAATGAATTAGAATGGTTACATTCGTGCGAATGATTTAGAATGGATTGTGCGAATGAATTCGAACGGATTGTGCGAATGAATTAGAATGGATCGTGCGAATGAATTAGAATGTATCGTACGAATGAATTAGAATGGATAAATTCGAGCGAATGAATTAGAATGGATTAGAATGGATCGTAAGAATGAATTAGAATGGATCCTACGAATGAATTAGAATAGATCGTACGAATGAATTAGAATGGATCGAACGAATGGATTAGAACGCATTGTACGAATGAATTAGAATGGATCGTACGAATGAATTAGAATGGATCGTACGAATGGATTAGAATGGATCGAACGAATGAATTAGAATGGATCATATGAAAGAATTAGAATGGATCGTGCGAATGAATTAGAATGGATCGTGCGAAAGAATTAGAATGGATCGTACGAACGAATTAGAATGGATTATATGAACGAATTAGAATGGATCGTATGAATGAATTAGAATAGATACATTCGTACGATCCATTCTAATTCATTCGTACGATCCATTCTAATCCATTCGTACGATCTATTCTAATCCATTCGTACGATCCATTCTAATTCATTTGTATGATCTATTCTAATTCATTCGCACGATCTATTCTAATTCATTTGTACGATCCATTCTAATTCATTCGTACTCAAATTCATTCGCATGATCCATTCTAATTCATTCGTACGATCCTTTCTAATTCTTTCATATGATCCATTCTAATTTATACGTTCAAATATATCCATTCTAATTCATTCGTACGATGCATTCTAATTCATTCGCCTGATCCATTCTAATTCATTCGTACGATCCATTCTAATTCATTCGCACGATCCATTCTAATTCATTTGTACGATCTATTCTAATTCTTTCGTATGATCCATTCTAATTCATTCATACGATCCATTCTAAAATGAGTTAGAATAAATCATACGAATGAATTAGAATGGATCGTACGAATGAATTAGAATAGATTGTGCGAATGAATTAGAATGGATCGTATGAATGAATCAGGATGGATCGTACGAATGAATTAGAATGGATCGTGCGAATGAATTTGAATGGATCGTACGAATGAATTAGAATGGATCGTATGAATGAATTAGAATAGACACATTCGTGCGAAAGAATTAGAATGGATCGTAGCAATGAATTAGAATGGATCGTACGAATGAATTAGAATGGTTACATTCGTGCGAATGAATTAGAATGGATCGTACGTAGGAATGAATTAGAATGGATCGTACGAATGAATTAGAATGGATCGTACGAAAGGATTAGAATGGATCATGCGAATGAATTAGAATGGATCGTATGAATAAATTAGAATGGATCGTACGAATGAATTAAAATGGATACATTTGTGTGAATGAATTAGAATGGATCATACGATGTAATTAGAATGGATCGTATGAAAGAATTAGAATGGATGGTATGAATGAATAAGAATGGATCGTACGAATGAATTAGAATGGATCGTGCGAATGAATTAGTATGATCTAATTCTAATTCATTCGTATGAATTAGAATTCATTCGTATGATCTAATTCTAATTCATTCGTATGATCTAATTCTAATTCATTCGTACGATCCATTCGAATTCATTTGTACGATCCATTCTAATTCATTCGCATGATCCATTCTAATTCATTCGTCCGATGCATTCTAAGTCATTCGCACGATCCATTCTAATTAATTCGTACGATCATTCTAATTCTTTTGCACGAATGTATCCATTCTAATGCATTCATACGATAAATTCTAATTCATTCGCACGATCCATTCTAATTCATTCGTTCGATCCATTCTAATTCATTCGCACGAATGTAACCATTCTAATTCATTCGTATGATCCATTCTAATTCATTCGTATGCATCATTCTAATACATTCGCACGATCCATTCTAATTCATTCGTACGATCCATTCTTATTCATTCATATGATCCATTCTAATTCATTCGTACGATCCTTTCTAATTCATTCGCACGATCCATTCTAATTCATTCGAACGATCCATTCTAATTCATTCGCATGAATGTATCCATTCTAATGCATTCGTACGTTTCATTCTAATTCATTCGCACGATCCATTCTAATTCATTCGTACGATCCATTCTAATTCATTCGTACAATGCGTTCTAATCCATTCGTACGATCTATTCTAATTTATTCACTTGATCCATTCTAATTCATTCGTACGATCCATTCAAATTCATTCGCTCGAATGTAGCCATTCTAATTCATTCGTATGATCCATTCTAATTCATTACTACGATCCATTCTAATTCATTCTCACAAATGTAACCTTTCTAATTCATTTGTATGTATCCATTCTAATTCATTCGTCCAATCCATTCTAATTCATTCGCACGATCCATTCTAATTCATTCGTATGATCCATTCTAATCCATTCGTACGATCCATTCTAATTCATTCACACGAATGTAACCATTCTAATGCATTCGTACAATCCATTCTAATTCATTTGTACGATCCATTCTAATCCATTCTAATTCTAATCCGTTCGTACGATCCGTTCTAATTCATTCGTACGATCCATTATAATTCATTCTCACAAATGTATCGTGCGAATGAATTAGAATGGATCGTACGAATGAATTAGAATGGACACATTCGTGCGAATGAATTAGAATGGATCGTACGAATGAATTAGAATAGATAGTACAAATAAATTAGAATGGATACATTCATGCAAATGAATTAGAATGGATCGTACGAATGAATTAGAATGGATCATACGAATGAATTAGAATGGATCGTACGAATGAATTAGAATGGATCATATGAATGAATTAGAATGGTTATATTCGTGCGAATGAATTAGAATGGATCGTACGAATGGATTAGAATGGATCGTACGAATGAATTAGAATGGATCGTGCGAATGAATTAGAATGGATTTTATAAATGAATTAGAATGAATACATATAAATGAATTAGAAAGGTTACATTCGTGAGAATGAATTAGAATGGATCGTAGGAATGAATTAGAATGGATCGTACGAATGAATTAGAATGGATCGTGCGAATGAATTAGAATCGATCGTACGAATGAATTAGAATGGATCGTACGAATGAATTAGAATGGATACATTTGTACGAATAAATTAGAATAGATTATACGCATGGATTAGAATGGATCGTACGAATGAATCAGAATGGATCGTAGGAATGAATTAGAATAGATCGTAGGAATGAATTAGAATGGATCGTAGGAATGAATTAGAATGGATCGTACAAATGAATTCGAAAGGTTACATTTGTGAGAATGAATTAGAATGGATCGTACGAATGAATTAGAATGGATCGCACGAATGTAACCATTCTAATTCATTCGTACGATCCATTCTAATTCATTCCTACGATCCTTTCTAATTCATTCGCACGAATGTATCCATTCTAATTCATTTGCATGATCCATTCTAATTCATTCCTATGATCCATTCTAATTCATTCATATGATCAATTCTAATTTATTCGCACGATCCATTCTAATTCATTCGTACGATCCATTCTAATTCATTCGCACGAATGTAACCATTCTAATGCATTCGTACGATTCATTCTAATTCATTCCTACGATCCATTCTAATTCATTCGCACAAATGTATCCATTCTAATTCATTTGCACGATCTATTCTAATTTATTCCTATGATCCATCCTAATTCATTCGTACGATCCATTCTAATTCATTCTCACAAATGTAACCTTTCTAATTCATTCATACGATCCATTCTAATTCATTCGCACAAATGTATCCATTCTAATTCATTCGTACGATCCATTCTAATTCATTCGTACGATCCATTCTAATTCATTTGCACAAATGTATTCATTCTAATTCATTCGTTCGATCCATTCTATTTCGTTCGCATAAATATATCCATTCTAATTCATTCGTACGAATGAATTAGAATGGATCGTACGAATGAATTAGAATGGATCGTGCAAATGAATTAGAATGGATACATTCGTGCGAAAGAATTAGAATGGATCGTAGGAATGAATTAGAATGGATCATACGAATGAATTAGAATGGTTACATTCGTGCGAATGAATTAGAATGGATCGTACGAATGGATTAGAATGGATCGTACGAATGGATTAGAATGGATCGTACAAATGAATTAGAAAGGTTACATTTGTGGGAATGAATTAGAATGGATCGTACGAATGAATTAGAATGGATCATTGGAATGAATTAGAATGGATCGTGCAAATGAATTAGAATAGATACATTCGTGCGAATGAATTAGAATGGATCATAGGAATGAATTAGAATGGATCGTACGAATGAATTTGAATGGTTACATTCGTGCGAATGAATTAGAATGGATCGTGCGAATGAATTAGAATGGATCATGCGAATGAGATAGAATTGATCATACGAATGAATTAGAATGGATCGTAGGAATGAATTAGAATGGATCGTAGGAATGAATTAGAATGGATCGTATGAATGAATTATAATGGTTACATTCGTGCGAATGAATTAGAATGGATCGTACGAATGGTTTAGAATGGATCGTACGAATGGATTAGAATGGATCGTACGAATGAATTAGAATGGATACATTCGAGCGAATGAATTAGAATGGATCGTACGAATGAATTAGAATGGATCGTACGAATGGATTAGAATGGATCGTACGAATGAATTTGAATGGATTAGAATGGATCGTAAGAATTGATTAGAATGGATCGTACGAATGAATTAGAATGGATCGTACAAATGAATTTGAAAGGTTACATTTGTGAGAATGAATTAGAATGGATCGTACGAATGAATTAGAATGGATCATACGAATGGATTAGAATGGATCGTACGAATGGATTAGAATGGATCGTACGAATGAATTAGAATGGTTACATTCGTTCGAATGAATTAGAATGGATCGTACGAATGAATTAGAATGGATCGTACAAATGAATTAGAAAGGTTACATTCGTGCGAATGAATTTGAATGGATCGTACGAATGGATTAGAATGGATCGTACGAACGAATTAGAATGGATCGTATAAACAAATTAGAATGGATCGTGCGAATGAATTTGAATGGATCGTGCGAATGAATTAGAATGGATCGAATGAATGAATTAGAATAGATCGTATGAATGAATTAGAATGGATCGTACGAATGAATTAGAATGGATCGTGCGAATGAATCAGAATGGATCATGCGAATGAATTAGAATAGATCGTGCGAATGAATTAGAATGGATCGTACGAATGGATTAGAATGGATCGTACGAATGGATTAGAATGGATCGTACGATTGGATTAGAATGGATCATACGAATGAATTAGAATGGATCGTACGAATGAATTAGAATGGATACATTTGTGCGAATGAGTTAGAATGGATCATATGAATGAATTAGAATGGATCGTACGAATGAATTAGAATGGATCATACGAATGAATTAGAATGGATCGTGCGAATGAATTAGAATGGATTGTATGAATGTCTAATTCATTCGTACAATGCATTCTAATCCATTCATACGATCCATTCTAATTCATTCGCACGATCCATTCTAATTCATTCGCACGATCTATTCTAATTCTTTTTTTTTTTTTTTTTTAATCAAAGCTATGGGGATTTTATTAGGGACCCCGCCCAAAAACAAAAATATTCTCATTACAGCTCTGGCCTTTTATAGATCAAGGCTATCAAAGA
The DNA here is from genome assembly GCA_947650365.1 of Chamaelirium japonicum. Taxonomy (NCBI): domain Eukaryota; kingdom Viridiplantae; phylum Streptophyta; class Magnoliopsida; order Liliales; family Melanthiaceae; genus Chamaelirium; species Chamaelirium japonicum. The sequence continues at coordinate 62,444,769 of OX393555.1, read as the reverse complement.
AAAGGAAAACAAAATACAGAGAACATTGAAACTAGAAACAAATCCATGTCCTCACTGATCTGCAAAAACAGCCCCTCTAGGTCCCTTCCAACTATCTCATGTAGCCTCTACCCTTGCAATCATCTTCAATTGCTTTACGTATATTTTCTTTTAAATCTTGTGGGTATATCTGAACCATCTGATTGCCATGATCCATTTTGGATAAGATGTCTGCAGGTTGATTACCCTCTCTCCAGATGTGAGTGATCTTATGCTCATTGTACTTGTTTAAAGCCTCTCTAATACTTAAAACCTGGTGAATAGCATTCCAGGGAATAGCACACTCTGCTCTAATACATTTCACTGCAATAAGAGAATCAGATTCAATCCACAGATTTGAGATGTTCATATCTTCCGTATATGAGAGGCCTTTCATCACTGCATCTAATTCAATGTTTAGAATTTCAGTATACTTAGAAGGACCATAAAAACACTGAATTACTTCACCATTACTGTTTCTGAACACTCCCCCAACAGAAGCTGAGTTGTTTGCCAAAGCTCCATATGTATTCAACTTCATCCATCCCCTATCCGGTTTATCCCAAGTGACAGTTTGAATATTTCAAAAATTAGGCTTCAGATGACATCCCCATTTTGCCAAAATAATTTTGTTATCCAAAGTATCTTCTTCAGAGAAATCACAACTAGACACTCTCAAAAAAACAGTTCTAGTAATGTAAGCCAGCAGGACTCTCTTGTGAGTAGTATTCTTATCAAAAATTCTTTTGCATCTCTCTTCCCAGATCATCTTAACTACACAACCTGTAACTATTTTAGCTAGAGTATTAAGTTGACCTTTATTTCTGAATTTAGCTGTCAATCTGCTAATCTCTTCACTGAGATTACCAATTCTGGTTGCCTTGATGTCCAGTCTAGATAGAACTGATCTCCAAATCCAGTTGGAATAAGAGCAATTGAAAAAAATATGATCATGAGTTTCCCTATCAGACCAGCACAGAACACATAAAGAAGGAACCATCATACCTCTTCTATGAAGCTTATCACAGGTGAGGAGGTTTTTTAAAACAGCCCTCCACAAACAAACTGCATGCCTCTCAATTCTGTGTTGATGCCAAATCCAATTTGCTTCTAAAAAACCCTGCCCTTTGATTCTAGTAGAATCCCAAGCTGTTTTGAGTGTATATAATCCACTGTTAGAGGGCTTCCAGATTTTTATATCAGAGAGCCTTGGATAAGAGATATCAAATTCTGAAATCATATCAAAAATTCTCATAATATCTGCTGAAGAGGGTGAAGGGAAAGACCATTTCCCATTATCTATAAACTCACTAACAGTAATATCTGTGCCATACCCCAAATCATATACTGCTCTACTATCAAAAGATCAATGAGTCTCCCTTGAGGCAGCCAATTATCAAGCCAAAAATTTGTCTTGTTACCATTCCCCACAACACTGATAATATTTTGTTTAAATTTATTTCTAATCTGAAGAATCCCTCTCCAAATCCCTGAAGCATTATGTGTACTTTTACATTCCCAAATACCTTCATGTCTCAGATATTTAGCAGTGACCCACTTAACCCATAAGGACTTATCCATAGAGCAAATTCTCCAGAGATGCTTTGCCAAAGCTGCTTCATTCCATTCCTCCAAATTTCTGAAACCAAGCCCTCCTTCACTCTTAGGATAGCAAAGTTTTTTCCAGGCAATAGGGACCATTTTTTTAGTGAGTGAAGGCCCTCCCCAAAGAAATCTGCTGAAAATACCTTCAATCTCTTTTATAACTGATTTAGGAAAACTGAATACCCCAGACCAGTATAAATGCAAAGAATTAAGCACAGACTTTATTAACTCAACTCTGCCTGCAAGAGAAAGGAAATTCCTATTCCAAGACCCAGTTCTAGACCTGATTTTATCAATTAAAACTTGGCAATCAGTATGCTTAAGTCTCTTTGAGAGAAGTGGGAGCCCAAGATACTTAACTGGTAGAGTTCCTTCTCTTAATTCAAGGATATTCAGCAAGCACTGCTTATTCTGAACATTTTGGCTGAAGAAAACTTTAGACTTTTCATAACTGATCTCCAGACCTGATTGTTGATTGAAGTTCTTGAGGACTTGTGTTAGCCCTGTAGCTGAATGAGATTCAGCCTTACAAAAAAATAGGAGATCATCAGTATAAGCCAAATGTGATATAGGGATACTACCCAAAGAAGGGACCAATATTCTTTTGTTCTCTTCTGCTTCTATAAGTAGACAAGATAAAATATTCATAGCAATGGTAAACAAATATGGGGATATAGGGTCTCCTTGCCGAATTCCTCTATAAGCTGTGAAATAACCCTTAGCTGCACCATTAATAAGCACTGAAAATCTGACTGAAGTGATACATTCTTTTATCCAGTTAACCCATCTGTGTGGAAAATTCATAGCTCTCATTGTTTGAAGGAGGAAATTATGATTCACAGTATCAAAAGCTTTCTTTAAGTCAACTTTAATGCACATTCTAGGGGAACCAGTCTTCATATGAAATTTATAAAGCAACTCATGAGCTAACATAATTGCATCTTGAATATATCTGCCATTAAGGAAAGCTGCTTGATTTTCAGCAATTAACTGTGGCAGAATTACCTTCATTCTATTTGCTAAAATGGTAGAGATAATCTTATACGAGAAATTGCATAGAAAGATAGGCCTGCAACTAGCAAAATTCTTGATACTCTCTCCCTTTGGAATTAAAGCTATCAAAGTGTGGTTAAGGTAAGTAACTTTTTGAGGATGATCATAAAAGAAATGGATTAAATCAGTAACATCATCCTTAATAATAGGCCAGCAACCTTTATAAAAATCACTAGAGAACCCATCTGCAGCAGGAGCCTTATCCATAGGAGCAGTATGAACAACATTATAAACTTCTTCTGCAGTAAAAGGTCTACTGATCCAATCAGCCTGATCACTGGATAATTTCCCCAAATTAGTACAGTTTAAACTATGACAGCCAACTTCTTTGAACAGCTTTGTAAAATATAAGATTCCTTCAGCTCCAATGCCCTTAGGATCTTCTATCAGCTGATCCTCAGACGACAGAATAGAGTATATTTTTGATTTAGCTCTCTTCCCTTGAATAATAGCATGAAAATTTTTTGTGTTAGTATCTCCCTTGGATAACCAATTAATTTTGGATTTTAATCTAAGCAGTTCATCATTGATATCTCTCTCTTTCTTAAGAGTAATAAGAGCTTCCCGTTCTTCTAAAGCAATTGTATCATTTAGTGGATCTAAATTCATACGATTTTGAATTTCATCCATCTCCCTCTCTGCCTTCAAACATCTCAACTGAGTATAGCCAAAGCTATTCTTATTCGATGCTTTAAGAACTGCCTTTAGCCTCTTGAGCTTGTGACAGAATATGAAAAAAGGATCACCCTGAACTTCATTTTTCCAAGAATTTGCTACAACTGTAAAAAAATCTTCATTTGTTTCCCAAATCTTTAGATATCTGAATGGAGAGGATCCATAAGACCAACTAGGATTCATCTTAATAACCACAGGTGTGTGATCAGAGGATCCTTGATTAATGAAACTAGCAATACTGTTTGGGAAACCAAAGTTCCACTGATGATTCACCAGAGCTCTATCTAACTTAGCAACAATCCTGGAGCTTTCTGCTTTGTTTGTCCAGGTGATAAGGTGACCATGAGACTCCATATCATCAAGATCACAATCATCAAGGACCTCATTAAATTCTCTAATAGCACTATTGGGCACTGCATTTCCTCCTTTTTTCTCCCCTGCTGTCCTGATCAAATTGAAATCTCCTGCTACCAGCCAAGGCTCATTTACTTGCAAACTAATATCTTTCATAGATGTCCAAAGCCTACATCTATCAATAGCTGTATTATGCCCATAGATAACAGAAAAAAGCATATTTCTATTACCAGGTTTCCAAATTACCTTACAGTGCAAAATTTGATCACCTTCCATAAGAAGCATAACATCAAAATTTTGCTGATCCCAAAGAAGGATAATTCTCCCAGCTGCATGAGAATTATGATTTGACAAACAGCTCCAGTCAGGCTTGATTTTAGAATGAATCTTAGATAGGTTTTGAAACTTGACTTTTGTCTCCACTAAACCAAGAAGACCAATATTATGTTTATTTATCAATTTACAAGCATCTTCACATCTATCACTACTATTGAGACCCCTGACATTCCATACACAGATATTCATTTGACAAAAATCTGGGCAGAAGTTTTACCCTGCTCCCCTATTTTCTCACCATTTTGCTCTTGATCTTTACCATCAGAAGAATGATAGGACCTTTTCCCAGCTTCTATAGAATACCCATAATTATTGATATCACTGATGACTTTAACTCTTAAGGCTTTTCTGTAGGCTTGTATCTCTGTTAGAGGTCCTGCAATATGGGCTTTGCTTATGGCCAGAACATAATCATTGTTGGCCTTTTTTCTGATAGCATCCTCACTATTTTCACTAAACTCTTTCTGTTTTCCATTGATACCTTTCAGTGGAGATTCAGTCTGACCTCCTGTATTGTCTTCACTCTGATCTATTGTTTTATCCTGTTGAACTTGATGAGAACCATTGACTGGATTTTTCCCTTTCAATGAATCAATCTGAAAGGAAACTGGATTTGTAGTATCAATGACTTCTTCTAAAGCAGTTGGGCATTTATCAGCATTACTAGAATTAAGTACTCTGATTCTCGAAGCTTTTCTGCTTGCCTGAACTTCAGTTAAAATTGCTTCTCTTTTTCCCTTCTTGGTAACCTTTGCAACTGATTCCTTTTGCTCTGTATCTGAGCTTGAAATTTCTTTCTCTTCAATCCCAGTCTCTTTTCTTTCTAACTCAGAACCCATATTTCCTTCAAGAACACTGTATGCATTGTATAATTTGAGAGGAGGTTTTGCTGTGACTGAAAATTTTTGGGACCCAAACTTTATGTTGATTTCTTATCTCTTTTGATTTGAACTGAATGGTATTGCAGTCTGTGATTGTGTGTCCAAAACCTTGACAAATTGAGCAAATAGGAGGCTTCCATTCATAGACAACTGGTTGATCAAACAAATGAACTCCCTGGACACTAATAGGAATTGTGTCCACCATTTTTGCAGATTCTGAAATTTCAATATTAATTCTAGCAAAGCTGAGCCTTTGTTTTGTTCTAGTAAGCTCATCCATTCTAATCGGCTTACCCAAAACACTGCCAATTTTACAAAAACTCTCCCAAAAATAGAGCTCTAGAGGTAAGTTTGGAAATCTAACCCATAGAGGAAAAGAATCAAACATCTTCCTATCAAGCTTCATGCATGGTTTCCATTATCTTAAAAACAAAAGACTCCCTTCATAATCCCAAGGACCTTTATTCAAAATTCGATGAAAATCTATAGATTCAGAGAATTTGAAGATTAGTAATCCATTTTCCAAAAGGGACATAGAGAACGAACCTTTGCATTTCCAAATCCTCAGTAAATAGTTTCGAAAAGCTCGAAAATATGGTCTCTTCCCCATCAGATTACCCACAAGACTGTAACTCCATTGCTTTATCCCCTTATCAAGATCCTGTTGAGATAAATTAGCTCCCAATCTATCATCTCCAAGAGCAAAAGGTTTAGAAAATGCCAGTTCTTTTTGAGCAAATGATGAAACAAATAAATCTCTCCAAGAAGACGTGTTTACAGTTGAAAGAGGGATCGGAACAGAGAGATTTACAGGTTCTTGAGAGATGGCAGACAAATTTTCAATTGACTGCTCAATCTGCTCCAAAGAGAAAGAAGACGTGGTTACAGTTGAAAGAGGGATCGGAACAGAGAGATTTACAGGTTCTTGAGAGATGGCAGACAAATTTTCAATTGACTGCTCAATCTGCTCCAAAGAGGAAGAAGAAACTTTAAACTCCGAGACCCTATCATCTCCTTCAATTCCAGATTTAACTTGTTTCACTGAGACTTCCTCACAAGGATCAATGAGAATTGGGGACGAGAAATATGGAATTCCTTGAGCTTTTTCTTCAGCCAACTGAACAGAAACCGGGCAATCTTGATTCGTAACAAAAGTAGCAGATGGATACCTCTTCTCCAGATCATCCTTATTTAGATTTTCAGCCGAGACAATTTCTGAAGAAATATCAGATTTGGATCTTGAGGGAAGAGAGGTGGCAGACAAATTCTTAACTGACTGTTTTATCTGCTCAAAAGAGGGAGAAGAAATTTTAAGCTCCGAGACCCTAGCATCTTCTTCAGATCCAGAAAATTCTTGATTCACAGAGACTTTCTCACAAGGATCAATGAGAATTGGAGATAAGAAAGATGGAATTTCTGTAGTTTTATCTTCAGCCAACTGAATAAATACCGGGCAATCTTAATTTGTAGCAAGAACAGCAGATGAATACCTCTTCTCCAGATCATCCTCATATAGCGTATCAGCCGAGATAGAATCTGAAGAAAAATCAGAGTTGGATCTAGAGGGAAGAATCAGCCCTGTTGAAAAAGATGAGGAAGTTTCCTTTGAAAATACTATTTCCCGCGAGTCGCCTGTTTTCCCTTCTTGCACGCTCTCTCTCCTCTCTCCTCTCTCCATTCATTCGTACGATACGAATGGATCGATCTATTCTAATTCATTCGCATGATCCATTCTAATTCATTCGTACAATCCATTCAAATTCATTCGTACGATCCATTCTAATCCATTCGTACGATCCATTCTAATCCATTCATACGATCCATTCTAATCCATTTGTACGATCCATTCTAATTCATTCGCACTAATGTAACCTTTCTAATTCATTTGTACGATCCATTCTAATTCATTCGTACGATCCATTCTAATTCATTCGTACGAATGTAACCATTCTAATCCATTCGTACGATCCATTCTAATCCATTCGTATGATCCATTCTAATCCATTCATACGATCCATTCTAATTCATTCTCACAAATGTAACCATTCTAATTCATTTGTACGATCCATTCTAATCCATTCGTACGATCCATTCTAATCCATTCGTACGATCCATTCTAATTCATTCGCAAGAATGTAACCATTCTAATTCATTCGTACGATCCATTCTAATTCTTTCGCACGAATGTATCCATTCTAATTCATTTGCACGATCCATTCTAATTCATTCCTATGATCCATTCTAATTCATTCGCACGAATGTATCCATTCTAATTCATTCATATGATCCATTCTAATTCGTTCATACGATCCATTCTAATTCATTCGCATGAATATATCTATTCTAATTCATTCGTACGATCCATTCTAATTCATTCGCATAATCCATTCTAATTCATTTGTACGAATGTATCCATTCTAATTCATTTGCACGATCCATTTTAATGGATCGTACAAACGAATTAGAATGGATCGTATGAATGAATTAGAATGGATCGTACGAATGGATTAGAATGGATCGTACGAATAGATCATGCGAATGAATTAGAATGGATCGTACGAATGAATTGGAATGGATCGTACGAATGAATTAGAATGGATACATTTGTAGGAATAAATTAGAATGGATTGTACAAATGAATTAGAATGGATACATTCTTGCGAATGGATTAGAATGGATCGCACGAATGGATTAGAATGGATCGTAGGAATGAATTAGAATGGATCGTACAAATGAATTAGAAAGGTTACATTTGTGAGAATGAATTAGAATGGATCGTACGAATGAATTAGAATGGATCATACGAATGGATTAGAATGGATCGTACGAATGGATTAGAATGGATCGTACGAATGAATTAGAATGGTTACATTCTTGCGAATGAATTACAATGGATTATACGAATGAATTAGAAGGGATCGTACGAATAAATTAGAATGGATCGTGCGAATGAATTAGAATGGATCGTGCAAATGAATTAGAATGGATAGTGTGAATGAATTAGAATGGATCGTACGAATGAATTAGAATGGATCCACCGAATGAATTAGAATGGATCATACGAATGAATTAGAATGGATCGTGCAAATGAATTAGAATGGATACATTTGTGCGAATGAGTTAGAATGGATCATACGAATAAATTAGAATGGATCGTACGAATGAATTAGAATGGATCATACGAATGAATTAGAATGGATCGTGCGAATGAATTAGAATGGATTGTACGAATGTCTAATTCATTCGTACAATGCGTTCTAATCCATTCGTATGATCCATTCTAATTCATTCGCACGATCCATTCTAATTCATTCGCACGATCTATTCTAATTCATTCGCATGATCCATTCTAATTCATTCGTACAATCCATTCAAATTCATTCGTACGATCCATTCTAATTCATTCGAACGATCCATTCTAATCCATTCGTACGATCCATTCTAATCCATTCGTACGATCCATTCTAATTCATTCGCACGAATGTAACCTTTCTAATTCATTTGTACGATCCATTCTAATTCATTCGTACGATCCATTCTAATTCATTCGCACGAATGTAACTATTCTAATCCATTCGTACGATCCATTCTAATCTATTCGTACGATCTATTCTAATCCATTCGTACGATCCATTCTAATTCATTCGTACGATCCATTCTAATTCATTCTCACAAATGTAACCTTTCTAATTCATTTGTACGATCCATTCTAATTCATTCGTATGATCCATTCTAATCCATTCGTACGATCCATTCTAATCCATTCGTACGATCCATTCTAATTCATTCGCACGAATGTAACCATTTTAATTCATTCGTACGATCCATTCTAATTCATTCGCACGAATGTATCCATTCTAATTCATTTGCACGATCCAATCTAATTCATTCCTATGATCCATTCTAATTCATTCGCACGAATGTATCCGTTCTAATTCATTCGTATGATCCATTCTAATTCGTTCATATGATCCATTCTAATTCATTCACATGAATATATCTATTCTAATTCATTCGTACGATCCATTCTAATTCATTCGCACGATCCATTCTAATTCAATTGTACGATTGTATCCATTCTAATTCATTTGCACGATCCATTCTAATGGATCGTACGAACGAATTAGAATGGATCGGATGAATGAATTAGAATGGATCGTACGAATGGATTAGAATGGATCGTACGAATGGATCATGCGAATGAATTAGAAAGGATCGTACGAATGAATTAGAATGGATCGTACGAATGAATTAGAATATATACATTTGTACGAATAAATTAGAATGGATTGTACGAATGAGTTAGAATGGATACATTCTTGCGAATGGATTAGAATGGATCGTACGAAAGGATTAGAATGGATCGTAGGAATGAATTAGAATGGATCGTACAAATGAATTAGAAAGGTTACATTTGTGAGAATGAATTAGAATCTATCGTACGAATGAATTAGAATTGATTGTACGAATGGATTAGAATGGATCGTACGAATGGATTAGAATGGATCGTACGAATGGATTAGAATGGATCGTATGAATGAATTAGAATGGTCACATTCGTGCGAATGAATTAGAATGGATTGTATGAATGAATTAGAATGGATCGTACGAATGAATTAGAATGGATCGTGCGAATGAATTAGAATGGATCGTGCAAATGAATTAGAATGGATAGTGCGAATGAATTAGAATGGATCGTACGAATGAATTAGAATGGATCCACCGAATGAATTAGAATGGATCGTACGAATGAATTAGAATGGATCGTGCAAATGAATTAGAATAGATACATTTGTGCGAATGAGTTAGAATGGATCATACGAATGAATTAGAATGGATCGTACGAATGAATTAGAATGGATCATACGAATGAATTAGAAAGGATCGTGCGAATGAATTAGAATGGATTATACGAATGTCTAATTCATTCGTACAATGCGTTCTAATCCATTCGTACGATCCATTCTAATTCATTCGCACAAACCATTCTAATTCATTCGCACGATATATTCTAATTCATTCGCATGATCTATTCTAATTCATTCGTACAATCCATTCAAATTCATTCGTACGATCCATTCTAATTCATTCGTAAGATCCATTCTAATCCATTTGTACGATCCATTCTAATCCATTCGTACGATCCATTCTAATTCATTCGCACGAATGTAACCTTTCTAATTCATTTGTACGATCCATTCTAATTCATTCGTACAATCCATTCTAATTTATTCGCACGAATGTAAATATTCTAACTCATTCGCACAAATGTAAATATTCTAATTCATTCGTACGATCCATTCTAATCCATTCGTACGATCCATTCTAATTTATTCGTACGATCCATTCTAATTCATTCTCACAAATGCAACCTTTCTAATTCATTTGTACGATCCATTCTAATTTATTCGCACGAATGTAACCATTTAAATTCATTCGTACGATCCATTCTAATTCATTCGCACAAATGTATCCATTCTAATTCATTCGCACAATCCATTCTAATTCATTCGTATGATCCATTCTAATCCATTCGTACGATCCATTCTAATTCAATCGTACGAACCATTCTAATTCATTCTCACAAATGTAACCTTTCTAATTCATTTGTACGATCCATTCTAATTCATTCCTACGATCCATTCTAATTCATTCGCACGAATGTATCCATTCTAATTCATTTGCATGATCCATTCTAACTCATTCCTATGATCCATTCTAATTCATTCGTACAATCCATTCTAATTCATTCGCTCGAATGTATCCATTCTAATTCATTCGTACGATTCATTCTAATTCGTTCATACGATCCATTGTAATCTATTCGCACGATCCATTCTAATTCATTCACACAAAGTATCAATTTTAATTCATTCGAACGATTTATTCTAATTCATTCGTACGATCCAATCTAATTCATTCACACAAATGTAACCGTTCTAATTCATTTGTATGATCCATTCTAATTCATTCGTACGATCCATTCTAATTATTTCGTACGATCCATTCTAATTCATTCGCACGATCTATTCTAATTCATTCATACGATCCATTCTAATTCATTTGTATGATCCATTCTAATTCTTTCGCACTATCCATTCTAATTCATTCGTACGATCCATTCTAATTCATTCGTGCGATCCATTCTAATTCATTCGTACAAATGTATCCATTCTAATTCATTCGTACGATCCATTCTAATTCATTCATACGATCTATTCTAATTTATTCGCACGAATGTATCCATTCTAATTCATTCGCACAATCCAATCTAATTCAAACGTACGATCCATTCTAATTCATTCACATGATGTATTCTAATTCATTCGAGCGAATGAATTAGAATGGATCGTACGAATGAATTAGAATGAATCATAGGAATGAATTAGAATGGATACATTCGAGCGAATGAATTAGAATTGATCATACGAATGAATTAGAATGGATCGTACGAATGAATTAGAATGGATCGCTCGAATGGATCCATTCTAATTAGAATGGATCATACGAATGAATTATAATGGATCGTAAAAATGAATTAGAATGGATTGTGTGAATGAATTAGAATGGATCCATTCTAATTAGAATGGATCATACGAATGAATTAGAATGGATTCATTCGTATGATCCATTAAAATTCATTCGCATGATCCATTCTATTTCATTCGCACAAATGTATCCATTCTAATTCATTTGCACGATCCATTGTAATTCATTCCTATGATCCATTCTAATTCATTCGTAAGATCCATTCTAATTAGAATGGATCCATTCGAGCGATCCATTCTAATTCTTTCGTACGATTCATTCTAATTCATTCGTATGATCAATTCTAATTCATTCGCACGATCCATTCTAATTCATTCGTACGATCTATTCTAATCCATTCGTACGATCCATTCTAAACCATTCGTACGATCCATTCTAATTCATTCGCACGAATGTAACCATTCTAATTCATTCATACGATCCATTCTAATTCATTCCTACGATCCATTCTAATTCATTCGTACGATCTATTCTAATCCATTCGTACGATCCATTCTAAACCATTCGTACGATCCATTCTAATTCATTCGCACGAATGTAACCATTCTAATTCATTCATACGATCCATTCTAATTCATTCCTACGATCCATTCTAATTCATTTGTATGATCAATTCTAATTTATTCGCACGATCCATTCTAATTCATTCGTACGATCCATTCTAATTCATTCGCACGAATGTAACCATTCTAATTCATTCATACGATCCATTCTAATTCATTTGAATGATACATTCTAATTCATTCGCACAAATGTAACCATTCTAATTCATTCGGTGGATCCATTCTAATTCATTCGTACGATCCATTTTAATTCATTCTCACGAATGTAACCTTTCTAATTAATTTGTATGATCCATTCTAATTCATTCGTACGATCCATTCTAATCCATTCGTATGATCCATTCTAATCTATTTGTACGATCCATTCTAATCCATTCGTACGATCCATTCTAATCCATTCGCACGATCTATTCTAATTCATTCGTACGATCCATTCTAATTCATTCGCTCGAATGTATCCATTCTAATTCATTCATACGGTCCATTCTAATTCATTCGTACAATCCATTCTAATCCATTCGTACGATCCATTCTAATTCATTCGTACAATGTGTTCTAATCCATTCGTACGATCCATTCTAATTCCTTCGTACGATCCATTCTAAGGCATTTGTCCGATCCATTCTAATTCATTTGTACGATCCATTCTAATTCATTCGTACGATCCATTCTAATCCATTCTAATTCACTCGCTCGAATGTATCCATTCTAATTGATTCGTACGATCCATTCTTATTCATTCATACGATCCATTCTAATTCATTCGCACGATCCATTCTAATCCATTCGTATGATCCATTATAATTCATTCATATGATCCATTCAAATTCATTCGCATGATCCATTCTAATTCATTCGTACGATCCATTCTAATTCATTCGTATGACCTATTCTAATTCATTCGTACGATCCATTCTAATTCATTCGTACGATCCATTGTAATTCATTCATACAATCCATTCAGATTCTTTCGCACAAATGTATCCATTTAAATTCATTCGTACGATCCAATCTAATTAATTCGCATGATCCATTCTAATTCAGTCGTATGAATGTATCCATTTTAATTCATTCATACGAGCCATTCTAATTCATTCGTACGATCTAATTAATTCGTACGATCCATTCTAATTCATTCGTACGATCGATTCTAATTCATTTGTACGATCGATTCTAAGTCATTCGCACAGTCCATTCTAATTCATTCATACAATCCATTCAAATTCATTCGCACAAATGTATGCATTCAAATTCATTCGTACGATCTATTCTAATTCATTCTTATGATCCATTCTAATTCATTCGTACGATCCATTCCATTCGCACGATCCATTCTAATTCATTCGCATGATCCATTCTAATTCATTCGTATGATCTATTCTAATTCATTCGTATGATCCATTCTAATTCATTCGTATGATCTATTCAAATTCATTCGCTCGAATGTATCAATTCTAATTCATTCGTTCGATCCATTCTAATTCATTCGTACGATCCATTCAAATTCATTCGCATGATCCATTCTAATTCATTCATACGATCCATTCTAATTCATTCTCACGAATGTAACCTTTCAAATTCATTTGTATGATCCATTCTAATTCATTCGTACGATCCATTCTAATCCATTCGTACGATCTATTTTAATCAATTCATACGATCCATTATAATCCATTCATACGATCCATTCTAATTCATTCGTGCGATCCATTCTAATTCATTCTCACAAATGTAACCTTTCTAATTCATTTGTACGATCCATTCTAATTCATTTGTACGATCCATTCTAATCCATTCGTACGATCCATTCTAATCCATTCGTACGATCCATTCTAATTCATTCGCACGAATGTAAGCATTCTAATTCATTCGTACGATCCATTCTAATTCATTCCTACGATCCATTCTAATTCATTCGCACGAATGTATCCATTCTAATTCATTTGCATGATCCATTCTAATTCATTCCTATGATCCATTCTAATTCATTCGTACGATCCATTCTAATTCATTCGCTCAAATGTATCCATTCTAATTCATTCGTACGATCCATTCTAATCCATTCGTACGATCCATTCTAATTCATTCGTACAATGCATTCTAATCCATTCCTACAATCCATTCTAATCCATTCGTACGATCCATTCTAATTCATTCGTACGATCCATTCTAATTCATTCGCATGATCCATTCGTATTCATTCGAACGATCCATTCTAATTCATTCTCACGAATGTAACCTTTGTAATTCATTTGTATGATCCATTCTAATTCATTCATACGATCCATTCTAATCCATTCGTACGATCCATTCTAATCCATTCGTACGATGCATTCTAATTCATTCTCACAAATGTAACCTTTCTAATTCATTTGTACGATCCATTCTAATTCGTTCATACGATCCATTCCTATTCATTCTCACGAATATACCTTTCTAATTCATTTGTATGAATGGATTAGAATGGATCGTACGAATGAATTAGAATGGATCGTTCAAATATATCCATTCTCATTCATTTGCACAAATGTATCCATTCTAATTCATTCGTACGATCTATTCTAATTCATTCGTATGATCCATTCTAATTTATTCGCACGATCTATTCAAATTTATTCGTATGATTCATTCTAATTCATTCGCACGATCCATTCTAATTCATTCGTACGATCCATTCTAATTCATTCGTATAATCCATTCTAATTCATTCGTACGATTCATTCTAATTCTTTCGTATGATCCATTCTAATTCATTCACAGGATCTATTCTTATTCATTCGTACAATCGATTCTAATTTATTCGTACGATCCATTCTAATTCATTCGCACTATCCATTCTAATTCATTCGTACGATCCATTCTAATTCAATCGTATGATCTATTCTAATTTGTTCATATGATCCATTCTAATTCATTCGCACAAATGTATCCATTTTAATTCATTCGTACGATCTATTCTAATTCATTCGTATGATCCATTCTAATTTATTCGCACGATCTATTCTAATTCATTCGTACGATTCATTCTAATTCATTCACATGATTCATTCTAATTCATTCATACGATCCATTCTAATTCATTCGCACGATCGATTATAATTCATTCGTATGATCCATTCTAATTCATTCGTACGATCCATTCCAATTCTTTCGTACGATCCATTCTAATTCATTCGCACGATCTATTCTAATTCATTCGTACAATCTATTCTAATTTATTCGTACGATCCATTCTAATTCATTCGCACTATCCATTCTAATTCATTCGTACGATCCATTCTAATTCATTCGTACGATCCATTCTAATTAGATCGTATAATCCATTCTAATTCATTCGCACAAATGTATCCATTCTAATTTATTCATACGATCCATTCTAATTTATTCGCACGATCTATTCTAATTCATTCGTACGATCCATTCTAATTCATTCATATGATCAATTCTAATTCATTCGCACGATCCATTCTAATTCATTCGTATGATCCATTCTAATTCAATTCGTGCAATCCATTCAAATTCATTCGCACGATCCATTCTAATTCATTCGTGTGAATAAATTAGAATGGATCGTATGAATGAATTAGATCGTACGAATGAATTAGAATGGATCGTACGAATGAATTAAAATGGATACATTCATACGACTGAATTAGAATTCATTGGTATGAACCATTCTAATTCATTCGTATGAATGAATTAGAATGGATCATACAAATGAATTAGAAAGGTTACATTCGTGAGAATGAATTAGAATGGATCGTGCGAATGAATTAGAATTGATCATACGAATGGATTAGAATGGATAGTATGAATGAATTAGAATAGATCGTGCGAATGAATTAGAATGGATCGTACGAACGAATTAGAATGGGTCATACGAACGAATTAGAATGGATCGTATGAACGAATTAGAATGGATCGTTCAAATATATCCATTCTAATTCATTCGCACAAATGTATCCATTCTAATTCATTCGTACGATCTATTCTAATTCATTCGTATGATCCATTCTAATTTTTCGCATGATCTATTCTAATTCATTCGTACAATTCATTCTAATTCATTCGCACTATCCATTCTAATTCATTCGTACGATCCATTCTAATTCATTTGCACGATTAATTCTAATTCATTCGTATGATCCATTCTAACTCATTCGTACGATCCATTCTAATTCATTCGTACGATCCATTCTAATTCATTCGTACGATCCATTCTAATTCATTCGCACGATCTATTCTAATTCATTCGTACGATCCATTCTAATTCATTCGTACGATCCATTTAAATTCATTCGTACGATCCATTCTAATTTATTCATACAATCCATTCTAATTCATTCACACGATCCATTCTAATTCATTCGTACGATCCATTCTAATTCAGTCGTACGGTCAATTCTAATTCATTCGCACGATCCATTCTAATTCATTCGTATGATCCATTCTAATTCAATTCGTGCAATCCATTCAAATTCATTCGCACGATCCATTCTAATTCATTCATGCGAATAAATTAGAATGGATCGTACGAATGAATTAGAATGGATCGTACGAATGAATTAGATCGTATGAATGAATTAGAATGGATCGTACGAATGAATTAAAATGGATACATTCATACGACTGAATTAGAATTCATTCGTATGATCCATTCTAATTCATTCGTACTAATGAATTAGAATGGATCATACAAATGAATAAAAAATGTTACATTCGTTAGAATAAATTAGAATGAATCGTGCGAATGAATTAGAATTGATCATACGAATGGATTAGAATGGATAGTACGAATGAATTAGAATAGATCGTGCGAATGAATTAGAATGGATCGTACGAACGAATTAGAATGGATCGTATGAACGAATTAGAATGGATCGTATGAATGAATTAGAATTGATACATTCGAGCGAATGAATTAGAATGGATCGTACGAATGAATTAGAATGGATCATAGGAATGAATTAGAATGGATCGTGCAAATGAATTAGAATGGATACATTCGTGCGAATGAATTAGAATGGATCGTATGAATGAATTCGAATGGCCACATTCGTGCGAATGAATTAGAATGGATCGTACGAATGGATTAGAATGGATCGTACGAATGAATTAGAATGGATCGTACAAATGAATTAGAAAGGTTACATTTGTGAGAATGAATTAGAATGGATCGTACGAATGAATTAGACTGGATCGTATGAATGGATTAGAATGGATCGTACGAATGAATTAGAAAGGATCGTACAAATGAATTAGAAAGGTTACATTTGTGAGAATGAATTAGAATAGATCGTACGAATGAATTAGAATGGATCGTACGAATGGATTAGAATGGATCGTGCGAATGGATTAGAATGGATCGTACGAATGAATTAGAATGGATACATTCGTGCGAATGGAATAGAATGGATTGTATGAATGAATTAGAATGGATCGTACGAATGAATTAGAATGGTTACATTCGTGCGAATGAATTAGAATGGATCATACAAATGAATTAGAATGGATACATTCTTGCAAATGAATTAGAATGGATCGTACGAATGAATTAGAATGGATCGTACAAATGCATTAGAATGGATTAGAATGGATTGTACGAATGAATTAGATTGGATTAGAATGGATCGTACGAATGAATTAGAATGGATCGTACAAATGAATTAGAAAGGTTACATTTATGAGAATGAGTTAGAATGGATCATATGAATGAATTAGAATGGATTGCATGAATGAATTAGAATGGATCATACGAATGAATTGAAATGGATCGTACGAATGAATTAGAATAGATACATTCATGCAAATGAGTTAGAATGGATCGTACGAATGAATTAGAATGGATCTTACGAACGAATAAGAGTGGATCGTGCGAATGAATTAGAATGGATTGTGTGAATGAATTAGAATAGATCATACAAATGAATTAGAATGGATACAATCGTGCGAATGAATTAGAATAGATCATAGGAATGAATTAGAATGGATCGTACGAATAAATAAGAATGGTTATATTCGTGCGAATGAATTAGAATGGATCGTACGAATGGATAAGAATGGATCGTACGAATGGATTAGAATGGATCGTACGAATGAATTAGAATGGATTGTGCGAATGAATTAGAATGGATATATTCGTGCGAATGAATTAGAATGGATCCATTCTAATTCATTTGTACGATCCATTCTAATTCATTCGTACGATCCATTCCTACAATCCATTCTAATTCATTCGTACGATCCATTCTAATTCATTCGTATGATCAATTCTAATTCATTCGCACGATCCATTCTAATTCATTTGTACGATCTATTCTAATTCATTCGTACGATCCATTCTAATTCATTCGCACGAATGTATCCATTCTAGTTCATTCGTACGATCCATTGTAATTCATTCGCACTATCCACTCTAATTCATTCGTACGATCCATTCTAATTCATTCGTACCATCCATTCTAATTAATTCGCACAAATGTATCCATTCTAATTCATTCGTACGATCCATTCTAATTTATTCATTCAAATATATCCATTCTAATTCATTCGTACGATCCATTCTAATTCATTCGCACGATCCATTCTAATTCATTCGCACGAATGTATCCTTTCTAACTCATTTGCACTATCCATTCTAATTCATTCCTACGATCCATACTAATCCATTCGTATGATCCATTCTAATTCATTCGTACGCTCCATTCTAATTCATTCGTACACTCCATTCTTATTCATCGCACAAATGTATCCGTTCTAATTCATTTGTACGATCCATTCTAATTCATTCATACGATCCATTCTAATTCATTCGTACGATCCATTCTAATTTATTTGGACGAATATACTAATGAATTAGAATGGATCGTACGAATGAATTAGAATGGATCGTGCGAATGAATTAGAATGGATCATACGAATGAATTAGAATGGATTGTACGAATGAATTAGAATGGATCGTACAAATGAATTAGAATGGATACATTCGTGCGAATGAATTAGAATGGATCGTACGAATGAATTAGAATGGATCCACCGAATGAGTTAGAATGGATCATACGAATGGATTAGAATGGATCGTACGAATGAATTAGAATGGATTGTGCTAATGAATTAGAATGGATCGTATGAATGAATATGAATGGATCATACGAATGAATTAGAAAGGATCGTGCGAATGAATTAGAATGAATCGTACGAATGCATTAGAATGGATCGTACGAATGAATTAGAATGAATCGTACGATCCATTCTAATTCATTCGTCTGATCCATTCTAATTCATTCGCACGAATGTATCCATTCTAATTTATTCGTACAATCCATTCTAATTCATTCGCACGATCCATTCTAATTCATTCGTATGATCCATTCTAATTCATTCCTACGATCTATTCTAATTCATTCGCTCGAATGTATCCACTCTAATTCATTCGTTCGATCCATTCTAATTCATTCGTACGATCCATTGAAATTCATTCGCATGATCCATTTTAATTCATTCGTACGATCCATTCTAATTCATTCTCACGAATGTAACCTTTCTAATTCATTTGTATGATCCATTCTAATCAATTCGTACGATCCATTCTAATCCATTTGTACGATCCATTCTAATCCATTCGTACGATCCATTCTAATTCATTCTCGCAAATGTAACCTTTCTAATTTATTTGTACGATCCATTCTAATTCATTCGTACGATCCATTCTAATCCATTCGTATGATCCATTCTAATCCATTCGTACGATCCATTCTAATTCATTCGCACGAATGTAACCATTTTAATTCATTCGTACGATCCATTCTAATTCATTCCTACGATCCATTCTAATTCATTCGCACGAATGTATCCATTCTAATTCATTTGCACGATCCATTCTAATTCATTCACACGATCCATTCTAATTCATTCTAATGCATTCGTACGATTCAATCTAATTCATTCGCACGATCCATTCTAATTCATTTGCACGATCCATTCTAATTCATTCTCACGAATGTAACCTTTCTAATTCATTTGTATAATCCATTCTAATTCATTCGTACGATCCATTCTAATCGAATTAGAATGAATCGTACGAATGCATTAGAATGGATCGTACGAATGAATTAGAATGAATCGTACGAACGAATTAGAATGGATCGTACGAACGAATTAGAATGGATCGTTTGAACGAATTCGAATGGATCGTACGAATGAATTATAATGGATACATTCGAGGGAATGAATTAGAATGGATCGTACGAATGAATTACAATGGATCATAGGAATGAATTAGAATGGATCGTGCAAATGAATTAGAATGGATACATTCGTGCGAATGAATTAGAATGGATCGTGCAAATGAATAAGAATGGATCGTACAAATGGAATAGAATGGATCGTAGGAATAAATTAGAATGGATCATACGAATGAATTAGAATGGATACATTCGAGCGAATAAATTAGAATAGATCGTAGGAATGAATTAGAATGGATCATGCGAATGAATTTGAATGGATCGTACGAATGAATAAGAATGGATCGTACGAATGAATTAGAATGGATACATTCGAGTGAATGAATTATAATAGATCGTAAGAATGAATTAGAATGGATCGTATGAATGAATTAGAATGGATCGTACATTTGAATTAGAATGGATCGTACGAATGAATTAGAATAGATCATAGGAATGAATTAGAATGGATCGTGCAAATGAATTAGAATGGATACATTCGTGCGAATAAATTAGAATGGATCGTAGGAATGAATTAGAATGGGTCGTACGAATGAATTAGAATGGTTACATTCGTGCGAATGATTTAGAATGGATCGTACGAATGGATTAGAATGTATCGTACGAATGGATTAGAATGGATCGTACGAATAAATTAGAATGGATTGTACGAATGAATTAGAATGGATCGTATGAATGAATTAGAATGGATCATACGAATAAATTAGAATGGATTGTGCGAATGAATTAGAATGGATTGTACGAATGAATTAGAATGGATCGTACGAACGAATTAGAATGGATCATACAAATGAATTAAAAAGGATATATTTGTGCGAATGAATTAGAATGGATCGTACGAATGGATTAGAATGGATCGTACGAATGGATTAGAATGGATCATACGAATGAATTAGAATGGATCGTACGAATGAATTAGAATGGATACATTTGTGCGAATAAATTAGAATGGATCAGACGAATGAATTAGAATGGATCGTACGAATGAATTAGAATGGATACATTTGTGCGAATGAATTAGAATAGATCGTACAAATGAATTAGAATGGATCGTGCGAATGAATTAGAATGGATCGCCTGAACGAATTAGAATGGATCGTACGAATGAATTAGAATGGATCGTATGATCCATTCTAATTCATTCGTACGATCCATTCTAATTCATTCGCACGATCCATTCTAATTCATTTGTACGAATGGATCCATTCTAATTCATTAGTACGATCCATTCTAATTCATTCTTACATTTCATTCTAATTCATTCGCACGAATGTATCCATTATAATTCATTCGCACAATTCATTCTAATCCATTCATACGATCCATTCTAATCCATTCGTACGATCCATTCTAATCCTTTCATACGATCCATTCTAATTCATTCGCACGAATGTAACCAATCTAATTCATTCGTACAATCCATTCTAATTCATTCCTACGATCCATTCTAATTCATTCGCACGAATGTATCCATTCTAATTCATTTGCACGATCCATTCTAATTAATTCCTATGATCCATTCTAATTCATTCGTATGATATATTCGTATGACTGAATTAGAATGGATTGTACGAATGAATTAGAATGAATCGTACGAATGCATTAGAATGGATCATACGAATGAATTAGAATGAATCATACGAATGAATTAGAATGGTTAAATTCGAGCGAATGAATTAGAATGGATCGTACGAATGAATTAGAATGGATCATACGAATGAATTAGAATAGATCGTACAAATGAATTAGAATGGATCGTGCGAATGAATTAGATTGCATCGTACGATCCATTCAAATTTATTCGTACGATGCAATCTAATTCATTCGCCCAAATGTATCTATTCTAATTCATTCGTAAAATGCATTCTAATCCATTCGTACGATCCATTCTAATCCATTCGTACGATCCATTCTAATTCATTCGTATGATCCATTCTAATTCATTCGTACGATCCATTCTAATTAATTTGAATGAATGTATCCATTCTAATTCATTCGTACGACCCATTCTTATTCATTCGCACGATCCATTCTAATTCATTCGTACGACCCATTCTTATTCATTCGTACGATCCATTCTATATCATTCGTCCGATCCATTCAAATTCATTCGTACGATGCAATCTAATTCATTCGCACAAATGTATCTATTCTAATTCATTCGTACAATGCGTTCTAATCCATTCGTACGATCCATTCTAATCCATTCGTACGATCCTTTCTAATTCATTTGTATGATCCATTCTAATTTATTCGTACGATCCATTCTAATTCATTTGCATGAATATATCCATTCTAACTCATTCGTACAATCCATTCTAATTCAATCGCATGATCCATTCTAATTCATTCGTATGATCCATTCTAATTCATTCCTACGATCTATTCTAATTCATTCGCTCGAATGCATCCATTCTAATTCATTCGTTCGATCCATTCTAATTCATTCGTCCGATCTATTCAAATTCATTCGCATGATCCATTCTAATTCATTCGTACGATCCATTCTAATCCATTCTCACGAATGTAACCTTTCTAATTCATTTGTATGATCCATTCTAATCCATTCGTACGATCCATTCTAATCCATTCGTACGATCCATTCAAATCCATTCGTACGATCCATTCTAATCAATTCATACGATCCATTCTAATTCATTCTCACAAATGTAACCTTTCTAATTCATTTGCACGATCCATTCTAATTCATTCGTACGATCCATTCTAATTCATTCGCACGAATGTATCCATTCTAATGCATTCGTACGATCCATTCTAATTCATTCATATGATCCATTCTAATTCATTCGTACGATCCATTTAATTCATTCGTACGATCCATTCTAATTTATTCTCACAAATGTAACCTTTCTAATTCATTTGTACGATCCATTCTAATTCATTCGTACGATCCATTCTAATCCATTCGTACGATCCATTCTAATCCATTCGTACGATCCATTCTAATTCATTCGCACGAATGTAACCATTCTAATTCATTCGTACGATCCATTATAATTCATTCCTACGATCTATTCTAATTCATTCGCACGAATGTATCAATTCTAATTCATTTGCACGATCCATTCTAATTCATTCCTATGATCCATTCTAATTCATTCGTACGATCCATTCTAATTCATTCGCTCGAATGTATCCATTCTAATTCATTCGTACGATCCATTCTAATTCGTTCATCCGATCCATTCTAATTCGTTCGTACGATCCATTCTAATTCGTTCGTACGATCCATTCTAATTCATTCGCACGATCCATTCTAATTCATTTGTACGATCCATTTTAATTCATTCGCATGATCCATTCTAATTCATTCGTATGATACATTCGTGCGAATGAGTTAGAATGGATCATACGAATGAATTAGAATGGATCGTACGAATGAATTAGAATGGATTGTGCGAATGAATTAGAACGGATACATTCGTGCGAATGAATTAGAATGGAATGTAAGAATGAATTAGAATGGATCGTACTAATGAATTAGAATGGATCCATTCGTACAAATGAATTAGAATAGATCGTACGAATGAATTATAATGGATCGTACGAATGGATTAGAACGCATTGTACGAATGAATTAGAATGGATCGTACGAATGGATTAGAATGGATCGTACGAATGAATTAGAATGGATCGTACGAATGAATTAGAATGGATATATTCGAGCGAATGAATTAGAATGGATCGTATGAATGAATTAGAATGGATCAAAGGAATGAATTAGAATGGATCGTGCAAATGAATTAGAATGGGTACATTCGTGCGAATGAATTAGAATGGATCGTAGGAATGAATTAGAATGGATCGTACGAATGAATTAGAAAGGTTACATTCATGCAAATGAATTCGAATGGATCGTACGAATGGATCAGAATGGATCGTACGAATGGATTAGAATGGATCTTACGAATAAATTAGAATGGATCGTACAAATGAATTAGAAAGGTTACATTTATGAGAATGAATTAGAATGGATCGTACGAATGAATTAGAATGGATCGTACGAATGGATTAGAATGGATCGCACGAATGAATTTGAATGGATCGTACGAATGCATTAGAATGGATACATTAGTGCGAATGAATTAGAATGGATCGTACGAATGAATTAGAATGGATCGTGCGAATTAATTAGAATGGATCGTACGAATGAATTAGAATGGATCATGCGAATGAATTAGAATGGATCGTATGAATGAATTAGAATGGATACATTTGTGTGAATGAATTAGAATGGATCGTACAAATGAATTAGAATGGATCGTACGAATGAATTAGAATGGATCATACAAATGAATTAGAAAGTTTACATTTGTGAGAATGAATTAGAATGGATCGTAGGAATGAATTAGAATGGATCGTACGAATGGATTAGAATGGATCGTACGAATGGATTAGAATGGATCGTACGAATGAATTAGAATGGATTGTGCGAATGAATTAGAATGGATACATTCGTGCGAATGAATTAGAATGGAATGTAAGAATGAATTAGAATGGATCGTACTAATGAATTAGAATGGATCCATTCATACAAATGAATTAGAATGGATCGTACGAATGAATTAGAATGGATCGTACGAATGGATTAGAACGCATTGTACGAATGGATTAGAATGGATCGTACGAATGAATTAGAATTCATTCGCACGATCCATTCTAATTCATTTGTACGATCCATTCTAATGCATTCGTACGATTCATTCTAATTCATTCGCACGATCCATTCTAATTCATTCGTATGATCCATTCTAATACATTCGTACGATCCATTCTAATCCATTTGTACGATCCATTCTAATTCATTCGCACGATCCATTCTAATTCATTCGTACGATCCATTCTAATTCATTCGCACGAATGTATCCATTCTAATGCATTCGTACGATCCATTCTAATTCATTCGTACGATCCATTCTAATTCGTTCGTACGATCCATTCTAATTCTTTCATATGATCCATTCTAATTCATACGCACGATCCATTCTAATTCATTCGCACTATCCATTCAAATCCATTCGTACGATCCATTCTAATTCATTCGCACGAATGTAACCATTCTTATTCATTCGTACGATCCATTCTAATTCATTCCTACGATCCATTCTAATTCATTCGCACGAATGTATCGATTCTAATTCATTTGCACGATCCATTCTAATTCATTCCTATGATCCATTCTAATTCATTCGTACGATCCATTCTAATTCATTCGCTCGAATGTATCCATTCTAATTCATTCGTACAGTCCATTCTAATTCAGTCGTATGAATGTATCATACGAATGAATTAGAATGGATCATGCGAATGAATTAGAATGGATCTTACAAATGAATTAGAATGGATCGTGCGAATGAATTAGATTGGATCGTACGAACAAATTAGAATAGATCGTACGAACGAATTAGAATGGATACATTCGAGCGAATGAATTAGAATTGATCGTACGAATGAATTAGAATGGATCATAGGAATGAATTAGAATGGATCGTGCAAATGAATTAGAATGGATACATTCGTGCGAATGAATTTGAATGGATCGTAGGAATGAATTAGAATGGATCGTACGAGTGAATTAGAATGGTTACATTCGTGCGAATGAATTAGAATGGATCGTACGAATGGATTAGAATGGATAGTGCGAATGAATTAGAATGGATCGTGCGAATGAATTAGAATGGATCATATGAAAGAATTAGAATGGATCGTACGAACGAATTAGAACGGATCGTACGAATAAATTAGAATGGATTAGAATGGATCGTACGAATGGATTACAATGGATCGTACGAATGCATTAGAATGGATCATAGGAATGAATTAGAATGGATCGTGCAAATGAATTAGAATAGATACATTCGTGCAAATGAATTAGAATGGATCGTACGAATGGATTAGAATGGATAGTGCGAATGAATTAGAATGGATCGTGCGAATGAATTAGAATGGATCATATGAAAGAATTAGAATGGATCGTACGAACGAATTAGAATGGATCATACGAATGAATTAGAATGGATTAGAATGTATCGTACGAATGGATTACAATGGATCGTACGAATGCATTAGAATGGATATATTCGTGCGAATGAATTAGAAAGGATCGTACGAATGAATTAGAATTGATCGTACGAATGAATTAGAATAGATCGTACGAATGAATTAGATTGGATCGTGCGAATGAATTAGAATGGATCGTACGAATGAATTAGAATGGCTCATAGGAATGAATTAGAATGGATCGTGCAAATGAATTAGAATGGATACATTCGTGCGAATGAATTAGAATAGATCGTAGGAATGAATTAGAATGGATCGTACGAATGAATTAGAATGGTTACATTCGTGCGAATGAATTAGAATGGATCATATGAATGGATTACAATGGATCATACAAATGGATTAGAATGGATTATACGAATGAATTAGAATGGATCGTGCGAATGAATTAGAATGGATCATACGAATGAATTAGAATGGATCGTACGAATGAATTAGAATGAATCGTACGATCCATTCTAATTCGTTCGTACGATCCATTCTAATTCATTCGTATGATCCATTCTAATTCATTCGCACGATCCATTCTAATTTATTCGTACGATCCGTTCTAATTCATTCGTACGATCTATTCTAATTCATTCGCACGAATGTGACAATTCTAATTCATTCGTACGATCCATTCTAATTCATTCGTACGATCTATTATAATTCATTCGCATGATCCATTCTAATTCATTCGTACGATCCATTCTAATTCATTCATACAATCCATTCAAATTCATTCGTACGATGCAATCTAATTCATTCGCACAAATGTATCTATTCTAATTCATTCTGAATTAGAATGGATCGTACGAATGAATTAGAATGGATCGTGCGAATGAATTAGAATGGATCGTGCGAATGAATTAGAACGGATCGTACGAATGAATTAGAATGGATACATTCGTGCGAATGAATTAGAATGGATCATACGAATGAATTTGGATGGATCGTACAAATAAATTAGAATGGATCGAACGAATGAATTAGAATGGATACATTCGAGCGAATGAATTAGAATAAATCGTACGAATGCATTAGAATGGATCGTACGAATGAGTTAGAATGGATACATTTGTGCGAATGAATTAGAATGGATCATACGAATGAATTAGAATGGATCGTACGAATGCATTAGAATGGATCATACAAATGAATTAGAATGGATCGTTCGAATGAATTAAAATGGATCGTACGAATGGATTAGAATGGATCGTACGAATGAATTAGAATGGATCGTACAAATGAATTAGAATGGTTACATTCACGTGAATGAATTAGAATAGATCGTACGAATGAATTAGAATGGATCGTGCGAATGAATTAGAGTGGATAGTGCGAAAGAATTAGAATGGATCGTGCGAATGAATTAGAATGGATCGTACGAATGAATTAGAATGGATCGGACGAATGAATTAGAATGGATTCATTCGTAAGAATGAATTAGAATGGATCGTACGAATGAATTAGAATGGATCGTACGAATGAATTAGAATGGATCGTGCAAATGAATTTGAATGGATACATTCGTGCGAATGAATTAGAATGGATCGTAGGAATGAGTTAGAATGGATCGTATGAATGAATTAGAACGGATCGTGCGAAGAATTAGAATGGATCATACGAATGAATTAGAATAGATATATTCATGCGAATGAATTAGAATGGATAGTAGGAATGAATTAGAATGGATCGTGCGAATGAATTAGAATGGATCGTATGAATAAATTAGAATGGATCGTACGAATGAATTAAAATGGATACATTTGTGTGAATGAATTAGAATGGATCGTACGAATGAATTAGAATGGATCGTACAAATGAATTAGAAAGGTTACATTTGTGAGAATAAATTAGAATGGATCGTACGAATGGATTAGAATGGATCGTACGAATGGATTACAATGGATCATACGAATGGATTAGAATGGATCATACAAATGAATTAGAAAGGTTACATTCGTGAGAATGAATTAGAATGGATCGTGCGAATGAATTAGATCGTACGAATGAATTAGAATGGATCGTACGAATGAATTAAAATGGATACATTCATACGACTGAATTAGAATTCATTCGTATGATCCATTCTAATTCATTCATACGAATGAATTAGAATGGATCATACAAATGAATTAGAAAGGTTACATTCATGAGAATGAATTAGAATGGATCGTGCGAATGAATTAGAATTGATCATACGAATGGATTAGAATGGATAGTATGAATGAATTAGAATAGATCGTGTGAATGAATTAGAATGAATCGTACGAACGAATTAGAATGGGTCATATGAACGAATTAGAATGGATCGTATGAACGAATTAGAATGGACGTTCAAATATATCCATTCTAATTCATTCGCTCGAATGTATCCATTCTAATTCATTCGTACGATCCATTCTAATTCGTTCATATGATCCATTCTAATTCGTTCGCACGATCCATTCTAATTCATTCGTACGATCCATTCTAATTCATTTGGAC
The DNA here is from genome assembly GCA_947650365.1 of Chamaelirium japonicum. Lineage (NCBI taxonomy): Eukaryota > Viridiplantae > Streptophyta > Magnoliopsida > Liliales > Melanthiaceae > Chamaelirium > Chamaelirium japonicum. The sequence goes on along the minus strand of OX393555.1, from coordinate 62,415,939 downwards.
GATCCATTCTAATTCATTCGTATGAGCTATTCTAATTCATTCGTACGATCCATTCTAATTCATTCGTACGATCCATTCTAATTCATTCATACAATCCATTCAGATTCATTCGCACAAATGTATCCATTCAAATTCATTCGTACGATCCATTCTAATTAATTCGCACGATCCATTCTAATTCAGTCGTATGAATGTATCCATTTTAATTCATTCGTACGATCCATTCTAATTCATTCGTACGATCTAATTCATTCGTACAATCCATTCTAATTCATTCGTACGATCGATTCTAATTCATTCGTACGATCGATTCTAATTCATTTGCATAATCCATTCTAATTCATTCATACAATCCATTCAAGTTCATTCGCATAAATATATCCATTCAAATTCATTCGTACGATCCCTTCTAATTCATTCGTATGATCCATTCTAATTCATTTGTACGATCCATTCCATTCGCATGATCCATTCTAATTCATTCGTATGATCCATTCTAATTCATTCGTACAATCCATTCTAATTCATTCGCTCGAATGTATCCATTCTAATTCATTCGTACGATCCATTCTAATTAATTTGTATGATCCATTCTAATCCATTCGTATGATCAATTCTAATTCAGTCACACGATCCATTCTAATTCATTCTCACGAATGTAACATTTCTAATTCATTTGTAAGATCTAGTCCAATTCATTCGTACGATCCATTCTAATCCATTCGTACGATCCATTCTAATCCATTCGTATGATCCATTCTAATCTATTCGTTCGATCCATTCTAATTCATTCATACGATCCATTCTAATTCATTCGCTCGAATGTATCCATTCTAATTCATTCGTACGATCCATTCTAATCCATTCGTATGACCATTCTAAACCATTCGTACGATCCATTCTAATTCATTCGCACGAATGTAACCATTCTAATTCATTCATACGATCCATTCTAATTCATTCCTACGATCCATTCTAATTCATTTGTATGATCAATTCTAATTCATTCGCACGATCCATTCTAATTCATTCGTACGATCCATTCTAATTCATTCGCACGAATGTAACCATTCTAATTCATTCGTACGATCCATTCTAATTCATTCGCATGATATATTCTAACTCATTCGCACAAATGTAACCATTCTAATTCATTCGGTGGATCCATTCCAATACATTCGTACGATCCATTCTAATTCATTCTCACGAATGTAACCTTTCTAATTCATTTGTATGATCCATTCTAATTCATTCGTACGATCCATTCTAATCCATTATTACGATCCATTCTAATCCATTCGTACGATCCATTCTAATCCATTCGTATGATCCATTCTAATCCATTCGTACGATCCATTATAATTCATTCGTCCGATCCATTCTAATTTATTCGCACGATCCAATCTAATACATTCGTACGATCCATTCTAATTCATTCGCTCAAATGTATCCATTCTAATTCATTTGTACGATCCATTCTAATTCATTCATACGATCCATTCTAATCCATTCGTACGATCCATTCTAATTCATTCATACTATGCATTCTAATCCATTCGTACGATCCGTTATAATTCATTCGTACGATCCATTCTAATTTATTTGTACGATCCATTCTAATTCATTCGTATGATCCATTCTAATTCATTCGTACGATCCATTCTAATCCATTCTAATTCATTCGCTCGAATGTATCCATTCTAATTCATTCGTACGACCCATTCTTATTCATTCATACGATCCATTCTAATTCATTCGCACGATCCATTCTAATTCATTCGTACAATCCATTCTAATTCATTCGTACGATCCATTCTAATTCATTCGCATGATCCATTCGTACGATCCATTCTAATCCATTCGTACGATCCATTCTAATTCATTCATACAATCCATTCTAATTCGTTCGTACAATCCATTCAAATTCATTCGTACGATCCATTCTAATTCATTCGCACGATCCATTCTAATTCATTAGTACGATCGATTCTAATTCATTCGTACGATCCATTCTAATTCATTCGTATGATCTATTCTAATTCATTCGCACGAATGTATCCATTCTAATTCATTTGTACGATCCATTCTAATTCATTCCTATGATCCATTCCAATTAATTCGTACGATCCATTCTAATTCATTCGTACGATCCATTCTAATTTATTCGCACGAATGTAACCATTCTAATTCATTCGTATGATCCATTCTAATTCATTCCTACGATCCATTCTAATTCATTCGCACGAATGTATCCATTCTAATTCATTCGTACGATCCAATCTAATTCATTCATACGATCTATTCTAATTCATTCGCACGAATGTATCCATTCTAATTCATTCGCATAATCCAATCTAATTCAAACGTACAACCCATTCTAATTCATTCACTTGATGTATTCTAATTTATTCATATGATCCATTCTAATTCATTCTTACGATCCATTCAAATTCATTCGCTCGAATGTATCCATTCTAATTCATTCGTACGATCCATTCTAATTCGTTCGTACGATCCATTCTAATTCATTCGTATGATCCATTCTAATTCATTCGTACGATTCATTCTAATTCATTCGCACGATCCATTCTAATTCATTCGTACGATCCATTCTAATTTATTCATACAAATGTATCCATTCTAATTCATTCGTACGATCCATTCTAATTCATTCGTACGAATCATTCTAATTCATTCTCACGATCCATTCTAATTCATTCGTACGATCCATTCTAATTCATTCGCACGAATGTATCCATTCTAATTCATTCGTACGATCCATTCTAATTCATTAATATGATCCATTCTAATTCATTCGTACGATCCATTCTAATTCATATGCACAAAGGTATCCATTCTAATTCATTCGTACGATCTATTCTAATTCATTCGCTCGAATGTATCCATTCTAATTCATTCGTTAGAATGGATACATTCGTGCGAATGAAATAGAATGGATCATACGAATGGATTAGAATGGATCATGTGAATGAATTAGAATTGTTCAAACGAATGATTTAGAATGGATCTTACGAATGAATCAGAATGGATCGCTCGAATGGATCCATTCTAATTAGAATGGATCGTACGAATGAATTAGAAGGGATCATAGGAATGAATTAGAATGGATCGTGCAAATGAATTAGAATGGATACATTCGTGCGAATGAATTAGAATGGATCGTAGGAATGAATTAGAATGGATCGTACGAATGAATTAGAATGGATACATTCGAGCGAATGAGTTAGAATGGATCGTACGAATGAATTAGAATTGATCATAGGAATGAATTAGATTGGATCGTGCAAATGAATTAGAATGGATACATTCGTGCGAAAGAATTAGAATGGATCGTAGGAATGAATTAGAATGGATCGTACGAATGAATTAGAATAGTTACATTCGTGCGAATGAATTAGAATGGATCGTACGAATGGATTAGATTGGATCGTACGAATGGATTAGAATGGATCGTACGAATGAATTAGAATGGATCGTATAAATAAATTAGAAAGGTTACATTTGTGAGAATGAATTAGAATGGATCGTGCGAATGACTTAGAATGGATCGGACGAATGAATTAGAATGGATTGTACGATTCATTCTAATTCATTCGTACGATCCATTCTAATGCATTCGTACGATTCATTCTAATTCATTTGCACGATCCATTGTAATTCATTCGCACGATCCATTCTAATTCATTCGTATGATCCATTCTAATTCATTCCTACGATCTATTCTAATTCATTCGCTCGAATGTATCCATTCTAATTCATTCGCACGATCCATTCTAATTCATTCGCACGATCCATTCTTATTCATTCATACGATCCATTCTAATTCATTCGCACAATCCATTCTAATTTATTTGTACAATCCATTCTAATTGATTCGCACGATCCATTCTAATTCATTCGTATGATCTACTCTAATTCATTCCTACGATCTAATCTAATTCATTCACTCGAATGTATCCATTCTAATTCATTCCTTCGATCCATTCTAATTCATTCGTACGATCCATTCAAATTCATTCGCATGATCCATTCTAATTCATTCGTACGATCCATTCTAATTCATTCTCACGAATGTAACCTTTCTAATTCATTTGTATAATCCATTCTAATTCATTCGTACGATCCATTCTAATTCATTCGCACGAATGTATCCATTCTAATTCATTTGCACGATCCATTCTAATTCATTCCTATGATCTATTCTAACTCATTCGGTGGATCCATTCTAATTCATTCGTACGATCCATTCTAATTCGTTCGTACGATCCATTCTAATTCATTCGTACGATCCATTCAAATTCATTCGTACGATGCAATCTAATTCATTCGTACAATGCGTTCTAATCCATTCGTACGATCCATTCTAATCCATTCGTACGATCCATTCTAATTCATTCGCACGAATATAACCATTCTAATTCATTCGTACGATCCATTCTAATTCATTTGCACGATCCATTCTAATTCATTCGTACGATCCATTCTAATTCATTCGCACGAATGTATCCATTCTAACAAATGAATTAGAATGGATACATTCGAGCGAATGAATTAGAATGGATCGTACGAATGGATTAGAATGGATCATACGAATGGATTAGAATGGATCGTACGTAGGAATGAATTAGAATGGATCGTACGAATGAATTAGAATGGTTACATTCGTGCGAATGAATTAGAATGGATCGTACGAATGGATTAGAATGGATCGTACGAATGGATTAGAACGCATTGTACGAATGAATTATAATAGATACATTTGTGCGAATGAATTAGATTGCATCATACGAATGAATTTGAATGGATCATACGAATGAATTAGAATGGATCATACGAATGAATTAGAATAGATCGTACGAATGAATTAAATGGATCCACCGAATGAGTTAGAATAGATCATACGAATGAATTAGAATGGATCGTGCAAATGAATTAGAATGGATACATTCGTGCGAATGAATTAGAATGGATCGTACGAATGAATTAGAATGGATCATACAAATGAATTAGAAAGGTTACATTCGTGAGAATGAATTAGAATGGATCGTACGAATGAATTAGAAAGGATCATGCGAATGAATTTGAATGGATCGTACGAATGAATTAGAATGGATCGAACAAATGAATTAGAATGGATACATTCAAGCGAATGAATTAGAATAGATCGTAGGAATGAATTGGAATGGATCATACGAATGAATTAGAATGGATCGTGCGAATGAATTAGAATGGATTGTACGAATGAATTAGAATGGATACATTCGTGCGAATGAATTAGAATGGATCGGACGAATGAATTAGAATGGATCGTACGATTCATTCTAATTCTTTTGTATCCATACGAATGCATTTGTACTATTCATTCTAATTCATTCGCACGATCCATTCTAATTCATTCATACGAATAAATTAGAATGGATTGTACGAATGAATTAGAATGGATACATTCTTGCGAATAAATTAGAATGGATCGTATATTCGTGCAAAGAAATTAGAATGAATAGATCGTACGAATGAATTAGAATGGATCGTGCGAATGAATTAGAATGGATTGTACGAATGAATTAAAATGGATACATTCCTGCGAATAAATTAGAATGGATCGGACGAATGAATTAGAATGGATCGTACGATTCATTCTAATTCATTCGTACGATCCATTCTAATACATTCGTACGATTCATTCTAATTCATTCGCACGATCTAATTCATTCGCACGATCCATTCTAATTCATTCGTACGATCCATTCTTATTCATTCATACGATCCATTCTAATTCATTTGTACAAATGAATTAGAATGGATCGTACGAATGGATTAGAATGGATCGCACGAATGAATTAGAATGGATCGTACGAACGAATTAGAATGGATCGTATGAACGAATTAGAATGGATCGTACGAATGAATTAGAATGGATACATTCGAGCGAATGAATTAGAATGGATCGTACGAATGAATTAGAATAGATCATAGGAATGAATTAGAATGGATCGTGCAAATGAATTAGAATGGATACATTCATGCGAATGAATTAGAATGGATCCTAGGAATGAATTAGAATGGATCGTACGAATGAATTAGAATGGTTACATTCATGCGAATGAATTAGAATGGATCGTACGAATGGATTAGAATGGATCGTACGAATGGATTAGAATGGATCATACGAATGAATTAGAAAGGATCGTACAAATGAATTAGAAAGGTTACATTTGTGAGAATGAATTAGAATGGATCGTACGAATGGATTAGAATGGATCGTACGAATGGATTAGAATGGATCGTATGAATGGATTAGAATGGATCATGCGAATGAATTAGAATGGATCATACAAATTAATTAGAAAGGTTACATTAGTGAGAGTGAATTAGAATGGATCGTATGAATGAATTAGAATGGATCATGCGAATGAATTTGAATGGATCGTATGAATGAATTAGAATGGATCGAACGAATGAATTAGAATGGATACATTTGAGCGAATGAATTAGAATGAATAGATCGTACGAATGAATTAGAATGGATCGTGCGAATGAATTAGAATGGATTGTACGAATGAATTAAAATGGATACATTCGTGCGAATAAATTAGAATGGATCGGACGAATGAATTAGAATGGATCGTACGATTCATTCTAATTCATTCGTACGATCCATTCTAATGCATTCGTACGATTCATTCTAATTCATTCGCACGATCTAATTCATTCGCACGATCCATTCTAATTCATTCGTACGATCCATTCTTATTCATTCATACGATCCATTCTAATTCATTTATACAAATGAATTAGAATGGATCGTACGAATGGATTAGAATGGATCGTACGAATGAATTAGAATGGATCGTACGAACGAATTAGAATGGATCGTACGAACGAATTAGAGTGGATCGTACGAATGAATTAGAATGGATACATTCGAGCGAATGAATTAGAAGGGATCGTACGAATGAATTAGAATGGATCATAGGAATGAATTAGAATGGATCGTGCAAATGAATTAGAATGGATACATTCATGCGAATGAATTAGAATGGATCGTAGGAATGAATTAGAATGGATTGTACGAATGAATTAGAATGGTTACATTCGTGCGAAAAAATTAGAATGGATCGTACGAATGGATTAGAATGGATCGTACGAATGGATTAGAATGGATCGTACGAATGAATTAGAATGCATCGTACAAATGAATAAGAAAGGTTACATTTGTGAGAATGAATTAGAATGGATCGTACGAATGGATTAGAATAGATCGTACGAATGGATTAGAATGGATCGTACGAATGGATTAGAATGGATCATACAAATGAATTAGAAAGATTACATTCGTGAGAATGAATTAGAATGGATCGTACGAATGAATTAGAATGGATCATGCGAATGAATTTGAATGGATCGTACGAATGAATTAGAATGGATCGAACGAATGAATTAGAATGGATACATTCGAGCAAATGAATTAAAATAGATCGTAGGAATGAATTAGAATGGATCATACGAATGAATTAGAATGGATCGTGCGAATGAATTAGAATGGATTGTACGAATGAATTAGAATGGATACATTCGTGCGAATGAATTAGAATGGATCGGACGAATGAATTAGAATGGATCGTACGATTCATTCTAATTTATTCGTACGATCCATTCTAATTCATTCGCTCGAATGTATCGTACGAATGAATTAGAATGGATACATTCGAGCGAATGAATTAGAATGGATTGTACGAATGAATTAGAATGGATCATGCAAATGAATTAGAATGAATCGTACGAATGGATTAGAATGGATCGTACGAATGGATTAGAACGCATTGTACGAATGAATTAGAATAGATACATTTGTACGAATGAATTAGATTGCATCGTACGAATGAATTTGAATGGATTGTACGAATGAATTAGAATGGATCGTATGAATGAATTAGAATGGATCATGCAAATGAATTAGAATAGATCGTACGAATGAATTAGAATGGATCGTGCGAACTAATTAGAATGGATCGTATGAACGAATTAGAATGGATCGTACGAATGAATTAGAATAGATACATTAGAGCGAATGAATTAGAATGGATCGTACGAATGAATTAGAATGGATCATAGAAATGAATTAGAATGGATCGTACGAATGAATTAGCATGGATCGTAGAAATGAATTAGAATGGATACATTTGTGCGATGAATAAGAATGGAGCGTACGAATGAATTAGAATGGATCGTACGAATGAATTAGAATGGATCGTAGGAATGAATTAGAATGGATCCACCGAATGAATTAGAATGGATCGTACGAATGAATAAGAATGAATCATACGAATGAATTAGAATGGATCATACGAATGAATTAGAATGGTTACATTCGTGCGAATGAATTAGAATGGATCGTACGAATGGATTAGAATGGATCGTATGAATGAATTAAAATGGATACATTCATACGACTGAGTTAGAATGGATCGTGCGAATTAATTAGAATGGATCGTACGAATGAATTTGAGTGGATACATTTGTGCGAATGAATCTGAATGGATTGTATGAATGAATTACAATGGATCGTACGAATGAATTAGAATGGACCGTACAAATGAATTAGAATGGATCATAGGAATGAATTAGAATGGATCGTGCAAATGAATTAGAATGGATACATTCGTGCGAATAAATTAGAATGGATCGTAGGAATGAATTAGAATGGATCGTACAAATCAATTAGAATGGTTACATTCGTAAGAATGAATCAGAATGGATCGTACGTACATTCATGCGAATGAATTAGAATGGATCGTACAAATGAATTAGAATGGATCGTACGAATGAATTAGAATGGATCATGCGAATGAATTAGAATAGATCGTACGAATGAATTATAATGGATGGTGCGAATGAATTAGAATGGATCATACGAATGAATTAGAATGGATTGTACGAATGAATTAGAATAGATCGTGCGAATGAATTAGAATGCATCGTACGAATGAATTTGAATGGATCGGACGAAGGAATTAGAATGGATCGTATGAATGAATTAGAATGGATTGTACGAATGAATTAGAATGGATCATACGAATGAATTAAAATGGATACATTCATACGATCCATTCTAATTCATTCGCACAATCCATTCTAATTCATTCGCACGAATGTATCCATTCTAATTTATTCGTACGATCCATTCTAATTCATTCGCACGATCCATTCTAATTCATTCGTACGATCCATTCTAATTCATTCGTCCGATCTATTCAAATTCATTCGTACGATGCATTCTAATTCATTCGCACGATCTATTCTAATTCATTCGTACAATCCATTCTAATTCATTCGTACGATCCATTCTAATTCATTCGCACGATCCATTCTAATTCATTCGTACGATCTATTCTAATTCATTCGCACGATCCATTCTAATTCATTCGTACGATCCATTCTAATTCATTCGCACGAATGTACGTACGATCCATTCTAATTCATTCTCACGAATGTAACCATTCTAATTCATTCGAATGATCCATTCTAATTCATTCCTACGATCCATTCTAATTCATTCGCACGAATGTATCCATTCTAATTCATTTGCACGATCCATTCTAATTCATTCCTATGATCCATTATAATTCATTCGTACGATCCATTCTAATTAAATCGCTCAAATGTATCTATTCTAATTCATTCGTACGATCCATTCTAATTCATTCCTATGATCCATTCTAATTCATTCGCACGAATGTATCCATTCTAATTCATTTGCACGATCCATTCTAATTCATTCCTATGATCCATTCTAATTCATTCGTACGATCCATTCTAATTAGAATGGATCCATTCGAGCGATCCATTCTAATTCATTCGTATGATCAATTCTAATTCATTTGCACGATCCATTTTAATTCATTCGTACGATCCATTCTAATTCATTCGCACGAATGTATCCATTCTAACGAATGAATTAGAATGGATACATTCGAGCGAAAGAATTAGAATAGATCGTACGAATGAATTAGAATGGATCATACAAATGAATTAGAAAGGTTACATTCGTGAGAATGAATTAGAATGGATCGTACGAATGAATTAGAATGGATCGTACGAATGAATTAGAATGGATCGTACGAATGGATTAGAATGGATCGTACGAATGAATTAGAATGGATCGTACGAATGAATTAGAATGGATCGTACGAATGAATTAGAATGGATACATTCGAGCGAATAAATTAGAGTGGATCATACGAATGAATTAGAATGGATCATAGGAATGAATTAGAATGGATCGTGCAAATGAATTAGAATGGATATATTCGTGCGAATGAATTAGAATGGATCATAGGAATGAATTAGAATGGATCATACGAATGAATTAGAATGGTTACATTCGTGCGAATGAATTAGAATGGATCGTACGAATAGATTAGAATGGATCGTACGAACGGATTAGAATGGATCGTACGAATGAATTAGAATGGATCGTACAAATGAATTAGAAAGGTAACATTTAGGAGAATGAATTAGAATGGATCGTACGAATGGATTAGAATGGATCGTACGAATGGATTAGAATGGATCGTATGAATGAATTAGAATAGATCATACAAATGAATTAGAAAGGTTACATTCGTGAGAATGAAATAGAATGGATCGTACGAATGATTTAGAATGGATCATGCGAATGAATTTGAATGGATCGTACGAATGAATTAGAATAGATCGAATGAATGAATTAGAATGGATACATTCGAGCAAATGAATTAGAATAGATCATAGGAATGAATTAGAATAGGTCATACGAATGATTTAGAATGGATCGTACGAATGAAATAGAAAGGATTGTACGAATGAATTAGAATGGATACATTCGTGCGAATGAATTAGAATGGATCGGACGAATGAATTAGAATGGATCGTACGATTCATTCTAATTCATTCGTACGATCCATTCTAATGCATTCGTATGATTCATTCTAATTCATTCGCACGATCCATTCTAATTCATTCGTACGATCCATTCTAATTCATTCGCACAATCCATTCTAATTCATTCGTACGATCCATTCTAATTCATTCGTATGATCCATTCTAACTCATTCGGTGGATCCATTCTAATTCATTCGTACGATCCATTCTAATTCATTCGCACGATCCATTCTAATTCATTCGTACGATCTATTCCAATTCATTCGCATGATCCACTCTAATTCATTCGTCGGATCCATTCTAATTCATTCATACAATCCATTAAAATTGATTCGTACGATGCAATCTAATTCATTCGCACAAATGTATCTATTCTAATACATTCGTACAATGCGTTCTAATCCATTCGTACGATCCATTCTAATCCATTCGTACGATCCATTCTAATTCATTCGCACGAATGTAACCATTCTAATTCATTCATATGATCCATTCTAATTCATTCGTACGATCCATTCTAATTCATTCGTATGATCCATTCTAATTCATTCGTACGATCTATTCTAATTCATTTGCATGAATGTATCTATTTTAATTTATTCGTACGATCCAGTCTAATTCATTCATACGATCCATTCTAATTCATTCGCACGAATGTATCCATTCTAATTCATTCGTATGATCCTTTCTAATTCATTCGCACGATCCATTCTAATTCTTTCATATGATCCATTCTAATTCATTCGCACGAATCTATCCATTCTAGTTTATTCGTACGCTCCATTCTAATTCATTCGTACGCTCCATTCTTATTCATCGCACAATTGTATCCATTATAATTTATTCGTACGATCCATTCAAATTAAATCGTATGATCCATTCTAATTCATTTGCACGATCAATTCTAATTCATTCATCCGATCCATTCTAATTCATTCGCACGAATGTATCCATTCTAATTCATTCATACAATCCATTCTAATTCATTAGCATGATCCATTCTAACTCATTCGGTGGATCCATTCTAATTCATTCGTACGATCCATTCTAATTCATTCGCACGATCCATTCTAATTTATTCGTACGATCCATTCTAATTCATTCATATGATCTATTCTAATTCATTCATACGATCTATTCTAATTCATTCGCATGATCCATTCTAATTCATTCGTACGATCCATTCAAATTCATTCATACAATCCATTCAAATTCATTCGTACGATGCAATCTAATTCATTCGCACAAATGTATCTATTCTAATTCAAGCGTACAGTACGTTCTAATCCATTCGTACGATCCATTCTAATCCATTCGTACGATCCATTCTAATTCATTCGCACGAATGTAACCATTTTAATTCATTCATATGATCCATTCTAATTCATTCGTACGATCCATTCTAATTCATTCGCACGAATGTATCCATTCTAATTCATTCGTACGATCCATTCTAATTCATCCGTACGATCCATTCTAATTAATTCGCACGATCCATTCTAATTCAGTCTCATGAATGTATCCATTTTAATTCATTCGTACGATCCGTTCTAATTCATTCGTACGATCTAATTCCTTTGTACGATCCATTCTAATTCATTCGCACGATCCATTCTAATTTATTCGTACGATCCATTCTAATTCATTCGTATGATCCATTCTAATTTATTCATTCAAATATATCCTTTCTAATTCATTCGTACGATCCATTCTAATTCATTCGCACGATCCATTCTAATTCATACTTATGATCCATTCTAATTCATTCGTACAATCTATTCTAATTCAGTCGTATGAATGTATCCATTTTAATTCATTCGTACGATCCATTCTAATTCATTCGTACGATCTAATTCATTCGTACGATCGATTCTAATTTATTCGTACGATCCATTCTAATTCATTCGCACGATCCATTCTAATTTATTCGAACGAATGAATTAGAATGGATCATACGAATGAATTAGAATGGATCGTACGAACAAATTAGAATGGATCGTATGAACGAATTAGAATGGATCGTACGAATGAATTAGAATGGATACATTCGAGGGAATGAATTAGAATGGATCGTACGAATGAATTAGAATGGATCATAGGAATGAATTAGAATGGATCGTGCAAATGAATTAGAATGGATACATTTGTGCGAATGAATCAGAATGGATCGTAGGAATGAATTAGAATGGATCGTACGAATGAATTAGAATGGTTACATTCGTGCGAATGAATTAGAATGGATCGTACGAATGGATTAGAATGGATCGTACGAATGGATTAGAATGGATCGTACGAATGAATTAGAATGGATCGTACAAATGAATTAGAAAGGTTACATTAGTGAGAATGAATTAGAATGGATCATACGAATGAATTAGAATGGATCGTACGAATGGATTAGATTGGATCGTACCAATGGATTAGAATGGATCGTACGAATAGATTAGAATGGATCGTATGAATGGATTTGAATGGATCGTACGAATGAATTAGAATGGATACATATAAATGAATTAGAAAGGTTATATTCATGAGAATGAATTAGAATGGATCATGCGAATGAATTAGAATTGTTCATACGAATGAATTAGAGTGGATCGTACGAATGAATTAGATTGCATCGTACGATCCATTCTAATTCATTCGCACGATCCATTCTAATTCATTCGTACGATCCATTCTAATTCATTCGCACGAATGTATCCATTCTAATTCATTCGTACGATCCATTCTAATGCATTCGTATGATTCATTCTAATTCATTCGCACTATTCTAATTCATTCGTACGATCTATTCTAATTCATTCGTACGATCTATTCTAATTGATTCGCATGAATGTATCCATTCTAATTCATTCGAACGATCCATTCTAATTAATTTGCACTATCCATTCAAATTCATTCGTACGATCCATTCTAATTCATTCGTACGATCCATTCTAATTAATTCGCACAAATGTATCCATTCTAATTCATTCGTACGATCCATTAAAATTCAATCGTATGATCCATTCTAATTCATTCGCACAAATGTATCCATTTTAATTCATTCGTACGATCCATTCTAATTTATTCATACGATCCATTCTAATTCATTCGCACGATCCATTCTAATCCATTCCTACGATCCATTCTAATTCATTTGCATGAATATATCTATTCTAATTCATTCATGTGATCCATTCAAATTTATTCGCACGATCTATTCTAATTCATTCGTACGATTCATTCTAATTCATTTGTACGATCCATTCTAATTCATTCGCACGAATGTATCATACGAATGAATTAGAATGTATCATGCGAATGAATTAAAATGGATCGTACAAATGAATTAGAATGAATCGTGCGAATGAATTAGAATGGATCGTTCGAACGAATTAGAATGGATCGTACGAACGAATTAGAATGGATCGTATGAACGAATTAGAATGGATCGTACGAATGAATTAGAATGGATACATTCGAGCGAATGAATTAGAATTGATCGTACGAATGAATTAGAATGGATCATAGTAATGAATTAGAATGGATCGTGCAAATGAATTAGAATAGATACATTCGTGCGAATGAATTAGAATGGATCGTAGGAATGAATTAAAATGGATCATACGAATGAATTAGAATAGTTACATTCGTGCGAATGAATTAGAATGGATCGTACGAATGGATTAGAATGGATCGTACGAATGAATTATAATGGATCGTACAAATGAATTAGAAAGGTTACATTTGTGAGAATGAATTAGAATGGATCGTACGAATGGATTAGAATGGATCGTACGAATGGATTAGAATGGATCGTACAAATGGATTAGAATGGATCATACGAATGGATTAGAATGGATCATGCGAATAATTTGAATGAATCGTACGAATGAATTAGAATGGATCGAACGAATAAATTAGAATGGATACATTCGAGCGAATGAATTAGAATAGATCGTAGGAATGAATTAGAATATATCGTGAGAATGAGTTAGAATGGATCGTACGAATGAATTAGAATGGATCGTGCGAATGAATTAGAATGGATTGTACGAATGAATTAGAATGGATAAATTCGTGTGAATGAATTAGAATGGATCGGACGAATGAATTAGAATAGATCGTGCGATTCATTCTAATTCATTCGTACGATCCATTCTAATGAATTCGTACGATTCATTTTAATTCATTCGCGCGATCCATTCTAATTCATTCGTACGATCCATTCTTATTCATTCATACGATCCATTCTAATTCATTCGCACAATCCATTCTAATTCATTCGTACGATCCATTCTAACTCATTCTCACGATATATTCTAATTCACTCCTACGATCTATTCTAATTCATTCGCTCGAATGTATCCATTCTAATTCATTTGTATGATCCATTCTAATTCATTTGCACGATCCGTTCTAATTCATTCCTATGATCCATTCTAATTCATTCGCACGAATGTAACCATTTCATTCGTACGATTCATTCTAATTCATTCCTACGATCCATTCTAATTCATTCGCACGAATGTATCCATTCTAATTCATTTGCACGATCCATTCTAATTCATTCCTATGATCCATTCTAATTCATTCGTACGATCCATTCTAATTCATTCGCTCGAATGTATCCATTCTAATTCATTTGTACGATCCATTATAATTCGTTCGTACGATCCATTCTAATCCATTCTAATTTATTTGTATGATCCATTCTAATTCATTCGTATGATCCATTCTAATCCATTCGTATGATCCATTCTAATCCATTCGTACGATCCATTCTAATCCATTCGTACGATCCATTCTAATTCATTCGCTCGAATGTATCCATTCTAATTCATTCGTTCGATCCATTATAATTCATTCGTACGATCCATTCAAATTCATTCGCATGATCCATTCTAATTCATTTGTACGATCCATTCTAATTCATTCGTACGATCCATTCTAATTCATTCCCACTATCCATTCTAATTCATTTGTACGATCCATTCTAATTCATTCTTACGATCCATTCTAATTTATTCGTACAAATGTATGCATTCTAATTCATTCGTACGATCCATTCTAATTCATTCATACGATCTATTCTAATTCATTCGCACGAATGTATCCATTCTAATTCATTCGCACAATCTAATCTAATTCAAACGTACGATCCATTCTAATTCATTCACATGATGTATTCTAATTCATTCGTATGATCCATTCTAATTCATTCGTATGATTCATTCTAATTCATTCGTACGATCCATTCTAATTTATTCGCACAAATGTATCCATTCTAATTCATTCGTACGATCCATTCTAATTTATTCGCACGATCCATTCTAATTCATTTGTACGAATGTATCCATTGTAATTCATTCCCACGATCCATTCTAATTCATTCGCACGATCCATTCTAATTCATTCGTACGATCCATTCTAATTCATTTGCATGAATGTATCCATTTTAATTCATTCGTACGATCCATTCCAATTGATTCGTATGATCCATTCTAATTCATTCATGCAATCCATTCTAATTCATTCATACGATCCATTCTAACTCATTCATACAATCCATTCTAATTCATTCGCATGAATGTATGTATCCATTCTAGTTCATTCGCACGAATGTATCCATTGTAATTCATTCGTACGATCTATTCTAATTCAATCGCATGATCCATTCGATTTCATTCGTACGATCCATTCTAATTCATTCGCACGATCCATTCTAATTCATTCGTACGACCCATTCTAATTCATTCGCACGATCCATTCTAATTCATTCGTACGATCCATTCTAATTCATTCGCACGAATGTATCTATTCTAATGCATTCGTACGATTTATTCTAATTCATTCGCACGATCCATTCTAATTCATTCGTACGATCCATTCTAATTCATTCGTCCGATCCATTCTAATTCATTCGCACGAATGTATCCATTCTAATTCATTCGTACAATCCATTCTAATTCATTCGCACGATCCATTCTAATTCATTCGTATGATCCAATCTAATTCATTCCTATGATCTATTCTAATTCATTCGCTCGAATGTATCCATTCTAATTCATTCGTTCGATCCATTCTAATTCATTCCTACGATCCATTCAAATTCATTCGCATAATCCATTCTAATTCATTCGTACGATCCATTCTAATTCATTCTCACGAATGTAACCTTCTAATTCATTTGTACGATCCATTCTAATCCATTCGTACGATCCATTCTAATCTATTCGTACGATCCATTCTAATTCATTCTCAAAAATGTAACCTTTCTAATTCATTTGTACGATCCATTATAATTCATTCGTACGATCCATTCTAATCCATTCATATGATCCATTCTAATCCATTTGTACGATCCATTCTAATTCATTCGCACGAATGTAACCATTCTAATTCATTCGTACGATCCATTCTAATTCATTCCTACGATTTATTCTAATTCATTCGCACGAATGTATCCATTCTAATTCATTTGCACGATCCATTCTAATTCATTCCTATGATCCATTCTAATTCATTTGTACGATCCATTCTAATTCATTCGCTCGAATGTATCCATTCTAATTCATTCCTACGATCCATTCTAATTTATTCGTACGATCCATTCTAATTCATTCGTACAATGCGTTCTAATCCATTCGTACGATCCATTCTAATCCATTCGTACGATCCATTCTAATTCATTCGTACGATCCATTCTAATTCATTCTCACAAATGTAACCTTTCTAATTCATTTGTACGATCCATTCTAATTCATTCGTACGATCCATTCTAATTCATTCGTACGATCCATTCTAATCCATTCGTACGATCCATTCTAATTCATTCCTACGATCCATTCTAATTCATTCGCACGAATGTATTCATTCTAATTCATTTGCACGATCCCTTCTAATTCATTCCTCTGATCCATTCTAATTCATTCGTACGATCCATTCTAATTCAATCGCTCGAATGTATCCATTCGAATTCATTCGTACGAACCATTCTAATTCGTTCATACGATCGATTCTAATTCGTTCGTACGATCCATTCTAATTCGTTCGTACGATCCATTCTAATTCATTTGTACGATCCATTTTAATTCATTCGCATGATCCATTCTAATTCATTCGTATGATACATTCGTGCAAATGAATTAGAATGGATCGTACGAATGAATTAGAATGGATCGTACGAATGAATTAGAATGGATCGTGCGAATGAATTAGAATTGATCATACGAATGAATTAGAATGGATCGTACGAATGAATTAGAATGGATACATTCGTGCGAATGAATTAGAATGGATCGTACAAATGAATTAGAATGGATCGTGCGAATGAATTAGAATGGATCATACGATGCAATCTAATTCATTCGTATGATCCATTCTAATTCATTCGTATGATCAATTCTAATTCATTCGCACGATCCATTCTAATTCATTCTCATGAATGTAACCTTTCTAATTCATTTGTATGATCCATTCTAATTCATTCGCATGATCCATTCTAATCCATTCGTACGATCCATTCTAATCCATTCGTACGATCCATTCTAATCCATTCGTATGATCCATTCTAATTCATTCATACGATCCATTCTAATTCATTCTCACAAATGTAACCTTTCTAATTCATTTGTACGATACACTCTAATTCATTCGTACGATCCATTCTAATCCATTCGTACGATCCATTCTAATTCATTCTCACGAATGTGACCATTCTAATTCATTCGTACGATCCATTCTAATTCATTCCTACGATCCATTCTAATTCATTCACACGAATGTATCCATTCTAATTCATTTGCACGATCCATTCTAATTCATTTGTACGATCCATTCTAATTCATCCGCACGAATGTAACCTTTCTAATTCATTTGTTTGTATCCATTCTAATTCATTCGCACGATCCATTCTAATTCATTCGTACGATCCATTCTAATTCATTCGCACGAATGTATCCATTCTAATTCATTCATACGATCCATTCAATTCATTTGTATGATCCATTCTAATTTATTTGCACGAATATACGAATGAATTAGAATGGATCATACGAATGAATTAGAATGGATCGTGCGAATGAATTAGAATGGATCGTACGAATGAATTAGAATGGATACACACAAATGAATTAGAAAGGTTACATTCGTGAGAATGAATTAGAATGGATCGTACGAATGAATTAGAATGGATACATTCGAGCGAATGAATTAGAATGGATCATACGAATGAATTAGAATGGATCATAAGAATGAATTAGAATGGATCGTGCAAATGAATTAGAATGGATACATTCGTGCGAATGAATTAGAATGGATCGTAGGAATGAATTAGAATGGATCGTACGAATGAATTAGAATGGTTACATTTGTGCGAATGAATTAGAATGGATACATTCGAGCGAATGAATTAGAATAGATCGTAGGAATGAATTAGAATGGATCATACGAATGAATTAGAATGGATCGTGCGAATGAATTAGAATGGATTGTACGAATGAATTAGAATGGATACATTCGAGCGAATGAATTAGAATAGATCGTAGGAATGAATTAGAATGGATCATACGAATGAAATAGAATGGATCGTGCGAACGAATTAGAATGGATCGGACGAATGAATTAGAATGGATCGTACGAATGAATTAGAATAGATCGTGCGAATAAATTAGAATGGATCGTACGAATGGATTAGAATGGATCGTACGAATGGATTAGAATGGATCGTACGAATGAATTAGAATGGATTATACAAATGAATTAGAAAGGTTACATTCGTGAGAATGAATTAGAATGGATCGAACGAATGAATTAGAATGGATCATGCGAATGAATTTGAATGGATCGTACGAATGAATTAGAATGGATCGAACGAATGAATTAGAATGGATACATATGAGCGAATGAATTAGAATAGATCGTAGGAATGAATTAGAATGGATCGTGCGAATGAATTAGAATGGATCGTACGAATGAATTAGAATGGATCGTACGAACGAATTAGAATGGATCGTACGAACGAATTAGAATGGATCGTATGAACGAATTAGAATGGATACATTCGAGCGAATGAATTAGAATGGATCGTACGAATGAATTAGAATGGATCATAGGAATGAATTAGAATGGATCGCGCAAATAAATTAGAATGGATACATTCGTGCGAATGAATTAGAATGGATCATAGGAATGAATTAGAATGGATCGTACGAATGAATTAGAATGGTTACATTCGTGCGAATGAATTAGAATGGATCGTACGAATGGATTAGAATGGATCGTATGAATGGATTAGAATGGATCGTACGAATGAATTAGAATGGATCGTACAAATGAATTAGAAAGGTTACATTTGTGATATTGAATTAGAATGGATCGTACGAATAAATTAGAATGGATCGTACGAATGAATTAGAATGGATACATTTGAGCGAATGAATTAGAATGGATCGTAGGAATGAATTAGAATGGATCGTATGAATGAATTAGAATGGATACATTCGTGCCAATGAATTAGAATGGATCGTACGAATGGATTAGAATGGATCGTACGAATGGATTAGAACGCATTGTACGAATGAATTAGAATAGATACATTTGTGCAAATGAATTAGATTGCATCGTACGAATGAATTTGAATGGATTGTACGAATGAATTAGAATGGATCATACGAATGAACTAGAATGGATCATGTAAATGAATTAGAATAGATCGTACGAATGCATTAGAATGGATCGTACGAATAAATTAGAATGGATCGTGCAAATGAATTAGAATGGATCGTACGAATGAATTAGAATGGATCGAACGAATGAATTAGAATGGATCGTACGGATGAATTAGAATGGATCGTACGAACGAATTAGAATGGATCATACGAATGAATTAGAATGGATCATAGGAATGAATTAGAACGGATCGTGCGAATGAATTAGAATGGATCGTACGAATGAATTAGAATGGATACATTCGTGCGAATGAATTAGAATTGATCGTACGAATGAATTAGAATGGATCGTGCGAATGAATTAGAATGGATAGTGCGAATGAATTAGAATGGATCGTACGAATGAATTAGAATGGATACATTCGTGCGAATGAATTAGAATAGATCGTACGAATGAATTAGAATGGATTGTACGAATAAATTAGAATGGATACATTTGTGCGATGAATAAGAATGGAGCGTACGAATGAATTAGAATGGAGCGTACGAATGAACTAGAATGAATACATTCGTGCGAATGAATTAGAATGGATCATATGAAAGAATTAGAATGGATCGTGCGAATGAATTAGAAAGGATCGTACGAATGAATTAGAATGGATATATTCGTGCGAATGAATTAGAATGGATCGTATGAATGAATTAGACTGGATCGTACGAATAAATTAGAATGGATACATTCATGCAAATGAATTAGAATGGATCGTACGAATGAATTAGAATGGATCATACGAATGAATTAGAATGGATCGTACGAATGAATCAGAATGGATCATATGAATGAATTAGAATGGTTACATTCGTGCGAATGAATTAGAATGGATCGTACGAATGGATTAGAATGGATCGTACGAATGGATTAGAACACATTGTACGGGTGAATTAGAATAAATACATTTTTGCGAATGAATTAGATTGCATCGTACGAATGAATTTGAATGGATTGTACGAATGAATTAGAATGGATCGTACGAATGAATTAGAATGGATCATGCGAATGAATTAGAATAGATCGTACAAATGAATTAGAATGGATCGTACAAATAAATTGGAATGGATCGTGCGAATGAGTTAGAATGGATCGTACGAATGAATTAGAATGGATCCACCGAATGAGTTAGAATGGATCATACGAATGAATTAGAATGGATCGTACGAATGAATTAGAATGGATTGTGCGAATGAATTAGAATGCATCGTATGAATGAATAAGAATGGATCGTACGAATGAATTAGAATGGATCGTGCGAATGAATTAGAATGAATCGTACGAATGCATTAGAATGGATCGTACGAATGAATTAGAATGATTCGTACGAACGAATTAGAAGGGATCGTACGAACGAATTAGAATGGATCGTATGAACGAATTAGAATGGATCGTACGAGTGAATTAGAATGGATACATTTGAGCAAATGAATTAGAATGGATCATACGAATGAATTAGAATGGATCATAGGAATGAATTAGAATGGATCGTGCAAATGAATTAGAATGGATACATTCATGCGAATGAATTAGAATGGATCGTAGGAATAAATTAAAATGGATCGTACGAATGAATTAGAATGGTCACATTCGTGCGAATGAATTAGAATGGATCGTACGAATGGTTTAGAATGAATCGTATGAATAGATTAGAATGGATCGTATGAATGAATTAGAATGGATCGTATAAATGAATTAGGAAGGATACATTTGTGCGAATGAATTAGAATGGATCGTGCGAATGAATTAGAATGGATCGTACGAATGAATTAGAATGGATATATTTATGCGAATGAATTAGAATGGATCGAACGAATGAATTAGAATGGATACATTTATGCGAATGAATTAGAATGGATCGTACGAATGAATTAGAATGGATCGTACGAATGAATTAGAATGGATACATTTGTGCGAATGAATTAGAATGGATCGTGCGAATGAATTAGAATGGATCGTACGAATGAATTAGAATGGATCGTACGTAGGAATTGGAATGGATCATATGAACGAATTAGAATGGATCGTACGAATGAATTAGAATGGATACATTCGAGCGAATGAATTAGAATGGATCGTACGAATGAATTAGAATGGATCATAGGAATGAATTAGAATGGATCGTGCAAATGAATTAGAATGGATACATTCGTGCGAATGAATTAGAATGGATCGTAGGAATGAATTAGAATGGATCGTACGAATGAATTAGAATGGTTACATTCGTGCGAATGAATTAGAATGGATCGTACGAATGGATTAGAATGGATCGTACGAATTGATTAGAATGGATCGTACGAATGAATTAGAATGGATCGTACAAATGAATTAGAAAGGTTACATTTGTGATAATGAATTAGAATGGATCGTACTAATGAATTAGAATGGACCGTACAAATGGATTAGAATGGATCGTATGAATGAATTAGAATGGATACATTCGAGCGAATGAATTAGAATGGATCATAGGAATGAATTAGAATGGATCGTACGAATGAATTAGAATGGATACATTCGTGCGAATGAATTAGAATGGATCGTACGAATGGTTTAGAATGGATCGTATGAATGGATTAGAATGGATCGTACGAATGAATTAGAATGGATCGTACAAATGAATTAGAAAGGATACATTTGTGCGAATGTATTAGAATGGATCGTACGAATGAATTAGAATGGATCATACGAATGAATTAGAATGGATATATTTATGCGAATGAATTAGAATGGATCGAACGACTAAATTAGAATGGATACATTTGTCCGAATGAATTAGAATGGATCGTACGAAAAAATTAGAATGGATCGTACGAATGAATTAGAATGGATACATTTGTGCGAATGAATTATAATGGATCGTGCGAATGAATTAGAATGGATCGTACGAATGAATTAGAATGGATCATACGAACGAATTAGAATGGATCATATGAACGAATTAGAATGGATCGTACGAATGAATTAGAATGGATACATTCGAGCGAATGAATTAGAATGGATACATTCGAGCGAATGAATTAGAATGGATCGTACGAATGAATTAGAATGGATCATAGGAATGAATTAGAATGGTTCTTGCAAATGAATTAGAATGGATACATTTGTGCGAATAAATTAGAATGGATCGTAGGAATGAATTAGAATGGATCGTACGAATGGATTAGAATGGATCATACATATGGATTAGAATGGATCGTACGAATGAATTAGAATGGATCGTACAAATGAATTAGAAAGGTTATATATGTGATAATGAATTACAATGGATCGTACGAATGAATTAGAATGGAGCGTACGAATGGATTAGAATGGATCGTATGAATGAATTAGAATGGATACATTCGAGCGAATGAATTAGAATGGATTGTAGGAATGAATTAGAATGGATCGGACGAATGAATTAGAATGGATCGTACGAATGAATTAGAATAGATCGTGCGAATAATTTAGAATGGATCGTACGAATGGATTAGAATGGATCGTACGAATGGATTAGAATGGTTCATACAAATGAATTAGAAAGGTTACATTCGTGAGAATGAATTAGAATGGATCCTACGAATGAATTAGAATGGATCATGCGAATGAATTTTAATGGATCGTACGAATGAATTAGAATGGATCGAACGAATGAATTAGAATGGATACATTCGAGCGAATGAATTAGAATAGATCATAGGAATGAATTAGAATGGATTATACGAATGAATTAGAATGGATCGTGCGAATGAATTAGAATGGATCGTACGAATGAATTAGAATGGATCGTACAAACGAATTAGAATGGATCGTACGAACGAATTAAAATGGATCGGACGAATGATTTAGAATGGATACATTCGAGCGAATGAATTAGAATGGATCGTACAAATGAATTAGAATGGATCATAGGAATGAATTAGAATGGATCGTGCAAATGAAGTAGAATGGATACATTCGTGCGAATGAATTAGAATGGATCGTAGGAATGAATTAGAATGGATCGTACGAATGAATTAGAATGGTTACATTCGTGTGAATGAATTAGAATGGATCGTACGAATGGATTAGAATGGATCGTACGAATGGATTAGAAAGGTTACATTTGTGATAATGAATTAGAATGGATCGTACGAATGAATTAGAATGGATCGTACGAATGAATTAGAATGGATACATTCGAGCGAATGAGTTAGAATGGATCGTAGGAATGAATTAGAATGGATCGTATGAATGAATTAGAATGGATACATTCGTGCGAATGAATTAGAATGGATCGTACGAATGGATTAGAATGGATCGTACGAATGGATTAGAACGCATTGTACGAATGAATTAGAATAGATACATTTGTGCGAATGAATTAGATTGTATCGTACGAATGAATTTGAATGGATTATACGAATGAATTAGAATGGATCATACGAATGAATTAGAATGGATCATGTGAATGAATTAGAATAGATCGTACGAATGAATTAGAATGGATCGTACGAATAAATTAGAATGGATCGTGCGAATGAATTAGAATGGATCGTACGAATGAATTAGAATGGATCGAACGAATAAATTAGAATGGATCGTACGAATGGATTAGAATGGATCGTACGAACGAATTAGAATGGATCGTACGAATGAATTAGAATGGCTCATAGGAATGAATTAGAATGGATCGTGCGAATGAATTAGAATGGATCGTACGAATGAATTAGAATGGATGCATTCGTGCGAATGAATTAGAATTGATTGTACGAATGAATTAGAATGGATCGTGCGAATGAATTAGAATAGATAGTGCGAATGAATTAGAATGGATCGTACGAATGAATTAGAATGGATACATTCGTGCGAATGAATTAGAATGGATCGTACAAATGTATTAGAATGGATCGTACGAATAAATTAGAATGGATACATTTGTGCGATGAATAAGAAAGGAGCGTACAAATGAATTAGAATGGAGCGTACGAATGAACTAGAATGAATACATTCATGCGAATGAATTTGAATGGATCATATGAAAGAATTAGAATAGATCGTGCGAATGAATTAGTAAGGATAGTACGAATGAATTAGAATGGATATATTCGTGCGAATGAATTAGAATGGATCGTACGAATAAATTAGACTGGATCGTACGAATAAATTAGAATGGATACATTCATGCAAATGAATTAGAATGGATCATACGAATGAATTAGAATGGATCATACGAATTAATTAGAATGGATCGTACGAATGAATCAGAATGGATCATATGAATGAATTAGAATGGTTACATTCGTGCGAATGAATTAGAATGGATCGTACGAATGGATTAGAATGGATCGTACGAATGGATTAGAACGCATTGTACGAATGAATTAGAATAGATACATTTGTGCGAACGAATTAGATTGCATCGTACGAATGAATTTGAATGGATTGTACAAATGAATTAGAATGGATCGTACAACTGAATTAGAATGGATCATGCGAATGAATTAGAATAGATCGTACGAGTGAATTAGAATGGATCGTACAAATAAATTGGAATGGATCGTGCGAATGAGTTAGAATGGATCGTACGAATGAATTAGAATGGATCCACCGAATGAGTTAGAATGGATCATACGAATTAATTAGAATGGATCATACGAATGAATTAGAATGGATTGTGCGAATGAATTAGAATGCATCGTATGAATGAATAAGAATGGATCGTACGAATAAATTAGAATGGATCGTGCGAATGAATTAGAATGAATCGTACGAATGCATTAGAATGGATCGTACGAATGAATTAGAATGAATCGTACGAACGAATTAGAATGGATCATACGAACGAATTTGAATGGATCATATGAACGAATTAGAATGGATCGTACGAGTTAATTAGAATGGATACATTTGAGCGAATGAATTAGAATGGATCGTACGAATGAATTAGAATGGATCATAGGAATGAATTAGAATGGATCGTGCAAATGAATTAGAATGGATACATTCGTGCGAATGAATTAGAATGGATCGTAGGAATAAATTAGAATGGATCGTACGAATGAATTAGAATGGTTACATTCGTGCGAATGAATTAGAATGGATCATACGAATGGTTTAGAATGGATCGTTTGAATGGATTAGAATGGATCGTACGAATGAATTAGAATGGATCGTACAAATGAATTAGAAAGGATACATTTGTGCGAATGAATTAGAATGGATAGTGCGAATGAATTAGAATGGATCGTACGAATGAATTAGAATGGATATATTTATGCGAATGAATTAGAATGGATCGAACGAACGAATTAGAATGGATACATTTGTGCGAATGAATTAGAATGGATCGTACGAATGAGTTAGAATGGATCGTACGAATGAATTAGAATGGATACATTTGTGCGAATAAATTATAATGGATCGTGCGAATGAATTAGAATGGATCGTACGAATGAATTAGAATAGATCGTACGAACGAATTAGAATGGATCATATGAACGAATTAGAATGGATCGTACGAATGAATTAGAATGGATACATTCGAGCGAATGAATTAGAATGGATCGTACGAATGAATTAGAATGGATCATAGGAATGAATTAGAATGAATCGTGCAAATGAATTAGAATAGATACATTCGTGAGAATGAATTAGAATGGATCGTAGGAATGAATTAGAATGGATCATACGAATTAATTAGAATAGTTACATTCGTACGAATGAATTAGAATGGATCATACGAATGGATTAGAATGGATCGTACGAATGGATTAGAATGGATCGTACGAATGAATTAGAATGGATCGTACAAATGAATTAGAAAGGTTACATTTGTGATAATGAATTAGAATGGATCGTACGAATGAATTAGAATGGATCGTACGAATGGATTAGAATGGATCGTACGAATGAATTAGAATGGATACATTTGAGCGAATGAATTAGAATGGATCGTACGAATGAATTAGAATGGATACATTCGTGCGAATGAATTAGAATGGATCGTACGAATGGATTAGAACGGATCGTACGAATGGATTAGAACGCATTGTACAAATGAATTAGAATAGATACATTTGTGCGAATGAATTAGATTGCATCGTACAAATGAATTTGAATGGATTGTACGAATGAATTAGAATGGATCATACGAATGAATTAGAATAGATCATGTGAATGAATTAGAATAGATCGTATGAATGAATTAGAATGGATCGTACGAATAAATTAGAATGGATCATGCGAATGAATTAGAATGGATCGTATGAATGAATTAGAATGGATCGTACGAATGAATTAGAATGGATCGTACGAATGAATTAAAATGGATCGTACGAACGAATTAGAATGGATCGTACGAATGAATTAGAATGGATCATAGGAATGAATTAGAACGGATCGTACGAATGAATTAGAATAGATACATTCGTGCGAATGAATTAGAATGGATCGTACGTATGAATTAGAATGGATCGTGCGAATGAATTAGAACGGATAGTGCGAATGAATTAGAATGGATCGTACGAATGAATTAGAATGGATACATTCGTGCGAATGAATTAGAATGGATCGTACGAATGAATTAGAATTGATCATACGAATAAACTAGAATGGATACATTTGTGCGATGAATGAGAATGGAGCGTACGAATGAATTAGAATGGTGCGTACGAATGAACTAGAATGGATACATTCGTGCGAATGAATTATTATGGATCATATGAAAGAATTAGAATGGATCATGCGAATGAATTAGAAAGGATCGTACGAATGAATTAGAATGGATATATTCGTGCGAATAAATTAGAATGGATCGTACGAATGAATTAGACTGGATTGTATGAATGAATCAGAAGGGATCATATGAATGAATTAGAAAGGTTACATTCGTGCAAATGAATTAGACTGGATCGTACGAATGGATTAGAATGGATCGTACGAATGGATTAGAACGCATTGTACGAATGAATTAGAATAGATACATTTGTGCGAATGAATTAGATTGCATCGTACGAATGAATTTGAATGGATTGTACGAATGAATTAGAATGGATCGTACGAATGAATTAGAATGGATTGTACGAATGAATTAGAGTGGAGAGTACGAATGAACTAGAATGGATACATTCGTGCGAATGAATTATTATGGATCATATGAAAGAATTAGAATGGATCATGTGAATGAATTAGAAAGGATCGTACGAATGAATTAGAATGGATATATTCATGCGAATGAATTAGAATGGATCGTACGAATGAATTAGACTGGATCGTACGAATAAATTAGAATGGATACATTCATGCAAATGAATTAGAATGGATCGTACGAATGAATTAGAATGGATCATATGAATGAATTAGAATGGATCGTACGAATGAATCAGAAGGGATCATATGAATGAATTAGAAAGGTTACATTCGTGCGAATGAATTAGAATGGATCGTACGAATGGATTAGAATGGATCGTACGAATGGATTAGAACGTATTGTACGAATGAATTAGAATAGATACATTTGTGCGAATGAATTAGATTGCATCGTACGAATGAATTAGAATGGATCGTACGAATGAATTAGAATGGATCATGCGAATGAATTAGAATAGATCGTATGAATGAATTAGAATGGATCGTATGAATAAATTAGAATGGATCGTGCGAATGAATTAGAATGGATCATACGAATGAATTAAAATGGATCCACCGAATGAGTTAGAATGGATCATACGAATGAATTAGAATGGATCGTACGAATGAATTAGAATGGATTGTGTGAATGAATTAGAATGCATCGTATGAATGAATAAGAATGGATCGTACGAATGAATTAGAATGGATCGATCAAATGAATTAGAATGAATCGTACGAATGCATTAGAATGGATCGTACGAATGAATTAGAATGAATCGTACGAACGAATTAGAATGGATCGTATGAATGAATTAGAATGGATCGTATGAACGAATTAGAATGGATCGTACGAATGAATTAGAATGGATACATTCGAGCGAATGAATTAGAATGGATTGTACGAATCAATTAGAATGGATCATAGGAATGAATTAGAATGGATCGTGCACATGAATTAGAATGGATACATTCGTGCAAATGAATTTGAATGGATCGTAGGAATAAATTAGAATGGATCGTACGAATGAATTAGAATGGTTACATTCGTGCGAATGAATTAGAATGGATCATACGAATGGTTTAGAATGGATCGTATGAATGGATTAGAATGGATTGTATGAATGAATTAGAGTGGATCGTACAAATGAATTAGAAAGGATACATTTATGCGAATGAATTAGAATGGATCGTGCGAATGAATTAGAATGGATCGTATGAATGAATTAGAATGGATATATTTATGCGAATGAATTAGAATGGATCGAACGAACGAATTAGAATGAATACATTTGTGCGAATGAATTAGAATGGATCGTATGAATGAATTAGAATGGATCATACGAATGAATTTGAATGGATACATTTGTGCGAATGAATTAGAATGGATCGTACGAATGAATTAGAATGGATCGTACGAACGAATTAGAATGGATCGTATGAACGAATTAGAATGGATCGTACGAATGAATTAGAATGGATACATTCGAGCGAATGAATTAGAATGGATCGTACGAATGAATTAGAATGGATCATAGGAATGAATTAGAATGTATCGTGCAAATGAATTAGAATGGATACATTCGTGTGAATGAATTAGAATGGATCGTAGGAATGAATTAGAATGGATCGTACGAATGAATTAGAATATTTACATTCGTGCGAATGAATTAGAATGAATCGTACGAATGGATTAGAATGGATCGTACGAATGGATTAGAATGGATCGTACGAATGAATTAGAATGGATCGTACAAATGAATTAGAAAGGTTACATTTGTGAGAATGAATTACAATGGATCGTACGAATGAATTAGAATGGGTCGTACAAATGGATTAGAATGGATCGTACGAATGAATTAGAATAGCTCATACGAATGAATTAGAATGAATCGTACGAATGAATTAGAATGGTTACATTCATGCGAATGAATTAGAATAGATCATACAAATGAATTAGAATGGATCGTACGAATGAATTAGAATGGATACATTTGTGCGAATGAATTAGAATGGATCGTATATTCATGCAAATAAATTAGAATGGATTGTACAAATAAATTAGAATGGATCGTACGAATGAGTTAGAATGGATCGTACGAATGAATTAGAATGGATCCACCGAATGAGTTAGAATGGATCATACGAATGAATTAGAATGGATCGTACGAATGAATTAAAAAGGATTGTGCGAATGAAATAGAATGGATCGTATGAATGAATAAGAATGGATCGTACGAATGAATTAGAATGGATCATGCGAATGAATTAGAATGAATCGTACGAATGCATTAGAATGGATACATTCGTGCGAATGAATTAGAATGGATCGTACGAATGAATTAGAATGGATCGTGCGAATGAATTAGAATGAATCGTACGAATGAATTAGAATGGATCGTACGAATGAATTAGAATGGATACATTTGTACGAATAAATTAGAATGGATTGTACGAACGAATTAGAATAGATTGTATGAATAAATTAGAACGGATCGTACGAATGAATTAGAATTGATCGTGCGAATGAATTAGAATGGATACATTCTTGCGAATGAATTTGAATGGATCGTACGAATGGATCGTACGAATGAATTAGAATGGTTACATTTGTGCAAATGAATTAGAATGGATCGTACGAATAAATTAGAATGGATACATTCTTGCGAATAAATTAGAATGGATCATAAAATTGTATTAGAATGGATCGTACGAATGAATTAGAATGGATCATGCGAATGAATTAGAATGGATTATACGAATGAATTAGAATGGATACATTTGTGCGAATGAATTAGAATGGATCGTGCGAATGAATTAGAATGGATCGTACGAATGAATTAGAATGGATATATTTATGCGAATGAATTAGAATGGATCGAACGAATGAATTAGAATGGATACATTTGTGCGAATGAATTAGAATAGATCATACGAATTAATTAGAATGGATCGTACGAATGAATTAGAATGGATACATTTGTGCGAATGAATTAGAATGGATCGTATATTCGTGCAAATAAATTAGAATGGATCGTACGAATGAATTAGAATGGATCCACCGAATGAGTTAGAATGGATCATACGAATGAATTAGAATGGATCGTACGAATGAATTAGAATGGATTGTACGAATGATTTAGAATGGATCGTACGAATGGATTAGAACGCATTGTGTTTGGGGGATTTTTTCACTGGTCCATGCGGTCTGCCTGCAAGACAAAGAAAAACGTAAGAACGGCTGGCTCCCTAAGGAGCGCAGACCCTCCGACGCTCACGTCAGGCTCAGGTGATCACTGGAGAGCTTGTAATAGACAAAAGTGGTAGGGATGAGGGTTTCGAACCTGTACTTTGGAGCCTGGGGGTGTGCATTTATAGACATCGGCGACCTACCGGTGCTCAACACGTGGAGGTTCTTTCCGGTGCCTTCTAGGCCCCCACATTCTGGCCCACAAGGGTCTGACAGTCCTTGGAACCTGGGCCCCTGACATTCTTTGTTGTGTAGCTCGCCTGGCGATGTAGTGGGGGACGGTTATCTGTTTTGTCGCTGCTAGGTGGCTATTTCTGGAATGTTCAGGTCTGGGAGGCTTCAAACCGACTCTGACGGGCTTCCGTGGACTACAATCGTCCATGTTGCTTCAGAGGGGTTTCGACACCTGGCAGCCTTTGTCAAGAGTCGGGCTCTTAGGAGGGCGACCTCTTCGACAAGGGGTTTGGGTGATCCGCCACTTTCTCCCTATTGTCAAGAGTCGGGCTCCGGAGAGGGCGACCTCTTCGACGATGGGAGCTGCTCGGCGATCTCTTCGAGCGCTCTACTGGTGTTCGTTGATGCCCTTCTAAGTTTTCTCTTTAGCCAAAGTTCCTGCACGAGCCCCGGGGCAGGCTCCAGTGTGAGAGATGGGGCAAGCTCCTTCTCAAGTTGGGGGGTAAGGATGCGCTCCCGTGCGAGTTCCCTGTCCCTTGGATTCCTGGGGTCTATGAGACCCATAGAAAGAGGCGAGCTCCTTGCGAGCTGGGGGGAGCGAGCGCCTTCGAGCTGTGGGGCGAGCTCCTATGCATTCGGGTACAAGTCCCCTCATAGTCCAATGTGGATCCCGCTCCCAGTTAAGATGATACTGCGAGCTGGGGGGGGCGAGCACCTTGCGATCCCGGGGCGAGCTCCTTGCGAGCTGTTGGGCGAGCTCCTTGCGAGCGGTGGGCGAGCTCCTTGCGAGCTATGGGGCGAGCTCCTTGCGAGCTATGGGGCGGGCTCCTTGCGAGCTGTTTGGGGCGAGCTCCTTACGAGCTATTAGGGGCGAGCTCACACAAGTGCCCATACAGTCCAATGTGGATCTCGCTCCCAGTTGAGATGAGTGCGAATTGGTGGCGCGCTTCCTGCGAGTTGGTGGGCGAGCTCCTCGAGATGTGATTTTTGACTACCCATTCTAATCCATTCGTACGATCCATTCTAATTCATTCGTACGATCCATTCTAATTCATTCTCACGAATGTAACCTTTCTAATTCATTTGTACGATCCATTCTAATTCATTCGCATGATCCATTCTAATTCATTCGTTCGATCCATTCTAATTCATTCGTATGATCCATTCTATTTCATTCGCACGAATGTAACCTTTCTAATTCATTTGTACGATCCATTCTAATTCATTCGTACGATCCATTCTAAGTTATTCCTATGATCCATTCTAATCCATTCGTATGATCCACTTTAATTCATTCGTCCGATCCATTCAAATTCATTCGTACGATCCATTCTTATTCATTCATACGATCCATTCTAATACATTCGCACAAACCATTCTAATTCATTCGTACGATCCATTCTAATTCATTTGTACGAATGAATTAGAATGGATCGTACAAATGAATTAGAAAGGTTACATTTGTGAGAATGAATTAGAATGGATCGTACGAATGAATTAGAATGGATACATTCATGCAAATGAATTAGAATGCATCGTACGAATGAATTAGAATGGATCATACGAATGAATTAGAATGGATCGTACGAATGGATAAGAATGGATCGTACGAATGGATTAGAACGCATTGTACGAATGAATTAGAATAGATACATTTGTGCGAATGAATTAGATTGCATCGTACGAATGAATTTGAATGGATCGGACGAATGAATTAAAGTGGATCGTACGAATGGATTAGAATGGATCATAGGAATGAATTAGAATGGATCGTACGAATGAATTAGAATGGATCGTACAAATGAATTAGAAAGGTTACATTCGAGCGAATGAAATAGAATGGATCATACGAATGAATTAGAATTGATCGAACGAATGAATTAGAATGGATCATGCGAATGAATTAGAATGGATCGTACAAATGAATTAGAAAGGTTACATTCGTGAGAATGAATTAGAATGGATCGTACGAATGAATTAGAATGGATCGTACGAATGGATTAGAATGGATCGTACGAATGGATTAGAATGCATCGTACGAATGGATTAGAATGGATCATAAAATGAATTAGAAAGGTTACATTCGTGAGAATGAATTAGAATGGATCGGACGAATGAATTAGAATGGATCATATGAATGGATTAGAATGGATCGTACGAATGAATTAGAATGGATCATACGAATGAATTAGAATGGTTACATTCGTGCGAATGAATTAGAATGGATCGTACGAATGGAATAGAATAGATCGTAAGAATGAATTAGAATGGATTGTACGAATGAATTAGAATAGATCGAACGAATGAATTAGAATAGATCGTGAGAATGAATTAGAATGGATTGTACGAATAAATTAGAATGGATACATTTGTGCGAATGAATTAGAATGGATCGTACGAATGAATTAGAATGGATCGTACGAATGAATTAGAATGGATCGTACAAATGAATTAGAATGGATACATTTGTGCGAATGGATAATAGGAATGAATTAGACTGGATACATTCGTGCGAATGAATTAGAATGGATCGTGCGAATGAATTAGAATGGACCGTACGAATGAATTAGAATGGATACATTCGAGCGAATGAATTAGAATGGATCGTACGAATGAATTAGAATGGATCATAGGAATGAATTAGAATGGATCGTGCAAATGAATTAGAATGGATACATTCGTGCGAATGAATTAGAATGGATCGTAGGAATGAATTAGAATGGTTACATCCGTGCGAATGAACTAGAATGGATCATACGAATGGATTAGAATGGATCGTACGAATGGATTAGAATGGATCGTACGAATGAATTAGAATGGATCGTACAAATGAATTAGAAAGGTTACATTTTTGAGAATGAATTAGAATGGATCGTACAAATGTATCCATTCTATTTCATTCGTACGATCTATTCTATTCATTCGTACGAATGAATTTGAATGGATCGTACGAATGGTTTAGAATGGATCGTGCGAATGAATTAGAATGGATCGTATGAATGAATTAGAATGGATCCACCGAATGAATTAGAATGGATCGTACGAATGAATTAGAATGGATCTTGCGAACGATTCGTGCGAATGAATTAGAATGGATCGTGCGAATGAATTAGAATGGATCGTACGAATTAATTAGAATGGATATATTTCAACGAATAAATTAGAATGGATCATACGAATGAATTAGAATGGATCGTACGAATGCATTAGAATGGATAGTACGAATGAATTAGAATGGATACATTCGAGCGAATGAATTAGAATGGATCGTGCGATAAATTAGAATTGATCATACAAATGAATTAGAATGGATTCTAATCCATTCGTACGATCCATTCTAATCTATTCTAATTCATTCGCACAAATGAATCTATTCTAACTCATTCTCACAAATGTAACCTTTCTAATTCATTTGTATCATCCATTCTAATTTATTCGTACGATCCATTCTATTCCATTCGTACGATCCATTCTAATCCATTCGTCCGATCCATTCAAATTCATTTGTACGATATAATCTAATTCATTCGCACAAATGTATCTATTCTAATTCATTCGTACAATGCGTTCTAATCCATTCTTATGATCCATTCTAATTCATTCGTATGATCCATTCTAATTTATTCATTCAAATATATCCGTTCTAATTCTTTTGCACGATCCATTCTAATTTATTCGCATGAATGTATGTATCCATTCTTATTCATTAGTACGATACATTCTAATTCATTCGTATGATCAATTCTAATTCATTCGCACGATCCATTCTAATTCATTCGTACGATCCATTCTAATTCCTTTCTAATTCATTTGTATGATCCATTCTAATTCATTCGTACGATCCATTCTAATCCATTTGTACGATCCATTCTAATTCATTCGTACGATCCATTCTAATTCATTCGCTCGAATGTTTCCATTCTAATTCATTCGTACGATCCATTCTAATTTGTTCATACGATCCATTCTAATTCGTTCGTACGATCCATTCTAATTCATTCGTATGATCCATTCTAATTCATTCGTTCGACCCATTCTAATTCATTCGTACGAACCATTCTAATTCATTCGTACGATCCATTCTAATTCATTCCTACGATCCATTCTAACTCATTCGCACGAATGTATCCATTCTAATTCATTTGCACGATCCATTCTAATTCATTCGTACGTTCCATTCTAATCCATTCGTACGATCCTTTCTAATTCATTCGTACAAATGAATTAGAATGGATCGTACGAATGAATTAGAATGGATCGTACGCATGAATTACAATGGATCATACGAACGAATTTGAATAGATCGTATGAACGAATTGGAATGGATCGTACGAATGAATTAGAATGGATACATTCGAGCGAATGAATTAGAATGGATCGTACGAATGAATTTGAATGGATCGTACGAATAAATTAGAATGGATCATACGAATGAACTAGAATACATCATGTGAATGAATTAGAATGGATCGTACGTTTGAATTAGATTGGATTGTGCGAATTAATTAGAATGGATACATTCGTGCAAATGAATTAGAATAGATCGTATGAATGAATTAGAATGGATCGTATAAATGAATTAGAATGGATCGTACGAATTAATTAGAATGGATATATTTGAGCGAATGAATTAGAATGGATCGTACGAATGAATTAGAATGGATCATAAGAATGAATTAGAATGGATCGTGCAAATAAATTAGAATGGATACATTCGTGCGAATGAATTAGAACGGATCATAGGAATGAATTAGAATTGATCGTACGAATGAATTAGAATGGTTACATTCGTGCGAATGAATTAGAATGGATCGTACGAATGAATTAGAATGGATCGTATGAATGAATTAGAATGGATCGTACGAATGAATTAGAATAGATACATTCGTGCGAATGAATTAGAATGGATCGTACGAATGAATTAGAATGGATCGTGCGAATGAATTAGAATGGATCGTGCGAATAAATTAGAATGGATCGTGCGAATGAATTAGAATGGATCGTACGAATGAATTTGAATGGATTGTACGAACGAATTAGAATGGATCGTATGAATGAATTAGAATGGATCGTATGAATGGATTAGAATGGATCGTACGAATGGATCATGCGAATGAATTAGAATGGATCGTACGAATGAATTAGAATGAATCGTACGAATGGATTAGAATGGATACATTCGAGCAATTGAATTAGAATGGATCGTACGAATGAATTAGAATGGATCATAGGAATGAATTAGAATGGATCGTACTAATTCACTTGTACGATCCATTCTAATCCATTCGTACGATCCATTCTAATCCATTCACACGATCCATTCTAATTCATTCGTACAATCCATTCTAATTTATTCGTACGATCCATTCTAATGAATTAGTACGATTTATTCTAATTCATTCGCATAAATATATCCATTCTAATTCATTCGTACGATCCATTCTAATTCATTCGCATGATCCATTCTAATTCATTCGCATAAATATATCCATTCTAATTCATTCGTACGATCCATTCTAATTCATTCGTACGATCCATTTTAATTCATTCGTGTAAATGTATCCATTCTAATTCATTCGTACAATCCATTCTAATTCATTCACATGATCCATTCCAATTCATTCGCACGAATGTATCCATTCTAATTTATTTGCACGATCCATTCAAATTCATTCGTACGATCCATTCTAATTCATTAGTATGATCTATTCTAATTCATTCGTACGATCCATTCTAATTCATTTGCATGAATGTATCCATTCTAATTTATTCGTACGATCCAGTCTAATTCATTCGTACGATCCATTCTAATTCATTCGTATGATCCATTCTAATTCATTCTCACAAATGTAAACTTTCTAATTCATTCGTACGATCCATTCTAATTTTTTCGTACGATCTAATTCATTCGTACGATCCATTCTAATTCATTCGTACGATCCATTCTAATTCATTCGTACGATCTAATTCATTCGTATGATCCATTCTAATTCATTCATACGATCGATTCTAATTCATTCGCACGAATGTAGCCTTTCTAATTCATTTGTATGATCCATTCTAATTCATTCGTACGATTCATTCTAATCCATTCGTACGATCCATTCTAATCCATTCGTACGATCCATTCTAATCCATTCGTACGATCCATTCTAATTTATTCTCACAAATATAACCTTTCTAATTCATTTGTACGATCCATTCTAATTCATTCGTACGATCCATTCTAATCCATTCGTTCGATCCATTCTAATTCATTCGTATGATCCATTCTAATTCATTCGTACGATCCATTCTAATTTATTCTCACAAGTGTAACCTTTCTAATTCTTTCATACGATCCATTCTAATTCATTCGCACGATCTATTCTAATTCATTCGTACAATCCATTCTAATTCATTCGTACGATCCATTCTAATTCGTTCGCTCGATCCATTCTAATTCATTTGTACGAATGTATCCATTCTAATTCATTCGTACGATCCATTATAATTCATTCGCACTATCCATTCTCATTCATTCGTATGATCCATTCTAATTCATTCGCACGATCCATTCTAATTCATTCATACGATCCATTCTAGTTCATTCGCACTATCCATTCTAATTCATGCATACGATCCATTCTAATTCGTTCATACGATCCATTCTAATTCGTTCGTACGATCCATTCTAATTCGTTCATACGAATGTATCCATTCTAATTCATTCGTACGATCCATTCTAATTCGTTCATACGATCCATTCTAATTCATTAATACGATCCATTCTAATTCGTTCCTACCATCTATTCTAATTCCTTCGCTCGAATATATCCATTCTAATTCATTCGTTCCATCCATTCGAATTCATTCGTACGATCCATTCAAATTCATTCGTATGATCCATTCTAATTCATTCGTACGATCATTATAATTCATTCGCACGAATGTAATCATTCTAATTCATTCGTACGATCCATTCTAATTCATTCTCACAAATGTAACCTTTCTAATTCATTTGTACGATCCATTCTAATTCATTCGTACAATCTATTCTAATCCATTCGTACGATCCATTCTAATCCATTCGTACGATCCATTCTAATTCATTCGCACGAATGTAACCATTCTAATTCATTCGTACGATCCATTCTAATTCATTCCTATGATCCATTCTAATTCATTCGCACGAATGTATCCATTCTAATTCATTTGCATGATCCATTCTAATTCATTCCTATGATCCATTCTAATTCATTCGTACGATCCATTCTAATTCATTCGCTCGAATGTATCCATTCTAATTCATTCGCACGATCCATTCTAATTCATTTGTACGATCCATTTTAATTCATTCGTACGATCCATTCTAGTTTATTCGCACGATCCATTCTAATTCATTCGTATGATCCATTCTAATTCATTCCTATGATCTATTCTAATTCATTCGCATGATCCATTCTAATTCATTTGTTCGATCCATTCTAATTCATTCGTACAATTCATTCAAATTCATACTCATGATCTATTCTAATTCATTCGTACGATCCATTCTAATTCATTCGTACGAATGTATCCATTCTAATTCATTCGTACAATCCATTCTAATTCATTCGGACGATCCATTCTAATTCATTTGTATGGATCGTACGAATGCATTAGAATGGATCGTACGAATGAATTAGAATGGATACATTCGAGCGAATGAATTAGAATGGATCGTGCGATGAATTAGAATGGATCATACAAATGAATTAGAATGGATTGTGCGAATGAATTAGAATGGATCGTACGAATGAATTAGAATGGATCGAACGAATGAATTAGAATGGATACATTCGAGCGAATGAATTAGAATAGATCGTTGGAATGAATTAGAATGGATCATACGAATGAATTAGAATGGATCGTGGGAATGAATTAGAATGGATTGTACCAATGAATTAGAATGGATACATTCGTGCGAATGAATTAGAATGGATCGGACTAATGAATTAGAATGGATCGTACGAATGCATTAGAATGGATCGTACGAATGAATTAGAATGGATCGTGCGAATGAATTAGAATGGATCGTACGAATGAATTAGAATGGATCGTGCGAATGAATTAGAATGGATCGTACGAATGAATTAGAATGGATACATTCGAGCGAATGAATTAGAATAGATTGTAGGAATGAATTAGAATGGATCATACGAATGAATTAGAATTGATCGTGCGAATGAATTAGAATGGATTGTACGAATGAATTAGAATGGATCGAACAAATGAATTAGAATGGATACATTTGTACGAATAAAGTAGAATGGATTATACGAATGAATTAGAATGGAT
Organism: Chamaelirium japonicum; assembly: GCA_947650365.1. Classification (NCBI taxonomy): domain Eukaryota; kingdom Viridiplantae; phylum Streptophyta; class Magnoliopsida; order Liliales; family Melanthiaceae; genus Chamaelirium; species Chamaelirium japonicum. The sequence continues at coordinate 62,375,459 of OX393555.1, read as the reverse complement.
ACATTCTTGTGAATAAATTAGAATGGATCGTATAGTCGTGCAAATGGATTAGAATGGATCTTACGAATGGATTAGAATGGATCGTACGAATGGATTAGAATGGATCGTACGAATGAATTAGAATGGATCATACAAATGAATTAGAATAGATCGTACGATCCATTCTAATTCATTCGTCCGATCCATTCTAATTCATTCGCATGAATGTATCCATTCTAATTCATTTGTACAATCCATTCTAATTCATTCGTTCGATCCATTCTTATTCATTCGTACGATCCATTCAAATTCATTCGCATGAATGTATGTATCCATTCTAGTTCATTCGCACGAATGTATCCAGTCTAATTCATTCGTACGATCTATTCTAATTCAATCGCAAGATCCATTCTAATTCATTCATACGATCCATTCTAATTCTTTCGCATGATCCATTCTAATTCATTCGTACAAATGTATCCATTCTAATTCATTCGTACGATCCATTCTAATCCATTCGTACGATCCATTCTAATTCATTCGTACGATCCATTCTAATTCATTCGCACGATCCATTCTAATTCTTTCATATGATCCATTCTAATTCATTCGCATGAATGTATCCATTCTAGTTCATTCGTACGATCCATTCTAATTCATTCGCACAAATGTATCCATTCTAATTCATTCGAACGAATAATTAGAATGGATACATTCGAGCGAATGAATTAGAATAGATCGTACGAATGAATTAGAATGAACTAGAATGGATACATTCGTGCGAATGAATTAGAATGGAGCATATGAATGCATTAGAATGGATCGTACGAATGAATTAGAATGAATCGAACGATCCATTCTAATTCATTCGCACGATCCATTCTAATTTGTTCGTACGATCCATTCTAATTCATTCGCATGATCTATTCTAATTCATTCGTACGATTCATTCTAATTCATTCATATGAGCTATTCTAATTCATTCGTACGATCCATTCTAATTCATTCGTACGATCCATTCTAATCCATTCGTACGATCCATTCTAATTCATTCGTACGATCCATTCTAATCCATTCGTACGATCCATTCTAATTCATTCGTCCGATCCATTCTAATTCATTCGCACGAATGTATCCTTTCTAATTCATTCGTACGAACCATTCTAATTCATTCGTACGATCCATTCTAATTCATTCGCACGATCCATTCTAATCCATTCGCATGATCCATTCTAATTCATTCGTACGATCCATTCTAATTCATTCGTACGAATGTATCCATTCTAATTCATTCGCACGATCCATTCTAATTTATTCTCACAAATGTAACCTTTCTAATTCATTCGTACGATCCATTCTAATCCATTCGTACGATCCATTGTAATCCATTTGTACGATCCATTCTAATTCATTCGTACGATCCATTCTAATTCATTCTCACAATTGTAACCTTTCTAATTCATTTGTACGATCCATTCTAATTCATTCGTACGATCCATTCTAATCGTTCCTACGATCTATACTAATTCATTTGTACGAATGTATCCATTCTAATTCATTCGCATGAATGTATCCATTCTAATTGATTTGCACGATCCATTCTAATCGTTTCTACGATCTATTCTAATTCATTTTTACGAATGTATCCATTGTAATTCATTCGCATGAATATATCCATTCTAATTCATTTGCACGATCCATTCTAATTCATTCGTACGATCCATTCTAATTCATTCCTATGATCCATTCCAATTCATTCGTACGATCCATTCTAATTCATTCCTATGAATTAGAATAGATCGTGCAAATGAATTAGAATGGATACATTCGTGAGAATGGATCATATGAATGAATTAGAATAGATCGTGCGAATGTATCCATTTTAATTCATTCGCTCGATCCATTCTAATTCATTCTCACGAATGTATCCATCTTAATTCATTCGCACGATCCATTATAATTCATTCGCACGAATGTATCCATTCTAATTCATTTGCACGATCCATTCTAATTCATTCCTATGATCCATTCTAATTCATTTGTACGATCCATTCTAATTCATTCGTCCGATCCATTCTTATTCATTCGCACGATCCATTCAAATTCAGATTCATTCACACGATCCATTCTAATTCATTCATATGATCCATTCTCATGAATGTATCCATTCTAATTCGTACGAATGAATTAGAATGGATACATTCGTGCGAATGAATTAGAATGGATCGTACGAATGGATTAGAATGGATCGTATGAATGGATTAGAATGGATCGTACGAATGGATCGTACAAATGAATTAGAAAGGTTACATTTGTGAGAATGAATTAGAATGGATCGTACGAACGGATTAGAATGGATCGTACGAATGGATTAGGATGGATCGTACGAATGGATTAGAATGGATCGTACAAATGAATTAGTATGGATCATACAAATGAATTAGAAAGGTTACATTCGTGAGAATGAATTAGAATGGATCGTACGAATGAATAGAATGGATCATGTGAATGAATTTGAATGGATCGTACGAATGAATTAGAATGGATCGAACGAATGAATTAGAATGGATACATTTGAGCGAATAAATTAGAATAGATCGTAGGAATGAATTAGAATGGATCATACGAATGAATTAGAATGGATCGTACGAACGAATTTGAATGGATCGTATGAACGAATTAGAACGGATCGTACGAATGAATTAGAATGGATACATTCGAGCGAATGAATTATAATGGATCGTACGCATGAATTAGAATGGATCATAGGAATGAATTAGAATGGATCGTGCAAATGAATTAGAATGGATACATTCGTGCGAATGAATTAGAATGGATCGTGCGAATGAATTAGAATGGATCGTACGAATGAATTAGAATGGATATATTTGAACGAATAAATTAGAATGGATCATACGAATGAATTAGAATGGAACGTACGAATGAATTAGAACGGATCGTGCGAATGAATTAGAATCGATCGTACGAATGAATTAGAATGGATACATTCATACAACTGAATTAGAATGGATCGTGCAAATTAATTAGAATGGATCGTACGAATGAATTTGAATAGATACATTTGTGCGAATGAATTTGAATGGATTGTATGAATGAATTACAATGGATCGTACGAATGAATTAGAATGGATCGTACGAATGAATTAGAATAGCTCATACGAATGAATTAGAATGAATCGTACGAATGAATTAGAATGGTTACATTCGTGCGAATGAATTAGAATAGATCGTACAAATGAATTAGAATGGATCGTACGAATAAATTAGAATGGATCGTGCGAATGAATTAGAATGGATCGTACGAATGAATTAGAATGGATCCACCGAATGAGTTAGAATGGATCATACGAATGAATTAGAATGGATCGTACGAATGAATTAGAATAGATTGTGCGAATGAATTAGAATGGATCGTATGAATGAATAAGAATAAATCGTACGAATGAATTAGAATGGATCATGCGAATGAATTAGAATGAATCGTACGAATGCATTAGAATGGATCGTACGAATGAATTAGAATGAATCGTATGATCTATTTTAATTCATTCGTCCGATCCATTCTAATTCATTCGCACGAATGTATCCATTCTAATTCAATTGTACAATCCATTCTAATTCATTCGCACGATCCATTCTAATTCATTCGTAATATCCATTCTAATTCATTCCTATGATCTATTCTAATTCATTCGCTCGAATGTATCCATTCTAATTCATTCTTACAATCCATTCTAATTCATTCGCACGATCCATTCTAATTCATTCGTATGATCCATTCTAATTCATTCGTACCATCCATTCTAATTCATTCGCACGATCCATTCTAATTCATTTGTTCGATCCATTCTAATTCATTCGTACGATCCATTCTAATTCATTACTATGAACCATTCTAACTCATTCGCACAAATGTATCCATTCTAATTCATTCGTACGATCCATTCTAATTCATTCACATGATCCATTCTAATTCATTCGTACGATCCATTCTAATTTATTCGTACGATCCATTCTAATTCATTCGCAGAAATGTATCCATTCTAATTCATTCGTACAATCCATTCTAATTCATTTGCACGATCCATTCTAATTCATTCGTACGATCCATTCTAATTCATTCGCACGATCTGTTCTAATTCATTCACACAATCCATTCTAATTCATTCGCATTAATGTATCCATTCTAATTCATTCGTACGATCCATTCTAATTCATTCGTACGATCTATTCTAGTTCATTCGTACGATCCATTCTAATTCATTTGCACGATCGATTCTAATTCATTCCTACGATTCATTCTAATTCTTTCGTACGATCCATTCTAATTCATTCGCACGATCCATTCTAATTCATTCGTACGATCCACTCTTATTCATTCGTATGATCCATTCTAATTCATTCGCATGAATGTATCGATTCTAATTCATTCGTACGATCCATTCTAATTCATTCGTACGATCCATTCTAATTCATTCGCACGAATGTATCCATTCTAATTCATTCGTACGATCCAATCTAATTCATTCGCACGATCCATTCTAATTCATTCGTACGATCCATTGTAATTATTTTGTACGATCCATTCTAATTCATTCGTACGATCCATTCTAATTCATTTGTACGATCCCTTCTAATTCATTCGCACGATCCATTCTAATTCATTCGCACAATCCATTCTAATTCATTCGTACGATCTATTCTAATTCATTCGCACGATCCATTCTAATTCATTCGCACGAATGTATCCATTCTAATTCATTCGTACGATCCATTCTAATTCATTAATATGATCCATTCTAATTCATTCGTACGATCCATTCTAATTCATATGCACAAAGGTATCCATTCTAATTCATTCGTACGATCCATTCTAATTCAGGATCGTACGAATGAATTAGAATGGATCGTACGAATGAATTAGAATTGATCGTACGAATGAATTAGAATGGATCGTGTGAATGAATTAGAATGGATCGTACGAATGAATTAGAATGGATCGTACAAATGAACTAGAATGGATACATTCGTGCGAATGAATTAAAATGGATCGTATGAATGAATTAGAATGTATCGTACGAATGAATTAGATTGGATCTTACGAATGAATTAGAATGGATCGTACGAATGAATTAGAATAGATCATACGAATGAATTAGAATAAATCGTACGAATGAATTAGAATGGATACATTCGTGCGTATGAATTAGAATGGATTGGACGAATGAATTAGAATGGATCGTACGAATGAATTAGAATGGATCATATGAATGAATTAGAATGGTTACATTCATGCGAATGAATTAGAATGGATCGTACGAATGGATTATAATGGATCGTACGAACGGATTAGAATGGATACATTCGAGCGAATGAATTAGAAAGGACCGTACGAATGAATTAGAATGGATCGTACGAATGGATTAGAATGGATCGTACGAATGGATTAGAATGGATACCTTTGTGGATATGAATTAGAATGGATCGTATGAATGAATTAGAATGGATCATATTAATGAATTAGAATGGATCGTACGAATGAATTAGAATGGATATATTCGTGCGAATGAATTAGAATGGATCGTGCGAATCAATTAGACTGGATCGTGCGAATGAATAAGAATGGATCATACGAATGAATTTGAATGGATCGTACGAATTAATAAAAATGGATACATTCGTCCGAAAGAATTAGAATGGATTGTATGAATGAATTAGAATGGATCGTACGAATGAATTAGAATGGATCAAACGAATTAATTAGAATGGATCATACGAATGAATTAGAATAGATCGTACGAATGAATTAGAATGGATCGTATGAATGAATTAGAATGGATACATTCGTGCGAATGAATTAGATTGGATTGTACGAATGAATTAGAATGGATCGTGCGAATGAATTAGAATTGATCATACGAATGAATTAGAATGGATCGTGCGAATGAATTAGAATGGATCGTACGATGCAATCTAATTCATTCGTACGATCCATTCTAATTCATTGGTATGATCAATTATAATTCATTCGCATGATCCATTCTAATTCATTCTCACGAATGTAACCTTTCTAATTCATTTATATGATCCATTCTAATTCATTCGTACGATCCATTCTAATCCATTCGTACGATCGATTCTAATCCATTCGTACGATCCATTCTAATTCATTCGTATGATCCATTCTAATTCATTCTCACAAATGTAACCCTTCTAATTCATTTGTATGATCCATTCTAATTCATTCGTACAATCCATTCTAATTCATTCGTATGATCCATTCTAATTCATTCACATGATCCATTCTAACACATTCGGTGGATCCATTCTAATTCATTCGTACGATCCATTCTAATTCATTCGCACGATCCATTCTAATTTATTCGTACGATCCATTCTAATTCATTCGTACGATCTATTCTAATTCATTCGTTCGATCCATTCTAATTCATTCATATGATCTATTCTAATTCATTCGCACGAATGTAACCATTCTAATTCATTCGTACGATTCATTCTAATTCATTCGTACGATCTATTCTAATTCATTCGCACGAATGTATCCATTCTAATTCATTGTACGATCCATTCTAATTCGTTCATACGATCCATTCTAATTCGTTCGTACGATCCATTCTAATTCATTCGCACGATCCATTCTAATTCATTTGTACGAATGTATCCATTCTAATTCATTCGCATGAATATATCTATTCTAATTTATTTGTACGATCCATTCTAATTTATTCGTACGATCCATTCTAATCCATTCGTACGATCCATTCTAATTCATTCGCTCGAATATATCCATTCTAATTCATTCGTACGATCCATTCTAATTCATTCGTACGATCCATTCTAATTCATTCGCACAAATGTAACCATTCTAATTCATTCGTATGATTCATTCTAATTCATTCATATGAGCTATTCTAATTCATTCGTACGATTCATTCTAATTCATTCGTACGATCCATTGTAATTCATTCATACAATCCATTCAGATTCATTCACACAAATGTATCCATTCAAATTCATTCGTACGATCCATTCTAATTCATTCGCTCAAATGAATTAGAATGGATCATACTAATGAATTAGAATGGATCGTGCGAATGAATTAGAATAGATCGTGCGAAAGAATTAGAATGGATCGTACGAACGAATTAGAATGGATCGTACGAACGAATTAGAATGGATCGTACGAATGAATTAGAATGGATTCATTCGAGCGAATGAATTAGAATGGATTGTACGAATGAATTAGAATGGATCGTGCGAATGAATTAGAATGAATCGTACGAATGCATTAGAATGGATTGTACGAATGAATTAGAATGAATCGTACGATCCATTCTAATTCATTCGTCCAATCCATTCTAATTCATTCGCACGAATGTATCCATTCTAATTCATTCGTACAATCCATTCTAATTCATTCGTATGATCCATTCTAATTCATTCCTACGATCTATTCTAATTCATTCGCTCGAATGTATCCATTCTAATTCATTCGTACGATCCATTCTAATTCATTCGCACGATCCATTCTAATTCATTCGCACGAATGTATCCATTCTAATTTATTTGCACGATCCAATCTAATTCATTCCTATGATCCATTCTAATTCATTCGTACGATCCATTCTAATTCATTCGCTCGAATGTATCCATTCTAATTCATTCGTACGATCCATTCTAATTCGTTAATATGATCCATTCTAATTCATTCGCACGATCCATTCTAATTCATTTGTACGAATGTATCCATTCTAATTCATTCGCATGAATATATCTATTCTAATTCATTTGTATTATCCATTCTAATTCATTCCTACGATCCATTCTAATCCATTCGTACGATCCATTCTAATTCATTCGCTCGAATGTATCCATTCTAATTCATTCGTGCGATCCATTCTAATTCATTCGTATGATCCATTCTAATTCATTCGTACGATCCATTCTAATTCATTCGTACGATCTATTCTAATTCATTCGCACGAATGTAACCATTCTAATTCATTCGTACGATTCATTCTAATTCATTCGTATGAGCTATTCTAATTCATTCGTACGATCCATTCTAATTCATTTGTACGATCCATTGTAATTCATTCATACAATCCATTTAGATTCATTCGCACAAATGTATCCATTCAAATTCATTCGTACGATCCATTCTAATTCATTCGCTCAAATGAATTAGAATGGATCGTACGAATGGATTAGAATGGATCGTGCGAATGAATTAGAATAGATCGTGTGAATGAATTAGAATGGATCGTATGAACGAATTAGAATGGATCGTACGAATGAATTAGAATGGATCGTATGAACGAATTAGAATGGATCGTACGAATGAATTAGAATGGATACATTCGAGCGAATGAATTAGAATGGATCGTACGAATGAATTAGAATGGATCATAGGAATTAATTAGAATGGATCGTGCGAATGAATTAGAATGAATCGTACGAATGCATTAGAATGGTTCATACGAATGAATTAGAATGAATCGGACGATCCATTCTAATTCATTCGTCCGATCCATTCTAATTCATTCGCACGAATGTATCCATTCTAATTCATTTTGTACAATCCATTCTAATTCATTCGCACGATTCATTCTAATTCATTCGTATGATCCATTCTAATTCATTCCTACGATCAATTCTAATTCATTCACTCGAATGTATCCATTCTAATTCATTCGTCCGATCCATTCTAATCCATTCGTACGATCCATTCTAATTCATTCGCTCGAATGTATCCATTCTAATTCATTCGTACGATCCATTCTAATTCATTCGTATGATCCATTCTAATTCATTCGTACGATCCATTCAAATTCTTTCGTACGATCCATTCTAATTCATTCGCACGATCTATTCTAATTCATTCGTACAATTCATTCTAATTCATTCGTATGATCCATTCTAATTCATTCCCACTATCTATTCTAATTCATTCATACGATCCATTCTAATTCATTCGTACGATCCATTCTAATTCATTCGTACATGTACGAATGAATTAGAATGGATCGTACGAATGAATTAGAAAGGTTACATTTGTGAGAATGAATTAGAATGGATCGTACGAATGAATTAGAATGGATCGTACGAATGGATTAGAATGGATCGTACTAATGGATTAGAATAGATCGTACGAATGAATTAGAATGGATACATACAAATGAATTAGAAAGGTTACATTCGTGCGAATGAATTAGAATGAATCGTACGAATGAATTAGAATGGATCGTGCGAATGAATTAGAATGTATCGTACGAATGCATTAGAATGAATTAGAATGGATCATACAAATGAATTAGAAAGGTTACATTCGTGCGAATGAATTAGAATGGATCCACCGAATAAGTTAGAATGGATCATACGAATGAATTACAATGGATCGTACGAAAGAATTTGAATGGATCGTTCGAATGAATTAGAATGGATCGTACGAATGAATAAGAATGGATTATACGAATGAATTAGAATGAATTAGAATGGATACATTCGAGTGAATGAATTAGAATGGATTGTACGAATGAATTAGAATTGATCATACGAATGAATTAGAATGGATCGTAGGAATGAATTAGAATGGATTGTACGAATGAATTAGAATTGATCATACGAATGAATTAGAATGGATCGTACGAATGAATTAGAATGGATCGTATGAATAAATTAGAAAGGATCGTAGGAATGAATTAGAATGGATCATGCAAATGAATTAGAAAGGTTACATTCGTGAGAATGATTTAGAATGGATCGTACGAATGAATTAGAATGGATCATACGAATGAATTAGAATGGATCGTGCGAATGAATTAGAATGGATTGTACGAATGAATTAGAATGGATACATTCGTGCGAATGAATTAGAATGGATCGTACGAATGCATTAGAATGAATCGTGCGAATGAGTTAGAATGAATCGTACGAATGAATTAGAATGGATCGTACGAATGAATTAGAATGGATACATTTGTACGAATAAATTAGAATGGATTGGATGAATGAATTAGAATGGATACATTCTTGCGAATAAATTAGAATGGATCGTATATTCGTGCAAATAAATTATAATGGATCATACGAATGAATTAGAATGGATTGTGTGAATGAATTAGAATGAATCGTACGAATGCATTAGAATGGATCGTACGAATGAATTAGAATGAATCGTACGATCCATTCTAATTCATTTGTACGATCCATTCTAATTCATTCGCACGATCCATTCTAATTCATTCGTACGATCCATTCTAATTCATTCGTCCGATCCATTCTAATTCATTCGCACGAATGTATCCATTCTAATTCATTCGTACAATCCATTCTAATTCATTCGCACGATCCATTCTAATTCATTCGTATAATCCATTCTAATTCATTCCTACGATCTATTCTAATTCATTCGCTCGAATGTAATTTTCTAATTCATTTGCACGATCCATTCTAATTCATTCGTCCGATCCATTCAAATTCATTCGTACGATGCAATCTAATTTATTCGCACGAATGTATCCATTCTAATTCATTCGTACGATCCATTCTGATCCATTCGTACGATCCATTCTAATCCATTCATACGATCCATTCTAATTCATTCGTATGATCCATTCTAATTCATTCTCACAAATGTATCCATTCTAATTCATTCGTACGATCCATTCTAATTCATTCGCACGATCCATTCTAATTCATTTGTACGAATGTATCCATTCTAATTCATTCGCACGATCCATTCTAATTCATTCGTACGATCCATTCTAATTCATTCGCACGAATGTAACCATTCTAATTCATTCATACGATCCATTCTAATTCATTCGTACGATTCATTCTAATTCATTCGAGCGATCCGTTCTAATTCATTCGCACGATCCATTCTAATTTATTTGTACGATCCATTCTAATTCATTCGTACGATTTATTCTAATTCATTCGCATGATCCATTCTAATTCATTCGTACGATCCATTCTAATTCATTCGTACAATCCATTCTAATTCATTTGCATGAATGTATCCATTCTAATTTATTCGTACGAATGAATTAGAATGGATCGTACAAATGAATTAGAATGGATCACTCGAATGAATTAGAATGGATCGTACGAATGAATTAGAATGGATCGTACGAATGAATTAGAATGGTTACATTCGTGCGAATGAATTAGAATGGATCGTACGAATGAATCAGAATGGATCGTGCGAATGAATTAGAATGGAAACATTCGTGCAAATGAATTAGAATGGATCGTGCGAATGAATTAGAATGGATCGTACGAATGAATTAGAATGGATACATTTGTGAGAATGAATTAGAAAGGATTGTACGAATGAATTAGAATGGATCGTACGAATGGATTAGAATGGATCGTACGAATGGATTACAATGGATCATACAAATGATTTAGAAAGGTTACATTCGTGAGAATGAATAAGAATGGATACATTCGAGCGAATGAATTAGAATGGATACATTTGTACGAATAAATTAGAATGGATCGTACGAATGGATTAGAATGGATCGTACGTGCGAATGAATTAGAATGGATCGTACGAATGGATTAGAATGGATCGTATGAATGAATTAGAATGGATCGTACAAATGAATTAGAAAGGTTACATTTGTGAGAATGAATTAGAATGGATCGTACGAATGAATTAGAATGGATCGTACGAATGGATTAGAATGAATCGTACGAATGGATTAGAATGGATCATACAAATGAATTAGAAAGGATCCATTCTAATTCATTCGTACGATCCATTCTAATCCATTCGTACGATCCATTCTAATTCATTCGTACGATCCATTCTAATTCATTCTCACAAATGTAACCTTTCTAATTCATTTGTACGATCCATTCTAATTCATTCGTACGATCCATTCTAATCCATTCGTACGATCCATTCTAATCCATTCATATGATCCATTCTAATTCATTCGCACGAATGTAACCATTCTAATTCGTTCGTAAGATCCATTCTAATCCGTTCGTACGATCCATTCTAATTCATTCGCACGATCCATTCTAATTCATTCGCACAAATGTATCTATTCTAATTGATTCGTACAATCCATTCTAATTCATTCGCTTGATCCATTCTAATTCATTCGTACGATCCATTCTAATTCATTTGTACGATCCATTCTAATTCATTCGCACGAATGTATCCATTCTAATTTATTCGTACGATCCATTCTAATTTATTCTCATGAATGTATCATACGAATGAATTAGAATGGATCGTACGAATGAACTAGAATGGATCGTACGAACGAATTAGAATGGATCGTACGAACGAATTAGAATAGATCGTATGAACGAATTAGAATGGATCGTACGAATGAATTAGAATGGATACATTCGTGCAGATGAATTAGAATAGATCGTACGAATGAATTATAATGGATCGTACGAATGGATTAGAACGTATTGTACGAATGAATTAGAATCGATTGTACGAACGAATTAGAATGGGTACATTCGTGCGAATGAATTAGAATGGATCGTACGAATGGATTAGAATGGATCGTACGAATGGATTAGAATGGATCATACGAATGAATTAGAATGGATCGTACAAATGAATTATAAAGGTTATATTTGTGAGAATGAATTAGAATGGATCGTACGAATGAATTATAATGGATCGTACGAATGGATTAGAATAGATCGTACGAATGGATTAGAATGGATCGTACGAATGAATTAGAATGGATCATACAAATGAATTAGAAAGGATACATTCATGAGAATGAATTAGAATGGATCATGCGAATGAATTAGAATTGATTATACGAATGAATTAGAATGGATCGTACGAATGAATTAGATTACATCGTACGATCCATTCTAATTCATTCGCACGATCCATTCTAATTCATTTGTATGATCAATTCTAATTCGTTCGCACGATCCATTCTAATTCATTCGTACGATCCATTCTAATTCATTCGCACGAATGTAACCATTCTAATTCATTCGTACGATCCATTCTAATTCATTCGTACGAATGTAACCTTTCTAATTCATTCGTACGATCCATTCTAATTCATTCCTACGATCCATTCTAATTCATTCGCTCGAATGTATCCATTCTAATTCATTCGTACGATCCATTCTAATCCATTCGTACGATCCATTCTAATTCATTCGTATGATCCATTCTAATTCATTCTCACGAATGTGACCATTCTAATTCGTTCGTACGATCGATTCTAATTTATTCGTACGATCCATTCTAATCAATTCGTACGATCCATTCTAATCCATTCGTACGATCCTTTCTAATTCATTTGCATGAATGTAACCATTATAATTCAATTGCACGATCCATTCTAATTCATTCCTATGATCTATTCTAATTCATTCGTACGATCCATTCTAATTCATTCACTCGAATGTATCTATTCTAATTCATTCGTACAATCCATTCTAATTCGTTCATACGATCCATTCTAATTCGTTCGTACGATCAATTCTAATTCGTTCGTACAATCGATTCTAATTCATTCGTATGATCAATTCTAATTCATTCCTACGATCTATTCTAATTCATTCGCTCGATTGTATCCATTCTAATTCATTCGTTCGATCCATTCTAATTCATTCATACGATCCATTCAAATTCATTCGCACGATCCATTCTAATGCATTCGTGCGAATGAATTAGAATGGATCGTACGAATGAATTAGAATGGATATATTTGAATGAATAAATTAGAATGGATCGTACGAATGAATTAGAATGGATCATACGAATGAATTAGAATGGATCGTGCGAATGAATTGGAATGGATTGTACGTACGAATGAATTAGACTGGATCGTACGAATAAACTAGAATGGATACATTCATGCAAATGAATTAGAATGGATCGTACGAATGAATTAGAATAAATCATACGAATGAATTAGAATTGATCGTATGAATGGATTAGAATGGATCATACGAATGGATTAGAACGCATTGTACGAATGAATTAGAATAGATACATTTGTGCGAATGAATTAGATTGCATCGTACGAATGAATTTGAATGGATCAGACGAATGAATTAGAATGGATCGTACGAATGAATTAGAATGGATCATACGAATGAATTAGAATAGATCGTACGAATGAAATAGAATGGATCGTACGAATGAATTAGAATGGATCATGCGAATGAATTAGAATGGATTAAACAAATGAATTAGAAAGGTTACATTCGTGAGAATGAATTAGAATGGATCGTACGAATGAATTAGAATGGATCATGCGAAATGAATTTGAATGGATCGTACGAATGAATAAGAATGGATCGTATGAATAAATTAGAATGGATACATTCGAGTGAATGAATTAGAATAGATCGTAGGAATTAATTAGAATGGATCATACGAATGAATTAGAATGGATCGTGCGAATGAATTAGAATGAATTGTACGAATGAATTAGAATGGATCGTACGAATGAATTAGAATGGATCGAACTAATGAATTAGAATGGATCGTGCGAATGAATTAGAATGGATTGTACAAATGAATTAGAATGGATACATTCGTGCGAATGAATTAGAATGGATCATACGAATGAATTAGAATGGATCGTACAAATGAATTAGAATGAATCGTACGAATGAATTAGAATGGATCGTACGAATGAATTAGAATGGATACATTTGTACGAATAAATTAGAATGGATCGTACGAATGAATTAGAATGGATCATGCGAATGAATTTGAATGGATCGTGCGAATGAATTAGAATGGATCGAACGAATGAATTAGAATGGATACATTCAAACAAATGAATTAGAATAGATCATAGGAATGAATTAGAATGGATCGTACGAACGAATTAGAATGGATCGTAAGAACGAATTAGAATGGATCATACGAATGAACTAGAATGGATACATTCGAGCGAATGAATTAGAATGGATCGTACGAATGAATTAGAATGGATCATAGGAATGAATTAGAATGGATCGTGCAAATGAATTAGAATGGATCGTACGAATGAATTAGAATGGATCGAGCGAATGAATTAGAATGGATCGTACGAATGAATTAGAGTGGATCATAGGAATGAATTAGAATAGATCATGCAAATGAATTAGAATGGATACATTCGTGCGAATGAATTAGAATGATTGTAGGAATGAATTAGAACGGATCGTACGAATGAATTAGAATGGTTACATTCGTGCGAATGAATTAGAATGGATCGTACGAATGGATTAGAATGGATCGTACGAATGGATTAGAATGGATCGTACGAATGAATTTGAATGGATCATACAAATGAATTAGAAAGGTTACATTTGTGTAAATGAATTAGAATAGATCGTACGAATGAATTAGAATGGATCGTACGAATGGATTAGAATGGATCATACGAATGAATTAGAATGGATCATACAAATGAATTAGAAAGGATACATTCATGAGAATGAATTAGAATGGATCGTGCGAATGAATTAGAATTGATCATACGAATGAATTGGAATGGATTGTACGAATGAATTAGATTGCGTCGTACGATCCATTCTAATTCATTCGTATGATCAATTCTAATTCATTCGCACGATCTATTCTAATTCATTTGTACGATCCATTCTAATTCATTCTCACGAATGTAACCATTCTAATTCATTCATACGATCCATTCTAATTCATTCATACGAATGTAACCTTTCTAATTCGTTCGTACGATCTATTCTAATTCATTTGTACGATCCATTCTAATTCATTCCTACGATCCATTCTAATTCATTCGCTCGAATGTATCCATTCTAATTCATTCGTACGATCCATTCTAATCCAATCGTACGATCCATTCTAATTCATTCATACGATCCATTCTAATTCATTCTCACGAATGTAACCATTCTAATTCGTTTGTACGATCGATTCTAATTTATTCGTACGATCCATTCTAATCCATTCGTACGATCCGTTCTAATCTATTCGTACGATCCATTCAAATCCATTCGTACGATCCATTCTAATCCATTCGTACGATCCATTCTAATTCATTTGCATGAATGTAACCATTCTAATTCAATTGCATGATCCATTCTAATTCATTCCTATGATCCATTCAAATTCATTCGTACGATCCATTCTAATTTATTCGCTCGAATGTATCCATTCTAATTCGTTCATACGATCCATTCTAATTCGTTCGTACGATCCATTCTAATTCGTTCGTACAATCCATTCTAATTCATTCGTATGATCCATTCTAATACATTCCTACGATCTATTCTAATTCATTCGCTCGAATGTATCCATTCTAATTCATTCGTTCGATCCATTCTAATTCATTCATACGATCCATTCAAATTCATTCGCACGATCCATTCTAATGCATTCGTGCGAATGAATTAGAATGGATCATACGAATGAATTAGAATGGATATATTTGAACGAATAAATTAGAATGGATCGTACGAATGAATTAGAATGGATCATATGAATGAATTAGAATGGATCGTGCGAATGAATTAGAATGGATTGTACATACGAATGAATTAGATTGGATCGTACGAATAAATTAGAATGGATACATTCATGCAAATGAATTAGAATGGATCGTACGAATGAATTAGAATGGATCATACGAATAAATTAGAATGGATCATACGAATGGATTAGAATGGATCGTACGAATGGATTAGAACGCATTGTACTAATGAATTAGAATAGATAAATTTGTGCGAATGAATTAGATTGCATCGTACGAATGAATTTGAATGGATCGGACGAATGAATTAGAATGGATCGTACGATTGAATTAGAATGGATCATACGAATGAAATAGAATGGATCGTACGAACTCGTACGAATGAATTACAATGGATCGTATGAACGAATTAGAATGGATCGTGCGAATAAATTTGAATGGATCGTGCGAATGAATTAGAATGGATCGAACGAATGAATTAGAATAGATCGTATGAATGAATTAGAATGGATCGTACGAATGAATTAGAATGGATCATGCGAATGAATTTGAATGGATCGTACGAATGAATTAGAATGGATCGAACGAATGAATTAGAATAGATACATTCGAGCAAATGAATTAGAATAGATCGTAGGAATGAATTAGAATGGATCGTACGAACGAATTAGAATGGATCGTACGAATGAATTAGAATGGAAACATTCGAGCGAATGAATTAGAATGGATCGTACGAATGAATTAGAATGGATCATAGGAATGAATTAGAATGGATCATGCAAATGAATTAGAATAGATCGTACGAATGAATTAGAATGGATCGAGCGAATGAATTAGAATGGATTGTACGAATGAATTAGAATGGATCATAGGAATGAATTTGAATGGATCGTGCAAACGAATTAGAATGGATACATTCGTGCGAATGAATTAGAATGGATCGTAGGAATGAATTAGAATGGATCGTATGAATGAATTAGAATGGTTACATTCGTGCGAATGAATTAGAATGGATTGTCCGAATGGATTAGAATGGATCGTACGAATGAATTAGAATGGATCGTACAAATGAATTAGAAAGGTTACATTTGTGAAAATGAATTAGAATGGATCGTACGAATGAATTAGAATGGATCGTACGAATGAATAAGAATGGATCGTAAAAATGAATTAGAAAGGTTACATTTGTGAGAATGAATTAGAATGGATCGTATGAATGAATTAGAATGGATTGTACGAATGGATTAGAATGGATCGTATGAATGAATTAGAATGGATCATATGAATGCATTAGAATGGATACATTCATGTGAATGAATTAGAATAGATCGTACGAATGAATTAGAATGGATCGTGCGAATGAATTAGAATAGATCGTACGAATGAATTAGAATGGATCGTGCGAATGAATTAGAATGGATCGTACGAATGAATTAGAATGGATCCACTAAATGAGTTAGAATGGATCATACGAATGAATTAGAATGGATTGTGCGAATGAATTAGAATGGATCTTATGAATGAATAAGGATGGATCGTACGAATGAATTAGAATGGATCGTGCGAATGAATTAGAATGAATCGTACGAATGCATTAGAATGGATCGTACGAATGAATTAGAATGAATCGTACGATCCATTCTAATTCATTCATCCGATCCATTCTAATTCATTCGCATGAATGCATCCATTCTAATTCATTCATACGATCCATTTTAATTCATTCCTACGATCCATTCTAATTCATTCGCACGAATGTATCCATTCTAATTCATTTGCACGATCCATTCTAATTCATTCCTATGATCCATTCTAATGCATTCGTACGATTCATTCTAATTCATTCGCACGATCCATTCTAATTCATTCGTATGATTCATTCTAATTCATTCGCACGAATGTAACCTTTCTAATTCATTTGTATGTATCCATTCTAATTCATTCGTACGATCCATTCTAATCCATTCGTACGATCCATTCTAATTCATTCGTACAATCCATTCTAATTCATTCTCACAAATGTAACCTTTCTAATTCATTCGTACGATCCATTCTAATTCATTCGTACGTGTACGAATGAATTAGAATGGATCGTACGAATGAATTAGAATGGATCGTACGAATGAATTAGAATGGATAGTGCAAATGAATTAGAATGGATCGTACGAATGAATTAGAATGGATTGTACGAATGAATTAGAATAGATCGTGCGAATGAATTAGAATGGATCGTACGAAAGAATTCGAATGGATCATACGAATGAATTAGAATGGATCATACGAATGAATAAAATGGATCGTACAAATGAATTAGAATGGATACATTCGAGCGAATGAATTAGAATGGATCGTATGAATGGATTAGAATGGATCGGACGAATGAATTAGAATGGATACATTCGAGCGAATAAATTAGAATAGATCGTAGGATTCAATTAGAATGGATCATACGAATGAATTAGAATGGATCGTGCGAATGAATTAGAACGGATTGTACGAATGAATTAGAATGGATACATTCGTGCGAATGAATTAGAATGGATCGGACGAATGAATTAGAATGGATCGTACGATTCATTCTAATTCATTCGTACGATCCATTCTAAAGCATTCGTTTGATTCATTCTAATTCATTCGCACGATCCATTCTAATTCATTCCTATGATCCATTCTAATTCATTCGTATGATCCATTCTAATACATTCGCTCGAACGTATCCATTCTAATTCATTCGTACGATCCATTCTAATCCATTCGTACTATCCATTCTAATCCATTCGTACGAATGGATTAGAATGGATCGTACGAATGAATTAAAATGGATACATTCGAGCGAATGAATTAGAATGGATATATTTGTGCGAATGAATTAGAATGGATCATGCGAATGAATTAGAATGGATTGTACGAATGAATTAGAATGGATCGTACGAATGAATTAGAATGGATCGAACGAATGAATTAGAATGGATACATTCGAGCGAATGAATTAGAATAGATCGTAGGAATGAATTAGAATGGATCATACGAATAAATTAGAATGGATCGTGCGAATGAATTAGAATGGATTGTACGAATGAATTAGAATGGATCGGACGAATTAGATTGGATGATACAAATGAATTAGAATGGATCGTACGAATGAATTAGAATGGATCGTGCGAATGAATTAGAATGGATCGTACGAATGAATTAGAATGGATCGTACGAAAGGATTAGAATGGATCGTACGAATTAGAATGTATCCTACGAATGAATTAAAATGGATACATTCATACGACTGAATTAGAATGGATCGTGTGAATTAATTAGAGTAGATCGTACGAATGAATTTGAATGGATACATTTGCGCGAATGAATTAGAATGGATCGTACGAATGAATTAGACTAGATCATACGAATAAATTAGAATGGATACATTCATACGAATGAATTAGAATGGATCGTACGAATGAATTAGAATGGATCGTACGCATGGATTAGAATGGATCGTACGAATGGATTAGAATGGATCATACGAATAAATTAGAATGGATCATACAAATGAATTACAAAGGTTACATTCGTGAGAATGAATTAGAACGGATCGTACGAATGAATTAGAATGGATCATGCGAATGACTTTGAATGGATCGTACGAATGAATAAGAATGGATCGCATGAATAAATTAGAATGGATACATTCGAGCGAATGAATTAGAATGGATCATACGAATTAATTAGAATGGATCGTGCGAATGAATTAGAATAAATTGTACGAATGAATTAGAATGGATACATTCGTGCGAATGAATTAGAATGGATCATACGAATGAATTAGATTGGATCGTACGAATGAATTAGAATGGATCGAACGAATGAATTAGAATGGATCGTGCGAATGAATTAGAATGGATTGTACGAATGAATTAGAATGGATACATTCATGCGAATGAATTAGAATGGATCGTACGAATGAATTAGAATGGATCGTACGAATGATTTAGAATGAATCGTACGAATGAATTAGAATGGATCGTACGAATGAATTAGAATGGATACATTTGTACGAATAAATTAGAATGGATCGTACGAATGAAATAGAATGGATCATGCGAATGAATTTGAATGGATCGTGCGAATGAATTAGAATGGATCAAACGAATGAATTAGAATGGATACATTCGAGCAAATGAATTAGAATAGACCGTAGGAATGAATTAGAATGGATCGTACGAATGAATTAGATTGGATCGTACGAACGAATTAGAATGGATCGTACGAATGAATTACAATGGATAAATTCGAGCGAATGAATTAGAATGGATCGTACGAATGAATTAGAATGGATCATAGGAATGAATTAGAATGGATCGTGCAAATGAATTAGAATGGATCGTACGAATGAATTAGAATGGATCGAGCGAATGAATTAGAATGGATCGTACGAATGAATTAGAATGGATCATAGGAATGAATTAGAATGGATCGTGCAAATGAATTAGAATGGATACATTCGTGCGAATGAATTAGAATGGATCGTAGGAATGAATTAGAACGGATCGTACGAATGAATTAGAATGGTTACATTCATGCGAATGAATTAGAATGGATCATACGAATGGATTAGAATGGATCATACGAATGGATTAGAATGGATCGTACGAATGAATTAGAATGGATCGTACAAATGAATTAGAAAGGTTATATTTATGAGAATGAATTAGAATGGATCGTACGAATGAATTAGAATTGATCGTACGAATGGATTAGAATGGATCGTACGAAAGGATTAGAATAGATCGTACGAATGAATTAGAATGGATCATACAAATGAATTAGAAAGGATACATTCGTAAGAATGAATTAGAATGAATCGTGCGAATGAATTAGAATTGATCATACGAATGAATTAGAATGGATTGTACGAATAAATTAGATTGCATTGTATGATCCATTCTAATTCATTCGCACGATCCATTCTAATTCATTCGTATGATCAATTCTAATTCATTCGCACGATCCATTCTAATTCATTCGCACGAATGTAACCATTCTAATTCATTCGTACGATCCATTCCAATTCATTCGTACGAATGTAACCTTTCTAATTCGTTCGTATGATCCATTCTAATTCATTCGTACGATCCATTCTAATTCATTCCTACGATCCATTCTAATTCATTCGCTCGAATGTATCCATTCTAATTCATTCGTACGATCCATTCTAATCCATTCGTACGATCCATTCTAATTCATTCGTACGATCCATTCTAATTCATTCTCACGAATGTAACCATTCTAATTCGTTCATACGATCGATTCTAATTCATTCGTACGATCCATTCTAATCCATTCGTACGATCCGTTCTAATCCATTCGTACGATCCATTCAAATCCATTCGTACGATCCATTCTAACTCATTTGCATGAATGTAACCATTCTAATTCAATTGCATGATCCATTCTAATTCATTCCTATGATCCATTCTAATTCATTCGTACGATCCATTCTAATTCAATCGCTCGAATGTATCCATTCTAATTCATTAGTATGATCCATTCTAATTCGTTCATACGATCCATTCTAATTCGTTCGTACGATCCATTCTAATTCGTTCGTACTATCCATTCTAATTCATTCGTATGATCCATTCTAATTAATTCATTCGATCCATTCTAATTCATTCATACGATCCATTCAAATTCATTCGCACGATCCATTCTAATGCATTCGTGCGAATGAATTAGAATGGATCGTACGAATGAATTAGAATGGATATATTTGAACAAATAAATTAGAATGGATCGTACGAATGAATTAGAATGGATCACACGAATGAATTAGAATGGATCATGCGAATGAATTAGAATGGATTGTACGTACGAATGAATTAGATTGGATCGTACAAATAAATTAGAATGGATACATTTATGCAAATGAATTAGAATGGATCGTACGAATGAATTAGAATGGATCATACGAATAAATTAGAATGGATCATACGAATGGATTAGAATGGATCGTACGAATGGATTAGAACGCATTGTACGAATGAATTAGAATAGATACATTTGTGCGAATGAATTAGATTGCATCGTATGAATGAATTTGAATGGATCGGACGAATGAATTAGAAAGGATCGTACGATTGAATTAGAATAGATCGTATGAATGAATTAGAATGGATCGTACGAATGAATTTGAATGGATCATGCGAATGAATTTGAATGGATCGTATGAATGAATTAGAATGGATCAAACGAATGAATTAGAATGGATACATTCGAGCAAATGAATTAGAATAGATCGTAGGAATGAATTAGAATAGATCGTACGAACGAATTAGAATGGATCATACGAACGAATTAGAATGGATCGTATGAACGAATTAGAATAGATCGTACGAATGAATTAGAATGGATACATTCGAGCGAATGAATTAGAATGGATCGTACGAATGAATTAGAATGGATCATAGGAATGAATTAGAATGGATCGTGCAAATGAGTTAGAATGGATCGTACGAATGAATTAGAATAGATCGTATGAATGAATTAGAATGGATCGTACGAATGAATTAGAATGGATACATTCGAGCGAATGAATTAGAATGGATCGTACGAAAGAATTAGAATGGATCATAGGAATGAATTAGAATGGATCGTGCAAATGAGTTAGAATGGATCGTACGAATGAATTATAATGGATCGAGCGAATGAATTAGAATGGATCATAGGAATGAATTAGAATGGATCGTGCAAATGAATTAGAATGGATACATTCGTGCGAATGAATTAGAATGGATCGTAGGAATGAATTATAATGGATCGTACGAATGAATTAGAATGGTTACATTCGTGCGAATGAATTAGAATGGATTGTACGAATGGATTAGAATGGATCGTACAAATGGATTAGAATGGATCGTACGAATGAATTAGAATGGATCGTACAAATGAATTAGAATGGTTACATTTGTGAGAATGAATTAGAATAGATCGTACGAATGAATTAGAATGGATCGTACGAATGAATAAGAATGGATCGTACAAATGAATTAGAAAGGTTACATTTGTGAGAATGAATTAGAATGGATCATATGAATGAATTAGAATGGATTGTACGAATGGATTAGAATGGATCGTACGAATGAATTAGACTAGATCGTACGAATAAATTAGAATGGATACATTCATACGAATGAATTAGAATGGATCGTACGAATGGATTAGAATGGATCGTACGAATGGATTAGAATGGAACCTTTCTAATTCATTCGTACGATCCACTCTAATTCATTCTAATTCATTCGTACGATCCATTCTAATTCATTCTCACGAATGTAACCTTTCTAATTCATTTGTATGATCCATTCTAATTCATTCACACGATTTATTATAATTCATTCGTATGATCCATTCTAATCCATTCGTAAGATCCATTCTAATTCATTCATACGATCCATTCTAATTCATTCGCATGAACCATTCGAATGCATTCGTACGATCCATTCTAATTCATTCGTACGATCCATTCTAATTCATTCGCATGATCCATTCGTACGATCCATTCTAATCCATTCGTACGATCCATTCTAATTCATTCATACGATCCTTTCTAATTCGTTCGTATGATCCATTTTAATTTGTTCGTACGATCCATTCTAATTCATTCGCACGATCCATTCTAATTCATTCTTATGATCCATTCTAATTCATTCGTACGATCTATTCTAATTCATTCGTATGATCCATTCTAACTCATTCGCACAAATGTATCCATTCTAATTCATTCGTACGATCCATTCTAATCCATTCGTACGATCCATTCTAATCCATTCGTACGATCCATTCTAATCCATTCGTACGATCCATTCTAATCCATTAGTACGATCCATTCTAATTCATTCGCATGATCTTTTCTAATTCATTCGCATGATCCATTCTAATTCTTTCACACGATCCATTCTAATTCATTCGTATGATCCATTCTAATTCATTCATACGATCTATTCTAATTCATTCGTTCGATCCATTCTAATTCATTCGCACGATCCATTCAAATTCATTCGCACGATCCATTCTAATTCGTTCATACGATCCATTGTAATTCGTTCGTACGAGTTCGTACGATCCATTCTAATTCGTTCGTACGATCCATACTAATTCATTCGTACGATCCATTCTAATTCATTCGTACGATCCATTTAATTCATTCGTACGATGCATTCTAATCCATTCGTACGATCCATTCTAATTCATTCGTACGATCCATTCTTATTCTTTCGTACAAATGAATTAGAATGGATCGTGCAAATGAATTAGAATGGATCATACGAATGAATTAGAATGGATCGTGCGAATGAATTAGAATCGATCGTACGAATAAATTAGAATGGATCGTACGAATGAATTAGATCATACGAATGAATTAGAATGGATCATACGATTGAATTTGAATGGATCGTACGAATGAATTAGAATGGATACATTTGTGCGAATTAATTAGAATGGATCGTACGAATGAATTAGAGTGGATCGTACGAATGAATTCGAATGGATAGTGCGAATGAATTAGAATTGATCATACAAATGAATTAGAATAGATCGTACGAATGAATTAGAATAGATCGAATGAATAGATTAGAATGGATCGTACGAATGGATTAGAATCCATTCTAATTCATTTGTATGATCCATTCTAATTCATCGCACGATCCATTCAAATTTATTTGTACGATCCATTCTAATTCATCCGTACGATCTATTCTAATTCATTCTCACAAATGTAACCTTTCTAATTCATTTGTACATCCATTCTAATTCATTCGTACGATCCATTTTAATTCATTTGTACGAATGGATTAGAATGGATCGTACGAATGAATTATAATGGATACATTCGTGCGAATGAATTAGAATGCATCGTATGAATGAATTTGAATGGATCAGATGAATGAATTAGAAGGGCTACATTCGTGAGAATGAATTAGAATGGATCGTATGAATGAATTAGAATGGATCATGCGAATGAATTTGAATGGATCGTACAAATGAATTAGAATGGATCGTACGAATGGATTAGAATGGATCGTACGAATGGATTAGAATCGATCGTACGAATGGATTTGAATGGATCATACGAATGGATTAGAATGGATCGTACGAATGAATTAGAATGGATCATACAAATGAATTAGAAAGGTTACATTCGTGAATTAGAATGGATCGTGCGAATGAATTAGAATGGATCGTGCGAATGAACTAGAATGGATCGTACGAATGAATTAGAATGGATACATTTGTGCGAATGAATTAGAATGGATCGTACGAATGAATTAGAATGGATCGTACGAATGAATTAGAATGGATCGTACGAATGAATTAGAATAGCTCATACGAATTAATTATAATGGATCGTGCGAATGAATTAGAATGGATACATAGGAATGAATTAGAATGGATCGTACGAATGGATTAGAATGGATCGTACGAATGGATTAGAATGGATCGTACGAATGGATTAGAATGGATCGTGCGAATGGATTAGAATAGATCGTACGAATAAATTAGAATGGATCGTACGAATGGATTAGAATGGATCGTACGAATGGATTAGAATGGATCGTACGAATGAATTAGAATGGATCGTACGAACGAATTAGAATGGATCGTACGAATGAATTAGAATGGATCGTACGAACGAATTAGAATGGATCGTATGAATGATTTAGAATGGATACATTCGAGCGAATGAATTAGAATGGATCGTACGAATAAATTAGAATGGATCATAGGAATGAATTAGAATGGATCGTGCAACTGAATTAGAACGATCCATTCTAATTCATACGTACGAATATATCCATTCTAATTCATTCGTACGATCCATTCTAATTCATTCCTACGATCTATTCTAATTCATTCGCTCGAATGTATCCATTCTAATTCATTCGTTCGATCCATTCTAATTCATTCGTACGATCCATTCAAATTCATTCGCATGATCCATTCTAATTCATTCCTATGATCCATTCTAATTCATTTGCACGAATATATCCATTCTAATTCGTTCGTACGATCCATTCTAATTCATTTGTACGATCCATTCAAATTCATTCGCACGATCCATTCTAATTCATTCGTATGATCCATTCTAATTCATTTCTATGATCTATTCTAATTCATTCGCTCGAATGTATCCATTCTAATTCATTCGTTCGATCTATTCTAATTCATTCGTACGATCCATTCTAATTCATTCGCATGATCCATTCTAATTCATTCATACGATCCATTCTCATTCATTCTCCTTAATGTAAACTTTCTAATTCATTTGTATGATCCATTCTAATTCATTTGTATGATCCATTCTAATCCATTCGTACGATCCATTCTAATTCATTCTCACAAATGTAACATTTCTAATTCATTTGTACGATCCATTCTAATTCGTTCAAACGATTCATTCTAATTCATTTGTACGATCCATTCTAATTCATTCGCACAATCCATTCTAATCCATTCGTACGATCCATTCTAATTCATTCGTAAGATCCATTCTAATTCATTCGCTCGAATGTATCCATTCTAATTCATTCGCTCGAATGTATCTATTTTAATTCATTCGTACGATCCATTCTAATTCATTCGTACGATCTAATTCATTCGTATGACCCATTCTAATTCATTCGTACGATCCATTCTAATTCATTCGTACGATCCATTCAAATTCAATCGTACGATCCATTCTAATCCATTCATATGATCCATTCTAATTCATTCGTACGATCCATTCTAATTCATTCTCATAAATGTAACCTTTCTAAGTCATTTGTACGATCCATTCTAATTCGTTCATACGATCCATTCTAATTCATTTGTACGATCCATTCTAATTCATTCGCACGATCCATTCTAATCCATTCGTACGATCCATTCTAATTTATTCGTACGATCCATTCTAATTCATTCGCTCAAATGTATCCATTCTAATTCATTCGCTCGAATGTATCCATTTTAATTCATTCGTACGATCCATTCTAATTCATTCGTACGATCCATTCTAATTCATTCGTACAATCCATTCTAATTCATTCGTACGATCGTACAAATGAATTATAAAGGATACATTCGAGCGAATGAATTGGAATGGATCGTACGAATGAATTAGAATGGATACATTCGTGCGAATGAATTAG
Organism: Chamaelirium japonicum; assembly: GCA_947650365.1. NCBI lineage: Eukaryota > Viridiplantae > Streptophyta > Magnoliopsida > Liliales > Melanthiaceae > Chamaelirium > Chamaelirium japonicum. The sequence goes on along the minus strand of OX393555.1, from coordinate 62,347,795 downwards.
AATGGATCGTAGGAATGAATTAGAATGGATCGTAGGAATGAATTAGAATGGATATATTCGTGCGAATGAATTAGAATGGATCATACGAATGAATTAGAATAGATCGTACGAATGAATTAGAATGGATCGTACGAATAAATTAGAATGGATCGTGTGAATGAATTAGAATGGATCGTACGAATGAATTAGAATGGATACATTTGTGCGAATAAATTAGAATAGATCGTACGAATGAATTAGAATGGATACATTCGAGTGAATGAATTAGAATGGATCGTACGAATGAATTAGAATGGATCATAGCAATGAATTAGAATGGATCATGCAAATGAATTAGAATGGATACATTCGTGCGAATGAATTAGAATGGATCGTAGGAATGAATTAGAATGGATCGTGCGAATGAATTAGAATGGATACATTTGTACGAATGAATTAGAATGGATCATACGAATGAATTAGAATGGATAGTGCGAATGAATTATAATCGATCGTATGAATGAGTTAGAATGGTTCGTATGAATGAATTAGAATGGATTGCATGAATGAATTAGAATAGATCATACGAATGAATTGGAATGGATCGTACGAATGAATTAGAATGGAAACATTCATGCAAATGAATTAGAATGGATCATACGAATGAATTAGAATGGATCGTATGAATTGATTAGATTGGATCGTACGAATGGATCGTACGAATGGACTAGAATGGATCGTGCAAATGAATTAGAGTAGATTGCACGAATGTATCCATTGTAATCTATTCGTACGAATTGATTAGAATGGATCGTACGAATGAATTAGAATGGATCGTGCGAATGAATTAGAATTGATCGAATGAATAAATTAGAATGGATCGTACGAATGAATTAGAATGGATCATGCGAATGAATTTGAATGTATCGTACGAATGAATTAGAATGGATCGAACGAATGAATTTGAATGAATACATTCGAGCGAATAAATTAGAATAAATCGTAGGAATGAATTAGAATGGATCGTACGAATGAATTAGAATGGATCGTGTGAATGAATTAGAATGGATAGTGTGAATGAATTAGAATGGATCGTACGAATGAATTAGAATGGATCGTACAAATGAATTAGAATGGATCGTACGAATGAATTAGAATGGATACATTTGTGCGAATGAAATAGAATGGATCGTACGAATGAATTAGAATGGATCGTACGAATGAATTAGAATGGATCATAGGAATGAATTAGAATAGATCGTATGAATGAATTAGAATGGATCGTACGAATGAATTAGAATGGATCGTACGAATGAATTAGAATGGATACATTTGTTCGAATAAATTAGAATGGATTGTACGAAAGAATTAGAATGGATTGTATGAATAAATTAGAACGGATCGTACGAATGAATTAGAATTGATCGTGCGAATGAATTAGAATGGATACATTCTTGCGAATGAATTTGAATGGATCGTACGAATGGATCGTACGAATGAATCAGAATGGTTACATTCGTGCAAATGAATTACAATGGATCGTACGAATAAATTAGAATGGATACATTCGTGCGAATAAATTAGAATGGATCGTACAGATGAATTAGAATGGATCGTACAAATGAATTAGAATGGATCATGTGAATGAATTAGAATGGACTGTACGAATGAATTAGAATGGATACATTTGTGCGAATGAATTAGAATGGATCGTGCGAATGAATTAGAATGGATCATGCGAATGAATTAGAAAGGATCATACGAATGAATTAGAATGGATCCACCGAATGCGTTAGAATGGATCATACGAATGAATTAGAATGGATCGTACAAAAGAATTTGAATGGATTGTTCGAATGAATTAGAATGGATCGTGCGAATGAATAAGAACGGATCATACGAATGAATTAGAATGAATCATACGAATTAATTAGAATGGATACATTCGTACGAATGAATTAGAATGGATCGTACGAATGAATTAGAATAGGTCGTATGAATGAATTAGAATGGATCGTACGAATGAATTAGAATGGATCGTGCGTATAAATTAGAATGGATCGTACGAATGAATTAAAATGGATCGTACGAATGAATTAGAATGGATATATTCGTGCGAATGAATTAGAATGGATCGTGCGAATAAATTAGAATGGATCAAACGAATGAATTAGAATGGATACATTTGTGAGAATGAATTAGAATGGATCGTACGATCCATTCTAATTCATTCGTATGATCCATTCAAATTCATTCGCATGATCCATTCTAATTCATTCGTAATCCATTCTAATTCATTCGTACGATCCATTCTAATTCATTTGCATGAATGTATCCATTCTAATTCATTCGTACGATCCATTCCAATTCATTCGTATGATCCATTCTAATTCATTCACGCAATCCATTCTAATTCATTCATACAATCCATTCTAACTCATTTACACGATCCATTCTAATTCATTCGTATGAATGTATGTATCCATTCTAGTTCATTCGCACGAAGGTATCTATTCTAATTCTTTCGTACGATCTATTCTAATTCAATCGCAAGATCCATTCTAATTCATTCGTACGATCCATTCTAATTCATTCGTACGATCCATTCTAATTAATTCGCACAAATGTATCCATTCTAATTCATTCGTACGATCCATTCAAATTTAATTGTATGATCAATTCTAATTCATTCGCACAAATGTATCCATCTTAATTCATTCGTACGATCCATTCTAATTCATTCGCACGATCTATTCTACTTCATTCGTACGATCCATTCTAATTCATTCGCACGAATGTATCATTCCAATTCATTCCTACGATCTATTTTAATTCATTCGCTTGAATGTATCCATTCTAATTCATTCGTTCCATCCATTTGTATTCATTCGTACGATCCATTCTAATTCATTCGTACGATCCATTCTAATCCATTCGTACGATCCATTCTAATTCATTCGCACGATCCATTCTAATCCATTCGTACGATACATTCTAATCCATTCGTACGATCCATTCTAATTCATTCGTATGATCCATTCTAATTCATTCGCACGAATGTATCCATTCTAATTCATTCGTATAATCCATTCTAATTCATTCACACGATCCATTCTAATTCATTCGTATGATCCATTCTAATTCATTCCTACGATCTATTCTAATTCATTCGCTCGAATGTATCCATTCTAATTCATTCGTACGATCCATTCTTATTCATTCGTACGATCCATTCAAATTCATTCGCATGATCCATTCTAATTCATTCGTACGATCCATTCTTATTCATTCGCACGAATGTATACATTCGCACGAATGTATCCATTCGCACGAATGTATCCATTCTAATTGATTCGTACAATCCATTCTAATTCATTCGCACGATCCATTCTAATTCATTCGTATGATCCATTCTAATTCATTCCTACGATCTATTCTAATTCATTCGCTCGAATGTATCCATTCTAATTCATTCGTACGATCCATTCTTATTCATTCGTACGATCCATTCAAATTCATTCGCATGATCAATTCTAATTCATTCGTACGATCCATTCTAATTCATTCTCACGAATGTAACCTTTCTAATTCGTTTGTATGATCCATTCTAATTCATTTGTACGATCCATTCTAATCCATTCGTACGATCCATTCTAATCCATTTGTATGATCCATTCTAATCCATTCGTATGATCCATTCTAATTCATTCGCACGAATGTATCCATTCTAATTCATTCGCTCGAATGTATCCATTCTAATTCATTCGTATTATTCATTCTAATTCATTCGTACGATCCATTCTAATTCATTCGCACGAATGTATCCATTTTAATGCATTCGTATGATTCATTCTAATTCATTCGCACGATCCATTCAAATTCATTCATACGATCCATTGTTATTCATTCATACGATCCATTCTAATTCATTCGCACGATCCATTCTAATTCATTCGCACAATCCGTTCTAATTCATTCGCACAATCCATTCTAATTCATTCGCACGAATGTATCCATTCTAATTCATTCGTACGATCCATTCTAATTCATTCGTACGATCCATTCTTATTCATTCGCATGATCCATTCGTACGATCCATTCTAATCCATTCATACAATACATTCTAATTCATTCATACGATCCATTCTAATTCGTTCATACGATCCATTCTAATTCATTCGCACGCACGATCCATTCTAATTCATTCCTATGATCCATTCTAATTCATTCGTATGATCCATTCTAATTCATTCGCTCGAATGTATCCATTCTAATTCATTCGTACAATACATTCTAATTTATTCATACAAATGTATCCATTCTAATTCATTAGTATGATCCATTCTAATTCATACGTACGATCCATTCTAATCCATTCGTACAATCCATTCTAATCCATTCATATGATCCATTCTAATTCATTCGCACGAATATATCCATTCTAATTCATTCGTACGATCCTTTCGAATTCATTCGCATGATCCATTCTAATTCATTCGTACGATCCATTCTAATTCATCGCACGATCCATTCTAATTCATTCGTATGATCTATTCTAATTCATTCATACGATCCATTCTAATTCATTCTCACGAGTGTAACCTTTCTAATTCATTTGTATGATCCATTATAATTCATTCGTACGATCCATTCTAATCCATTCATAAGATCCATTCTAATCCATTCGTACGATGATCCATTCTAGTTCATTCGTATGATCCATTCTAATTCATTCGTACGATCCATTCAAATTCATTCGCACGAATATATCCATTCTAATTTATTCGTATGATCCATTCTAATTCATTCGCACGATCCATTCTAATTCTTTCGTATGATCCATTCTAATTCATTCGTACAAATGTATCCATTCTAATTCATTCGTACGATCCATTCTAATTCATTCGTACGATTCATTCTAATTCATTCGTATGATCCATTCTAATTCATTTCTATGATCCATTCTAATTCATTCGGTGGATCCATTCTAATTCATTACTACGATCTATTCTAATTCATTCGTATGATCCATTCTAATCCATTCGTACGATCCATTCTAATTCATTCATACGATCCATTCTAATTCGTTCGTACGATCCATTCTAATCCCTTCGTACGATCCATTCTAATCCATTCGTACGATCCATTCTAATCCATTCATACGATCCATTCTAATTCATTCTCACAAATGTAACCTTTCTAATTAATTTGTACGATCCATTCTAATTCATTCGTACGATCCATTCTAATCCATTTGTTCGATCCATTCTAATCCATTCGTAAGATCCATTCTAATTCATTCGCACGAATGTAACCATTTTAATTCATTCGTACGATCCATTCTAATTCATTCATACAATCCATTCTAATTCATTCGCACGAATGTATCCATTCTAATTAATTCGTACGATCCATTCTAATTCATTCGTATGATCCATTCTTATTCATTCGCACGATCCAGTCTAATTGATTCGTACGATCCATTCTAATTCATTCGCACGAATGTATTCATTCTAATTCATTCGTACGATCCATTCTAATTCATTCGTACGCTCCATTCTTATTCATCGCACAAATGTATCAATTCTAATTTATTCGTACGATCCTTTCTAATTCATTCGCACGATCCATTCTAATTCTTTCATTTGATCCATTCTAATTCATTCGCACGAATGTAACCATTCTAATTCATTCGTACAATCCAATCTAATTCAAACGTACGATCCATTCTAATTCATTCACATAATGTATTATAATTCATTCGTACGATCCATTCCAATTCTAATTCGTTCGTACGATCCATTCTAATTCATTCATATGATCCATTCTAATTCATTTGTACGATCCATTATAATTCATTCGCACGAATGTATCCATTCTAATTCATTCGTTTGATCCATTCTAATTCATTCGTATGATCCATTCTAATTCATTCCTACGATCAATTCTAATTCATTCGCTCGAATATATCCATTCTAATTCATTCGTTCGATCCATTCTAATTCATTCGTACGATCCATTCAAATTCATTTGCATGATCCATTCTAATTCATTCGTACGATCTATTCTAATTCATTCGCACAATCCAATCTAATTCAGTCGTATGAATGTATCTATTTTAATTCATTCGTACGATCCATTCTAATTCATTCATACGATCTAATTCATTCGTTAGAATGGGTCGTACGAATGAATTAGAATGGATCATACAAATGAATTAGAATGGATACATTTGTGAGAATGAATTAGAATGGATACATTTGTGCGAATGAATTAGGATAGATTAGAATGGATCGTACGAATGGATTAGGATCCATTCTAATTCATTCGTACGATCCATTCTAATTCATTCGTACGATCCATTCTAATTCATTCGTACGATCCATTCTAATTAATTCGCATGATCCATTCTAATTCATTCGTACGATCCATTCTAATTCATTCGTACGATCCATTCTAATTCATTCGCACGATCCATTCTAATTTATTCGTACGATCCATTCTAATTCATTTGCACGAATGTATCCATTCTAATGCATTCGTACGATCCATTGTAATTTATTCGTACGATCCATTCTAATTCATTCGCACGAATCTAACCATTCTAATTCGTACGATCCATTGTAATTCATTCGCACGATTCATTCTAATTCATTCGTATGATCCATTCTAGATTGCATCATACGAATGAATTAGAATGAATCGTACGATCCATTCTAATTCATTCGCACGATCCATTCTAATTCATTCGTACGATCCATTCTAATTCATTTGCACGAATGTAACCATTCTAATTCATTTGTACGATCCATTCTAATTCATTCCTACGATCCATTCTAATTCATTCGCACGAATGTATCCATTCTAATTCATTTGCACGATCCATTCTAATTCATTCCTATGATCCATTCTAAATCATTCGTACGATCCATTCTAATTCATTCGCTCGAATGCATCCATTCTAATTTATTCGTACGATCCATTCTAATTCATTCGTACGATCCATTCTAATTCATTCCTACGATCTATTCTAATTCATTCGCTCGAATGTATCCATTCTAATTCATTCGTTCGATCCATTCTAATTCATTCGTACGATCCATTCAAATTCATTCGCATGATCCATTCTAATTCATTCCTATGATCCATTCTAATTCATTTGCACGAATATATCCATTCTAATTCGTTCGTACGATCCATTCTAATTCATTTGTACGATCCATTCAAATTCATTCGCACGATCCATTCTAATTCATTCGTATGATCCATTCTAATTCATTCCTACGATCTATTCTAATTCATTCGCTCGAATGTATCCATTCTAATTCATTCGTTCGATCTATTCTAATTCATTCGTATGATCCATTCTAATTCATTCGCATGATTCATTCTAATTCATTCATACGATCCATTCTAATTCATTCTCCTTAATGTAACCTTTCTAATTCATTTGTATGATCCATTCTAATTCATTTGTATGATCCATTCTAATCCATTCGTACGATCCATTCTAATTCATTCTCACAAATGTAACATTTCTAATTCAATTGTACGATCCATTCTAATTCGTTCATACGATCCATTCTAATTCATTTGTACGATCCATTCTAATTCATTCGCACGATCCATTCTAATCCATTCGTACGATCCATTCTAATTCATTCGTAAGATCCATTCTAATTCATTCGCTCGAATGTATCCATTCTAATTCATTCGCTCAAATGTATCTATTTTAATTCATTGGTACGATCCATTCTAATTCATTCGTACGATCTAATTCATTCGTATGACCCATTCTAATTCATTCGTACGATCCATTCTAATTCATTCGTACGATCCATTCAAATTCAATCGTACGATCCATTCTAATCCATTCATATGATCCATTCTAATTCATTCGTACGATCCATTCTAATTCATTCTCATAAATGTAACCTTTCTAAGTCATTTGTACGATCCATTCTAATTCGTTCATACGATCCATTCTAATTCATTTGTACGATCCATTCTAATTCATTCGCACGATCCATTCTAATCCATTCGTACGATCCATTCTAATTCATTCGTACGATCCATTCTAATTCATTCGCTCAAATGTATCCATTCTAATTCATTCGCTCGAATGTATCCATTTTAATTCATTCGTACGATCCATTCTAATTCATTCGTACGATCCATTCTAATTCATTCGTACAATCCATTCTAATTCATTCGTACGATCGTACAAATGAATTATAAAGGATACATTCGAGCGAATGAATTAGAATGGATCGTACGAATGAATTAGAATGGATACATTCGTGCGAATGAATTAGAATGGATCGTAGGAATGAATTAGAATGGATCGTACGAATGAATTAGAATGGATATATTCGTGCGAATGAATTAGAATGGATCATACGAATGAATTAGAATAGATCGTACGAATGAATTAGAATGGATCGTACGAATAAATTAGAATGGATCGTGCGAATGAATTAGAATGGATCGTACGAATGAATTAGAATGGATACATTTGTGCGAATAAATTAGAATAGATCGTACGAATGAATTAGAATGGATACATTCGAGTGAATGAATTAGAATGGATCGTATGAATGAATTAGAATGGATCATAGCAATGAATTAGAATGGATCATGCAAATGAATTAGAATGGATACATTCGTGCGAATGAATTAGAATGGATCGTAGGAATGAATTAGAATGGATCGTGCGAATGAATTAGAATGGATACATTTGTACGAATGAATTAGAATGGATCGTACGAATGAATTAGAATGGATAGTGCGAATGAATTAGAATCGATCGTATGAATGAGTTAGAATGGTTCGTATGAATGAATTAGAATGGATTGCATGAATGAATTAGAATGGATCATACGAATGAATTGGAATGGATCGTACGAATGAATTAGAATGGAAACATTCATGCAAATGAATTAGAATGGATCATACGAATGAATTAGAATGGATCGTACGAATTGATTAGAATTGATCGTACGAATGGATCGTACGAATGGATTAGAATGCATCGTGCAAATGAATTAGAATGGATTGCACGAATGTATCCATTGTAATCTATTCGTACGAATTGATTAGAATGGATCGTACGAATGAATTAGAATGGATCGTGCAAATGAATTAGAATTGATCGAATGAATAAATTAGAATGGATCGTACGAATGAATTAGAATGGATCATGCGAATGAATTTGAATGTATCGTACGAATGAATTAGAATGGATCGAACGAATGAATTTGAATGGATACATTCGAGCGAATGAATTAGAATAAATCGTAGGAATGAATTAGAATGGATCGTACGAATGAATTAGAATGGATCGTGCGAATGAATTAGAATGGATAGTGTGAATGAATTAGAATGGATCGTACGAATGAATTAGAATGGATCGTACAAATGAATTAGAATGGATCGTATAAATGAATTAGAATGGATACATTTGTGCGAATGAATTAGAATGGATCGTACGAATGAATTAGAATGGATCGTACGAATGAATTAGAATGGATCATAGGAATGAATTAGAATAGATCGTACGAATGAATTAAATGGATCGTACGAATGAATTAGAATGGATCGTACAAATGAATTAGAATGGATACATTTGTACGAATAAATTAGAATGGATTGTACGAAAGAATTAGAATGGATTGTATGAATAAATTAGAACGGATCGTACGAATGAATTAGAATTGATCGTGCGAATGAATTAGAATGGATACATTCTTGCGAATGAATTTGAATGGATCGTACGAATGGATCGTACGAATGAATTAGAATGGTTACATTCGTGCAAATGAATTAGAATGGATCGTACGAATAAATTAGAATGGATACATTCGTGCGAATAAATTAGAATGGATCGTACAAATGAATTAGAATGGATCGTAAGAATGAATTAGAATGGATCATGCGAATGAATTAGAATGGACTGTACGAATGAATTAGAATGGATACATTTGTGCGAATGAATTAGAATGGATCGTGCGAATGAATTAGATTGGATCATGCGAATGAATTAGAAAGGATCGTACGAATGAATTAGAATGGATCCACCGAATGCGTTAGAATGGATCATACGAATGAATTAGAATGGATCGTACAAAAGAATTTGAATGGATCGTTCGAATGAATTAGAATGGATCGTGCGAATGAATAAGAACGGATCATACGAATGAATTAGAATGAATCGTACGAATTAATTAGAATGGATACATTCGTACGACTGAATTAGAATGGATCGTACGAATTAATTAGAATAGGTCGTACGAATGAATTAGAATGGATCGTACGAATGAATTAGAATGGATCGTGCGTATAAATTAGAATGGATCGTACGAATGAATTAAAATGGATCGTACGAATGAATTAGAATGGATATATTCGTGCGAATGAATTAGAATGGATCGTGCGAATAAATTAGAATGGATCATACGAATGAATTAGAATGGATACATTTGTGAGAATGAATTAGAATGGATCGTACGATCCATTCTAATTCATTCGTACGATCCATTCAAATTCATTCGCATGATCCATTCTAATTCATTCGTAATCCATTCTAATTCATTCGTACGATCCATTTTAATTCATTTGCATGAATGTATCCATTCTAATTCATTCGTACGATCCATTCCAATTCATTCGTATGATCCATTCTAATTCATTCATGCAATCCATTCTAATTCATTCATACAATCCATTCTAACTCATTTACACGATCCATTCTAATTCATTCGCATGAATGTATGTATCCATTCTAGTTCATTCGCACGAATGTATCTATTCTAATTCTTTCGTACGATCTATTCTAATGCAATCGCAAGATCCATTCTAATTCATTCGTACGATCCATTCTAATTAATTCGCACAAATGTATCCATTCTAATTCATTCGTACGATCCATTCAAATTTAATCGTATGATCCATTCTAATTCATTCGCACAAATGTATCCATTTTAATTCATTCGTACGATCCATTCTAATTCATTCGCACGATCCATTCTAATTCATTCGTACGATCCATCCTAATTCATTCGCACGATCCATTCTAATTCATTCGTACGATCCATTCTAATTCATTCGCACGAATGTATCATTCTAATTCATTCCTATGATCTATTCTAATTCATTCGCTCGAATGTATCCATTCTAATTCATTCGTTCGATCCATTTGTATTCATTCGTACGATCCATTCAAATTTATTCGCATGATCCATTCTAATTCATTCGTACGATCCATTCTAATCCATTCGTACGATCCATTCTAATTCATTCGCACGATCCATTCTAATCCATTCGTACGATCCATTCTAATCCATTCGTACGATCCATTCTAATCCATTCGTACGATCCATTCTAATTCATTCGTATGATCCATTCTAATTCATTCGCACGAATGTATCCATTCTAATTCATTCGTATAATCTATTCTAATTCATTCGCACGATCCATTCTAATTCATTCGTATGATCCATTCTAATTCATTCCTACGATCTATTCTAATTCATTCGCTCGAATGTATCCATTCTAATTCATTCGTACGATCCATTCTTATTCATTCGTACGATCCATTCAAATTCATTCGCATGATCCATTCTAATTCATTCGTACGATCCATTCTTATTCATTCGCACGAATGTATCCATTCGCACGAATGTATCCATTCGCACGAATGTATCCATTCTAATTCATTCGTACAATCCATTCTAATTCATTCGCACGATCCATTCTAATTCATTCGTATGATCCATTCTAATTCATTCCTACGATCTATTCTAATTCATTCGCTCGAATGAATCCATTCTAATTCATTCGTACGATCCATTCTTATTCATTCGTACGATCCATTCAAATTCATTCGCATGATCAATTCTAATTCATTCGTACGATCCATTCTAATTCATTCTCACGAATGTAACCTTTCTAATTCGTTTGTATGATCCATTCTAATTCATTTGTACGATCCATTCTAATCCATTCGTACGATCCATTCTAATCCATTTGTACGATCCATTCTAATCCATTCGTACGATCCATTCTAATTCATTTGTACGAATATATCCATTCTAATTCATTCGCTCGAATGTATCCATTCGAATTCATTCGTATCATTCATTCTAATTCATTCGTACAATCCATTCTAATTCATTCGTACGATCCATTCTAATTCATTCACATGAATGTATCCATTCTAATGCATTCGTACGATTCATTCTAATTCATTCGCACGATCCATTCTAATTCATTCATACGATCCATTCTAATTCATTCGCACGATCCATTCTAATTCATTCGCACAATCCGTTCTAATTCATTCGCACAATCCATTCTAATTCATTCGCACGAATGTATCCATTCTAATTCATTCTTACGATCCATTCTAATTCATTCGTACGATCCATTCTTATTCATTCGCATGATCCATTCGTACGATCCATTCTAATCCATTCATACAATCCATTCTAATTCATTTATACGATCCATTCTAATTGGTTCGTACGATCCATTCTAATTCATTCGCACGCACGATCCATTCTAATTCATTCCTATGATCCATTCTAATTCATTCGTATGATCCATTCTAATTCATTCGCTCAAATGTATCCATTCTAATTCATTCGTACAATACATTCTAATTTATTCATACAAATGTATCCATTCTAATTCATTAGTACGATCCATTCTAATTCATTCGTACGATCCATTCTAATCCATTCGTACAATCCATTCTAATCCATTCATATGATCCATTCTAATTCATTCGCACGAATATATCCATTCTAATTCATTCGTACGATCCTTTCTAATTCATTCGCATGATCCATTCTAATTCATTCGTACGATCTATTCTAATTCATCGCACGATCCATTCTAATTCATTCGTATGATCCATTCTAATTCATTCATACGATCCATTCTAATTCATTCTCACGAGTGTAACCTTTCTAATTCATTTGTATGATCCATTATAATTCATTCGTACGATCCATTCTAATCCATTCATAAGATCCATTCTAATCCATTCGTACGATGATCCATTCTAATTCATTCGTATGATCCATTCTAATTCATTCGTACATCCATTCAAATTCATTCGTACGAATATATCCATTCTAATTCATTCGTATGATCCATTCTAATTCATTCGCACGATCCATTCTAATTCTTTCGTATGATCCATTCTAATTCATTCGTACAAATGTATCCATTCTAATTCATTCGTACGATCCATTCTAATTTATTCATACGATTCATTCTAATTCATTCGTATGATCCATTCTAATTCATTTCTATGATCCATTCTAATTCATTCGGTGGATCCATTCTAATTCATTACTACGATCTATTCTAATTCATTCGTACGATCCATTCTAATCCATTCGTACGATCCATTCTAATCCATTCGTACGATCCATTTTAATTCATTCTCACAAATGTAACCTTTCTAATTCATTTGTACGATCTATTCTAACTCATTCGTAAGATCCATTCTAATCCATTTGTACGATCTATTCTAATCCATTCGTATGATCCATTCTAATTCATTCACACGAATGTAACCATTTTAATTCATTCGTACGATCCATTCTAATTCATTCATACAATCCATTCTAATTCATTCGCACGAATGTATCCATTCTAATTAATTCGTACGATCCATTCTAATTCATTCGTATGATCCATTCTTATTCATTCGCACGATCCAGTCTAATTGATTCGTACGATCCATTCTAATTCATTCGCACGAATGTATCCATTATAATTCATTCGTACGATCCATTCTAATTCATTCGTACGCTCCATTCTTATTCATCGCACAAATGTATCCATTCTAATTTATTCGTACGATCCTTTCTAATTCATTCGCACGATCCATTCTAATTCTTTCATTTGATCCATTCTAATTCAATCGCACGAATGTATCCATTCTAATTCATTCGTACAATCCAATCTAATTCAAACGTACGATCCATTCTAATTCATTCACATGATGTATTATAATTCATTCGTACGATCCATTCCAATTCTAATTCGTTCGTACGATCCATTCTAATTCATTCGTATGATCCATTCTAATTCATTCGTACGATCCATTATAATTCATTCGCACGAATGTATCCATTCTAATTCATTCGTACGATCTATTCTAATTCATTCGTATTATCCATTCTAATTCATTCGTATGATCCATTCTAATTCATTCCTACGATCCATTCTAATTCATTCGCTCGAATATATCCATTCTAATTCATTCGTTCGATCCATTCTAATTCATTCGTACGATCCATTCAAATTCATTTGCATGATCTATTCTAATTCATTCGTACGATCCATTCTAATTCATTCGCACAATCCAATCTAATTCAGTCGTATGAATGTATCCATTTTAATTCATTCGTACGATCCATTCTAATTCATTCATACGATCTAATTCATTCGTTAGAATGGATCGTACGAATGAATTAGAATGGATCATACAAATGAATTAGAATGGATACATATGTGAGAATGAATTAGAATGGATACATTTGTGCGAATGAATTAGGATAGATTAGAATGGATCGTACGAATGGATTAGGATCCATTCTAATTCATTCGTACGATCCATTCTAATTCATTCGTACGATCCATTCTAATTCATTCGTTCGATCCATTCTAATTAATTCGCATGATCCATTCTAATTCATTTGTACGATCCATTCTAATTCATTCGTACGATCCATTATAATTCATTCGCACGATCCATTCTAATTTATTCGTACGATCCATTCTAATTCATTTGCACGAATGTATCCATTCTAATGCATTCGTACGATCCATTGTAATTTATTCGTACGATCCATTCTAATTCATTCGCACGAATCTAACCATTCTAATTCGTACGATCCATTCTAATTCATTCGCACGATCCATTCTAATTCATTCGTATGATCCATTTTAGATTGCATCATACGAATGAATTAGAATGAATCGTACGATCCATTCTAATTCATTCGCACGATCCATTCTAATTCATTCGTACGATCCATTCTAATTCATTTGCACGAATGTAACCATTCTAATTCATTCGTACGATCCATTCTAATTCATTCCTACGATCCATTCTAATTCATTCGCACGAATGTATCCATTCTAATTCATTTGCACAATCCATTCTAATTCATTCCTATGATCCATTCTAATTCATTCGTACGATCCACTCTAATTCATTCGCTCGAATGCATCCATTCTAATTCATTCGTACGATCCATTCTAATTCGTTCGTACGATCTATTCTAATTCGTTCGTACGATCCATTCTAATTCGTTCGTATGATCCATTCTCATTCATTCGCACAATCTATTCTAATTCATTCGTACGATCCATTCTAATCCATTCGTATGATCAATTCTAATTCATTCGCACGATCCATTCTAATTCATTCGCACAATCCATTCTAATTCATTAGAATGGATCGTACGAATGAATTAGAATGGATACATTCGAGCGAATGAATTAGAATGGATCGTACGAATGAATTAGAATGGATCATAGGAATGAATTAGAATGGATCGTGCAAATGAATTAGAATGGATACATTCGTGCGAATGAATTAGAATGGATCGTGCGAATGAATTAGAATGGATCGTGCGAATGAAATAGAATGGATCGTACGAATGAATTAGAATGGATACATTTGTGCGAATGAATTAGAATGGATCGTACGAATGAATTAGAATGAATCATACGACTGAATTAGAATGGATCATATGAATGAATTAGAATACATCATGTGAATGAATTAGAATGGATCGTACGTTTGAATTAGATTTGATTGTACGAATGAATTAGATTGGATCGTGCGAATGAATTAGAATGGATCGTGCGTATGAATGTATCCATTCTAATTCATTCGTACGATCCATTCTAATCCATTCGTACGATCCATTCTAATTCATTCACATGATGTATTCTATATCATTCGTACGATTCATTCTAATTCATTCGCACGATCCATTCTAATTCATTCGTACGATCCATTCTTATTCATTCATACGATCCATTCTAATTCATTCGCACAATCCATTCTAATTCATTCATACGATCCATTCTAATTCATTCGTATGATCCCTTCTAACTCATTCGGTGGATCCATTCTAATTCATTCGCACGATCCATTCTAATTCATTCGTATGATCCATTCTAATTTTTTCGCACGAATGTATTCATTCTAATGCATTCGTATGATCCATTCTAATTCATTCGTACGATCCATTCTAATCCATTCGTACGATCCATTCTAATTCATTCGTACGATCCATTCTAATTCATTCTCACAAATGTAACCTTTCTAATTCATTCGTACGATCCATTCTTATTCATTCGTACGATCCATTGAAATTCATTCGCAGGATCCATTCTATTTTATTCGTACGATCCATTCTAATTCATTCTCACGAATGTAACCTTTCTAATTCATTTGTATGATCCATTCTAATCCATTCTAATCCATTCGTACGATACATTCTAATCCATTCGTACAATCCATTAGAATGGATCGTACGATCCATTCTAATACATTTGTACGAATGTATCCATTCTAATTCATTCGCATGAACCATTCTAATTCATTCGCATGATCCATTCTAATTCATTCGCACGATCCATTCTAATCCATTCGTACGATCCATTCTATTTCATTCGTACGATCAATTCTAATTCATTCGCACGATCCATTCTAATTCATTCGTACGATCCATTCTAATTCATTCACACGAATGTATCCATTCTAATTCATTTGTACGATCCATTCTAATTCATTTGCACGATCCATTCTGATTCATTCGCACGATCCATTCTAATTCATTCGTACGATCCATTCTAATTCATTCGCTCGAATGTATCCATTCTAATTCATTTGTACGATCCATTCTAATTCATTCGTACGATCCATTCTAATTCATTCTCACGAATGTAACCTTTCTAATTCATTTGTATGTATCCATTCTAATTCATTCGTGCAAATGAATTAGAATGGATCATAGGAATGAATTAGAATGGATCGTACGAATGAATTAGAATGGTTACATTCGAGCGAATGAATTAGGATCGTACGAATGAATTAGAGTGGATACATTCGAGCGAATGAATTAGAATGGATCATACAAATGAATTAGAATAGATCGTGCGAATGAAGAAGAATGGATCGTGCGAATGAATTAGAATGGATACATTCGTGCGAATGAATTAGAATGGATCGTACGAATGAATTAGAATGGATCGTGCGAATGAATTAGAATTGATCGTAAGAATGAATTAGAATGGATCGTACGAATGGATTAGAATGGATCCATTCATGCAAATGAATTAGAATGGATCGTATGAATGAATTAGAATGGATCATACGAATGAATTAGAATGGATCGTGCGAATGAATTAGAATGGATCGTGCGAATGAATTAGAATGGATACATTCGTACAAATGAATTAGAATGGATCGTACGAATGAATTAGAATGGATCATATGAATGAATTAGTATGGATACATTTGTACGAATGAATTAGAATAGATACATTCGTGCGAATGAATTAGATTGTATCGTACGAATGAATTAGAATGAATCATAGGAATGAATTAGAATGGATCGTGCAAATGAATGAGAATGGATACATTCGTGCGAATGAATTAGAATGGATCATAGGAATAAATTAGAATGGATCGTGCAAATGAATTAGAATGGATACATTCGTGCGCATGAATTAGAATGGATCGTAGGAATGAATTAAAATGGATCGTACGAATGATTTAGAATGGATCGTACGAATGAATTAGAATGGATCGTGCGAATGAATTAGAATGGATTGTACGAATGAATTAGAATGGATACATTCATGCGAATGAATTAGAATGGATCGTACGAATGAATTAGAATGGATTGTGCGAATGAATTAGAATGGATCGTATGAATGTATAAGAATGGATCGTACGAATGAATTAGAATGGATCGTGCGAATGAATTAGAATGGATCGTATATTCGTGCAAATAAATTAGAATGGATCGTACAAATGAATTAGAATGGATCGTACGAATGAGTTAGAATGGATCGTGCGAATGAATTAGAATTGATCGTACGAATGAATTAGAATGGATCCACCGAATGAGTTAGAATGGATCATACGAATGAATTAGAATGGATCGTACGAATGAATTAGAATGGATCGTACGAATGAATTAGAATGGATTCGTGCGAATGAACTAGAATGGATCGTACGAATGAATTAGAATGGATCATACAAATGAATTAGAATGGATCCATACAAATGAATTAGAATGGATCCATTCTAATTCATTCTATTGCATTCGTACGATTCATTCTAATTCATTCGCACGATCCATTCTAATTCATTCGTACGATTCATTCTAATTTATTCGCACGAATGTAACCTTTCTAATTCATTTGTATGTATCCATTCTAATTCATTCATACGATCCATTCTAATCCATTTGTACGATCCATTCTAATCCATTCGTACGATCCATTCTAATTCATTCGCACGAATGTAACCATTCTAATTCATTCGTACGATCCATTCTAATTCATTCCTATGATCCATTCTAATTCATTCGCACGAATGTATCCATTCTAATCCATTTGCACGATCCATTCTAATTCATTCGTATGATCCATTCTAATCCATTCTAATTCATTCGTACGATCCATTCTAATTTATTCCTACGATCCATTCTAATTCATTCGCAAATTGGAATAGATCGTACGAATGAATTAGAATGGATCATGTTGAGTGTCCAAATTAGTATTATTGCATTCCCTTTTTCATGCATATCTCATCACTTTCTTGTGTAAAACATTCATATTACACATAAAGTGCATAAGCTTCTTTCCATCATTGTATAGTAAAATTTTGTACGGAAACATCGGTATATTACTTTGCATTCATGCATTATATAAATGAAAATTACAAAGACTGATAATCAATTATTATATTTTCACTATAAGGAACTGATGGGTATCATCATTCTATGTCTGTTTCGCAGTAAATGGGATTCATCATCATCGCGCGTAGCTAATATGGAGCGTGACATACAGTGGGCATCATCACAATGCTTTGGTAGCGGACTTAAGGCGCTCACCAATGATCGACATGCGGAGGAACTAGCACAAAGGAAATGCTCTTTGAAAAACCGGCGCACACAGCTCGGAAGTGAAGTACTAAAAGACAAGGCCCGTACTCGGAATACACCTAAGCTAGCCACCTTTTCTCTCTCTTCCCTTCTCTTCTTTCTCGTTTCTTTTCTCTTTCTCTCTTACTTAATTTTACCCATTCTTAAATCCATATCACCTGACCTCTTAGCCATCTCACATAGCACCCGACCAACTCTCGGATCCAACCTAAATCCTCACCTAAAACCCATGATCTCATTTTATTATTCTTTATTTCTCTGATTTAATCACAACTATCCCTTGCCTATTCTAGCACCAATCATAGCCATCCCGTCTTAAATAAACCCATACATCGCAGCCGTCCAAAGCCACAAACCTGAGATCATACTCATCCCTTTTTCCTCCACCTTTATCTCCTACCCAACTTTACCCGAACATGCAGCTATCTCTTCTCTCTCTAATTCCTTCTCTCACCCAAACCAAAACCCATCTCAGCCACCCTCTCTTGTTCTTATCTCTCTCTTATTTGATTCCCTCCCTTATCAACATGAGAACGAATTCATAGCCATCCGTTCTATCCGAGCCATGCATGCATACATGTATGCAAGAACCAAATGCCATGCAGCCCCTCCGATCCACTCAATATTATTCCTATTACAGCCCAGCAATCACAGTCGTCCAAGCCCATTCTATCTCCTAAACCCGACCTGCATCTCATCTTCTCTCTCTATATATAAAAACGATCACTACCATGCATTCCCTTGATCCTCTCTCTCTCTCCCTTTCCTTATCTAACAGACCATGAACCCAGCTATACCCGAGCCCCCTATTTTCTCTCTCTAGATCTCCTACCAGATCACCCCCTTACTTTTCCTACGAACTTCTTCAAATCAAAACCCATACACTTGATCTTAGCCGTCCCTTTTTATCACTGCCATGCACGATCTCAAGGATCCCATCTCATAACCCACCAGATTCTATCATTTAATTTCTTTCCTTATCTTCCCTTCTCTCTTATCAGATCTTACCCATTAAACCATGCCATGCAGGATCAACCGAATCCCATCCTAACGTCCCCATGTTTGTGATCTTTTCTCTCTCTAAAAATCCTAACATTAACTCCCCTTCTCTCTCATTCAAGATCTGATTATAACTACTCATTTACTTCTCTTTCTTTCACTTCCTTTGTTATTCTCTTTCCGTATCATCTCCCATTATTACCCCATGCATAGCTGTGTTTCACAATCCTGATCGCACGATCTCTCTTGCAAGCTTTCTCTCTCTACTCATTTACCTCTCTTTTAAATTCATTTCCTTAATTAGCCCAATTACCCAGCTGTACATCATCCTTTCTCCCATTCTCTTTCTCTAGAAACTGATCCCAACCGTCCATGAGTATCCCATGCACGTTTTCCGCATTATTTCTCTTCTTTTTATTTCCTTAATTAACCACTTAATCAAGACAAAACCCATGCATGCATGCTCTCGATATCACCTCCTTTCTCTCTCTTTAATTCCTCTCTAACTACTCAAATCCCAGCCATCCATTCATACCCGAACTCATCACAACCAGCCACTCATATTCCCATGCATGCAAATCTGAGAATCCATACACATCTTATATTCCCCGGGTCCCGATCTCTCTCTCTCTCTTATCCGACCCTCTCTCCCTCTCCTTGCCTTCAAGAATCCTTTCCCTTTTCTCCCTTCACTTCATACCAATTGAAAACCACCTACCAAATTCTATGCCTTGGGGTGCAAGTTGCAAACGGCTATAAGTAAAGGGACTTGGCAAAAAGAAGAGGAGGGGGGACCGACCCACCCCTCCCGCCAGGGAGGGGCATGCAGTTTTTCCAAGAGTTTTTTGTTACCAGAATTCTGTAGAGAGAGTGTGTTTGTAGTGCTGTAATATTTGAATGAATGTTCTGCAGTAGTTGGGTGTAATCGTATTTTTTTTAATTCAATAAAAGTTGTTTGTCATCCACTTTATTTTTTTGCAATGTTTTACTTTAATGATTTTTTTTTCTGTTCTTGCATCATGCCCGACTAAGCTCCCTCCCGCTAGGTAGAGGTATCTGATGCCATGGTAAATAGTTAATTTCTCTTGTAAATTGCTCTCTATTGCGCTTAATGTATACACCTCTTAATTAATTGATTTAATTATGGAGAGCTAGCTCTCCCATGTTTCCATTCAATTGCGATTCGGGTGATACTTCAAAACTCCAATATTGAATCATTAAATAAGATGGCTAAGTTTATTATTATTATTTTTATCTAATTTTTATTATATGAATTTTTGCAATTGAATTAGTTTTACTTCTTCACTATAAGAAGAATTCTATTCATAATATTGTGAGAATATTATATAATAAAATTAGATAAAGTGGGCTTTCACTCTAAATCATCCGCTTGAGTCGGTAAAACTTCCGTTCTCAAGTGTGGATAAAGGAGAGTAACATTGCAAGAGAAGTGACTCTATACTATGGTTTACAAATCCCTCTCCTAGGCGGGATATTTCTTCTGTTTTATTTTAATTTAAATTACTAGTTTTCTATTTCTACTTTCTAAAATAAATTATTTTCAAAAATAATAAAAAATCCAAACTCCCTTCAATGCAACCTAGCTTCTCTTGTGATATTTTCTTTTAGGCATTGCACTTACGTATGGTTCGATCCTTACTTGTCCTATACTGTTAAAACTCTCTGAGTTATATATGCAGGTATTGGTTTTGATAAATAGCTTTCATACAACGACATAGTAAAAAGCTTTCTATCAGATCGTGCGAATGAATTAGAATGGATCGTACGATCAATTCTAATTCATTCGTACGATCCATTCTAATCCATTCGTACGATCCATTCTAATTCATTCGTACGATCCATTCTAATTCATTCATATGATCCATTCTAATTCATTCACACGATCCATTCTAATTCATTCGCACGATCCATTCTAATTCATTCGTACGATCCATTCTAATTAATTCGCACAAATGTATCCATTCTAATTCATTCGTACGATCCATTCTAATTCATTCGTACGATCCATTCTAATTCATTCGCACGATCCATTCCAATTCATTCGTACGATCCATTCTAAATCATTCACACGAATGTATCCATTCTAATGCATTCGTACGATCCATTATAATTCATTCGTACGATCCATTTTAATTCATTCCTATGATCCATTCTGATTCATTCATTCGTACAATCCATTCAAATTCATTTGCATGATCCTTTCTAATTCATTCCTATGATCCATTCTAATTCATTCGTACGATCCATTCAAATTCATTCGCTTATCGTGCGAATGAATTAGAAAGGATCGTACGAATGAATTAGAATGGACATATTCGAGCGAATGAATTAAAATGGATTGTACGAATGAATTAGAAAAGATCATACGAATGAATTAGAATGGATCGTGCAAATAAATTAGAATGGATACATTCGTGCGAATGAATTAGAATGGATCGTGCGAATGAATTAGAATGGATCGTACGAATGAATTAGAATGGATATATTTGAACGAATAAATTAGAATGGATCGTGCGAATGAATTAGAATAGATCGTACGAACGAATTAGAATGGATCGTACGAATAAATTAGAATGGATCGTCCGAATGAATTAAAATGGATACATTTGTGCGAATGAATTAGAATGGATCGTACAAGTGAATTAGAATGGATCGAACGAATGAATTAGAATGGTTCATACGAATGAATTAGAATGGATCGTGCGAATGAATTAGAATGGATCGTACGAATGAATTAGAATGGATCATATGAATGAATTAGAATGGATCTAATTCATTCTTACATTCCATTCTAATTAATTCGCACGAATGTATCTATTCTAATTCATTCGTACAATCCATTTATATTCATTCGTACGATCCATTCTAATTTATTCCGATGATCCATTCGCACAAATGTATTCATTCTAATTCATTTGTACGATCCATTCTAATTTATTCGCACGATCCATTCTAATTCATTCGTACGATCCATTCTAATTCATTCGTACGATCCATTCTAATTCATTCGCACTATCCATTCTAATTCATTCGTACGATCCATTCTAATTCATTCGTACGATCCATTCTAATTCATTCGTATGATCCATTCTAATTTATTCGTTCAAATATATCCATTCTAATTCATTCGTACGATCCATTCTAATTCATTCGCACGATCCATTCTAATTCATTCGCACGAATGTATCCATTCTAATTCATTTGCACGATCCATTCTAATTCATTCGTACGATCCATTCTTATTCATTCATACCATCCATTCTAATTCATTCGCACAATCCATTCTAATTCATTCGTACGATCCATTCTAATTCATTCGTATGAATGTATCCATTCTTATTCATTTGCACGATCCATTCTAATTCATTCCTATAATCCATTCTAATTCATTCGTACGATCCATTCTAATTCATTCGCTCGATCCATTCTAATTTGCGAATGAATTAGAATGGATCGTGCGAATGAATTAGAATGGATATATTCGTGCGAATGAATTAGATTGCATCGTACGAATGAATTTGAATGGATTGTACGAATGAATTAGAATGGATCGTACGAATGAATTAGAATGGATAGTGCGAATGAATTAGAATCGATCGTACGAATGAATTAGAATGGATACATTCGTGCGAATGAATTAGAATGGATCGTACGAATAAATTAGAATAGATAGAATGGATCGTGCGAATGAATTAGAATGGATAGTGCGAATGAATTAGAATGGATCCTACGAATGAATTAGAATGGATCCACCGAATGAGTTAGAATGGATCATACGAATGAAATAGAATGGATCGTACGAACGAATTAGAATGGATAGTGTGAATGAATTAGACTGGATCGTGCGAATGAATAAGAATGGATCGTTTGAATGAATTAGAATGGATCGTACGAATGAATTAGAATGGATATATTTGAACGAATAAATTAGAATGGATCATACGAATGAATTAGAATGGATCGTACGAATGAATTAGAATGGATCGTACGAATGAATTAGAATGGATAGTGCGAATGGATAGTGCGAATGAATTAGAATGGATCGTACGAATGAATTAGAATGGATCGTGCGAATGAATTAGAATGGATCGTACAAATGAATTAGAATGGATACATTCGAGCGAATGAATTTGAATGGATCATATGAATGAATTAGAATGGATCGTACGAATGAATTAGAATGGATCGTGCGAATGAATTAGAATGGATACAATCGAGCGAATGAATTAGAATGGATCATACGAATGAATTAGAATGGATCGTGCGAATGAATTAGAATGGATCGTACGAATGAATTAGACCTTTCTAATTCATTTGTACGATCCATTCTAATTTATTCGTACGATCCATTCTAATTCATTCGCACGAATGTATCCATTCTAATTCATTCGTTCGATCCATTCTAATTTATTCATACGATCCATTCAAATTCATTCGCATGATCCATTCTAATTCATTCGTATGATCCATTCTAATTCATTCTCACGAATGTAACCTTTCTAATTCATTTGTATGATCCATTCTAATTCATTCGTACGATCCATTCTAATCCGTTCGTACGATCCATTCTAATCCATTCGTACGATCCATTCTAATCCATTCGTATGATCCATTCTAATTCATTCGCACGAATGTATCCATTCTAATTCATTTGCACGATCCATTCTAATTCATTCGTATGATCCATTCTAATCCATCCGTACGATCCATTCTAATTTATTCGTACAAATGAATTAGAATGGATCGTACGAATGAATTAGAATGGATCGTACGAATCAATTAGAATGGATCGTACGAACGAATTAGATTGGATCGTATGAACGAATTAGAATGGATCGTACGAATGAATAAGAATGGATACATTCGAGCGAATGAATTAGAATGGATCGTGTGGATCGTACGAATGAATTAGAATGGATCGTACGAATGGATTAGAATGGATCGTATGAACGAATTAGAATGGATCGTATGAACTAATTAGAATGCATCGTACAAATGAATTAGAATGGATACATTCGAGCGAATGAATTAGAACGGATCATACGAATGAATTAGAATGGATCGAACGAATGAATTAGAATGGATACATTCGAGCGAATGAATTAGAATAGATCGTAGGAATGAATTAGAATGGATCATACGAATGAATTAGAATGGATCGTGCAAATGAATTAGAATAGATTGTAAGAAAGAATTAGAATGGATCGTACGAATGGATAAGAATGGATCGGACGAATGAATTAGAATGGATTCATTTGCACGAATGAATTAGAATGGATCGTACGAATGAATTTGAATGGATTGTATGAATGAATTAGAATAGATCGTAGAAATGAATTAGAATGGATCATGCAAATGAATTAGAATGGATACATTCGTGCGAATGAACTAGAATGGATCGTAGGAATGAATTAGAATGGATCGTACGAATGAATTAGAATGGATCGTGCGATAAATTAGAATGGATCTTACGAATGAATTAGAATAGATATATTCATGCGAATGAATTAGAATGGATCGTACGAATGAATTAGAATGGATTGTGCGAATGAATTAGAATGGATCCTATGAATAAATTAGAATGGATCCTGCGAATGAATTAGAATGGATCATACGAATGAATTAGAATGGATCGTACAAATGATATAGAATGGATACATTCGTGCGAATGAATTAGAATGGATCGGACGAAGGAATTAGAATGGATCGTACGAATGAATTAGAATGGTTACATTCGTGCGAATGAATTAGAATGGATCGTACGAATGGATTAGAATGGATCGTACGAATGGATTAGAATGGATCGTACGAATGAATTAGAATGGATCGTACAAATGAATTAGAATAGAAATATTCATGCGAATGAATTAGAATGGATCGTACGAATGAATTAGAATGGATCTTACGAGTGAATTAGAATGGATCGTACGAATGAATTAGAATGGATCTTACGAATGAATTAGAATGGATCGTACGAATGAATTAGAATGGATCATACGAATGAATTAGAAAGGTTACATTTATGAGAATGAATTAAAATAGATCGTACGAATGAATTAGAATGGATCAGGCGAATGAATTAGAATGGATCGTACGAATAAATTAGAATGGATCGGACGATTGAATTAGAATTAATGGATCGTACGAATGAATTATAATGGTTTGTCCGAATGAATTAGAAGGATCGTATGAATGAATTAGAATGGATTGTACGAATGAATTAGAATGGATCGTACGAATGAATTAGAATGAATATATTTGTACGAATAAATTAGAATGGATTGTACGAATGAATTAGAATGGATACATTCTTGTGAATAAATTAGAATGGATCGTATATTCGTGCAAATAAATTAGAATGGATCATACGAATGAATTAGAATGGATCGTGCGAATGAGTTAGAATGAATCGTACGAATGCATTAGAATGGATCGTACGAATGAATTATTCATACGATATATTCTAATTCATTCCTACGATCGCACGAATGTATCCATTCTAATTCATTTGCACGATCCATTCTAATTCATTCCTATGATCCATTCTAATTCATTCGTACGAATGTATCTACTCTAATTCAATTGCACGATCCATTCTAATTCGTTCGTACGATCCATTCTAATTCGTTCGTACGATTCATTCTAATTCATTCGTACGATCCAATCTAATGCATTCGTCGTACGAACGAATTAGAATGGATTGTACGAATGAATTAGAATGGATCGTATGAACGAATTAGAATGGATCGTACGAATGAATTAGAATGGATACATTCGAGTGATCCATTCTAATTCATTCTCACGAATGTAACCTTTTTAGTTCATTTGTCTGATCCATTCTAATTCCTTCGTACGATCCATTCTAATCCATTCGTACGATCCATTCTAATCCATTCGTACGAATGAATTATAATTGATCGTACGAATGAATTAGAATGGATCGTACGAATGAATTAGAATGGATCGTACAAATGAATTAGAATGGATACATTCGTGCGAATGAATTAGAATGGATCGTACAAATGGATTAGAATAGATCATAGGAATGA
Source organism: Chamaelirium japonicum (assembly GCA_947650365.1). Lineage (NCBI taxonomy): Eukaryota > Viridiplantae > Streptophyta > Magnoliopsida > Liliales > Melanthiaceae > Chamaelirium > Chamaelirium japonicum. Next base: position 62,320,539 of record OX393555.1, on the reverse strand, counting down.
ATTAGAATGGATCGTACGAATGAATTAGAATGGATCCTACGAATGAATTAGAATGGATCGTACGAATGAATTAGACTGGATCGTACGAATAAATTAGAATGGATACATTCATAAGAATGAATTAGAATGGATCGTACGAATGGATTAGAATGGATCGTACGAATGGATTAGAATGGATCGTACGAATGAATTAGAATGGATCATACAAATGAATTATAAAGGTTACATTCGTGAGAATGAATTAGAATGGATCGTACGAATGAATTATAATGGATCATGCGAATGAATTTGAATGGATTGTACGAATGAATTAGAATGGATCGAACGAATGAATTAGAATGGATCAAACGAATGAATTAGAATAGATCGTAGGAATGAATTAGAATGGATCATACGAATGAATTAGAATGGATCGTGCGAATGAATTAGAATGGATCGTACGAATAAATTAGAATGGATCATACGAACGAATTAGAATGGATCGTACGAACGAATTAGAATGGATCATATGAACGAATTAGAATGGATCGTGCACATGAATTTGAATGGATCATGCGAATGAATTAGAATGGATCGAACAAATGAATTAAAATAGATCGTATGAATGAATTAGAATGGATCGTACGAATGAATTAGAATGGATCGTGCGAATGAATTAGAATGGACCATACGAATGAATTAGAATAGATCGTGCAAATGAATTAGAATGGATCGTATGAATGAATTAGAATGGATCTTACGAATGAGTTAGAATGGATCGTGCGAATGAATTAGAATGGAGCCACCGAATGAGTTAGAATGGATCATACGAATGAATTAGAATGGATCGTACGAATGAATTAGAATAGATCGTACGAATTAATTAGAATAGATCGTGCGAATGAATTAGAATGAATTAGAATGGATTGTGCGAATGAATTAGAATGAATCGTACGAATGTATCCATTCTAATTCATTGGTATGATCCATTCTAATTCATTCGTATGATCCATTCTAATTCATTCCTACGATCTATTCTAATTGATTCGCTCGAATGTATCCATTCTAATTTATTCGTACAATCCATTCTAATTCATTCGCACGATCCATTCTAATTCATTCGCACAATCCATTCTAATTTATTTGTACGATCCATTCTAATTCATTCGTACGATCCATTCTAATTCATTCGTACGATCCATTCAAATTCATTCGTACGAATGAATTAGAATGGATCATACAAATGAATTAGAAAGGTTACATTCGTGAGAATGAATTAGAATGGATCATACGAATGAATTAGACTGGATCGTCTGAATGAATTAGAATGGATCATACGAATGAATTAGAATGGATCGTACGAATGAATTAGAATAGATACATTCGTGCGAATGAATTAGAATGGATTGTGCGAATGAATTAGACTGGATCGTACGAATAAATTAGAATGGATACATTCATACGAATGAATTAGAATGGATCGTACGAAAGAATTAGAATGGATCGTACGAATGGATTAGAATGGATCGTACGAATGAATTAGAATGGATACATTCGTGCGAATGAATTAGAATGGATCGGACGAATGAATTAGAATTGATCGTGCGAATGAATTAGAATGTTTCATACGATTGAATTTGAATGGATCGTACGAATAAATTAGAATGGATACATTTGTGCGATGAATATGAATGGAGCGTACGAATGAATTAGAATGGATCGTACGAATGAATAAGAATGGATCGTACGAATGAATTAGAATGGATCGTGCAAACGAATTAGAATTGATCGTACGAATGAATTAGAATGGATACATTCGAGCGAATGAATTAGAATGAATCGTACGAATTAATTAGAATGGATCATAGGAATGAATTAGAATGGATCGTGCAAATGAATTAGAATGGATCGTGCGAATGAATTAGAATGAATCGTACGAATGAATTAGAATGGATATATTCGAGCGAATGAATTAGAATGGATCCTACGAATCAATTAGAATGGATCAAAGGAATGAATTAGAATGGATCGTTCAAATGTATTCGAATGGATACATTCGTGCGAATGAATAATAATGGATCGTACGAATGAATTAGAGTGGATCGTGCGAATGAATTAGAATGAATCGTACGAATGAATTAGAATGGATACATTCGAGCGAATGAATTAGAATGGATCATACGACGTACAAATAAATTAGAAAGGATACATTCATGCAAATGAATTAGAAAGGATCGTACGAATGAATTAGAATGGATCATACGAATGAATTAGAATGGATCGTACGAATGAATTAGAATGGATCATATGAATGAATTAGAATGGTTACATTCGTGCGAATGAATTAGAATAGATCGTACGAATGGATTAGAATGGATCGTACGAATAGATTAGAACGCATTGTACGAATGAATTAGAATAGATACATTGGTGCGAATGAATTAGATTGCATCGTACGAATGAATTTGAATGGATTGTACGAATGAATTAGAATGGATCGTACGAATGGATTAGAATGGATCATGCGAATGAATTAGAATAGATCTTAGGAATGAATTAGAATGGATCGTACGAATAAATTAGAATGGATCGTGCGAATGAATTAGAATGGATCGTACGAATGAATTAGAATGGATCCATCGAATGAGTTAGAATAGATCATACGAATGAATTAGAATGGATCGGACGAATGAATTAGAATGTATTGTGCGAATGAATTAGAATGGATCTTATGAATGAATAAGAATGGATCGTACGAATGAATTAGAATGGATCGTGCGAATGAATTAGAATGAATCGTATGAATGCATTAGAATGGATCGTACGAATGAATTAGAATGAATCGTACGAACGAATTAGAATGGATCGTACGAACGAATTAGAATGGATCGTATAAACGAATTAGAATGGATACATTCGAGAGAATGAATTGGACTGGATCGTACGAATGAATTAGAATGGATCATAGGAATGAATTAGAATGGATCGTGCAAATGAATTAGAATGGATACATTTGTGCGAATGAGTTAGAATGGATTGTAGGAATGAATTAGAATGGATCATACGAATAGATTAGAATGGATCGTACGAATGAATTAGAATGGATCGTACGAATGAATTAAAATGGATCGTACAAATGAATTAGAAAGGTTACATTTGTGAGAATGAATTAGAATGGATCGTACGAATGAATTAGAATGGATCGTACGAATGGATTAGAAAGGATCGTACGAATGGATTAGAACGCATTGTACGAATGAATTAGAATGGATCGTACGAATGGATTAGAATGGATCGTACGAATGAATTAAAATGGATCATAGGAATGAATTAGAATGGATCGTACGAATGAATTAGAATGGTTACATTCGTGCGAAAGAATTAGAATGGATCATACGAATAGATTAGAATGGATCGTACGAATGAATTAGAATGGATCGTACAAATGAATTAGAAAGGTTACATTTGTGAGAATGAATTAAAATGGATCGTACGAATGAATTAGAATGGATCGTACGAATGCATTAGAGTGGATACATTCGTGCGAATGAATTAGAATGGATCATACGAATGAATTAGAATGGATCGTGCGAATGAATTAGAATGGATCGTACGAATGAATTAGAATGGATCGTGCGAATGAATTAGAATGGATCGTACGAATAAATTAGAATGGATCGTACGAATGAATTAGAATGGATCGTACGAATGCATTAGAATGGATACATTTGTGCGAATGAATTAGAATGGATCGTACGAATGAATTAGAATGGATCATACAAATGAATTAGAAATGATACATTCGAGCGAATGAATTAGAATGGATCGTACGAATGAATTAGAATGGATCGAACGAATGAATTAGAATGGATACATTCGAGCGAATGAATTAGAATAGATCGTAGGAATTAATTAGAATGGATTATACGAATGAATTAGAATGGATCGTGTGAATGAATTAGAATGGATCATACGAATAATTAGAATGGATACATTTGTGCGAATGAATTAGAATGGATCGTACGAATGAATTAGACTGGATCGTACGAATAAATTAGAATGGATACATTCATACGAATGAATTAGAATGGATCGTACGAATGGATTAGAATGGATCATACGAATGGATTAGACTGGATCGTACGAATAAATTAGAATAGATCATACAAATGAATTATAAAGGTTACATTCGTGAGAATGAATTAAAATGGATCGTACGAATGTATTATAATGGATCATGCGAATGAATTTGAATGGATTATACGAATGAATTAGAATGGATCGAACGAATGAATTAGAATGGATCATACGAATAAATTAGAATAGATCGTAGGAATGAATTAGAATGGATCATAAGAATGAATTAGAATGGTTCGTGCGAATGAATTAGAATGGATCGTACGAATGAATTAGAATGGATCATATGAACGAATTAGAATGGATCGTACGAACAAATTAGAATGGATCGTATGAACGAATTAGAATGGATCGTGCGAATGAATTTGAATGGATCGTGCGAATGAATTAGAATGGATCGAACAAATGAATTAGAATAGATCGTATGAATGAATTAGAATGGATCGTACGAATGAATTAGAATGGATCGTGCGAAAGAATTAGAATAGATCATGCGAATGAATTAGAATAGATCGTGCGAATAAATTAGAATGGATCGAATGAATGAATTAGAATGGATCGTACGAATGAGTTAGAATGGATCGTGCGAATAAATTAGAATGGATCCACCGAATGAGTTAGAATGGATCATACAAATGAATTAGAATGGATCGTATGAATGAATTAGAATAGATCATACGAATGAATTAGAATAGATCGTGCGAATGAATTAGAATTAATTGTGCGAATGAATTAGAATGAATCGTACGAATGTATCCATTCTAATTCATTCGTATGATCCATTCTAATTCATTCGAACGATCTATTCTAATTGATTCACTCGAATGTATCCATTCTAATTCATTCGTACAATCCATTCTAATTCATTCGCACGATCCATTCTAATTCATTTGCACGATCCATTCTAATTTGTTCGTACGATCCATTCTAATTCATTCGTACGATCTATTCTAATTCATTCGTACGATCAATTCAAATTCATTCGTACGAATGAATTAGAATGGATCATACAAATGAATTAGAAAGGTTAAATTCTTGAGAATGAATTGGAATGGATCATACGAATGAATTAGAATGGATCGTACGAATGAATTAGAATGGATACATTCGAGCAAATGATTTAGAATGGATCGTATGGATCGTACGAATGAATCAGAATGGATCGTGCGAATGAATTGGAATGTATCGTGCGAATGAATTAGAATGGATCATACGAATGAATTAGAATGTATCGTACGAATGAATAAGAATAGATACTTTCGTGCGAATGAATTAGAATGGATTGTACGAATGAATTAGACTGGATCATACGAATAAATTAGAATGGATACATTCATACGAATGAATTAGAATGGATCGTACGAATGAATTAGAATGGATCGTACGAATGGATTGGAATGGATCATACAAATGAATTAGAATGGATACATTCGTGCGAATGAATTAGAATGGATCGGACGAATGAATTCGAATTGATCGTGCGAATGAATTAGATTGGATCGTACGATTTAATTTGAATGGATCGTACGAATAAATTAGAATGGATACATTTGTGCGATGAATATGAATGGAGCGTACGAATGAATTAGAATGGATCGTACGAATGAATAAGAATGGATCGTACGAATGAATTAGAATGGATTGTGCAAACGAATTAGAATGGATCGTACGAATGAATTAGAATAGATACATTCGAGCGAATGAATTAGAATGGATCGTACGAATGAATTAGAATGAATCATAGGAATGAATTAGAATGGATCGTGCAAATGAATTAGAATGGATCGTGCGAATGAATTAGAATGAATCGTACGAATGAATTAGAATGGATACATTCGAGCGAATGAATTAGAATGCATCGTACGAATGAATTATAATGGATCCTAGGAATGAATTAGAATGGATCGTGCAAATGAATTAGAATGGATCGTGCAAATGAATAAGAATGGATCGTACGAATGATTTAGAATGGATCGTGCGAATGAATTAGAATGAATCGTACGAATGAATTAGAATGGATACATTCGAGCGAATGAATTAGAATTGATTGTACGACGTACGAATAAATTAGAATGGATACATTCATGCAAATGAATTAGAATGGATCTTACGAATGAATTAGAATGGATCATACGATTGAATTAGAATGGATCGTACGAATGAATTAGAATGGATCATAAGAATGAATTAGAATGGTTACATTCGTGCGAATGAATTAGAATGGATCGTACGAATGGATTAGAATAGATCGTACGAATGTATTAGAACGCATTGTACGAATGAATTAGAATAGATACATTTGTGCGAATGAATTAGATTGTATCGTACAAATGAATTTGAATGGATTGTACGAATGAATTAGAATGGATCGTACGAATGAATTAAAACGGATCATGCGAATGAATTAGAATAGATCGTACGAATGAATTAGAACTGATCATACGAATAAATTAGAATGGATCGTGCGAATGAATTAGAATGGATCGTACGAATGAATTAGAATGGATCCACCGAATGAGTTAGAATGGATCATACGAATGAATTAGAATGGATCGTACGAATGAATTAGAATGGATTGTGCGAATGAATTAGAATGGATCGTATGAATGAATAAGAATGGATCGTACGAATGAATTAGAATTGATCGTGCGAATGAATTAGAATGAATCGTACGAATGCATTAGAATGGATCGTACGAATGAATTAGAATGAATCGTACGAACGAATTAGAATGGATCGTACGAACGAATTTGAATAGATCGTATGAACGAATTAGAATGGATACATTCGAGCGAATGAATTAGAATGGATCGTACGAATGAATTAGAATGGATCATAGGAATAAATTAGAATGGATCGTGCAAATGAATTAGAATGGATACATTCGTGCGAATGAATTAGAATGGATTGTAGGAATGAATTAGAATGGATCGTACGAATGGATTAGAATGGATCGTACGAATGAATTAGAATGGATCGTACAAATGGATTAGAACGTATTGTACGAATGAATTTGAATGGATCGTACGAATGGATTAGAATGGATCGTAGGAATGAATTAGAATGGATCGTAGGAATGAAATAGAATGGATCGTACGAATGAATTAGAATGGTTACATTCGTGCGAATGAATTAGAATGGATCGTACGAATGGATTAGAATGGATCGTACGAATGGATTAGAATGGATCGTACGAATGAATTAGAATGGATCGTACAAATGAATTAGAAAGGTTACATTTGTTAGAATGAATTAGAATGGATCGTACGAATGAATTAGAATGGATCGTACGAATGGATTAGAATGGATCGTACGAATGAATTAGATTGGATCGTACGAATGCATTAGAATGGATACATTCGTGCGAATGAATTAGAATGGATCGTACAAATGAATTAGAATGGATCGTGCGAATGAATTAGAATGGATCGTACGAATGAATTAGAATGGATCGTGCGAATGAATTAGAATGGATCGTATGAATGAATTAGAATGGATCGTACGAAAGAATTAGAATGGATCGTATGAATGCATTAGAATGGATACATTCGTGCGAATGAATTAGAATGGATCGTACGAATGAATTAGAATGGATCATACTAATGAATTAGAAAGGATACATTCGAGCGAATGAATTAGAATGGATCGTACGAATGAATTAGAATGGATCGAACGAATGAATTAGAATGGATACATTCGAGCGAATGAATTAGAATAGATCGTAGGAATGAATTAGAATGGATCATACGAATGAATTAGAATGGATCGTGCGAATGAATTAGAATGGATCATACGAATAATTAGAATGGATACATTTGTGCGAATGAATTAGAATGGATCGTACGAATGAATTAGAATGGATCGTACGAATGAATTAGAATGGATCATACGAATGAATTAGAATGGAGCGTACGAATGAACTAGAATGGATACATTCGTGCGAATGAATTAGAATGGATCATACGAATGAATTAGAATGGATCGTGCGAATGAATTAGAATGGAGCGTACGAATGAACTAGAATGGATACATTCGTACAAATGAATTAGAATGGATCGTGCGAATGAATTAGAATGGATCGTACGAATGAATTAGAATGGATACATTTGTGCGAATGAATTAGAATGGATCGTACGAATGAATTAGAATGAATCATATGAATGAATTAGAATGGATCATACGAATGAATTAGAATAGCTCATACGAATGAATTAGAATGAATAGTACGAATGAATTAGAATGGATACATTCGAGCGAATGAATTAGAATGGATACATTCGAGCGAATGAATTAGAATGGATCGTACGGATGAATTAGAATGGATCGTACAAATGAATTAGAATGGATACATTTGTGCGATGAATTAGAATGTAGCGTACGAATGAATTAGAATGGAGCGTACGAATGAACTAGAATGGATACATTCGTGCGAATGAATTAGAATGGATCATATGAAAGATTTAGAATGGATCGTGCGAATGAATTAGAAAGGATCGTACGAATGAATTAGAATTGATATATTCATGTGAATGAAATTAGAATGGATCGTACGAATGAATTAGTCTGAATCGTACGAATAAATTAGAATGGATACATTCATGCAAATGAATTAGAATGGATCGTACGAATGAACTAGAATGGATCATACGAATGAATTAGAATGGATCATACGAATGAATTAGAATGGATCATATGAGTGAATTAGAATGGTTACATTCGTGCGAATGAATTAGAATGGATCGTACGAATGGATAAGAATGGATCGTATGAATGGATTAGAACGCATTATACGAATGAATTAGAATAGATACATTTGTGCGAATGAATTAGATTGCATCGTATGAATGAATTTGAATGGATCGTACGAATGAAATAGAATGGATCGTACGAATAAATTAGAATGGATCGTGCGAATGAATTAGAATGGATCGTACGAATGAATTAGAATTGATTCATTTGTACGATTGAATTAAAATGGATCGTACGAATGAATAAGAATGGATCATAGGAATGAATTAGAATAGATCGTGCAAATGAATCAGAATGGATACATTCGTGCGAATGAATTAGAATGGATCGTGCGAATGAATTAGAATGGATTGTACGAATGAATTAGAATGGATATATTTGAATGAATAAATTGGAATGGATCAAACGAATGAATTAGAATGGATCGTACGAATGAATTAGAATGGATCGTACGAATGAATTAGAATGGATCGTACGAATGAATTAGAATGGATCGTACGAATGGATTAGAATGGATCGTACGAATGAATTAGAATGGATCGTACGAATGAATTAGAATTAGATCATACGAATGAATTGGAATGGATCGTGCGAATGAATTAGAATGGATTGTACGATTAGAGTGGATACATTCGTACGAATAAATTAGAACGGATCGTGCGAATGAATTAGAATGGATCGTATGAATGAATTTGAATGGATCGTACGAATGAATTAGAATGAATCGTACGATCCATTCTAATTCATTGTCACAAATGTAACCTTTCTAATTCATTTGTACGATCCATTCTAATTCATTCTTACGATCCATTCTAATTCATTCCTATGATCCATTCTAATTCATTCGTACGATCCATTCTAATTCATTCATACGATCCATTCTAATCCTTTCGTACGATCCATTCAAATTCATTCGCACGAATGTAACCATTCTAATTCATTCGCTCGAATGTATCTATTCTAATCCATTCGTACGATTCATTCTAATTCATTCGCACGATCCATTCTAATTCATTCGTACGATCCATTCTTATTCATTCATACGATCCATTCTAATTCATTCGCACAATCCATTGTAATTCATTCGCACGATCCATTCTAATTCATTCGTATGATCCAATGTAATTCATTCGTACAATCCATTCTAATTCATTCGTACGATCCATTCTAACTCATTCGTATGATCAATTCTAATTCATTCCTACGATCCATTCTAATTCATTCGCACGATCCATTCATACGACTGAATTAGAATGGATCGTGCGAATGAATTAGAATCGATACAATCTTGTGAATAAATTAGAATGGATCGTATATTCGTGCAAATAAATTAGAATGGATCATACGAATGAATTAGAATGGATCGTGCGATTGAATTAGAATGGATCGTACGAATGAATTAGAATGGATCGTACGAATGAATTAGAATGGATCATATGAATAAATTAGAATGGTTACGTTCATGCGAATGAATTAGAATGGATCATACGAATGGATTAGAATGGATCGTACGAATGGATTAGAACGCATTGTACGAATGAATTAGAATAGATACATTTGTGCGAATGAATTAGATTGCATCGTACGAATGAATTTGAATGGATTGTAAGAATGAATTAGAATGGATCGTACGAATGAATTAGAATGGAATTAGAATTCATTCATACGATCCATTCTAATCCATCGTACGATCCATTCTAATGCATTCATACGATTCATTCTAATTCATTCGCACGATCCATCCTAATTCATTCGTATTATCCATTCTAATTTATTTGCACGAATATACGATCCATTCTAATTTATTCACAAGAATGTATCCATTCTAATTCATTCGCACGATCCATTCTAATTCAGTCATATGAATGTATCCATTTTAATTCATTCGTACGATCCATTCTAATTCATTCGTACGATCTAATTCATTCGTACGATCCATTCTAATTCATTCGTACGATCTAATTCATTCGTACGATCCATTCTAATTCATTCGTACGATCGATTCTAATTCATTTGCACGATCCATTCTAATTTATTTGTACGATCCATTCTAATTCATTCGTATGATCCATTCTAATTTATTCATTCAAATATATCCATTCTAATTCATTTGTACGATCCATTCTAATTCATTCGCACGATCCATTCTAATTCATTCGCACGAATGTATCCATTCTAATTCATTTGCACGATCCATTATAATTCATTCCTATGATCCATTCTAATTCATTCGTGCGATCCATTCTAATTCATTCGCTCGAATGTATCCATTCTAATTCATTCGTACTATCCATTCTAATTCGGTCATACGATCCATTCTAATTCGTTCGTACGATCGATTCTAATTCGTTCGTACGATCCTAATTCATTCGTACGATCCATTCCAATTCATTCGCACGATCCATTCAAATTCATTCGCATGATCCATTCTAATTCATTCGTACGATCCATTGTAATTCATTCTCATGAATGTAACCTTTCTAATTCATTTGTATGATCCATTCTAATTCATTCGTACGATCCATTCTAATCCATTTATACGATCCATTCTAATCCATTCGTATGATCCATTCTAATCCATTCGTACGATCCATTCTAATTCATTCGTACGATCCATTCTAATTCAGTCTCACACGCACGATCCATTCTAATCCATTCGTACGATACATTCGTGCGAATGAATTAGAATGGATTGTACGAATGAATTAGAATGGATCGTACGAATGAATTAGAATAGATCGTGCGAATAAATTAGAATGGATCATACGAATGAATTAAAATAGATATATTCATGCGAATGAATTAGAATGGATCGTACGAATGAATTAGAATGGATCGTGCGAATGAATTAGAATGGATCGTATGAATAAATTAGAATGGATCGTACGAATGAATTAAAATGGATACATTTGTGCGAATGAATTAGAATGGATCATACGATTGAATTTGAATGGATCATACGAATATATTAGAATGGATACATTTCTGCAAATTAATTAGAATAGATCATATGAAAGAATTAGAATGGATACATTCGAGTTAATGAATTAGAATGGATCTTATGAATGAATTAGAATGGATCATAGGAATGAATTAGAATGGATCGTGCAAATGAATTAGAATTGATTATACGAATGAATTAGAATGGATACATTTGTGCGAATGAATTAGAATGGATTGTGCCAATGAATTACAATGGATCGTATGAATGAATAAGAATGGATCGTACGAATGAATTAGAATGGATCGTGCGAATGAATTAGAATGAATCGTACGAATGCATTAGAATGGATCGTACGAATGATTTAGAATGAATCATACGATCCGTTCTAATTCATTCGTCCGATCCATTCTAATTCATTCGCACGAATGTATCCATTCTTATTCATTCATACGATCCATTCAAATTCATTCGCACAATCGCACGATCCATTCTAATTTATTCGTACGATCCATTCTAATTCATTCGTACGATCTAGTCTAATTCATTCGCATGATCCATTCTAATTCATTCGTATGATCCATTCTAACTCATTCGGTGGATCCATTCTAATTCATTCGTACGATCCATTCTAATTCATTCGCACGATCCATTCTAATTTATTCGTACGATCCATTCTAATTCTTTAGTACGATCTATTCTAATTCATTCGCATGATCCATTCTAATTCATTCGTACGATCCATTCTAATTCATTCGTACAATCCATTCAAATTCATTCGTACGATGCAATCTAATTCATTCGCACAAATGTATCTATTCTAATTCATTCGTACAATGCGTTCTAATCCATTTGTACGATCCATTCTAATTCATTCGTACGATCCATTAAATTCATTCTTACGATTCATTCTAATTCATTCGTACGATCCATTCTAATTCATTCATAGGATCCATTCTAATTCATTCGCACGAATGTATCCATTCTAATTCATTCATATGATCCATTCTAATTCATTCGCACAAATATATCCACTCTAATTTATTCGCATGATACATTCTAATTCATTCGTACGATCCATTCTAATTCATTCACACGATCCATTCTAATTCATTCGTACGAATGTATCAATTCTAATTCATTCGTACGATCTATTCTAATTCATACGTACGATCAATTCTAATTCATTTGTACGATCCATTCTAATTCATTCGCACGAATGTATCCATTCTAATTCATTCGCACGATCCATTCTAATTCATTCGTAGGATCTATTCTAATTCATTCGCACGATCCATTCTAATTCATTCGTACTAATGTATCCATTCTAATTCATTTTGCACAATCCATTCTAATTCATTCCTATGATCCATTCTAATTCATTCGTACGATCCATTCTAATTCATTCGCTCGAATGTATCCATTCTAATTGAATCATACGATCCATTCTAATTCGCTCGTACGATCCATTCTAATTCGTTCGTACGATCCATTCTAATTCATTCGTATGATCCATTCTAATTCATTCCTACGATCTATTCTAATTCATTCGTATGATCCATTCTAATTTATTCCTACGATCTATTCTAATTCATTCGCTCGAATGTATCCATTCTAATTCATTCGTTCGATCCATTCTAATTCATTCATACGATCCATTCTAATTCATTCGCTCAAATGTATCAATTCTAATTCATTCGTACGATCCATTTTAATAAATTCGTACGATCCATTCTAATTCATTCGTACGATCCATTCTAATTCATTCGCACGATCCGTTCTAATTCATTCCTATGATTCATTCTAATTCATTCGCACGAATGTAACCATTCAAATTCATTCGTACGATCCATTCTAATTTATTCGTACGATCCATTCTAATCCATTCGTATGATCCATTCTAATTCATTCGTACAAATGCATTAGAATGGATCGTACAAATGAATTAGAATGGATCGTACGAATGGATTAAAAAGCATTGTACGAATGAATTAGAATGGATCATATGAATGGATTAGAATGGATCGTACGAATAAATTAGAATGGATCGTACGAATGAATTAGAATGGATACATTCGAGCGAATGAATTAGAATGGATCGTACGAATGAATTAGAATGGATCATAGGAATGAATTAGAATGGATCGTGCAAATGAATTAGAATGGATACATTCGTGCGAATGAATTAGAATTGATCGTAGGAATGAATTAGAATGGATCGTACGAATGAATTAGAATGGTTATATTCGAGCGAATGAACTAGAATAGATCGTACGAATGGATTAGAATGGATCGTACGAATGGATTGGATTGGATCGTACGAATGAATTAGAATGGATCGTACAAATGAATTAGAAAGGTTACATTTGTGAGAATGAATTAGAATGGATCATACGAATGAATTAGAATGGATCGTACGAATGGATTAGAATGGATCGTACAAATCAATTAGAATGGATCGTACGAATGCACTAGAATGGATATATTCGTGCGAATGAATTAGAATGGATCGTACGAATGAATTAGAATGGATCGTGTGAATGAATTAGAATGGATCATACGAATGAATTACAATGGATCATGCGAATGAATTAGAATGGATCGTACGAATAAATTAGAATGGATACATTTGTGCGAATGAATTAGAATGGATCGTACGAATAAATTAGAATGGATCGTACGAATGAATTAGAATGGATCGTACGATTGAATTAGAATGGATCGTGCGAATGAATTAGAATGGATCGTACGAATGAATTAGAATGGATCCACCGAATGAGTTAGAATGGATCATACGAATGAATTAGAATGGATCATGCGAATGAATTAGAATAAATCGTACGAATGAATTAGAATGGATCGTACGAATAAATTAGAATGGATCGTGCGATTGTGCGAATGAATTAGAATGGATCGTATGAATGAATAAGAATGGATTGTACGAATGAATTAGAATGGATACATTCATGCGAATGAATTAGAATGGATGCATTCATGCGAATGAATTAGAATGGATACATTCGTACGAATGAATTAGAATGGATACGTTTGTGCGAATGAATTAGAATGGATACATTCATACGAATGAATTAGAATGGATACATTCGTGCGAATGAATTAGAAAGGATACATTCGTGCGACCTATTCTAATTCATTCTCACGAATGTAACCTTTCTAATTCATTTGTATGATCCATTCTAATTCATTCGTACGATCCATTCTAATCCATTCGTATGATCCATTCTAATCCATTCGTATGATCCATTCTAATTCATTCGTACGATCCATTCTAATTCATTCTCACACGTACGATCCATTCTAATCCATTCGTACGATACATTCGTGCGAATGAATTAGAATGGATCGTACGAATGAATTAGAATGGATCGTACGAATGAATTAGAATAGATCGTGCGAATAAATTAGAATGGATCATATGAATGAATTAAAATAGATATATTCATGCAAATGAATTAGAATGGATCGTACGAATGAATTAGAATGGATCGTGCGAATGAATTAGAATGGATCGTATGAATAAAATAGAATGGATCGTACGAATGAATTAAAATGGATACATTTGTGCGAATGAATTAGAATGGATCATACGATTGAATTTGAATGGATCGTACGAATGAATGAGAATGGATACATTTGTGCGAATTAATTAGAATGGATCATATGAAAGAATTAGAATGGATATATTTGAGTGAATGAATTAGAATGGATCGTATGAATGAATTAGAATGGATCATAGGAATGAATTAGAATGGATCGTGCAAATGAATTAGAATGGATACATTCGTGCGAATGAATTAGAGTGGATCGTAGGAATGAATTAGAATGGATCGTACGAATAAATTAGAATGGATACATTCATGCAAATGAATTAGAATAGATTGTACGAATGAATTAGAATGAATCATACGAATGAATTAGAATGGATCGTACGAATGGATTAGAATGGATCGTACGAATGGATTAGAAAGCATTGTACAAATGAATTAGAATAGATATGTGTACGAATGAATTAGAATGGATCGTACGAATGGATTAGAATGGATCGTACGAATGAATTAGAATGGATCGTACGAACGAATTAGAATGGATCGTATGAACGAATTAGAATGGATCGTACGAATGAATTAGAATGGATACATTCGAGCGAATGAATTAGAATGGATCGTACGAATGAATTAGAATGGATCATAGGAATGAATTAGAATGGATCGTGCAAATGAATTAGAATGGATATATTCGTGCGAATGAATTAGAATGGATCGTACGAATGAATTAGAATGGTTACATTCGTGTTAATGAATTAGAATGGATCATAGGAATGAATTAGAACGGATCGTGCGAATGAATTAGAATCGATCGTACGAATGAATTAGAATGGATCGTACGAATGAATTAGAATGGATCATATGAATGAATAAGAATAGATACCTTTGTGCATATGAATTAGAATGGATTAGAACGGATCGTACGAATGAATTCTACGTACGATCCATTCTAATTCATTCGTATGATCCATTCTAATTAATTCGTAAGATCCATTCTAATCCATTCGTATGCTCCATTCTTATTCATTCGTACGATCCATTCTAATTCATTCGTACAATCCATTCTAATGCATTCGTTCGATCCATTCTAATTTATTCCTATGATCCATTCTAATTCATTCGTATGATCCATTCTAACTCATTCGTATGATCCATTCTAACTCAATCGCACAAATGTATCCATTCTAATTCATTTGTATGATCCATTCTAATTCATTCGTACGATCCATTCTAATCCATTCGCACGATCCATTCTAATTCATTCGTATGATCCATTCTAATTCATTCGTACGATCCATTCTAATTCATTCGTACGATGCAATCTAATTCATTCGCACGATCCATTCTAATTCATTCGGTGGATCCATTCTAATTCATTCGTACATCCATTCTAATTCATTCGCACGATCCATTCTAATTTATTCGTACGATCCATTCTAATTCATTCGTACGATCTATTCTAATTCATTCGCACGAATGTAACCATTCTAATTCATTCGTACGATTCATTCTAATTCATTCGTATGAGCTATTCTTATTCATTCGTACGATCCATTCTAATGAATTAGTACGATTCATTCTAATTCATTCGCATAAATATATCCATTCTAATTCATTCGTACGATCCATTCTAATTAATTCGCACGATCCATTCTAATTCATTCGCACAAATGTATCCATTCTAATTCTTTCGTACAATCCATTCTTATTCGTTCATACGATCCATTCTAATTTATTTGCAAATCCATTCTAATTCATTCCTATGATCCATTCTAATTCATTCGTACGATCCATTCTAATTCATCCGCTCGAATGTTTCCATTCTAATTCATTCGTACGATCCATTCTAATTCATTCCCACGAATGTAACCTTTCTAATTCATTTTTATGATCCATTCTAATTCATTCGTACGAATGAATTTGAATGGATCGTACGAATGAATTAGAATAGATCGTACGAATGAATTAGAATGGATACATTCATGTGAATGAATTAGAATGGATCGGACGAATGAATTAGAATAGATCATACGAATGAATTAGAATTGATTGTACGAATTAGAATAGATCGTACGAATGAATTAGAATGGATCGGACGAATGAATTAGAATGGATCGTACGATTCATTCTAACTCATTCGTACAATCTATTCTAATTCATTCGCTCGAATGTATCCATTATAATTCATTCGTTCGATCCATTCTAATTCATTAGTACGATCCATTCAAATTCATTCGCATGATCCATTCTAATCCATTCATATGATCCATTCTAATTCATTCGTACGATCCATTCTAATTCATTCGTATGATCCATTCTAATTCATTCGCACGAATGTATCCATTCTATTTCATTCGTACAATCCATTCTAATTCATTCGCACGATCCCTTCTAATTCATTCGTATGATCCATTCTAATTCATTCCTATGATCTATTCTAATTCATTTGCTCGAATGTATCCATTCTAATTCATTCGTACGATCCATTCTTATTCATTCGTACGATCCATTCAAATTCATTCGCATGATCCATTCTAATTCATTCGTACGATCCATTCTAATTCATTCTCACGAATGTAACCTTTCTAATTCATTTGTATGATCCATTCTAATTCATTCGCACGATCCATTCTAATTCATTCGCACGATCCATTCTAATTCATTCGTACGATTCATTCTAATTCATTCGAACGATCCATTCTAATCCATTCCTATGATCTATTCTAATTCATTAGCTCGAATCTATCCATTCTAATTCATTCGCTCGAATATATCCATTCTAATTTATTTGTGCAATCCATTCTAATTTAATCGTACGATCCATTCTAATTCATTCGTACGAATGAATTAGAATGGATTGTACGAATGAATTAGAATGGATACATTTGTGCGAATGAATTAGAATGGATCGTACGAATGAATTAGAATGAATCATACGAATGAATTAGATTGGATCGTGCGAATGAATTTGAATGGATCGTACGAATGAATTAGAATGAATCGTACAATCCATTCTAATTCATTCTCACAAATGTAACCTTTCTAATTCATTTGTACGATCCATTCTAATTCATTCGTACGATCCATTCTAATTCTTTCCTATGATCCATTCTAATCCATTCGTATGATCCATTCTAATTTATTCACACGAATGTAACAATTCTAATTCATTCGTACGATCCATTCTAATTCATTCCTACGATCCATTCTAATTCATTCGCACGAATGTATCCATTCTAATTCATTTGCACGATCCATTCTAATTCATTCCTACGATCCATTCTAATTTATTCATACGATCCATTCTAATTCATTCGTTCGATCCATTCTAATTCGTTCATACGACCCATTCTAATTTGTTCGTACGATCCATTCTAATTCGTTCGTACGATCCATTCTAATTCATTCGCACGATCCATTCTAATTCATTTGTACGATCCATTTTAATTCATTCGTACAAATGAATTAGAATGGATCGTATGAATGAATAAGAATGGATCGTACGAATGAATTAGAATGGATAAATTTGTGCGAATTAATTAGAATGGATCGTACGAAAGAATTAGAATGGATCGTATGAATGAATTAGAATGGTTACATTCATGCGAATGAATTAGAATGGATCGTACGAATGGATTAGAATGGATCGTACGAATGGATTAGAATGGATCGTACAAATGAATTAGAAAGGTTACATTTGTGAGAATGAATTAGAATGGATCGTACGAATGAATTAGAATGGATCATACGAATGGATTAGAATGGATCGTACGAATGGATTAGAATGGATCGTACGAATGAATTAGAATGGATCATACAAATGAATTAGAAAGGTTATATTCGTGAGAATGAATTAGAATGGATCGTGCGAATGAATTAGAATGGATCATAGGAATGAATTAGAATGGACCGTGCAAATGAATTAGAATGGATACATTCGTGCGAATAAATTAGAATGGATCATAGGAATGAATTAGAATGGATCATAAGAATGAATTAGAATGGTTACATTCGTGCGAATGAATTAGAATGGATCGTACGAATAAATTAGAATGGATCGTGCAAATGAATTAGAATTGATCATACGAATGAATTAGAATGGATCGTACGATCCATTCTAATTCATTCGCACTATCCATTCTAATTCATTCGTACGATCCATTCTAACTCATTCGCACGAATGTAACCATTCTAATTCATTCGTACTATCCATTCTAATTCATTCCTACGATCCATTCTAATTCATTCACACGAATGTATCCATTCTAATTCATTTGCACAATCCATTCTAATTCATTCCTATGATCCATTCTAATTCATTCATACGATCCATTCTAATTCATTCGCTCGAATGTATCCATTTTAATTCATTCGTACGATCCATTCTAATTCGTTCATACGATCCATTCTAATTCATTCATACGATCCATTCTAATTCGTTCGTACGTTCCATTCTAATTCATTCGCACGATCCATTCTAATTCATTCACACGATCCATTCTAATTCATTCACACGAATGTAACCTTTGTAATTCATTTGTATGATCCATTCTCATTCATTCGTACGATCCATTCTAATCCATTCGTACGATCCATTCTAATCCATTCGTACGATCCATTCTAATCCATTCGTACGATCCATTCTAATTCATTCTCACAAATGTAACCTTTCTAATTCATTTGTACGATCCATTCTAATTCATTCGTACGATCCATTCTAATTCATTTGTACGATTCATTTTAATCCATTCGTACGATCCATTCTAATTCATTCGCACGAATGTAACCATTCTAATTCATTCGTACGATCCATTCTAATTCATTCGTACGATCCATTCTAATTAATTCGCACAAATGTATCCATTCTAATTCATTCGTACGATCCATTCTTATTTATTCATACGATCCATTCTAATTCATTTGTACAAATGAATTAAAATGGATCGTACAAATGAATTAGAATGGATCGTGCGAATGAATTAG
Source organism: Chamaelirium japonicum (assembly GCA_947650365.1). Lineage (NCBI taxonomy): Eukaryota > Viridiplantae > Streptophyta > Magnoliopsida > Liliales > Melanthiaceae > Chamaelirium > Chamaelirium japonicum. The sequence continues at coordinate 62,300,184 of OX393555.1, read as the reverse complement.
AATGGATCGTACGAACGAATTAGAATGGATCGTACGAACGAATTAGAATGGATCGTATGAATGAATTAGAATGGATCGTACGAATGAATTAGAATGGATCGTTGGATCCATTCTAATCCATTCACATGAATTAGAATGGATCATGCGAATGAATTTGAATGGATCGTGCGAATGAATTAGAATGGATCGTACAAATGAATTAGAATGGATCATGCGAATGAATTAGAATAGATCGTACAAATGAATTAGAATGGTTACATTTGTAAGAATGAATTAGAATGGATCGTACGAATGAATTAGAATGGATCGTACAAATGGATTAGAATGGATCGTACGAATGGATCCGAATCAGTTAGAATGGATCATATGAATGAATTAGAATGGATCGTACGAATGAATTAGAATGGATTGTGCGAATGAAATAGAATGGATCGTATGAATGATTTAGAATGGATCGTACGAATGAATTAGAATGGATCGTACGAACGAATTAGAATGGATCGTACGAACGAATTAGAATGGATCGTACGAACGAATTAGAATGGATACATTCGAGCGAATGAATTAGAATGGATCGTATGAATGAATTAGAATGGATCATAGGAATGAATTATTATGGATCGTGCAAATGAATTAGAATGGATACATTGGTGCGAATGAATTAGAATGGATCGTAGGAATGAATTAGAATGGATCGTACGAATGAATTAGAATAGTTACATTCGTGCTAATGAATTAGAATAGATCGTACGAATGAATTAGAATGGATCGTACGAATGGATTAGAAAGGATCGTACGAATGGATTAGAATGGATCGTACGAATGGATTAGAATGGGTTGTACGAATGGATTAGAATGGATCATAGGAATGAATTAGAATGGATCATGCAAATGAATTAGAATGGATATATTCGTGCGAATGAATTAGAATGGATCGTAGGAATGAATTAGAATGGATCATACGAATGAATTAGAATGGTTACATTCGTGCGAATGAATTAGAATGAATCATACGAATGGATTAGAATGGATCGTACGAATGGATTAGAATGGATCATACGAATGAATTAGAATGGATCGTACAAATGAATTAGAAAGGTTATATTTGTGAGAATGAATGAGAATGGATTGTACGAATGAATTAGAATGGATCATATGAATGATTTAGAATGGATCATACGGATGAATTAGAATGGATCGTACGAACGAATTAGAATGGATCGTATGAATGAATTAGAATGGATCATACAAATGAATTAGAAAGGTTACATTCGTGAGAATGAATTAGAATGGATCGTACGAATGAATTAGAATGGATCGTACGAACGAATTAGAATGGATCGTATGAACGAATTAGAATGGATCGTATGAACGAATTAGAATGGATCGTACGAATGAATTAGAATGGATACATTCGAGCGAATGAATTAGAATGGATCGTACGAATGAATTAGATTGGATCATAGGAATGAATTAGAATGGATCGTGCAAATGAATTAGAATGGATACATTCGTGCGAAAGAATTAGAATGGATCATAGGAATGAATTAGAATTGATTGTACGAATGAATTAGGATGGTTACATTCGTGCGAATGAATTAGAATAGATCGTACGAATGAATTAGAATGGATCGTACTAATGGATTAGAATGGATCTTACGAATGGATTAGAATGGATCGTACAAATGGATTAGAATGGATCATAGCAATGAATTAGAATGGATCGTGCAAATGAATTAGAATGGATACATTCGTGCGAATGAATTAGAATGGATCGTAGGAATGAATTAGAATGGATCGTACGAATGAATTAGAATGGTTACATTCGAGCAAATGAATTAGAATGGATCGTACGAATGGATTAGAATGGATCGTACGAATGGATTAGAATGGATCGTACGAATGGATTAGAATGGATCGTACAAATGAATTAGAAAGGTTATATTTGTGAGAATGAATTAGAATGGATTGTACGAATGAATTAGAATGGATCGTATGAATGATTTAGAATGGATCATACGAATGAATTAGAATGGATCGTACGAACGAATTAGAATGGATCGTATGAATGAATTAGAATGGATCATACTAATGAATTAGAAAGGTTACATTCGTGAGAATGAATTAGAATGGATCGTACGAATGAGTTAGAATGGATCATACGAATGAATTAGAATGGATCGTACGAACGAATTAGAATGGATCGTACGAACGAATTAGAATGGATCGTATGAACGAATTAGAATGGATCGTACGAATGAATTAGAATGGATACATTCGAGCGAATGAATTAGAATGGATCGTACGAATGAATTAGAATGGATCAAAGGAATGAATTAGAATGGATAGTGCAAATGAATTAGAATGGATACATTCGTGCGAATGAATTAGAATGGATCGTAAGAATGAATTAGAATGGATCATAGGAATGAATTAGAATGGATCATAAGAATGAATTAGAATGGTTACATTCGTGCGAATGAATTAGAATGGATCGTACGAATAAATTAGAATGGATCGTGCGAATGAATTAGAATTGATCATACGAATGAATTAGAATGGATCGTACGATCCATTCTAATTCATTCGCACGATCCATTCTAATTAATTCGTACGATCCATTCTAATTCATTCGCACGAATGTAACCATTCTAATTCATTCGTACTATCCATTCTAATTCATTCCTACGATCCATTCTAATTCATTCGCACGAATGTATCCATTCTAATTCATTCGCACGAATGTATCCATTCTAATTCATTTGCACAATCCATTCTAATTCATTCCTATGATCCATTCTAATTCATTCGTACGATCCATTCTAATTCATTCGCTCGAATGTATCCATTTTAATTCATTCGTACGATCCATTCTAATTCGTTCATACGATCCATTCTAATTCATTCACACGATCCATTCTAATTCGTTCGTACGTTCCATTCTAATTCATTCGCACGATCCATTCTAATTCATTCACACGATCCATTCTAATTCATTCTCACGAATGTAACCTTTCTAATTCATTTGTATGATCCATTCTCATTCATTCGTACGATCCATTCTAATCCATTCGTACGATCCATTCTAATTCATTCTTACAAATGTAACCTTTCCAATTCATTTGTACGATCCATTCTAATTCATTCATACGATCCATTCTAATTCATTCGTACGATTCATTTTATTCCATTCGTACGATCCATTCTAATTCATTCGCACGAATGTAACCATTCTAATTCATTTGTACGATCCATTCAAATTCATTCGTACGATCCATTATAATTAATTCGCACAAATGTATCCATTCTAATTCATTCGTACGATCCATTCTTATTTATTCATACGATCCATTCTAATTCATTTGTACGAATGAATTAAAATGGATCGTACAAATGAATTAGAATGGATCGTGCGAATGAATTAGAATGGATCGTACGAACGAATTAGAATAGATCGTACGAACGAATTAGAATGGATCGTATGAACGAATTAGAATGGATTGTACGAATGAATTAGAATGGATCGTTGGATCCATTCTAATCCATTCACATGAATTACAATGGATCATGCGAATGAATATGAATGGATCGTGCGAATGAATTAGAATGGATCGTACAAATGAATTAGAATGGATCATGCGAATGAATTAGAATAGATCGTACAAATGAATTAGAAAGGGTATATTTTTGAGAATGAATTAGAATGGATCGTATGAATGAATTAGAATGGATCATATGAATGAGTTAGAATGGATCGTACGAATGAATTCGAATGGATTGTGCGAATGAAATAGAATGGATCGTATGAATGATTTAGAATGGATCATACGAAAGAATTAGAATGGATCGTACGAACGAATTAGAATGGATCGTACGAACGAATTAGAATGGATCGTACGAATGAATTAGAATGGATACATTCGAGTGAATGAATTAGAATGGATCGTATGAATGAATTAGAATGGATCATAGGAATGAATTATTATGGATCGTGCAAATGAATTAGAATGGATACATTGGTGCGAATGAATTAGAATGGATCGTAGGAATGAATTAGAATGGATCGTACGAATGAATTAGAATGGTTACATTCGTGCTAATGAATTAGAATAGATCGTACGAATGAATTAGAATGGATCGTACGAATGAATTAGAATGGTTCGTACGAATGGATTAGAATGAATCATACGAATTGATTAGAATAGGTGGTACAAATGGATTAGAATGGATCATAGGAATGAATTAGAATGGATCGTGCAAATGAACTAGAATGGATACATTCATGCGAATGAATTAGAATGGATCGTAGGAATGAATTAGAATGGATCATACGAATGAATTAGAATGGTTACATTCGTGCGAATGAATTAGAATGAATCGTACGAATGGATTAGAATGGATCGTACGAATGGATTAGAATGGATCATACGAATGAATTAGAATGGATCATACAAATGAATTAGAAAGGTTATATTTGTGAGAATGAATTAGAATGGATTGTACGAATGAATTAGAATGGATCGTATGAATGATTTAGAATGGATCATACGAATGAATTAGAATGGATCGTACGAACGAATTAGAATGGATCGTATGAATGAATTAGAATGGATCATACAAATGAATTAGAAAGGTTACATTCGTGAGAATGAATTAGAATGGATCGTACGAATGAGTTAGAATGGATCATACGAATGAATTAGAATGGATCGTACGAACGAATTAGAATGGATCGTACGAACGAATTAGAATGGATCGTATGAACGAATTAGAATGGATCGTACGAATGAATTAGAATGGATACATTCGAGCGAGTGAATTAGAATGGATCGTACGAATGAATTAGAATGGATCATAGGAATGAATTAGAATGGATAGTGCAAATGAATTAGAATGGATACATTCGTGCGAATGAATTAGAATGGATCGTAGGAATGAATTAGAATGGATCGTACGAATGAATTAGAATGGTTACATTCGTGCGAATGAATTAGAATAGATCGTACGAATGAATTAGAATGGATCATACGAATGGATTAGAATGGATCGTACGAATGGATTAGAATGGATCGTACAAATGGATTAGAATGGATCATAGCAATGAATTAGAATGGATCGTGCAAATGAATTAGAATGGATATATTCGTGCGAATGAATTAGAATGGATCGTAGGAATGAATTAGAATGGATCGTACGAATGAATTAGAATGGTTACATTCGTGCAAATGAATTAGAATGGATCGTACGAATGTATTAGAATGGATCGTACGAATGGATTAGAATGGATCATACGAATGAATTAGAATGGATCGTACAAATGAATTAGAAAGGTTACATTTGTGAGAATGAATTAGAATGGATCGTACGAATAGATTAGAATAGATCGTACGAATGGATTAGAATGGATCGTACGAATGAATTAGGAAGGTTACATTCGTGAGAATGAATTAGAATAGATCGTACGAATGAGTTAGAATGGATCATACGAATGAATTAGAATGGATCGTACGAATGAATTAGAATGGATCGAATGAATGAATTAGAATGGATACATTCGAGCGAATGAATTAGAATAGATCGCAGGAATGAATTAGAATGGATCGTATGAATGAATTAGAATGGATACATTCGTTCCAATGATTTAGAATGGATTGTACGAATGAATTAGAATGGATCATAGGAATGAATTAGAATGGATCGTGTAAATGAATTAGAATGGATACACTCGTGCGAATGAATTAGAACGGATCATAGGAATGAATTAGAAAAGATCGTACGAATGAATTAGAATGGTTACATTCGTGCGAATGAATTAGAATGGATGGTACGAATGGATTAGAATGGATCGTACGAATGGATTAGAATGGATCGTACGAATAAATTAGAATGGATCGTACAAATGAATTAGAAAGGTTACATTTGTGAGAATGAATTAGAATGGATCGTACGAATAGATTAGAATGGATCGTACGAATGGATTAGAATGGATCGAACGAATGAATTAAAATAGATACATTCGAGCGAATGAATTAGAATAGATCGTAGGAATGAATTAGAATGGATCATACCAATGAATTAGAATGGATCGTGCGAATGAATTATAATGGATTGTATGAATGAATTAGAATAGAAACATTCGTGCGAATGAATTAGAATGGATCATACTAATGAATTAGAATGGATCGTACAAATGAATTGGAATGGATCGTACGAATGAATTAGAATACATCATGTGAATGAATTAGAATGGATCGTACGAATGGATTAGAATGGATCGAACGAATGAATTAGAATGGATACATTCATGCGAATGAATTAGAATGGATCGTACGAATGAATTAGAATGGATCGTGCGAATGAATTAGAATGAATCGTACGAATGAATTAGAATGGATCGTACGAATGAATTAGAATGGATCATGCGAATGAATTTGAATGGATCGTATGAATGAATTAGAATGGATCGTACGATCCATTCTAATTCATTCTCACAAACGTATCCGTTCTAGTTCATTCGTAAGCTCCATTCTAATCCATTCATACGATCCATTCTAATTCATTCACATGATGTATTCTAATTCATTCGTACGATCCATTCTAATTAATTTGTACGATCCATTTTAATTCATTTGTATGATCCATTCTAATGCATTCGTACGATTCATTCTAATTCATTCGCACGATCCATTCTAATTCATTCGTACGATCCATTCTAATTCATTCGTCCGATCCATTCTAATTCATTCGCACGAATGTATCCATTCTAATTCATTCGTACAATCCATTCTAATTCATTCGCACGATCCATTCTAATTCATTCGTATGATCCATTCCAATTCATTCCTACGATCTATTCTAATTCATTCGCTCGAATGTATCCATTCTAATTCATTCGTTCGATCCATTCTAATCCATTCGTACGATCCATTCTTATCCATTCGTACGATCCATTCTAATTCATTCGTACGATCCATTCTAATTCATTCTCACAAATGTAACCTTTCTAATTCATTTGTACGATCCATTCTAATTCATTCTTTCGATCCATTCTAGTCCATTCGTACGATCCATTCCAATCCATTCTAATCCATTCTAATTCATTCGCATGATCCATTCTAATTCATTCGCACGAATGTATCCATTCTAATTCATTCATACAATCCATTCTAATTCATTCGTACGATCCATTCTAATTCATTCGCATGAATATATCTATTCTAATTCATTCGTACGATCCATTCTAATTCATTCGCACAAATGTATCCATTCTAATTCAATCGTTCGATCCATTCTAATTCATTCGCCTAAATATATCCATTCTAATTCATTCGTACGATCCATTTTAATTTGTTCGCACGAATATATCCATTCTAATTCATTCGTCCGATCCTTTCTAATTCATTCGCACGATCCATTCTAATTCTTTCATATGATCCATTCTAATTCATTCGGACGATCCATTCTAATCCATTCGTACGATCCATTCTAATTCATTCCTACGATCTATTCTAATTCATTCGCTCGAATGTATCCATTCTAATTCATTCACACGAATGAATTAGAATGAATCATACGAATGAATTAGAATGGATCTACGATTCATTCTAATTCGTTCGTACGATCTATTCTAATGCATTCGTACGATTCATTCTAATTCATTCGCACGATCCATTCTAATTCATTCGTACGATCCATTCTTATTCATTCGTACGATCCATTCTAATTCATTCGCTCAAATGTATACATTCTAATTAATTCGCATGATCCATTCTAATTCATTCGTACGATCCATTCTTATTCATTCATACGATCCATTCTAATTCATTTGCACAAATGAATTAGAATGGATCGTATGAACAAATAAGAATGGATCATATGAATGAATAAGAATGGATATATTTGTGCGAATGAATTAGAATGGATCGTACGAATGAATTAGAATGGATCATACGAATGAATTAGAATGGATCGTGCGAACGAATTAGAATGGATTGTACGAATGAATTAGAATGGACACATTCGTGCAAATGAATTAGAATGGATCATACGAATGAATTAGAATGGATCGTACGAATGAATTAGAATGGATAGTGCGAATGAATTAGAATGGATCGTACGAATGAATTAGATGATCATACGAATGAATTAGAATAGATCATGCGAATGAATTAGAATGGATCGTATGAATAAATTAGAATGGATCGTATGAATGAATTAGAATGGATCGTACGAATGAATTAGAATGGATAGTGCGAATGAATTAGAATGGATCGTACGAATGAATTAGATGATCATACGAATGAATTAGAATAGATCGTACGAATGAATTAGAATGGATCGTAGGAATAAATTAGAATGGATCGTGCGAATGAATTAGAATGGATCGTACGAATGAATTAGAATGGATCCACCGAATAAATTAGAATGGATCGTACGAATGAATTAGAATGGATCGTACGAATGAATTAGAATGGATACATTCGAGCGAATGAATTAGAATGGATCGTACGAATGAATTAGAATGGATCATAGGAATGAATTAGAATGGATCGTGCAAATGAATTAGAATGGATACATTCATGCGAATGAATTAGAATGGATCGTCCGAATGAATTAGAATGGATTGTACGAATGAATTAGAATGGATCGTACGAATGAATTAGAATGGATACATTTGTGCGAATGAATTAGAATGGATCGTACGAATGAATTAGAATGGATCGTGTGAATGAATTAGAATGAATCGTACGAATGAATTAGAATGGATCTTACAAATGAATTAGAAAGGTTACATTCGTGCGAATGAATTAGAATGGATCGTATGAATGAATATGAATGGATCGTATGAATGAATTAGAATGGTTCGTACGAATGAATTAGAATGGATCATGCGAATGAATTAGAATGGATCGTTCGAATGAATTAGAATGGATACATTTGTGAGAATCAGTTAGAATAGATTGTGCGAATGAATTAGAATGGATCGTACGAATAAATTAGAATGGATACATTCATGCAAATGAATTAGAATGGATTATACGAATCGATTAGAATGGATCGTACGAATGGAATGGATCGTATGAATGAATTAGAATGGATCGTACAAATGAATTAGAAAGGTTACATTAGTGAAAATGAATTAGAATGGATCATACGAATGAATTAGAATGGATCGTGCGAATGAATTAGAATGAATCGTACGAATGCATTAGAATGGATACATTCGTGCGAATGAATTAGAATGGATCGTACGAATGAATTAGGATTGATCGTGTGAATGAATTAGAATGGGACATACGAATGAATTAGAATAGATACATTCGAGTGAATGAATTGGAATGGATCGTACGAATGAATTAGAATGGATCATAGGAATGAATTAGAATGGATCGTACGAATGGATTAGAATGGATCGTACGAATGGATTAGAATGGATCGTGCGAATGAATTAGAATGGATCGTACGAATGAATTAGAATGTATCGTGCGAATGAATTAGAATGAATCGTACGAATGCATTAGAATGAATCGTACGAATGAATTAGAATGAATCATACGATCCATTCTAATTGATTCGTCCGATCCATTCTAATTCATTCGCACGAATGTATCTATTCTAATTCATTCGTAAAATCCATTCTAATTCATTCGCACGATCCATTCTAATTCATTCGTATGATCCATTCTAATTCATTCCTACGATCTATTCTAATTCATTCGCTCGAATGTATCCATTCTAATTCATTCGTATGATCCATTCTAATTCATTCGTATGATCCATTCTAATTCATTCGTATGATCAATTCTAATTCATTCACACTATCCATTCTAATTCGTTCGTATGATCCATTCTAATTCATTCGCACGAATGTAACTATTCTAATTCATTCGTACGATCCATTCTAATTCATTCGCACGAATGTATCCCTTCTAATTCATTTGCACGATCCACTCTAATTCATTCCTATGATCCATTCTAATTCATTCGTACGATCCATTCTAATTCATTCGCTCGAATGTATCCATTCTAATTCATTCGTACGATTCATTCTAATTCATTCGCACGATCCATTCTAATTCATTCGTACAATCTATTCTTATTCATTCATACGATCCATTCTAATTCATTTGTACGAATGAATTAGAATGGATCGTACAAATGAATTAGAATGGATCGTACGAACGAATTAGAATGGATCGTCTGAACGAATTAGAATGGATCGTACGAATGAATTAGAATGGATACATTCGAGCGAATGAATTAGAATGGATTGTACGAATGGATTAGAATGGATCATACGAATGAACTAGAATGGATCGTACGAACGAATTAGAATGGATCGTAAGAACGAATTAGAATGGATCGTACGAATGAATTAGAATGGATACATTCGAGCGAATGAATTAGAATAGATCGTACGAATGAATTAGAATGGATCATAGGAATGAATTAGAATGGATCGTTTAAATGAATTAGAATGGATATATTCGTGCGAATGAATTAGAATGGATCATAGGAATGAATTAGAATGGATCGTACGAATGAATTAGAATGGTTACATTCGTGTGAATGAATTAGAATGGATCGTACGAATGGATTAGAATGGATCGTATGAATGGATTAGAATGGATCGTACGAATGAATTAGAATGGATCGTACAAATGAATTAGAAAGGTTACATTTGTGAGAATAAATTAGAATGGATCGTACGAATGGATTAGAATGGATCGTACGAATGGATTAGAATTGATCGTACGAATGAATTACAATGGATCATACAAATGAATTAGAAAGGTTACATTCGTGAGAATGAATTAGAATGGATCGTACGAATGAATTAGAATGGATCATGCGAATAAATTTGAATGGATCGTACGAATGAATTAGAATGGATCGAACGAATGAATTAGAATGGATACATTTGAGCGAATGAATTTGAATAGATCGTAGGAATGAATTAGAATGGATCATACAAATGAATTAGAATGGATCGTGCGAATGAATTAGAATGGATTGTACGAATGAATTAGAATGGATTGTGCGAATGAATTAGAATGGATCGTATGAATGAATAAGAATGGATCGTACGAATGGATTAGAATGGATCGTGTGAATGAATTAGAATGAATCGTACGAATGCATTAGAATGGATCGTATGAATGAATTAGAATGAATCGTACGATCCATTCTAATTCATTCGTCCGATCCATTCTAATTCATTCGTACGATCCATTCTAATTCATTCGCACGATCCATTCTAATTCATTCGTACGATCCATTCTTATTCATTCATACGATCCTTCTAATGCATTCGCTCGAATGTATCCATTCTAATTTATTCGTTCGATCCATTCTAATTCATTCATAGGATCCATTCAAATTCATTCGCATGATCCATTCTAATTCATTCACACGATCCATTCTAATTCATTCGCACGAATGTATCCATTCTAATTCATTTGCACGATCGATTCTAATTCATTCCTATGATCCATTCTAATTCATTCGTATGACCCATTCTAATTCATTCGCTCGAATGTATCCATTCTAATTCATTCGTACGATCCATTCTAATTCATTCGTACGATCCATTCTAATCCATTCGTACGATCCATCCTAATTCATTCGTACAATGCGTTCTAATCCATTCGTACGATCTATTCTAATTCATTCGTACGATCCATTCTAATTCATTTGAACGATCCATTCTAATTCATTCGCTCGAATGTATCTATTCTAATTCATTCGTACGATCCATTCTAATTCATTCGCTTGATCCATTCTAACTCAATCGGTGGATCCATTCTAATTCATTCGTACGATCTATTCTAATTCATTCGTATGATCCATTCTAATTCATTCATACGATCTATTCTAATTCATTCGCACGAATGTATCCATTCTAATTCATTCGCACAATCCAATCTAATTCAAACGTACGATCCATTCTAATTCATTCACAGGATGTATTCTAATTCATTCGTATGATCCATTCCAATTCATTTCTAATTTATTCGTACAAATGTATCCATTCTAATTCATTCGTACGATCCATTCTAATTCATTCGTACGATCCATTCTAATTTATTCGTACGATTCATTCTAATTCATTCGCACGATCCATTCTAATTCATTCGTATGATCCATTCTAATTCATTCGCACGAATGTATCCAGTCTAATGCATTCGTATGATTCATTCTAATTCATTCGCACGATCCATTCTAATTCATTCGTATGATCCATTCTAATTCATTCGCACGATCCATTCTAATTCATTTGTATGATCCATTTTAATTCATTCGCACGAATGTATCCAATCTAATTCATTCGTATAATCCATTCTAATTCATTCGTACGAATGTATCCATTCTAATTCATTCGTACGATCCATTCTAATTCATTCGTACGATCCATTCTAATTCGTTCGTACGATCCATTCTAATTCATTCGTACGAACCATTCTAATTCATTCGCACGATCCATTCTCATTCATTCGCACGATCCATTCTAATTCATTCGTATGATCTATTCTAATTCATTCCAACGATCTATTCTAATTCATTTGTATGATCCATTCTATTTCATTCGTTCGATCCATTCTAATTCATTCGTACAATCCATTCAAATTTATTCGCATGATCCATTCTAATTCATTTGTACGATCCATTCTAATTCATTCGCACGAATGTATCCATTCTAATTTATTCGTACGATCCAATCTAATTCATTTGCACGAATGTAACCATTCTAATTCATTCGTACGATCCATTCAAATTCATTCGCAAGAATGTATCCATTCTAATTCATTCGCACGATCAATTCTAATTCATTCGTACGATCCGTTCTAATTTATTCATACAATCAATTCTAGTTCATTCGTACAATCCATTCTAACTTATTCGTACAAATGTATCCATTCTAATTCATTCGTACGATCTATTCTAATTCATTCGTACGATTCATTCTAATTCATTCGCACGATCCATTCTAATTCATTCGTACATCGTACGATCCATTCTAATTCATTCTCACGAATGTAACCTTTCTAATTCATTCGTATGATCCATTCTAATTCATTTGTACGATCCATTCTAATCCATTCGTACGATCCATTCTAATCCATTCGTACGATTCATTCTAATTCATTCGCACAAATGTATCCATTCTAGTTCATTCATACGCTTCATTCTAATTCATTCATACGCTCCATTCTTATTCATCACACAAATGTATCCATTCTAATTCATTCGTACGATCCATTCTAATTCATTCCTACGATCTTTTCTAATTCATTCGTATGAATTAGATTGGATACAATTGTGCGAATGAATTAGAATGGATCATACGAATGAATTAGAATGGATCGTACAAATGAATTAGAATGGATCATATGAATGAATTAGAATGGTTACATTCGTGCGAATGAATTAGAATAGATCGTATGAATGAATTAGAATGGATCGTACGAATGAATTAGAATAGCTTATACGAAAGAATTAGAATGAATCGTACGAATGAATTAGAATGGTTACATTCATGCGAATGAATTAGAATAGATCATACGAATGAATTAGAATGGATCGTACGAATGAATTAGAATGGATATATTTGTGCGAATGAATTAGAATGGATCGTATATTCGTGCAAATAAATTAGAATGGATCGTACAAATGAATTAGAATGGACAGTACGAATGAGTTAGAATGGATCGTGCGAATGAATTAGAATGGATCGTACGAATGAATTAGAATAGTTCCACTGAATGAGTTAGAATGGATCATACGAATGAATTAGAATGGATCGTACGAATGAATTAGAATGGATTATGAGAATGAATTAGAATAGATCGTAGGAATGAATTAGAATGGATCATACGAATGAATTAGAATAGATCATACGAATGAATCGTACGAATGAATTAGAATGGATCGTACGAATGAATTAGAATGGATACATTTGTGACAATGAATTAGATTGGATCGTGCGAATGAATTAGAATGGATCGTATGAATGAATAAGAATGGATCGTACGAATGAATTAGAATGGATCGTGCGAATGAATTAGAATGAATCGTACGAATGCATTAGAATGGATCATACGAATGAATTAGAATGAATCGTACGATCCATTCTAATTCATTCGTCTGATCCATTCTAATTCATTCGCACGAATGTATTCATTCTAATTCATTCGTACAATCCATTCTAATTCATTCGCACGATCCATTCTAATCCATTCGTACGATCCATTCTAATCCATTCGTACGATCCATTCTAATTCATTCGCACGAATGTAGCCATTCTAATTCATTCGTACGATCCATTCTAATCCATTCGTCCGATCCATTCTAATTTATTCGCACGAATGTATCCATTCTAATTCAGTCGTACAATCCATTCTAATTCATTCGCACGATCCATTCTAATTCATTCGTACTATCCATTCTAATTCATTTGTACGATCCATTCTAATTCATTCGCACAAATGTATCCATTCTAATTTATTCGTACGATCCATTCAAATTCAATCGTATGATCCATTCTAATTCATTCGCACAAATGTATCCATTCTAATTCATTCGTACGATCCATTCTAATTCATTCGTTCGATCCATTCTAATTCATTTGTACGATCCATTCTTATTCATTCGTACGATCCATTCAAATTCATTCGTACGATGCAATCTAATTCATTCGCACAAATGTATCTATTCTAATTCATTCGTACAATGCGTTCTAATCCATTTGTACGATCCATTCTAATCTATTCGTACGATCCATTCTAATTCATTCGTATGAATGTAACCATTCTAATTCATTCGTACGATCCATTCTAATTCATTCCTACGTACGATCCATTCTAATCCATTCGTACGATCCATTCTAATCCATTCGTACGATCCATTCTAATTCATTCGTACGATCCATTCTAATTCATTCGCTCGAATGTATCCATTCTAATTCATTCGTACGATCCATTCTAATTCGTTTGCACGATCCATTCTAATTCATTCGTATGATCCATTCTAATTCATTTCTATGATCTATTCTAATTCATTCGCTCGAATGTCTCCATTCTAATTCATTCGTACGATCCATTCTTATTCATTCGTACGATCCATTCAAATTCATTCGCATGATCCATTCTAATTCATTCGTACGATCCATTCTTATTCATTCGTACGATCCATTCAAATTCATTCGCATGATCCATTCTAATTCATTCGTACGATCCATTATAATTCATTCTCACGAATGTAACCTTTCTAATTCATTTGTATGATCCATTCTAATTCATTCATACGATCCATTCTAATCCATTCGTACGATCCATTCTAATCCATTCGTACGTTCCATTCTAATTCATTCGTATGATCCATTCTAATGCATTCATATGATTCATTCTAATTCATTCGTAAAATCCATTCTAATTCATTCGTACGATCTAATTCTAATCCATTCGTACGGTCCATTCTAATTCGCACAAATGTATCCATTTTAATTCATTCGTACGATCCATTCTAATTTATTCATACAATCCATTCTAATTCATTCGCACGATCCATTCTAATTCATTCATACGATATATTCTAATTCATTTGCATGAATATATCTATTCTAATTCATTCGTATGATCCATTCTAATTTATTCGCACGATCTATTCTAAATCATTCGTACAATTCATTCTAATTCATTCGCACGATCCATTCTAATTCATTCGTACGATCCATTCTAATTCATTCACACGAATGTATCCATTCTAATTCATTCGTGCAATCCATTCTAATTTATTCGCACGAATGTATCCATTCTAGTTCATTCGTACGCTCCATTCTAATTCATTCGTACACTCTATTCTTATTCATCGCACAAATGTATCCATTCTAATTCATTTGTATGATCCATTCTAATTCATTCGTATCATCCATTCTAATTCATTCGTACGATCCATTCTAATTCATTCGCAGAAATGGATCCATTCTAATTCATTCGTACAATGCGTTCTTATCCATTCGTACGATCCATTATAATTCATTCGTACGATCTATTCTAATTCATTCGCACGAATATATTCTAATTTATTCGTACGATCCATTCTAATTCGTTCATGCGATACATTCAAATTCGTTCGTACGATCCATTCTAATTCGTTCGTACGAATGAATTAGAATGGATCGTATAAATGAATAAAAATGGATCGTGTTGGGGGTAGTCAAAAACCACATATCTTGGATAGCATTGCAAACGCACCCGAGAAAGAGTTCTCGAGGGAGCCCGTCCAGGAGTTGGAACCCTCGGAAGCCGAGCGTGCCCCATTTAAGCTCGCAGGGAGCTCGCCCTCCCAGCCCATCAGGAGCTCGCCCCCACAGGGAGCTGGATGGACACCTTGTATCTGAGTGCAGCTCGCCCCTCCCAGTCCATCAGGAGCTTGCCCCCGCAGGGAGCTGGATGGACACCTTGTATCTGAGTGCAGCTCGCCCCTCCTAGGCCCCGCAGGAGTTCGCTCCCCCGTACTCATCGAATCATCTTGACAGTGGAGCGAGATCCACATTGGGCTGAAGGAACCGAAGGCCAAGAGCTCGCTCGGGAGACGATCAAACTCTCTCAGGAGGTCGTCCAAGCTCGTTCGGGAGCTCGCCTAAGCTCGCTCGGGAGCTCGCCCAGCCTGCACGAGAACGCGCTGGCAGAAGCAGCGGGAGTTAGATCGTCATGCATCAGAACAGCTCGCAAGGAGTTCGCCCCACAGCTCGCAAGGAGCTCGCCCGAATAGCTCGCAAGGAGCTCGCCCCACAACTCGCAAGGAACTCGCCCAAGGCAGCTCGCAAGGAGCTCGCCAAAGCTCGCTCAAGAGCTCGCCCAAGTTCACCCTTGCCTATGGATCTCATAGACACTAGGATTCCAAGGGGTGGGGAATTCGCCCGGGAGCCCGCCAAGCTCGCCCGGGAGCCCGCCAAGCTCGCCCCTGAGCCCGCCTAAGCTCGCTCGGGAGCTCGCCAAGCTCGTTCATTAGCTCGCCCAAGCACGCTTAGGAGCTCGCCAAGCTCGTTCAGGAGCTCGCTTAGCTCGCTCCGGAGCTCGCCCAAGCTCGCCCCGACCCCTGTTTATCGAAGAGGTTGTTCCCGCGAGGTCCGACTCTTGATAAATATGGACGAAAGGATGGAGCAGTGCCGGGCGAGCTTACCTTTGCTCCCCCCCCCCAGAGACCGCCCAGACTTGAACATTCCAGAACAGCCAGCTGGCAGCGACAAGAAAGATGCTCTCCCCCACTCAAACCGCCTGGCAGGCTTGACGACAGAATGTCAGGGCGCGAGTACCAAGGACTGTCAGACCCACACGAGCCAGAACGTGGGGGGTCTAGAAAGCCCTGGAAGAATCTCCACGTGTCGGGGTACGGTAGGCCGCCGATTGCTATAAATGCTCACCCCCAGGCTCCATAGTACAGGTTGGAAACCCTATTTCCTTCCACTTTTGTCTACTACAGCTCGCCGTTGTGCCACCGTGACTGACTTGAGCGTCGGAGAGTCTACGCTCCTAAGGGAGCCAGCCGTTCTCACGTTCTCTTTTCTTTGTCTTGCAGGTAGCCCGCACGGACCAGCGAAAAATCCCCCGAACATTTGGCGCCGTCTGTGGGATATTCGACTAGTTCCTGCGAGAACGCCCACGACCACACGGTTAAGCGCCGTTCGCTTTTGTAACCCCAAAGATGGCTCCGGTGACAAGGGGACGCAGGCGACCGAGGACTCGTGCCAGATCTGCGCGCAGCAAGCCTCCGGTCGAGACCCCTCAGCCCCGGTCCCGCTCAGTGACCAACTCTTGTTGGAGATGTTGGCCACCCAGCGGGCGATGATGGAGGAGCTGGCACGATTGCGTTAGGCTCCGGCGGCCAGCCGACGATCTGGGCCGGCGAAGACGGCGTCTCCGGTGCGACCACCGGCGTCAACATCGCACCCTCCCACGATCGCTCCGGCGCGGCAGGTTTCCCATCCGGAACCCCCAGCCGGGAGAGCGGCTGCGCGAGGGTGCCGGAAACCCCGCTCACAAGGTTGCAGAAGCTAGTCACCCAGCGATCTAGCAACCAGGCGACCTCGCGCGCGACCATTCCCT
Organism: Chamaelirium japonicum; assembly: GCA_947650365.1. Lineage (NCBI taxonomy): Eukaryota > Viridiplantae > Streptophyta > Magnoliopsida > Liliales > Melanthiaceae > Chamaelirium > Chamaelirium japonicum. The sequence continues at coordinate 62,282,077 of OX393555.1, read as the reverse complement.
GCCGCCGTAGCCGGAGCGCCGATTCTGACGGGTCGGAGGCAAGATCTCTAGAACGGGATCGCGACCCGCGCCATCGGCAACGAGGGAAAGAGCCCGCGGTGGAAATACCTTCCGGAGCTCGCGAGGCAACGGCCTCCCACAGACCAACTGACGCGCTGAAGGAATCCGCGGGTGGACAGCAAGGAGCCCGCCGAGAGGTTGCCCCCGAGGGTCGCCGTGAGGTGGGGCCGACCTCGCCACAAGGGAGCGTACGAGACCGCCTAGGACCTGCGCAGCCGCCTCTGGGAGTTCTCCCCGGGCGTTGGCAGCGATCTAGTGCGCCAGTAGATTTACTTGAAGACCTCGCCGCCCACGGAGGTAGCTCGCCTTTCACCAGCGAGGTCCACCAAGGGGGTTTTCCGCACCACTGGACCCCCCCGAAGTTTGTATTGTTCGACGGGTCACAGGATCCCGTTGACCATCTCTTGGCTTACAGAAAGCTTCTGTTTTTCCGGGACCAAGACCACGTCTTGTGCTGAGCATTCCCGAGCAGTTTGACCGGCTCGGCATTGAACTGGTTCCATAAGTTGCCGCCCGGCACGATCCCCGACTTTCCAACTCTCTCTAGGCTATTCCTGGAGCAGTATCGCTGCAATAGGCAGCCCCCAAAGAGAATTGAGTCTCTGTTTACCTTAACCATGGGAGCTCGCGAGACGCTCCGGTGCTTCGCAACGCGATTCCGAAGCGCCTACCTCGCTCTGGAAGACGCGGCGGCCAAGATCGTACCGTGGTGAGCGCTTTCAGAAGCGCCCTCCCCGAGGGTTGCAAGCTTCATGATGCTCTAGTGATCAAGGACCCTCGCACGATGGTTGAACTATTTGCCCTGGTCCAGCAACATATCAAGCTCGAAGACGCTGTGCTAGACCGGAAGGGAAAGGCAGTCGAGCAGCGACCTCCTCCGGCCCCGCGACCGCTCGTCGTCAAGGCCGTGGAGAGAAGGGAGGTGCCCCTGGCGGTGACTTTGCCCGGACCGCCCGCTGTTCCTGCTGAACAGCCCGCTGAAGCCCCCGCGGCTGTCGCTGGAAGGCCGGCGAACTGGCGCCTGCCTCCAGGACCCAGGGAGCGGGACTTTACCGTGCTGACCCACTCGCCAGGACAAATCTTCCATCAGATTCGGAATGAACCTTTCTTCCAGTACCCGCCACCCCTGCAGGTCGGAGAGCCTGGCTCTACCGACAACTCACGGCGGTGCGCTTTTCATCGAAGCCCTGGGCATCACACCAACAGATGCCGGGCTCTCAAGAACCATCTCGAGGATTTGGTCACCCAGGGCCACTTGAACCAGTTTATTTCGCCTCCAAGGAGGTTCGAGGTGGTACCGGCACGGGCTCTTCGGGAGGGAGATCGCCCGGGGCCCGCTGAACCCGCCCTGCCTCTGCCTCCCCCGGGAGGACCGGCGATCTGCCATACCATTAGCGGGCGGCTGAGCGGCCCGAGATCCAGTAATGAAGCCCGCCGACGAGTCAGGGAGATGGGGCGGGCACAGAAGGTATTTTCCGTCTCGCTAACTCCTACTTTACTTCAAGCACCAAGGGTGGAAGCCTGCGATTTTCTCTGGTTTTCGGAAGATGACATGATCGGGGTCGTTACACCCCACAATGACCCCCTCGTCTTATGCCTGATGATGGCTAACATCGAGGTGAGGCGAGCTCTGGTTGATTCGGGGAGCGCCGTGGACATCCTTTTTCTGTCGGCCTACCTGCGAATGGGGTTGAGACTCGCCGACCTGTCTCCCTCGACGAGCTCCCTAAGTGGATTCACCGACGAGGTCGCCAAAGTGGCAGGGGAGATAACCCTCACTGTGACCGCTGGCCCGGAGGCTCGCCAAGTCCGCTTCGCGGTAGTGGATGGGAGTTTCGTATTTAACGCCATCCTTGGGCGGCCTTGGCTAAGGCAAATGAATGCGGTAGCTTCACCTAACCATCAGGCCCTCAAATTCCCGACCGCGAGCGGGGTCGTAGTAATTCGGGGCGATCAGGTAGCCGCTACCCGATGCGAGCAGGATGTCCTTCACCTCATGGACATGGAGGTCGCCGAGGCCAAGAGGCCCGCACCCTCCTAGCAATTACCGCCCGCTACGAGCGAGCTATTGGGGAGCCCGCTGGAGGCCTCCTCGCTTAAGTCCCCTACTCCACCCCCGGGCGGGAGCGGTGTGGACCTCAAGTTGGAGGAGGGAGGTCGCCCGACAACCCCCAAGAGAGGAAGTTTTCCAATTGCCGAACCACTTCAAGAGGTCGACCTTGGCGGCAAAGAAGGGCCAAGGGTTGTTAGCCTCGGAACCTCGCTAACCAAGGGCGAGGTCCTGGCCATAACCAACTTACTCAGGGAATACCGTGACGTATTCGCCTGGAGCTTCGCGGACATGCCAGGGATTGACCCGGAGGTCGCCTGTCATCGTCTGCACACCATGAAGGAGTTCTCGCCGGTCAAGCAGAAAGCTCGGCACATACCTGCTGCGAAGTCCGTTGCAGTGGCGGCGGAGATAGACAAGCTGGAGCGAGCCGGCTTTATCCGTGAGGCGCACTTCCCCGAGTGGATCTCCAATATCATGGCGGTGCCTAAGAAGAGCGGAGCGGTCAGGGTGTGCATTGACTTCTCCGACCTCAACAAGGCATGCCCGAAGGACGGATTTCCTCTTCCGAGAATAGGCGCACTGGTCGACGCAGCTGTCGGGTTCCAGGCCCTGTCCTTCATGGATGGATATTCTGGGTATAACCAGATACCTCTCCACGCCGACGATCAGGAGAAGACCGCCTTCTACTCTGGGGCGGGCTACCAGAAGTTGTACTGCTATCGAGTGATGCCGTTCGGACTTAAGAACGCTGGAGCGACCTACCAAAGGTTAGTCACTCAGATGTTCAAAGATCAGATCGGCAGAAACGTCGAAGTTTATGTAGACGACCTCCTGGTGAAGAGTCGGGAGCGAGAGGGGCATGTTGCCGATCTCCGAGAAACCTTCGAGATACTAAGAAAGTACCAAATGAGGTTGAATCCGGCGAAGTGCGCATTCGGGGTGACTTCGGGGAAATTCCTCGGGTACCTGGTCACCCATAGGGGGATCGAGGCCGACCCTGGGCAAATCCGAGCACTCGTCGAAATGCCTGCACCGAGGACCCGGCAGGAAGTCCAGAGATTGAGCGGGCGAATCGCCGCGCTCAATCGGTTCATCTCCAAATCCTCAGACAACTGCCGACCCCTTTTTGAGCTGCTATGAAAAGGAGCGAGCATTTGTTTGGATGAGAAGTGCAAGCACGCCTTCCAGAAGATCAAAGACTACCTGGCGAGCCCACCGATCTTAGCGGCACCCAAAGAGGGCGCTGAACTCGGCGTGTACCTTGCGGTCACTGAGAATGCGGTGAGCGGGGTCCTGGTGGTGGAAGAAGCAAAGGTGGAGCGGCCTGTGTACTTTGTAAGCCACACAATGCTCCCCGCCGAGCTCCGGTATCGACCAATCGAGAAGGTCGCATTGGCTTTGGTCCTTACTGCGAGAAAGCTCCACCCCTACTTCTCGGCCCACCCTGTCAGGGTCATCACAGAGCACCCTCTAAAGAGCGCGCTCTCCAGGCCCTCGGTAGCCGGCAGGCTCTACCGTTGGTCCGCCGAGCTCGCCGCCTATGGTTTGGAGTATGTCCCTCGAGTTGCTGTCAAAGGACAGGTGCTCGCCGATTTCTTGGCGGACTTCCCCATAGAAGAACCAATCCAGTACCAGGAGGATGAGCCAACTGAGGCACACCCTGGGAAGGCGAGGTTCTTGGACAACCAAGGTGAGCTTCCTCAAACTAAGCGTTCAGAGGAGGCGGGCTGGGAATTATTCGTCGATGGATCCTCCAACGCTTTGGGGGCCGGGATCGAGGTCGCACTGATCGCCCAGTCGGTACTTCTGGAGAAATCAGTCCGACTGGATTTCGCGGCTACCAACAATGAGGCGGAATATGAGGCGCTGCTGGCTGGCCTGGAGCTCGCTCAAGAGGTAGGCGCCAAACGCTTGAAGGTCTTTAGCGATTCCCAGCTAATTATTTGCCAAATCAATGGGGAGTACGCCTCTCGGGATGCACGAATGGCGGGCTATGTGGATCTGGTGAAGCACAAGGCCGCGGAGTTTGAAAAGATCTCCTTCGAGCAAATTCCACGAGCCGATAATAGGCGAGCTGAGCCTTTGGCAAACGCCGCCTCTTTGCTGGGAACATCAGAGGCTCGCCAGATTCTCATCGAAGTCCAAAATCAGTCTCGGCTCCAACTGATGGAGCCCGCTGTTAACCAAGTCTCCGCCGACGTACCACCCAGCGGGTGGACCGCCCCCATTCTTCGTTTTCTCCAGAAGGGTGAGCTTCCAGAGGATAGAGAGGAAGCCCGGCGAGTGGAGAAATGCGCTGGGCGCTACCTCATTCGCTGGGATCGCCTATTTCGAAGATCCTTTGGCGGGCCAAGTCTCCGTTGCGTCGAGAGCCCGGAGACTGAAGAAGTACTGAATTGTATCCACTCTGGCGAGCTGGGAAACCACGCTGGTGGGCGGTCTCTAGCTGCGAAAGTACGAAGGCAAGGATACTGGTGGCCCACTCTGGAGCAAGACGCTTTGAAGGTCGCCCAGAGGTGCATCCAATGCCAGAAGCACGCCACCACGAACCATATGCCCGCAGAAGAACTGCATCCTCTGGCGAGCCCCTGGCCTTTCCAGCAATGGGGGTTGGACATTATGGGACCTTTCCCTGTGTCAGCCCGGCAAAAGAAATTCATCCTAGTAGCTACGGACTACTTCACCAAATGGGTGGAAGCGATCCCGCTAGCCAAGATAGGCGAGAAGCAGGTAAAAGACTTCCTTTGGAAGAATATTTTCTGTCGGTTCGGTCTGCCTCGGGTACTTATCACCGACAATGGTCGCCAGTTCGACAATCGCTTAATCAGAAGCTTTTGTGTTGAATATGGAGTCGACCTAAGATTCTCTTCCCCAAGGTACCCTCAAAGCAACGGGCAGGCCGAAGCGACGAATCGCGTGATCTTGGACAACCTCAAGAAGAGGCTGGAAGGGAAAAAAGGATTATGGGAGTAGGAGCTCGATGGAGTCTTGTGGGCCTATCGCACTACTCCACGTCGCTCAACTAACGAATCCCCTTTCAGTCTCACTTTTGGTTGCGAAGCCGTGCTACCCATAGAGGCCGAGCTGCCCACTGAAAGAAGGCTTGCGTCGGCGGAGGTCAACAACGACAAACTGCTCGTTGACTCCCTTGATCAGCTCGAAGAAAGACGAGAGCGCGCCAATCTACACCTCGCCGGATACAGACAAGAGATGAAGCGCGCCTATGACAAAAGAGTCCGCCATCGGGCATTCAAGGCCGGCGATCTGGTGATGAGAAAGGTGTTTGCAAACACGCAAGAGCCTAATGCAGGAAAGCTCGCGGCGAACTGGGAAGGCCCATACATAATACACGAAGCAGGAAGCTCGGGGGCTTACCGGTTGATGACCGCTGGAGGCGACCTGTTAGAGCGACCTTGGAACGCTCTGCACCTTCGCAAGTTCTATGCCTAAGGGAATTTTTATAAATTCTGAAGAAGTTATGAATGAACGATAGAGGTTTTCAACAATTTAACTAGGAAGCTCGGCGCAGACAGAGCCCGTATGATCTATGGTGTGCAGTCCGCCGTTGCGCGGACTTAAAGCAAGACCGGGATCCTCAGAGGCAGCCAGTGGGCGACCTTGAGCTTCCCGGGGCAGTCCGCCGCTGTGCGGACTTAAAGCAAAACCGGGATCCTCAGAGGCAGCCAGTGGGCGACCTTGAGCTTCCCGGGGAAGTCCGCTGCCTAGTGGACTCTAAACCTAACCAGGATCCTTCGCGTTCACCTGCCATGAACGGAAGCATCCTGGCATTGGCAAACCCCTCAAAGGGCGAGCCCGCCAAACAGGATCATCGAGAGAAATTAACCGGGCAGGGGGCAGCTAGCACTTACTAGTTTCCCTTAAAATAAAAATGGTTTAAGTCTCTGAGTGTAGGGAAGTTTTTGAAGTTTTTCTTTGGTTCGTTTAAACGTTTTCCGGGCTCAGAGACTATCGAGTTTTTGCGAGCATGCCGAGTTTTTCGTTTGCATATACTTTAAAATAAAAGGTTGAATCGAATTAGCTGCCTCGCCCGGGGTATCACTCTCGAGATCGCTGCGAACTCCTAGAGCGGACTCATAAGTGGCACATAGAAAGAAAGAAACGCATATGCGGACTCAAAAAGATATAAATTTCATTGATTGACAAAAATTACAAAAGTAGTTACAAGGTAGCAAGCTCAAGGCTTGCTTGTCTCCGCCCCACTGTCGTCCCCTCGGCGTCGCTTCTTCGACCTTTCGGTCTTGTACTTCTCCACAGCGGCCAGGGCGCCTTTCTTGAGGAGATCGTCCAGTTGGGCTTGGAGGCGACCTTGCTGAGCCCGAAGGCCGTTGGCGTGTGTCTCCTTCAAGGCCGCGATCTCCGTCTTCAGAGCAGCGACCTCGCCTTGAAGTTGAGCCGCCTCCCGCTGCGCGACCTCCCGGGCGGACACAGCTTCGTCTCGCTCCGCCTTGGCCTTGAGGAGGGCGGTAGCGGACAGGCCTTTGGCTACCTCGGCCATGGCGAGGCCTGACGCCAGGGTTTTGACCCTGCGGTGCAGTGCCTCTGACTCCGCCCTCTGCTCCTCGGAGCCCTTGGCTCGATGAAGCTCGTGGATGTGCTCGTCTACCTTGCGCTCAGACCCCCGAAGGGAATCATCGAACAAGGCGGCCAGTGCCTTCCCGGCCCCAGCGACCTCCGCGGCCAGCGCCTGGCTCTGCTTCTCCGCCTGCATGAGGAAGGTGAAAGAGTTAGCAAGAATTGAGACTAAGATTTGTACGGAGACAGGTGCGGGGAGTACCTCGGCAAGGCGTTAGCTTATGGAAGCAAAGGGAGCACGCACGAAAACGTTGCAGCCCAGCAGCTGCCGCACGTAGTGGGGCGCCCTCCCCTCCTCCGCAGAGGAGCCCGCGCTGGGACCCCCGGGAGCTCCGGAAGGAGGGGGCACGCCAGAGGGAGTGGAGGCTATCACCTCCCCCGGGCGAGCTCCGGCTCCTGGCGGGCTCGGAGGGTCCGCCGTGGCCCCCTTGGCCTCCGACTCTGAGCTGAAGGACTCGGAGTCGGAGCCAATGTCTACAAAGCTAGGGGACCTGTAGACCAGGTCCCCTAAGCCCTGCTGGGAGCCCGCTCCCTCCTGGCCTTCTGCAGGAGGCGAGGCCGGAGGGGCGGGAGCTGGAGTGGCCGCCGGTGTAGGGGCCGCGGGAGGTGGAGCCGACGCCGGCTAGGAGGTCGCAGCGACGGTGACGGATTCGCCCTGCTGGGCCCCTGCCCCGTCGGCGGGAGGAGGAAGCTCCTGCCCGCTCGGTCCCGCCCCTGGTGCGGGAACTGATGGAGCTGCGGGCTTCTCCACTTGGGCGGGAGCGACAGGCTCCGCCCGAAGAGCTTGAGGGGCGGGCTCTTCCTCCTCGGAGCCTGTTGCCTCCTCCGCAGAGTCCGTCCAACTGGGCTCCGAGTCCAAGCCCGCCTCCTCCAGCGCTTTCCGCCGTTGCTCCGCCTGGACGTTAGAAGGCGCGGGCCCCGCGCGCTTGGCCTTCTTCTTCCCGCGTGCCTCCATCTCCGGCGTCAGCACTGCTACACGAAGCGACACGGTCAGATCGCCCGGGAAGTAGCCCATTAGGATTTGAGCCATCCCGGATTCGACTTCTGCCATGGTAAGCAGGAGGTCGATGTTCGGGTCGTCGGGCTCAACCATTTGGATCTTGCGGCGGACAATTGGAGCTGGGGCGGGAGGCTGACCTGGGCCGGCGTCCGGGCGAGGAGGCTGCGGAGGAGCGGAATCTTCGTCCTGGCGGAGCATCTCCATGGTGTCGGGGTCGTTGAGGCGGATGGGCGAAGCCCGCCTCCGGACCGTCTTCTTGCGGGGGTTGCCTCCCGAGCTCCTGGCCCCCTTGCTGGCCCCTTTGGAGGGAGGAGCGTTCTGCATCGGCGGAATAGCGCTGATCTCCTCCTCTTTCTTCTTCCGGACGATCTTCTGCTTCAGCAGAATGGCGCCGGTCTTCCCGTCCTTCAGCTGGAAGGCGAAATCGGGAGCGGTGATCTTCTCCGGAGTCCGTCCACCGAGGTAGTGGAGGATCGCCTCATCCAGAGATCGCTCCCGGTCGGGAGCGATGCACTTCTTCTTCCCTGCCTTGTAGAAGGAGATCTCTCGGAAGACCGCCGTCGGGGGAACCCCGGGGTGAGCCGGGACTCCGCTGTGCCGCCCGCGCCAGTCGCCGACCGCCACGAAAGGATAGTCCTTCCAGTGGCGGTCCTTGCTCTCGATGGTGGAGAAGGGGAGCACCTCGCCAGGCCGCCCGGCGAGGTAGAAGTAGCCGCAGCCCGCGGTGCTGAAGACTGGTGAGGGCTTGAGGAGCCACTTTTTGAGCAAGTAGCTCAGTGGGATCCTCGCCTTTAGAGCGGTCTCCAGCTGGGACAGCCCATAGAGTATCCCCCAGGAGTTTCCCGAGAGTTGGGCGGGGCAAAGCCCCGTCAACTCCAGGAGCTCCCCGGCGAGATGATTCAGGGGGAACCGTAGCCCAGACCACAGCAGCCCGACGGAAGCTACTGTGCCCTGGGGCGGCCTCCCCGAGAGTGGCATCTCGGCGACGAGGATCTCCCGAGGGAGATTGATCGCCGCCCGGATACTGTCCCCGACAGGCACCCCGACGGGGTTTTGCAGCCAGACCACCGCCCTCTCGGTGGCGGGCTCAGCGGCCTGGGCGGCGGCAGCAGCGGCAGCAACAGCAGCAGCAACGTCGGCAGCGGAAGCCATGAGAGCAGAAGAGCTAAAGCGAATTGAAAGCGCTAGAAGCAAAGGGAGAAGGGAGAGCTGTTTTCATGCAGCGGTAAAAATCGCCCCCCATCCCCTATTTATAGACGGGTAAGGGGCAGGTGAATCGAGCCGCAGTTAATGCCCGGGCGCGTTCGGCGAGGCGACGTAGCGGCAATCAAAACGACAGCTCGCTTCTTTCCAATCGACAAGCGCCACGTGGGCCACGCGTGGAAAAGGCTGCGTCGGCGCTGACGCCGTCCTTTACTGGCAGAAAAAGGAGCAAATAAAAGGAAGACACGTGTCTCGCACCGATCGGGATCTCATGATGAGATTCATTGTATCGACCTCGAGCCTCGCACTGCATTGAAGACGAAACGACTGCTGGAGATCCGGAGCGAAACCCGAGCCACAAGATCGCCTGCGGCTGGTGCCCGCAGCTCGCCCGAGGTAGACCCTGATCGCGCGTGATGAGCCCGCGTCGGAAGGAGATCGCTCGTGGCTGACGCTCCCGGCCCGCCCGGCGTTTGTGAAATACTGGCAGTCAAAACTCTCGGCGCAGACCGCCCATGGCTGGTGCCCGCAGCTCGCCCGAGGCAGACCCTGACCGCGCGTGATGAGCCCGCGTCGGAAGGAGATCGCTCGTGGCTGACGCTCCCGGCCCGCCCAGCGTTTGTGAAATACTGGGAGTCAAAACTCTTGACACAGACCGCTCGTGGCAGGTGCCCGCAGCTCGCCCGAGGCAGACCCTGACCGCGCGTGATGCGCCCACGTCGGAAGGAGATCGCTCGTGGCTGACGCTCCCGGCCCGCCCGGCGTTTGTGAAACACTGGCAGTCAAAACTCTCGGCGCAGACCGCCCACGGCTGGTGCCCGCAGCTCGCCCGAGGCAGACCCTGATCGCGCGTGATAAGCCCGTGTCGGAAGGAGATCGCTCGTGGCTGACGCTCCCGGCCCGCCCAGCGTTGGTGAAATACTGACAGTCAAAGCTCTCGACGCAGACCGCCCGTGGCTACTATCCCCGGCCCGCCAGGAAACTGTTGCAGCAGACATTGATATCAGGCACATTACAAGGGGCAAGAGCTCGCTAAGACTCCTGAGCAAGCATCGAGTTTCCTCGATCACTCCATATATCTTGGATAGCATTGCAAACGCACCCGAGAAAGAGTTCTCGAGGGAGCCCGTCCAGGAGTTGGAACCCTCGGAAGCCGAGCGTGCCCCATTTAAGCTCGCAGGGAGCTCGCCCTCCCAGCCCATCAGGAGCTCGCCCCCACAGGGAGCTGGATGGACACCTTGTATCTGAGTACAGCTCGCCCCTCCTAGCCCATCAGGAGCTCGCCCCCGCAGGGAGCTGGATGGACACCTTGTATCTGAGTGCAGCTCGCCCCTCCTAGGCCCCGCAGGAGTTCGCTCCCCCGTACTCATCGAATCATCTTGACAGTGGAGCGAGATCCACATTGGGCTGAAGGGACCGAAGGCCAAGAGCTCGCTCGGGAGACGATCAAACTCTCTCAGGAGGTCGTCCAAGCTCGTTCGGGAGCTCGCCTAAGCTCGCTCGGGAGCTCGCCCAGCCTGCACGAGAACGCGCTGGCAGAAGCAGCGGGAGTTAGATCGTCATGCATCAGAACAGCTCGCAAGGAGTTCGCCCCACAGCTCGCAAGGAGCTCGCCCGAATAGCTCGCAAGGAGCTCACCCCACAACTCGCAAGGAGCTCGCCCAAGGCAGCTCGCAAGGAGCTCGCCAAAGCTCGCTCAAGAGCTCGCCCAAGTTCACCCTTGCCTATGGATCTCATAGACCCTAGGATTCCAAGGGGTGGGGAATTCGCCCGGGAGCCCGCCAAGCTCGCCCCTGAGCCCGCCTAAGCTCGCTCGGGAGCTCGCCAAGCTCGTTCATTAGCTCGCCCAAGCACGCTTAGGAGCTCGCCAAGCTCGTTCAGGAGCTCGCTTAGCTCGCTCCGGAGCTCGCCCAAGCTCGCCCCGACCCCTGTTTATCGAAGAGGTTGTTCCCGCGAGGTCCGAATCTTGATAAATATGGACGAAAGGACGGAGCAGTGCTGGGCGAGCTTACCTTTGCTCCCCCCCCCAGAGACCGCCCAGACTTGAACATTCCAGAACAGCCAGCTGGCAGCGACAAGAAAGATGCTCTCCCCCACTCAAACCGCCTGGCAGGCTTGACGACAGAATGTCAGGGCGCGAGTACCAAGGACTGTCAGACCCACGCGAGCCAGAACGTGGGGGGTCTAGAAAGCCCTGGAAGAATCTCCACGTGTCGGGGTACGGTAGGCCGCCGATTGCTATAAATGCTCACCCCCAGGCTCCATAGTACAGGTTGGAAACCCTATTCCCTTCCACTTTTGTCTACTACAGCTCGCCGTTGTGCCATCGTGACTGACTTGAGCGTCGGAGGGTCTGCGCTCCTAAGGGAGCCAGCCGTTCTCACGTTCTCTTTTCTTTGTCTTGCAGGTAGCCCGCACGGACCAGCGAAAAATCCCCCAAATAGATCGTACGAATGAATTAGAATGGATCGTGCGAATGAATTAGAATGGATACATTCGTGCGAATGAATTAGAATGGATCGGACGAATGAATTAGAATGGATCGTACGATTCATTCTAATTCATTCGTACGGTCCATTCTAATGCATTCATACGATTCATTCTAATTCATTCGCACGATCCATTCTAATTCATTCGTACGATCCATTCTTATTCATTCATACGATCCATTCTTATTCATTCGCACAATCCATTCTAATTCATTCGTACGATCCATTCTAATTCATTCGTATGATCCATTCTAACTCATTCGGTGGATCCATTCTAATTCATTCGTACGATCCATTCTAATTCATTCGCACGATCCATTATAATTTATTCGTACGATCCATTCTAATTCATTCGTACGATCTATTCTAATTCATTTGCATGATCCATTCTAATTCATTCGTACGATCCATTCTAATTCATTCGTACGATCCATTCTAATTCATTCGTACGATTCATTCGCTCGAATGTATCCATTCTAATTTATTCATACGATCCATTCTAATTCATTCTCACGAATGTATCCATTCTAATTCATTCGTACGATCCATTCTAATTCGTTCATACGATCTATTCTAATTCGTTCGTACAATCCATTCTAATTCATTCGCTAGAATAGATACATTTGTGCGAATGAATTTGATTGCATCATACGAATAAAATTGAATGGATTGTATGAATGAATTAGAATGGATCGTACGAATGAATTAGAATGGATCATGCGAATGAATTAGAATAGATCGTACGAATGAATTACAATGGATCGTACGAATAAATTAGAATGGATCGTGCAAATGAATTAGAATGGATCAAACGAATGAATTAGAATGGATCCACCGAATGAGTTAGAATGGATCATACGAATGAATTAGAATGGATCGTACGAATGAATTAGAATGGATTGTGCGAATGAATTAGAATGGATCGTATAAATGAATAAGAATGGATCGTACGAATGAATTAGAATGGATCGTGCGAATGAATTTGAATGAATCGTACGAAAGCATTAGAACGGATCGTACGAATGAATTAGAATGAATCATACGATCCATTCTAATTCATTCGTCCAATCCATTCTAATTCATTCGCAAGAATATATCCATTCTAATTCATTCGTACAATCCATTCTAATTCATTCGCACGATCCATTCTAATTCATTCGTATGATCCATTCTAATTTATTCCTACGATCTATTCTAATTCATTCGCTCGAATGTATCCATTCTAATTCATTCGTACAATCCATTCTAATTCATTCGCAAGATCCATTCTAATTCATTTGTATGATCCATTCTAATTCATTCCTACGATCTATTCTAATTCATTCGCTCAAATGTATCCATTCTAATTCATTCGTACGATCCATTCTAATTCATTCGTATGATCCATTTTAACTCATTCGGTGGATCCATTCTAATTCATCCGTACGATCCATTCTAATTCATTCGCACGATCCATTCTAGTTTATTCGTACTATCCATTCTAATTCATTCGTACGATCTATTCTAATTCATTCGCATGATCCATTCTAATTCATTTGCATGATCCATTCTAATTCATTCGTACGATTTATTCGTACGATTCATTCGTACGATCCATTCTATTCATTCGTACGAATAAATTTGAATAGATCATACAAATGAATTAGAAAGGTTACATTCGTGAGAATGAATTAGAATTGATACATTTGTGTGAATGAATTAGAATAGATTAGAATGGATCGTACGAATTGATTAGAATCCATTCTAATTCATTTGTATGATCCATTCTAATTCATCGCACGATCCATTCTAATTCATTCGCTCGAATGTATCCATTCTAATTCATTCGTACGATCCATTCTAATGCATTTGTACGATCCATTCTAATTCATTCGTTCGATCCATTCTAATTCATTCACACGAATGTATCTATTCTAATTCATTCGTACAATCCATTCTAATTCATTCGCACGATCCATTCTAATTCATTCGTATGATCCATTCTAATTCATTCCTACGATCTATTCTAATTCATTCGCTTTAATGTATCCATTCTAATTCATTCGTTCGATCCATTCTAATTCATTCGTACGATCCATTCAAATTCATTCGCATTATCCATTCTAATTCATTCGTACGATCCATTCTAATTCAATTGTATGATCCATTCTAATTCATTCGCACAAATGTATCCATTTTAATTCATTCGTACGATCCATTCTAATTTACTCATACGATCCACTCTAATTCATTCGCACGATCCATTCTAATTCATTCGTACGATCCATTCTAATCCATTCGTACGAATGGATTAGAATGGATACATTCGTGCAATCCATTCTAATTCATTTGCACGATCCATTCTAATCTATTCGTACGATCCATTCTAATCCATTCGTACGATCCATTCTAATTCATTCGTACGATCCATTCTAATTCATTCGCACAAATGTATCCATTCTAATTCATACGATCCATTCTAATTCGTTCATACGATCCATTCTAATTCATTCGCACGAATGTAACCATTCTAATTCATTCGTACGATCCACTCAAATTCATTCGTCCGATCCATTCAAATTCATTCGTACGAGGCATTCTAATTCATTCGCACGATCTATTCTAATTCATTCGTACAATCTATTCTAATTCATTCGTATGATCCATTCTAATTCATTCGCACTATCCATTCGAATCCATTCATACGATCCATTCTAATTCATTCGCACGAATGTAACCATTCTAATTCATTCGTACGATCCATTCTAATTCATTCCTGCGATCCATTCTAATTCATTCGCACGAATGTATCCATTCTAATTCATTTGCACGATCCATTCTAATTCATTCCTATGATCCATTCTAATTCATTCGTACGATCCATTCTAATTCATTCGCTCGAATGTATCCATTCTAATTCATTCGTACGATCCATTCTAATTCGTTCATACGATCCATTCTAATTTGTTCGTACGATCCATTCTAATTCATTCGTACGATCCATTCTAATTCATTCGTACGATCAATTCTAATTCATTCGCACAAATGTATCCATTCTAATTCATTCGTATGATCCATTCTAATTCATTCGCACGATCCATTCTAATTCATTCGCATGATCCATTCTAATTCATTCGCACGATCCATTCTAATTCACTCGTGCGATCCATTCTAATTCATTCGTACGATCCATTCTAATTCATTCGCATGATCCATTCTAACTCATTCGCACGATCCATTCTAATTCATTCTCACGAATATAACCTTTCTAATTCATTTGTATGATCCATTCTAATTCATTCGTAAGATCCATTCTAATCCATTCGTACGATCCATTCTAATCCATTCATACGATCCATTCTAATCCATTCATACTATCCATTCTAACTCATTTGTACGATCCATTCTAATTCATTCTCACAAATTTAACCTTTCTAATTCGTTCGTACGATCCATTCTTACTCATTCGTACGATCCATTCAAATTAAATCGTATGATCCATATTAATTCATTCGCACAAATGTATCCATTCTAATTTATTCGTACGATCCATTCTAATTCGTTCGTTCGATCCATTCTAATTCATTCGTACGATCCATTCTAATTCATTCGTACGATCCATTCAAATTCATTCGTACGATGCAATCTAATTCATTCGTACAAATGTATCTATTCTAATTCATTCGTACAATGCGTTCTAATCCATTCGTACGATCCATTCTAATCCATTCGTACAATCCATTCTAATTCATTCGCACGAATGTAACCATTCTAATTCATTCATATGATCCATTCTAATTTATTTGTACGATCCATTCTAATTCATTCGCACGATCCATTCTAATTCCTTTGTACGAATGTATCCAATATAATTAATTCGCACGATCCATTCTAATGCATTCGTACGATTCATTCTAATTCATTCGCACGATCCATTCTAATTCATTCGTACGATCCATTCTAGTTCATTCGTACGATCCATTCTAATTCATTCATACAATCAATTCTAATTCATTCGCACGATCCATTCTAATCCATTCGTACGATCCATTCTAATTCGTTCGTACGATCCATTCTAATTCGTTCGTACAAGCCATTCTAATTCTTTCGCACGATCCATTCTAATTCATTCGTACGAATGAATTAGAATGGATCGTGCGATCTATTCTAATTCATTCGCACAATCCATTCTAATTCATTCGTACGATCCATTCTAATTCATTCGTCTGATCCATTCTAATTCATTCGCACGAATGTAACCATTCTTATTCATTCATACGATCCATTCTAATTCATTCCTACGATCCATTCAAATTCATTCATACGATCCATTCTAATTCATTCGTACGATCCATTCTAATTCATTCATACGATCTATTCTAATTCATTCGCACGAATGTATCCATTCTAATTCATTCGCACAATCCAATCTAATTCAAACGTACGATCCATTCTAATTCATTCATACGATTCATTCTAATTCATTCATATGAGCTATTCTAATTCATTCGTACGATCCATTAGACTGGATCGTGCGAATGAATAAGAATGGATCATACGAATGAATTAGAATGGATCGTACGAATTAATTAGAATGGATACATTTGTGCGAATGAATTAGAATGGATTGTATGAATGAATTAGAATGGATCGTACGAATGAATTAGAATAGTTACATTCGTGCGAATGAATTAGAATGGATCGTACGAATGGATTAGAATGGATTGTACGAATGAATTAAAATGGATCGTACGAATGGATTAAATGTATCGTACAAATGAATTAGAAAGGTTACATTTGTGAGAATGAATTAGAATGGATCGTACGAATGAATTAGAATGGATCGTACGAATGGATTTGAATGGATCGTATGAATGGATCCGAATGAGTTAGAATGGATCCATTCTAATTCGTACGATCCATTCATACGAATGAATTAGAATGGATCGTACGAATGAATTAGAATAGATAGTGCGAATGAATTAGAATAGATCGTACGAATGAATTAGAATGGATTGTATGAATGAATTAGAATAGATCGTGCGAATGAATTAGAATTGATCGTACGAAAGAATTAGAATGGATCGTACGAATGAATTAGAATGGATCATACGAATGAAATAGAATACATCATGTGAATGAATTAGAATGGATCGTACGTTTGAATTAGATTGGATTGTGCGAATGAATTAGAATGGATACATTCGTGCGAATGAATTAGAATATATCGTATGAATGAATTAGAATGGATCGTACGAATGAATTAGAATGGATACATTTGTACGAATGATTTAGAATGGATTGTACGAATGAATTAGAATGGATCGTACGAATGAATTAGAATGGATAGTGCGAATGAATTAGAATGGATCGTAAGAATGAATTAAAATGGTTACATTTGTGTGTATGAATTAGAATAGATCGTATGAATGAAGTAGAATGGATCGTACGAATGAATTAGAATGGATCGTGCGAATAAATTAGAATGGATACTTTCTTGTGAATGAATTAGAATGGACCGTTCGAATGAATTAGAAAGGATCGTGCGAATGAATTAGAATGGATACATTCGTGCGAATGAATTAGAATGGATTGTGTGAATGAATTAGAATAGATCATGCAAATGAGCTAGAATGGATCGTATAAATGAATTAGAATGGTTACATTCATGCAAATGAATTTGAATGGATCGTACGAATGAATTAGAATGGATCGTACGAATGAATTAGAATGGATCATACGAATGAATTAGAATGGATCGTGCGAATGAATTAGAATGGATCGTGTGAATGAATTAGAATGGATACATTCGTACAAATGAATTAGAATGGATCGTACGAATGAATTAGAATGGATCGTACGAATGAATTAGAATGGTTACATTCATGCGAATGAATTAGAATGGATCGTACGAACGGATTAGAATGGATCGTACGAATGGATTAGAATGGATCATAGGAATGAATTAGAATGGATCGTGCAAAATGAATTAGAATGGATACATTCGTGCGAATGAATTAGAATGGATCGTAGGAATGAATTAGAATGGATCGTACGAATGAATTAGAATGGTTACATTCGTGCGAATGAATTAGAATGGATCGTACGAATGGATTAGAATGGATCGTACGAATGGATTAGAATGGATCGTACGAATGAATTAGAATGGATCATACAAATGAATTAGAAAGGTTACATTTGTGAGAATGAATTAGAATGAATCGTACGAATGAATTAAAATGGATCGTACGAATGGATTAGAATGGATCATACGAATGGATTAGAATGGATCGTAGGAATGAATTAGAATGGATCATACGAATGAGTTAGAATGGATACATTTGTGAGAAAGAATTAGAATGGATACATTTGTGCGAATGAATTAGAATAGATTAGAATGGATCGTACGAATGGATTAGAATCCATTCTAATTCATTTGTACGATCAATTCTAATCTATTCATACGATCCATTCTAATTCATTCGTACGATCCATTCTAATTCATTCTCACAAATGTAACCTTTCTAATTCATTTGTACGATCCATTCTAATTCATTCGTACGATCCATTCTAATCCATTCGTACGATCCTATCTAATTCGTTCATACGATCCATTCTAATTCGTTCGTACGATCCATTCTAATTCATTCGTACGACGCAATCTAATTCATTCGCACAAATGTATCTATTCTAATTCATTCGTACAATGCGTTCTAATCCATTCGTACGATCCATTCGTGCGAATGAATTAGAATGGATCGGACGAATGAATTAGAATGGATCGTACGAATGAATTAGAATGGATCATGCGAATAAATTAGAATAGATCGTACGAATGAATTAGAATCGTGCAAATGAATAAGAATGGATCGTACGAATGAATTAGAATGGATCGTGCGAATGAATTAGAATGGATCGTACGAATGAATACAACATGTGAATGAATTAGAATGGATCGTACGTTTGAATTAGATTGGATTGTGCGAATGAATTAGAATGGATACATTCGTGCGAATGAATTAGAATAGATCGTGCGAATGAATTAGAATGGATCGTGAGAATGAATTAGAATGGATCGTGCGAATGAATTTGAATGGATCGTGCGAATGAATTTGAATGGATCGTACGAATGAATTAGAATGGATCGTACGAATGAATTAGAATGGATCGTACGAATGAATTAGAATGGATCATGGATCGTACGAATGAATTAGAATGGATCGTACGAATGGATTAGAATGGATCGTACGAATGGATTAGAATGGATCGTACAAATGAATTAGAATGGATACATTTGTGCGAAAGAATTAGAATGGATCATACGATTGAATTTGAATGGATCGTACGAATGAATTAGAATGGATACATTCGTGCGAATGAATTAGAATGGATCGTAGGAATGAATTAGAATAGATCGTACGAATGAATTAGAATGGTTGCATTCGTGCGAATGAATTAGAATTGATCGAATGAATGGATTAGAATGGATCGTACGAATGGATTAGAATGGATCGTACGAATGAATTAGAATGGATCGTACAAATAAATTAGAAAGGTTACATTTGTGAGAATGAATTACAATGGATCGTACGAATGAATTAGAATGGATCGTACGAATGAATTAGAATGGATCGTACGAATGAATTAGAATGGATCGTGCGAATGGATTAGAATGGATCGTACGAATGGATTAGAATTGATCGTACGAATGGATTAGAATGGATCGTACGAATGGATTAGAATGGATCGTACGAATGGATTAGAATGGATCGTACAAATGCATTAGAATGGATACATTTGTGCGAAAGAATTAGAATGGATCATACGATTGAATTTGAATGGATCGTACGAATGAATTAGAATGGATACATTCGTGCGAATGAATTAGAATGGATCGTAGGAATGAATTAGAATAGATCGTACGAATGAATTAGAATGGTTACATTCGTGCGAATGAATTAGAATGGATCGTATGAATGGATTAGAATGGATCGTACGAATGAATTAGAATGGATCATACGAATGAACTAGAATGGATATATTTGTGAGAATGAATTAGAATGGATACATTTGTGCGAATGAATTAGAATAGATTAGATTGGATCGTACGAATGGATTAGAATCCACTCTAATTCATTTGTATGATCAATTCTAATTCATCCGCACGATCCATTCTAATTCATTCGCATGATCCATTCTAATTCATTCGCACGATCCATTCTAATTCATTTGTACGATCCATTCTAATTCATTCGTACGATCCATTCTAATTCATTTGCATGAATGTATCCATTCTAATTCATTCGTACGATCCATTCCAATTTATTCGTATGATCCATTCTAATTCATTCATGGAATCCATTCTAATTCATTCATACGATCCATTCTAACTCAATCATACGATCCATTCTAATTCATTCGCATGAATGTATGTATCCATTCTACTTCATTCGCATGAATGTATGTATCCATTCTAATCCATTCGTATGATCCATTCTAATTCATTCGCATGAATGTATCCATTCTAATGCATTCGTACGATCCATTCTAATTCATTCGCACGATCCATTCTAATTTATTCGTACGATCCATTCTAATTCATTCGTATGATCCATTCTAACTCATTCGGTGGATCCATTCTAATTCATTCGTACGATCCATTCTAATTCATTCGCACGATCCATTCTAACTCATTCGTACAATCCATTCTAATTCATTTATACAATCCATTCTAATTTATTTGCACGAATATACGATCCATTCTAATTCATTCGCACAAATGTATCCATTCTAATTCATTCGTACGATCCATTCTAATTCATTCGTATGATCTATTCTAATTCATTCGCACAAATGTAACCATTCTAATTCATTCGTACGAATCATTCTAATTCATTCGTATGAGCTATTATAATTCATTCGTACGATCCATTCTAATTCATTCGCACAAATATATCAATTCTAATTCATTCGTTCGATCCCTTCTAATTCATTCGCATAAATATATCCATTCTAATTCATTCGCACGATCCATTCTAATCCATTCGCACGATCCATTCTAATTCATTCGCACAAATGTATCCATTCTAATTCATTCGTACAATCCATTCTAATTCATTCGCACGATCCATTCTTATTCATTCGCACGATCCATTCTAATTCATTCGTACGATCCATTCTAATTCATTCGTATGATCAATTCTAATTCATTCGTACAATCCATTCTAATTTAGTCGTATGAATGTATCGTACGAATGAATTAGAATAGATATATTCATGCGAATGAATTAGAATTGGTCGTACGAATGAATTAGAATGGATCGTACGAATGGATTAGAATGGATCGTGCGAATGGATTAGAATGGATCGTACGAATGGTTTAGAATGGATCGTATGAATGAATTAGAATGGATCGTACAAATGAATTAGAAAGGTTACATTTGTGAGAATTAATTAGAATGGGTCGTACGAATGAATTAGAATGGATCGTACGAATGGATTAGAATGGATCATACGAATCAATTAGAATGGATGGTACGAATGAATTAGAATAGCTCATACGAATGAATTAGAATGAATCGTACGAATGAATTAGAATGGTTACATTCGTGCGAATGAATTAGAATAGATCATACGCATGAATTAGAACGGATCGTATGAATGAATTAGAATGGATACATTTGTGTGAATGAATTAGAATGGATCGTATATTCGTGCAAATAAATTAGAATGGATCGTACGAATGAGTTAGAATGGATCGTGCGAATGAATTAGAATGGATCAAACGAATGAATTAGAATCGATCCACCGAATGAGTTAGAATGGATCATACGAAGGAATTAGAATGGATAGTATGAATGAATTAGAATAAATCATGCGAATGAATTAGAATGGATATTACGAATGCATTAGAACAGATACATTCGTGCGAATGAATTAGAATGGATCATACGAATGAATTAGAATGGATACATTCTAATTCATTCGTACGATCCATTCTAATTCGTTCATACGATCCATTCTAATTCGTTCGCCCGATTCATTCTAATTCATTCGTACGATATATTCTAATTCATTCGCATGATCCATTCTAATTCATTCGTACGATCCATTCTAATTCATTCGTACAATCCATTCAAATTCATTTGTACGATGCAATATAATTCATTCGCACAAATGTATCTATTCTAATTCATTCGTACAATGCGTTCTAATCCATTCGTACGATCTATTCTAATTCATTCGCACGAATGTAACCATTCTAATTTATTCATATGATCCATTCTAATTCATTCGTACGATCCATTCTAATTCATTCGTATGATCCATTCTAATTCATTCGAACGATCCATTCTAATTCATTTGCATGAATGTATCCATTCTAATTTATTCGTACGATCCAGTCTAATTCATTCGTACAATCCATTCTAATTCATTCACACGAATATATCCATTCTAATTCATTCGTACGATCCTTTCTAATTCATTCGCACGATCCATTCTAATTCTTTCATATGATCCATTCTAATTCATTCGCACGAATGTATCCATTCAAGTTCATTTGTACGCTCCATTCTAATTCATTCGTACGCTCCATTCTTATTCATCGCACAAATGTATCCATTTAAATTCAATCGTATGATCCATTCTAATTCATTCGTACAAATGTTTCCATTTTAATTCATTCGTACGATCCATTCTAATTTATTCATACGATCCATTCTAATTCATTCGCACGATCCATTCTAATTCATTCGTACGATCCATTCTAATTCATTCGCATGAATATATCTATTCTAATTCATTCGTATGATCCATTATAATTTATTCGCACGATCTATTCTAATTCATTCGAACGATCCATTCTAATTCATTCGTACGCTCCATTCTTATTCATCGCACAAATGTATCCATTCTAATTTAGTCTGACGATCCATTTAAATTCAATCGTATGATCCATTCTAATTCATTCGTACAAATGTATCCATTTTAATTCATTCGTACGATCCATTCGAATTTATTCATACGATCCATTCTAATTCATTCGCACGATCCATTCTAATTCATTCGTACGATCCATTCTAATTCATTCGCATGAATATATCTATTCTAATTCATTCGTATGATCCATTCTAATTTATTCGCACGATCTATTCTAATTCATTCGAACGATCCATTCTAATTCATTCGTACGATTCATTCTAATTCATTCGCACGAATGTATCATACGAATGAATTAGAAAGGATCATGCGAATGAATTAAAATGGATCGTACGAATGAATTAGAATGGATCGTACAAATGAATTAGAAAGGTTACATTTGTGAGAATGAATTAGAATGGATCGTACGAATGAATTAGAATGGATCGTACGAATGGATTAGAATGGATCGTACGAATGAATTAGAATGGATCATACAAATGAATTAGAAAGGTTACATTCGTGAGAATGAATTAGAATGTATCGTATGAATGAATTAGAATGGATAATGGGAATGAATTTGAATGGATCGTACGAATGAATTAGAATGGATCGAACGAATGAATTAGAATGGATACATTCGAGCGAATGAATTAGAATAGATCGTAGGAATGAATTAGAATGGATCATACAAATGAATTAGAATGGATCGTGCGAATGAATTAGAATGGACTGTACAAATGAACTAGAATGGATACATTCGTGCGAATGAATTAGAATGGATCAGACGAATGAATTATAATGGATCGTACGATTCATTCTAATTCGTTCGTACGATCCATTCTAATTCATTCGTATGATCCATTCTAACTCATTCGGTGGATCCATTCTAATTCATTCGTACGATACATTCTAATTCATTCACACTATCCCTTCTAATTCATTCGCACGATCCATTCTAATTCATTCATACGATCCATTCTAATTCATTCGCATGAATATGTCCATTCTAATTCATTTGTACGATCCATTCTAATTCATTCGTACAATGCGTTCTAATCCATTCATACGATCCATTCTAATTCATTCCTATGATCCATTCTAATCCATTCGTACGATCCATTCTAATTCATTCGCTCGAATGTATCCATTCTAATTCATTCGTACGATCCATTCTAATTCGTTCATACGATCCATTCTAATTCGTTCGTACGATCCATTCTAATTCATTCGCACGATCCATTCTAATCCATTCGTACGATCCATTCTAATTCATTTGTACAAATGAATTAGAATTGATCGTATGAATGAATAAGAATGGATCGTACGAATGAATTAGAATGGATCGTGTGAATGAATTAGAATGAATCGTACGAATGTATTAGAATGGATACATTCTTGTGAATGAATTAGAATGGATCGTACGAATGAATTAGAATGGATCATACAAATGAATTAGAAAGGTAACATTCGTGAGAATAAATTAGAATGGATCGTATGAATGAATTAGAATGGATCATGCGAATGAATTTGAATGGATCGTACGAATGAATTAGAATGGATCGAACGAATGAATTAGAATGGATACATTCGAGCGAATGAATTAGAATAGATCGTAGGAATGAATTAGAACGAATTGTGCGAATGAATTAGAATGAATCGTACAAATGAATTAGAATGGATCGTGCGAATGAATTAGAATGGATCGTGCGAATGAATTAGAATGGATCGTACGAATGAATTAGAATGGATCGAACGAATGAATTAGAATGGATACATTCGAGCGAATGAATTAGAATAGATCGTAGGAATGAATTAGAATGGATCATACGAATGAAATAGAATGGATCGTGTGAAAGAATTAGAATGGATTGTACGAATGAATTAGAATGGATACATTCAAACGAATGAATTAGAATAGATCGTATGAATGAATTAGAATGGATCATACGATTGAATTAGAATGGATCGTGCGAATGAATTAGAATGGTTTGTACGAATGAATTAGAATGGATACATTCGTGCGAATGAATTAGAATGGATCGTACGAATAAATTAGAATTGATCGTGCGAATGAATTAGAATGGATACATTCTTGCTAATGAATTTGAATGGATCGTACGAATGAATTAGAATGGTTACATTCGTGCAAATGAATTAGAATGGATCGTACGAATAAATTAGAATGGATACATTTGTGCGAATGAATTAGAATGGATCGTACAAATGAATTAGAATGGATCGTGCAAATAAATTAGAATGGATCGTATGAATGAATTAGAATGGATCATGCGAATGAATTAGAATGGATTGTACGAATGAATTAGAATGGATACATTTGTGCGAATGAATTAGAATGGATCGTGCGAATGAATTAGAATGGATCGTACGAATGAATAAGAATGGATATATTTATGCGAATGAATTAGAATGGATCGAACGAATGAATCAGAATGGATATATTTGTGCGAATGAATTAGAATGGATCGTACGAATGAATTAGAATGGATCGTACGAATGAATTAGAATGGATACATTTGTGCGAATGAATTAGAATGGATCGTACGAATGAATTAGAATGGATTATACGAATGAATTAGAATGGATACATTCGAGCGAATGAATTAGAATGGATCGTACACATGAATTAGAATGGATCATAGGAATGAATTAGAATGGATCGTGCAAATGAATTAGAATGGATATATTCGTGCGAATTAATTAGAATGGATCATAGGAATGAATTAGAATGGATCGTGCGAATGAATTAGAATGGATACATTCGTGCGAATGAATTAGAATGGATCGTGAGAATGAATTAGAATGGATCGTGCGAATGAATTTGAATGGATCGTGCGAATGAATTTGAATGGATCGTACGAATGAATTAGAATGGATCGTACGAATGAATTAGAATGGATCGTACGAATGAATTAGAATGGATCATGGATCGTACGAATGAATTAGAATGGATCGTACGAATGGATTAATATGGATCGTACGAATGGATTAGAATGGATCGTACAAATGAATTAGAATGGATACATTTGTGCGAAAGAATTAGAATGGATCATACGATTGAATTTGAATGGATCGTACGAATGAATTAGAATGGATACATTCGTGCGAATGAATTAGAATGGATCGTAGGAATGAATTAGAATAGATCGTACGAATGAATTAGAATGGTTGCATTCGTGCGAATGAATTAGAATGGATCGAATGAATGGATTAGAATGGATCGTACGAATGGATTAGAATGGATCGTACGAATGAATTAGAATGGATCGTACAAATAAATTAGAAAGGTTACATTTGTGAGAATGAATTACAATGGATCGTACGAATGAATTAGAATGGATCGTACGAATGAATTAGAATGGATCGTACGAATGAATTAGAATGGATCGTGCGAATGGATTAGAATGGATCGTACGAATGGATTAGAATTGATCGTACGAATGGATTAGAATGGATCGTACGAATGGATTAGAATGGATCGTACGAATGGATTAGAATGGATCGTACAAATGCATTAGAATGGATACATTTGTGCGAAAGAATTAGAATGGATCATACGATTGAATTTGAATGGATCGTACGAATGAATTAGAATGGATACATTCGTGCGAATGAATTAGAATGGATCGTAGGAATGAATTAGAATAGATCGTACGAATGAATTAGAATGGTTACATTCGTGCGAATGAATTAGAATGGATCGTATGAATGGATTAGAATGGATCGTACGAATGAATTAGAATGGATCATACGAATGAACTAGAATGGATATATTTGTGAGAATGAATTAGAATGGATACATTTGTGCGAATGAATTAGAATAGATTAGATTGGATCGTACGAATGGATTAGAATCCACTCTAATTCATTTGTATGATCAATTCTAATTCATCCGCACGATCCATTCTAATTCATTCGCATGATCCATTCTAATTCATTCGCACGATCCATTCTAATTCATTTGTATGATCCATTCTAATTCATTCGTACGATCCATTCTAATTCATTTGCATGAATGTATCCATTCTAATTCATTCGTACGATCCATTCCAATTTATTCGTATGATCCATTCTAATTCATTCATGGAATCCATTCTAATTCATTCATACGATCCATTCTAACTCAATCATACGATCCATTCTAATTCATTCGCATGAATGTATGTATCCATTCTACTTCATTCGCATGAATGTATGTATCCATTCTAATCCATTCGTATGATCCATTCTAATTCATTCGCATGAATGTATCCATTCTAATGCATTCGTACGATCCATTCTAATTCATTCGCACGATCCATTCTAATTTATTCGTACGATCCATTCTAATTCATTCGTATGATCCATTCTAACTCATTCGGTGGATCCATTCTAATTCATTCGTACGATCCATTCTAATTCATTCGCACGATCCATTCTAACTCATTCGTACAATCCATTCTAATTCATTTATACAATCCATTCTAATTTATTTGCACGAATATACGATCCATTCTAATTCATTCGCACAAATGTATCCATTCTAATTCATTCGTACGATCCATTCTAATTCATTCGTATGATCTATTCTAATTCATTCGCACAAATGTAACCATTCTAATTCATTCGTACGAATCATTCTAATTCATTCGTATGAGCTATTCTAATTCATTCGTACGATCCATTCTAATTCATTCGCACAAATATATCCATTCTAATTCATTCGTTCGATCCCTTCTAATTCATTCGCATAAATATATCCATTCTAATTCATTCGCACGATCCATTCTAATCCATTCGCACGATCCATTCTAATTCATTCGCACAAATGTATCCATTCTAATTCATTCGTACAATCCATTCTAATTCATTCGCACGATCCATTCTTATTCATTCGCACGATCCATTCTAATTCATTCGTACGATCCATTCTAATTCATTCGTATGATCAATTCTAATTCATTCGTACAATCCATTCTAATTTAGTCGTATGAATGTATCGTACGAATGAATTAGAATAGATATATTCATGCGAATGAATTAGAATTGGTCGTACGAATGAATTAGAATGGATCGTACGAATGGATTAGAATGGATCGTGCGAATGGATTAGAATGGATCGTACGAATGGTTTAGAATGGATCGTATGATTGAATTAGAATGGATCGTACAAATGAATTAGAAAGGTTACATTTGTGAGAATTAATTAGAATGGGTCGTACGAATGAATTAGAATGGATCGTACGAATGGATTAGAATGGATCATACGAATCAATTAGAATGGATGGTACGAATGAATTAGAATAGCTCATACGAATGAATTAGAATGAATCGTACGAATGAATTAGAATGGTTACATTCGTGCGAATGAATTAGAATAGATCATACGCATGAATTAGAACGGATCGTATGAATGAATTAGAATGGATACATTTGTGTGAATGAATTAGAATGGATCGTATATTCGTGCAAATAAATTAGAATGGATCGTACGAATGAGTTAGAATGGATCGTGCGAATGAATTAGAATGGATCAAACGAATGAATTAGAATCGATCCACCGAATGAGTTAGAATGGATCATACGAAGGAATTAGAATGGATAGTACGAATGAATTAGAATAAATCATGCGAATGAATTAGAATGGATATTACGAATGCATTAGAACAGATACATTCGTGCGAATGAATTAGAATGGATCATACGAATGAATTAGAATGGATACATTCTAATTCATTCGTACGATCCATTCTAATTCGTTCATACGATCCATTCTAATTCGTTCGCCCGATTCATTCTAATTCATTCGTACGATATATTCTAATTCATTCGCATGATCCATTCTAATTCATTCGTACGATCCATTCTAATTCATTCGTACAATCCATTCAAATTCATTTGTACGATGCAATATAATTCATTCGCACAAATGTATCTATTCTAATTCATTCGTACAATGCGTTCTAATCCATTCGTACGATCTATTCTAATTCATTCGCACGAATGTAACCATTCTAATTTATTCATATGATCCATTCTATTTCATTCGTACGATCCATTCTAATTCATTCGTATGATCCATTCTAATTCATTCGAACGATCCATTCTAATTCATTTGCATGAATGTATCCATTCTAATTTATTCGTACGATCCAGTCTAATTCATTCGTACAATCCATTCTAATTCATTCACACGAATATATCCATTCTAATTCATTCGTACGATCCTTTCTAATTCATTCGCACGATCCATTCTAATTCTTTCATATGATCCATTCTAATTCATTCGCACGAATGTATCCATTCAAGTTCATTTGTATGCTCCATTCTAATTCATTCGTACGCTCCATTCTTATTCATCGCACAAATGTATCCATTTAAATTCAATCGTATGATCCATTCTAATTCATTCGTACAAATGTTTCCATTTTAATTCATTCGTACGATCCATTCTAATTTATTCATACGATCCATTCTAATTCATTCGCACGATCCATTCTAATTCATTCGTACGATCCATTCTAATTCATTCGCATGAATATATCTATTCTAATTCATTCGTATGATCCATTATAATTTATTCGCACGATCTGTTCTAATTCATTCGAACGATCCATTCTAATTCATTCGTACGCTCCATTCTTATTCATCGCACAAATGTATCCATTCTAATTTAGTCTGACGATCCATTTAAATTCAATCGTATGATCCATTCTAATTCATTCGTACAAATGTATCCATTTTAATTCATTCGTACGATCCATTCGAATTTATTCATACGATCCATTCTAATTCATTCGCACGATCCATTCTAATTCATTCGTACGATCCATTCTAATTCATTCGCATGAATATATCTATTCTAATTCATTCGTATGATCCATTCTAATTTATTCGCACGATCTATTCTAATTCATTCGAACGATCCATTCTAATTCATTCGTACGATTCATTCTAATTCATTCGCACGAATGTATCATACGAATGAATTAGAATGGATCATGCGAATGAATTAAAATGGATCGTACGAATGAATTAGAATGGATCGTACAAATGAATTAGAAAGGTTACATTTGTGAGAATGAATTAGAATGGATCGTACGAATGAATTAGAATGGATCGTACGAATGGATTAGAATGGATCGTACGAATGAATTAGAATGGATCATACAAATGAATTAGAAAGGTTACATTCGTGAGAATGAATTAGAATGTATCGTATGAATGAATTAGAATGGATAATGGGAATGAATTTGAATGGATCGTACGAATGAATTAGAATGGATCGAACGAATGAATTAGAATGGATACATTCGAGCGAATGAATTAGAATAGATCGTAGGAATGAATTAGAATGGATCATACAAATGAATTAGAATGGATCGTGCGAATGAATTAGAATGGACTGTACAAATGAACTAGAATGGATACATTCGTGCGAATGAATTAGAATGGATCAGACGAATGAATTATAATGGATCGTACGATTCATTCTAATTCGTTCGTACGATCCATTCTAATTCATTCGTATGATCCATTCTAACTCATTCGGTGGATCCATTCTAATTCATTCGTACGATACATTCTAATTCATTCACACTATCCCTTCTAATTCATTCGCACGATCCATTCTAATTCATTCATACGATCCATTCTAATTCATTCGCATGAATATGTCCATTCTAATTCATTTGTACGATCCATTCTAATTCATTCGTACAATGCGTTCTAATCCATTCATACGATCCATTCTAATTCATTCCTATGATCCATTCTAATCCATTCGTACGATCCATTCTAATTCATTCGCTCGAATGTATCCATTCTAATTCATTCGTACGATCCATTCTAATTCGTTCATACGATCCATTCTAATTCGTTCGTACGATCCATTCTAATTCATTCGCACGATCCATTCTAATCCATTCGTACGATCCATTCTAATTCATTTGTACAAATGAATTAGAATTGATCGTATGAATGAATAAGAATGGATCGTACGAATGAATTAGAATGGATCGTGTGAATGAATTAGAATGAATCGTACGAATGTATTAGAATGGATACATTCTTGTGAATGAATTAGAATGGATCGTACGAATGAATTAGAATGGATCATACAAATGAATTAGAAAGGTAACATTCGTGAGAATAAATTAGAATGGATCGTATGAATGAATTAGAATGGATCATGCGAATGAATTTGAATGGATCGTACGAATGAATTAGAATGGATCGAACGAATGAATTAGAATGGATACATTCGAGCGAATGAATTAGAATAGATCGTAGGAATGAATTAGAACGAATTGTGCGAATGAATTAGAATGAATCGTACAAATGAATTAGAATGGATCGTGCGAATGAATTAGAATGGATCGTGCGAATGAATTAGAATGGATCGTACGAATGAATTAGAATGGATCGAACGAATGAATTAGAATGGATACATTCGAGCGAATGAATTAGAATAGATCGTAGGAATGAATTAGAATGGATCATACGAATGAAATAGAATGGATCGTGTGAAAGAATTAGAATGGATTGTACGAATGAATTAGAATGGATACATTCAAACGAATGAATTAGAATAGATCGTATGAATGAATTAGAATGGATCATACGATTGAATTAGAATGGATCGTGCGAATGAATTAGAATGGTTTGTACGAATGAATTAGAATGGATACATTCGTGCGAATGAATTAGAATGGATCGTACGAATAAATTAGAATTGATCGTGCGAATGAATTAGAATGGATACATTCTTGCTAATGAATTTGAATGGATCGTACGAATGAATTAGAATGGTTACATTCGTGCAAATGAATTAGAATGGATCGTACGAATAAATTAGAATGGATACATTTGTGCGAATGAATTAGAATGGATCGTACAAATGAATTAGAATGGATCGTACAAATAAATTAGAATGGATCGTATGAATGAATTAGAATGGATCATGCGAATGAATTAGAATGGATTGTACGAATGAATTAGAATGGATACATTTGTGCGAATGAATTAGAATGGATCGTGCGAATGAATTAGAATGGATCGTACGAATGAATAAGAATGGATATATTTATGCGAATGAATTAGAATGGATCGAACGAATGAATCAGAATGGATATATTTGTGCGAATGAATTAGAATGGATCGTACGAATGAATTAGAATGGATCGTACGAATGAATTAGAATGGATACATTTGTGCGAATGAATTAGAATGGATCGTACGAATGAATTAGAATGGATTGTACGAATGAATTAGAATGGATACATTCGAGCGAATGAATTAGAATGGATCGTACACATGAATTAGAATGGATCATAGGAATGAATTAGAATGGATCGTGCAAATGAATTAGAATGGATATATTCGTGCGAATTAATTAGAATGGATCATAGGAATGAATTAGAATGGATCGTGCAAATGAATTAGAATGGATACATTCGTGTGAATGAATTAGAATGGATCATAGGAATGAATTAGAATGGTTCGTACGAATGAATTAGTATGGATACATTTGTGTGAATGAATTAGAATGGATCGTGCGAATGAATTAGAATGGATCGTACGAATGAATTAGAATGGATCGTACGAACGAGTTAGAATAGATCGTATGAACGAATTAGAATAGATACATTTGAGCGAATGAATTAGAATGGATCGTACGAATGAATTAGAATGGATCATAGGAATGAATTAGAATGGATCGTGCAAATGAATTAGAATGGATATATTCGTGTGAATGAATTAGTATAGATCGTAGGACTGAATTAGAATGGATCATACGAATGAATTAGAATGGTTACAATCGTGCGAATGAATTAGAATGGATCGTACGAATGGATTAGAATTGATCGTATGAATGGATTACAATGGATCGTACGAATGAATTAGAGTGGATCATACAAATGAATTAGAAAGGTTACATTTGTGAGAATGAATTAGAATGGATCGTATGAACGAATTATAATGGATCATACGAATGGATTAGAATGGATCGTACGAATGAACTAGAATGGATATATATATTCGTACGAATGAATTAGAATGGATCGTACGAATGAATTAGAATGGATCGTACCAATGCATTAGAATGGATCGTACGAATGAATTAGAATGGATACATTCGAGCGAATGAATTAGAATGGATCGTGTGATGAATTAGAATGGATCATACAAATGAATTAGAATTGATTCTAATCCATTCGTACGATCCATTCTAATCTATTCTAATTCATTTAGACAAATGTATCCATTCCAATTCATTCTCACGAATGTAACCTTTCTAATTCATTCTTACGATCCATTCTAATCCATTCGTACGATCCATTCTAATCCATTCATTCGTACGAATGAATTAGAATGGTTACATTCGTGCGAATGAAATAGAATAGATCGTACGAATGAATTATAATGGATCGTACGAATGAATTAGAATGGATCATACGAATGAATTATAAATACATATTGGTGTGAATGAATTAGAATGGATCGTGCGAATGAATTAGAATGGATCATACGAATGAATTAGAATGGATACATTTGTGAGAATGAATTAGAATGGATCGTACGATCCATTCTAATTCATTCGTACGATCCATTCAAATTCATTCGCATGATCCATTCTAATTCATTCGTACGATCCATTCTAATTCATTCTCACGAATGTAACCTTTCTAATTCGTTTGTATAATCCATTCTAATTCATTCGTACAATCCATTCTAATCTATTCATATGATCCATTCTAATTCATTCGAACGATCCATTCAAATTCTTTCGTGCGATCCATTCTAATTCATTCGCACGATCTATTCTAATTCATTCGTACAATCCATTCCAATTCATTCATACGATCCATTCTAATTCATTCGCACTATCCATTCTAATTCATTCGTACGATCCATTCTAATTCATTCGTACGATCCATTCTAATTCATTCGTACAAATGTATCTATTCTAATTCATTCGTACGATCCATTCTAATTCATTCATACAATCTATTCTATTCATTCGCACGAATGTATCCATTCTAATTCATTCGCACAATCCAATCTAATTCAAACGTACGATCCATTCTAATTCATTCACATGATGTATTCTAATTCATTCGTACGATCCATTCCAATTTATTTGTACGATCCATTTTAATTCATTTGTATGATCCATTCTAATGCATTCGTACGATTCATTCTAATTTATTCACACGATCCATTCTAATTCATTCGTACGATCCATTCTAATTCATTCGTCCGATCCATTCTAATTCATTCGCACGAATGTATCCATTCTAATTCATTCGTACAATCCATTCTAATTTATTCGCACGATCCATTCTAATTCATTCGTATGATCCATTCTAATTCATTCGCATGATCCATTCTAATTCATTTGTACGATCCATTCTAATTCAGTCTCACGAATGTAACCTTTCTAATTCATACGAATTAGAATGGATCATACGAATGAATTAGAATGGATACATTTGTGAGAATGAATTAGAATGGATCGTGCGAATGAAATAGAATGGATCGTACGAATGAATTAGAATAGATCGTATGAATGAATAAGAATGGATCGTACGAATGAATTAGAATAGATCGTGCGAATGAATTAGAATGGATCGTACGAATGAATTAGAATGGATCCACCGAATGAGTTAGAATGGATCATAATAATGAATTTTAATGGATCGTACGAATGAATTAGAATGGATTGTGCGAATGAATTAGAATGGATCGTATGAAGGAATAAGAATGGATCGTACGAATGAATTAGAATGGATCGTGCGAATGAATTAGAATGAATCATACGAATGCATTAGAATGGATCTTACGAATGAATTAGAATGAATGAATCGTACGAACGAATTAGAATAGATCGTACGAACGAATTAGAATGGATCGTATGAACGAATTAGAATGGATCGTACGAATGAATTTGAATGGATACATTAGAGCGAATGAATTAGAATGGATCGTACGAATGAATTAGAATGGATCATAGGAATGAATTAGAATGGATCGTGCAAATTAATTAGAATAGATACATTCGTGCGAATGAATTAGAATGGATCATAGGAATTAATTAGAATGGATCGTACGAATAAATTAGAATGGATCGTGCGAATGAATTAGAATGGATCGTACGAATGAATCCATTCTAATTCATTCGCACAAATGTATCCATTCTAATTCATTCGTACTTTCCATTCTAATTCATTCGCACGATCCATTCTAATTCATTCGTACGATCCATTCTAATTCATTCGTACAATCCATTCTAATTCATTCGTACGATCCATTCTAATTCATTCGCACAAATGTATCCATTCTAATTCATTCGTACGATCCATTCTAATTCATTCGCACGATCCATTCTAATTCATTCGTACGATCGATTCTAATTCATTCGCACGATCCATTCTAATTCATTCGTACGATCCATTCTAATTCATTTGTATGATCCATTCTAATTTATTCGTACGATCCATTCTAATTCATTCGTATGAATGTATCCTTTATAATTTATTCGTATGATCCAGTCTAATTCATTCGTACGATCCATTCTAATTCATTCGTACGAATGTATCAATTCTAATTCATTCGTAAGATCCATTCTAATTAGAATGGATCGTACGATTCATTCTAATTCATTCGTACGATCTATTCTAATGCATTCGTACGATTCATTCTAATTCATTCGCACGATCCATTCTAATTCATTCGTACGATCCATTCTTTTTCATTCATACGGTCCATTCTAATTCATTCGCACAATCCATTCTAATTCATTCGTACGATCCATTCTAATTCATTTGTATTATCCATTCTAACTCATTCGGTGGATCCATTCTAATTCATTCGTACGATCCATTCTAATTCATTCGCATGATCCATTTAAATTCATTCGCACGATCCATTCTAATTCATTCGTACGATCCGTTCTATTTCATTCATACGATCTATTCTCATTCATCCGCACGAATGTATCCATTCTAATTCATTCGCACAATCCAATCTAATTCAAACGTACGATCCATTCTAATTCATTCGCACGATCGATTCTAATTCGTTTGCACGATCTATTCTAATTCATTTGTACGATCCATTCTAATTCATTCGTACGATCCATTCTAATCCATTCGTACGATCCATTCTAATTCATTCGCATGAATGTAACCATTCTAATTCATTCATATGATCCATTCTAATTCATTCGTACGATCCATTCTAATTCATTCGTATGATCCATTCTAATTCATTCGTACGATCTATTCTAATTCATTTGCATAAATGTATCCATTCTAATTCATTCGTACGATCCAGTCTAATTCATTCATATGATCAATTCTAATTCATTCGTACGATCCATTCTAATTCATTCGTACGATCCATTGTAATTTATTCATACGATCCATTCTAATTCATTCCTACGATCTATTCTAATTTATTCGTATGATCCATTCTAATTCATTCGTACGAATGAATTAGAATGGATCGTATGAACGAATTAGAATGGATTGTACGAATGAATTAAAATGGATACATTCGTGCGAATGAATTAGAATAGATCGTACGAATGAATTAGAATGGATCGTACGAATGGATTAGAATGGATCGTACGAATGCATTAGAATGGATCATACGAATGAATTAGAATGGATCGTACGAATGAATTAGAATGGATCATGCGAATGAATTAGAATGGATCGTACGAATGAATTAGAATGGATCGAACGAATGAATTAGAATGGATCATACGAAAGAATCAGAATGGATCATACGAATGAATTAGAATGGATACATTTGTGCGAATGAATTAGAATGGATCATACGAATGAATTAGAATGGATCATACGAATGAATTAGAATGGATCGTGCGAATGAATTAGAATGGATTGTACGAATGAATTAAAATCGATACATTTGTGCGAATGAATTAGAATGGATCGGACGAATGAATTAGAAAGGATCGTATGATTCATTCTAATTCATTCGTACGAATGTATCTATTCAAATTCATTCGTACGATCAATTCTAATTCATTCGCACGATCCATTCTAATTCATTCGTACGATCCATTCTTAAATGTGTTAGAATCGATCATACTAATGAATTAGAATGGATCATACGAATGAATTAGAATGGATTGTGCAAATGAATTAGAATGGATCGTATGAATAAATAAGAATGGATCGTACGAATGAATTAGAATGGATCGTACGAATGAATTAGAATGGATCGTACAAATGAATTAGAAAGGTTACATTTGTGAGAAATTAGAAAGGTTACATTTGTGAGAATGAATTAGAATGGATACATTTGTGCGAATGAATTAGAATAGATTAGAATGGTTCGTACGAAAGGATTAGAATCCATTCTAATTCATTTGTATGATCCATTCTAATTCATCGCACGATCCATTCTAATTCATTCGCTCGAATGTATCCATTCTAATTCATTCGTACGATCCATTCCAATGCATTCGTACGATCCATTCTAATTCATTCGTACGATCCATTCTAATTCATTCGTATGAGCTATTCTAATTCATTCGTACGATCCATTCTTATTCATTCGTATGATCCATTCTAATCCATTCGTACGAATGTATGCATTCTAATTCATTCGTACGATCCATTCTAATCCATTCGTACGATCCATTCTAATTCATTCGCACGATCCATTCTAATTCATTCGCACGAATGTATCCATTCTAATTCATTTGCACGATCCATTCTAATTCATTTGTACGATCCATTCTAATTCATTCGTACGATCCATTCTAATTCATTCTCACGAATGTAACCTTTCTAATTCATTTGTATGATCCATTCTAATCCATTCGTACGATCCATTAGCTCGAATGAATTAGAATGAATCGTACGAATGAATTAGAATGGATACATTCGAGCGAATGAATTAGAATGGATCACACGAATAAATTAGAATGGATCGTGCGAATGAATTAGAAAGGTTACACTTGTGAGAATGAATTAGAATGGATCGTACGAATGGATTAGAATGGATCGTACGATCCATTCTAATTTAATCGCAAGATCCATTCTAATTCATTCGTACGATCCATTATAATTCATTCGTACGATCCATTCTAATTTATTCGCAGGGTCCATTCTAATTTATTCGTACAAATGTATCCATTCTAATTCATTCGTACGATCTATTCTAATTCATTCGTACGATCCATTCTAATTCATTCGCAGGATCCATTCTAATTTATTCGTACAAATGTATCTATTCTAATTCATTCGTACGATCCATTCTAATTCATTCGCACAAATGTATCCATTCTAATTCATTCGTACGATCCATTCTAATTCATTCGCACGATCCATTCTAATTCATTCGCACGAATGTATCCATTCTAATGCATTCGTACGATCCATTCTAATTCATTCGCACGATCCATTCTAATTCATTCGTATGATCCATTCTAATTCATTACTACGATCTATTCTAATTCATTCGCACGAATGTATCCATTCTAATGCATTCGTACGATCCATTCTAATTCATTCGCACGATCCATTCTAATTCATTCGTATGATCCATTCTAATTCATTCCTACGATCTATTCGAATTCATTCGCTCGAATGTATCTATTCTAATGCATTCGTACGATTATTCCAATCCATTCGTATGATCCATTCTAATTCATTCTCACAAATGTAACCTTTCTTATTCATTTGTACCATCAATTCTAATTCATTCGTACGATCCATTCTAATCCATTCGTATGATCCATTCGAATCCATTCGTACGATCCATTCTAATTCATTTGCACGAATGTAACCATTCTAATTCATTCGTACGATCCATTCTAATTCATTCGTATGATCCATTCTAATTCATTTGTATGAATGTATCGATTCTAATTCATTCGCACGATCCATTCTAATTCATTCGTATGATCCTTTCTAATTCATTCGTACGATCCATTCTAATTCATTCGCACAAATGTATCCATTCTAATTCATTCATACGATCCATTCTAATTCATTCGCACGATCCATTCTAATTCATTCGTACGATCCATTCTAATTCATTCGCACGATCCATTCTAATTCATTCGTACGATCCATTCTAATTCATTCGCACGATCCATTCTAATTCATTCGTACGATCCATTCTAATTCATTCGCACGAATGTATCCATTCTAATGTATTCGTACAATCCATTCTAATTCATTCGTACGATCCATTCTAATTCATTCTCACAAATGTAGCCTTTCTAATTCATTTGTACGATCTATTCTAATTCATTCGTACAATCCATTCTATTTCATTCGTACGATCCATTGTAATTCATTCGTATGATCCATTCTAATTTATTCGTTCAAATATATCCATTCTAATTTATTCGTACGATCCATTCTAATTCATTCACACGATCCATTCTAATTTATTCGTACGATCCATTCTAATTCATTCGTATGATCAATTCTAATTCATTCGTACAATCCATTCTAATTCAGTCGTATGAATGTATTATACGAATGAATTAGAATGGATCATGCGAATGAATTAAAATGGATCGTACAAATGAATTAGAATGGATCATGCCAATGAATTAGAATGGATCGTACGAATGAATTAGAATGGATCGTGTAAATGAATTAGAATGGATCGTACGAATGAATTAGAATGGATATATTTGAACGAATAAATTAGAATGGATCATACGAATGGATTAGAATGGATCGTACGAATGGATTAGAATGGATCGTACGAATGAATTAGAATGGATCATACAAATGAATTAGAATGGATACATTTGTGCGAATGAATTAGAATGGTTCATACGAATGAATTAGAATGGATCGTACGAATGAATTAGAATGGATCATACGAATGAATTAGAATGGATCGTACGAATGAATTAGAATGGATACATTTGTGCGAATGAGTTAGAATGGATCATACGATTGAATTAGAATGGATCGTACGAATGAATTAGAATGGATCATGCGAATAAATTAGAATGGATCGTGCAAATGAATTAGAATGGATCATACGAACGAATTAGAATGGATCGTACGAACGAATTAGAATGGATCGTATGAATGAATTAGAATGGATCGTACGAATGGGTTAGAATGAATTAGAATGGATCGTACGAATGAATTAGAATGGATCGTACGAATGAATTAGAATGGATCATAGGAATGAATTAGAATGGATCGTGCAAAAGAATTAGAATGGATACATTCGTGCGAATGAATTAGAGTGGATTGTAGGAATGAATTAGAATGGATCGTACAAATGAATTTGAATGGTTACATTCGTGCGAATGAATTAGAATGGATCGTACGAATATATTAGAATGGATCGTACGAATGGATTAGAATGGATCGTACGAATGAATTAGAATGGATCGCACAAATGAATTAGAAAGGTTACATTTGTGAGAATGAATTAGAATGGATCGTACAAATGGATTAGAATGGATCGTACGAATGGATTAGAATGGATCGTACGAATGAATTACAATGGATCGTACGAATGGATTAGAATGGATCGTACGAATGAATTAGAATGGACCATACAAATGAATTAGAAAGGTTACATTCGTGAGAATGAATTAGAAAAGATCGTACGAATGAATTAGAATGGATCATAGGAATGAATTAGAATGGATCGTGCAAATAAATTAGAATGGATACATTCGTGCGAATGAATTAGAATGGATCGTAGGAATGAATTAGAATGGATCGTACGAATGAATTAGAATGGTTACATTCTTGCGAATGGATTAGAATGGATCGTACGAATGGATTAGAATGGATCGTACGAATGGATTAGAATGGATTGTATGAATGAATTAGAATGGATCGTACAAATGAATTAGAAAGGTTACATTTGTGAGAATGAATTAGAATGGATCGTACGAATGGATTAGAATCGATCGTACGAATAGATTAGAATGGATCGTACGAATGAATTAGAATGGATCATACAAATGAATTAGAAAGGTTACATTCGTGAGAATGAATTAGAATGGATCGTACGAATGAATTAGAATGGATCATGCGAATGAATTTGAATGGATCGTACGAATGAATTAGAATGGATCGAACGAATGAATTAGAATGGATACATTCGAGCGAATGAATTCGAATAGATCGTAGGAATGAATTAGAATGGATCGTACGAACGAATTAGAATAGATCGTACGAACGAATTAGAATGGATCGTATGAACGAATTAGAATGGATCGAACAAATGAATTAGAATTGATACATTCGAGCGAATGAATTAGAATAGATCGTACGAATGAATTAGAATGGATCATGCGAATGAATTTGAATGGATCGTACGAATGAATTAGAATGGATTGAACGAAAGAATTAGAATGGATACATTTGAGCGAATGAATTAGAATAGATCGTAGGAATGAATTAGAATGGATCATACGAATGAATTAGAATGGATCGTACGAATGCATTAGAATGGATCGTACGAATGCATTACATGGATACATTCGTGCGAATGAATTAGAATGGATCGTACGAATGAATTAGAATGGATCGAACGAATGAATTAGAAAGGTTACATTTGTGAGAATGAATTAGAATGGATCGTACGAATGAATAAGAATGGATCGTAAAGAATGAATTAGATTGCATCGTACGATCCATTCTAATTCATTCGCTCGAATGTATCCATTCTAATTCATTTGTACGATCCATTCTAGTTCATTCTCACGAATGTAACCATTCTAATTCATTCGTACAATCCATTCTAATTCATTCCTACGATCCATTCTAATTCATTCGCACGAATGTATCCATTCTAATTCATTTGCACGATCCATTCTAATTCATTCCTATGATCCATTCTAATTCATTCGTACGATCTATTCTAATTCATTCGCTTGAATGTATCCTTTCTATTTCATTTGTATGATCCATTCTAATTCATTCGTACGATCCATTCTAATCCATTCGTACGATCCATTGTAATCCATTCGTACGATCCATTCTAATTCATTCACACGAATGTAACCATTCTAATTCATTCGTACGATCCATTCTAATTCATTCCTATGATCAATTCTAATTCATTCGCATGATCCATTCAAATTTATTCGCATGATCCATTCAAATTTATTCGCATGATCCATTCTAATTTATTCGTACGATCCATTCTAATTCATTCTCACGAATGTAAACTTTCTAATTCATTTGTACGATCCATTCTAATTCATTCGTACGATCTAATTCATTCGTACGATCCATTCTAATTCATTCATACGATCGATTCTAATTCATTCGCATGATCCATTCTAATTCATTCGTGCGAATGAATTAGAATGGATCGTACGAATGAATTAGAATGGTTACATTCGTGCGAATGAATTAGAATAGATCGCACGAATGAATTAGAATGGATCGTACGAATGAATCAGAATGGATCATAGGAATGAATTAGAATGGATCCACCGAATGAGTACGAATGAATTAGAATGGATCATACATATGAATTAGAAAGGTTACATTCGTGAGAATCAATTAGAATGGATCGTACGAATGAATTAGAATGGATCATGCAAATGAATTTGAATGGATCGTATGAATGAATTGGAATGGATCGAATGAATGAATTAGAATGGATACATTCGAGCGAATGAATTAGAATAGATCGTAGGAATAAATTAGAATGGATCATACGAATGAATTAGAATGGATCGTGCGAATGAATTATAATAGATCGTACGAATCAATTAGAATGGATAGAACGAATGAATTAGAATGGATACATTCGTGCGACTGAATTAAAATGGATTGTACGAATGAATTAGAATGGATCATACAAATGAATAAGAAAGGTTACATTTGTGAGAATGGATCGTACGAATGAATTAGAATGGATCATACGAATGAATTAGAATGGATCATACGAATGAATTAGAATACATCATGTGAATGAATTAGAATGGATCGTACGTTTGAATTAGATTGGATTGTGCGAATGAATTAGAATGGATACATTCGTGCGAATGAATTAGAATAGATCGTATAAATGAATTAGAATGGATCGTACGAATGAATTAGAATGGATCGTGTGAATGAATTTGAATGGATCGTGCGAATGAATTAGAATGGATCCTACGAATGAATTAGAATGGATCGTACGAATGAATTAGAATGGATCGTATGAATGAACTAGAATGGATCGTGCGAATGAATTAGAATGAATCGTACGAATGCATTAGAATGGATCGTGCGAATGAATTAGAATGGATACATTCGTACAAATGAATTAGAATGGATCGTGCGAATGAATTAGAATGGATCGTACGAATGAATTAGAATGGATCATATGAATGAATTAGAATGGTTACATTCGTGTGAATGAATTAGAATGGATCGTACGAATGGATTTGAATGGATCGTACGAATGGATTAGAACGCATTGTACGAATGAATTAGAATAGTTACATTTGTGCGAATGAATTAGATTGCATCGTGCGAATGAATTAGAATGGATCGTACGAATGAATTAGAATGGATCGTGCGAATGAATTTGAATGGATCGTACGAATGAGTTAGAATGGATTGTGCGAATAAATTAGAATGGATCGTACGAATGAATTAGAATGGATCCACCGAATGAGTTAGAATGGATCATACGAATGAATTAGAATGGATCGTACGAATGAATTAGAATGGATTGTACGAATGAATTAGAATGGATCGTACGAATGGATTAGAACGCAT
The DNA here is from genome assembly GCA_947650365.1 of Chamaelirium japonicum. Lineage (NCBI taxonomy): Eukaryota > Viridiplantae > Streptophyta > Magnoliopsida > Liliales > Melanthiaceae > Chamaelirium > Chamaelirium japonicum. The sequence goes on along the minus strand of OX393555.1, from coordinate 62,239,027 downwards.
TGTACGAATGAATTAGAATAGATACATTTGTGCGAATGAATTAGAATGGATCGTATGAATGAATAAGAATGGATCGTACGAATGAATTAGAATGGATTGTGCGAATGAATTAGAATGGATCGTACGAAAAAATTAGAATGGATAGTGCGAATGAATTAGAATGGATCGTACGAATGAATTAGAATGGATTGTACGAATGAATTAGAATAGATCGTGCGAATGAATTAGAATGGATCGTACGAAAGAATTAGAATGGATCATACGAATGAATTAGAATGAATCGTACGAATGCATTAGAATGGATCGTACGAATGAATTAGAATGAATCGTATGATCCATTCTAATTCATTCGTCCGATCTATTCTAATTCTTTCGCACGAATGTATCCATTCTAATTCATTCGTACAATCCATTCTAATTCATTCGCACGATCCATTCTAATTCATTCGTATGATCCATTCTAATTCATTCCTACGATCTATTCTAATTCATTCGCTCGAATGTATCCATTCTAATTCATTCGTTTGATCCATTCTAAATCCATTCTAATGCATTCGTACGATTCATTCTAATTCATTCGTATGATCCATTCTAATTCTTTCGTACGATTCATTCTAATTCATTCGCACGATCTATTCTAATTCGTTCGTACAATCCATTCTAATTCATTCGTACGATCCATTCTAATTCATTCGCACTATCAATTCTAATTCATTCGTACGATCGATTCTAATTCATTCGCACAATCCATTCTAATTCATTCGTACGATCCATTCTAATTCATTCGCACAAATGTATCTATTCTAATTTATTCGTACAATGTGTTCTAATCCATTTGTACGATCCATTCTAATTCATTCGTACAATCCATTCTAATTCATTCGTACGATCCATTCTAATTCATTCGTATGATCCATTCTAACTCATTCGGTGGATCCATTCTAATTCATTCGTACGATCCATTCTAATTTATTCACACAATCCATTCTAACTCATTAGTACGATCCATTCAAATTCATTCGCACGATCCATTCTAATTCATTCGTATGATCCATTCTAATTCATTCGCACGATGCAATCTAATTCATTAGCACAAATGTAACTATTCTAATTCATTCGTACAATGCGTTCTGATCTATTCGTACGATCCATTCTAATCCATTCGTACGATCCATTCTAATTCATTCGCACAAATGTAACTATTCTAATTCATTCATATGATCCATTCTAATTCATTCGTACGATCCATTCAAATTTATTCGCACGATCCATTCTTATTCATTTGTATGATCAATTCTAATTCATTCGCACGATCCATTCTAATTCATTCGTACGATCCATTCTAATTCATGCGCACAAATGTAACCATTCTAATTCATTCGTACGATCCATTCTAAGTCATTCCTACGATCCATTCTAATTCATTCGCTCGAATGTATCCATTCTAATTCATTCGTTCGATCCATTCTAATCCATTCATACGATCCATTCAAATTCATTTGCATGATCCATTCTAATTCATTCGTACGATCCATTCTAATTCATTCTCACGAATGTAACCTTTCTAATTCATTTGTATGATCCATTCTAATTCATTCGTACGATCCATTCTAATCCATTCGTACGATTCATTCTAATCCATTCGTACGATCCATTCTAATCCATTCGTACGATCCATTCTAATCCATTCGCACGATTCATTCTAATCCATTCGTACGATCCATTCTAATCCATTCGTACGATCCATTCTAATCCATTCGCACGATCCATTCTAATTCATTCGTACGATCCATTCTAATTCATTCGCATGAATATATCTATTCTAATTCATTCATATGATCCATTCTAATTTATTCGCATGATCTATTCTAATTCATTCGTACGATCCATTCTATTTCATTCGTACGATCCATTCTAATTCATTCGCACGATCCATTCTAATTCTTTCGCACGAATGTATCCATTCTAATTCATTTGCACGATCCATTCTAATTCATTCGTACGATCCATTCTACTTTATTCTAATTCATTCGCACGAATGTTCCTAATTCATTCGCACGATCCATTCTAATTCATTCGTACGATCCATTCTTATTCATTCGTATAATCCATTCTAATTCGTACGATCCATTCTAATCCATTCGTACGATCCATTCTAATCCATTCGTACAAATGTATCTATTCTAATTCATTCGTACGATCCATTCTAATTCATTCTTATGATCCATTCTAGTCCATTCGTACGATCCATTCTAATTCATTTGCACGAATGTATCCATTCTAGTTCATTCGTACTCTCCATTCTAATTCATTCGTACGCTCCATTCTTATTCATCGCACAAATGTATCTATTCAAATTCATTCGTACGATCCATTCTAATTCATTCGCACGATCGATTCTAATTCATTCGTATGATCCATTCTAATTCATTCGTACGATCCATTCTAATTCTTTCGTACGATCCATTCTAATTCATTCGCACGATCTATTCTAATTCATTCGTACAATCCATTCTAATTCATTCGTACGATCCATTCTAATTCATTTGCACTATCCATTCTAATTCATTCGTACGATCCGTTCTAATTCATTCGTACGATCCATTCTAATTCATTCATACAAATGTATCCATTCTAATTCATTCGTACGATCCATTCTAATTCATTCATACGATCAATTCTAATTCATTCGGATGAATGTATCCATTCTAATTCATTCGCACAATCCAATCTAATTCATTCACATGATGTATTCTAATTCATTCGTACGATCCATTCAAATTCATTTGTACGATCCATTTTAATTCATTCGCATGATCCATTCTAATTCATTCGTATGATACATTCATACGACTGAATTAGAATGGATTGTACGAATGAATTAGAATTGATCATACGAATGAATTAGAATGGATTGTACGAATGAATTAGAATGGATCGTAGGAATGAATTAGAATGGATCATGCAAATGAATTAGAAAGGTTACATTCGTGAGAATGAATTAGAATGGATCGTACGAAGGAATTAGAATGGATCATACGAATGAATTAGAATGGATCATGCAAATGAATTAGAATGGATTGTACGAATGAATTTGAATGGATACATTCGTGCGAATGAATTAGAATGGATCGTACAAATGAATTAGAATGGATCGTGCGAATGCATTAGAATTGATCGTACGAATGAATTAGAATGGATACATTTGTATGAATAAATTAGAATGGATTGTATGAATGAATTAGAATGGATACATTCTAGCGAATAAATTAGAATGGATCGTACGAATGAATTAGAATGGATCGTATGAATGAATTAGAATGGATCGTGCGAATGAATTAGAATGGATCGTACAAATGAATTAGAATGGATCGTTCGATTCAATCTAATACATTCGTATGATCCATTCTAATGCATTCGTACGATTCATTCTAATTCATTCGCACGATCCATTCTAATTCATTCGTCTGATCCATTCAAATTCATTCGCTTGAATGTATCCATTATAATTCATTCTAATTCATTCGTATAATCCATTCTTATTCATCGGCATGATCCATTCTAATTCATTCGAACGATCCATTCAAATTCTTTCGTACGATCTATTCTAATTCATTCGTATGATCCATTCTAACACATTCGGTGGATCCATTCTAATTCATTAGCTCAAATGTATCCATTCTAATTCATTCATACGATTTATTCTAATTCGTTCATACAATCCATTCTAATTCGTTCGTACGATCCATTCTAATTCGTTCGTACGATCCATTCTAATTCATTCGTACAATCCATTCTAATTCATTCGCACGATCCATTCTAATTCATTCGTATGATCTATTCTAATTCATTCCTACGATCTACTCTAATTAATTTGCTCGAATGTATCCATTCTAATTCATTCGTTCGACCCATTCTAATTCATTCATACGATCCATTCAAAATCATTCGCATGATCCATTCTAATTCACTCGTATGATCCATTCTAATTCATTCTCACGAATGTAACCCTTCTAATTCATTTGTATGATCCATTCTAATTCATTCGTACGATCCATTCTAATCCATTCGTACGATCCATTCTAATCCATTCGTACGATCCATTCTAATCCATTCGCACGATCCATTCTAATTCATTCGTACGATCCATTCTAATTCATTCGCATGAATATATTTATTCTAATTCATTCGTATGATCCATTCTAATTTATTCGCAAGGTCTATTCTAATTCATTCGTACGATCCATTCTAATTCATTCGTATGATCCATTCTAATTCATTCGCACGATCCATTCTAATTCTTTCGCACGAATGTATACATTCTAATTCATTTGCACGATCCATTCTAATTCATTCGTACGATCCATTCTAATTCATTCTAATTCATTCGCACGAATGTATCCATTCTAATTCATTTGCACGATCCATTCTAATTCATTCGTACGATCCATTCTAATTCATTCGCATGAATATTTCTAATTCATTCGCACGATCCATTCTAATTCATTCGTACGATCCATTCTAATTCATTCGTACAATCTATTCTAATTCGTACGATCCATTCTAATCCATTCGTATGATCCATTCTAATTCATTCGTACGATCCATTCTAATTCATTCGTACGATCCATTCTAATTCATTCGTACAAATGTATCCATTCTAATTCATTTGCACGATCCGTTCGAATTCATTCCTATGATCCATTCTAATTCATTCGTACGATCCATTCTAATTCATTCGCTCGATCCATTCTAATTCATTCGTACGATCCATTCTAATTCATTCGTACGATTCATTCTAACTCATTCCTATGATCTAATTCATTCGTATGATCCATTCAAATCCATTCGTACGATCCATTCTAATTAATTCATACGATCCATTCTAATTCATTCATACAAATGAATTAGAATGGATCGTATGAATAAATAAGAATGGATCGTACGAATGAATTAGAATGGATCATACGAATGAATTAGAATGGATCGTACGATCCATTCTAATTCATTCGTATGATCCATTCTAATTCATTCGCACAAATGTATCTATTCTAATTCATTCGTACAATGTGTTCTAATTCATTCGTACGATCCATTCTAATTCATTCGTACAATCCATTCTAATTCATTCGTACGATCTATTCTAATTCATTCGTACGATCCATTCTAATTCATTCGTACAAATGTATCCATTCTAATTCATTTGCACGATCCATTCGAATTCATTCCTATGATCCATTCTAATTCATTCGTACGATCCATTCTAATTCATTCGCTCGATCCATTCTAATTCATTCGTACGATCCATTCTAATTCATTCGTACGATTCATTCTAACTCATTCCTATGATCTAATTCATTCGTATGATCCATTCAAATCCATTCGTATGATCCATTCTAAGTCATTCATACGATCCATTCTAATTCGTACGATCCATTCTAATCCATTCGTACGATCCATTCTAATTCATTCGTACGATCCATTCTAATTCATTCGTATGATCCATTCTAATTCATTCGTACAAATGTATCCATTCTAATTCATTTGCACGATCAATTCTAATTCATTCCTATGATCCATTCTAATTCATTCGTATGATCATTCTAATTCATTTGTATGATCCATTCTAATTCATCACACGATCCATTCTAATTCATTCGCTCGAATGTATCCATTCTAATTCATTCGTACGATCCATTCCAATGCATTCGTACGATCCATTCTAATTCATTCGTACGATCCATTCTAATTCATTCGTATGAGCTATTCTAATTCATTCGTACGATCCATTCTAATTCATTCATACGATCCATTCTAACCCATTCGTACGAATGTATCCATTCTAATTCATTCGTACGATCCATTCTAATCCATTCGTACGATCCATTCTAATTCATTCGCACGATCCATTCTAATTCATTCGCACGAATGTATCCATTCTAATTCATTTGCATGATCCATTCTAATTCATTCGTACGATCCATTCTAATTCATTCGTACGATCCATTCTAATTCATTCTCACAAATGCAACCTTTCTAATTCATTTGTATGATCCATTCTAATCCATTCGTACGATCCATTAGCTCGAATGAATTAGAATGAATCATACGAATGAATTAGAATGGATACATTCGAGCGAATGAATTAGAATGGATCATACGAATAAATTAGAATGGATCGTGCGAATGAATTAGAAAGGTTACACTTATGAGAATGAATTAGAATGGATCGTACGAATGGATTAGAATGGATCGTACGAATGGATTAGAATGGATCGTACGAATGAATTAGAATGGATCATACAAATGAATTAGAAAGGTTAGATTCGTGAGAATGAATTAGAATGGATCGTACGAATGAATTAGAATGGATCATGCGAATGAATTTGAATGGATCGTACGAATGAATTAGAATGGATCGAAAGAATGAATTAGAATGGATACATTCGAGCGAATGAATTAGAATAGATCGTAGGAATAAATTAGAATGGATCATACGAATGAATTAGAATGAATCTTACGAATGCTTTAGAATGGATCGTACGAATGCATTAGAATGGATACATTCGTACGATCCATTCTAATCCATTCATACGATTCATTCTAATTCATTCGCACGATCCATTCTAATTCATTCGTACGATCCATTCTAATTCATTTGTATGATCCATTCTAATTCATTCGTACGATCCATGCTAATCCATTCGTACGATCCATTCTAATCCATTCGTATCCATTCTAATCCATTCGTACGATCCATTCTAATTCATTCGTATGAATGTATCCATTCTAATTTATTCGTACGATCCAGTCTAATTCATTCGTATGATCCATTCTAATTCATTCGCACGAGTGTATCCATTCTAATTCATTAGTATGATCCATTCTAATTCATTCGTATGATCCATTCTAATTCATTCGCACGATCTATTCAAATTCATTCGCACGATCCATTCTAATTCATTCGCACAATCCATTCTAATTCATTCTACGATCTATTCTAATTCATTCGCACGAATGTATCCATTCTAATTCATTCGCACAATCCAATCTAATTCAAACGTACGATCCATTCTAATTCGTTTACATGATGTATTCTAATTCATTCGTATGATCCATTCTAATTCATTCGTATGATTCATTCTAATTCATTTGTACGATCCATTCTAATTTATTCGCATAAATGTATCCATTCTAATTCATTCATACGATCCATTCTAATTCCTTCGCACGATCCATTCTAATTTATTTGTACGAATGTATCCATTCTAATTCATTCGCACGATCCATTCTAATTCATTCGAACGATCCATTCTAATTCATTCGTATGATCCATTCTAATTCATTTGTACGATCCATTCTAATTCATTTGCATGAATGCATCCATTCTAATTCATTCGTACGATCCATTCCTATTCATTCGTATGATCCATTCTAATTCATTCATGCAATCCATTCTAATTCATTCATACGATCCATTCTAACTCATTCATACGATCCATTCTAATTCATTCACATGAATGTATGTATCCATTCTAGTTCATTCGCACGAATGTATCCATTCTAATTCATTCGTACGATCTATTCTAATTCAATCGCAAGATCCATTCTAATTCATTCGTACGATCCATTATAATTCATTCGTACGATCCATTCTAATTCATTCGCAGGATCCATTCTAATTCATTCGTACAAATGTATCCATTTTAATTCATTCGTACGATCCATTCTAATTCATTCGTACGATCCATTCTAATTCATTCGCACAAATGTATCCATTCTAATTCATATGTACGATCCATTCTAATTCATTCGCACGATCCATTCTAATTCATTCGTACGATCCATTCTAATTGATTCGCACGATCCATTCTAATTCATTCGTACGATCCATTCTAATTCATTCGCACGAATGTATCCATTCTAATGCATTCGTACGATCCATTCTAATTCATTCGCACGATCCATTCTAATTCATTCGTATGATCCATTCTAATTCATTCCTACGATCTATTCTAATTCATTCGCTCGAATGTATCTATTCAAATGCATTCGTACGATTATTCTAGTCCATTCGTACGATCCATTCTAATTCATTCTCACAAATGTAACCTTTCTAATTCATTTGTACCATCAATTCTAATTCATTCATACGATCCATTCTAATCCATTCGTACGATCCATTCTAATCCATTCGTACGATCCATTCTAATTCATTTGCACGAATGTAACCATTCTAATTCATTCGTACGATCCATTCTAATTCATTCGTACGATCCATTCTAATTCTTTTGTACGAATGTATCCTTTCTAATTCATTCGCACGATCAATTCTAATTCATTCCCACGATCCATTCTAATTCATTCGTATGATCCATTCTAATTCATTCGTACGATCCATTCTGACTCATTCGCACAAATGTATCCATTCTAATTCATTCGTACGATCCATTCTAATTCATTCGCACGATCCATTCTAATTCATTCGTACGATCCATTCTAATTCATTCGCACGATCCATTCTAATTCATTCGTACGATCCATTCTAATTCATTCGCACGAATGTATCCATTCTAATGTATTTGTACGATCCATTCTAATTCATTCGTACGATCCATTCTAATTCATTCGTACGATCCATTCTAATTCATTCTCACAAATGTAGCCTTTCTAATTCATTTGTACGATCCATTCTAATTCATTCGTACAATCCATTCTATTTCATTCGTACGATACATTCTAATTCATTCGTATGATCCATTCTTATTTTTTCGTTCGAATATATCCATTCTAATTCATTCGTACGATCCATTCTAATTCATTCGCACGATCCATTCAAATTCATTCGTACGATCCATTCTAATTCATTCGTATGATCAATTCTAATTCATTCGTACAATCCATTCTAATTCAGTCGTATGAATGTATCATACGAATGAATTAGAATGGATCATGCGAATGAATTAAAATGGATCGTACAAATGAATTAGAATGGATCGTGCCAATGAATTAGAATGGATCGTACGAATGAATTAGAATGGATCGTGCAAATGAATTAGAATGGATCGTACGAATGAATTAGAATGGATATATTTGAACGAATAAATTAGAATGGATCATACGAATGGATTAGAATGGATCGTACGAATGGATTAGAATGGATCGTACGAATGAATTAGAATGGATCATACAAATGAATTAGAATGGATACATTTGTGCGAATGAATTAGAATGGTTCATACGAATGAATTAGAATGGATCGTACGAATGAATTAGAATGGATCGTACGAATGAATTAGGATGGATCGTACGAATGAATTAGAATGGATACATTTGTGCGAATGAGTTAGAATGGATCATACGAATGAATTAGAATGGATCGTACGAATGAATTAGAATGGATCATGCGAATAAATTAGAATGGATCGTGCGAATGAATTAGAATGGATCGTACGAATGAACTAGAATGGATCGTACGAATGAATTAGAATGGATCATAGGAATGAATTAGAATGGATCATGCAAATGAATTAGAATGGATACATTCGTGCGAATGAATTAGAATGGATCGTATGAATGAATTAGAATGGATCGTACGAATGAATTAGAATGGTTACATTCGTGCGAATGAATTAGAATGGATCGTACGAATATATTAGAATGGATCGTACGAATGGATTAGAATGGATCGTACGAATGAATTAGAATGGATCGTACAAATGAATTAGAAAGGTTACATTTGTGAGAATGAATTAGAATGGATCGTACGAATGGATTTGAATGGATCGTACGAATGGATTAAAATGGATCGTACGAATGAATTAGAATGGATCCTACGAATGGATTAGAATGGATCGTACGAATGAATTAGAATGGATCATACAAATTAATTAGAAAGGTTACATTCGTGAGAATAAATTAGAATGGATCGTACGAATGAATTAGAATGGATCATAGGAATGAATTAGAATGGATCGTGCAAATGAATTAGAATGGACACATTCGTGCGAATGAATTAGAATGGATCGTAGGAATGAATTAGAATGGATCGTATGAATGAATTAGAATGGTTACATTCGTGCGAATGGATTTGAATGGATCGTACGAATGGATTAGAATGGATCGTACGAATGGATTAGAATGGATCGTATGAATGAATTAGAATGGATCGTACAAATGAATTAGAAAGGTTACATTTGTGAGAATGAATTAGAATGGATCGTACGAATGGATTAGAATGGATCGTACGAATAGATTAGAATGGATCATACGAATGAATTAGAATGGATCATACAAATGAATTAGAAAGGTTACATTCGTGAGAATGAATTAGAATGGATCGTACGAATGAATTAGAATGGATCATGCGAATGAATTTGAATGGATCGTACGAATGAATTAGAATGGATCGAACGAATGAATTAGAATGGATACATTCGAGCGAATGAATTCGAATAGATCGTAGGAATGAATTAGAATGGATCGTACGAACGAATTAGAATAGATCGTACGAACGAATTAGAATGGATCGTATGAACGAATTAGAATGGATCGAACAAATGAATTAGAATGGATACATTCGAGCGAATGAATTAGAATAGATCGTACGAATGAATTTGAATGGATCATACGAATGAATTTGAATGGATCGTACGAATGAATTAGAATGGATCGAACGAATCAATTAGGATGGATACATTCGAGCGAATGAATTAGAATAGATCGTAGGAATGAATTAGAATGGATCATACGAATGAATTAGAATGGATCGTATGAATGCATTAGAATGGATCGTACGAATGCATTACATGGATAATTCGTGCGAATGAATTAGAATGAATCGTACGAATGAATTAGAATGGTTCGAGCGAATAAATTAGAATGGATCGTACGAATGAATTAGAATGGATCGTGCGAATGAATTAGACGTGAGAATGAATTAGAATGGATCGTACGAATGAATTAGAATGGATCATGCGAATGAATTTGAATGGATCGTACGAATGAATTAGAATGGATCGAACAAATGAATTAGAAAGGTTATATTTGTGAGAATGAATTAGAATGGATCGTACGAATGAATAAGAATGGATCGTACGAATGAATTAGATTGCATCGTACGATCCATTCTAATTCATTCGCTCGAATGTATCCATTCTAATTCATTCGTACGATCCATTCTAGTTCATTCTCATGAATGTAACCATTCTAATTCATTCGTACGATCCATTCTAATTCATTCCTACGATCCATTCTAATTCATTCGCACGAATGTATCCATTCTAATTCATTTGCATGATCCATTCTAATTCATTCCTATGGTCCATTCTAATACATTCGTACGATCCATTCTAATTCATTCGCTCGAATGTATCCTTTCTATTTCATTTGTATGATCCATTCTAATTCATTCGTACGATACATTCTAATCCATTCGTACGATCCATTCTAATCCATTCGTACGATCCATTCTAATTCATTCACACGAATGTAACCATTCTAATTCATTCGTATGATCCATTCTAATTAATTCCTACGATCAATTCTAATTCATTCGCATGATCCATTCAAATTTATTCGCATGATCCATTCTAATTCATTCGTACGATCCATTCTAATTCATTCTCACGAATGTAAACTTTCTAATTCATTTGTACGATCCATTCTAATTCATTCGTACGATCTAATTCATTCGTACGATCCATTCTAATTCATTCATACGATCGATTCTAATTCATTCGCATGATCCATTCTAATTCATTCGTGCGAATGAATTAGAATGGATTGTACGAATGAATTAGAATGGTTACATTCGAGCGAATGAATTAGAATAGATCGCACGAATGAATTAGAATGGATCGTACGAATGAATCAGAATGGATCATAGGAATGAATTAGAATGGATCCACCGAATGACTACGACTGAATTAGAATGGATCATACAAATGAATTAGAAAGGTTACATTCGTGAGAATCAATTAGAATGGATCGTACGAATGAATTAGAATGGATCATGCGAATGAATTTGAATGGATCGTACGAATGAATTGGAATGGATCGAACGAATGAATTAGAATGGATACATTCGAGCGAATGAATTAGAATAGATCGTAGGAATGAATTAGAATGGATCATACGAATGAATTAGAATGGATCGTGCGAATGAATTAGAATAGATCGTACGAATGAATTAGAATGGATAGAACGAATGAATTAGAATGGATACATTCGTGCGAATGAATTAGAATGGATTGTACGAATGAATTTGAATGGATCGTACAAATGAATTAGAAAGGTTACATTTGTGAGAATGGATCGTACGAATGAATTAGAATGGATCATACGAATGAATTAGAATGGATCATACGAATGAATTAGAATACATCATGTGAATGAATTAGAATGGATCGTACGTTTGAATTAGATTGGATTGTGCGAATGAATTAGAATGGATACATTCGTGCGATTGAATTAGAATAGATCGTATAAATGAATTAGAATGGATCGTACGAATGAATTAGAATGGATCGTGTGAATGAATTTGAATGGATCGTGCGAATGAATTAGAATGGATCATACGAATGAATTAGAATGGATCGTACGAATGAATTAGAATGGATCGTACGAATGAATTAGAATGGATCGTGCGAATGAATTAGAATGAATCGTACGAATGCATTAGAATGGATCGTGCGAATGAATTAGAATGGATACATTCGTACAAATGAATTAGAATGGATCGTAAGAATGAATTAGAATGGATCGTATGAATGAGTTAGAATGGATCGTATGAATGAATTAGAATGGATTGCATGAATGAATTAGAATGGATCGTACGAATGAATTAGAATTGATCATACGAATGAATTAGAATGGATCGTGCGAATGAATTAGAATAGATCGTACGAATGAATTAGAATGGTTACATTCGTGCAAATGAATTAGAATGGATCGTATGAACGAATTAGAATGGATCGTACGAACGAATTAGAATGGATCGTACGAATGAATTAGAATGGATACAATCGAGCGAATGAATTAGAATGGATCGTACGTATGAATTAGAATGGATCATAGGAATGAATTAGAATGGATCGTACGAATGAATTAGAATGGATCATACGAATGAATTAGAATGGATCTTGCGAATGAATTAAAATGGATCGTACAAATGAATTAGAATGGATCGTGCCAATGAATTAGAATGGATCGTACGAATGAATTAGAATGGATCGTGCAAATGAATTAGAATGGATCGTACGAATGAATTAGAATGGATATATTTGAACGAATAAATTAGAATGGATCATACGAATGGTTTAGAATGGATCGTACGAATGGATTAGAATAGATCGTACGAATGAATTAGAATGGATCATACAAATGAATTAGAATGGATACATTTGTGCGAATGAATTAGAATGGTTCATACGAATGAATTAGAATGGATCGTACGAATGAATTAGAATTGATCGTACGAATTAATTAGAATGGATCGTACGAATGAATTAGAATGGATACATTTGTGCGAATGAGTTAGAATGGATCATACGAATGAATTAGAATGGATCGTACGAATGAATTAGAATGGATCATGCGAATAAATTAGAATGGATCGTGCGAATGAATTAGAATGGATCATACGAACGAATTAGAATGGATCGTACGAACGAATTAGAATGGATCATATGAATGAATTAGAATGGATCGTACGAATGGATTAGAATGGATCGTACGAATAGATCGTACGAATGAATTAGAATGGATCATACGAATGAATTAGAATGGATCGTATGAATGAATTAGAATGGATCATAGGAATGAATTAGAATGGATCGTGCAAATGAATTAGAATGGATACATTCGTGCGAATGAATTAGAATGGATCGTAGGAATGAATTAGAATGGATCGTACGAATGAATTAGAATGGTTACATTCGTGCGAATGAATTAGAATGGATCGTACGAATATATTAGAATGGATCGTACGAATAGATTAGAATGGATCGTACGAATGAATTAGAATGGATCATAGGAATGAATTAGAATGGATCGTACGAATGAATTAGAATGGATCGTACAAATGAATTAGAAAGGTTACATTTGTGAGAATGAATTAGAATGGATCGTACGAATGGATTAGAATGGATCGTACGAATGGATTAGATTAGATCGTACGAATGGATTAGAATGGATCGTACGAATGAATTAGAATGGATCATACAAATGAATTAGAAAGGTTACATTCGTGAGAATGAATTAGAAAGGATCGTACGAATGAATAAGAATGGATCATAGGAATGAATTAGAATGGATCGTGCAAATGAATTAGAATGGATACATTCGTGCGAATAAATTAGAATGGATCGTAGGAATGAATTAGAATGGATCGTACGAATGAATTAGAATGTTTACATTCGTGCGAATGGATTAGAATGGATCGTACGAATGGATTTGAATGGATCGTACGATTGGATTAGAATGGATCGTATGAATGAATTAGAATGGATCGTACAAATGAATTAGAAAGGTTACATTTGTGAGAATGAATTAGAATGGATCGTACGAATGGATTAGAATGGATCGTACGAATAGATTAGAATGGATCGTACGAATGAATTAGAATGGATCATACAAATCAATTAGAAAGGTTACATTCGTGAGAATGAATTAGAATGGATCGTATGAATGAATTAGAATGGATCATGCGAATGAATTTGAATGGATCGTACGAATGAATTAGAATGGATCGAACGAATGAATTAGAATGGATACATTCGAGCGAATGAATTCGAATAGATCGTAGGAATGAATTAGAATGGATCGTACGAACGAATTAGAATAGATCGTATGAACGAATTAGAATGGATCGTATGAGCGAATTAGAATGGATCGAACAAATGAATTAGAATGGATACATTCGAGCGAATGAATAAGAATAGATCGTATGAATGAATTAGAATGGATCATGCGAATGAATTTGAATGGATCGTACGAATGAATTAGAATGGATCGAACGAATGAATTAGAATGGATACATTCGAGCGAATGAATTAGAATAGATCGTAGGAATGAATTAGAATGGATCATACGAATGAATTAGAATGGATCGTACGAATGCATTAGAATGGATCGTACGAATGCATTACATGGATACATTCGTGCGAATGAATTAGAATGGATCGTACGAATGAATTAGAATGGATCGAGCGAATAAATTAGAACGGATCGTACGAATGAATTAGAATGGATGGTGCGAATGAATTAGACGTGAGAATGAATTAGAATGGATCGTACGAATGAATTAGAATGGATCATGCGAATGAATTTGAATGGATCGTACGAATGAATTAGAATGGATCGAACAAATGAATTAGAAAGGTTACATTTGTGAGAATGAATTAGAATGGATCGTACGAATGAATAAGAATAGATCGTACGAATGAATTAGATTGCATCGTACGATCCATTCTAATTCATTCGCTCGAATGTATCCATTCTAATTCATTCGTACGATCCATTCTAGTTCATTCTCACGAATGTAACCATTCTAATTCATTCGTACGATCCATTCTAAATCATTCCTACGATCCATTCTAATTCATTCGCACGAATGTATCCATTCTAATTCATTTGCATGATCAATTCTAATTCATTCCTATGATCCATTCTAATTCATTCGTACGATCCATTCTAATTCATTCGCTCGAATGTATCCTTTCTATTTCATTTGTATGATCCATTCTAATTCATTCCTACAATCCATTCTAATCCATTCGTACGATCCATTCTAATCCATTCGTACGATCCATTCTAATTCATTCACACGAATTTAACCATTCTAATTCATTCGTACGATCCATTCTAATTCATTCATACGATCCATTCTAATCCATTCGTACGATCCATTCAAATCCATTCGTACGATCCATTCTAATCCATTCTTACGATCTATTCTAATTCATTCTCACGAATGTAAACTTTCTAATTCATTTGTACGATCCATTCTAATTCATTCGTACGATCTAATTCATTCGTACGATCCATTCTAATTCATTCATACGATCGATTCTAATTCATTCACATGATCCATTCTAATTCATTCGTACGAATGAATTAGAATGGTTCGTACGAATGAATTAGAATGGTTACATTCGTGCGAATGAATTAGAATAGATCGCACGAATGAATTAGAATGGACCGTACGAATGAATCAGAATGGATCGTAGGAATGAATTAGAATGGATCCACCGAATGAGTACGAATGAATTAGAATGGATCATACAAATGAATTAGAAAGGTTACATTCGTGAGAATCAATTAGAATGGATCGTACGAATGAATTAGAATGGATCATGCGAATGAATTTGAATGGATCGTACGAATGAATTGGAATGGATCGAACGAATGAATTAGAATAGGTACATTCGAGCGAATGAATTATAATAGATCGTAGGAATGAATTAGAATGGATCATACGAATGAATTAGAATGGATCGTGCGAATGAATTAGAATAGATCGTAGGAATGAATTAGAATGGATAGAACGAATGAATTAGAATGGAAACATTTGTGCGAATGAATTAGAATGGATTGTACGAATGAATTAGAATGGATCGTACAAATGAATTAGAAAGGTTACATTTGTGAGAATGGATCGTACGAATGAATTAGAATGGATCATACGAATGAATTAGAATGGATCATACGAATGAATTAGAATACATCATGTGAATGAATTAGAATGGATCGTACGTTTGAATAAGATTGGATTGTGCGAATGAATTAGAATGGATACATTCGTGCGAATGAATTAGAATAAATCGTATAAATGAATTAGAATGGATCGTACGAATGAATTAGAATGGATCGTGTGAATGAATTTGAATGGATCGTGCGAATGAATTAGAATGGATCATACGAATGAATTAGAATGGATCGTACGAATGAATTAGAATGGATCGTACGAATGAACTAGAATGGATCATGCGAATAAATTAGAATGAATCGTACGAATGCATTAGAATGGATCGTGCGAATGAATTAGAATGGATACATTCGTACAAATGAATTAGAATGGATCGTGCGAATGAATTAGAATGGATCGTACGAATGAATTAGAATGGATCATATGAATGAATTAGAATGGCTACATTCGTACGAATGGATTAGAATGCATTAGAATGGATCGTACGAATGGATCGTACGAATGGATTAGAATGCATTGTACGAATGAATTAGAATAGTTACATTTGTGCGAATGAATTAGATTGCATCGTGAGAATGAATTAGAATGGATCGTAGGAATGAATTAGAATGGATCGTGCGAATGAATTTGAATGGATTGTACGAATGAGTTAGAATAGATTGTGCGAATAAATTAGAATGGATCGTACGAATGAATTAGAATGGATCCACCGAATGAGTTAGAATGGATCATACGAATGAATTAGAATGGATCGTACGAATGAATTAGAATGGATTGTACGAATGAATAAGAATGGATCGTACGAATGGATTATAACGCATTGTACGAATGAATTAGAATAGATACATTTGCGCGAATGAATTAGAATGGATCGTATGAATGAATAAGAATGGATCATACGAATGAATTAGAATGGATTGTGCGAATGAATTACAATGGATCGTACGAAGGAATTAGAACGGATAGTGCGAATGAATTAGAATGGATCGTACGAATGAATTAGAATGGATTGTACGAACGAATTAGAATAGATCGTGCGAATAAATAAGAATGGATCGTACAAAAGAATTAGAATCGATCATACGAATGAATTAGAATGAATCGTACGAATGCATTAGAAAGGATCGTACGAATGAATTAGAATGGATCATACGAATGAATTATAATGGATCGTACGAATGAATTAGAATGGATCGTACGAATGAACTAGAATGGATCGCGCGAATGAATTAGAATGAATCGTACGAATGCATTAGAATGGATCGGGCGAATGAATTAGAATGGATACATTCGTACAAATGAATTAGAATGGATCGTGTGAATGAATTAGAATAGATCGTACGAATGAATCAGAATGGATCATATGAATGAATTAGGATAGTTACATTCGTGCGAATGAATTAGAATGGATCGTACGAATGGATTAGAATGGATCGTACGAATGAATTAGAATGGATCGTATGAATGAATTAGAATAGCTCATACGAATGAATTAGAATGGATCGTACGAAAGAATTAGAATGGTTACATTCATGCAAATGAATTAGAATGGATCGTATGACTGAATTAGAATGGATCGTGCGAATTAATTAGAATGGATCGTACGAATGAATTTGAATGGATACATTTGTGTGAATGAATCTGA
This sequence comes from Chamaelirium japonicum, assembly GCA_947650365.1. Classification (NCBI taxonomy): domain Eukaryota; kingdom Viridiplantae; phylum Streptophyta; class Magnoliopsida; order Liliales; family Melanthiaceae; genus Chamaelirium; species Chamaelirium japonicum. The sequence continues at coordinate 62,220,674 of OX393555.1, read as the reverse complement.
ATAGATTGTATGAATGAATTACAATGGATCGTACGAATGGATTAGAATGGATCATACGAATGAATTAGATTGGATGGTCCGAATGAATTAGAATGGATACATTCGTGCGAATGAATTAGAATGGATCGTACGAATGAATTAGAATGGATCATACAAATGAATTAGAAAGGTTACATTTGTGAGAATGAATTAGAATGGATCGTGCGAATGAATTAGAATGGATCGTGCGATTGAATTAGAATGGATCATAGGAACGAATTAGAATGGATCGTGCAAATGAATTAGAATCGATCGTGCGAATGAATTAGAATGGATCGTACGTTTGAATTAGATTGGATTGTGCGAATGAATTAGAATGGATACATTCGTGCGAATGAATGAGAATAGATCGTATGAATGAATTAGAATGGATCGTACGAATGAATTAGAATGGATCGTACAAATGAATTAGAAAGGCTACATTTGTGAGAATGAATTAGAATGGATCGTACGAATGAATTAGAATGGATCGGACGAATGAATTAGAATGGATCGTATGAATGAGTTAGAATGGATCGTATGAATGATTTAGAATGGATGGCATGAATGAATTAGAATGGATCGTACGAATGAATTAGAATTGATCATACGAATGAATTAGAATGAATCGTGCGAATGAATTAGAATGAATCGTACGAATGAATTAGAATGAATCGTACGAATGAATTAGAATGAATCGTACGAATGAATTAGAATGAATTAGAATGGTTACATTCATGCAAATGAATTAGAATGGACCGTACGAACGAATTAGAATGGATCGTACAAACGAATTAGAATGGATCCTACGAACGAATTAGAATGGATCGTACGAATGAATTAGAATGGATACAATCGAGCGAATGAATTAGAATGGATCGTACGAATGAATTAGAATAGATCATAGGAATGAATTAGAATGGATCGTACGAATGAATTAGAATGGATCATACGAATGAATTAGAATGGATCTTGTGAATGAATTAATATGGATCGTACAAATGAATTAGAATGGATCGTGCCAATGAAATAGAATGGATCGTACGAACGAATTAGAAAGGATTGTACGAATAAATTAGAATGGATCGTACGAATGAATTAGAATGGATACAATCGAGCGAATGAATTAGAATGGATCGTACGAATGAATTAGAATTTTTCATAGGAATGAATTAGAATGGATCGTACGAATGAATTAGAATGGATCATACGAATGAATTAGAATAGATCATGCGAATGAATTAGAATGGATCGTACGAATGAATTAGAATGGATCGTGCGAATGAATTAGAATGGATCGTACGAATGAATTAGAATGGATATATTTGAACGAATAAATTAGAATGGATCATACGAATGAATTAGAATGGATCGTACGAATAAAATAGAATGGATCGTATGAATGAATTAGAATGGATCGTATGAATGAATTAGAATGGATTGCATGAATGAATTAGAATGGATCGTTCGAATGAATTAGAATTGATCATACGAATGAATTAGAATGGATCGTGCGAATGAATTAGAATGGATCGTACGAATGAATTAGAAAGGTTACATTCGTGCAAATGAATTAGAATGGATCGTACAAAAGAATTAGAATGGATCGTACGAACGAATTAGAATGGATCGTACGAACGAATTAGAATGGATCGTACGAATGAATTAGAATGGATATAATCGAGCGAATGAATTAGAATGGATCGTACAAATAAATTAGAATGGATCATAGGAATGAATTAGAATGGATCGTACGAAAGAATTAGAATGGATCATACGAATGAATTAGAATGGATCTTGCGAATGAATTAAAATGGATCGTACAAATGAATTAGAATGGATCGTGCGAATGAATTAGAATGGATCGTACGAATGAATTAGAATGGATCGTGCAAATGAATTAGAATGGATCGTACGAATGAATTAGAATGGATGTATTTGAACGAATAAATTAGAATGGATCATACGAATGGATTAGAATGGATCGCACGAATGGATTAGAATGGATCGTACGAATGGATTAGAATGGATCGTACGAATGAATTAGAATGGATCATACAAATGAATTAGAATGGATACATTTGTGCGAATGAATTAGAATGGTTCATACGAATGAATTAGAATGGATCGTACGAATGAATTAGAATGGATCGTACGAATGAATTAAAATGGATCGTACGATTGAATTAGAATGGATACAATTGTGCGAATGAGTTAGTATGGATCATACGAATGAATTTGAATGGATCGTACGAATGAATTAGAATGGATCATGCGAATAAATTAGAATGGATCGTGCGAATGAATTAGAATGGATCATACGAACGAATTAGAATGGATCGTACGAACGAATTAGAATGGATCGTATGAATGAATTAGAATGGATCGTACGAATGGATTAGAATGGATCGTACGAATGAATTAGAATGGATCGTACGAATGAATTAGAATGGATCGTATGAATGAATTAGAATGGATCATAGGAATGAATTAGAATGGATCGTGCAAATGAATTAGAATGGATACATTCGTGCAAATGAATTAGAATGGATCGTAGGAATGAATTAGAATAGATCGTACGAGTGAATTAGAATGGTTACATTCGTGCGAATGAATTAGAATGGATCGTACGAATATATTAGAATGGATCGTACGAATGGATTAGAATGGATCGTACGAATGAATTAGAATGGATCGTACAAATGAATTAGAAAGGTTACATTTGTGAGAATCAATTAGAATGGATCGTACGAATGGATTAGAATGGATCGTACGAATGGATTAGAATGGATAGTACGAATGAATTAGAATAGATCGTACGAATGGATTAGAATGGATCGTACGAATGAATTAGAATGGATCATACAAATGAATTAGAAAGGTTACATTCGTGAGAATGAATTAGAATGGATCGTACGAATGAATTAGAATGGATCATAGGAATGAATTAGAATGGATCGTGCAAATGAATTAGAATGGATACATTCGTGCGAATAAATTAGAATGGATCGTAAGAATGAATTAGAATGGATCGTACGAATGGATTTGAATGGATCGTACGAATGGATTAGAATGGATCGTATGAATGAATTAGACTGGATCGTACAAATGAATTAGAAAGGTTACATTTGTGAGATCCATTCTAATTCATTCGTACGATCCATTCTAATTAATTCGCACAATCTATTCTAATTCAGTCATATGATCCATTCTAATTCATTCGCATGAACGTAACCATTCTTATTCTTTCGTACGATCCATTCTAATTCATTCGTATGAGCTATTCTAATTCATTCATATGATCCATTCTAATTCATTCGTACGATCCATTCTAATTCATTCGCACGATCCATTCTAATTCATTTGTACGAATGTATCCATTCTAATTCATTCGCCCGATCCATTCTAATGCATTCGTACGATTCATTCTAATTTATTCGCACGATCCATTCTAGTTCATTCGTACGATCCATTCTAATTCATTCGTACGATCCATTCTAATTCACTCGTATGATCCATTCTAATTCATTCATACGATCCATTCTAATGCATTCGTACGATTCATTCTAATTCATTCGTATGATCCATTCTAATTCTTTCGTACGATCCATTCTAATTCATTCGCACGATCTATTCTAATTCGTTCGTATAATCTATTCTAATTCATTCGTACGATCCATTCTAATTCATTCGCACGATCCATTCTAATTCATTTGTACGAATGTATCCATTCTAATTCATTCGCACGATCTATTCTAATGCATTCGTACGATTCATTGTAATTCATTCATACGATCCATTCTAATTCGTTCGTACGATCCATTCTAATTCGTTCGTATGATCCATTCTAATTCATTCGCACGATCCATTCTAATTCGTTCGTACGATCCATTCTAATTCGTTCGTATGATCCATTCTAATTCATTCGCACGATCCATTCTAATTTATTCGCATGATCCATTCTAATTCATTCGTACGATCCATTCTAACTCATTCGTATAATCCATTCTAACTCATTCGCACAAATGTATCCATTCTAATTCAGTCGTACGATCCATTCTAATTCATTCGTACGATCCATTCTAATTCATTCGTATGAACCATTCTAATTCATTCTCACGAATGTAACCATTCTAATTCATTCATATGATCCATTCTAATTCATTCGTACGATCCATTCTAATTAATGAATTAGAATGGATCGTAGGAATGAATTAGAATCGATCGTACGAATGAATTAGAATGGATCGTACGAATAAATTAGAATAGATCGTAGGAATGAATTAGAATGGATCGTATGATTTATTCTAATTCATTCGCACGATCCATTTGAATTCATTCGCACGATCCATTCTAATTCATTCGTATGATTCAATCTAATTCATTCATACAATCCATTCTAATTCATTCGCTCGAATGTATCCATTCTAATTCATTCGTACAATCCATTCTAATTCATTCGTACGATCCATTCTAATTCATTCATACGATCCATTCTAATTCATTCGCACGATCCATTCTAATTCATTCGTACGATCCATTCTAATTCATTCGTACGATCCATTCTAATTCATTCCTATGATCCATTCTAATTCATTCGTACAATCCATTCTAATTCATTCGTACGATCCATTCTAATTCATTCATACGATCCATTCTAATTTATTCGCTCGAATGTATCCATTCTAATTTATTCGTACTATCCATTCTAATTTATTCATACGATCCATTCTAATTCATTTGTACGAATGTATCCATTCTAATTCATTCGCACGATCCATTCTAATTCATTCGCACGATCCATTCTAATTCATTCGTATGATCCATTCTAATTCATTCGTACGATCCATTCTAATTCATTCGCACAAATGTATCCATTCTAATTCATTCGTACGATCCATTCTATGAATGAATTAGAATGGATCGTACGAATGAATTAGAAAGGTTACATTTGTGAGAATGAATTAGAATGGATCGTACGATTTATTCTAATTCATTCGCACGATCCATTTGAATTCATTCGCACGATCCATTCTAATTCATTCGTATGATTCATTCTAATTCATTCATACGATCCATTCTAATTCGTTCGTACGATCCATTCTAATTCGTTCGTATGATCCATTCTAATTCATTCGCACGATCCATTCTAATTTATTCGCATGATCCATTCTAATTCATTCGTACGATCCATTCTAATTCATTCGTATGATCCATTCTAACTCATTCGCATAAATGTATCCATTCTAATTCATTCGTACGATCCATTCTAATTCATTCGTACGATTCGTTCTAATTCATTCATACGATCCATTCTAATTCGTTCGTACGATCCATTCTAATTCGTTCGTATGATCCATTCTAATTCATTCGCACGATCCATTCTAATTCGTTCGTACGATCCATTCTAATTCGTTCGTACGATCCATTCTAATTCGTTCGTACGATCCATTCTAATTCGTTCGTACGATCCATTCTAATTCATTTGCACGAATGTAACCATTCTAATTCATTCATATGATCCATTCTAATTCATTCGCACGAATGTATCCATTCTAATTCATTCGCACCATCCAATCTAATTCATTCATATGATCCATTCTAATTCATTCGTACGATCCATTCTAATTCATTCGCACGATCCATTCTAATTCATTTGTATGAATGTATCCATTCTAATTCATTCGCACGATCCATTCTAATTTATTTGTACGAATGTATCCATTCTAATTCATACGCACGATCCATTCTAATGCATTCGTACGATTCATTCTAATTCATTCGCACGATCCATTCTAGTTCATTCGTACGATCCATTCTAATTCATTCGTACGATCCATTCTAATTCATTCGTATGATCCATTCTAATTCATTCGTACGATCCATTCTAATGCATTCGTACGATTCATTCTAATTCATTCGTATGATCCATTCTAATTCTTTCGTACGATCTATTCTAATTCATTCGCTCGATTGTATCCATTCTAATTCATTCGTACGATCCATTCTAATTCATTCGCACAAATGTATCCATTCTAATTCATTCGTACGATCCATTCTAATTCATTCGTACGATCCATTCTAATTCATTCGTACGATCTATTCTAATTCATTTGGACGAATGTATCCATTCTAATTCATTCGCACGATCCATTCTAATTCATTCGCACGATCCAACGAATGTATCCATTCCAATTCATTCGCATGATCCATTCTAATGCATTAGTACGATTCATTCTAATTCATTCCCACGATCCATTCTAGTTCATTCGTACGATCCATTCTAATTCATTCGTACGATCCATTCTAATTCATTCGTATGATCCATTCTAATTCATTCGTACGATCCATTCTAATGCATTCGTACGATTCATTCTAATTCATTCGTACGATCCATTCTAATTCATTCTCACAAATGTAGCCTTTCTAATTCATTTGTACGATCCATTCTAATTCATTCGTACAATCCATTCTATTTCATTCGTACGATCCATTCTAATTCATTCGTATGATCCATTCTAATTTTTTCGTTCAAATATATCCATTCTATTTCATTCATACGATCTATTCTCATTCATTCGCACGAATGTATCCATTCTAATTCATTCGCACAATCCAATCTAATTCAAACGTACGATCCATTCTAATTCATTCGCACGATCGATTCTAATTCATTTGCACGATCTATTCTAATTCATTTGTACGATCCATTCTAATTCATTCGTACGATCCATTCTAATCCATTTGCACGATCCATTCTAATTCATTCGCACGATCCATTCTAATGCATTCGTACGATTCATTCTAATTCATTCGCACGATCCAACGAATGTATCCATTCTAATTCATTCGCACGATCCATTCTCATTCATTCGCACGAATGTATCCATTGTAATTCATTCGCACAATCCAATCTAATTCAAACGTACAATCCATTCTAATTCATTCGCACGATCGATTCTAATTCATTTGTACGATCCATTCTAATTCATTCGTACAATCCATTCTATTTCATTCGTACGATCCATTCTAATTCATTCGTACGATCCATTCTAATTCATTCGCACGATCCATTCTAATGCATTCGTACGTTTCATTCTAATTCATTCGCACGATCCAACGAATGTATCCATTCTAATTCATTCGCACGATCCATTCTAATGCAATCGTACGATTCATTCTAATTCATTCGCACGATCCATTCTAGTTCATTCGTACGATCCATTCTAATTCATTCGTACGATCCATTCTAATTCATTCGTATGAGCCATTCTAATTCATTCGTACGATCCATTCTAATGCATTCGTACGATTCATTCTAATTCATTCGTACGATCCATTCTAATTCATTCGTACGATCCATTCTAATTCATTCTCACAAATGTAGCCTTTTTAGAATGGATCGTACGAATGAACTAGAATGGATCGTACGAATGAATTAGAATGAATCATACGAATGAATTAGAATGGATCGTGCGAATGAATTCAAATGGATCGTGTGAATGGATTAGAATGGATCGTACGAATGAATTAGAATGGATCGTACAAATGAATTAGAATAGATCGTGCAAATGAATTAGATTGGATTGTGCGAATGAATTAGAATGGATACATTCGTGCGAATGAATGAGAATAGATCGTATGAATGAATTAGAATGGATCGTACGAATGAATTAGAATGGATTAGAATGAATCAGAATGGATTAGAATGAATCATACGAATGAATTAGAATGGATCGTGCGAATGAATTCAAATGGATCGTGTGAATGAATAAGAATGGATCGTACAAATGAATTAGAATGGATTGTGCGAATGAATTAGAATGGATCGTACGAATGAATTAGAATGGATACATTTGTGCGAATGAATTAGAATGGATCATACGAATGAATTAGAATGGATCGTGCGAATGAATTAGAATGGATCGTGCGAATGAATTAGAATGGATCGTACGAATGAAATAGAATAGATTGTACGAATGAATTAGAATGGATCGTACAAATGAATTAGAATGGATACATTTGTGCGAATGAGTTAGAATGGATCATACAAATGAATTAGAATAGATCGTGAAAATGAATTAGAATCGATCGTGCGAATGAATTAGAATGGATCGTACGTTTGAATTAGATTGGATTGTGCGAATGAATTAGAATGGATACATTCGTGCGAATGAATAAGAATAGATCGTATGAATGAATTAGAATGGATTGTACGAATGAATTAGAATGGATCGTACAAATGAATTAGAAAGGCTACATTTGTGAGAATGAATTAGAATGGATCGTACGAATGAATTAGAATGGATCATACGAATGAATTAGAATGGATCGTACGAATACACTCGATTGTATCCATTCTAATTCATTTGTACGATCCATTCTAATTCGTTCGTACGATCCATTCTAATTCGTTCGTACGATCCATTCTATTTCGTTCGTACGATCCATTCTAATTCGTTCGAATGGATCGTACGAATGAATTAGAATGGATACAATCGAGCGAATGAATTAGAATGGATCGTACGAATGAATTAGAATGGATCATAGGAATGAATTAGAATGGATCATAGGAATGAATTAGAATGGATCATACGAATGAATTAGAATGGATCATACGAATGAATTAGAATGGATCTTGCGAATGAATTAAAATGGATCGTACAAATGAATTAGAATGGATACAATCGAGCGAATGAATTAGAATGAATCGTACGAATGAATTAGAATGGATCATAGGATCCATTCTAATTCATTCGTATGAATGAATTAGAATGGATCATGCGAATAAATTAGAATGGATCGTGTGAATGAATTAGAATGAATCATACGAACGAATTAGAATGGATCGTACGAACGAACTAGAATGGATCGTATGAATGAATTAGAATGAATCGTACGAATGCATTAGAATGGATCGTTCGAATGAATTAGAATGGATCTTACAAATGAATTAGAATGGATCGTGCCAATGAATTAGAATGTATCGTACGAATGAATTAGAATGGATCGTGCAAATGAATTAGAATGGATCGTACGAATGAATTAGAATGGATATATTTGAACAAATAAATTAGAATGGATCGTACGAATGAATTAGAATGGATCATACGAATGAATTAGAATGGATCGTACGAATGAATTAGAATGGATCGTACGAATGAACTAGAATGGATCGTGCGAATGAATTAGAATGAATCGTACATATGCATTAGAATGGATCGTGCGAATGAAATAGAATGGATCGGATCATACGAACGAATTAGAATGGATCGTACGAATGAATTAGAAAGGTTACATTTGTGAGAATGAATTAGAATGGATCGTACGAATGAATTAGAATGGATACATTTGCGCGAATGAGTTAGAATGTATCATACGAATGAATTAGAATGGATCGTGCGAATGAATTAGAATGAATCGTACGAATGCATTAGAATGGATCGTGCGAATGAATTAGAGTGGATACAAATTAGAATGGATCGTACGAACGAATTAGAATGGATCGTACGAATGAATTAGAATGGATACAATCGAGCGAATGAATTAGAATGGATCGTACGAATGAGTTAGAATGGATCATAGGAATGAATTAGAATGGATCGTACGAATGAATTAGAATGGATCATACGAATGAATTAGAATGGATCTTGCGAATGAATTAAAATGGATCATACAAATGAATTAGAATGGATCGTGCCAATGAATTAGAATGGATCGTACGAATGAATTAGAATGGATCGTGCAAATGAATTAGAATGGATCGTGCGAATGAATTAGAATGGATCATACGAATGAATTAGAATGGATCATACGAATGAATTAGAATGGTTACATTCGTGCGAATGAATTAGAATGGATCGTACGAATGGATTAGAATGGATCATAGGAATGAATTAGAATGGATCGTACGAATGAATTAGAATGGATCTTTCAAATGAATTAGAAAGGATACATTTGTGAGAATAAATTAGAATGGATCGTACGATTGATTCTAATTCATTCGCACGATCTATTTGAATTCATTCGCACGATCCATTTTAATTCATTCGTATGATTCATTCTAATTCATTCGTACGATCCATTCTAATTCATTCACTCGATTGTATCCATTCTAATTCATTCGTAATCCATTCTAATTCATTCCTATGATCCATTCTAATTCATTCGTACGATCCATTCTAATTCATTCGCACGAATGTAACCATTCTAATTCATTCATATGATCCATTCTAATTCGTTCGTATGATCCATTCTAATTCATTCACACAATCCTTTCTAATTTATTCGCATGATCCATTCTAATTCATTCGTACGATCCATTCTAATTCATTCGTATGATCCATTCTAACTCATTCGCACAAATATATCCATTCTAATTCATTCGTACGATCCATTCTAATTCATTCGTACGATCCATTCTAATTCATTCGTACGATCCATTCTAATTCATTCGTATGAACCATTCTAATTCATTCGCACAAATGTATCCATTCTAATTCATTTGTATGATCCATTCTAATTCATTCGTACGATCCATTCTAACCCATTCGTACGATCCATTCTAATCCATTCGTATGATCCATTCTAATTTATTCGTTCAAATATATCCATTCTAATTCATTCTTACGATCCATTCTAATTCATTTGCACGATCCATTCTAATTCATTCGTACGATCCATTCTAATTCATTGGCACGATCCATTTTAATTCATTCGCACGATCCATTCTAATTCATTCTCACGAATGTAACCTTTCTAATTCATTTGTATGATCCATTCTAATTCATTCGTACGATCCATTCTAATTCATTCGCTCGATTGTATCCATTCTAATTCATTCGTAATCCATTCTAATTCATTCCTATGATCCATTCTAATTCATTCGTACGATCCATTCTAATTCATTCGCATGAATGTAACCATTCTAATTCATTCATATGATCCATTCTAATTCATTCGTACGATCCATTCTAATTCATTCGCATGAATGTAACCATTCTAATTCATTCGTACGATCCATTCTAATTTATTCGCATGATCCATTCTAATTCATTCATATGATCCATTCTAATTCATTCGTATGATCCATTATAACTCATTCGCACAAATGTATCCATTCTAATTCATTCATACGATCCATTCTAATTCATTCGTACGATCCATTCTAATTCATTCGTATGAACCATTCTAATTCATTCGCACAAATGTATCCATTCTAATTCATTTGTATGATCCATTCTAATTTATTCGTACGATCCATTCTAATCCATTCGTATGATCCATTCTAATTTATTCGTTCAAATATATCCATTCTAATTCATTCGTACGATCCATTCTAATTCATTTGCACGATCCATTCTAATTAATTCGTACGATCCATTCTAATTCATTGGCACGATCCATTCTAATTCATTTGTACGATCCATTTTAATTCATTCGCAAGATCCATTCTAATTCATTCGTATGATCCATTCTAATTCATTCGTACGATCCATTCTAATTTATTCCTATGATCCATTCTAATTCATTCGTACGATCCATTCTAATTCATTCGCTCGATTGTATCCATTCTAATTCATTCGTACGATCCATTCTAATTCGTTCGTACGATCCATTCTAATTTGTATCCATTCTAATTCATTCGCACGATCCATTCTAATGCATTCGTACGATTCATTCTAATTCGTTCGCACGATCCATTCTAATTCATTCGTATGATCCATTCTAACTCATTCGCACAAATGTATCCATTCTAATTCATTCGTACGATCCATTCTAATTCATTCTCACAAATGTAACCTTTCTAATTCATTCGTACGATCCATTCTAATGCATTCGTTCGATCCATTCTAATTTATTCGTACGATCCATTCTAATTCATTCCTATGATCCATTCTAATTCATTCGTACGATCCATTCTAATTCATTCGCTCGATTGTATCCATTCTAATTCGTTCGTACGATCCATTATAATTCGTTCGCATGATCCATTCTAATTCATTTGTACGAATGTATCCATTCTAATTCATTCGCACGATCCATTCTAATGCATTCGTACGATTCATTCTAATTCATTCGCACGATCCATTCTAGTTCATTCGTACGATCCATTCTAATTCATTCGTACGATCCATTCTAATTCATTCGTATGATCCATTCTAATTCATTCGTACGATCCATTCTAATTCATTCGTACGATCCATTCTAATTCGTTCGTATGATCTATTCTAATTCATTTGCACGAATGTAACCATTCTAATTCATTCGCACGATCCATTCTAATGCATTCATATAATTCATTCTAATTCATTCGTATGATCCATTCTAATTCATTCGTACGATCTATTCTAATTCATTCGTACGATCCATTCTAATTCATTCGTATGATCCATTCTAATTCATTCGTACGATCCATTCTAATGCATTCGTACGATTCATTCTATATCATTCGTATGATCCATTCTAATTCTTTCGTACGATCCATTCTAATTCATTCGCACGATCTATTCTAATTCGTTCGTACAATCCATTCTAATTCATTCGTACGATCTATTCTAATTCATTCGCACTATCCATTCTAATTCGTTCGTACGATTCATTCTAATTCATTCGTATGATCCATTCTAATTCATTCGTACGATCCATTCTAATTCGTTCATACGATCCATTCTAATTCGTTCGTACGATCCATTCTAATTCATTCTCACAAATGTAGCCTTTCTAATTCTTTTGTACGATTCATTCTAATTCATTCGTACGATCCATTCTAATTCATTCGCATGATCCATTCTAATTCATTCGTAAGATTCATTCTAATTCATTTGTACGATCCATTCTAATTCATTCGCACAAATGTATCCATTCTAATTCAATCGTACGATCCATTCTAATTCATTCATACGAATGAATTAGAATGGATCGTACGAATGAATTTGAATGGATTGTACGAATGAATTAGAATGGATACATTCGATGAATTAGAATGGATCGAGCCAATGAATTAGAATGGATCGTACGAATGAATTAGAATGGATCGTGCAAATGAATTAGAATGGATCGTACGAATGAATTAGAATGGATATATTTGAACGAATAAATTAGAACGGATCATACGAATGGATTAGAATGGATCGTACGAATGGATTAGAATGGATCGTACGAATGAATTAGAATGGATCATACAAATGAATTAGAATGGATACATTTGTGCGAATGAATTAGAATGGTTCATACGAATGAATTAGAATGGATCGTACGAATGAATTAGAATGGATCGTACGAATGAATTAGAATGGATCATACGAATGAATTAGAATGGATACATTTATGCGAATGAGTTAGAATGGATCATACGAATGAATTAGAATGGATCGTACGAATGAATTAGAATGGATCATGCGAATAAATTAGAATGGATTGTGCGAATGAATTAGAATGGATCATACGAACGAATTAGAATGGATCGTATGAACGAATTAGAATGGATCGTATGAATGAATTAGAATGAATCATACGAATGAATTAGAATGGATCGTGCGAATGAATTCAAATGGATCGTGCGAATGAATTAGAATAAATCGTACGATCCATTTTTATTCATTCTCACAAATGTAACCTTTCTAATTCATTTGTAAGATCCATTCTAATTCATTCGTACGATCCATTCTAATTCATTCCTACGATCCATTCTAATTCATTCGTATGATCCATTCTAATTCATTCGTATGAACGAATGAATTATAATGGATCGTACGAATACATTAGAATGGATACATTCGTGCGAATGAATTAGAATGGATCGTACGAATGAATTAGAATGCATCGTGCGAATGAATTAGAATGGATCGTACGAATGAATTAGAATGGATATATTTGAACGAATAAATTAGAATGGATCATACGAATGGATTAGAATGGATCGTACGAATGGATTAGAATGGATCGTACGAATGAATTAGAATGGATCATACAAATGAATTAGAATGGATACATTTGTGCGATTGAGTTAGAATGGATCATACGAATGAGTTAGAATGGATCATACGAATGAATTAGAATGGATCATAGGAATAAATTAGAATGGATCGAACGAATGCATTAGAATGGATTGTACGAATGAATTAGAATGGATCGTACGAATGAATAAGAATGGAGCATACGAATGGATTAGAATGGATCTTACGAATTAATTAGAATGGATCATACGAATGCATTAGAATGGATCGTGCGAATGAATTAGAATGGATCGTGCAAACGAATTAGAATGGATACATTCGTGCGAATAAATTAGAATGGATCATACGAATGAATTAGAATGGTTACATTCGTGCGAATGAATTAGAATGGATCGTACGAATGAATTAGAATGGATCATACGAATGAATTAGAATGGATCGTGCGAATGAATTAGAATGGATCGTGCGAATGAATTAGAATGGATCGTACGAATGAAATAGAATGGATTGTACGAATGAATTAGAATGGATCGTACAAATGAATTAGAAAGGCTACATTTGTGAGAATGAATTAGAATGGATCGTAAGAATGGATCGTACGAACGAATTAGAATGGATCATACGAACGAATTAGAATGGATCGTACGAACGAATTAGAATGGATCGTACGAATGAATTAGAATGGATACAATCGAGTGTATTCGTACGATCCATTCTAATTCATTCGTATGATCCATTCTAATTCATTCGTACGATCCATTCTAATTCATTCTCACAAATGTAGCCTTTCTAATTCATTTATACGATCCATTCTAATTCATTCGTATAATCCATTCTAATTCATTCATACGATCTATTCTCATTCATTCGCACGAATATATCCATTCTTATTCATTCGCACAATCCAATCTAATTCAAACGTACGATCCATTCTAATTCATTTGCACGATCGATTCTAATTCATTTGCACGATCTATTCTAATTCATTCGTACGATCCATTCTAATTCATTCGTACGATCCATTCTAATTCATTCGTACGATCCATTCTAATTCATTCGTATGATCCATTTGAATTCATTCGCACGATCCATTCTAATTCATTCGTATGATTCATTCTAATCCATTCTGATTCATTCTAATCCATTCTAATTCATTCATACGATCCATTCTAATTCATTCATACGTTATATTCTCATTCATTCGCACAAATGTATCCATTCTAATTCATTCGCACAATCCAATCTAATTCATTTGCACGATCTATTTTAATTCAATTGTACGATCCATTCTAATTCATTCGTACGATCCATTCTAATCCATTTGCACGATCCATTCTAATTCATTCCTATGATCCATTCTAATTCATTCGTACGATCCATTCTAATTCATTCGCACGAATGTAACCATTCTAATTCATTCATATGATCCATTCTAATTCATTCGTACGATCCATTCTAATTCATTCGCACGATCCATTCTAATTCATTTGTATGAATGTATCCATTCTAATTCATTTGCACGATCCATTGTAATGCATTCGTACGATTCATTCTAATTCATTCGCACGATCCATTCTAGTTCATTCGTACGATCCATTCTAATTCATTCGTACGATCCATTCTAATTCATTCGTATGATCCATTCTAATTCATTCGTACGATCCATTCTAATGCATTCGTACGATTCATTCTAATTCATTCGTATGATCCATTCTAATTCTTTCGTACGATCCATTCTAATTCATTCGCACGATCTATTCTAATTCGTTCGTACAATCCATTCTAATTCATTCGTACGATCCATTCTAATTCATTCGCACTATCCATGAATTTGAATGGATACATTTGTGTGAATGAATCTGAATGGATCGTACGAATGAATTAGAATGGATACATTCGTGCGAATGAATTAGAATGGATACATTCGTGCGAATGAATTAGAATGGATCGTACGAATGAATTAGAATGGATCATACAAATGAATTAGACAGGTTACATTCGTGAGAATGAATTAGAATAGATCGTACGAATGAATTAAAATGGATCATGCGAATGAATTTGAATGGATCGTACGAATGAATTAGAATGGATCGTACGAATGAATTAGAATGGTTACATTCGTGCAAATGAATTAGAATGGATCGTACGAACGAATTAGAATGGATCGTACGAACGAATTAGAATGGATCGTACGAATTAATTAGAAAGGTTACATTTGTGAGAATGAATTAGAATGGATTGTACGATTCATTCTAATTCATTCGTACGATCCATTCAAATTCATTCGCCCGATCCATTCTAATTCATTCGTATGATTCATTCTAATTCATTCGTACGATCCATTTTAATTCATTCGCACAAATGTATCCATTCTAATTCATTCGTACGATCCATTCTAATTCATTCGTATGAATGAATTAGAATGGATCGTACGAATGAATTAGAATGGATACATTTGTGCGAATGAATTAGAATTGATCGTACGAATGAATTAGAATGAATTATACGAATAAATTAGAATGGATCGTGCGAATGAATTCAAATGGATCGTGCGAATGAATTAGAATAAATCGTACGATCCATTCTAATTCATTCTCACAAATGTAACCTTTCTAATTCATTTGTAAGATCCATTCTAATTCGTTCGTACGATCCATTCTAATTCATTCCTATGATCCATTCTAATCCATTCGTACGATCAATTCTAATTCATTCGCACGAATGTAACCATTCTAATTCATTCGTATGATCCATTCTGATTCATTCGCACGAATGTATCCATTCTAATTCATTTGCACGATCCATTCTAATTCATTCCTATGATCCATTCTAATTTATTCGTACGATCCATTGTAATTCATTCGTACGATCCATTCTAATTCATTCGTATGATCCATTCTAATTCATTTGTACGATCCATTCTAATTCATTCGGATACATTCGAGCGAATGAATTAGAATGGATCGTATGAATGAATTAGAATGGATCGTACGAATGAATTAGAATGGATTGTACGAACGAATTAGAATGGATACATTCGAGTGAATGAATTAGAATGGATCGTATGAATGAATTAGAATGGATCGTGCGAATGAATTAGAATGGATCGTGCAAATGAATTAGAATGGATACATTCGTACAAATGAATTAGAATGGATCGTACGAATGAATTAGAATGGATCGTACGAATGAATTAGAATGGTTACATTCATGCAAATGAATTAGAATGGATCGTATGGTTACATTCGTGCGAATGAATTAGAATGGATTGTATGAATGAATTAGAATGGATCGTACAGATGAATTAGAAAGGTTACATTTGTGAGAATGGATCGTACGAATGAATTAGAATGAATCATATGAATGAATTACAATGGTTACATTCGTGCGAATGAATTAGAATGGATTGTACGAATGAATTAGAATGGATCGTACAAATGAATTAGAAAGGTTACATTTGTGAGAATGAATTAGAATGGATCGTGCGAATGAATTAGAATGGATCATATGAATGAATTAGAATGGATACATTTGTGCGAATGAATTAGAATGGATCGTACGAATGGATTAGAATGGATCGTACGAATGAATTAGAATGGATCGTGCGAATGAATTTGAATGGATCGTACGAATGAATTAGAATGAATCGTGCAATCCATTCTAATTCATTCTCATAAATGTAACCTTTCTAATTCATTCGTACGATCCATAATAAATTCATTAGTCTGATCCATTCTAATTCATTCGTACGATCCATTCTAATTCATTCCTACGATCCATTCTAATTCATTCACACGAATGTATCCATTCTAATTCATTTGCACAATCCATTCTAATTCATTCCTATGATACATTTTAATTCATTCGTACGATCCATTCTAATTCATTCGCTCGAATGTATCCATTCTAATTCATTCGTACGATCCTTTCTAATTCGTTCATACGATCCATTCTAATTCGTTCGTACGATTCATTCTAATTCATTCGTATGATCCATTCTAATACGTTCGTACGATCGATTCTAATTCATTTGCACGATCTATTCTAATTCATTTGTACGATCCATTCTAATCCATTCGTACGATCCATTCTAATTCATTCGCACGATGCATTCTAATTCATTTGTACGAATTTATCCATTCTAATTCATTCGCACGAATGTATTCTAATTCATTCGCACGAATGTAACCATTCTAATTCATTCGTACTATCCATTCTAATTCATTCGTACGATCCATTCTAATTCATTTGTACGATCCATTCTAATTCATTCGTACGATCCATTCTAATTCATTCGCTCGATTGTATCCATTCTAATTCATTCGTACGATCCATTCGTACGATCCATTCTAATCCATTCAAAATGAATTAGAATGGATCGTGCGAATGAATTAGAATGGATACATTCGTAGGAATGAATTAGAATGGATACAATCGAGCAAATGAATTAGAATGGATCGTACGAATGAATTAGAATGGATCATAGGAATGAATTAGAATGGATCGTGCAAATGATTTAGAATGGATACATTCGTGCGAATGAATCAGAATGGATCATACGAATGAATTAGAATGGTTACATTCGTGTAAATTCATTCGTACGATCCATTCTAATTCATTCGTACGATCCATTCTAATTCATTCGTACGATCCATTCTAATTCATTCCTATGATCCATTCTAATTCATTCGTACGATCCATTCTAATTCATTCGCTCGATTGTATCTATTCTAATTCATTCGTACGATTCATTCTAATTCGTTCGCACGATCCATTCTAATTCATTTGTACGAATGTATCCATTCTAATTTATTCGCACGATCCATTCTAATGCATTCGTACGATCCATTCTAATTCATTCGCACGATCCATTCTAGTTCATTCGTACGATCCATTCTAATTCATTCGTACGATCCATTCTAATTCATTCGCACGATCCATTCTAATTCATTCGTACGATCCATTCTAATTCATTCGTACGATCCATTCTAATTCGTTCGTACGTGAATTAGAATGGATCGTGCGAATGAATTCAAATGGATCGTACAAATGAATTAGAAAGGCTACATTTGTGAGAATGAATTAGAATGGATCGTACGAACGAATTAGAATGGATCGTACGAACGAATTAGAATGGATCGTACGAATGAATTAGAAAGGTTACATTTGTGAGAATGAATTAGAATGGATCGTGCCAATGAATTAGAATGGATCGTATGAATGAATTAGAATGGATCGTGCAAATTAATTAGAATGGATCGTACGAATGAATTAGAATGAATTAGAATCGATCGTACGAATGAATTAGAATGGATCGTACGAATGAATTAGAAAGGATCATACGAATGAATTAGAATGGATCGTACGAATGAATTAGTATGGATTGTACGAATAAACTAGAATGGATCGTGCGAATGAATTAGAATGAATCGTACGAATGCATTATAATGGATCGTGCGAATGAATTAGAATGGATCGTACGAATGAATTCGAATGGATCGTACGAATGAATTAGAATGGTTACATTCGTGCAAATGAATTAGAATGGATCGTACGAACGAATTAGAATGGATCGTACGAACGAATTAGAATGGATCATACGAATGAATTAGAAAGGTTACATTTGTGAGAATGAATTAGAATGGATTGTACGATTCATTCTTATTCATTCGTACGATCCATTCAAATTCATTCGCACGATCCATTCTAATTCATTCGTATGATCCATTCTAATTCATTCGTACGATCCATTCTAATTCATTCGCACAAATGTATCCATTCTAATTCATTCGTATGATCCATTCTAATTCATTCATACGAATGAATTAGAATGGATCGTACGAATGAATTTGAATGGATTGTAAGAATGAATTAGAATGGTTACATTCGAGCGAATGAATTAGAATGGATCGTACGAACGAATTAGAATGGATCATAGGAACGAATTAGAATGGATCGTACGAATAAATTAGAATGGATCGTACGAATGAATTAGAAAGGTTACATTTGTGAGAATGAATTAGAATGGATTGTACGATTCATTCTAATTCATTCGTACGATCCATTCAAATTCATTCGCATAATACATTCTAATTCATTCATATGATCCATTCTAATTTATTCGTACGATCCATTCTAATCCATTCGTACGATCCATTCTAATTCATTCGCACGAATGCATCCATTCTAATTCATTTTTGTGAATGAATTTGAATGGATTGTATGAATGAATTACAATGGATCGTACGAATGGATTAGAATGGATCGTACGAATGAATTAGATTGGATGGTGCGAATGAATTAGAATGGATACATTCGTGCGAATGAATTAGAATGGATCGTACGAATGAATTAGAATGGATCATACAAATGAATTAGAAAGGTTACATTCGTGAGAATGAATTAGAATGGATCGTATGAATGAATTAGAATGGATCATGCGAATGAATTAGAATGGATCGTACGAATGAATTAGAATGGATCGTACGAATGAATTAGAATGGTTACATTCGTGCAAATGAATTAGAATGGATCGTACGAATGAATTAGAAAGGTTACATTTGTGAGAATGAATTAGAATGGATCGTACGAATGGATTAGAATGGATCGTACGAATGGATTAGAACGCATTGTACGAATGAATTAGAATGGATCGTACGAATGAACTAGAATGGATCGTATGACCGAATTAGAATAGATCGTGCGAATGAATTAGAATGGATCGTACGAATGAATTAGAATGGATAGTGCAAATGGATTAGAATGCATCGTACGAATGAATTAGATTGGATGGTGCGAATGAATTAGAATGGATACATTCGTGCGAATGAATTAGAATGGATCGTACAAATGAATTAGAAAGGCTACATTTGTGAGAATGAATTAGAATGGATCGTACGAATGAATTAGAATGGATCGTACGAATGAATTATAATGGATCGTACGAATGAATTAGAATGGAAACATTCGTGCGAATGAATTAGAATGGATACATTCGTACAAATGAATTAGAATGGATCGTACGAATGAATTAGAATTGATCGTACGAATGAATTTGAATGGATTGTACGAATGAATTAGAATGGATACCTTCGAGCGAATGAATTAGAATGGATCGTACGAATGAATTAGAATGGATCATAGGAATGGATTAGAATGGATCGTACGAATAAATTAGAATGGATCGAACGAATGCATTAGAATGGATCGCACGAATGAATTAGAATGGATCGTACGAATGAATAAGAATGGAGCGTACGAATGGATTAGAATGGATCGTACGAATGAACTAGAATGGATCGTACGAACGAATTAGAATAGATCGTGCGAATGAATTAGAATGGATCGTACGAATGAATTAGAATGGATCGTACGAATGAACTAGAATGGATCATACGAATGAATTAGAATGGATCGTGCGAATGAATTAGAATGGATCGTGCGAATGAATTAGAATGGATACATTCGTACAAATGAATTAGAATGGATCATACGAATGAATTAGAATGGATCGTGCGAATGAATTAGAATGGATCGTGCGAATGAATTAGAATGGATACATTCGTACAAATGAATTAGAATGGATCGTACGAATGAATTAGAATGGATCGTACGAATGAATTAGAATGGTTACATTGGTGCAAATGAATTAGAATGGATCATACGAACGAATTAGAATGGATCGTACGAACGAATTAGAATGGATCGTACGAATGACTTAGAATGGATACAATCGAGCGAATGAATTAAATGGATCGTACGAATGAATTAGAATGGATCATAGGAATGCATTAGAATGGATCGTGCGAAGGAATTAGAATGGATAGTACGAGTGAATTAGAATGGATAGTACGAATGAATTAGAATGGATACATTCGAGCGAATGAATTAGAATGGATCGTATGAATGAATTAGAATGGATCGTACGAATGAATTAGAATGGATTGTACGAATGAATTAGAATGGATACATTCGAGTGAATGAATTAGAATGGATCGTATGATCATACAAATGAATTAGAATGGATCGTACGATTTATTCTAATTCATTCGCACGATCCATTTGAATTCATTCGCACGATCCATTCTAATTCATTCGTATGATTCATTCTAATTCATTCAAATGAATTAGAATGGATCGTACGAATGAATTAGAATGGATTGTACGAATGAATTAGAATGGATACATTCGAGCGAATGAATTAGAATGGATCGTATGAATGAATTAGAATGAATCATACAAATGAATTAGAATGGATCGTGCCAATGAATTAGAATGGATCGTACGAATGAATTAGAATGGATCGTGCAAATGAATTAGAATGGATCGTACGAATGAATTAGAATGGATATATTTGAACGAATAAATTAGAATGGATCATACGAATGGATTAGAATGGATCGTACGAATGGATTTGAATGGATCGTACGAATGAATTAGAATGGATCATACAAATGAATTAGAATGGATACATTTGTGCGAATGAATTAGAATGGTTCATACGAATGAATTAGAATGGATCGTACGAATGAATTAGAATGGATCGTACGAATGAATTAGAATGGATAGATTTGTGCGAATGAATTAGAATGGATCGTACGAATGAATTAGAATGGATCATACGAATGAATTAGAATGGATCAAGCGAATAAATTAGAATGGATCGTGCGAATGAATTAGAATGGATCATACGAACGAATTAGAATGGATCATAAGAATGAATTAGAATAGATCGTGCGAATGAATTAGAATCGATCGTGCGAATGAATTACAATGGATCGTACGAATGAATTAGAATGGATCGTGCGAATGAATTAGAATGGATCGTGCGAATGAATTAGAATGGATACATTCGTACAAATGAATTAGAATGGATCGTACGAATGAATTAGAATCGATAGTAGAAATGAATTAGAATGGATCATGCAAATGAATTAGAATGGATACATTCGTGCGAATGAATCAGAATGGATCATACGAATGAATTAGAATGGATTGTGCAAATGAATTAGAATGGATACATTCGTGCGAATGAATCAGAATGGATCATACGAATGAATTAGAATGGTTACAATCGAATGAATTAGAATGGATCTTGCGAATGAATTAAAATGGATCATACAAATGAATTAGAATGGATCGTGCCAATGAATTAGAATGGATCGTACGAATGAATTAGAATGGATCGTGCAAATGAATTAGAATAGATCGTACGAATGAATTAGAATGGATATATTTGAACGAATTAATTAGAATGGATCATACGAATGGATTAGAATGGATCGTACGAATGGATTAGAATGGATCGTACGAATGAATTAGAATGGATACATTTGTGCGAATGAATTAGAATGGTTCATACGAATGAATTAGAATGGATCGTATGAATGAATTAGAATGGATCGTACGAATGAATTAGAATGGATCGTACGAATGAATTAGAATGTATCGTACGAATGAATAAGAATGGATACATTTGTGCGAATGAATTAGAATGGATCGTACGAATGAATTAGAATGGATCATGTGAAAAAATTAGAATGGATCGTGCGAATGAATTAAAATGGATCATACGAACGAATTAGAATGGATCGTACGAACGAATTAGAATAGATCGTGCGAAGGAATTAGAATGGATAGTGCAAATGAATTAGAATGGATCGTACGAACGAATTAGAATGGATCGTACGAACGAATTAGAATGGATCGTACGAATGAATTAGAATGGATACAATCGAGCGAATGAATTAGAATGGATACATTCGTGCGAATGAATGAGAATAGATCGTATGAATGAATTAGAATGGATCGTACGAATGAATTAGAATGGATCGTACAAATGAATTAGAAAGGCTACATTTGTGAGAATGAATTAGAATGGATCGTGCGAATGAATTAGAATGGATACATTCGTACAAATGAATTAGAATGGATCGTACGAATGAACTAGAATGGATCGTACGAATGAAATAGAATGGATCATACGAATGAATTAGAATGGATCGTACGAATGAATTAGAATGGATCGTACGAATGAATTAGAGTGGATCGTACGAACGAATTAGAATGGATAGTGCGAATGAATTAGAATGGATCGTACGAATGAATTAGAATGGATCGTACAAACGAATTAGAATAGATCGTGCGAATGAATTAGAATGGATCGTACGAAAGAATTAGAATGGATCATACGAATGAATTAGAATGAATCGTACGAATGCATTAGAATGGATCGTACGAATGAATTAGAATGGATCATACGAATGAATTAGAATGGATCGTACGAATGAATTAGAATGGATCGTACGAATAAATTAGAATGGATATAATCGAGCGAATGAATTAGAATGGATCGTACGAATGAATTAGAATGGATCATAGGAATGAATTAGAATAGATCGTACGAATGAATTAGAATGGATATATTCCTGCGAATGAATCAGAACTAATCGTGCGAATGAATTAGAATGGTTACATTCGTGCAAATGACTTAGAATAGATCGTACGAATGGATTAGAATGGATCATAGGAATGAATTAAAATGGATCGTACGAATGAATTAGAATGGATCTTACAAATGAATTAGAAAGGTTACATTTGTGAGAATGAATTAGAATGGATCGTACGAATGAATTAGAATGAATCATACGAATGAATTAGAATGGATCGTGCGAATGAATTCAAATGGATCGTGTGGATCGGACTAATGAATTTATTATGGATCGTACGAATTAATTTGAAAGGTTACATTTGTGAGAATGAATTAGAATGGATTGTACGATTCATTCTAATTCATTCGTACGATCCATTCAAATTCATTCGCACGATCCATTCTAATTCATTCGTATGATCCATTCTCGTACGATCCATTCTAATTCATTTGTACGATCCATTCTAATTCATTCGTATGATCCATTCTAATTCATTCGTATGATCCATTCTAACTCATTCGCACAAATGTATCCATTCTAATTCATTCGTACAATCCATTCTAATGCATTCGTACGATTCATTCTAATTCATTTGTATGATCCATTCTAATTCTTTCGTACGATCCATTCTAATTCATTCGCACGATCTATTCTAATTCGTTCGTAGAATCCATTCTAATTCATTCGTACGATCCATTCTAATTCATTCGCACTATCCATTCTAATTTGTTCGTACGATCCATTCTAGTTCATTCGTACGATCCATTCTAATTCATTCATATGATCCATTCTAATTCGTTCGTATGATCCATTCTAATTCATTCGCACGATCCATTCTAATTTATTCGCATGATCCATTCGTGCGAATGAATTAGAATGGATCGTGCGAATGAATTAGAATGGATACATTCGAGCGAATGAATTAGAATAGATCGTAGGAATGGATTCTAATTCATTTATACGAATGTATCTATTCTAATTCATTCGCACGATCCATTCTAATGCATTCGTACGATTCATTCTAATTCATTCGCACGATCCATTCTAATTCATTCGTATGATCCATTCTAACTCATACGCACAAATGTATCCATTCTAATTCATTTGTATGATCCATTCTAATTCATTCGTACGATCCATTCTAATCTATTCGTACGATCCATTCTAATCCATTCGTATGATCCATTCTAATTTATTCGTTCAAATATATCCATTCTAATTCATTCGTACGATCCATTCTAATTCATTTGCACGATCCATTCTAATTCATTCGTACGATCCATTCTAATTCATTGGCACGATCCATTCTAATTCATTTGTATGATTCATTCTAATTCATTCATACGATCCATTCTAATTCATTCGCTCGAATGTATCCATTCTAATTCATTCGTACAATCCATTCTAATTCATTCGTACGATCAATTCTAATTCATTCACGATCCATTCTAATTCATTCCTATGATCCATTCTAATTCATTCGTACGATCCATTCTAATTCATTCGCACGAATGTAACCATTCTAATTCATTCATATGATCCATTTTAATTAGTTCGTATGATCCATTCTAATTCATTCGCACGATCCATTCTAATTTATTCGCATGATCCATTCTAATTCATTCGTACGATCCATTCTAATTCATTCGTATGATCCATTCTAATTCATTCGCACGATCCATTCTAATTCATTCGTATGATCCTTTCTAATTCTTTCGTACGATCCATTCTAATTCATTCGTATGATCCATTCTAATTCATTCGTACGATCCATTCTAATGCATTCGTACGATCCATTCTAATTCATTCGCTCGATTGTATCCATTCTAATTCATTCGTACGATCCATTCTAATTCATTCGTACGATCCATTCTAATCCATTCGCACGATCCATTCGAATTCATTCGTACGATCCATTCTAATTCATTCGCACGAATGTAACCATTCTAATTCATTCATATGGTCGAATGTAACCATTCTAATTCATTCATATGATCCATTCTAATTCATTTGTTCGATCCATTCTAATTCATTCGTACGATCCATTCTAATTCATTCGTACGAATGTATCCATTCTAATTCATTCGCACGATCCATTCTAATGCATTCGTACGATTCATTCTAATTCATTCGCACGATCCATTCTAGTTCATTCGTATGTATCCATTATCGTACGAACGAATTATAATGGATCGTACGAATGAATTAGAATGGATACAATCGAGCGAATGAATTAGAATGGATCATACGAATGAATTAGAATGGATCATAGGAATGAATTAGAATGGATCGTACGAATGAATTAGAATGGATCATACAAATGAATTAGAATGGATCATAGGAATGAATTAGAATGGATCGTCCAAATGAATTAGAATGGATACATTCGTGCGAATGAATTAGAATGGATCGTAGGAATGAATTAGAATGGATCGTATGAATGGATTAGAATGGATCGTACGAATGAATTAGAATGGATCATACGAATGAATTAGAATGGATACATTCGAGCGAATGAATTAGAATGGATCGTACGAATGAATTAGAATGGATCATAGGAATGAATTAGAATGGATCGTGCAAATGAATTAGAATGGATACATTTGTGCGAATGAATTAGAATGGATCGTAGGAATGAATTAGTACGAATGAATTAGAATGGATCATACGAATGAATTAGAATGGATCGTGCGAATGAATTAGAATGGATCGTGCAAATGGATTAGAATGGATCATACGAATGAATTAGAATGGATCGTATAAATGAATTAGAATAGATCGTGCAAATGAATTAGAATCGATCGTGCGAATGAATTAGAATGGATCGTACGTTTGAATTAGATTGGATTGTGCGAATGAATTAGAATGGATACATTCGTGCGAATGAATGAGAATAGATCGTATGAATGAAATAGAATGGATATATTTGAATGATGGATTAGAATGGATCGTATGAATGAATTAGAATGGATTGTACGAATGAATCGTTCGAATTCGAATGGATCGTACAATTTATTCTAATTCATTCGCACGATCCATTTGAATTCATTCGCACGATCCATTTGAATTCATTCGCACGATCCATTCTAATTCATTCGTACGATCCATTCTAATTCATTCCTATGATCCATTCTAATCCATTCGTACGATCCATTCTAATTCATTTGCTCGATTGTATCCATTCTAATTCATTCGTACGATCCATTCTGATTCGTTCGTATGATAATGTACAAATGTATCACATCTAATTCATTTAGAATGGATCGTACGAATGAATTAGAATGGATCCACCGAATGAGTTAGAATGGATTGTGCGAATAAATTAGAATGGATCGAACGAATGAATTAGAATGGATACATTCGAGCGAATGAATTAGAATGGATCGTGCAAATGAATTAGAATGGATCGTACGAATGAATTAGAATGGATCATATGAATGAATTAGAATGGATACATTCGTGTGAATGAATTAGAATGCATCGTACAAATGAATTAGAATGGATCATGCGAATGAATTAGAATGGATCGTACGAATACATTAGAATGGATACATTCGTGCGAATGAATTAGAATGGATCGTACAAATGAATTAGAATGGATCGTACGAATGAATTAGAATGGATACATTCTTGCGAATGAGTTAGAATGGATAGTACGAATAAATTAGAATGGATACATTCGAGCGAATGAATTAGAATGGATCGTATGAATGAATTAGAATGGATCGTACGAATGAATTAGAATGGATCATGCGAATGAACTAGAATACATTCGAGCGAATGAATTAGAATGGATCGTATGAATGAATTAGAATGAATCATACAAATGAATTAGAATGGATCGTGCGAATGAATTAGAATGGATCGTACGAATGAATTAGAATGAATCGTACAATCCATTCTAATTCATTCTCACAAATGTAACCTTTCTAATTCATTCGTACGATCCATAATAAATTCATTAGTCCGATCCACACGATCCATTCTAATTCATTCGTACGATCCATTCTAATTCATTCGTATGATCCATTCTAATTTATTCGTTCAAATATATCCATTCTATTTCGGATTAGAATGGATTGTACGAACGAATTAGAATAGATCGTGCGAAGGAATTAGAATGGATAGTGCAAATGAATTAGAATGGATCGTACGAACGAATTAGAATGGATCGTACGAACGAATTAGAATGGATTGTACGAATGAATAAGAATGGATCGTACGAATGAATTAGAATAGATATAATCGTGCGAATGAATTAGAATGGATACATTCGAGCGAATGAATTAGAATAGATCGTACGAATGGATTAGAATGGATCGTACGATTGGATTAGAACGCATTGTACGAATGAATTAGAATAGTTACATTCGTGCGAATGAATTAGAATGGATCGTACGAATGGATTAGAATGGATCGTACGAATGAATTAGTTCTAATCCATTCGTACGATCCATTCTAATTCATTCGTACGATCCATTCGTACGATCCATTCTAATTCATTCCTACGATCCATTCTAATTCATTCGCTCGATTGTATGATCCATTCTAATTCATTTGCACGATCCATTGATCCATTCTAATTCATTCGTACGATCCATTCTAATTCATTTGTATGAATGTATCCATTCTAATTCATTCGTACGATCCATTCTAATTCATTCGCACGATCCATTCTAATTCATTCGGTGGATCCATTCTAATTCATTCGTACGATCCATTCTAATTTATTCGCACAATCCATTCTAACTCATTCGTATGATCCATTCTATTCTAATTCATTTGCACGATCCATTCTAAATCATTTGTACGATCCATTTTAATTCATTCGCAAGATCCATTCTAATTCATTCGATTGTAACCATTCTAATTCATTCGTATGATCCATTCTGATTCATTCGCACGAATGTATCCATTATAATTCATTTGCACGATCCATTTTAATTCATTCGTATGATCCATTCTGATTCATTCGCACGAACGTATCCATTCTAATTCATTTGCATGATCCATTCTAATTGATTCCTACTATCCATTCTAATTCATTCGTACGATCCATTCTAATTCATTTGTACGAATGTATCCATTCTAATTCATTCGCACGATCCATTCTAATTCATTCGCACGATCCATTCTGATTCATTCGCACGATCGATTCTAATTCATTTGCACGATCTATTCTAATTCATTCATATGATCCATTCTAATTCGTTCGTATGATCCATTCTAATTCATTCGCATTCATTCGTACGATCCAATCTAATTCATTTGCACGAATGTATCCATTCTAATTCATTTGCACGATCCATTCTAATTCATTCACACGATCCATTCTAATTCATTCGTACGATCCATTCTAATTCATTCGCACGATCCATTCTAATCCATTCGTATGATCCATTCTAATTTATTCGTTCAAATATATCCATTCTAATTCATTCGTACGATCCATTCAAATTCATTTGCACGATCCATTCTAATTCTTTCGTACGATCCATTCTAATTCATTCGCACGATCTATTCTAATTCGTTCGTACAATCCATTCTAATTCATTCGTACGATCCATTCTAATTCATTCGCACTATCCTTTCTAATTCCTTCGCACGATCTATTCTAATTCGTTCGTACAATCCATTCTAATTCATTCATACGATCCATTCTAATTCATTCGCACTATCCATTCTAATTCATTCGGACAATCCAATCTAATTCATTCGCACAAATGTATCCATTCTAATTCATTCGTACGATCCATTCTAATTCATTCGCACAAATGTAACCTTTCTAATTCATTCGTATGATCCATTCTAATTCGTTCGTACGATCCATTCTAATTCGTTCGTACGATCCATTCTAATTCATTCGCACGATCCATTCTAATTCATTTGTATGATCCATTTTAATTCATTCGCAAGATCCATTCTAATTCATTCGTATGATCCATTCTAATTCATTCGTACGATCCATTCTAATTCATTCCTATGATCCATTATAATTCATTCGTACGATCCATTCTAATTCATTCGCTCGATTGAATCCATTCTAATTCATTCGTACGATCCATTCTAATTCATTCGTACGATCCATTCTAATTCATTCGCACGATCCATTCTAATTCATTTGTACGAATGTATCCATTCTAATTCATTCGCACGATCCATTCTAATGCATTCGTACGATTCATTCTAATTCATTCGCACGATCCATTCTAGTTCATTCGTACGATCCATTCTAATTCATTTGTACGATCCATTCTAATTCATTCGTATGATCCATTCTAATTCATTCGTACGATCCATTCTAATATATTCGTACGATTCATTCTAATTCATTCGTGCCAATGAATTAGAATGGATCGTACGAATGAATTAGAATGGATCGTGCAAATGAATTAGAATGGATCGAACGAATGAATTAGAATGGATATATTTGAACGAATAAAATAGAATGGATCATACGAATGGATTAGAATGGATCGTACGAATGGATTAGAATGGATCGTACGAATGAATTAGAATGGATCATACAAATGAATTAGAATGGATACATTTGTGCGAATGAATTAGAATGGTTCATACGAATGAATTAGAATGGATCGTATGAATGAATTAGAATGGATCGTACGAATGAATTAGAATGGATCGTACGAATGAATTAGAATGGATACATTTGTGCAAATGAGTTAGAATGGATCATACGAATGAATTAGAATGGATCGTACGAATAAATTAGAATGGATCATGCGAATAAATTAGAATGGATCGTGCAAATGAATTAGAATGGATCATACGAACGAATTAGAATGGATCGTACGAACGAATTAGAATGGATCGTATGAATGAATTCGAATGAATCATACGAATGAATTAGAATGGATCGTGCGAATGAATTCAAATGGATCGTGCGAATGAATTAGAATAAATCGTACGATCCATTCTAATTTATTCTCACAAATGTAACCTTTCTAATTCATTTGTAAGATCCATTCTAATTCATTCGTACGATCCATTCTAATTCATTCCTACGATCCATTCTAATTCATTCGTATGATCCATTCTAATTCATTCGTATGATCCATTCTAATTCATTCGTATGATCCATTCTCACAAATGTAACCTTTCTAATTCATTCGTACGATCCATTCTAATTCATTCGTACAATCCATTCTAATTCATTCGCACGAATGTAACCATTCTAATTCATTACAATGATCCATTCTAATTCATTCGTACGATCCATTCTAATTCATTCGCACGATCCATTCTAATTCATTTGTACGAATGTATCCATTCTAATTCATTCGCACGATCCATTCTAATGCATTCGTACGATTCATTCTAATTCATTCGCACGATCCATTCTAGTTCATTCGTACGATCCATTCTAATTCATTCGTACGATCCTTTCTAATTCATTCGTATGATCCATTCTAATTCATTAGCACGATCCATTCAAATTCATTCACGGTTACATTCTAATTCATTCGTATGATCCATTCTAATTCATTCGTACGATCCATTCTAATGCATTCATACGATTCATTCTAATTCATTCGTATGATCCATTCTAATTCTTTCGTACGATCCATTCTAATTCATTCGCACGATCTATTCTAATTCGTTCATACGATCCATTCTAATTCATTCGTACGATCCATTCTAATTCATTTGCACTATCCATTCTAATTCGTTTGCACGATCTATTCTTATTCGTTCGTACAATCCATTCTAATTCATTCGTACGATCCATTCTAATTCATTCGCACTATCCATTCTAATTCCTTCATACGATCCATTCTAATTCATTCGCACAATCCATTCTAATTCATTCGTACGATCCATTCTAATTCATTCGTACGATCCATTCTAATTCATTCGTACAATTCATTCTAATTCATTCGTACGATCCATTCTAATTCATTCGCACAAATGTATCCATTCTAATTCATTCGTACGATCCATTCTAATTCATTCGTACGAATGAATTAGATTGGATCGTACGAATGAATTAGAATGGATTGTACGAATGAATTAGAATGGATACATTCGAGCAAATGAATTAGAATGGATCGAACGAATGCATTAGAATGGATCGTACGAATGAATTAGAATGGATTGTACGAATGAATTAGAATGGATTCATTCGAGCGAATGAATTAGAATGGATCGTATGAATGAATTAGAATGGATTATAGGAATGAATTAGAATGGATCGTGCAAATGAATTAGAATGAATCGTACGATCCATTCTAATTCATTCGTACGATCCATTCTAATCCATTCGTACGCTCCATTCTTATTCATTCGTACGATCCATTCTAATTCATTCCTATGATCCATTCTAATTCATTCGTACGATCCATTCTAATTCATTCGCTCGAATGTATCCATTCTAATTCATTCGTACAATCCATTCAAATTCATTCGTACGATCCATTCTAATTCATTCGTATGAATTAATTAGAATGGATCGTACGAATGAATTAGAATGGATACATTTGTGCGAATGAATTAGAATGGATCGTACGAATGAATTAGAATGGATCATAGGAATGAATTAGAATGGATCGTACGAATAAATTAGAATGGATCGAACGAATGCATTAGAATGGATCGTACGAATGAATTAGAATGGATCGTACGAATGAATAAGAATGGAGCGTACGAATGGATTAGAATGGATCGTACGAATGAATTAGAATGGATCGTACGATTTATTCAAATTCATTTGCACAATCCATTCTAATTCATTCCTATAATCCATTCTAATTCATTCATACGATCCATTCTAATTCATTCGCTCGAATGTATCCATTCTAATTCATTCATACAATCCATTCTAATTCATTCGCACGAATGTATCCATTCTAATTCCTTCGCACGATCTATTCTAATTCGTTCGTACAATCCATTCTAATTCATTCTCACAAATGTAACCTTTCTAATTCATTCGTACGATCCATAATAAATTTATTAGTCCGATCCATTCTAATTCGTTCGTACGATCCATTCTAATTCATTCCTACGATCCATTCTAATTCATTCGTACAAATGTAACCATTCTAATTCATTCGTACGATCCATTCAGATTCATTTGTATGATCCATTTTAATTCATTCCTATGATCCATTCTAATTCATTCGTACGAATGTATCCATTCTAATGTATTCGTACGATCCATTCTAATTCATTCGTACGATCCATTCTAATTCATTCGTACGAATGTATCCATTCTAATTCATTTGCACGATCCATAATAAATTCATTAGTCCGATCCATTCTAATTAATTCGTACGATCCATTCTAATTCATTCCTACGATCCATTCTAATTCATTCGTACGATCCATTCTAATACATTCGTATGATCCATTCTAATTCATTCGTACGATTCATTCTAATTCATTCGTATGATCCATTCTAATTCTTTCGTACGATCCATTCTAATTCATTCGTATGATCCATTCTAAGTCATTCGTACGATCCATTCTAATTCATTCGTATGATCCATTCTAATTCATTCGCTCGATTGTATCCATTCTAATTCATTCGTACGATCCATTCTAATCCATTCGTACGATCCATTCTAATTCATTCGCACGAATGTATCCATTCTAATTCATTCGTACAATCCATTCAAATTCATTCGTACGATCCATTCTAATTCATTCGCACGATCAATTTGAATTCATTCGCACGATCCATTCTAATTCATTCGTATGAACCATTCTAATTCATTCGCACAAATGTATCCATTCTAATTCATTTGTATGATCCATTCTAATTCATTCGTACGATCCATTCTAATCCATTCGTACGATCCATGCATTCGTACGAATGAATTAGAATGGATCGTACGAATGAATTAGAATGGATACATTTGTGCGAATGAATTAGAATGGATCGTACGAATGAATTAGAATGGATCGTACGAATGAATTAGAATGAATCATACGAATGAATTAGAATGGATACAATCGAGCGAATGAATTAGAATGGATCGTACGAATGAATTAGAATGGATCCACCGAATGAATTAGAATGGATCATACGAATGAATTAGAATGGATCGTAGGAATGAAATAGAATGGATCGTACGAATGAATTAGAATGGATCTTACAAATGAATTAGAATGGATCATACGTTTGAATTAGATTGGATTGTGCGAATGAATTAGAATGGAACGTACGTTTGAATTAGAATGGATCGTACGAATGAATTAGAATGGATCATGCGAATGAATTGGAATGGATCGAACGAATGCATTAGAATGGATCGTGCAAATGAATTAGATTACATTTGTGAGAATGGATCGTATGAATGAATTAGAATGAATCGAGCGAATGAATTAGAATGGATCATACGAATGAATTAGAATATATCGTAGGAATGAATTAGAATGGATCGTACGAATGAATTAGAATGGATCTTACAAATGAATTAGAATGGATCATACATTTGAATTAGATTGGATTGTCCAAACGAATTAGAATGGATCGTACGTTTGAATTAGAATGGATCGTACGAATGAATTAGAATGGATCGTACGAATGAATTAGAATGGATCATACGAATGAATTAGAATGAATCATGCGAATGAATTAGAATGGATCGTATGAATGAATTAGAATGGATTGTGCGAATGAATTAGAATGGATACATTCGTGCGAATGAATGAGAATAGATCGTATGAATGAAATAGAATAGATATATTTGAACGAATAAATTAGAATGGATCATACGAATGTATTAGAATGGATCGTACGAATGAATTAGAATGGATCGTGGATCGTACGAACGAATTAGAATGGATCATACGAATGAATTAGAATGGATCTTACAAATGAATTAGAAAGGTTATATTTGTGCGAATGAGTTAGAATGGATCGTACGAATGGATTAGAATGGATCATAGGAATGAATTAGAATGGATCGTGCGAATGAATTATAATGGATTGTACGAATGAATTAGAATGGATACATTCGAGCGAATGAATTAGAATGGATCGTACGAATGAATTAGAATGGATTGTACGAATGAATTAGAATGGATACATTCGAGCGAATGAATTAGAATGGATCGTACGAATGAATTAGAATGGATCGTGCAAATGAATTAGAATGGATCGTACGAATGAATTAGAATGGATTTATTTGAATGAATAAATTAGAATGGATCATACGAATGGATTAGAATGGATCGTACGAATGGATTAGAATGGATCTTACGAATGAATTAGAATGGATACATTTGTGTGAATGAATAAGAATGGTTCATACGAATGAATTAGAATGGATGTACGAATGAATTAGAATGGATCGTACAAATGAATTAGAATAGATCGTGCAAATGAATATGGATACAATCGAGCGAATGAATTAGAATGGATCGTACGAATGAATTAGAACGGATCGTACGAATGAATTAGAATGGATCGTACGTTTGAATTAGATTGGATTGTGCAAATGAATTAGAATGGATCGTACGAATGAATTAGTATATATTTGAACGAATGAATTAGAATGGATCATAGGAATGAATTAGAATGGATCGTATGAATGAAATAGAATGGATCTTACAAATGAATTAGAAAGGTTACATTTGTGAGAATGAATTAGAATGGATCGTACGATTTATTCTAATTCATTCGCACGATCCATTTGAATTCATTCGCACGATCCATTTTAATTCATTCGTATGATCCATTCTAATTTATTCGTTCAAATATATCCATTCTAATTCATTCGTACGATCCATTCTAATTCATTCGCACGATCCATTCTAATTCATTCGCTCGATTGTATCCATTCTAATTCATTCGTACGAGCCATTCTAATTCATTCGTACGATCCATTCTAATCCATTCGTATGATCCATTCTAATTCATTCGTTCAAATATATCCATTCTAATTCATTCGTACGATCCATTCTAATTCATTCGTACGATCCATTCTAATCCATTTGCACGATCCATTCTATGCGAATGAATTAGAATGGATTAGAATGAATCATACGAATGAATTAGAATGGATCGTGCGAATGAATTCAAATGGATCATGTGAATGAATAAGAATGGATCGTACAAATGAATTAGAAGGGATTGTGCGAATGAATTAGAATGGATCGTACGAAGGAATTAGAATGGATAGTGCGAATGAATTAGAATGGATCATACGAATGAATTAGAATGGATTGTACGAACGAATTAGAATAGATCGTGTGAAGGAATTAGAATGGATAGTGCGAATGAATTAGAATGGATCGTACGATTGAATTAGAATGGATTGTACGAACGAATTAGAATAGATCGTGCGAATGAATTAGAATGGATCGTACGAAAGAATTAGAATGGATCATACGAATGAATTAGAATGAATCATACGAATGCATTAGGATCGTATGAATGAATTAGAATGGATACATTTGTGCGAATGAATTAGAATGGATCGTACGAATGAATTAGAGTGGATCATACGAATGAATTAGAATGGATCGTGCGAATGAATTAGAATGGATCGTACGAATACATTAGAATGGATACATTCGTGCGAATGAATTAGAATGGATCGTACGAATGAATTAGAATGGATCGTGCGAATGAATTAGAATGGATCATAGGAATGAATTAGAATGGATCGTGCAAATGAATTAGAATGAATACAATCGAGCGAATGAATTAGAATGGATCGTACAAACGAATTAGAATGGATCGTACGAACGAATTAGAATGGATCGTACGAATGAATAAGAATTGATCGTACGAATGAATTAGAATGGATCATAGGAATGAATTAGAATGGATCATAGGAATGAATTAGAATGGATCGTACGAACGAATTAGAATGGATCATACGAACAAATTAGAATGGATCGTACGAATGAATTAGAATGGATCGTACGAATGAATTAGAATGGATACAATCGAGCGAATGAATTAGAATGGATCGTACGAACGAATTAGAATGGATCGTACGAACGAATTAGAATGGATCGTACGAACGAATTAGAATGGATCGTACGAATGAATTAGAATGGATCGTACAAATGAATTAGAATGGATACAATCGTACGAATAAAGTAGAATGGATCGAACGAATGCATTAGAATGGATCGTACGAATGAATTAGAATGAATTAAAATGGATCGTACAAATGAATTAGAATGGATCGTACGAATAAATTAGAATGGATCGTGCGAATGAATTAGAATGGATCGTACGAATGAATTAGAATGGATACATTTGTGCGAATGAATTAGAATGGATCGTGCGAATGAATTAGAATGGATACATTCGTACAAATGAATTAGAATGGATCGAACGAATGCATTAGAATGGATCATACGAATGAATTAGAATGAATTAAAATGGATCGTACAAATGAATTAGAATGGATCGTACGAATGAATTAGAATGGATCGTGCGAATGAATTAGAATGGATCGTACGAATGAATTAGAATGGATACATTTGTGCGAATGAATTAGAATGGATCGTACGAATACATTAGAATGGATACATTCGTGCGAATGAATTATAATGGATCGTACGAATGAATTAGAATGGATCGTGCGAATGAATTAGAATGGATCGTACGAATGAATTAGAATGGATCGTGCGAATGAATAAGAATGGATCGTACGAATGAATTAGAATGGATAAATTTGTGCGAATGAATTAGAATGGATCGTACGAATGAATTAGAATGGATCATACGAATGAATTAGAATGGATCGTGCGAATGAATTAGAATAGATCGTGTGAATGAATTAGAATGGATCGTACGAATGAATTAGAAAAGATACATTCGTACAAATGAGTTAGAATTGATCGTACGAATGAATTAGAATGGATCATATGAATGAATTAGAATGGTTACATTCGTGCGAATGATTTAGAATGGATCGTACGAATGAATTAGAATGGATCGTGCCAATGAATTAGAATGGATCATACGAATGAATTAGAATAGATCGTGCAAATGAATTAGAATGGATCGTACGAATGAATTAGATTGGATATATTTGAATGAATAAATTAGAATGGATCATACGAATGGATTAGAATGGAAATGGATACATTCGTACAAATGAATTAGAATGGATCATAGGAATGAATTAGAATGGTTCGTGCAAATGAATTAGAATGGATCATAGGAATGAATTAGAATGGTTCGTGCAAATGAATTAGAATGTATACATTCGTGCGAATGAATTAGAATGGATCATAGGAATAAATTAGAATGGATCGTACGAATAAATTAGAATGGTTACATTCGTGCGAATGAATTAGAATGGATCGTACGATTGGATTAGAATGGATCGTACGAATGGATTAGAATGGATCGTACGAATGAATTAGAATGGATCGTACAAATAAATTAGAATAGATCATGCAAATGAATTAGAATCGATCGTACGAACGTATTAGAATGGATCGTACGAACGAATTAGAATGGATCGTACGAACATGTATCCATTTTAATTCATTCGCACAATCCAATCTAATTCAAACGTACGATCCATTCTAATTTATTCGCACGATCGATTCTAATTCATTCGCACGAATGTATCCATTCTAATTCATTCGCACCATCCAATCTAATTCATTCGTACGATCCATTCTAATCCATTCGTACGATCCATTGTAATTCATTCATACAATCCATTCAAATTCATTCACACAAATGAATTAGAATGGATACATTCGTACAAATGAATTAGAATGGATCGTGCGAATGGATTCATTCGTACGATCCATTCTAATTCATTCGCTCGAATGTATCCATTCAAATTCATTCGTACAATCCATTCAAATTCATTCGTACGATCCATTTTAATTCATTCGTACGATCCATTCTAATTCATTCGCTCGATTGTATCCATTCTAATTCATTCACATGATCCATTTGAATTCATTCGCACGATCCATTCTAATTCATTCGTATGATTCATGCTAATTCATTCGTACGATCCATTCTAATTCATTCGCACGAGCTTTTCTAATTCATTCGTACGATCCATTCTAATTCCTTCGCACAATCCATTCTAATTCATTCGTATGATCCATTCTAATTCATTCGTACGATCCATTCTTATTCATTCACACGGTCCATTTGAATTCATTCGCACGATCCATTCTAATTCATTCGTATGATTCATTCTAATTCATTCGTACGATCTATTCTAATTCATTCGCACAAATGTATCCATTCTAATTCATTCGTACGATCCATTCTAATTCATTCGTACGATCCATTTGAATTTATTCGCACGATCCATTCTAATTCACTCGTACGATCCATTCTAATTCATTCGTACGATCCATTCTATTTCATTTGTACGAATGTATCCATTCTAATTCATTCGCACGATCCATTCTAATTCATTCGCACGATCCATTCTAATTCATTCGTATGATCCATTCTAATTCATTAGTCCGATCGTGCCAATGAATTAGAATGGATCGTACGAATGAATTAGAATGGATCGTGCAAATGAATTAGAATGGATCGTATGAATGAATTAGAATGGATATATTTGAACGAATAAATTAGAATGGATCATACGAATGGATTAGAATGGATCGTACGAATGGATTAGAATGGATCGTACGAATGAATTAGAATGGTTCATACAAATGAATTAGAATGGATACATTTGTGTGAATGAATTAGAACCATTCGTACGAATGAATTAGAATGGATCGTACGAATGAATTAGAATGGATCGTACGAAAGAATTAGAATGGATACATTTTTGCGAATGAGTTAGAATGGATCATGCGAATGAATTAGATTGGATCGTACGAATGAATTAGAATGAATCATACGAATGAATTAGAATGGATCGTACGAATGAATTAGAATGAATCATACGAATGAATTAGAATGGATCGTGCGAATGAATTTGAATGGATCGTACGAATGAATTAGAATGAATCGTACAATCCATTCTAATTCATTCTCACAAATGTAACCTTTCTAATTCATTCGTACGATCCATAATAAATTCATTCGTACGATCCATTCTAATTCATTCTCACGAATGTAACCTTTCTAATACATTTGTATGATCCATTCTAATTCATTCGTACGATCCATTCTAATTCATTAGATCATACGAATGGATTAGAATGGATCATACAAATGAATTAGAATGGATATATTTGTGCGAATGAATTAGAATGGTTCATACGAATGAATTAGAATGGATCGTACGAATGAATTAGAATGGATCGTACGAATGAATTAGAATGGATCATACGAATGAATTAGAATGGATACATTTGTGCGAATGAATTAGAATGGATCGTACGAATGAACTATAATGGATCGTGCGAATGAATTAGAATGGATCGTGCGAATGAATTAGAATGGATACATTCGTACAAATGAATTAGAATGAATCAGAATGGATCATACGAATGAATTAGAATGTTTACATTCGTGCGAATGAATTAGAATGGATCGTACGAATGGATTAGAATGGATCATAGGAATGAATTAGAATGGATCGTACGAATGAATTAGAATAGTTACATTTGTGCGAATGAATTAGAATGGATCGTGCAAATGAATTAGAATGGATACATTCGAGCGAATGAATTAGAATAGATCATAGGAATGAATTAGAATGGATCGTACGAATGAATTAGAATAGTTACATTTGTGCGAATGAATTAGAATGGATCGTGCAAATGAATTAGAATGGATACATTCGAGCGAATGAATTAGAATAGATCGTAGGAATGAATTAGAATGGATACATGCGAGCGAATGAATTAGAATAGATCGTAGGAATGAATTACAATGGATCGTACGAATGAATTAGAATAGTTACATTTGTGCGAATGAATTAGAATGGATCGTGCAAATGAATTAGAATGGATACATTCGAGCGAATGAATTAGAATAGATCGTAGGAATGAATTAGAATGGATCGTACGAATGAATTAGAATAGTTACATTTGTGCGAATGAATTAGAATGGATCATACAAATGAATTAGAATGGATACATTCGAGCGAATGAATTAGAATAGATCGTACGAATGAATTAGAATGGATCATATGAATGAATTAGAATGGTTACATTCGTGCAAATTAATTAGAATGGATCGTACTAATGGATTAGAATGGATCATAGGAATGAATTAGAATGGATCGTACGAATGAATTAGAATGGATCTTACAAATGAATTAGAATGGATCATATGAATGAATTAGAATGGATCGTACGAATGAATTAGAATGAATCGTGCGAATGAATTAGAATGGATCTTACAAATGAATTAGAAAGGTTACATTTGTGAGAATGAATTAGAATGGATCGGATCGTACGAATGAATTAGAATGGTTACATTCGTGCAAATGAATTAGAATGGATCGTACGAACGAATAAGAATGGATCGTACGAACGAATTAGAATGGATCGTACGAACGAATTAGAATGGATCGTACGAATGAATTAGAATGGATCATAGGAATGAATTAGAATGGATCGTGCAAATGAATTAGAATGGATGCATTCGTGCGAATGAATCAGAATGGATCATACGAATGAATTAGAATGGTTACATTTGTGCGAATGAATTAGAATGGATCGTACGAATGGATTAGAATGGATCATAGGAATGAATTAGAATGGATCGTACGAATGAATTAGAATGGATCTTACAAATGAATTAGAAAGGTTACATTTGTGAGAATGAATTAGAATGGATCGTACAATTTTTTCTAATTCATTTGCATGATCCATTTGAATTCATTCGCACGATCCATTCTAATTCATTCGTATGATTCATTCTAATTCATTCGTACGATCCATTCTAATTCATTCGCACAAATGTATCCATTCTAATTCATTCGTACGATCCATTCTAATTCATTCGTACGAATGAATTAGAATGGACCGTACGAATGAATTAGAATGGATCGTACGAATAAATTAGAATGGATCGTGTGAATGAATTAGAATGGATCGTACGAATGAATTAGAATGGATACATTTGTGCGAATGAATTAGAATAGATCGTACGAATGAATTAGAATGAATCATACGAATGAATTAGAATGGATCGTGCGAATGAATTAGAATGGATCGTGCGAATGAATTAGAATGGATACATTCGTACAAATGAATTAGAATGGATCGTATGAATGAATTAGAATGGATCATACGAATGAATTAGAATAGATCGTGCGAATGAATTAGAATGGATCGTGCGAATGAATTAGAATGGATACATTCGTACAAATGAATTAGAATGTATCATACGAATGAATTAGAATGGATCGTACGAATGAATTAGAATGGTTACATTCGTGCAAATGAATTAGAATGGATCGTACGAACGAATTAGAATGGATCGTACGAACGAATTAGAATGGATCGTACGAACGAATTAGAATGGATCGTACGAATGAATTAGAATGGATACAATCGAGCGAATGAATTAGAATGGATCGTACGAATGAATAAGAGTGGATCATAGGAATGAATTAGAATGGATCGTGCAAATGAATTAGAATGGATACATTCGTGCGAATGAATCAGAATGGATCATACGAATGAATTAGAATGGTTACATTCGTGCGAATGAATTAGAATGGATCGTACGAATGGATTAGAATGGATCATAGGAATGAATTAGAATGGATCGTACGAATGAATTAGAATGGATCTTACAAATAAATTAGAAAGGTTACATTTGTGCGAATGAATTAGAATGGATTGTATGAATTAGAATGGATTGTACGAATGAATTAGAATGGATTGTACGAATGAATTAGAATGGATACATTCAAGCGAATGAACTAGAATGGATCGTATGAACGAATTAGAATGGATCGTACGAATGAATTAGAATGGATCGTACGAATGAATTAGAATGGATACATTTGTGCGAATGAATTAGAATGGATTGTACGAATGAATTAGAATGAATCATACGAATGAATTAGAATGGATCATGCGAATGAATTTGAATGGATCGTACGAATGAATTAGAATGAATCGTACAATCCATTCTAATTCATTCTCACAAATATAACCTTTCTAATTCATTCGTACGATCCATTCTAATTCATTCGTACGATCCATTCTAATTCATTCGTATGATCCATTCTAATTCATTGGCACGATCCATTCTAATTCATTTGTACGATCCATTTTAATTCATTCGCAAGAACCATTCTAATTCATTCATACGATCCATTCTAATTCATTCGCATGATCCATTCTAATACATTCGTACGATCCATTCTAATTCATTCTCACGAATGTAACCTTTCTAATTCATTTGCACGATCCATTCTAATTCATTCGTACGATCCATTCTAATTCATTGGCACGATCCATTCTAATTCATTTGTACGATCCATTTTAATTCATTCGCAAGATCCATTCTAATTCATTCGTATGATCCATTCAAATTCATTCGTACGATCCATTCTAATTTATTCCTATGATCCATTCTAATTCATTCGTACGATCCATTCTAATTCATTCGCTCGATTGTATCCATTCTAATTCATTCGTACGATCCATTCTAATTTGTATCCATTCTAATTCATTCGCACGAATGTGTCCATTCTAATTCATTCGTACGATCCATTCTAATTCATTCTCACAAATGTAACCTTTCTAATTCATTCGTACGATCCATTCTAATGCATTCGTTCGATCCATTCTAATTCATTCGCACAAATGTATCCATTCTAATTCATTCGTACGATCCATTCTAATTCATTTGTATGATCCATTCTAATTCATTCGTAGTGCAAATGTATCCATTCTAATTCATTCGTACGATCCATTCTAATTCATTCGTACGATCCATTCTAATCCATTCGTACGATCCATTCTAATCCATTCGTATGATCCATTCTAATTCATTCGCACGATCCATTCTAATTTATTCGCATGATCCATTCTAATTCATTCGTACGATCCATTCTAACTCATTCGTATGATCCATTCTAACTCATTCGCACAAATGTATCCATTCTAATTCATTCGTACGATCCATTCTAATTCATTCGTACGATCCATTCTAATTCATTCATATGATCAATTCTAGTACGAATGAATTAGAATGGATACATTTGTGCGAA
This sequence comes from Chamaelirium japonicum, assembly GCA_947650365.1. Classification (NCBI taxonomy): domain Eukaryota; kingdom Viridiplantae; phylum Streptophyta; class Magnoliopsida; order Liliales; family Melanthiaceae; genus Chamaelirium; species Chamaelirium japonicum. The sequence continues at coordinate 62,176,157 of OX393555.1, read as the reverse complement.
TGAGTTAGAATGGATCATACGAATGAATTAGAATGGATCGTACGAATGAATTAGAATCGATCATGCGAATGAATTAGATTGAATCGTACGAATTGAATTAGAATGGATCGTACGAATGAATTAGAATGGTTACATTTGTGAGAATGAATTAGAATGGATCGTGCAAATGAATTAGAATGGATACAATCGTGCGAATGAATTAGAATGGATCGTACGAATGAATTAGAATGGATCGTGCGAATGAATTAGAATGGATCGTCATACGAATGAATTAGAATGGATCGTACGAATGAATCAGAATGGATCATACGAATGAATTAGAATGGATCGTACGAATGAATTAGAATGGATACATTCGTGCGAATGAGTTAGAATGGATCATACGAATGAGTTAGAATGGATCGTACGAATGAATTAGAATGGATCATGCGAATAAATTAGAATGGATCGTGCGAATGAATTAGAATGGATCATACGAATGAATTAGAATAGATCGTACGAATGAATTAGAATGGATCGTGCGAATGAATTAGAATGGATCGTGCGAATGAATTAGAATGGATCGTCATACGAATGAATTAGAATGGATCGTACGAATGAATTAGAATGGATCGTACTAATGAATTAGAATGGATACATTCGTGCGAATGAATTAGAATGGATCGTACGAATGAATTAGAATGGATCGTGCGAATGAATTAGAATGGATCGTCATACGAATGAATTAGAATGGATCGTACGAATGAATTAGAATGGATACATTTGTGCGAATGAGTTAGAATGGATCATACGAATGAGTTAGAATGGATCGTACGAATGAATTAGAATGGATCATGCGAATAAATTAGAATGAATCGTGCGAATGAATTAGAATGGATCATACGAATGGATTAGAATGGATCGTACGAATGGATAAGAATGGATCATACGAATGAATTAGAATGGATCATACAAATGAATTAGAATGGATACATTTGTGCGAATGAATTAGAATGGATCATACAAATGAATTAGAATGGATAATACAAATGAATTAGAATGGATACATTTGTGCGAATGAATTAGAATGGTTCACACGAATGAATTAGAATGGATCGTACGAATGAATTAGAATGGATCGTAGGAATGAATTAGAATGGATCATACGAATGAATTAGAATGGATCGTACAAATGAATTAGAAAGGATCGAATGAATGAATTAGAATGGATCATACGAATGAATTAGAATGGATCGTGCGAATGAATTAGAATGGATCGTACGAATGAATTAGAATGGATTGTGCGAATGAATTAGAATGGATACATTCGTGCGAATGAATGAGAATAGATCGTATGAATGAAATAGAATGGATATATTTGAACGAATAAATTAGAATGGATCATACGAATGTATTAGAATGGATCGTACGAATGAATTAGAATGGATCGTGGATCATACGAACGAATTAGAATGGATCATACGAATGAATTAGAATGGATCTTACAAATGAATTAGAAAGGTTACATTTGTGCGAATGAATTAGAATGGATCGTACGAATGGATTAGAATGGATCATAGGAATGAATTAGAATGGATCGTGCGAATGAATTAGAATGGATTGTACGAATGAATTAGAATGGATACATTCGAGCGAATGAATTAGAATGGATCGTACGAACGAATTAGAATGGGATCGTACGAATGAATTAGAATAGATACAATCGAGCGAATGAATTAGAATGGATCGTGCGAATGAATTAGAATGGATCGTACGAATGAATTAGAATGGATCGTACGAATGAATTAGAATGGATCATACGAATGAATTAGAATGGATCTTGCGAATGAATTAAAATTGATCGTACAAATGAATTAGAATGGATCGTGCCAATGAATTAGAATGGATCGTACGAAGGAATTAGAATGGATCGTACGAACGAATTAGAATGGATTGTACGAACGAATTAGAATGGATGGTGCGAATGAATTAGAATGGATACATTCGTGCGACCATTCGAATTCATTTAGAATGGATCGTACGAATGAATTAGAATGGATCCACCGAATGAGTTAGAATGGATTGTGCGAATAAATTAGAATGGATCGAACGAATGAATTAGAATGGATACATTCGAGCGAATGAATTAGAATGGATCGTGCGAATGAATTAGAATGGATCGTACGAATGAATTAGAATGGATCATATGAATGAATTAGAATGGTTACATTCATGCGAATGAATTAGAATGGATCGTACGAATGAATTAGAATGGATCGTGCGAATGAATTAGAATGGATCGTACGAATACATTAGAATGGATACATTTGTGCAAATGAATTAGAATGGATCGTACAAATGAATTAGAATGGATCGTGCGAATGAATTAGAATGGATCGTACGAATGAATTAGAATGGATCGTGCGAATGAATTAGAATGGATCGTACGAATGAATTAGAATGGATACATTTGTGCGAATGAATTAGAATGGTTCATACGAATGAATTAGAATGGATCATACGAATGAATTAGAATGGATCGTAGGAATGAATTAGAATGGATCGTACGAATGAATTAGAATGGATCTTACAAATAAATTAGAATGGATCGAACGGATGAATTAGAATGGATCATACGAATGAATTAGAATGGATCATAGGAATGAATTAGAATGGATCGTACGAATAAATTAGAATGGATCATACGAATGAATTAGAATGGATCATACGAATGAATTAGAATGGATCGTAGGAATGAATTAGAATGGATCGTACGAATGAATTAGAATGGATCTTACAAATGAATTAGAAAGGTTAAATTTGTGAGAATGAATTAGAATGGATAGTACGATTTATTCTAATTCATTCGCACGATCCATTTGAATTCATTCGCACGATCCATTTTAATTCACGTACGAACGAATTAGAATGGATCGTACGAATGAATTAGAATGGATCGTACGAATGAATTAGAATGGATCATACGAATGAATTAGAATGGATCGTACGAATGAATTAGAATGGATCATACGAATGAATTAGAATTGATCGTACGAATGAATTAGAATGGATCGAACGAATGCATTAGAATGGATCGTACGAATGAATTAGAATGGATCATATGAACGAATTAGAATGGATCGTACGAATGAATTCAAATGGATCGTGCGAATGAATTCAAATGGATCATGCGAATGAATTAGAATAAATCGTACGATCCATTCTAATTCATTCTCACAAATGTAACCTTTCTAATTCATTTGTAAGATCCATTCTAATCCATTCGTAAGCTCCATTCTTATTCATTCGTACGATCCATTCTAGTTCATTCGTACGATCCATTCTAATGCATTCGTTCGATCCATTCTAATTTATTCGTACGATCCATTCTAATTCATTCCTATGATCCATTCTAATTCATTCCTACGATTTATTCTAATTCATTCGCTCGAATGTTTCCATTCTAATTCATTCGTACAATCCATTCAAATTCATTCGTATGATCCATTCTAATTCATTCGTATGAATGAATTAGAATGGATCATACGAATGAATTAGAATGGATACATTTGTGCGAATTAATTAGAATGGATCGTACGAATGAATTAGAATGAATCATACGAATGAATTTGAATGGATCGTGCGAATGAATTTGAATGGATCGTACGAATGAATTAGAATGAATCGTACAATCCATTCTGATTCATTCTCACAAATGTAACCTTTCTAATTCATTCGTACGATCCATTCTAATTCGTTCGTACGATCCATTCTAATTCGTTCGTACGATCCATTCTAATTCGTTTGCACGAATGTAACCATTCTAATTCATTCGTACGATCCATTCTAATTCATTCGTACGATCCATTCTAATTCATTCGCATGATCCATTCTAATTCATTCGTACGATCCATTCTAATTCATTCTCACGAATGTAACCTATCTAATTCATTTGTATGATCCATTCTAATTCATTCGTACGATCCATTCTAATTCATTCGCACGAATGTATCCATTCTAATTCATTCGCACCATCCAATCTAATTCATTCGTACGATCCATTCTAATCCATAGATCGTGCAAATGAATTATTCATTCGTACGATCTATAATAAATTCATTAGTCCAATCCACACGATCCATTTGAATTCATTCGCACGATCCATTCTAATTCATTCGTATGATTCATTCTAATTCATTCGCACAAATGTATCCATTCTAATTCATTCGTACGATCCATTCTAATTCATTCGCATGATCCATTCTAATCCATTCGCATGATCCATTTGAATTCATTCGTATGATCCATTCTAACTCATTCTCACAAATGTATCCAATCTAATTCATTCGTACGATTCATTCTAATTCATTCGCACGATCCAATTCATATGATCCATTCTAATTCATTCGTATGATCCATTCTAATTCCTTCGCACGATCCATTCTAATTCATTTGTACGAATGTATCCATTATAATTCATTCGTACGATCCATTCTAATTCATTCGCACGATCGTATCCATTCTAATTCATTCGTACAATCCATTCAAATTCATTCGTACGATCCATTCTAATTCATTCGCACAAATGTATCCATTCTAATTCATTTGTATGATCCATTCTAATTCATTCGTACGATCCATTCTAATCCATTCGTACGATCCATTCTAATCCATTCGTATGATCCATTCTAATTTATTCGTTCAAATATATCCATTCTAATTCATTCGTACGATCCATTCTAATTCATTTGCACGATCCATTCTAATTCATTCGTACGATCCATTCTAATTTATTCGCTCGAATGTATCCATTCTAATTCATTCGTACGATCCATTCTAATTCTTTCGTACAATCCATTCTAATTCATTCGCTCGAATGTATCCATTCTAATTCATTCGTACAATCCATTCTAATTCATTCGCACGATCCATTCTAATTCATTCCTATGATCCATTCTAATCCATTCGTACGATCCATTCTAATTCATTCGCACAAATGTAACATTTCTAATTCATTTGTAAGATCCATTCTAATTCATTCGTTTGATCCATTCTAATTCGTTCGTATGATCCACGATCCATTCTAATTCATTCGTACGATCCATTCTAATACATTCGTATGATCCATTCTAATTTATTCGTTCAAATATATCCATTCTATTTCATTCATACGATCTATTCTCATTCATTCGCACGAATGTATCCATTCTAATTCATTCGCACAATCCATTCTAATTCATTCGTACGATCCATTCTAATTCATTCGCACGATCCATTCTAATTCATACGAATGAATTTGAATGGATTGTACGAATGAATTAGAATGGATACATTCGAGCGAATGAATTAGAATGGATCGTACGAATGAATTAGAATGGATCATAGGAATGAATTAGAATGGATCGTACGAATGAATTAGAATAGAATGGATCGTACAAATGAGTTAGAATGGATTGTGCAAATAAATTAGAATAGATCGTACGAATGAATTAGAATGGATCCACCGAATGAATTAGAATGGATCATACGAATGAATTAGAATGGATCATACGAATGAATTAGAATGGATCATAGGAATGAATTAGAATGGATCGTACGAATGAATTAGAATGGATCTTACAAATGAATTAGAATGGATCGCACGAATGAATTAGAATGGATCGTGGATCGTACGAACGAATTAGAATGGATCATACGAATGAATTAGAATGGATCTTACAAATGAATTAGAAAGGTTACATTTGTGCGAATGAATTAGAATGGAACGTACGAATGGATTAGAATTGATCATAGGAATGAATTAGAATGGATCGTGCGAATAAATTAGAATGGATTGTACGAATGAATTAGAATGGATACATTCGAGCGAATGAATTAGAATAGATCGTACGAATGAATTAGAACACGAATGAATTAGAATGGATACATTCGAGCGAATGAATTAGAATGGATCGTACGAATGAATTAGAATGGATCGTGCAAATGAATTTGAATGGATCGTACGAATGAATTAGAATGGATATATTTGAACGAATAAATTAGAATGGATCATACGAATGGATTAGAATGGATCGTACGAATGGATTAGAATGGATCGTACGAATGAATTAGAATGGATTAGAATGGATCCATTCTAATTCATTCGCACGAATGTAACCATTCTAATTCATTCGTATGATCCATTCTGATTCATTCGCACGAATGTATCCATTCTAATTCATTTGCACGATCCATTCTAATTCATTCCGATGATCCATTCTAATTCATTCGTACGATCCATTCTAATTCATTCGCTCGATTATATCCATTCTAATTCATTCGTACGATCCATTATAATTCGTTCGTACGATCCATTCTAATTCGTTCGTACGATCCATTCTAATTCGTTCGTACGATCCATTCTAATTCATTTGCACGAATGTAACCATTCTAATTCATTCGTACGATCCATTCTAATTCATTCGTACGATCCATTCTAATTCATTTGTACGAATGTATCCATTCTAATTCATTCGCACGATCCATTCTAATTCATTCGCACGATCCATTCTAATTCATTCGTACGATCCATTCTAATTCATTCGCACGATCCATTCTAATTCATTCGTATGATCCATTCTAATTTATTCGTTCAAATATATCCATTCTATTTCATTCATACGATCTATTCTCATTCATTCGCATGAATGTATCCATTCATACGATCCTTTCTAATTCATTCGTACGATTCATAGAATGGATCGTACGAATGAATTAGAATGGATACATTTGTGCGAATGAATTAGAATGGATCGTACAAATTTATTAGAATGGATCATACGAATGAATTAGAATGGATCGTGCGAATGAATTAGAATGGATACATTCGTACAAATGAATTAGAATGGATCGTACGAATGAATTAGAATGGATAGTACAAATGAATTAGAATGGATACATTCGAGCGAATGAATTAGAATGGATTATATGAATGAATTAGAATGGATCGTACGAATGAATTAGAATGGATCGTACGAATGAATTAGAATGGTTACATTCGTGAGAATGAATTAGAATGGATCGTAGGAATGAATTAGAATGGATCGTACGAATGAATTAGAATGGATCGGACTAATGAATTTATTATGGATCTTACGAATGAATTAGAAAGGTTACATTTGTGAGAATGAATTAGAATGGATTGTACGATTCATTCTAATTTATTCGTACGATCCATTCAAATTTATTCGCACGATCCATTCTAATTCATTCGTATGATTCATTCTAATTCATTCGTACGATCCATTCTAATTCATTCGCACGATCTATTCTAATTCGTTCGTACAATCCATTCTAATTCATTCGTACGATCCATTCTAATTCATTCGCACTATCCATTCTAATTCGTTCGTACGATCCATTCTAGTTCTTTCGTACGATCCATTCTAATTCATTCGTACGATCCATTCTAATTCATTCGTATGATCCATTCTAATTCATTCGTACGATCCATTCTAATTCATTCGTACGATCCATTCTAATTCATTCGCACGATGCATTATAATTCATTCGTACGATCCATTCTAATTCATTCGCATGAATGTATCCATTCTAATGTATTCGTACGATCCATTCTAATTCATTCGTAAAATCCAATCTAATTCATTCGTACGATCCATTCTAATTCATTCTAACAAATGTAGCCTTTCTAATTTTCCATTCTAATCCATTTGCACGATCCATTATAATTCATTCGTACGATCCATTCTAATTCATTCGTACGATCCATTCTAATTCATTTGTACGAATGTATCCATTCTAATTCATTCGCACGATCCATTCTAATTCATTCGCACGATCCATTCTAATTCATTCGTATGATCCATTCTAGTTCATTCGTACGATCCATTCTAATTCATTCGTACGATCCATTCTAATTCATTCGCACGATCTATTTTAATTCGTTCGTACGATCCATTCTAGTTCATTCATACGATCCATTCTAGTTCATTCGTACGATCCATTCTAATTCATTCGTACGATCCATTCTAATTCATTCGTACGATCCATTCTAATTCATTCGTACGATCCATTCTAATGCATTCGTACGATCCATTCTAATTCATTCGTATGATCCATTCTAATTCATTCCTACGATCTATTCTAATTCATTCGCTCAAATGTATCCATTCTAATTCATTTGTTCGATCCATTCTAATTCATTCGCATGAATGTAACCATTCTAATTCATTCATATGATCCATTCTAATTCATTCGTACGATCCATTCTAATTCATTCGCACGATCCATTCAAATTCATTTGTACGATCCATTCTAATTCATTCATACGATCCATTCTGAATTAGTTCGTACGATCCATTCTAATTCGTTCGTATGATCCATTCTAATTCATTCGTACGATCCATTCTCACAAATGTAACCTTTCTAATTCATTTGTACTATCCATTCTAATTCATTCGTACAATCCATTCTAATTCATTCGCACGAATGTAACCATTCTAATTCATTCATATGATCATTCTAATTCATTCGCACCATCCAATCTAATTACGAATGTATCCATTCTAATTCATTCGCACGATCCATTCTAATGCATTCGTACGATTCATTCTAATTCATTCGCACGATCCCTTCAAGTTCATTCGTACGATCCATTCTAATTCATTCGTACGATCCATTCTAATTCATTCGTATGATCCATTCTAATTCATTCATATGATCCATTCTAATTCATTCGTACGATCCATTCTAATTCATTCGCATGATCCATTCTAATTCATTTGTACGAATGTATCCATTCTAATTCATTCGCACAAATGTATCCATTCCATTCGTACGATCCATTCTAATCCATTCGTAATTCTTTCATACAATCCATTCTAATCCATTCGTACGATTCATTCTAATTCATTCGCACGATCCATTCTAGTTCATTCGTACGATCCATTCTAATTCATTCGTACGATCCATTCTAATTCATTCGCACGTATGATCCATTCTAATTCATTCGCACGAATGTAACCATTCTAATTCATTCGCATGATCCATTCTAATTCATTCGTATGATCCATTCTAATTCATTCGTACGATCCATTCTAATTCATTCGTACGATCTATTCTAATTCACTCGCACGATGCTTTCTAATTCATTCGTACAATCCATTATAATTCATTCGTACGATCCATGCTAATTCATTCTCATAAATGTAGCCTTTCTAATTTTCCATTCTAATCCATTTGCACGATCCATTCTAATTCATTCCTATGATCCATTCTAATTCATTCGTTCGATCCATTCTAATTCATTCGCACGAATGTAACCATTCTAATTCATTCATATGATCCATTCTAATTCGTTCGTATGATCCATTCTAATTCATTCGCACGATCCATTCTAATTTATTCGCATGATCCATTCTAATTCATTCGTACGATCCATTCTAATTCATTCGTATGATCCATTCTAACTCATTCGCACAAATGTATCCATTCGTACGATCCATTCTAATTCATTCATACGATCCATTCTAATTCATTCGTACGATCCATTCTAATTCATTCGTATGAGCCATTCTAATTCATTCGCACAAATGTATCCATTCTAATTCATTTGTATGATCCATTCTAATTCATTCGTACGATCCATTCTAATCCATTCGTACGATCCATTCTTATCCATTCGTATGATCCATTCTAAATTATTCGTTCAAATATATCCATTCTAATTCATTCGTACGATCCATTCTAATTCATTTGCACGATCCATTCTAATTCATTCGTACGATCCATTCTAATTCATTGGCACGATCCATTCTAATTCATTTGTACGATCCATTTTAATTCATTCGCAAGATCCATTCTAATTCATTCGTATGATCCATTCTAATTCATTCGTACGATCCATTCTAATTCATTCCTATGATCCATTCTAATTCATTCGTACGATCCATTCTAATTCATTCGCTCGATTGTATCCATTCTAATTTATTCGTACGATCCATTCTGATTCGTTCGTACGATCCATTCTAATTTGTATCCATTCTAATTCATTCGCACGATCCATTCTAATGCATTCGTACGATTCATTCTAATTCATTCGCACGATCCATTCTAGTTCATTCGTACGATCCATTCTAATTCATTCGTACGATCCATTCTAATTCATTCGTATGATCCATTCTAATTCATTCATACGATCCATTCTAATGCATTCGTACGATTCATTCTAATTCATTCGTATGATCCATTCTAATTCTTTCGTACGATCCATTCTAATTCATTCGCACGATCTATTTTAATTCGTTCGTACAATCCATTCTAATTCATTCGTACGATCCATTCTAATTCATTCGCACTATCCATTCTAATTCGTTCGTACGATCCATTCTAGTTCATTCGTACAATCCATTCTAATTCATTCGTACGATCCATTCTAATTCATTCGTATGATCCATTCTAATTCATTCGTACGATCCATTCTAATTCATTCGCACGAATATATCCATTCTAATGTATTCGTACGATCCATTCTAATTCATTCGTACAATCCATTCTAATTCATTCATACGATCCATTCTAATTCATTCTCACAAATGTAGCCTTCTATTTCATTCATACGATCTATTCTCATTCATTCGCACGAATGTATCCATTCTAATTCATTCGCACAATCCAATCTAATTCATGTGCGAATGAATTAGATTGCATCGTGTGAATTCATTCGCACGATCCATTCTAATTCATTCGTATGATTCATTCTAATTCATTCATACGATCCATTCTAATTCATTTGAAATAGAATGGATTGTACGAATGAATTAGAATGGATCATACAAATGAATTAGAAAGGGAATGAATTAGAATGGATCGTACGAATGAATTAGAATGAATCATATGAATGAATTAGAATGGTTGCATTCGTGCAAATGAATTAGAATGGATCGTACGAACGAATTAGAATGGATCGTACGAACGAATTAGAATGGATCGTACGAATGAATTAGAATGGATCGTACGAGTGAATTAGAATGGATCGTATGAATGAATTAGAATAGCTCATACGAATGAATTAGAATGGATCGTACGAAAGAATTAGAATGGTTACATTCATGCGAATGAATTAGAATGGATCGTATGACTGAATTAGAATGGATCGTGCGAATTAATTAGAATGGATCGTACGAATGAATTTGGATTAGAATGGATCGTACAAATGAATTAGATTGGATGGTGCGAATGAATTAGAATGGATACATTCGTGCGAATGAATTAGAATGGATCGTACGAATGAATTAGAATGGATCATACAAATAAATTAGAAAGGTTACATTCGTGAGAATGAATTAGAATGGATCGTACGAATGAATTAGAATGGATCATGCGAATGAATTAGAATGGATCGTACGAATGAATTAGAATGGTTACATTCATACGAACGAATTAGAATGGATCGTACGAATGAATTAGAATGGATACAATCGAGCGAATGAATTAGAATGGATTGTAAGAATGAATTAGAATGGATCATAGGAATGAATTAGAATTGATCGTGCAAATGAATTAGAATAGAATGGATCGTACGAATGAGTTAGAATGGATTGTGCGAATAAATTAGAATGGATTGTACGAATGAATTAGAATGGATCGTACGAATGAATTAGAATGGATCGTACGAATGAATTAGAATGGATCGTACGAATGAACTAGAATGGATCGTACGAATGAATTAGAATGAATCATACGAATGAATTAGAATGGATCGTGCGAATGAATTCAAATGGATCGTGTGGATCGGACTAATGAATTTATTATGGATCGTACGAATGAATTAGAAAGGTACGAATGGATTAGAATGGATCGTACTAATGGATTAGAATGGATCGTACGAATGAATTAGAATGGATCATACAAATGAATTAGAATGGATACATTTGTGCGAATGAATTAGAATGGTTCATACGAATGAATTAGAATGGATCGTACGAATGAATTAGAATGGATCGTACGAATGAAATAGAATGGATCGTACGAATGAATTAGAATGGATACATTTGTGCGAATGAGTTAAAATGGATCATACGAATGAATTAGAATGGATCGTACGAATGAATTAGAATGGATCATGCGAATAAATTAGAATGGATCGTGCGAATGAATTAGAATGGATCATACGAACGAATTAGAATGGATCATATGAATGAATTAGAATGGTTACATTCGTGCGAATGAATTAGAATGGTTCATACGAATGAATTAGAATGGATCGTACGAATGAATTATAATGGATCGTACGAATGAATTAGAATGGATCGTACGAATGAATTAGAATGGATCGTATGAATGAATTAGAATGGATCGTACGAATGAATTAGAATGGATTGTACGAATGAATTAGAATGGATACATTCGAGCGAATGAATTAGAATAGATCGTACGAATGAATTAGAATGGATCATAGGAATGAATTAGAATGGATCGTGCAAATGAATTAGAATGGATACATTCGTGCGAATGAATCAGAATGGATCATACGAATGAATTAGAATGGTTACATTCGTGCGAATGAATTAGAATGGATCGTACGAATGGATTAGAATGGATCATAGGAATGAATTAGAATGGATCGTACGAATGAATTAGAATAGTTACATTTGGGCGAATGAATTAGATTGCATCGTGCGAATGAATTAGAATGATCCATTCTAATTCATTCGTATGATTCATTCTAATTCATTCATACGATCCAGTCTAATTCATTCGCTCGAATGTATCCATTCTAATTCATTCGTACAATCCATTCTAATTCATTCGTACGATCCATTCTAATTCATTCATACGATCCATTCTAATTCATTCGCTCGAATGTATCCATTCTAATTCATTCGTACTATCCATTCTAATTCATTCGTACGATCCATTCTAATTCATTTGTACGAATGTATCCATTCTAATTCATTCGCACGATCCATTCTAATTCATTCGCACGATCCATTCTAATTCATTCGTATGATCCATTCTAATTCATTCGTACGATCCATTCTAATTCATTCGCACAAATGTATCCATTCTAATTCATTCGTACGATCCATTCTATGAATGAATTAGAATGGATCGTACGAATGAATTAGAAAGGTTACATTTGTGAGAATGAATTAGAATGGATCGTACGATTTATTCTAATTCATTCGCACGATCCATTTGAATTCATTCGCACGATCCATTCTAATTCATTCGTATGATTCATTCTAATTCATTCATACGATCCATTCTAATTCGTTCGTACGATCCATTCTAATTCGTTCGTATGATCCATTCTAATTCATTCGCACGATCCATTCTAATTTATTCGCATGATCCATTCTAATTCATTCGTACGATCCATTCTAATTCATTCGTATGATCCATTCTAACTCATTCACACAAATGTATCCATTCTAATTCATTTGTACGATCCATTCTAATTCATTCGTACGATTCATTCTAATTCATTCATACGATCCATTCTAATTCGTTCGTACGATCCATTCTAATTCGTTCGTACGATCCATTCTAATTCGTTCGTACGATCCATTCTAATTCATTCGCACTATCTATTCTAATTCATTCATACGATCCATTCTAATTCGTTCATACGATCCATTCTAATTCGTTCGTACGATCCATTCTAATTCATTTGCACGAATGTAACCATTCCAATTCATTCATATGATCCATTCTAATTCATTCGCATGATCCATTCTAATTCATTCGCACGATCCATTCTAATTCATTTGTACGAATGTATCCATTCTAATTCATTTGTGTGAATGAATTTGAATGGATTGTATGAATGAATTACAATGGATCATACGAATGGATTAGAATGGATCGTACGAATGAATTAGATTGGATGGTGCGAATGAATTAAAATGGATACATTCGTGCGAATGAATTAGAATGGATCATATGAATGAATTTGAATGGTTACATTCGTGCAAATGAATTAGAATGGATCGTACGAACGAATTAGAATGGATCGTACGAACGAATTAGAATGGATCGTGCGAATGAATTAGAAGGGATCATACGAAAGAATTAGAATGGATCGTACGAACGAATTAGAATGGATCGTATGAATGAATTAGAATGAATCGTACGAATGAATTAGAATGGATCGTACGAATGAATTAGAATGGATACATTTGTGCGAATGAGTTAGAATGGATCATACGAATGAATTAGAATGGATCGTACGAATGAATTAGAATGGATCATGCGAATAAATTAAAATGGATCGTGCGAATGAATTAGAATGGATCATACGAACGAATTAGAATGGATCGTATGAACGAATTAGAATGGATCGTATGAATGAATTAGAATGAATCATACGAATGAATTAGAATGGATCGTGCAAATGAATTCAAATGGATCGTGCGAATGAATTAGAATAAATCGTACGATCCATTCTAATTCATTCTCACAAATGTAACCTTTCTAATTCATTCGTACGATCCATTCTAATTCATTCATAGAATGGATCGTACGAATGAATTAGAATGGATACATTTGTGCGAATAAATTAGAATGGATCGTACGAATGACTTAGAATAGATCATACGAATGAATTAGAATGGATCGTGCGAATGAATTAGAATGGATCGTGCGAATGAATTAGAATGGATACATTCGTACAAATTAATTAGAATGGATCGTACGATCGTATTAGAATGGATAGTACGAATGAATTAGAATGGATACATTCGAGCGAATGAATTAGAATGGATCGTATGAATGAATTAGAATGGATCGTACGAATGAATTAGAATGGATTGTACGAATGAATTATAATGGATACATTCGAGCGAATGAATTAGAATGGATCGTATGAATGAATTAGAATGAATCATACGAATGAATTAGAATGGATCGTGCGAATGAATTCGCACGATGCAATCTAATTCATTCGCACAAATGTAACTATTCTAATTCATTCGTACGATCCATTCTAATTCATTCCTATGATCCATTCTAATCCATTCGTACGTTCCATTCTAATTCATTCGCACGAAATTAACCATTCTAATTCATTCCCTTGAATGTATCCATTCTAATTCAGTCGTACAATCCATTCTAATTTATTCGTACAATCCATTCTAATTCATTCATATGATCCATTCTAATTCATTCGCTCGAATGTATCCATTCTAATTCATTCGTACTATCCATTCTAATTCATTCGTATGATCCATTCTAATTCATTTGTACGAATGTATCCATTCTAATTCATTCGCACGATCCATTCTAATTCATTCGCACAAATGTAACTATTCTAAGTCATTCGTACGATCCATTCTAATTCATTCCTATGATCCATTCTAATCCATTCGTACGATCCATTCTAATTCATTCGCACGAATGTAACCATTCTAATTCATTCGTATGATCCAATCTGATTCATTCGCACGAATGTATCCATTCTAATTCATTTGCACGATCCATTCTAATTCATTCCTATGATCCATTCTAATTCATTCGTACGATCCATTCTAATTCATTTGCTCGATTGTATCCATTCTAATTCATTGCTACGATTCGTACAAATGAATTAGAATGGATCGTGCGAATGAATTAGAATGGATCGTACGAATGAATTAGAATGGATCGTACGAATGAATTAGAATGGATATATTTGAACGAATAAATTAGAATGGATCATACGAATGAATTAGAATGGATCGTACAAATGAAATAGAATGGATTGTATGAATGAGTTAGAATGGATCGTATGAATGAATTAGAATGGATTGCATGAATGAATTAGAATGGATCGTACGAATGAATTAGAATTGATCATACGAATGAATTAGAATGGATCGTACGAATGAATTAGAATGGATCGTGCGAATGAATTAGAATGGTTACATTCGTGCAAATGAATTAGAATGGATCGTACGAACGAATTAGAATGGATCGTACGAACGAATTAGAATGGATCATACGAACTAATCATAGAATGGATCGTACGTTTGAATTAGAATGGATTGTGCGAATGAATTAGAATGGATACATTCGTGCGAATGAATGAGAATAGATCGTATAAATGAAATAGAATGGATATATTTGAACGAATAAATTAGAATGGATCATACGAATGAATTAGAATGGATCGTACGAATGAAATAGAATGGATTGTACGAATGAATTAGAATGGATCGTACAAATGAATTAGAAAGGCTACATTTGTGAGAATAAATTAGAATGGATCGTACGAATGAACAATATATCCATTCTAATTCATTCGTACGATCCATTCTAATTCATTTGCACGATCCATTCTAATTCATTCATACGTACGATCCATTCTAATTCATTCGCACGATCGATTCTAATTCATTTGCATGATCTATTCTAATTCATTTGTACGATCCATTCTAATTCATTCGTACGATCCATTCTAATCCATTCGTACGATCAATTCTAATTCATTTGCACGAATGTAACCATTCTAATTCATTCGTATGATCCATTCTGATTCATTCGCACGAATGTATCCATTCTAATTCATTTGCACGATCCATTCTAATTAATTCCTATGATCCATTCTAATTCATTCGTACGATCCATTCTAATTCATTCGCTCGAATGTATCCATTCTTATTCATTCGTACGATCCATTCTAATTCGTTCGTACGATCCATTCTAATGCATTCGTTCGATCCATTCTAATTTATTCGTACGATCCATTCTAATTCATTCTTATAATCCATTCTAATTCATTCGTATGATCCATTCTAATTCATTCACTCGAATGTATCCATTCTAATTCATTCGTACAAACCATTCTAATTCATTCGTACGATCCATTCTAATTCATTCGTATGAATGAATTAGAATGGATCGTACGAATGAATTAGAATGGATACATTTGTGCGAATGAATTAGAATGGATCGTATGACTGAATTAGAATGAATCATACGAATGAATTAGAATGGATCGTGCGAATGAATTCAAATGGATCGTGCGAATGAATTAGAATAAATCGTACGATCCATTCTAATTCATTCTCACAAATGTAACCTTTCTAATTCATTTGTAAGATCCATTCTAATTCGTTCGTACGATCCATTCTAATTCATTCCTATGATCCATTCTAATCCATTCGTACGATCCATTCTAATTCATTCGCACGAATGTAACCATTCTAATTCATTCGTATGATCCATTCTGATTCATTCGCACGAATGTATCCATTCTAATTCATTTGTACGATCCATTCTAATTCATTCCTATGATCCATTCTAATTCATTCGTACGATCCATTCTAATTCCTTCGTACGATCCATTCTAATTCATTCGCACGATCCATTCTAATTCATTTGTACGAATGTATCCATTCAAATTCATTCATACGATCCATTCTAATTCATTCGTACGATCCATTCTTAAATGTGCGAATGAATTAGAATGGATCGTACGAATGAATTAGAAAGGTTACATTTGTGCGAATGAATTAGAATGGATCGTACGAATGAATTAGAATGAATCATACGAATGAATTAGAATGGATCGTACGAATGAATTAGAATGGATCGTGCGAATGAATTAGAATGGATCGTGCAAATGAATTAGAATGGATACATTCGTGCGAATGAATCAGAATGGATCATACGAATGAATTAGAATGGATCATACGAACGAATTAGAATGGATCGGTGTATGAATAAATTAGAATGGATCGTACGAATAAATTAGAATGGATCATACAAATGAATTAGAATAGATCGTGCAAATGAATTAGAATCGATCGTGCGAATGAATTAGAATGGATCGTACGTTTGAATTAGATTGGATTGTGCGAATGAATTAGAATAGATACATTCGTGCGAATGAATGAGAATAGATCGTATGAATGAATTAGAATGGATTGTACGAATGAATTAGAATGGATCGTACAAATGAATTAGAAAGGCTACATTTGTGAGAATGAATTAGAATGGATCGTACAAATGAATTAGAATGGATCGTACGAATGAATTAGAATGGATCGTACGAATTCACATTCGTACGATCCATTCTAATTCATTCGTATGATCCATTCTAATTTATTCGTTCAAATATATCCATTCTATTTCATTCATACGGTCTATTCTCATTCATTCGCACGAATGTATCCATTCTAATTCATTCGTACGATCCATTCTAATTCATTGGCACGATCCATTCTAATTCATTTGTACGATCCATTTTAATTCATTCGCAAGATCCATTCTAATTCATTCGTATGATCCATTCTAATTCATTCGTATGATCCATTCTAATTCATTCCTATGATCCATTCTAATTCATTCGTATGATCCAGTACGATTTGTTCTAATTCATTCGCACGATCCATTTGAATTCATTCGCACGATCCATTCTAATTCATTCGTATGATTCATTCTAATTCATTCGTACGATCCATTCTAATTCATTCGCACAAATATATCCATTCTAAATCATTCGCTCGAATGTATCCATTCTAATTCATTCGTACAATCCATTCTAATTCATTCGCACGATCCATTCTAATTCATTCGTATGATCCATTCTAATTCATTCGTACGATCCATTCTAATTCATTCGTATGATCCATTGTAACTCATTCGCACAAATGTATCCATTCTAATTCATTCGTATGATCCATTCTGATTCATTCGTATGATCCATTCTAATTCATTCGTTCGATCCATTCTAATTCATTCGTACGATCCATTCAAATTCATTCGCATGATCTATTCTAATTCACTCGTACGATCCATTCTAATTCATTCGTATGATTCATTCTAATGCATTCGTACGATCCATTCTAATTCATTCGTATGATCCATTCTAATTTATTCGTACGATCCATTCTAATTCATTCGCTCGAATGTATCCATTCTCATTCATTCGTACAATCCATTCTAATTCATTCGTACGATCCATTCTAATTCATTCATACGATGCACGAATGAATTAGAATGAATCGTACGAATGCATTAGAATGGATCGTGCGAATGAATTAGAATGGATACGTTCGTACAAATGAATTTGAATGGATCGTGCGAATGAATTAGAATGGATCGTACGAATGAATTAGAATGGATCATATGAATGAATTAGAATGGTTACATTCGTGCGAATGAATTAGAATGGATTGTACGAATGAATTAGAATGGATCGTACAAATGAAATAGAAAGGATACATTCGAGCGAATGAATTAGAATGGATCATACGAATGAATTAGAATGGATCATAGGAATGAATTAGAATGAATCGTTCGCACAAATGTATCTATTCTAATTCATTCGTACAATGCGTTCTAATCCATTCGTACGATCCATTCTAATTCATTCGTACAATCCATTCTAATTTATTCGTACGATCCATTCTAATTCATTCGTATGATCCATTCTAACTCATTCGGTGGATCCATTCTAATTCATTCGTACGATACATTCTAATTTATTCGCACGATCCATTCTAATTTATTCGTACGATCCATTCTAATTCGTTCGTACAATCCATTCTAATTCGTTCGTACGATCCATTCTAATTCATTTGCACGAATGTAACCATTCTAATTCATTCGTACGATCCATTCAAATTCATTCGCACGATCCATTCTAATTCATTCGTACGATTCATTGGATCGTACGAATGGATTAGAATGGATCGTACGAATGAATTTGATTGGATGGTGCGAATGAATTAGAATGGATCGTGCGAATGAATTAGAATAAATCGTACGATCCATTCTAACTCATTCTCACAAATGTATCCACTCTAATTCATTCGTACGATCCATTCTAATTCATTCGTACGATCCTCGATTGTATCCATTCTAATTCATTCGTACGATCCATTCTAATTCATTCGCAAGATCCATTCTAATTCATTCGTATGATCCAATCTAATTCATTCGCACAAATGTATCCATTCTAATTCATTCGTACGAATGTATCCATTCAAATTCATTCGTACGATCAATTCTAATTCATTCGCACGATCCATTCTAATTCATTCGTACGATCCATTCTAATTCATTTGTTCGATCCATTCTAATTCATTCCTATGATCCATTCTAATTCATTCGTACGATCCATTCTAATTCTTTCACACGAATGAATCCATTCTAATTCATTCGTACAATCCATTCTAATTCATTCGCACGATCCATTCTAATTCATTCGTATGATCTATTCTAATTCATTCCTACGATCTATTCTAATTCATTCGCTCGAATGTATCCGAATGTAACCATTCTAATTCATTCGTACGATCCATTCTAATTCATTCGCACGATCCATTCTAATTCATTGGTATGATCAATTCTAATTCATTCGTACGATCCATTCTAATTCATTCATGCAATCCATTCTAATTCATTCATACGATCCATTCTAACTCATTCATACAATCCATTCTATTTTATTCGTACGATCCATTCTAGTTCATTTGTATGATCCATTCTAATTTATTCGTTCAAATATATCCATTCTAATTCATTCGTACGATCCATTCTAATTCATTCGCACGATCCATTCTAATTCATTCGTACGATCCATTCTAATTCATTCGCACGATCTATTCTAATTCATTCGTACGATCCATTCTAATGCATTCGTACGATTCATTCTAATTCATTCGTACGATCCATTCTAATCCATTCGTACGATCCATTCTAATTCATTCGCACGAATGTAGCCATTCTAATTCATTCATATGATCCATTCTAATTCATTCGTACGATCCATTCTAATTCATTCGCACGATCCATTCTAATTCATTTGTATGAATGTATCCATTCTAATTCATTCGCACGATCCATTCTAATGCATTCGTACGATTCATTCTAATTCATTCGCACGATCCATTCTAGTTCATTCGTACGATCCATTCTAATTCATTCGTACGATCCATTCTAATTCATTCGTATGATCCATTCTAATTTATTCGTTCAAATATATCCATTCTATTTCATTCATACGATCTATTCTCATTCATTCGCACGAATGTATCCATTCTAATTCATTCGCACAATCCAATCTAATTCAAAGGTACGATCCATTCTAATTCATTCGCACGATCGATTTTAATTCATTTGCACGATCCATTCTAATTCATTCGCACAAATGTATCCATTCTAATTCATTCGTACGATCCATTCTAATTCATTCGTACGATCCATTCTAATTCATTCGCACGATCCATTCTAATTCATTCGTACGAATGAATCGTACAAATGAATTAGAAAGGCTACATTTGTGAGAATGAATTAGAATGGATCGTACGAATGAATTAGAATGGATCATAGGAATAAATTAGAATGGATCGTACGAATGAATTAGAATGGATCATACGAATGAATTAGAATGGATCGTACGAACGAATTAGAATGGATCGTACGAATGAATTAGAATGGATCGTGCGAATGAATTAGAATGGATCGTACGAATGAATTAGAATAGATCATACGAATGAATTAGAATGGATCATACGAATGAATTAGAATGGATCTTGCGAATGAATTAAAATGGATCGTACAAATGAATTAGAATGCATCGTGCCAGTGAATTAGAATGGATCGTACGAATGAATTAGAATGGATCGTGCAAATGAATTAGAATGGATCTTACGAATGAATTAGAATGGATATATTTGAACGAATATATTAGAATGGATCATACGAATGGATTAGAATGGATCGTACGAATGGATTAGAATGGATCTTACGAATGAATTAGAATGGATCATACAAATGAATTAGAATGGATACATTTGTGCGAATGAATTAGAATGGTTCATACGAATGAATTAGAGTGGATCGTACGAATGAATTAGAATGGATCGTACGAATGAATTAGAATGGATCGTACGAATGAATTAGAATGGATACATTTGTGCGAATGGGTTAGAATGGATCATATAAATGAATTAGAATTGATCGTACGAATGAATTAGAATGGATCATGAGAATAAATTAGAATGGATCGTGCGAATGAATTAGAATGGATCATACGAACGAATTAGAATGGATCATACGAACGAATTAGAATGGATCGTATGAATGAATTAGAATGAATCATACGAATGAATTAGAATGGATCGTGCGAATGAATTCAAATGGATCGTGCGAATGAATTAGAATAAATCGTACGATCCATTCTAATTCATTCTCACAAATGTAACCTTTCTAATTCATTTGTAAGATCCATTCTAATTTATTCGCACGATCCATTCTAATTCATTCGTATAATCCATTCTAATTCATTCGTATGATCCATTCTAATTCATTCGTATGATCCATTCTCACAAATGTAACCTTTCTAATTCATTTGTACGATCCATTCTAATTCATTCGTACAATCCATTCTAATTCATTCGCACGAATGTAACCATTCTAATTCATTCGTATGATCCATTCTAATTCATTCGTACGATCCATTCTCACAAATGTAACCTTTCTAATTCATTCGTACGATCCATTCTAATACATTCGTACGATCCATTCTAATTCATTCGCACGAATATAACCATTCTAATTCATTCATATGATCCATTCTAATCCATTCGTACGATCCATTCTAATTCATTCGCATGATCCATTCTAATTCATTTGTACGAATGTATCCATTCTAATTCATTCGCACGATCCATTCTAATGCATTCGTACGATTCATTCTAATTCATTCACACGATCCATTCTAGTTCATTCGCATGATCCATTCTAATTCATTCGTACGATCCATTCTAACTCATTCGTATGATCCATTCTAACTCATTCGCACAAATGTATCCATTCTAATTCATTCGTACGATCCATTCTAATTCATTCGTACTATCCATTCTAATTCATTCGTACGATCCATTCTAATTCATTCGTATGAACCATTCTAATTCATTCGCACAAATGTATCCATTCTAATTCATTTGTATGATCCATTCTAATTCATTCGTACGATCCATTCTAATTCATTCGTACGATCCATTCTAATTCATTTGTACGAATGTATCCATTCTAATTCATTCGTATGATCCATTCTAATTCATTCGTACGATCCATTCTAAAACATTTATACAAATGTATCCATTCTAATTCATTCGCACGATCCATTCTAATTCATTCGCACGATCCATTCTAATTCATTCATATGATCCATTATAATTCGTTCGTACGATCCACGATCCATTCTAATTCATTCGTACGATCCATTCTAATACATTCGTATGATCCATTCTAATTTATTCGTTCAAATATATCCATTCTAATTCATTCGTACGATCCATTCTAATTCATTTGTACGAATGTATCCATTCTAATTCATTCGCACGATCCATTCTAATTCATTCGCACGATCGATTCTAATTCATTTGCACGATCTATTCTAATTCATTTGTACGATCCATTCTAATTCATTCGTACGATCCATTCTAATCCATTTGCACGATCCATTCTAATTCATTCGTACGATCCATTCTAATTCATTTGTATGATCCATTCTAATTTATTCGTTCAAATATATCCATTCTATTTCATTCATACGATCTATTCTCATTCATTCGCACGAATGTATCCATTCTAATTCATTCGCACAATCCAATCTAATTCAAACGTACGATCCATTCTAATTCATTCGCACGATCGATTCTAATTCATTTGCACGATCTATTCTAATTCATTTGTACGATCCATTCTAATTCATTCGTATGATCCATTCTAATCCATTCGTACGATCCATTCTAATTCATTCGCACGAATGTAACCATTCTAATTCATTCGCACGAATGTAACCATTCTAATTCATTCGTACGATCCATTCTAATTCATTCGTATGATCCATTCTAATTCATTCGTACGATCCATTCTAATTCATTTGCATGAATGTATCCATTCTAATTCATTCGTACGATCCATTCTAATTCATTCGCACGATCCATTCTAATTCATTCGTATGATCCATTCTAATTCATTCCTACGATCTATTCTAATTCATTCGCTCGAATGTATCCATTCTAATTCATATGTTCGATCCATTCTAATTCATTCGCACGAATGTAACCATTCTAATTCATTCATATGATCCATTCTAATTCATTCGTACGATCCATTCTAATTCATTCGCACGATCCATTCTAATTCATTTGTACGAATGTATCCATTCTAATTCATTCGTACGATCCATTCTAATGCATTCGTACGATTCATTCTAATTCATTCGTACGATCCATTCTAATTCTGTGGGTGCAAATTTTGGCATAAATCCACCACGGGACCCACTGGCCCTGCCTGGTGGGCCCACGAAGACTACCACGGGACCCACCGGCCCTGCCTGGTGGGCCCACGAAGACTACCACGGGACCCACCGGCCCTGCCTGGTGGGCCCACGAAGACTACCACGGGACCCACCGGCCCTGCCTGGTGGGCCCACGAAGACTACCACGGGACCCACCGGCCCTGCCTGGTGGGCCCATGAGGACTACCACGGGACCCACCGGCCCTGCCTGGTGGGACCAAGAGCCAGTGGAATCCCCCAGAAGATGGTAACAGGGCCCGCAACTTTACCTGGAGGATCCCCAGATACGACAGCAAAAACCGCCATTTACCACCAGACTCACTCCTGGAGAGTCCTATAAATAGGACTCTGAGATCTGACTTTCAGAACCAGAGCTTTGGGATTTCCAACTTCCGATCTACCATCTCTCTTTGATCTTCTTTTCTCTTTCGAAGGGATCAGAAGGTATTCAGTGACACTCGGCCTGTCGAGGTCACTTCAACTGAAGTGCTAGTGAATTCGGGTTGCTCCCTATAGCACGGAGACGTAGGCTTCGGCTGAACTCCGAGATCACACCTCGTGTTAACAATCTCTCTGATTGCATCTCTGATTACATATCAAAGATTTCAACTCCAATTGACAGATCAATCAACGATCTTCAACTCGAACCTTCAATTGACTGGTGCTGCGAGAGTCTTCGGGTCGGCACGAAGATTTTCCCCCACAGTTTGGCGCCGTCTGTGGGATCGAGCGAGAAGCCGTGTCCTCTCTACTTCGACTACCAGGTCAATATTCAAACTTCCTCGCCCCCTCGGTTGATCAGACAACTGATCGGACGTCGGCAATCTCGTTGCACCCTTTGCACTCTGAATGGCGAGAACCAAACACCAGGGTCAACCAGAAGGAAGTAACACTCAACATCAACCTCGTCCTGAGACTCGTTCAATGAGTCAAAGGCTCAACTTCGGGCAGCCCCTTGCTGTCCCCGAGATGGGGGTTCACTCAGGAAGCGGAAGATCAGTCGATCGACCGATCGCCCCTCATCCTCATCAATCAATTGGACAGACTGTCCCCGCTCCTGCTGAAGACCCTCCATCGACATACCAAGTCTCTGCAGTCGATTTCCAATTGCTCCAATTGGCGAAACAAAACGCCACCCTCACGGCTGAGAGGGATGCTCTTAAGAGAGCAGCTTCCGAAGCTGGGATCGTTCTGCCTATCCCCTCTGCAAGCGAGAGGATCAATCTTCCACAACGCTCAATCCACTCCGAGCAACGGAGATCAATGGGCACTGCTGCCCTCGAGAGGATTCGACGCGACCCAACTCCCTCTGCTGCTCCTTGGAAGCAAAGTGTTTGGGATCGCCTTGATGACGAGTCCTCCCAATCGTCTTCCGGCCGCAACTGCGACAAGAAGGCTCCATCAAATCTCAATGCACCAAGGAGGCACCAAATGAAAGGCGGTCCTTCGAAAAGCCGAGTTTCCCCATCCATTCCACTTCAACGTGGACTTGGATCGGACCTTCGACATCGACTCCAACCGGCAAATACTTCAATGCCCGAGCAAGACCTTGCGATCTTGCCTCTTGACCCACCTCTAGGTCGAGGACATGGTCGTAGGGACGGTTACTCCTCTGCCGGGCCTCTACATCGAAGTCTCTTCGAGACCACCTTTCCAAGAGGATGGAGAACTCCTATCCTTCCCAAATTCAACTGTATCAGAGGAGATCCAAGCCTCCATATACTTGCTTTCAAGCAAGCTCTAACACCACACGAAGAGGAAAACAACGTGCTCTGCCGCACCTTCGCGGGAAGTCTTGATGAGCCTTCACTCGACTGGTATCACAATCTCCGAGCTGGGTCCATCACCCAGTTCGGTGTTTTGGCTAACCTCTTTGTACAGCACTATCAACTCAATCTAAAGCCAGAGAAGAAACTCGACTCTCTCTACCGACTGAGGATGGGTGCAGACGAGACTCTCCGCAGCTTCACGAGGAGGTTTCGCAACGAGCATGCTGCTCTCTTTGGAAGACATCTGGATGATGAAGCCATCATGTTGGCTTTCCAGAACGCTCTCCGCTTCGATCTACACATCTACAACGACTTTATCCGCAATCCCCCTCCTTCTCTGGGTGCAATGTTTGACCGAATTCAAAGAGAGATTGAGGTGGAAGACGATCAAGTCGCTCGGAAAGGGCGAGAAACTAAAAGAAAGCCTGCTGAAAGAGAAGCTCCTAAGTATGCTGCAAAGGCTCACAACACTGAAGCAACAGCCCCTCCGGCCAACAAAAGATCAAAGAATGATGGACGTCGATCTCCAACGAAGACCACTTTCACCGAGTGGAATATGCCGGTCGAACAGATACTCGACCGCATTCAACATGAAGAGTTCGTTCGGAGGCCTAATCCTCTTCAGCCGAATTCCAAATTCACAGCAGACAAAACAGTCTACTGCGACTTCCATCGAAGTCACGGCCATTCCACCGATCGGTGTTTTCGGCTGAAATTCCATCTTGAAGACCTATTGCGAGAAGGCCATCTTCAAGAGTTCGTCAGAGGCGGACACGATCAACATCGGACCTCTGCAAAGGGGAAAGAAGTGTGTTGGATACATCAAATCTCCTCTAACCGGCAAACTATCTCTGTGAATGCCAATGTTTTTGGTATTCATGGAACATTGCACAACCAAAGTCTGACTGGGAAAGAGGTGGATCGCCAAGTTCGACGCATCTTCCACGTTCGTTCTACTGCGAGCAAAGAAGATACCTGGATCGAGAAACCCATCGAAGGTCTTGCTTGGCCATCAATCGTCTTCAACGACACCGATCTTCAAGGAGTCCATACTCCACATCGAGACCCCCTGGTCTTGAAACTCATTATCGACGGCAGCACTGTCAACCGGATCCTCGTCGACACCGGAAGCTCCATCGACATTATGTTCTCAGACTGCTTTAAACGTCTGGGACATAAGTATCAAAGCCTCGACGTCGTCCCAACCGTGATCACTGGTTTCAATGGCGAACAAAGCATCACGGTGGGCGAATCCAGATTTACCATCGACCTCAGCCGAGAGACTCGAGTCTCGGTGAGGTTTGCAATCGTCGAAGGAATGTCTAGCTACAACGCCATTCTTGGGCGACCATTCCTCCATCAGATCAATGCCATCTCCTCCTCTTACCATCAACTACTCAAGTTTGCAACTGGAGAAGGCATCGTCTGCATTCGAGGCAATCAGCAAGCTGGAAGATATTGTGAAGCTGCTGCTGCTAAAACAGATCGAAAGATCAATATTGCTCCTCCAAAGCGGCCACGAGATGAAGCTGGTCCCTCTTCCAAATAGCAATTAAAGGAGATTCCGCTGACCGAACCTCCACCAATCGAATGGGAAGCATCACCTTCAATAGAAGAAATCATCCCGATCAGCATAGGCAGCGGAGATCTACCTCGACAAACTTTTATTGGTACCGGTCTTAGCGACGCAGAAGCGCAAGACATGGTATCCTTCCTCCAGTCCAATATCGACGTCTTCGCCTGGTGTTTCGAAGACATGCCTGGGATCAATCCAGATGACGCTTGTCACCGACTTGCGATCAAAGAAGAGATAAAGCCTGTCAAGCAAAAGCCACGCACCATCCGCCCAGAGCTGCAAGTTGCTGTTCAAGAAGAAATCACCAAGCTACTCGCAGCAGGCTTCATCCGAGAAGTAGAGTATCCTACTTGGATCTCTAACATTGTGGCTGTTCCGAAGAAGAACGGAAAGGTTAGAGTCTGCATCGACTTTACCAATCTCAACAAGGCTTGTCCCAAGGACCCATTCCCCATGCCAAGGATTGATAGACTCGTCGATGCCACTGCTGGCCACGAACTATTGTCTTTCATGGATGGGTACTCTGGATACAATCAAATTCCTCTTCACGCCGATGATCAAGAGAAGACATGTTTTGTGACTAGCCGAGGCCTTTATTGCTACAATGTCATGCCATTCGGCCTCAAAAATGCTGGTTCCACCTATCAAAGGCTAGTCACCAAAATGTTCGAAGATCAGATCGGTCGCAACGTCGAAGTCTATGTCGATGATCTCCTCACCAAGAGTTCCGTTCGGAGCAAACATCTATCTGATCTGGCTGAAACCTTCCAAGTCCTTCGAAAGTATCGAATGAAGCTCAATCCAGCCAAGTGCGCTTTCGGAGTTCAATCTGGCAAATTCCTAGGTCATCTTGTGACCAGGAGGGGTATCGAAGCCAATCCCGATCAAATTCGAGCCATCATCGATATGCCTTCACCTACAAATCGAAAAGAAGTTCAACGCCTCACTGGAAGGTTAGCAGCACTCAATCGATTCATTTCAAAATCTTCCGACAAATGCAAACCCCTCTTCGACAAACTACGAAAGGCGGATACATCCGGCTGGAGTCCAATCTGTGAAGAGGCATTTCAAAGCATCAAGAAATATCTGGTGCAAGCTCCCATCCTGACTGCTCCATTGCCAAAAGAAGACTTGTGGCTCTATCTGGCCGTGACCGATCAAGCAATCAGCGCGGTCTTAGTCAGTAGAAGAGAAGGCGTCGAACATCCAGTCTACTACATCAGCCATACTCTCCTTCCAGCTGAGACTCGCTACTCAAAAACTGAGAAGGTCATCTTGGCCTTGCTCACTGCATCGCGTCGCCTTCAACCGTACTTCGTCTCCCACCAGATTACTGTCATTTCAGAACACTCACTCAAAGATATCATTGACAAAGCTGGTCGAGCTGGTCGAATGACCAAATGGGTGATCGAAATGAGTGCTCTGGGAATTCAATTCGAATCTCGTACTTCTATCAAAGGCCAAGCTATTGCTGATTTTCTAGCTGATTTTCCAGTTGAAGACCCCATCACTTGGGAAGAGGATGTCGACATGCGCTTGGAAGATGAGGACAATACTCCAATCAATCTTGCAACAAAAATTGATCCAAATCTCGAAGCTTCTGCTACAACTCCTCCATGGAAGCTTTATACTGATGGAGCATCAAGTTCGATCGGTTCGGGAACTGGGATAGTCTTAATATCCCCCGAACTTGATCATCTCCAGAAGGCCACTCTCCTTGGGTTTAATGCCACCAACAACGAAGCTGAATATGAAGCACTCGTTTCCGGACTCGAAATGGCGGAATCTCTGGGGGTAGATCGAATCATCGTCTACAGCGATTCCCAGTTGATCATAAGGCAAATCAATGGAGAGTACACCGCTCGAGAAGAAAGAATGCAACTCTACTTAGCCTTAGTACGACGTCTTCAACAACATTTTACTTGTGCTGAATTCATTCAAATCCCCAGAGCAGAGAACCGAGAAGCAGATGCCTTGGCCAATGCTGCCTCAGTTCTTGGGGACTCACTCGGAGGACGGCAAATACAGATCGATTATCAAGAAGTGTCCAAGACCACCCCCGATCAACAGATCCTTACTACTACAAAAGGATCTGGGGGTGGAGATCAGCTTGAAGATTGGAGACGACCAATTCTTGACTTCTTCAAACATGGCAAAATGCCAGAAGATCCAAATCAAGCCCGAAGACTTCAAAGGAAGCTTCCCTGCTACACTATTCAAGGAGAAGATCTGTACTTCAAATCTCACAACGGGATGTTGCTCAAGTGCCTTGGTCCCGAGCAAGCACAGTCAATCCTGATTGATATCCACTCTGGAGCTTGTGGAAATCATTCGGGAGGAAGATCTCTTGAAGCCAAGACGAAGCTACAAGGGTACTACTAGCCAACAATGGCAAGGGATGCTCAACAAGTCGTTCAAAGATGCGAGCCTTGCCAACGGCACGCTCGAGCTATCCATCTCCCTGCAGATGAACTTCATCAATTATCAAGTCCCTGGCCTTTCCATCAATGGGGGTTAGATTTCCTGGGTCTTTTCCCTCCAACTCCGAGCAAGAAGAAGTATCTATTGCTGGCCACTGATTACTTCACCAAATGGGTTGAAGCCGTGCCCCTCTTCCGAGAGACTGATGACGAAGTGATCAAATTCATTCGGCACAACATCTTCTCAAGGTTCGGTACACCTCAAGTTCTCGTTGCTGACAATGGAGCTCAATTTGACTCCGACAAATTTCGAGAGTTCTGTCTGAACAACGGTATCAAGCTATTTTATTCAACTCCAAGGTACCCTCAATGCAATGGCCAAGCAGAAGCCTCCAATAGAGCTATTCTTGGTATACTCAAGAAGAAACTCAACGACAAGAAAGGATTATAGGAACAGGTCCTACCTGAAGTTCTTTGGGGGTATCGCACAACTCCGAGAAGATCAACAGGGTTCTCACCCTTCCGTCTAACATATGGATCCGAAGCAGTACTCCCAACAGAAAATATATCAAATACTCTGAAAACCAGAGCAGTTGAAGAAGGAATCAATGAAGAACTTCGGATCAATGATCTAGACTTCTCCGAAGAATTACGAGATCAAGCATCACTTCGTGTGGCCAAGTACCAACAGAAGATCAAAAGAGCCTACGATGAAAAAGTACATAAAAGGCAGTTCCCAGTGGGCAGTCTAGTTCTCAGAGCAGTCTTTTACAACACCAAAGAGCACAGCAGTGGGAAGCTTGCTCCCAACTGGGAAGGTCCATACATTGTTGAATCAGCAGGAGGCAAAGGTTCTTACAGATTGATCTCGCCAGAAGGAGATAGACTACCTCGTGCTTGGAATTCTAGACACCTCAAGTTGTTCTATCCGTGATGTAAATTCTGTGATAAATAAAGTTCTCTTTCAAGTGTTCAAATATACGAGTGTTCAGGTTTTCAATTCAAGTTCTGAAGCAGTTTCAAGTTATCCATATTCAAATTACCAGGTCTTTTAACAAGTTGGGGAGTTAGAGTTGCGACTCAACCCCTTACTAGCAAATGTTAAAAACTGACCATATTCAAGTTACCAAGTCTTTTAACAAGTCTGGGTGTTAGAGTTGCGACTCAACCCCTTACTGGCAAATGTTAAACTGACTTTCAAATTTCAATATTCAATTTCAATCAATTTCTACATCGTTTAACAGGTTTGGGTGCTTGAGTTGCGACTCAACCACTCACATTCAAGTGTTATACGAATTCAAGTCCAATTTTCAAAGTTACTATAAGTTCGGGTAATTGAGTTACGACTCGACCCCTTACATTCAAAAGATTGTATCTATTCTAATACTATTAAGATCATGATAATCAAAGGCATTCAACTCAAGAGACATTCAATTTTCAAACACCAAGAAGATCTTCTATTATCAAAATATGCCAGATACAAGAGTGAGCTGCTACATTTCAAAAGTTTACAAAGTACAACAACAAAGAAGGAGAAAAGTCTCAAGGCTTGGCCACACTCTTCGCATGCGACTTCTCCCCCTCAGATCCAGGATGAACTTTGCTCGCCACTGATGCCTTAGAGGATCGGACACTAGCAACATGGACCCTGAGCGCTTCTGCTGCCTTCTCAGCTGTGTCTTTCTTGTGAGTCTCTGCTGAAGCAGCAATTTGAGCCTCCAGCTCCTTTATTTTGGCCACTCGGTCGAAACCCAAGTTCTCGACCCTGAAGAATCGAGTCTTCAATTCTTCAAGCTCGTGACCCCGAGCTTCATAACCATTCTGCCAGCCCTTGCTCTCCAACTTTTCCTGGCGAAGGGCCTCGGTCTTGACCTTCAGAGCCTCTTTCTTTGATTTTAAAGACTCCCTCAGTTGATCTCTCTCCGCGGTTACAGCCTCCAGTGCAGCAGTCAAATGAGATATTTCAGCTAAAGCTTCTTTGGCTCCCGCTTTCATGGAGAGCTTGGTTGCGACATTCATAACTGCTGAGTTCTGCAAAAGAACAAAAGAGTTAGAATTATTCTGAAGGAAGATACGATTCAAATGATCGATCAAGCAGATGCACCTACCAACAGGTCAAGTCTCTCGAAAGCTTCATCCAGAGTAGCCCCCGGGAGGTTGCAGAGTTTCCTGATCACAGCAGTGGGGTGGTTGATATCAACGTCACCCAAGCTTCTCATTGTTGGAGTCAATCCAGCAGGTGCACCTACAATCAACAAGAGATCAAAGTGTTAGATTATTTTCGAGCTTCAACGATAAGACAATCGAGACAAGTCGATACGATTACCTGAGGCTTCAACCCTCGGCTCTTTGCCCTTCCGGCGGTCAGAGCCATCCTGAGGGGTCGATTTTTCCTGAGTAGGAGTTGGCACTGGTTTAGGTTGAGGAGCCCCATCACCCACTCGACTTCCCCTCTCCAAATGAGTAGGGGGGGAAGCATTCCTAGGAGGTGAGACTCTCTCTTCCTCTTGCGAGCCACCCGGCTGGATGAGTCCCGCCACCATGGCTTCCACCTCCTCAGCTAGAGAGCGAGAGGGGGGTGGGGGTTGCTCGACTTCTATACCCCCGCTCGTTGTCGCTCCTTCGAGACGGGGTACTTTAGGTGGAATCTGATCGAGGGGTGTGGGGTTGCTTCCAACCCCACCACTCCTCGACAACTTTATTTTGAGGCGCATCGGCCTCTTCAAATCGTCGAACCGGTAGGCGGGAACCACCTTTTGGCCGTCGCCTTCTGCATCCATGACTTCTTCCATCTGACGGGCTTTAACCTCGTCAATGGGAACAGGAATTGAATCTTCTCCTGTTGCACCAACAGTGGGGGTGGGAGGAATTTCTTCCTCACCACCCCCATTCTCACCATCTCCACCAGAGGGAGTGGAAGACAGATCATCCTCGCCGTCGCCGTCCTCATCCTCGTTATTACCACTGTTGTCGTGGCTGACATTTTCATTCTCTTCATCTTCCTCGTTGTTCCCCTTCTTTACTTCTTCATCATCTTCTTTCTTCTCCTTATCTTCATCTTCCTTTTGCTTGCTAAGGGTTTTTCTCTTCTTTTTCGCTGGGCCTCTTTGTATCACCAGCTTCTCATCCACAGTGGGCAATCGGCGCCTTACAGTATAAATTTTCTTCTCGGCCCGAATCTTTCGAATGATCTTACCCGAATGAGGGTCCTCCTCATAGTCCGAGTATAGAACTTCGTTATCCTCGTATCTATCTTTCGATCGGTGGAGGAGATTGGCCTTGCCATATCTCACTGGGCAGTTGGAGAACTGTTTCCACGACCTGGTTCCACAGGTCAACTCAAGAAATAAGTTGTCGATAGCTCCAGCCCTCTCAGAAGTCCAGGCAAAGATGCCTCCCTCGCTGTACATCTTCACTGCGTCATGCACGCTGTCTCGGGGGGTGTCGGGCACTGACATGGATGTCCATGCACCAGAAACAGAGAGAGGCCAATCTGTGTATAACTTGTCTGAAGGAACTGTATCAGTAAGCGGGCGCAGCGGAGATACGCCGGTCAAGTTGTAGAACGGGCTGTCCCTCCTGAAAGCCCATCGGTAGTGGAAGAAAAAGTATCCAAGCTCGATCCTAGCAGCTTCACCTTCCGGGATACTGGAGTAGCATGCCTTCAAGTCTTCCTGGAAATCCGACTCCACTCGGCAGAATGCGTAGATAATTCGCCAAGCGTTCCCAGTGACCTGCCCCGGGCAAAGGCCAGAAGTGTTCAATAATCTTGCAGCAAAGGGTGGCAACGGTAAACGCAGACCGCAGTTCATTTGGCCGATGGTCACAATGGTTCCCATGACCTTCTCGTTGCTGGCGTAGCTGGTAAAGACGGTCTTCTTGTCAATACCAAAAGCAGTCTGGATGCTAGGGAGTGAAGGCTGCGCCGACTTCCCTTCTGTGAAGAAAGAGAGCAGTGTTTGCCATTTCTTTCTCTTCGTATCCGTGAACTCGCCACCTGTATTGTACATGTACTCCGTCTCCTCTGTCAGAGGCATGAGCGGACCCAGAACAAACTTTACTTTAGGGATGAACTCTGGCCTTGATGGCGCCGAAGCAAACCCTACTCCTTGGTGCCTCTTGCCCAGTTGGCCAAGTTCAGCAAGAGCGGCCTTGCCTTTGCCACGACCCCTCGGAGGGGATTGAACCTCAACAATTTCCTTCCCCTTTCTCTTCGAGGGAGCCGTACCGGACTTCTTCGAACTGCCAGAGGAAGCCATTCGATCGATCAAACAAGAACAAGAACAAGAGCAGAAATCGGGAGCAAAGAGTCTGGATTTCGGAAAATTTTGAAAGCGTGAGGCGAAGTGACAGCCGGTGAAAACTTTTGTACCCAGGGTAAAACAGGTGCGCAAATCGAGAAGACACGTGTCTTCACCATATCAAATCGCGTGTTTTTGTAGGCACACGTGGCATCCATCCATAGCAGGCGCAAAATCAGGCGAACCGTCGGACCAGACGAAACGTCGGACCTACCGGTCCACATGAACCAACGGTCCAAGCAAGCCACCGGTCTGGGTAAACCGGACCGCCGGTTCAAAGCAACGTTCGAGCCAACCAAGGATTCAAAACAAGAAGAATCAAGCTCCATCAATGTTCAAAACTCTGCCAAAAGATCGAAGAACAAAGCAGTAAACCTTCTCTGAACGGCAGGTTCAAAACTTTAATTCGATCGGTCAAATTTCTATTGGATCTGGCAAAAAACCAAGGTTTTTTGCCGATCACTCGAACCTTGACCGGATAATTTTTGACCGATCGGACAAACTTGTCCGATCGGCAAAAATCATTCGATCGGTCAAATTTCTATTGGATCTGGCAAAAAACAAAGGTTTTTTGCCGATCATTCGAACCTTGACCGGATAATTTTTGACCGATCGGACAAACTTGTCCGATCGGCAAAAATCATTCGATCGGTCAAATTTCTATTGGATCTGGCAAAAAACCAAGGTTTTTCGCCGATCACTCGAACCTTGACCGGATAATTTTTGACCGATCGGACAAACTTGTCCGATCGGCAAAAATCATTCGATCGGTCAAATTTCTATTGGATCTGGCAAAAAACCAAGGTTTTTTGCCGATCACTCGAACCTTGACCGGATAATTTTTGACCGATCGGACAAACTTGTCCGATCGGCAAAAATCATTCGATCGGTCAAATTTCTATTGGATCTGGCAAAAAACCAAGGTTTTTTGCCGATCACTCGAACCTTGACCGGATAATTTTTGACCGATCGGACAAACTTGTCCGATCGGCAAAAATCATTCGATCGGTCAAATTTCTATTGGAGCTGGCAAAAAACCAAGGTTTTTTGCCGATCACTCGAACCTTGACCGGATAATTTTTGACCGATCGGACAAACTTGTCCGATCGGCAAAAATCATTCGATCGGTCGAAATTCTATTGGATCTGGCAAAAAACCAAGGGTTTTTGCCGATCACTCGAACCTTGACCGGATAATTTTTGACCGATCGGACAAACTTGTCCGATCGGCAAAAATCATTCGATCGGTCAAATTTCTATTGGATCTGGCAAAAAACCAAGGGTTTTTGCCGATCACTCGAACCTTGACCGGATAATTTTTGACCGATCGGACAAACTTGTCCGATCGGCAAAAATCATTCGATCGGTCAAATTTCTATTGGATCTGGCAAAAAACCAAGGTTTTTTGCCGATCACTCGAACCTTGACCGGATAATTTTTGACCGATCGGACAAACTTGTCCGATCGGCAAAAATCATTCGATCGGTCGAAATTCTATTGGATCTGGCAAAAAACCAAGGTTTTTTGCCGATCACTCGAACCTTGACCGGATAATTTTTGACCGATCGGACAAACTTGTCCGATCGGCAAAAATCATTCGATCGGTCAAATTTCTATTGGATCTGGCAAAAAACCAAGGTTTTCTGCCGATCACTCGAACCTTGACCGGATAATTTTTGACCGATCGGACAAACTTGTCCGATCGGCAAAAATCATTCGATCGGTCGAAATTCTATTGGATCTGGCAAAAAACCAAGGGTTTTTGCCGATCACTCGAACCTTGACCGGATAATTTTTGACCGATCGGACAAACTTGTCCGATCGGCAAAAATCATTCGATCGGTCAAATTTCTATTGGATCTGGCAAAAAACCAAGGTTTTTTGCCGATCACTCGAACCTTGACCGGATAATTTTTGACCGATCGGACAAACTTGTCCGATCGGCAAAAATCATTCGATCGGTCAAATTTCTATTGGATCTGGCAAAAAACCAAGGTTTTTTGCCGATCACTCGAACCTTGACCGGATAATTTTTTACCGATCGGACAAACTTGTCCGATCGGCAAAAATCATTTGATCGGTCAAATTTACTACTGGATCGGTCAAAAAACCATGTTTTTTGACCGATCACCCGATTCTTGACCGGTTGAATTTTGACCGATCGGTCAAAATTTGACCGATCGGTCAAAAATGACCGATCGGTCAAAATTTAACCGATCGGTCAAATTTCAGCCGATCGGTCAAATTTACTACTGGATCGGTCAAAAAACCATGTTTTTTGACCGATCACCCGATTCTTGACCGGTGGAATTTTGACCGATCGGTCAAAATTTGACCGATCGGTCCAAATTGACCGGTCAGTCCCTTTTTACGCTAACACGCGACAAGTTTTTTCGTGTCCTTTTTTCAAAAACAGGAAGTTGCTGTTCTTTGCACCAAATCCAAGCCAGACAGAATGCACTCTAGCTAACTTGGAGGGGGTAACTGTGGGTGCAAATTTTGGCATAAATCCACCACGGGACCCACTGGCCCTGCCTGGTGGGCCCACGAAGACTACCACGGGACCCACCGGCCCTGCCTGGTGGGCCCACGAAGACTACCACGGGACCCACCGGCCCTGCCTGGTGGGCCCACGAAGACTACCACGGGACCCACCGGCCCTGCCTGGTGGGCCCACGAAGACTACCACGGGACCCACCGGCCCTGCCTGGTGGGCCCATGAGGACTACCACAGGACCCACCGGCCCTGCCTGGTGGGACCAAGAGCCAGTGGAATCCCCCAGAAGATGGTAACAGGGCCCGCAACTTTACCTGGAGGATCCCCAGATACGACAGCAAAAACCGCCATTTACCACCAGACTCACTCCTGGAGAGTCCTATAAATAGCATAGCCTTCGAATGTAAAAGGATCCGAAATTCTGATTTCCACTCTGAGATCTGACTTTCAGAACCAGAGCTTTGGGATTTCCAACTTCCGATCTACCATCTCTCTTTGATCTTCTTTTCTCTTTCGAAGGGATCAGAAGGTATTCAGTGACACTCGGCCTGTCGAGGTCACTTCAACTGAAGTGCTAGTGAATTCGGGTTGCTCCCTATAGCACGGAGACGTAGGCTTCGGCTGAACTCCGAGATCACACCTCGTGTTAACAATCTCTCTGATTGCATCTCTGATTACATATCAAAGATTTCAACTCCAATTGACAGATCAATCAACGATCTTCAACTCGAACCTTCAATTGACTGGTGCTGCGAGAGTCTTCAGGTCGGCACGAAGATTTTCCCCCACAAATTCATTTGCATGAATGCATCCATTCTAATTCATTCATACGATCCATTCCTATTCATTCGTATGATCCATTCTAATTCATTCATGCAATCCATTCTAATTCATTCATACGATCCAAATGCATTAGAATGGATCGTACGAATGAATTAGAATGAATCGTACGAATGCATTAGAATGGATCGTACGAATGAATTAGAATGAATCGTACGATCCATTCTAATTCATTCGTCCGATCCATTCTAACTCATTCGCATGAATGTATCCATTCTAATTCATTCGTACAATCCATTCTAATTCATTCGCACGATCCATTCTAATTCATTCGTATGATCCATTCTAATTCATTCATACGATCTATTCTAATTCATTCGCTCGAATGTATCCATTCTAATTCATTCGTTCGATCCATTCTAATTCATTCGCATGAATATAACTGTTGGGGGTAGCTAAAATCCGTCCAGGAGTTGGAGCCCTCATCCGAACAAAGCTCGCCTCCTAGCCCGCCAAAAGCCTGCCACTGGCTCCCCGCGCTCAGCACCAGTTCCCCGCTCTACCTATGGATCTCATAGACCCCAGGACTCCAAGGGATGGGGAACTCGCCCGGGAATCCACCCCCCCCCCCCCCCCCCCCCGTGCTCGCCAAGTCATCTTGACAGGGAGCGAGATCCACATTGGGCTGAAGGGGCCTTAGGCAAAGAGCTCGCTCAGGAGCTCACCCAAGCTCGCCAAAAGCTCGCTCGAGAGCTCGCCTAAGCTCGCTCAGGAGCTCGCCAAGCTCGCTCAGGAGCTCGCCAAGCTCGCGCAGGAGCTCGCCAAGCTCGCGCTAGAGCTCGCCCAGAGTTCGCCCAAGCTCGCTTAGGAGCTCGCCAAGCTCGCGTGGGAGCTCGCCAAAGCTCGCGCAGGAGCTCACCCAAGCTCGCTTAGGAGCTCGCCAAGCTCGCGTGGGAGCTCGCCTAAGCACGCGCAGGAGCTCGCCCAAGCTCGCTGAAGCTCGCGCGAGAGCTCGCCCAAGCTCGTGTGGGGGAAAATCTTCGTGCCGACCCGAAGACTCTCGCAGCACCAGTCAATTGAAGGTTAGAATTGACGTCGAAGATCGTTGATCGATCTATTTATTGCAGCTTGAAGCTTTTGATATGTCAAATAGAAAGGCAATCAGAGAGATTGTTAACACGAGATGTGATCTCGGAGTTCAGCCGAAGCCTACGTCTCCGTGCTATAGGGAGCAACCCGAATTCACTAACACTTGTGCTGGAGTGATCTCGACAGGCCGAGTATCACTAAAAACTCTGATCTCTTTGAAAGAAAAAGAAGATCAAAGAGAGGTGGAAGATAGGAAGTAGAAATCCCAGAGCTCTGGTTTTTAGAACTGAGAATTTGATCTCTTTAGAATCGATCCTTTTACATTTGAAGGGTCTGCTATTTATAGGATTCCCGGGGAGGAATTCCGGGGCAAATGGCGGTTTCTGCTGCCGTATCTTGGGATCCTCCAGGCAGGGCCAGTGGGTTCCGCTGCGGTCTCCGGGGGCCCACCAGGCAGGGCTGGTGGGTCCCGCTGTTGTACTCGGGGGCCCACCAGGCAGGGCTGGTGGGTCCCGCTGTAGTCTACGGGGTCCCACCAGGCAGGGCCGGTGGGTCCCGCTGTTTGCAGACTTCTTGCCAAAATTTGCACCCACAGTTACCCCCTCCAAGTTAGCTAGAGTTCGTTCTGGCTGGCTTGGATTTGGTGCAAAAAACAGCAACATCCTGTCTAAAAAAGGCACAAAAGAGGCTTGCCAAGTGTTAGCACCAAAAAAGTTTTGATCGGTCAATTTTGACCGAACGGTCAATTTCAACCGGTCAAGGATTGAGTGATCGGTCCAAAAACATGGTTTTTTGACCGATCCAGTGGAAATTTGACCGATCGGTTGATTTTGACCGATCGGTCAATTTTGACCGATCGGTCAAATTTGACCGATCGGTTAAATTTGACCGAACGGTCAATTTCAACCGGTCAAGGATCGAGTGATCGGTCAAAAAACATGGTTTTTTGACCGATCCAGTGGAAATTTGACTGATCGGTTGATTTTGACCGATCGGTCAATTTTGACCGATCGGTCAAATTTGACCGATCGGTTAAATTTGACCGTATGGTCAATTTCAACCGGTCAAGGATCGAGTGATCAGTCAAAAAACATGGTTTTTTGACCGATCCAGTGGAAATTTTGACCGATTGGTTGATTTTGACCGATCGGTCAATTTTGACCGATCGGTCAAATTTGACCGATCGGTTAAATTTGACCGAACGGTCAATTTCAACCGGTCAAGGATCGAGTGATCGGTCAAAAAACATGGTTTTTTGACCGATCCAGTGGAAATTTGACTGATCGGTTGATTTTGACCTATCGGTCAATTTTGACCGATCGGTCAAATTTGACCGATCGGTTAAATTTGACCATACGGTCAATTTCAACCGGTCAAGGATCGAGTGATCGGTCAAAAAACATGGTTTTTTGACCGATCCAGTGGAAATTTTGACCGATTGGTTGATTTTGACCGATCGGTCAATTTTGACCGATCGGTCAAATTTGACCGATCGGTTAAATTTGATCGAACGGTCAATTTGACCGATCGGTTAATTTTGACCGAACGGTCAATTTCAACCGGTCAAGGATTGGGTGATCGGCAAAAATCCTCAGTTTTTGGCCAGATCTAGTAGAAAATCGACCGATCGATTGATTTTGACCGAACGGTCAAGTTTGACCGTTCGGCTAAAATCAGCCGGTCAGGGTTTGGGTGATCGGCAAAAACCTTCAGTTTTTGGCCAGATCTAGTAGAAAATCGACCGATCGATTGATTTTGACCGAACGGTCAAGTTTGACCGTTCGGCTAAAATCAGCCGGTCAGGGTTAAAGTCTTGAACCTGTACTTTTGAGGATGTGGTATAGCTTGTTCTTCTCCTTTGATCTTTTGGCAGTCTTGAATATCGATGGTGTTTGATCCTTCCTGTTTTGAATCTTTGGTTGTTTTGAATGTGGCTTCGACTTGGTGGTCCGGTTTATTCAGACCGGTGGCTCACTTGGACCGTTTGGTTCACGTGGACCGGTAGGTCCGACGTTTCGTCTGGTCCGACGGTTCACCTGATTTTGCACTTGCTACGGATGGATGCCACGTGTTCCTGCAAAAACACGCGATTTGATATAGTGAAGACACGTGTCTTCTCGATTTGTGTACCTGTTTCACCCTGGGTATATAAGTTTCACTGGCTGTCATTTTTGCCTCACGCTTCCAAAATTTTTCGAAGTCCAGACTCTTTGCTCCCGATTTCTTGTTTATTTCCTTTCGATCGGTCAAATGGCATCTTCGGGCAGTTCAAAGAAGAGTTTTGTTCCTTCCAAGAGGAAGGGCAAGGAAGTTGTCGAGGTTTCTTCTGCTCCGAAGGGACGAGGCAAAGGCAGGGCCGAATTGATCGAGCTTGGCCAACTGGGCAAGAGGCACCAAGGAGTGGGATTTGCTACTGCACCTTCAAGGCCAGAGCAGATCCCCAAGGCCAAATTTGTTCTCTGCCCGCAGATACCTCTGGAGGCGGAGCCTGAGTTTGGGTACAATATCGGCAGTAAGCTTACAGAGGCAAAGAGAGAGAAGCTGCACGAGTTACTATCATTCTTCACCGAGGGGAAGGCTCGACCAGCGCTTCCGGGTGTTCTCTCTGCTTTCGGCGTTGACAGGCGGACGGTCTTTGTCTCATGGGCGAGCAAGGAGCAAGTGATGGGAACCATGATCACGATCGGCCAGCTCAACTGTGGATTGCGCCTTCCGTTGCCGCCTTTTGCTGCGAGGCTGTTGAACGTTTCCGGTCTCTGTCCTGGGCAGGTTACCGGGAACTCCTGGAGGATCATCTACGCTTTCTGTCGTGTAGAGTCTGACTTCCAGAAGGAACTGAGGGAATGCTACTCCAGCCTCCCTGCAGGTGAAGAAGCCCGAATCGAACTGGGGTATTTCTTCTATCACTACCGATGGGCCTGGAGGAAGGATAGCCCGTTCTACTACTTGACAGGTGTCACTGCCCTCCGCCCGATCTTCGACACCGTCGGTTCTGACAAGCTCTATACTGACTGGCCGTTGTCGATATCTGGTGCCTGGACTCCTATGTCTGTTCCAGAGGTTCCTCGATTCAAGGTGCACAAGGAGACTGAGATGTATTGCACAGGAGGAGCGCTCTCTTGGCCTCCAGAACGAGTAGGGGCAATCGACAACCTCTTCTTGGAGTTGACATGCGGGACTAGGTCGTGGAAGCAATTTTCGAATTGCCCAGTCCGACACGGCAAGGCCAACCTCCTCCATCGATCGAAGCTTCGATATGAAGACAATAAGGTCATCTACTCTGACTACGAGGAGGATCCTCAATCTGGAAAAATTATTAGAAGGCTTCGATTCGAGAAGAAGACTTATGCAGCCAGGCGCGCGCTTCCCTCAAAGGAGAAATTGGTGATACCTCGCCAAGGCCCAGCAAAGAAAAAGAAGAAAATCCCCACCAAGCAGGAGGAGGATGAGAAGAAAAAAGATGAGGAAGATGAAGAGGAGATAGAGAGGGAGGAGGAAGGCGGAGATGAGGAGGACGAGGGCACTGGAAGCGATGGGGAAGATGGAGAGGATGATGATGATGATGATGATGGGGGTGGTGAGGAAGAGATTCCTCCCACCCCCACTGATGGTGGTTATGGACATGGGGGTGGTGAGGAAGAAATTCCTCCCACCCCCACTGGTGGTGCTGATGAGGAATCGCAGCCCATCCTCATACAGCCTATCCTCATAGACGAGGGTAAGGCTCGAAAGATAGAGGGAGTTATGGACGCCACGGGCGATGGCCCCAAGGTGATTCCCACCTACAACTTTGGGGAGTTGAAGAAGAACCCCCTCCGCTTCAAGATCAGGATATC
Organism: Chamaelirium japonicum; assembly: GCA_947650365.1. Taxonomy (NCBI): domain Eukaryota; kingdom Viridiplantae; phylum Streptophyta; class Magnoliopsida; order Liliales; family Melanthiaceae; genus Chamaelirium; species Chamaelirium japonicum. The sequence continues at coordinate 62,133,613 of OX393555.1, read as the reverse complement.
GGGGAGTGGTGGGGTTGGAAGCAACCCTACACCCCTCGATCAAATACCTCCCGAGATTCCCCGCCTGGAAGGGGCAACCACAAGTGGGGGTGTGGAGGTTGAACAACCCCCACCCCCCTCACGATCTCTGGCTGAAGAAGTAGCTGCCATGATGGCAGGGCTCGACCATTCGAGCGGGCACGAGGACGAAGGGGGAGCTTCACCTCCTCGAGACGTTCCCTCTCCTGCTCATTTGGAGAGAGGAAGTCGGGTTGGTGAAGTCACTCCTCAACCCTTGCCAGAGCCAACCCCGATCAAGGAGAAATCGACCCCCAAGGGTAAGAGCTCCGATCGTGGAAAGGGAAAGGCTCCTCAGGTCGAGGCTTCAGGTACCTGTACTGACTTGCCTTGATTGACTGTCTTGTCTTTGAAGCTCGAAAATATACTAACATTTTGATCTCTTGTGTCAATTGTAGGTACGCCTGTTGGCTCGATTCCAAAGATGAAGAGCTTGGGTGATGTTGACATCAACCATCCTACTAACACGATCCGGAAGCTCTGTAATATCCCTGAAGCTACTTTTGAAGAAGCCTTTGATCGGCTTGAAGTAGTGGTATGTGTATATGCTCGATCAATTATTCGAATTGTGTCTTTGAGATAATTCTAACTCTTTGTCCATCTGCAGACTGGAGCCTGTTTGAGAATTGCAAGCAAGCTCTCCAGGAAGGCAGGAGAACGAGAGGCCACCTCTGAGGTGTCTCGTTTGACAGCCAAACTGAAGGCTGTGAGCAAGGAAAGAGATGAACTGAGAGAGCTCCTGACTTCGAAGAAAACCTCTCTCAAAGCCAAGATTGAGGATCTTCGCAAGGGGAAGCTGGAGATCAAGGGGCTGCAGGATCGTTGTGAGGCGTAGAGTCACGAGCTTGAATCCTTGAAGAATCGACTCTCCAAGGTTGAGGACGTGTCCTGCGGTCGCACTATCGAGATCACAGAGCTGAAGGAACAACTTGCTACTCAGCACGCTGCCTTCACTGCCAGAGAGGAGACTTCCAAGAAGGCACTGGAGCACGCGCTGTCTGAATGCAAGGTTTACAAGGAAACAGCAGAGAAGGCGGCAGAGGCACTCAGGGTACATGTCAGCAGTGTCCGATCTTCGAAAGCTTCGGTTGCGAGTAAGCCTCGTGGCGAATCTGAAGGAGAGAAGTCACGTGCTCCAAGCGTAGCCAAACCCTGATGTATTTCTACCTTTTCTTTGTTGTTCACACTTGTAACTCTTGACATGTAGCAGTTTACTCCTGTACTTGATCAATTTTTTGATAATAGAGATTTTTGATGTTTGAAATTGAATGTCTTGTGTCAAACTCTTTGAATGCTGTATTCTGGATAATCTTGGAGCGCTTGAAGGTACATACATTTGAATGTAAGGGGCTGAGTCGCAACTTGATCACCCAAACTGTTGAGTAACTTGAAAATTGAAGGTTGTCGTAGCAAAACTTGAAATCGTTAATATTTGCACGTAAAGGGTCGTGTCGCAACACGAGGCCCTAAACTTGTTAAACGACCTGATAGCTTGAAATTGAGAGTTGTGCTGTTTCACAACCCGAAACCGTTTAACATTTGCACGTAAAGGGTCGTGTCGCAACACGAAGCCCTAAACTTGTTAAACGACCTGGTAGATTGAAATTGAGAGTTGTGCTGTTTCACAACCCGAAATCGTTTAACATTTGCACGTAAAGGGTCGTGTCGCAACACGAGGCCCTAAACTTGTTAAACGACCTGGTAGATTGAAATTGAGAGTTGTGCTGTTTCACAACCCGAAATCGTTTAACATTTGCACGTAAAGGGTCGTGTCGCAACACGAGGCCCTAAACTTGTTAAACGACCTGGTAGCTTGAAGGTTGAGATGGCTCAACTTGAATTTGCTTGAAGGTTTGAAACTGAATGTTGCACTGTCTCATAACTCAGAATTCGAACGGACAAGTAGACGTTTGAGAGCAATCTTTATTCAGCATAGAATTTACATCATAGATAGAACAAGTTACGATTCCAAACATTCCAAGCCCGTGGCAGTCGATAGAATCCTTTGCGTCCTCCTGATTTGACTTTGTATAGACCTTCCCAGTTGGGAGCTAGTTTCCAGCTGCTGTGTTCTCTGGCAATACGAATGGTTGCTTGAAAGTTGACCCTCTCCAACTCCCAGATATTTCAATCTCGAGGGAGATCTTCACTGTTGATGTTTGAAGGAATGATCTTGCCTGTCTTTGACAAATTCTTGAAGATGACCTTCATGTAACAAGTCTTCCAAATGATATCTTAACCGGCGGCACTGATCAGTAGAATGGCCGTGACTGCGATGGAAATCACAGTAGACGGTTTTGTCTGCAGTGACTTTAGTGTCAGGCTGCAGTGGATTAGGCCATCGTAGGAACTCTTCATGCTGAATTCGATCGAGGATCTGTTCGATTGGTAGATTCCATTTGGTAAAAGTAGTCTTCTTTGGAGGAGATCGGCGTCCATCGTTTCTTGATCGCTTAGGTGCGGGATGAACCTCTGCCTCTGCGTTGTAGGCTCTGGTAGCATATTTTGTGGTTTCCCTTTCGGCAGGTCGCCTCTTCGTCTCTCGTCCCTTTCGGGCAACTTGATCATCCTCAACCTCAATTTCCCGTTGGATTCGATCAAACATTAAACCCAGGGAAAGAGGAGAATTGCGAATGAAGTCGTTGTAGATGTGCATGTCGAAACGGAGTGCATTCTGGAAAGCTAACATGATAGCTTCATCATCCAGATGCCTCCCAGAGAGGGCAGCGTGCTCATTGCGGAATCTCCTTGTGAAGCTGCGGAGACTCTCGTCGGAACCCATCCTTAACCGATAGAGGGAATCGAGCTTCTTCTCCGGCTTTAAATTAAGTTGATAATGTTGTACAAAGAGATTGGCTAAGACGCTGAACTGAGTAATGGATCCAGCTCGAAGGTTATGGTACCAATCGAGGGATGGCTCATCGAGGCTCCCGGCGAAGGTGCGGCAGAGCACGTTGTTCTCTTCTTCATGCGGCGTCAGGGCTTGTTTGAAAGAGAGTATATGGAGAGTTGGATCTCCTTTGACGCAATTGAATTTGGGGAGAGTGGGTGTTCTCCATCCCCTTGGAAATGCTGACTCGAATAAGCTTCGATGGAGGGGTCCGGTGGAGGAGTATCCATCCCTATGATCATGCCCTCGACTTGGATAGAGATCGAGGGGTAAGATCGGAAGGTCTTGTTCGGCAGGTTGGAGTCGCTGACGAAGGTCCGATCCGAGCCCACGTTGAAACGGAATGGATGGTGCTACTCTATTCTTAGAGGGCGCACCTTTTATCTGACATATTCTCGAGACATCTTGCTTTGAAGGGGCTTTTTTGTTGCAGTTGTGACCAAGAGAGGATTGAGAGGATTCGTCATCAAGGCGATCCCAAACACTCTGCTTCCAGGGGGCAGCAGAGGGAGTTGGGTCGTGTCGGAGCCTCTCGAGGGCAGCAGTGCCCATTGACCTCCGTTGTTCGGAGTGGATTGAGTGTCGCGGAAGATCAGCCTTCTCACTTGTGGAGGGGATCGGGAGAGCGATTCCAGCCTCGGAGGCTGCCTTCTTCAGAGCATCCCTCTCAGCGGTGAGGGTGGCGTTTTGCTTCGCCAATTGGAGCAGTTGGAAATCGATTGCAGAGATTTGGTAAGTCGATGGAGGGTCTTCAGCAGGAGTGGGGGCTGTTTGCCCAATTGACTGTCGTGCGGGGTGGGCGATAGGTCGATCGACAGATCTGCCACTCCCTGAACGAACCCCCATCTCGGGGACAGCAAGGGGCTGTCCGAAGTTGAGCCTTTGACTCATTGAACGAGTCTCAGGACGAGGTTGTTGAGTATTACTTCCTTCTGGTTGACCCTGATGCTTTGTTCTCGCCATTCAGAGAGCGAAGGGTGCAACGAGAGTGCCGACGTCCGATCAGTTGTCTGATCAACCGAGGAGGCGAGGAAGTTTGGCTATCAAGATTGGTTGTATGCTCAACCGATCAAGTAGTAGTGGAGAGAGCTCGACTTTTTGCTCGGATCCCACAGACGGCGCCAAACTGTGGGGGAAAATCTTCGTGCCGACCCGAAGACTCTCGCAGCACCAGTCAATTGAAGGTTAGAATTGACGTCGAAGATCGTTGATCGATCTATTTATTGCAGCTTGAAGCTTTTGATATGTCAAATAGAAAGGCAATCAGAGAGATTGTTAACACGAGATATGATCTCGGAGTTCAGCCGAAGCCTACGTCTCCGTGCTATAGGGAGCAACCCGAATTCACTAACACTTGTGCTGGAGTGATCTCGACAGGCCGAGTATCACTAAAAACTCTGATCTCTTTGAAAGAAAAAGAAGATCAAAGAGAGGTGGAAGATAGGAAGTAGAAATCCCAGAGCTCTGGTTTTTAGAACTGAGAATTTGATCTCTTTAGAATCGATCCTTTTACATTTGAAGGCTCTGCTATTTATAGGATTTCCGGGGAGGAATTCCGGGGCAAATGGCGGTTTCTGCTGCCGTATCTTGGGATCCTCCAGGCAGGGCCAGTGGGTTCCGCTGCGGTCTCCGGGGGCCCACCAGGCAGGGCTGGTGGGTCCCGCTGTTGTACTCGGGGGCCCACCAGGCAGGGCTGGTGGGTCCCGCTGTATTCTACGGGGTCCCACCAGGCAGGGCCGGTGGGTCCCGCTGTTTGCAGACTTCTTGCCAAAATTTGCACCCACAGCTCGCCGAAACCCCCTTGTTTATCGAAGAGGTCGCTCCTGCGAGGTCCGACTCTTGATAAATATGGAAGGAAAGGTGGAGCAATGGAAGGCGAGCTCGCCCTGACTTCCCACCTGAAGTCGCCCACACTAGAGCAGCATGAAGGGTTGCCAGGTGTCGAAACCCCATGGAAGCTACGTGGATGATTGTAGTCCACGGAAGCCCGCCAGAGTCAGTTTCGAGACCTCCCAGACTTGAATTTCTTGAAGAGCCACCTGGCAGCAGCAAGAAAGATGCTCTCACCCACTCAAACCGCCTGGCAGGCTCGACGACAAAGAATGTCAGGGGCGCAAGTTCCAAGGATCGTCAGACCCATGCGAACCAGAACGTGGGGGTCTAGAAGGCTCTGGAAAGAATCTCCACGTGTCGAGCCGTGGTAGGTCGCCAATGTCTATAAATGCTCACCCCCAAGCTCCAGAGTACAGGTTCGAAAACCTTTTCCCTTCCACTTTCGTCTACTACAGATCGCCGTTGTGCACCTGAGACTGACTTGAGCGTCGGAGGGTCTGCGCTCCTAAGGGAGCCAGCCGTTCTTACGCTTTTTATTTGTCTTGCAGGTAGCCCGCGCGGACCAGTGAAAAATCTCCCAAACATTTGGCGCCGTCTGTGGGATCTTTCGACTGGTTCCTACGAGGACGCCCACGACCACACGGTTGAACGCCGGAGGCTCTCGTAATCCAAAGATGGCTCCGGCGACAAGGGGACGCAGGCGACCGAGGACCCGTGCGAGGTCTGCGCGCAGCGAACCTCCCGTTGAGACCCCCCAGCCCCAGGTCCCGCTCAGTGACCAACTCCTGTTGGAGATGTTGGCCACCCAGCGGGCCATGATGGAGGAATTGACACGATTACGTCAGGTTCCGGCGGCCAGTCGGCGGTCTGGGCCGGCAAGGACGGCATCTCCGGTGCGACCACCAGCTTCAACATCGCACCCACCCACGACCATTCCGGCACGGCAGGTTCCCCATCCGGAACCCCCTGTCGAGAGAGCGGCCATGCGCGGGGTACCGGAAACCCCGCTTACGAGGCTGCAGAAGCTAGTAACCCAGCGGTCTAGCAACCAGGCAACCTCGCGTGCGACCATCCCTCGCCGCCGTAGCCGGAGCGCCGATTCTAACGAGTCGGAGGCGAGGTCTCTAGAGCGGGATCGCGACCCGTGCCATCGGCGACGAGGGAAAGAGCCCGCGGTGGCTATACCTTCCGAGGCCCGAGAGGCAACGGCCTCCCACAGACCAACCGCCACGCCGAAGGAGTCCGCGGGCGAACAGCAAGGAGGCCGCCGAGCGGTAGCCCCCGAAGATCGCCGCAGGGCGGATCCGAACCTCCCTCGAGGGAGCATGCACGGCCGCCTAGGACCTGCGCAGCAGCCTCCGGGGGTTTTCCTCGGGCACTGGCAGCGACCTAACGCGACGGTTGACCTGCTGGAGGACCTCGCCGCCCACGGGGGTAGCTCGCCCTTCACAAGCGAGGTTCACCAAGGAGGTTTCCCTCATCATTGGACCCCGCCTAAGTTTGTACTGTTCGATGGATCGCAAGATCCAGTCGATTATTTATTGGCTTACCGGAAGCTGTTATTCTTCCGGGACCAAGATCATGTTTTGTGCCGGGCTTTCCCAAGCAGCTTGACGGGCTCGGCGTTAAATTGGTTCCACAAATTGCCAACGGGCACCATTCCAGACTTCCCAACTCTCTCCAGACTATTTCTGGAGCAATACCGCTGCAACAGGTAGCCCCCAAAGAGGATTGAGTCTCTCTTCACCTTGGCCATGGAAGCCCGCGAGACCCTGCGAAGCTTCGCAACGTGCTTTCGGAGCGCCTACCTCACCCTCGAGGATGCGGTCGGACAAGATCGCACGACGGTGAGCGCCTTCCGGAACGCCCTCCCCGAGGGGAGCAAACTTCATGATGCGCTGGTGATCAAGGATCCCCGCACGATCGTCGAGCTATTTGCCCTTGTCCAGCAGCACATCAAGCTCGAAGATGCGGTGTTAGACCGGAAGGGAAAGGCAGTCGAGCAGCGACCTCCTCCGGTTCTGCGACCTCTCGTCGTTAAGGCCGTGGAAAGGCGGGAGGTGCCACAGGTGGCACCTTTGCCCGGACCGCCCGTAGCTCCTGCCGTATAGCCCGCTGAGATCCCCACGGTGGTCGCTGGAAGGCCGGCGAACTGGCGCCTGCCTCCGGGACCCGGGGAGCGGGATTTCACCGTGTTGACCCACTCGCCGGGGCAAATTTTTCACCAAATTCGGAATGAACCCTTTTTCCAGTACCCACCACCCCTGCAGGTCGGGGAGCCCAGCTCAACCGACAATTCGTGGCGTTGCGCCTTTCATCGCAGCCCCGGGCATCACACCAACAGATGCCGGGCTCTGAAGAACCACCTCGAGGATTTGGTCGCCCAAGGACACCTGGATCAGTTTATTTCACCTCCAAGGAGATTTAAGGTGATACCCGCGCGGGCTCCTCGGGAGGGAGACCGCCCGGGGCCCACTGAGCCCGCTCTCCCTCTACCCCCACCTGGAGGGCCGGTGGTCTGTCACACTATCAGCGGGCGCCTGAGCGGCCCCAGATCCAGCAACGAGGTACGTCGACAAGTTAGAGAGATGGAGCGGGCTCAGAAGGTATTCTCTGTTTCTCTAACCCCCGTATTGCTCCAAACACCAAGGGTGGAAGCCCGAGACTTCATTTGGTTCTCGGAGGAGGACATGGCCGGGGTGGTTGCCCCCCACAATGACCCCCTCGTCATATGCCTTATGATGGCGAACATCGAGGTAAGGCGGGTCCTGGTTGACCCGGGAAGTGCCGTAGATATTCTGTTCCTATCGGCCTTCCAGCGAATGGGGTTGAGACAAGTTGACTTGTCTCCCTCAACGGGCTCGCTCACCGGTTTCACTGGCGAGGTCGCTAAGGTTGCAGGGGAGATAACCCTCACCGTGACGGCGGGCCCGGAGGTACGTCAAGTCCGCTTCGCGGTGGTGGATGGGCAGTCCGCTTTCAATGCCATCCTAGGGCGACCTTGGCTGAGGCAGATGAAAGCGGTGTCCTCGCCTAATCACCAGGCCCTCAAGTTCCCCACCAACGGAGGGGTTGTGGTAATTCGAGGAGACCAGGTCGCTGCTACCAGATGCGAGCAGGACGTCTCTCACCTCGCGGACGTTGAGGTCGCTGAGGCCAAGAGGCCCGCGCCCTTCTAGCAATTAGCGCCCACCTCGAGCGGGCTCCCTCAAAGCCCGAGAGAGGTCGCCTCGCTTAGATCCCCAACTTCACCCCCGGGTGGGAGCGGCGTGGATCTTGAGCTCGAGGAGAAAGGTCGCCTACCAGGGTCCCAGAGAGGAAGCTTTCCCATTGCCGAGCCGCTACAAGAAGTCAACATTGGTAGCGAGGATGGGCCAAGGATTATTAGTCTCGGAACCTCGCTAACCAGGGGCGAGGTCCTGGCCCTAACCGATATACTCAGGGAATACCGCGACGTATTCGCCTGGAGCTTCACGGACATGCCAGGGATTGACCCGGAGGTCGCCTGTCATCGTCTGCACACCATGAAAGAATTCCCGCCGGTCAAGCAAAAAGCTCGGTACGTACCTGCTGCGAAGTCCATTGCAGTAGCGGCGGAGATAGAAAAGCTAGAGCGAGCTGGTTTTATACGCGAGGCACACTTTCCCGAGTGGATCTCCAACATCGTGGCGGTGCCCAAGAAGAGCGGGGCGGTCAGAGTGTGCATTGACTTCTCCGACCTCAATAAGGCATGCCCGAAGGACGGTTTCCCTCTTCCGCGAATAGGCGCGCTGGTCGACGCAGCTGTCGGGTTTCAGGCCTTGTCCTTTATGGATGGATATTCGGGGTATAACCAGATACCTCTCCACATCGAAGATCAAGAGAAGACCGCTTTCTATTCTGGGGCGGGCTACCAGAAGCTATTCTGCTATCGAGTGATGCCATTCGGACTTAAGAACACTGGAGCGACCTACCAAAGGTTAGTCACTCAGATGTTTAAGGGTTAGATCGGCAGGAATGTCGAAGTTTATGTAGACAACCTCCTGGTGAAAAGTCGAAAGCGAGAAGGGCACGTCGCCGACCTCCGCGAAACCTTCGAAGTGTTGAGAAAGTACCAAATGAGGCTGAACCCAGCAAAGTGCGCATTCGGGGTGACTTCTGGGAAATTCCTAGGGTACCTGGTCACCCACAGGGGGATCGAGGCCGACCCTGGGCAAATCCGAGCACTTGTCGAGATGCCCGCACCAAGAACCCGACAGGAAGTCCAGAGATTGAGCGGGCGAATCACCGCGCTTAATCGATTTATCTCCAAGTCCTCAGATAATTGTCGACCTCTTTTCGAGCTATTACGAAAAGGTGCGAGCATTTGTTGGGATGAAAAGTGCGAGCGCGCCTTTCGAAAGATCAAGGACTACCTGGCGAGCCCGCCAATCCTAGCGGCACCTAAAGAGGGCACCGAGCTCGGAGTATATCTCGCAGTCACTGAGAATGCGGTAAGCGGGGTCCTTGTTGTAGAAGAAGCAAAGGTGGAGCGGCCTGTCTATTTTGTGAGCCACACGATGCTTCCTGCCGAGCTCCGATATCGACCAATCGAGAAGGTCGCATTGGCCTTGGTCCTTACCGCGAGAAAGCTTCACCCCTACTTCGCCGCGCACACTGTCAAAGTCATCACGGAGCACCCTTTGAAGAGTGTGCTCTCCAGATCCTCGGTAGCCGGCAGGCTCTACCGATGGTCCGCCGAGCTCGCCGCTTATGGTTTGGAGTATGTCCCTCGAGTTGCTGTCAAAGGGCAGGCTCTCGCCGATTTCTTGGCGAACTTCCCCATATAAGAATCGGTCCAGTACCAGGAGGATGAGCCAACTGAGGCACACCCTGGGAGGGCGAGGTTCTTGGACAACCATGGTGAGCTCCCTCCAACTAAGCATTCAGAGATGGCGGGCAGGGAATTATTCGTCGATGGATCCTCCAACGCTTTGGGGGCCGGGATCGGGGTCGCACTGATCGCTCAGTCGATAATCCTGGAGAAATCAGTCCGGCTGGATTTCGCGGCAACCAATAATGAGGCCGAGTATGAGGCACTGCTCGCTGGGCTAGAGCTCGCTCAAGAAGTAGGCGCCAAACGGTTAAAGGTTTTCAGCGATTCCCAGTTGATCATTTGTCAAATCAACGGGGATTTTGCCTCCCGAGATGCACGAATGGCGGGCTACGTGGATTTGGTAAAGGGAAAGGCCGCAGAATTCGAAAAGATCTCTTTCGAGCAAATCCCTCGAGCCGATAATAGGCGAGCTGATGCATTGGCAAACGCTGCCTCCCTACTGGGAACATCAGAAGCTCGACAGATCCTCATCGAAGTCCAAAATCAGTCTCGGCTCCGACTGATAGAGCCCGCTGTTAACCAAGTCTCCGCCGACGTACCACCCGACGGGTGGATCGCCCCCATCTTTCGTTTTCTTCAGAAGGGCGAACTTCCAGAGGATAGAGAGGAAGCCCGGCGAGTGGAGAAATGCGCTGGGCGCTACCTCATTCGCTGGGATCGTCTCTTTCAAAAATCTTTTGGCGGGCCAAATCTTCATTGCATCGAGAGCCCGGAGACCGAAGAAGTTTTAAATTCCATTCACTCAGGCGAGATGGGAAACCACGCTGGTGGGCGGTCTCTAGCTGAGAAAGTACGAAGGCAAGGGTACTGGTGGCCCACTCTGGAGCAAGATGCCATGAAGGTCGCACAAAGCTGCATCCAATGCCAGAAGCACGCCACGACAAATCATATGCCTGCAGAAGAGCTGCATCCTCTGGCGAGCCCCTGGCCTTTCCAGCAATGGGGACTGGACATTATGGGACCTTTCCCGGTGTCAGCCCGGCAAAAGAAATTCATCTTAGTGGCTACGGACTACTTCACCAAATGGGTGGAAGCGGTCCAGCTAGCTAAGATAGGTGAGAAGCAAGTGAAAGACTTCCTCTAGAAGAACATTTTCTGCCGGTTCGGTCTGCCTCGGGTACTTATCACCGACAATGGTCGCCAGTTCGACAACCGCTTGATCAGAAGCTTTTGCGTTGAATATGGAGTCAACCTAAGATTCTCGTCCCCAAGGTACCCTCAAAGCAACGGGCAGGCCGAGGCTACGAATCGCGTGATCCTAGACAACCTCAAGAAAAGGTTGGAAGGAAAAAAAAGGATTATGGGAGCAGGAGCTCGATGGAGTCTTATGGGCCTATCGCACTACTCCACGTCGCTCAACTAACGAGTCCCCTTTCAGTCTCACTTTTGGTTGCGAGGCCGTGCTGCCAGTAGAAGCCGAGCTGCCCACCGAAAGAAGGCTTGCGTCGGAGGAGGTCGACAACGACAAACTGCTCGCCGACTCCCTCGATCAGCTCGAAGAAAGACGAGAGCGCGCCAATCTACACCTCGCCGGATATAGACAGGAAATGAAGCACGCATATGACAAAAGAGTCCGCCGCCGGACATTCAAGGCTGGCGATCGGGTGATGAGAAAGGTGTTCGCAAACACGCAAGAGCCTAATGCAGGAAAGCTCGCGGCGAACTGGGAAGGCCCCTACATAGTACATAAAGCAGGAAGCTCGGGGGCTTACCGGTTGATGACCGCTGGAGGCGACCTGTTAGAGCGACCTTGGAACGCTTTGCACCTTCGCAAGTTTTATGCCTAAGGGAATCTTTGTAAATCGTTTTCTGAAGAAGTTATGAATGTACGATGGAGGTTTCCACAAACAATTTAACTAGGAGGCTCGGCACAGAAAGAGCCCGCATGATCTATAATGTGCAGTCCGCCGTTGTGCGGACTTAAAGCAAAACCGGGATCCTCAGAGGCAGCCAGTGGGCGACCTTGAGCTTCCTGGGGCAGCCCGCCGTTGTGTGGACTTAAAGCAAGACCGGAATCCTCAGAGGCAGCCAGTGGGCGACCATGAGCTTCCCGGGGCAGTCCGCCGTTGTGCGGACTTAAAGCAAAACCGGGATCCTCAGAGGCAGCCAGTGGGCGACCTTGAGCTTTCCGGGGCAGTCCGCCGTCGTGCGGACTTAAAGCAAGACCGAGATCCTCAGAGGTAGCCAGTGGGCGACCTTGAGATTCCCGGGGTAGTCCGCCGTCGTGCGGACTTAAAGCAAGACCGGGATCCTCAGAGGCAGCCAGTGGGCGACCTTGAGATTCACGGGGAAGTCCACTGCCTAGTGGACTCTAAACCTAACCGGGATCCTTCGCGTTCACCCGCCATGAACGGAAGCATCCTGGCGTGAGCGTACCCCTCGAAGGGCAAGCCCGCTGAACAGGATCATCGAGGGAAATTAACCGGGCAGGGGGCAGCTAGCACTTGTTAGTACTTTCAAAAATAAAAATGGTTTAAGTCTCTGAGTGTAGGGAAGTTTTTGAAGTTTTTTGGTTCGTTTATCGTTTTCCGGGCTCAGAGACTAATTGAGTTTTAGCGAGCATACCGAGTTTTTCGTTTGCATATACTTTAAAAATAAAAAGATTGAATCGAATTAGCTGCCTCGTCCGGGGTATCACCCTCGAGATCGCTGCGAAACTCCTAAAGCGGACTCATGAACGACACGGAGAAAGAAAAGAAACATAGAAGGAAAAGGCACAAAGGCGAGCTCAAAAAGATTTACTATCATTCATTGTATAGATTACATCGGAGGTTACAAAAGATATAGCCTAAGCAGGGCCAGCACCCGCGCCGTTGTCATCGCCGCGCTTCCTCTTCTTTGACCTTTCGGTCTTGTACTTTTCGATGGCGTCCAGCGCGCCCTTCTGGAGGAGCTCGCCCAGCTGCGACTGGAGGCGCTCTCGCTGGGAGTTGAGGTCGCGGAGATGGGCCTCCTTCAGCGCCTCGATCTCGTCTCGGGAGGCCGCCACCTGGCTAAGGAGCTCGAGGATCTCTTTCTGGGCGGCCTCTTAGGCTTTGGTCGCCTCTTGTAGGTCAGCGAGGGCGCGAGCGCGAGCCTCCTCGACCGAGGCTAGCCCCGTGGTGAGAGTGGCAGCCCGCTGGCGCAGTTGGGCAACCTCTGTATCAATAGAGGCAGCCTGCTGGCGTAGCCGGTCCACCTCAGCTCGGAGCTCGCCGGATCAGTCCGCCTGGTGAAGCTGGTGGATGTGCTCGTCTACTCTCCTCTCCGAGCTGTGGAGAGTGTCATCGTAGAGGGCGATGGTATCCCCCGCCACGCCAGCGACCTCATCGGCGAGAGCCCGACTGACCCGCTCCACCTATGGCAAGGTGAAACAGTTAAAAGAGTTAGAAGAAAATTAGAGCAGAAAGGGGTATAAGCCAAAGGAGCGCGAGAATAATCTTACCTCGACGAGCCGGTTGATGAGGGCGATGTAGGGAGTCTGGGCGAAAATGTTGCGCCCCAAGATCTGCCGCGTATAGAAAGGGGCGCGCTTAGGGCCGCCTGGGGAGGAGCCCGCCTAGCTTCCCTCGATCGGAGCAACTGGGGGAGGCGCCGCGGCAGCAGCATCCGCGGGCTCAAGCACCGCGGGGGCCATGACCGGAGCGACCACAACCCCTTGGGCACTGGGGCCCTCTTCAGTGGCCGAGGATGGGAGGGCGGTTCGCCTTTCTTCGGGCACACCTGGGTCCGAGGCTTCCGAGCTGGAGCTCGGAAGGTCGTCCAGAATGGCCCCCAGGTCCGGAGACCAGTAGACCAACCCGTCCAGCTCCGAGAGGGTAGGAGCCTCAAGAGGAGAGGGCGTAAGCGCGCTGGCAGCAGCAGGCGCGGGCGCAGGCTCGGGCACGGGCGCGCTGGGAGCCGTAGGCGCGGGCTCGGGTGCGGGCGCGCTGGGGGCAGCAGGCGCGGGCTCGGGTGCAAGCACGCTGGAAGCAGCAGGCGCGGGCTCGGGCACGGGCGCGCTGGGAGCCATAGGCGAGGCCGCGGGCACGGGCACGCTGGGAGCCGTAGGCGCGGGCTCGGGTGCGGGCGCGCTGGGGGCGGCAGGTGCGGGCTCGGACGCAAGCGCGCTGGCAGCAGCAGGCGCGGGCTCGGGCGTGGGCGCACTAGGGGCAGTAAGCGCGGGCTCAGGCGTAGGCGCACTGGGGGCAGTAGGCGTGGGCTCAGGCGCAGGCGCGCTGACGGCAGTAGGCGTGGGCTCAGGCGTAGGCGCGCTGGCGGCGGTAGGCGTGGGCTCGGGCGCGGGCGCGGGCGCGGGCGTAGGCGCGCTGGCAGCAGCGGGCACGGGCGCACTGAGATCGGCGTGAGTCGGTCCCTCGAAGGGCGGGGGAGGCCCCGTAGTTGCAGTTGCGGGCTCATCTCCCGAAGCCCGCTCCTCGTCGTCGGAGCTGGAGGTCGTGCTGAGATCATCGACTGATCCCAAGCCCGCCTCCGCGAGGGCGGCCTTCCTCCGCTCCTCGAGGACCTGTTGGAAGGCTACGCGAGCCTCCCGAACAGTGTTGTCCTCTCCCGATGGGCGGGCTGAAGGGGTCTTCTTCTTCCTCGCCTTCTTCTGCGAGGCGCCCTCCTCTCGATTCATCACCGCAACAAACAAAGTTTTAGTCAGGTCACCTGGGAATCCGCGCATCAGCACTTCAGCCATTGGGGACTCCACTTTCGCCATGCTGAGAAGAAGCTCGACGCGCGGATCCTCAGGCTCGACGAAGGTAATGCGACGTCGCCGAGGCTCCGGGACTAGGGCCCTCGGAGAAATAACAGAGAGGGTGGTCGCCTGACCTGAGGCTGCTTCGCGGGCTGGTGGCGGTGGTGGCACGACATCCTCCTCGTGGAGCATCTCGAGGGTGTCCTTGTCGGCGACCTGAATGGGGGAAGCCCGCTTCTTCCCCTTCTTCGCCGAGGTCCCCGCAGCGGAGGTCGCGGCAGCGGGCCGGGAGACCGCGACCTTCTTCCACATCACCTTCTGCCGGGTGGTGATGGATCCGGTCCGGAGATCCTTCCAGAGGAAGGAGAAGTCCAGCGGGAGGACCTTCTCGAGGGTTCGACCCTCGAGGAAGTGCAGAATCGCCTCGTCGAGAGATTTCTCTCGGGCTGCGGCGATGCACTTTTTCCCCTTTGGCCGGTATTCCGCGATCTCCTTGAAGACAGGGAGAGGCGGTCTGCCAGGAAGAGAGGGAACGCCGGCTCGAGGACCTCGCTACTCGCCGTCGATCATGAACGGGTACGCTTTCCAGTACCGGTCCTTATTCTCGACTGCGGCAAACGGGAGCACCTCTCCGGAGCGGCCCGTGAGGTATAACTGACCACAGTCTACCTCGCCGAAGAAGGGTCCCGGTTTGAGGAACCACTTCTTCAGGAGGTAGGCTAGGGGGATCCTCACGTTTAGGGCTTCCTCGATACGAGCAAGCCCATAGAGGATCCCCCACAAGTTCCCCGGAAGCTGGGCGGGGCATAAGCCCGCCAGTTCCAGGAGCTCGCTGGCCAGATGGTTCAGGGGCAGCCGGAGCCCTGGCCATATCTGCCCCACGGAGACCACGGTCCCCGAGAGCGGCCTCCAGGAGCTCGGAAGAGGAAGAATGGCGAGCTCTTGGGGAATGCCCGCCGTGGTTCGCAGACTATCGGGGATGGGCGCACCCCCGATGTCATTGAACCAAACAACGGCGGGCTTCTTCGGAGGTGCCTCTTCCCTTGAGCCCGAAGCTCGCACCGAGATAGGGGCGATATTGAGAGGCCCCTCTCAGGAGGACGCGGCAGCAGCAGCAGCTGAAGAAGCAGCAGCAGCAGAGGAAGCCATGAGCGAGAGGGCGCTAGCGAGCTGCGAGCTGAAAGCAGAGAAGGAAGGGAGAGCTGTTTTTCACGCAGCGGTAAAAATCGCCCCCCGTCCCCTATTTATAGGCAAGTAAGAGGCAGGTAAATCGAGCCGCAGTTAATGCCCGAGCGCGCTCGGTGAGGTGACACGGCGGCAATCGAAGCGACATCTCGCTCCTCTCCAATCGACAAGCGCCACGTGGGCCACGCGTGGAGAAGGTTGCACCAGCGCCGACACTATCATTTACTGACAAGAAAAAAAACAAATGAGGATGAGACACGTGTCTCACACCGTTCGGGATCTCATGATGAGATTCATTGTATCAACATCGAGCCTCGCACCGCATTTAAGACGAAGCGACCGTTGGAGATTTGGAGCGATACCCAAGATCGCCCACGGCAGGCGCCCAAGCTCGCCCGAAGCAGACCCTAACCGCGTGCGGCAAGCTCGCACCGGAAGGAGATCGCTCGCGGCTGATGCTCGTGGCCCGCCCGGTGTTTGTGAAATACTGGCAGTCAAAGCTCTCGGCGCCCAAGCTCGCCCGAAGCAGACCCTGACCGCGTACGGCCCAAGCTCACCCGAAGCAGACCCAGACCGCAATCGCCCATGGCAGGCGCCCAAGCTCGCCCGAAGCAGACCCTGACCGCGTGCGGCAAGCCCGCACCGGAAGGAGATCGCTCACGGCAAATGCTCGTGGCCCGCCCAGCGTTTGTGGAATACTGACAGTTAAAACTCTCGACGCAGATCGCCCACGGCAGGCGCCCAAGCTCGCCCGAAGCAGACCCTGACCGCGTGCGGCAAGCTCGCACCGGAAGGAGATCGCTCGCGGCTGATGCTCCCGGCCCGCCCAGCGTTTTGTAAAATACTGACAGTCAAAGCTCTCGGCGCAGACCGCCCACGGTAGGTGCCCGCAGCTCGCCCGAGGCAGACCCTGACCGCGTGTGATGAGCTCGCACCGGAAGGAGATCGCTCGTGGCTGACGCTCCCGGCCCGCCCAGCGTTTTGTGAAATACTAGCAGTCAAAGCTCTCGGCGCAGACCGCCCACGGCTGGTGCCCGCAGCTCGCCCGAGGCTGACCCTGACCGCGTGTGGCAAGCTCGTACCGGAAGGAGATCACTCGTGGCTGACGCTCCCGGCCCGCCCGCCGTTTCTGAAGTACTGACAGTCAAAACTCTCGGCGCAGACCGCCTACGGCTAGAGCCCGAAGCTCACGGGGTGGAGGTCGCCAATGACTGGTGCTCTCAGTCCGACCAGCGTGCGCAATAGGACTCCTGAGCAAGCGTCAAAGTCTCCTTGGTCACTCCCTCAGGAGGGGGTAATGTTGGGGGTAGCTAAAATCCGTCCAAGAGTTGGAGCCCTCATCCGAACAAAGCTCGCCTCCTAGCCCGCCAAAAGCCCGCCACTGGCTCCCCGCGCTCAGCACCAGTTCCCCCCTCTGCCTATGGATCTCATAGACCCCAGGACTCCAAGGGATGGGGAACTCGCCCGGGAATCCGCCCCCCCCCCCCCCCCCCCGTGCTCGCCAAGTCATCTTGACAGGGAGCGAGATCCACATTGGGCTGAAGGGGCCTTAGGCAAAGAGCTCGCTCAGGAGCTCACCCAAGCTCGCTCGAGAGCTCGCCTAAGCTCGCTCAGGAGCTCGCCAAGCTCGCTCAGGAGCTCGCCAAGCTCGCGCAGGAGCTCGCCAAGCTCGCGCTAGAGCTCGCCCAGAGTTCGCCCAAGCTCGCTTAGGAGCTCGCCAAGCTCGCGTGGGAGCTCGCCAAAGCTCGCGCAGGAGCTCGCCAAGCTCGCGTGGGAGCTCGCCTAAGCTCGCGCAGGAGCTCGCCCAAGCTCGCCCCGGAGCTCGCTGAAGCTCGCGCGAGAGCTCGCCCAAGCTCGCCGAAACCCCCTTGTTTATCGAAGAGGTAGCTCCTGCGAGGTCTGACTCTTGATAAATATGGAAGGAAAGGTGGAGCAATGGAAGGCGAGCTCGCCCTGACTTCCCACCTGAAGTCGCCCACACTAGAGCAGCATGAAGGGTTGCCAGGTGTCGAAACCCCACGGAAGTTACGTGGATGATTGTAGTCCACGAAAGCCCGCCAGAGTCAGTTTCGAGACCTCCCAGACTTGAATATTCTGGAAGAGCCACCTGGCAGCAGCAAGAAAGATGCTCTCACCCACTCAATCCGCCTGGCAGGCTCGACGACAAAGAATGTCAGGGGCGCAAGTTCCAAGGATCGTCAGACCCATGCGAGCCAGAACGTGGGGGTCTAGAAGGCTCTGGAAAGAATTTCCACGTGTCGAGCCGTGGTAGGTCGCCAATGTCTATAAATGCTCACCCCCAGGCTCCAGAGTACAGGTTCGAAAACCTTTTCCCTTCCATTTTCGTCTACTACAGATCGCCGTTGTGCACCTGAGACTGACTTGAGCGTCGGAGGGTCTACGCTCCTAAGGGAGCCAGCCGTTCTTACGCTTTTTATTTGTCTTGCAGGTAGCCCGCGCGGACCAGTGAAAAATCCCCCAAACAGTAACCATTCTAATTCATTCATATGATCCATTCTAATTCATTCGTACGATCCATTCTAATTCATTCGTCCGATCCATTCTAATTCATTCGCACGAATGTATCCATTCTAATTCATTCGTACAATCCATTCTAATTCATTCGCACGATCCATTCTAATTCATTCGTATGATCCATTCTAATTCATTCCTACGATCTATTATAATTCATTCGCTCGAATGTATCCATTCTAATTCATTCGTACGATCCATTCTAAAGCATTCGTACGATTCATTCTAATTCATTCGTATGATCCATTCTAATTCTTTCGTATGATCCATTCTAATTCATTCGCACGATCTATTCTAATTCGTTCGTACAATCCATTCTAATTCATTCGTACGATCCATTCTAATTCATTCGCACTATCCATTCTAATTCCTTCGCACGATCTATTCTAATTCGTTCGTACAATCCATTCTAATTCATTCGTACAATCCATTCTAATTCATTCGCACTATCCATTCTAATTCATTCGTATGATCCATTCTAATTCATTCGTATGATCCATTCTAATTCATTCGTACGATCCATTCTAATTCATTTGCATGAATGTATCCATTCTAATTCTTTCGTACGATCCATTCTAATTCATTCGCACGATCCATTCTAATTCATTCGTATGATCCATTCTAATTCATTCCTACGATCTATTCTAATTCATTCGCTCGAATGTATCCATTCTAATTCATTCGTTCGATCCATTCTAATTCATTCGCACGAATGTAACCATTCTAATTCATTCATATGATCCATTCTAATTCATTCCTATGATCCATTCTAATTCATTCGTACGATCCATTTTAATTCATTCGCTCGAATGTATGCATTCTAATTCATTCGTTCGATCCATTCTAATTCATTCGCACGAATGTAACCATTCTAATTCATTCATATGATCCATTCTAATTCATTCGTACGATCCATTCTAATTCATTCGCACGATTTCTAATTCATTCGCACGATCGATTCTAATTCATTTGCACGATCTATTCTAATTCATTCCTATGATCCATTCTAATTAATTCGTACGATCTATTCTAATTCATTCGCTCGATTGTATCCATTCTAATTCATTCGTACGATCCATTCTAATTCGTTCGTATGATCCATTCTAATGGATCGTGCGAATGTATTAGAATGGATCGTACGAATGAATTAGAATGGATCGTGCGAATGAATTAGAATGGATCGTACGAATGAATTAGAATGGATACATTTGTGCGAATGAATTAGAATGGATCAATTCATTCGTACGATCCATTCTAATTCATTCGCACGATCCATTCTAATTCATTCGTACGATCAATTCTAATTCATTCGCACGAACCATTCTAATTCATTCGTACGATCCATTCTAATTCATTCGCACGAATGTATCCATTCTAATGTATTCGTACGATCCATTCTAATTCATTCGCACAAATGTATCCATTCTAATTCATTCGTACGATCCATTCTAATTCATTCGCACGATCCATTCTAATTCATTCGTACGATCCATTCTAATTCATTCATACGATCCATTCTAATTCATTCGCACGATCCATTCTAATTCATTCGCACGAATGTAACCATTCTAATTCATTCATATGATCCATTCTAATTCATTCCTACGATCTATTCTAATTCATTCGCTCGAATGTATCCATTCTAATTCATTCGTTCGATCCATTCTAATTCATTCGCACGAATGTAACCATTCTAATTCATTCATATGATCCATTCTAATTCATTCGTACGATCCATTCTAATTCATTCGCACGATCCATTCTAATTCATTTGTACGAATGTATCCATTCTAATTTATTCGCACGATCCATTCTGATTCATTCGCGCGATCCATTCTAATTCATTCGTATGATCCATTCTAATTCATTCCTACGATCTATTCTAATTCATTCGCTCGAATGTATCCATTCTAATTCATTCGTTCGATTCATTCTAATTCATTCGCACGAATGTAACCATTCTAATTCATTCATATGATCCATTCTAATTCATTCGTACGATCCATTCTAATTCATTCGCACGATCCATTCTAATTCATTTGTACGAATGTATCCATTCTAATTCATTCGTACGATCCATTCTAATGCATTCATACGATTCATTCTAATTCATTCGTATGATCCATTCTA
Organism: Chamaelirium japonicum; assembly: GCA_947650365.1. Taxonomy (NCBI): domain Eukaryota; kingdom Viridiplantae; phylum Streptophyta; class Magnoliopsida; order Liliales; family Melanthiaceae; genus Chamaelirium; species Chamaelirium japonicum. Next base: position 62,113,471 of record OX393555.1, on the reverse strand, counting down.
ATTCATTCGTCCGATCCATTCTAATTCATTCGCACGAATGTATCCATTCTAATTCATTCGTACAATCCATTCTATTTCAGAATGGATCGTGCGAATGAATTAGAATGGATACATTCGTACAAATGAATTAGAATGGATCGTGCGAATGAATTAGAATGGATCGTACGAATGAATTAGAATGGATCATATGAATGAATTAGAATGGTTACATTCGTGCGAATTAATTAGAATGGATCGAACGAATGAATTAGAATGGATACATTCGAGCGAATGAATTAGAATAGATCGTAGGAATGAAGTAGAATGCATCATACGAATGAATTAGAATGGATCGTACGAATGCATTAGAATGGATCATACGAATGAATTAGAATGGATCATACGAATGAATTAGAATGGATCGTACGAATGAATTAGAATGGATCGTACGAATGAACTAGAATGGATCGTATGAATGAATTAGAATGGATCGTACGAATGAATTAGAATGGATCGTATGAATGAACTAGAATGGATCGTGCGAATGAATTAGAATGAATCGTACGAATGCATTAGAATGGATCGTGCGAATGAATTAGAATGGATACATTCGTACAAATGAATTAGAATGGATCGTGCGAATGAATTAGAATGGATCGTACGAATGAATTAGAATGGATCATATGAATAAATTAGAATGGTTACATTCGTGCGAATGAATTAGAATGGATCGTACGAATGAATTAGAATGGATCGTACGAATGAACTAGAATGGATCGTACGAACGAATTAGAATAGATCGTGCAAATGAATTAGAATGGATCATACCAATGAATTAGAATGGATCGTACGAATGAGCTAGAATGGATCGTGCGAATGAATTAGAATGAATCGTACGAATGCATTAGAATGGATCGTGCGAATGAATTAGAATGGATACATTCGTACAAATGAATTAGAATGGATCGTGCGAATGAATTAGAATGGATCGTACGAATGAATTAGAATGGATCATATGAATGAATTAGAATGGTTACATTCGTGCGAATGAATTAGAATGGATCGTACGAATGAATTAGAATGGATCATACGAATGAATTAGAATGGATCGTATGAATGAATTAGAATAGCTCATACGAATGAATTAGAATGGATCGTACGAAAGAATTAGAATGGTTACATTCATGCGAATGAATTAGAATGGATCGTATGACTGAATTAGAATGGATCGTGCGAATTAATTAGAATGGATCGTACGAATGATTTTGAATGGATACATTTGTTTGAATGAATCTGAATGGATTGTATGAATGAATTACAATGGATCGTACGAATGGATTAGAATGGATCGTACGAATGAATTAGATTGGATGGTGCGAATGAATTAGAATGGATACATTCGTGTGAATGAATTAGAATGGATCGTACGAATGAATTAGAATGGATCATACAAATGAATTAGAAAGGTTACATTAGTGAGAATGAATTAGAATGGATCGTACGAATGAATTAGAATGGATCATGCGAATAAATTTGAATGGATCGTACGAATGAATTAGAATGGATCGAACGAATGAATTAGAATGGATACATTCGAGCGAATGAATTAGAATAGATCGTAGGACTGAATTAGAATGGATCATACGAATGAATTAGAATGGATCGTGCGAATGAATTAGAATGGATTGTACGAATGAATTAGAATGTATACATTCGTGCGAATGAATTAGAATGGATCGGACGAATGAATTAGAATGGATCGTACGATTCATTCTAATTCATTCGTACGATCCATTCTAATGCGTTCGTACGATTCATTCTATTTCATTCGTATGATCCATTCTAATTCTTTCGTACGATCCACTCTAATTCATTCGCACGATCTATTCTAATTCGTTCGTACAATCCATTCTAATTCATTCGTACAATCCATTCTAATTCATTCGCACTATCCATTCTAATTCCTTCGTACGATCCATTCTAATTCATTCGCACAATCCATTCTAATTCATTCGTACGATCCATTCTTATTCATTCATACGATCCATTCTAATTCATTCGCACAAATGTATCTATTCTAATTCATTCGTACAATGCGTTCTAATCCATTCGTACGATCCATTCTAATTCATTCGTACAATACATTCTAATTCATTCGTACGAACCATTCTAATTCATTCGTATGATCCATTCTAACTCATTCGGTGGATCCATTCTAATTCATTCGTACGATCCATTCTAATTTATTCGCACAATCCATTCTACCTCATTCGTATGATCCATTCAAATTCATTCGCACGATCCATTCTAATTCATTCGTACGATCCATTCTAATTCATTCGCACGATGCAATCTAATTCATTCGCACAAATGTAACTATTCTAATTCATTCGTACAATGCGTTCTAATCCATTCGTACGATCCATTCTAATCCATTCGTACGATCCATTCTAATTCATTCACACGAATGTAACAATTCTAATTCATTCATATGATCCATTCTAATTCATTCGTACGATCCATTCTAATTCATTCGCACGATCCATTCTAATTCATTTGTACGAATGTATCCATTCTAATTCATTCGCACGATCCATTCTAATGCATTCGTACGATTCATTCTAATTCATTCGCACGATCCATTCTAGTTCATTCGTACGATCCATTCTAATTCATTCGTACGATTCATTCTAATTCATTCGTATTATCCATTCTAATTCATTCGCACGATCCATTCAAATTCATTCACACGATCCATTCTAATTCATTCGTACGATCCATTCTAATTCATTTATACGATCTATTCTAATTCATTCGCACGAATGTATCCATTCTAATTCATTCGCACAATCCAATCTAATTCAAACGTACGATCCATTCTAATTCATTCACATGATGTATTCTAATTCATTCGTATGATCCATTCTAATTCATTCGTATGATCCATTCTAATTCATTCGTACGATCCATTCTCACAAATGTAACCTTTCTAATTCATTTGTACGATCCATTCTAATTCATTCGTACAATCCATTCTAATTCATTCGAACGAATGTAACCATTCTAATTCATTCATATGATCCATTCTAATTCATTCGTACGATCCATTCTAAATCATTCGCACGATCCATTCTAATTCATTTGGACGAATGTATCCATTCTAATTCCTTCGCACGATCCATTCTAATGCATTCGTACGATTCATTCTAATTCATTCGCACGATCCATTCTAGTTCATTCGTACGATCCATTCTAATTCATTCGTACGATCCATTCTAATTCATTTGTATGATCCATTCTAATTCATTCGCACGATGCATTCAAATTCATTCACACGATCCATTCTAATTCATTCGTACGATCCATTCTAATTCATTCGTACGATCCATTCTAATTCATTTGTACGAATGTATCCATTCTAATTCATTCGTACGATCCATTCTAATTCATTCATACGATCCATTCTAATTCATTCGCTCGAATGTATCCATTCTAATTCATTCGTACAATCCATTTTAATTCATTCGTACGATCCATTCTAATTCATTTGTACGAATGAATTAGAATGGATCGTACGAATGAATTAGAATGGATACATTTGTGCGAATGAATTAGAATGGATCGTACAAATGAATTAGAATGAATCATACGAATGAATTAGAATGGATCGTGCGAATGAATTCAAATGGATCGTGCGAATGAATTAGAATAGATCGTGCGAATGAATTTGAATGGATCGTACGAATGAGTTAGAATGGATTGTGCGAATAAATTACAATGGATCGTACGAATGAATTAGAATGGATCCACCGAATGAGTTAGAATGGATCATACGAATGAATTAGAATGGATCGTACGAATGAATTAGAATGGATTGTATGAATGAATTAGAATGGATCGTATGAATGGATTAGAACTAATTGTACGAATGAATTAGAATAGATACATTTGTTCGAAGGAATTAGAATGGATCGTATGAATGAATAAGAATGGATCATACGAATGAATTAGAATGGATTGTGCGAATGAATTAGAATGGATCGTACGAAGGAATTAGAATGGATAGTGCGAATGAATTAGAATGGATCGTACGAATGAATTAGAATGGATTGTACGAACGAATTAGAATAGATCGTGTGAATGAATTAGAATGGATCGTACGAAAGAATTAGAATGGATCATACGAATGAATTAGAATGAATCGTACGAATGCATTAGAATGGATCGTACGAATGAATTAGAATGAATCGTACGAATGAATTAGAATGGATTGTGCGAATGAATTAGAATGGATCGTACGAAGGAATTAGAATGGATAGTGCGAATGAATTAGAATGGATCGTACGAATGAATTAGAATAGATTGTACGAACGAATTAGAATAGATCGTGCGAATGAATTAGAATGGATCGTACGAAAGAATTAGAATGGATCATATGAATGAATTAGAATGAATCGTACGAATGCATTAGAATGGATCGTACGAATGAATTAGAATGGATCGTACAAATGAATTAGAATGGATTGTACGAATGAATTAGAATGGATACATTCGAGCGAATGAATTAGAATGGATTGTATGAATGAATTAGAATGGATCGTACGAATGAATTAGAATGGATACATTCGTACAAATGAATTAGAATGGATCATATGAATGAATAAGAATGGATCGTACGAATGAATTAAAATGGATTGTGCGAATGCATTAGAATGGATCGTACGAAGGAATTAGAATGGATAGTGTGAATGAATTAGAATGGATCGTACGAATGAATTAGAATGGATTGTACGAACGAATTAGAATAGATCGTGCGAATGAATTAGAATGGATCGTACGAAAAAATTAGAATGGATCATATGAATGAATTAGAATGAATCGTACGAATGCATTAGAATGGATCGTACGAGGTACGATCCATTCTAATTCATTCGTATGATCCATTCAAATGCATTCGTACGATTCATTCTAATTCATTCGTATGATCCATTCTAATTCTTTCGTACGATCCATTCTAATTCATTCCTGTGATCCATGGATTATAGGAATGAATTAGAATGGATCGTACGAATGAATTAGAATGGATCATATGAATGATTTAGAATGGTTACATTCGTGCGAATGAATTAGAATGGATCGTACGAATGGATTAGAATGGATCGTACGAATGAATTAGAATGGATCGTACAAATGAATTAGAATAGATCGTGCAAATGAATTAGAATCGATCGTGCGAATGAATTAGAATGGATCGTACGTTTGAATTAGATTGGATTGTGCGAATGAATTAGAATGGATACATTCGTGCGAATGAATGAGAATAGATCGTATGAATGAAATAGAATGGATATATTTGAACGAATAAATTAGAATGGATCATACGAATGAATTAGAATGGATCGTACGAATGAAATAGAATGGATTGTACGAATGAATTAGAATGGATCGTACAAATGAATTAGAAAGACTACATTTGTGAGAATGAATTAGAATGGATCGTACGAATGAATTAGAATGGATCGTACGAATGAATTAGAATGGATCGTATGAATACATTAGAAAGGATACATTCGTGCGAATGAATTAGAATGGATCGTGCGAATGAATTAGAATGGATCGTGCGAATGAATTAGAATGGATCGTACGAATGAATTAGAATGGATCGTGCGAATGAATTAGAATGGATTGTACGAATGAATTAGAATGGATACATTTGTGCGAATGAATTAGAATGGATCGTGCGAATGAATTAGAATGGATCGTGCGAATGAATTAGAATGGATCGTACGAAGGAATTAGAATGGATCGTACGAATGAATTAGAATGGATCGTACGAATGAATTAGAATGGATACATTCGAGCGAATGAATTAGAATGAATCGTATGAATGAATTAGAATGGATCGTACGAATGAATTAGAATGGATTGTACGAATGAATTAGAATGGATACATTCGAGCGAATGAATTAGAATGGATCGTATGAATGAATTAGAATGAATCATACGAATGAATTAGAATGGATCGTGCGAATGAATTCAAGTGGATCGTGCGAATGAATTAGAATAAATCGTACGATCCATTCTAATTCATTCTCACAAATGTAACCTTTCTAATTCATTTGTAAGATCCATTCTAATTCATTCGTACGATCCATTCTAATTCATTCCTATGATCCATTCTAATCCATTCGTACAATCCATTCTAATTCATTTGCACGAATGTAAACATTCTAATTCATTCGTATGATCCATTCTGATTCATTCGCATGAATGTATCCATTCTAATTCATTTGCACGATCCATTCTAATTCATTCCTATGATCCATTCTTATTCATTCGTACGATCCATTCTAATTCATTCACTCGATTGTATCCATTCTAATTCATTCCTACGATTCGTACAAATGAATTAGAATGGATCGTGCGAATGAATTAGAATGGATCGTACGAATGAATTAGAATGGATCGTGCGAATGAATTAGAATGGATCGTACGAATGAATTAGAATGGATATATTTGAACGAATAAATTAGAATGGATCATACGAATGAATTAGAATGGATCGTACGAATGAAATAGAATGGATATTATGAATGAGTTAGAATGGATCGTATGAATGAATTAGAATGGATTGCATGAATGAATTAGAATGGATCGTACGAATGAATTAGAATTGATCATACGAATGAATTAGAATGGATCGTGCGAATGAATTAGAATGGATCGTACGAATGAATTAGAATTGTTACATTCGTGCAAATGAATTATAATGGATCGTACGAACGAATTAGAATGGATCGTACGAACGAATTAGAATGGATCGTACGAATGAATTAGAATAGATACAATCGAGCGAATGAATTAGAATGGATCGTACGAATGAATTAGAATGGATCATAGGAATGAATTAGAATGGATCGTACGAATGAATTAGAATGGATCATACGAATGAATTAGAATTGATCTTGCGAATGAATTAAAATGGATCGTACAAATGAATTAGAATGGATCGTGCGAATGAAATAGATTGGATCGTACGAACGAATTAAAATGGATCGTACGAACGAATTAGAATGGATCGTACGAACGAATTAGAATGGATCGTACGAATGAATTAGAATGGATACAATCGAGCGAATGAATTAGAATGGATCGTACGAATGAATTAGAATGGATCATAGGAATGAATTAGAATGGATCGTGCAAATAAATTAGAGTGGATACATTTGTGCGAATGAATCAGAATGGATCATACGAATGAATTAGAATGGTTACATTCGTGCGAATGAATTAGAATGGATCGTACGAATGGATTAGAATGGATCATAGGAATGAATTAGAATGGATCGTACGAATGACGAATGAATTAGAATGGATCTTACGATTCATTCTAATTCATTCGTACGATCCATTCTAATGCATTCGTACGATTCATTCTAATTCATTCGTACGATCCATTCTAATTCATTCGCATGATCCATTCTAATTCATTTGTACTCATGTATCCATTCTAATTCATTCGCACGATCCATTCTAATTCATTTGCACGATCCATTCTAATTCATTTGTACGAATGTATCCATTCTAATTCATTCGCACGATCCATTCTAATTCATTCCTATGATCCATTCTAATTCATTCGTACGATCCATTCTAATTGATTCTCACGAATGTAACCTTTCTAATTCATTTGTATGATTCATTCTAATTCATTCGTATGATCCATTCTAATCCATTCGTACGATCCATTCTAATTCATTCATACGATCCATTCTAATCCATTCGTACGATCCATTCTAATCCATTCGTACGATCCATTCTAATTCATTCTCACAAATGTAACCTTTCTAATTCATTTGTACGATCCATTCTAATTCATTCGTACGATCCATTCTAATCCATTCGTACGATCCATTCTAATATATTCGTACGATCCATTCTAATTCATTCGCACGAATGTAACCATTCTAATTCATTCGTACGATCCATTCTAATTAATTCCTACGATCCATTCTAATTCATTCGCACGAATGTATCCATTCTAATTCATTTGCACGATCCATTCTAATTCATTCCTATGATCCATTCTAATTCATTCGTACGATCCATTCTAATTCATTCGTACGATCCATTCGTATGATCAATTCTAATTCATTCGTACGATCAATTCTAATTCATTCATGCAATCCATTCTAATTCATTCATACGATCCATTCTAACTCATTCATACGATCCATTCTAATTCATTCTTACAATCCATTCTAATTCATTTGTACAAATTTATCCATTCTAATTCATTCGCACGATCCATTCTAATGCATTCATACGATTCATTCTAATTCATTCGCACGATCCATTCTAATTCATTCGTACGATCCATTCTAATTCATTCTCACAAATGTAACCTTTCTAATTCATTTGTACGATCCATTCTAATTCATTCATACGATCCATTCTAATTCATTCGTACGATCCATTCTAATCCATTCGTATGATCCATTCTAATTCATTCGCACGAATGTAACCATTCTAATTCATTCGTACGATCCATTCTAATTCATTCGTATGATCCATTCTAATTAATTCGCACAAATGTATCCATTCTAATTCATTCGTACGATCCATTCTTATTCATTCATACGATCCATTCTAATTTATTTGTACGAATGAATTAAAATGGATCATACAAATGAATTAGAATGGATCATGCGAATGAATTAGAATGGATCGTACGAACGAATTAGAATGGATCGTACGAACGAATTAGAATGGATCGTACGAATGAATTAGAATGGATACAATCGAGCGAATGAATTAGAATGGATCGTACGAATGAATTAGAATGGATCATAGGAATGAATTAGAATGGATCGTGCAAATGAATTAGAATGGATACATTCGTGCGAATGAATCAGAATGGATCATACGAATGAATTAGAATGGTTACATTCGTGCGAATGAATTAGAATGGATCATACGAATGGATTAGAATGGATCATAGGAATGATTTAGAATGGATCGTACGAATGAATTAGAATGGATCTTACAAATGAATTAGAAAGGTTACATTTGTGAGAATGAATTAGAATGGATCGTACGATTTATTCTAATTCATTCGCACGATCCATTTGAATTCATTCGCACGATCCATTCTAATTCATTCGTATGATTCATTCTAATTCATTCGTACGATCCATTCTAATTCATTCGCACGATCCATTCTAATTCATTTGTACGATCCATTCTAATTCATTCCTATGATCCATTCTAATCCATTCTTACGATCCATTCTAATTCATTCGCACGAATGTAACCATTCTAATTCATTCGTATGATCCATTCTGATTCATTCGCACGAATGTATCCATTCTAAGTCATTTCCACGATCCATTCTAATTCATTCCTATGATCCATTCTAATTCATTCGTACGATCCATTCTAATTTATTCGCTCGATTGTATCCATTCTAATTCATTCATACGATCCATTCTAATTCATTCGTACGATCCATTCTAATTCATTTGTACGAATGTATCCATTCTAATTCATTCGCACGATCCATTCTAATTCATTCGCACGATCCATTCTAATTCATTCGTATGATCCATTCTATTTCATTCGTACAATCCATTCAAATTCATTCGCACAAATGTATCCATTCTAATTCATTCGTACGATCCATCCTAATTCATTCGCACGATCCATTCTAATTCATTCGTACGAATGAATTAGAATGGATACAATCGAGCGAATGAATTAGAATGGATCGTACGAATGAATTAGAATGGATCATAGGAATGAATTAGAATGGATCGTACGAATGAATTAGAATGGATCATATGAATGCATTAGAATGGATCGTACGAATGAATTAGAATGGATCGAATGAATTAGAATGGTTCGTATGAATGAATTAGAATGAATCATACGAATGAATTAGAATGGATCGTGCGAATGAATTCAAATGGATCGTGCGAATGAAATAGAATAAATCGTACGATCCATTCTAATTCATTCTCACAAATTCATTCTAATTCATTCGCACGATCCATTCTAATTCATTCGCACGATCCATTCTAATTCATTTTCACGAATGTAACCTTTCTAATTCATTTGTATAATCCATTTTAATTCATTCGTACGATCCATTTTAATTCATTCGCACGAATGTATCCATTCTAATTCATTCGGACCATCCAATCTAATTCATTCGTACGATCCATTCTAATCCATTCGTACGATCCATTGTAATTCATTCATACAATCCATTCAGATTCATTCACACAAATGTATCCATTCAAATTTATTCGTACGATCCATTCTAATTAATTCGCACGATCTATTCTAATTCAGTCATACGATCCATTCTAATTCATTCGCATGAATGTAACCATTCTAATTCATTCGTACGATCCATTCTAATTCATTCATACGATCCATTCTAATTCATTCGTACGATCCATTCTAATCCATTCGTACGATCCATTCTAATTCATTCGCAGGAATGTAACCATTCTAATTCATTCATATGATCTATTCTAATTCATTCGTACGATCCATTCTAATTCATTCGCACGATCCATTCTAATTCATTTGTACGAAACGAATGAATTAGAATGGATCGAGCGAATGAATTTGAATGGATAGTATGAATGAATTAGAATGAATCATACAAATGAATTAGAATGGATCGTGCCAATGAATTAGAATGGATCGTACGAATGAATTAGAATGGATCGTGCAAATGAATTAGAATGGATCGTACGAATGAATTAGAATGGATATATTTGAATGAATAAATTAGAATGGATTATACGAATGGATTAGAATGGATCGTACGAATGGATCGTACGAATGAATTAGAATGGATCATAGAATTGAATTAGAATGGATACATTTGTGCGAATGAATTAGAATGGTTCATACGAATGAATTATAATGGATCGTACGAATGAATTAGAATAGATCGTACGAATGAATTAGAATGGATCGTACTTACGAATTAGAATGGATCGTACGAACGAATTAGAATGGATCGTACGAAACGAATACATTAGAATGGATACATTCGTGCGAATGAATTAGAATGGATCATAGGAATGAATTAGAATGGATCGTACGAATGAATTAGAATGGATCTTACAAATGAATTAGAAAGGTTACATTTGTGAGAATGAATTAGAATGGATCGTACGAATGAATTAGAATGGATACAATCGAGCGAATGAATTAGAATGGATCGTACGAATGAATTAGAATGGATCATATGAATGAATTAGAATGGTTACATTCGTGCGAATGAATTAGAATGTATTGTACGAATGAATTAGAATGGATCGTACAAATGAATTAGAAAGGTTACATTTGTGAGAATGGATCGTACGAATGAATTAGAATGGATCATACAAATGAATTAGAATGGTAACATTCGTGCGAATGAATTAGAATGGATCGTGCGAATGAATTAGAATGGATCGTACGAATGAATTAGAATGGATCATATGAATTGGATCGTGCGAATGAATTAGAATGGATTGTACGAATGAATTAGAATGGATACATTCGAGCGAATGAAATAGAATGGATACATTTGTGCGAATGAATTATAATGGATCGTACGAATGGATTAAAATAGATCGTGCGAATGAATTAGAATGGATCGTACAAAAGAATTAGAATGGATCATACGAATGAATTAGAATGAATCGTACGAATGCATTAGAATGGATCGTACGAATAAATTAGAATGGATCATACGAATGAATTAGAATGGATCGTACGAATGAATTAGAATGGATCGTACGAATGAACTAGAATGGATCGTGCGAATGAATTAGAATGAATCGTAAGAATGCATTAGAATGGATCGTGCGAATGAATTAGAATGGATACAAATTAGAATGGATCGTACGAACGAATTAGAATGGATCGTACGAATGAATTAGAATGGATACAATCGAGCGAATGAATTAGAATGGATCGTACGAATGAATTAGAATGGATCATAGGAATGAATTAGAATGGATCGTACGAATGAATTAGAATGGATCATACGAATGAATTAGAATGGATCGTACAAATGAATTAGAAAGGTTACATTTATGAGAATGGATCGTATGAATGAATTAGAATGAATCATACGAATGAATTAGAATGGATCATACGAATGAATTAGAATGGATCATACATTTGTGCGAATGAGTTAGAATGGATCATGCGAATGAATTAGAATGGATCGTACGAATGAATTAGAACGAATCATACGAATGAATTAGAATGGATCGTACGAATGAATTAGAATGGATCATACGAATGAATTAGAATGGATCGTTCGAATGAATTTGAATGGATCGTACGAATGAATTAGAATGAATCGTACAATCCATTCTAATTCATTCTCACAAATGTAACCTTTCTAATTCATTCGTACGATCCATAATAAATTTATTAGTCCGATCTATTCTAATTCATTCGTACGATCCATTCTAATTCATTCCTACGATCCATTCTAATTCATTCGCACAAATGTATTCATTCTAATTCATTCGTGTGATCCATTCTAATTCATTCGTACGATCCATTCAAATTCATTCGTGCGAATGAATTAGAATGGATACATTCGTACAAATGAATTAGAATGGATCGTGCGAACGAATTAGAATGGATTGTACGAATGAATTAGAATAGATACAATCGAGCAAATGAATTAGAATGGATCGTACGAATGAATTAGAATGGATCATAGGAATGAATTAGAATGGATCGTACGAATGAATTAGAATGGATCATACGAATGAATTTGCACGAATGTAACCATTCTAATTCATTCGTATGATCCATTCTGATTCATTCGCATGAATGTATCCATTCTAATTCATTTGCACGATCCATTCTAATTCATTCCTATGATCCATTCTAATTCATTCGTACGATCCATTCTAATTCATTCGCTCGATTGTATCCATTCTAATTCATTTGTACGAATGTATCCATTCTAATTCATTCGCACGATCCATTCTAATTCATTTTGAATAGATTAGAATGGATCGTACGAATGACTTAGAATGGATACAATCGAGCGAATGAATTAGAATGGATCGTACGAATGAGTTAGAATGGATCGTACAAATGAATTAGAATGGATCGTACGAATGAATTAGAATGGATTGTACGAATGAATTAGAATGGATACATTCGAGCGAATGAATTAGAATGGATCGTATGAATGAATTAGAATGGATCGTACGAATGAATTAGAATGAATCGTACGAATGCATTAGAATGGATCGTACGAATGAATTAGAAGGGATTCATTCGTACAAATGAATTAGAATGGATCGTACGAATGAATTATTAGAATGGATCATACGAATGAAATAGAATGGATCGTACGAATGAATTAGAATGGATCGTACGAATACATTAGAATGGATACATTCGTGCGAATGAATTAGAATGGATCGTACGAATGAATTAGACGAATGAATTAGAATGGATCGAGCGAATGAATTAGAATGGATCGTATGAATGAATTAGAATGAATCGTGCAAATGAATTAGAATCGATCGTGCGAATGAATTAGAATGGATCGTACGTTTGAATTAGATTGGATTGTGCAAATGAATTAGAATGGATCGTACGAATGAATTAGAATGGATATATTTGAACGAATAAATTAGAATGGATCATACGAATGGATTAGAATGGATCGTACGAATGGATTAGAATGGATCGTACGAATGAATTAGAATGGATCATACAAATGAATTAGAATGGATACATTTGTGCGAATGAATTAGAATGGTTCATACGAATGAATTAGAATGGATCGTACGAATGAATTAGAATGGATCATACGAATGAATTAGAATGGATAGTACGAACGAATTAGAATAGATCGTGCGAAGGAATTAGAATGGATAGTGCAAATGAATTAGAATGAATCATACGAATGAATTAGAATGGATCGTACGAATGAATTAGAATGAATCATACGAATGAATTAGAATGGATCATGCGAATGAATTTGAATGGATCGTACGAATGAATTAGAATGAATCGTACAATCCATTCTAATTCATTCTCAAAAATGTAACCTTTCTAATTCATTCGTACGATCCATAATAAATTCATTAGTCCGATCCATTCTAATTCATTCGTACGATCCATTCTTATTCATTCGTATGATCCATTCTAATTCATCTAATTCATTCGTATGAACCATTCTAATTCATTCGCACAAATTCATTCTAATTCATTTGTTCGATCCATTCAAATTCATTCGCACGATCCATTCTAATTCATTCGTATGATCTATTCTAATTCTTTCGTACGATCCATTCTAATTCATTCGCACGATCTATTCTAATTCGTTCGTACAATCCATTCTAATTCATTCGTACGATCCATTCTAATTCATTCGCACTATCCATTCTAATTCGTTCGTACGATCCATTCTAGTTCATTCGTACGATCCATTCTAATTCATTCGTATGATCCATTCTAGTTCATTCGTACGATCCATTCTAATTCATTCGTACGATCCATTCTAATTCATTCGTATGATCCATTCTAATTCATTCGTATGATCCATTCTAATTCATTCGTATGATCCATTCTAATTCATTCGTACGATCCATTCTAATTCATTCGCACGATCCATTCTAATTCATTTGTACGAATGTATCCATTCTAATTCATTCGCACGAATGTATCCATTCTAATGTATTCGTACGATCCATTCTAATTCAGTCGTACGATCCATTCTAATTCATTCGTACGATCCATTCTAATTCATTCGTACGATCCATTCTAATTCATTCGTATGAACCATTCTAATTCATTCGCACAAATGTATCCATTCTAATTCATTTGTATGATCCATTCTAATTCATTCGTACGATCCAGAATGGATCGTGCGAATGCATTAGAATGGATACATTCGTACAAATGAATTAGAATGGATCGTACGAATGAATTAGAATGGATAGTACGAATGAATTAGAATGGATACATTCGAGCGAATGAATTAGAATGTATCGTACGAATGAATTAGAATGAATTAGAATAAATTGTACGATCCATTCTAATTCATTCGCTCGAATGTATCCATTCTAATTCATTCGTACTATCCATTCTAATTCATTCGTACGATCCATTCTAATTCATTTGTACGAATGTATCCATTCTAATTCATTCGCACGATCCATTCTAATTCTTTCGCACGATCCATTCTAATTCATTCGTACGATCCATTCTAATTCATTCGCACAAATGTATCCATTCTAATTCATTCGTACGATCCATTCTATGAATGAATTAGAATGGATCGTACGAATGAATTAGAAAGGTTACATTTGTGAGAATGAATTAGAATGGATCGTACGATCTAATTCGTTCGTACGATCCATTCTAATTCGTTCGTATGATCCATTCTAATTCATTCGTACGATCCATTCTCACAAATGTAACCTTTCTAAGTCATTTGTACGATCCATTCTAATTCATTCGTACAATCCATTCTAATTCATTCGCCCGAATGTAACCATTCTAATTCATTCAGAATGGATCGTATGAATGAATTAGAATGGATCATACGAATGAATTAGAATGGATCGTACGAATGAATTAGAATGGATCGTACGAATTAACTAGAATGGATCGTGCGAATGAATTAGAATGAATCGTACGAAAGAATTAGAATGGATACATTCGTACAAATGAATTAGAATGGATCGTGCGAATGAATTAGAATGGATGGTACGAATGAATTAGAATGGATCATATGAATGAATTAGAATGGTTACATTCGTGCGAATGAGTTAGAATGGATCATACGAATGAATTAGAATGGATCATAGGAATGAATTAGAATAGATCGTGCAAATGGATTAGAATGCATCGTACGAATGAATTAGAATGGATCGTACAAATGAATTAGAATAGATCGTGCAAATGAATTAGAATCGATCGTGCGAATGAATTAGAATGGATCGTACGTTTGAATTAGATTGGATTGTGCGAATGAATTAGAATGGATATATTCGTGCGAATGAATGAGAATAGACCGTATGAATGAAATAGAATGGATATATTTGAACGAATAAATTAGAATGGATCATACGAATGAATTAGAATGGACCGTACGAATGAAATAAAATGGATTGTACGAATGAATTAGAATGGATCGTACAAATGAATTAGAAAGGCTACATTTGTGAGAATGAATTAGAATGGATCGTACGAATGAATTAGAATGGATCGTACGAATGATTTAGAATGGATCGTACGAATACTTTAGAATGGATACATTCGTGCGAATGAATTAGAATGGATCGTACGAATGAATTGGAATGGATCGTACGAATGAATTAGAATGGATAGTACGAATGAATTAGAATGGATACATTCGAGCGAATGAATTAGAATGGATCGTATGAATGAATTAGAATTGATCGTACGAATGACTTAGAATGGATTGTACGAATGAATTAGAATGGATACATTCGAGTGAATGAATTAGAATGGATCGTATGAATGAATTAGAATTAATCATACAAATGAATTAGAATGGATCGTGCCAATGAATTAGAATGGATCATACGAACGAATTAGAATGGATCGTGCAAATGAATTAGAATGGATCGTACGAATGAATTAGAATGGATATATTTGAACGAATGAATTAGAATGGATCAATTCGTACAAATGAATTAGAATGGATCGTGCGAATGAATTAGAATGGATCGTACGAATGAATTAGAATGGATTGTACGAATGAATTAGAATAGATACAATCGAGCGAATGAATTAGAATGGATCGTACGAATGAATTAGAATGGATCATAGGAATGAATTAGAATGGATCGTACGAATGAATTAGAATGGATCATACGATCCATTCTAATTCATTCGTATGATCCATTCTAATTCATTCGTACGTTCCATTCTAATTCATTCACACGATCCATTTGAATTCATTCGCACGATCCATTCTAATTCATTCCTATGATCCATTCTAATTCATTCGTATGATCCATTCTAATTCATTCATATGATCCATTCTAATTCATTCGCTCGAATGTATCCATTCTAATTCATTCGTACTATCCATTCTAATTCATTCGTACGATCCATTCTAATTCATTTGTAAGAATGTATCCATTCTAATTCATTCGCACGATCCATTCTAATTCATTCGCACGATCCATTCTAATTCATTCGGATGATCCATTCTAATTCATTCGTACGATCCATTCTAATTCATTCGTACGATCCATTCTAATTCATTTGTACGAATGTATCCATTCAAATTCATTCTGGATCGTGCGAATGAATTAGAATAAATCTTCTAATTCATTCGCACGATCCATTCTAATTCATTCGTACGATCCATTCTAATTCATTCGCACGAATGTATCCATTCTAATGTATTCGTACGATCCATTCTAATTCATTCGTACGATCCATTCTAATTCATTCGTACGATCCATTCTAATTCATTCCTACGATCTATTCTAATTCATTCGTACAATCCATTCTAATTCATTCGTATGATTCATTCTAATTCATTCGTACGATCCATTCTAATTCATTCGCACAAATGTATCTATTCTAATTCATTCGCACAATCCAATTTAATTCAAACGTACGATCCATTCTAATTCGTTCGCACGATCCATTTGAATTCATTCGCACGATCCATTCTAATTCATTCGTATGATTCATTCTAATTCAATCGTATGATCCATTCTAATTCATTCGCACAATCCATTCTAATTTATTCGCATGATCCAGTCTAATTCATTCGTACGATCCATTCTAATTCATTCGCACAAATGTATCCATTCTAATTCATTCGTACGATCCATTCTAATTCATTCGTACGAATGAATTAGAATGGATCGTACGAATGAATTAGAATGGTTACATTCGTGCGAATGAATTAGAATGGATCGTAGGAATGAATTAGAATGGTTCGTACGAATGAATTAGAATGGATCGGACTAATGAATTTATTATGGATCGTACAAATGAATTAGAAAGGTTACATTTGTGAGAATGAATTAGAATGGATTGTACGATTTATTCTAATTCATTCGTACGATCCATTCAAATTCATTCGCACGATCCATTCTAATTCATTCGTATGATTCATTCTAATTCATTCGTACGATCCATTCTAATTCATTCGCACGATCTATTCTAATTCGTTCGTACAATCCATTCTAATTCATTCGTACGATCCATTCTAATTCATTCGCACTATCCATTCTAATTCGTTCGCACTATCCATTCTAATTCGTTCGTACGATCCATTCTAGTTCATTCGTACGATCCATTCTAATTCATTCGTACGAGGATCGTACGAATGAATTAGAATGGATCGTACAAATGAATTAGAATGGATCGTACAAATGAATTAGAATCGATCGTGCGAATGAATTAGAATGGATCGTACGTTTGAATTAGATTGGATTGTGCGAATGAATTACAATGGATACATTCGAGCGAATGAATTAGAATGGATCGTACGAATGAATTAGAATGGATCATAGGAATGAATTAGAATGGATCGTGCAAATGAATTAGAATGGATACATTCGTGCGAATAAATCAGAATGGATCATACGAATGAATTAGAATGGTTACATTCGTGCAAATGAATTAGAATGGATCGTACGAATGGATTAGAATGGATCATAAGAATGAATTAGAATGGATCGTACGAATGAATTAGAATGGATCTTACAAATGAATTAGAAAGGTTACATTTGTGAGAATGAATTAGAATGGATCATACGATTTATTCTAATTCATTCGCACGATCTATTTGAATTCATTCGCATGATCCATTCTAATTCATTCGTATGATTCATTCTAATTCATTCGTACGATCCATTCTAATTCATTCGCACGATCCATTCTAATTTGTTCGTACGATCCATTCTAATTCATTCGCACGAATGCATCCATTCTAATGTATTCGTACGATCCATTCTAATTCATTCGTACGATCCATTCTAATTCATTCGCACGATCCATTCTAATTCATTCGCACGATCCATTCTAATTCATTCGTACGATCCATTCTAATTCATTTGTAAGATCCATTCTAATTCATTCGTACGATCCATTCTAATTCATTTGCACGATCCATTCTAATTCATTCGTACGATCCATTGTAATTCACCATTCTAATTTATTAGTACGATCCATCCTAATTCATTTGTATGAATGTATCCATTCTAATTCATTTGCACGATCCATTCTAATTCATTCGCTCGATTGTATCCATTCTAATTCATTCGTACGATCCATTCTAATCCATTCGTATGATCCATTCTAATTCATTCGTTCAAATATATCCATTCTAATTCATTCATACGATCCATTCTAATTCATTTGCACGATCCATTCTAATCCATTCGTACGATCCATTCTAATTCATTTGCACGAATGTAACAATTCTAATTCATTCGTATGATCCATTCTGATTCATTCGCACGAATGTATCTATTCTAATTCATTTGCACGATCCAATCTAATTCATTCCTATGATCCATTCTAATTCATTCGTACGATCCATTCTAATTCATTCGCTCGATTGTATCCATTCTAATTCATTCCTACGATTCGTACAAATGAATTAGAATGGATCGTGCGAATGAATTAGAATGGATCTTACGAATGAATTAGAATGGATCGTGCGAATGAATTAGAATGGATCGTGCAAATGAATTAGAATGGATACATTCGTGCGAATGATGGATAGTGCGAATGAATTAGAATGGATCGTACGAATGAATTAGAATGGATTGTGTTTGGGGGATTTTTCGCTGGTCCGCGCGGGCTACCTGCAAAACAAATAAAAAGCATAAGAACGGCTGGCTCCCTTAGGAGCGCAGACCCTCCGACGCTCAAGTCAGTCTCAGGTGCACAACGGCGAGATGCAGTAGACGAAAATGGTAGGGAAAAGGGTTTCGAACCTGTACTACGGAGCCTGGGGGTGGGCATTTATAGACATTGGCGACCTACCATTGCCCGACACGTGGAGATTCTTTCCAGCGCCTTCTAGACCCCCACGTTCATGCTCGCGTAGGTCTGACAGTCCTTGGTACTCGCGCCCTGACATTCTGTCGTCAAGCCATCCAGGCAGTTTGAGTGGGGGAGAGCATCTTTCCCGCCGCTGCCAGCTGGCTGTTCTGGAATGTTCAAGTCTGGGCGGTCTCAGGGAGGAAGCAAAGATAAGCTCGCCCGGCACTGCTCCGTCCTTTCGTCCATATTTATCAAGAGTCGGACCTCGCAGGGGCAACCTCTTCGATAAACAGGGGTCGGGACGAGCTCCGGAGCGAGCTAAGCGAGCTTGGCGAACTCCTGAGAGAGCTTAGGCGAACTTCTGAACGAGCTTGGCGAACTCCTGAGCGAGCTTGGGCGAGCTCCTGAGAGAGCTTAGGCGAGCTCCTGAGAGAGCTTAGGCGAGCTCCTGAACGAGCTTAGATGAGCTCTGGGGCGAGCTTGGCGAGCTCCCGAGCGAGCTTAGGCGGGCTCCTGGGCGAGTTCCCCACCCCTTGGAATCCTAGGGTCTATGAGATCCACAGGCAAGGGCGAACTTGAGCGAGCTCCTGCGCGATCTTGGGCGAGCTCCTGAATGAGTCTTAGGCGAGCTCCTGGGTAAGCTCGGGCGGGCTCCTGGGCGTGCTTAGGCGAGCTCCAGCGAGCTTAGGCGAGCTCCTATGAGTGCCCTTGGCCTAGGCCCCTTCAGCCCAATGTGGATCTCGCTCCCTGTCAAGGTAATTTGGTGAGCACGGGAGGGCGAACTCCAGGGCAGATTTCAGCTACCCCCAACATTACCCCCTCCTGAGGGAGCGACCAAGGAGACTTTGGCACTTGCTCAGGAGTCTTCTTGCACACGACGGTCGAATTGGGAGTTCTAGTCACTTGCGACCTCCACCTGGGGAGATGCGGGCACCAACCGTGGGCGGTCTGCGCCGAGAGCTTTGACTGTCAGTATTTCACAAATGCCGGGCGGGCCGGGAGCGTCAGCCACGAGCGATCTCCTTCCGACGCGAGCTCATCACGCGCGGTTAGGGTCTGCCTCGGGCGAGCTGCGGGCACCAGCCGTGGGCGGTCTGCGCCGAGAGTTTTGACTCCCAGTATTTCACAAACGCTGGGCGGGCCGGGAGCGTCAGCCACGAGCGATCTCCTTCCGACGCGGGCTCATCACGCGCGGTCAGGGTCTGCCTCGGGCGAGCTGCGGGCACCAGCCGTGGGCAGTCTGCGCCGAAAGTTTTGACTCCCAGTATTTCACAAACGCTGGGTGGGCCGGGAGTGTCAGCCGCGAGCAATCACCTTCCGGTGCGAGCTTGTCACACGCGGTCAGGGTCTGCCTCGGGCGAGCTGTGGGCACCTGCCGCGAGCGGTCTTGTGACTTGGGTATCGCACCAAATCTCCAACGGTCGCTTCACCTTAAATGCGGCGCGAGGCTCAATGCTGATACATTCTAATTCATTCGTATGATCCATTCTAATTCATTCGTACGATCCATTCTAATTCATTTGCACGATTTCTAATTCATTCGCACGATCGATTCTAATTCATTTGCACGATCTATTCTAATTCATTCCTATGATCCATTCTAATTCATTCGTACGATCTATTCTAATTCATTCGCTCGATTGTATCCATTCTAATTCATTCGTACGATCCATTCTAATTCGTTCGTACGATCCATTCTAATGGATCGTGCGAATGAATTAGAATGGATCGTACGAATGAATTAGAATGGATCGTGCGAATGAATTAGAATGGATCGTACGAATGAATTAGAATGGATACATTTGTGCGAATGAATTAGAATGGATCAATTCATTCGTACGATCCATTCTAATTCATTCGCACGATCCATTCTAATTCATTCGTACGATCCATTCTAATTCAATCGCACGAACCATTCTAATTCATTCGTACGATCCATTCTAATTCATTCGCACGAATGTATCCATTCTAATGTATTCGTACGATCCATTCTAATTCATTCGCACAAATGTATCCATTCTAATTCATTCGTACGATCCATTCTAATTCATTCGCACGATCTATTCTAATTCATTCGTACGATCCATTCTAATTCATTCATACGATCCATTCTAATTCATTCGCACGATCCATTCTAATTCATTCGCACGAATGTAACCATTCTAATTCATTCATATGATCCATTCTAATTCATTCCTACGATCTATTCTAATTCATTCACTCGAATGTATCCATTCTAATTCATTCGTTCGATCCATTCTAATTCATTCGCACGAATGTAACCATTCTAATTCATTCATATGATCCATTCTAATTCATTGGTACGATCCATTCTAATTCATTCGCACGATCCATTCTAATTCATTTGTACGAATGTATCCATTCTAATTCATTCGCACGATCCATTCTGATTCATTCGCACGATCCATTCTAATTCATTCGTATGATCCATTCTAATTCATTCCTACGATCTATTCTAATTCATTCGCTCGAATGTATCCATTCTAATTCATTCGTTCGATCCATTCTAATTCATTCGCACGAATGTAACCATTCTAATTCATTCATATGATCCATTCTAATTCATTCGTACGATCCATTCTAATTCATTCGCACGATCCATTCTAATTCATTTGTACGAATGTATCCATTCTAATTCATTCGTATGATCCATTCTAATGCATTCGTACGATTCATTCTAATTCATTCGTACGATCCATTCTAATTCATTCGTCCGATCCATTCTAATTCATTCGCACGAATGTATCCATTCTAATTCATTCGTACAATCCATTCTATTTCAGAATGGATCGTGCGAATGAATTAGAATGGATACATTCGTACAAATGAATTAGAATGGATCGTGCGAATGAATTAGAATGGATCATACGAATGAATTAGAATGGATCATATGAATGAATTAGAATGGTTACATTCGTGCGAATGAATTAGAATGGATCGAACGAATGAATTAGAATGGATACATTCGAGCGAATGAATTAGAATAGATTGTAGGAATGAATTAGAATGCATCATACGAATGAATTAGAATGGATCGTACGAATGCATTAGAATGGATCGTACGAATGAATTAGAATGGATCATACGAATGAATTAGAATGGATCGTACGAATGAATTAGAATGGATCGTACGAATGAACTAGAATGGATCGTACGAACGAATTAGAATAGATCGTGCAAATGAATTAGAATGGATCATACTAATGAATTAGAATGGATCGTACGAATGAACTAGAATGGATCGTGCGAATGAATTAGAATGAATCGTACGAATGCATTAGAATGGATCGTGCGAATGAATTAGAATGGATACATTCGTACAAATGAATTAGAATGGATCGTGCGAATGAATTAGAATGGATCGTACGAATGAATTAGAATGGATCATATGAATGAATTAGAATGGTTACATTCGTGCGAATGAATTAGAAAGGATTGTACGAATGAATTAGAATGGATCATACGAATGAATTAGAATGGATCGTATGAATGAATTAGAATAGCTCATACGAATGAATTAGAATGGATCGTACGAAAGAATTAGAATGGTTACATTCATGCGAATGAATTAGAATGGATCGTATGACTGAATTAGAATGGATCGTGCGAATTAATTAGAATGGATCGTACGAATGATTTTGAATGGATACATTTGTGTGAATGAATCTGAATGGATTGTATGAATGAATTACAATGGATCGTACGAATGGATTAGAATGGAACGTACGAATGAATTAGATTGGATGGTGCGAATGAATTAGAATGGATACATTCGTGCGAATGAATTAGAATGGATCGTACGAATGAATTAGAATGGATCATACAAATGAATTAGAAAGGTTACATTCGTGAGAATGAATTAGAATGGATCGTACGAATGAATTAGAATGGATCATGCGAATGAATTTCAATGGATCGTACGAATGAATTAGAATGGATCGAACGAATGAATTAGAATGGATACATTCGAGCGAATGAATTAGAATAGATCGTAGGAATGAATTAGAATGGATCATACGAATGAATTAGAATGGATCGTGCGAATGAATTAGAATGGATTGTACGAATGAATTAGAATGGATACATTCGTGCGAATGAATTAGAATGGATCGTACGATTCATTCTAATTCATTCGTACGATCCATTCTAATGCGTTCGTACAATTCATTCTATTTCATTCGTATGATCCATTCTAATTCTCTCGTACGATCCATTCTAATTCATTCGCACGATCTGTTCTAATTCGTTCGTACAATCCATTCTAATTCATTCGTACGATCCATTCTAATTCATTCGCACTATCCATTCTAATTCCTTCGTACGATCCATTCTAATTCATTCGCACAATCCATTCTAATTCATTCGTACGATCCATTCTTATTCATTCATATGATCCATTCTAATTCATTCGCACAAATGTATCTATTCTAATTCATTCGTACAATGCGTTCTAATCCATTCGTACGATCCATTCTAATTCATTCGTACAATCCATTCTAATTCATTCGTACGAACCATTCTAATTCATTCGTATGATCCATTCTAACTCATTCGGTGGATCCATTCTAATTCATTCGTACGATCCATTCTAATTTATTTGCACAATCCATTCTAACTCATTCGTACGATCCATTCAAATTCATTCGCACGATCCATTCTAATTCATTCGTACGATCCATTCTAATTCATTCGCACGATGCAATCTAATTCATTCGCACAAATGTAACTATTCTAATTCATTCGTACAATGCGTTCTAATCCATTCGTACGATCCATTCTAATCCAATCGTACGATCCATTCTAATTCATTCGCACGAATGTAACCATTCTAATTCATTCATATGATCCATTCTAATTCATTCGTACGATCCATTCTAATTCATTCGCACGATCCATTCTAATTCATTTGTACGAATGTATCCATTCTAATTCATTCGCACGATCCATTCTAATGCATTCGTACGATTCATTCTAATTCATTCGCACGATCCATTCTAGTTCATTCGTACGATCCATTCTAATTCATTCGTACGATCCATTCTAATTCATTCGTATTATCCATTCTAATTCATTCGCACGATCCATTCAAATTCATTCACACGATCCATTCTAATTCATTCGTACGATCCATTCTAATTCATTTATACGATCTATTCTAATTCATTCGCACGAATGTATCCATTCTAATTCATTCGCACAATCCAATCTAATTCAAACGTACGATCTATTCTAATTCATTCACATGATGTATTCTAATTCATTCGTATGATCCATTCTAATTCATTCGTATGATCCATTCTAATTCATTCGTACGATCCATTCTCACAAATGTAACCTTTCTAATTCATTTGTACGATCCATTCTAATTCATTCGTACAATCCATTCTAATTCATTCGCACGAATGTAACCATTCTAATTCATTCATATGATCTATTCTAATTCATTCGTACGATCCATTCTAATTCATTCGCACGATCCATTCTAATTCATTTGTACGAATGTATCCATTCTAATTCATTCGCACGATCCATTCTAATGCATTCGTACGATTCATTCTAATTCATTCGCACGATCCATTCTAGTTCATTCGTACGATCCATTCTAATTCATTCGTACGATCCATTCTAATTCATTCGTATGATCCATTCTAATTCATTCGCACGATCCATTCAAATTCATTCACACGATCCATTCTAATTCATTCGTACGATCCATTCTAATTCATTCGTACGATCCATTCTAATTCATTTGTACGAATGTATCCATTCTAATTCATTCGTACGATCCATTCTAATTCATTCATACGATCCATTCTAATTCATTCGCTCGAATGTATCCATTCTAATTCATTCGTACGATCCATTCTAATTCATTCGTACGAATGAATTAGAATGGATCGTACGAATGAATTAGAATGGATACATTTGTGCGATTGAATTAGAATGGATCGTACAAATGAATTAGAATGAATCATACGAATGAATTAGAATGGATCGTGCGAATGAATTCAAATGGATCGTGCGAATGAATTAGAATGGATCGTGCGAATGAATTTGAATGGATTGTACGAATGAGTTAGAATGGATTGTGCGAATAAATTAGAATGGATCGTACGAATGAATTAGAATGGATCCACCAAATGAGTTAGAATGGATCATACGAATGAATTAGAATGGATCGTACGAATGAATTAGAATGGATTGTACGAATGAATTAGAATGGATCGTATGAATGGATTAGAACTATCTGTACGAATGAATTAGAATAGATACATTTGTTCGAATGAATTAGAATGGATCATATGAATGAATAAGAATGGATCATACGAATGAATTAGAATGGATTGTGCGAATGAATTAGAATGCATCGTACGAAGGAATTAGAATGGATAGTGCGAATGAATTAGAATGGATCGTACGAATGAATTAGAATGGATTGTACGAACGAATTAGAATAGATCGTGCGAATGAATTAGAATGGATCGTACGAAAGAATTAGAATGGATCATACGAATGAATTAGAATGAATCGTACGAATGCATTAGAATGGATCGTACGAATGAATTAGAATGAATCGTACGAATGAATTAGAATGGATTGTGCGAATGAATTAGAATGGATCGTACGAAGGAATTAGAATGGATAGTGCGAATGAATTAGAATGGATCGTACGAATGAATTAGAATGGATTGTACGAACGAATTAGAATAGATCGTGCGAATGAATTAGAATGGATCGTACGAAAGAATTAGAATGGATCATATGAATGAATTAGAATGAATCGTACGAATGCATTAGAATGGATCGTACGAATGAATTAGAATGGATCGTACAAATGAATTAGAATGGATTGTACGAATGAATTAGAATGGATACATTCGAGCGAATGAATTAGAATGGATCGTTTGAATGAATTAGAATGGATCGTACGAATGAATTAGAATGGATACATTCGTACAAATGAATTAGAATGGATCGTATGAATGAATAAGAATGGATCGTACGAATGAATTAGAATGTATTGTGCGAATGAATTAGAATGGATCGTACGAAGGAATTAGAATGGATAGTGTGAATGAATTAGAATGGATCGTACGAATGAATTAGAATGATTATACGAACGAATTAGAATAGATCGTGCGAATGAATTAGAATGGATCGTACGAAAGAATTAGAATGGATCATACGAATGAATTAAAATGAATCGTACAAATGCATTAGAATGGATCGTACGAATGAATTAGAATGGATCATAGGAATGAATTAGAATGGATCGTACGAATGAATTAGAATGGATCATATGAATGAATTAGAATGGTTACATTCGTGCGAATGAATTAGAATGGATCGTACGAATGGATTAGAATGGATCGTACGAATGAATTAGAATGGATCGTACAAATGAATTAGAATAGATCGTGTAAATGAATTAGAATCGATCGTGCGAATGAATTAGAATGGATCGTACGTTTGAATTAGATTGGATTGTGCGAATGAATTAGAATGGATACATTCGTGCGAATGAATGAGAATAGATCGTATGAATGAAATATAATGGATATATTTGAACGAATAAATTAGAATGGATCATACGAATGAATTAGAATGGATCGTACGAATGAAATAGAATGGATTGTACGAATGAATTAGAATGGATCGTACAAATGAATTAGAAAGGCTACATTTGTGAGAATGAATTAGAATGGATCGTACGAATGAATTAGAATGGATCGTACGAATACATTCGTGCGAATGAATTAGAATGGATCGTACGAATGAATTAGAATGGATCGTGCGAATGAATTAGAATGGATCATACGAATGAATTAGAATGGATCGTGCGAATGAATTAGAATGGATTGTACGAATGAATTAGAATGGATACATTTGTGCGAATAAATTCGAATGGATCGTACGAATGAATTAGAATGGATCATACGAATGAATTAGAATGGATCGTGCGAATGAATTAGAATGGATCGTGCGAATGAATTAGAATGGATACATTCGTACAAATGAATTAGAATGGATCATACAAATGAATTAGAATGGATCGTACGAATGAATTAGAATGGTTACATTCGTGCAAATGAATTAGAATGGATCGTACGAACGAATTAGAATGGATCGTACGAACGAATTAGAATGGATCGTACGAACGAATTAGATTGGATCGTACGAATGCATTAGAATGGATACAATCGAGCGAATGAATTAGAATGGATCGTACGAATGAATTAGAATGGATCATAGGAATGAATTAGAATGGATCGTGCAAATGAATTAGAATGGATACATTCGTGCGAATGAAACAGAATGGCTCATACGAATGAATTAGAATGGTTACATTCGTGCGAATGAATTAGAATGGATCGTACGAATGGATTAGAATGGATCATAGGAATGAATTAGAATGGATCGTACGAATGAATTGGAATGGATCTTACAAATGAATTAGAAAGGTTACATTTGTGAGAATGAATTAGAATGGATCGTACGATTTATTCTAATTCATTCGCACGATCCATTTGAATTCATTCGCACGATCCATTCTAATTTATTCGTATGATTCATTCTAATTCATTCGTACGATCCATTCTAATTCATTCGCACAAATGTATCCATTCTAATTCATTCCACTACAAGAAATAGCTTATTTACCGACGGACATTTTAAGTACCGTCGGTAATAATGTTTATTTTACCGACGGTTATAATAAATTCCGTCGGTATTATAACTTCAATTTTTTTAATATATTTTCCAAATTTATTACCGACGGTTACATATAATCCGTCGGTACAATGTTTTATACCGACGGACCTATTTTGACTGTCGGTATAATTATTTTATACCGACGAATAAATAACGTCCGTCGGTTATATGTTACGACGAAACCAGGGTAAAAACCGAGCCTCTGGGAAAAAATGAAACCCTGAGTTCCGTCGTGACATTTACCGACGGAACTTATTTGTCCGTCGGTATATGCCAACGAACATTATATCTCCGTCGGTAAAAATAGTTCCGTCGTGACATTTACCGACGGAACTTATTTGTCCGTCGGTATATGCCGACGGACATTATATATCCGTCGGTAAAAGAATCACGTCCAAAATCAGGGGAAAAACCGAGCCTCTGGAAAATGTGGATTTGTACCGACAGATATTATTGTGCCGTCGGTAAAAGATATTTGTACCGACGGAAGTAAAATTTACCGTCGGTAAAAATCCTCCCATAAATTAATTTCAGCGATCCCCTCCTAGCTTTCTCTGTTCTATTTTCGATCTGAACCTCTCCCCCGGCCCTTTCTCTCTCTCTAAGTCTCCCCCCCTCCCCGGCCTCCCTCCCCCCCTCCCCGGCCCTGTCGCGTCCCTCCGGCCGACCGATCGACCGGCGGTTGGTGATCGAGATCCGGCATCCGTCGTCCCTTCTCCTCCTCGTGGGCATCCGTCGTCCCTCCTCGTCCTCGTGGGCTCCGGCCGGTGAGATCCTCCTCCTCCTCCTCCCCCCGGTGAGCTCCTCCTCCTCCTCCTCCTCCTCCTCGTGGGTGATCATTGATGTGTGGTAGTTGTTTAATAGTTGGGACCTATAGTTGTGGGTTTTTTTTTTTGTATTTAGAGGGAAATGATTGAAAATAATTGTAATGAGGTGATGCTAATGCGGTTTAGATCTACTAATGGACTGTTTTTGTTGTATTTAGAGGGAAATGATTGAAAATAATTATAATCTTGTCACATCCGACTGAAAGTCTGAAATTCTTTTACCTAATAAATTCCTTCAAAAATTTAAAAAATAAAACAAAGAAATCCTAAATCAGTCTCCTCTCCCTATGGCTTCTCGTCTCTGTTGGGGCGGTGGCAACGAGCAGCTGCAAATTGTCACCTCTAAGTGTATTCTCTTTATGAAAAAAAAAAAAAAAGCTATTTCAGGCAGAAGGAAGTAGCATATAACGTCCAGAAGGAACTGAGCCTCTTGGCTTGATAGTATGCACTTAGAACGTAGACCCGACCCGACCTGACCCGACCGGAAAATGACTAGACCGTATGTAAATCAAATTGTTTCATATTTAAATCAAATTGTACGAATGAATTAGAATGGATACATTCGAGCGAATGAATTAGAATGGATCGTGTGAATGAATTAGAATGAATCATACGAATGAATTAGAATGGATCGTGCGAATGAATTCAAATGGATCGTGCGAATGAATTAGAATAAATCGTACGATCCATTCTAATTCATTCTCACAAATGTAACCTTTCTAATTCATTTGTAAGATCCATTCTAATTCATTCGTACGATCCATTCTAATTCATTCCTATGATCCATTCTAATCCATTCGTACGATCCATTCTAATTCATTTGTACGAATGTAACCATTCTAATTCATTCGTATGATCCATTCTGATTCATTCGCACGAATGTATCCATTCTAATTCATTTGCACGATCCATTCTAATTCATTCCTATGATCCATTCTTATTCATTCGTACGATCCATTCTAATTCATTCGCTCGATTGTATCCATTCTAATTCATTCCTACGATTCGTACAAATGAATTAGAATGGATCGTGCGAATGAATTAGAATGGATCGTACGAATGAATTAGAATGGATCGTGCGAATGAATTAGAATGGATCGTACGAATGAATTAGAATGGATATATTTGAACGAATAAATTAGAATGGATCATACGAATGAATTAGAATGGATCGTACGAATGAAATAGAATGGATTATATGAATGAGTTAGAATGGATCGTATGAATGAATTAGAATGGATTGCATGAATGAATTAGAATGGATCGTACGAATGAATTAGAATTGATCATACGAATGAATTAGAATGGATCGTGCGAATGAATTAGAATGGATCATACGAATGAATTAGAATGGTTACATTCGTGCAAATGAATTATAATGGATCGTACGAACGAATTAGAATGGATCGTACGAACGAATTAGAATGGATCGTACGAATGAATTAGAATGGATACAATCGAGCAAAAGAATTAGAATGGATCGTATGAATGAATTAGAATGGATCATAGGAATGAATTAGAATGGATCGTACGAATGAATTAGAATGGATCATACGAATGAATTAGAATGGATCTTGCGAATGAATTAAAATGGATCGTACAAATGAATTAGAATGGATCGTGCGAATGAATTAGATTGGATCGTACGAAGGAATTAGAATGGATCGTACGAACGAATTTGAATGGATCGTACGAATGAATTAGAATGGATACAATCGAGCGAATGAATTAGAATGGATCGTACGAATGAATTAGAATGGATCATAGGAATGAATTAGAATGGATCGTGCAAATGAATTAGAGTGGATACATTTGTGCGAATGAATCAGAATGGATCATACGAATGAATTAGAATGGTTACATTCGTGCGAATGAATTAGAATAGATCGTACGAATGGATTAGAATGGATCATAGGAATGAATTAGAATGGATCGTTTGAATGACGAATGAATTAGAATGGATCGTACGATTCATTCTAATTCATTCGTACGATCCATTCTAATGCATTCGTACGATTAATTCTAATTCATTCGTACGATCCATTCTAATTCATTCGCATGATCCATTCTAATTCATTTGTACGAATGTATCCATTCTAATTCATTCGCACGATCCATTCTAATTCATTCGCACGATCCATTCTAATTCATTTGTACGAATGTATCCATTCTAATTCATTCGCACGATCCATTCTAATTCATTCCTATGATCCATTCTAATTCATTCGTACGATCCATTCTAATTCATTCTCACGAATATAACCTTTCTAATTCATTTGTATGATCCATTCTAATTCATTCGTATGATCCATTCTAATCCATTCGTACGATCCATTCTAATTCATTCATACGATCCATTCTAATCCATTCGTACGATCCATTCTTATCCATTCGTACGATCCATTCTAATTCATTCTCACAAATGTAACCTTTCTAATTCATTTGTACGATCCTTTCTAATTCATTCGTACGATCCATTCTAATCCATTCGTACGATCCATTCTAATATATTCATACGATCCATTCTAATTCATTCGCACGAATGTAACCATTCTAATTCATTCGTACGATCCATTCTAATTCATTCCTACGATCCATTCTAATTCATTCGCACAAATGTATCCATTCTAATTCATTTGCACGATCCATTCTAATTCATTCCTATGATCCATTCTAATTCATTCGTACGATCCATTCTAATTCATTCGTACGATCCATTCTAATTCATTCGTACGATCCATTCGTATGATCAATTCTAATTCATTCGTACGATCCATTCTAATTCATTCATGTAATCCATTCTAATTCATTCATACGATCCATTCTAACTCATTCATACGATCCATTCTAATTCATTCTTACGATCCATTCTAATTCATTTGTACGAATGTATTCATACGATTCATTCTAATTCATTCGCACGATCCATTCAAATTCATTCGTACGATCCATTCTAATTCATTCTCACAAATGTAACCTTTCTAATTCATTTGTACGATCCATTCTAATTCATTCATACGATCCATTCTAATCCATTTGTACGATCCATTCTAATCCATTCGTATGATCCATTCTAATTCATTCGCACGAATGTAACCATTCTAATTCATTCGTACGATCCATTCTAATTCATTCGTACGATCCATTCTTATTAATTCGCACAAATGTATCCATTCTAATTCATTCGTACGATCCATTCTTATTCATTCATACGATCCATTCTAATTCATTTGTACGAATGAATTAAAATGGATCATACAAATGAATTAGAATGGATCGTGCGAATGAATTAGAATGGATCGTACGAACGAATTATAATGGATCGTACGAACGAATTAGAATGGATCGTACGAATGAATTAAAATGGATACAATCGTGTGAATGAATTAGAATGGATCGTACGAATAAATTAGAATGGATCATAGGAATGAATTAGAATGGATCGTGCAAATGAATTAGAATGGATACATTCGTGCGAATGAATCAGAATGGATCATACGAATGAATTAGAATGGTTACATTCGTGCGAATGAATTAGAATGGATCGTACGAATGGATTAGAATGGATCATAGGAATGATTTAGAATGGATCGGACGAATGAATTAGAATGGATCTTACAAATGAATTAGAAAGGATACATTTGTGAGAATGAATTAGAATGGATCGTACGATTTATTCTAATTCATTCGCACGATCCATTTGAATTCATTCGCACGATCCATTCTAATTCATTCGTATGATTCATTCTAATTCATTCGTACGATCCATTCTAATTCATTCGCACGATCCATTCTAATTCATTTGTACGATCCATTCTAATTCATTCCTATGATCCATTCTAATCCATTCGTACGATCCATTCTAATTCATTCGCACGAATGTAACCATTCTAATTCATTCGTATGATCCATTCTGATTCATTCGCACGAATGTATCGATTCTAAGTCATTTGCACGATCAATTCTAATTCATTCCTATGATCCATTCTAATTCATTCGTACAATCCATTCTAATTCATTCGCTCGATTGTATCCATTCTAATTCATTCATACGATCCAATCTAATTCATTCGTACGATCCATTTTAATTCATTTGTACGAATGTATCCATTCTAATTCATTCGCACGATCCATTCTAATTCATTCGCACGATCCATTCTAATTCATTCGTATGATCCATTCTAATTCATTCGTACGATCCATTCAAATTCATTCGCACAAATGTATCCATTCTAATTCATTCGTACGATCCATTCTAATTCATTCGCACGATCCATTCTAATTCATTCGTACGAACGAATTAGAATGGATACAATCGAGCGAATGAATTAGAATGGATCGTACGAATGAATTAGAATGGATCATAGGAATGAATTAGAATGGATCATACGAATGAATTAGAATGGATCATATGAATGCATTAGAATGGATCGTACGAATGAATTAGACTGGATCGAATGAATTAGAATGGATCGTATGAATGAATTAGAATGAATCAGACGAATGAATTAGAATGGATCGTGCGAATGAATTCAAATGGATCGTGCGAATGAATTCAAATGGATCGTGCGAATGAATTAGAATAAATCGTACGATCCATTCTAATTCATTCTCACAAATTCATTCTAATTCATTCGCACGATCCATTCTAATTCATTCGCACGATCCAATCTAATTCATTCTCACGAATGTAACCTTTCTAATTCATTTGTATGATCCATTCTAATTCATTCGTACGATCCATTTTAATTCATTCGCACGAATGTATCCATTCTAATTCATTCGGACCATCCAATCTAATTCATTCGTACGATCCATTCTAATCCATTCGTATGATCCATTGTAATTCATTCATACAATCCATTCAGATTCATTCACACAAATGTATCCATTCAAATTTATTCGTACGATCCATTCTAATTAATTCGCACGATCCATTCTAATTCAGTCATACGATCCATTCTAATTCATTCGCATGAATATAACCATTCTAATTCATTCGTACGATCCATTCTAATTCATTCATACGATCCATTCTAATTCATTCGTACGATCCATTCTAATCCATTCGTACGATCCATTCTAATTCATTCGCAGGAATGTAACCATTCTAATTCATTCATATGATCCATTCTAATTCATTCGTACGATCCATTCTAATTCATTCGCACGATCCATTCTAATTCATTTGTACGAAACGAATGAATTAGAATGGATCGAGCGAATGAATTAGAATGGATCGTATGAATGAATTAGAATGAATCATACAAATGAATTAGAATGGATCGTGCCAATGAATTAGAATGGATCGTACGAATGAATTAGAATGGATCGTGCAAATGAATTAGAATGGATCGTACGAATGAATTAGAATGGATATATTTGAACGAATAAATTAGAATGGATTATACGAATGGATTAGAATTGATCGTACGAATGGATTAGAATGGATCGTACGAATGAATTAGAATGGATCATAGAAATGAATTAGAATGGATACATTTGTGCGAATGAATTAGAATCGTTCATACGAATGAATTATAATGGATCGTACGAATGAATTAGAATAGATCGTACGAATGAATTAGAATGGATCGTACGAATGAATTAGAATGGATCGTACGAACGAATTAGAATGGATTGTACGAAACGAATACATTAGAATGGATACATTCGTGCGAATGAATTAGAATGGATCATAGGAATGAATTAGAATGGATCGTACGAATGAATTAGAATGGATCTTACAAATGAATTAGAAAGGTTACATTTGTGAGAATGAATTAGAATGGATCGTACGAATGAATTAGAATGGATACAATCGAGCGAATGAATTAGAATGGATCGTACGAATGAATTAGAATGGATCATATGAATGAATTAGAATGGTTACATTCGTGCGAATGAATTAGAATGGATTGTACGAATGAATTAGAATGGATCGTACAAATGAATTAGAAAGGTTACATTTGTGAGAATGGATCGTACGAATGAATTAGAATGGATCATACGAATGAATTAGGATGGTAACATTCGTGCGAATGAATTAGAATGGATCGTGCGAATGAATTAGAATGGATCGTACGAATGAATTAGAATGGATCATATGAATTGGATCGTGCGAATGAATTAGAATGGATTGTACGAATGAATTAGAATGGATACATTCGAGCGAATGAATTAGAATGGATACATTTGTGCGAATGAATTATAATGGATCGTACGAATGGATTAGAATAGATCGTGCGAATGAATTAGAATGGATCGTACGAAAGAATTAGAATGGATCATACGAATGAATTAGAATGGATCGTACGAATGAATTAGAATGGATCATACGAATGAATTAGAATGGATCTATGAATGAATTAGAATGGATCGTATGAATGAACTAGAATGGATCGTGCGAATGAATTAGAATGAATAGTACGAATGCATTAAAATGGATCGTGCGAATGAATTAGAATGGATACAAATTAGAATGGATCGTACGAACGAATTAGAATGGATCGTACGAATGAATTAGAATGGATACAATCGAGCGAATGAATTAGAATGGATCGTACGAATGAATTAGAATGGATCATAGGAATGAATTAGAATGGATCGTACGAATGAATTAGAATGCATCATACGAATGAATTAGAATGGATCTTGCGAATGAATTAAAATGGATCGTACAAATGAATTAGAAAGGTTACATTTGTGAGAATGGATCGTATGAATGAATTAGAATGAATCGTACGAATGAATTAGAATGGATCATACGAATGAATTAGAATGGATCATATATTTGTGTGAATGAGTTAGAATGGATCATGCGAATGAATTAGAATGGATCGTACGAATGAATTAGAACATATCATACGAATGAATTAGAATGGATCGTACGAATGAATTAGAATGAATCATACGAATGAATTAGAATGGATCGTTCGAATGAATTTGAATGGATCGTACGAATGAATTAGAATGAATCGTACAATCCATTCTAATTCATTCTCACAAATGTAACCTTTCTAATTCATTCGTACGATCCATAATAAATTCATTAGTCCGATCCATTCTAATTCATTCGTACGATCCATTCTAATTCATTCCTACGATCCATTCTAATTCATTCGCACAAATGTATTCATTCTAATTCATTCGTGCGATCCATTCTAATTCATTCGTACGATCCTTTCAAATTCATTCGTGCGAATGAATTAGAATGGATACATTCGTACAAATGAATTAGAATGGATCGTGCGAACGAATTAGAATGGATCGTACGAATGAATTAGAATGGATACAATCAAGCAAATGAATTAGAATGGATCGTACGAATGAATTAGAATGGATCATTGGAATGAATTAGAATGGATCGTACGAATGAATTAGAATGGATCATACGAATGAATTTGCACGAATGTAACCATTCTAATTCATTCGTATGATCCATTCTGATTCATTCGCACGAATGTATCCATTCTAATTCATTTGCACGATCCATTCTAATTCATTCCTATGATCCATTCTAATTCATTCGTACGATCCATTCTAATTCATTCGCTCGATTGTATCCAATCTAATTCATTTGTACGAATGTATCCATTCTAATTCATTCGCACGATCCATTCTAATTCATTTTGAATGGATTAGAATGGATCGTACGAATGGATCGTACGAATGAATTAGAATGAATACAATCGAGCGAATGAATTAGAATGGATCGTACGAACGAATTAGAATGGATCGTACGAATGAATTAGAATGGATCGTACGAATGAATTAGAATGGATTGTACGAATGAATTAGAATGGATACATTCGAGCGAATGAATTAGAATGGATCGTATGAATTAATTAGAATGGATCGTACGAATGAATTAGAATGAATCGTACGAATGCATTAGAATGGATCGTACGAATAAATTAGAATGGATTCATTCGTACAAATGAATTAGAATGGATCGTACGAATGAATTAGAATGGATCATACGAATGAATTAGAATGGATCGTACGAATGAATTAGAATGGATCGTACGAATACATTAGAATGGATACATTCGTGCGAATGAATTAGAATGGCTCGTACGAATGAATTAGACGAATGAATTAGAATGGATCGAGCGAATGAATTAGAATGGATCGTATGAATGAATTAGAATGAATCGTGCAAATGAATTAGAATCGATCGTGCAAATGAATTAGAATGGATCGTACATTTGAATTAGATTGGATTGTGCAAATGAATTAGAATAGATCGTACGAACGAATTAGAATGGATATATTTGAACAAATAAATTAGAATGGATCATACGAATGGATTAGAATGGATCGTACGAATGGATTAGAATGGATCGTACGAATGAATTAGAATGGATCATACAAATGAATTAGAATGGATACATTTGTGCGAATGAATTAGAATGGTTCATACGAATGAATTAGAATGGATCGTACGAATGAATTAGAATGGATCGTACGAATGAATTAGAATGGATCGTACGAACGAATTAGAATAGATCGTGCGAAGGAATTAGAATGGATAGTGCGAATGAATTAGAATGAATCATACGAATGAATTAGAATGGATCGTACGAATGAATTAGAATGAATCATACGAATGAATTAGAATGGATCATGCGAATGAATTTGAATGGATCGTACGAATGAATTAGAATGAATCGTACAATCCATTCTAATTCATTCTCACAAATGTAACCTTTCTAATTCATTCGTACGATCCATAATAAATTCATTAGTCCGATCCATTCTAATTGATTCGTACGATCCATTCTAATTCATTCGTACGATCCATTCTAATTCATTCGTACGATCCATTCTAATTCATTCGTACGATCCATTCTAATTCATTCGCAAAAATTCATTCTAATTCATTCGTTCGATCCATTCAAATTCATTCGCACGATCCATTCTAATTCATTCGTATGATCCATTCTAATTCTTTCGTACGATCCATTCTAATTCATTCGCACGATCTATTCTAATTCGTTCGTACAATCCATTCTAATTCATTCGTACGATCCATTCTAATTCATTCGCACTATCCATTCTAATTCGTTCGTACGATCCATTCTAGTTCATTCGTACGATCCATTCTAATTCATTCGTACGATCCATTCTAGTTCATTCGTACGATCCATTCTAATTCATTCGTACGATCCATTCTAATTCATTAGTATGATCCATTCTAATTCATTCGTACGATCCATTCTAATTCATTCGCACGATCCATTCTAATTCATTTGTACGAATGTATCCATTCTAATTCATTCGCACGAATGTATCCATTCTAATGTATTCGTACGATCCATTCTAATTCATTCGTACGATCCATTCTTATTCATTCATATGATCCATTCTAATTCATTCGTATGAACCATTCTAATTCATTTACACAAATGTATCCATTCTAATTCATTCGTACGATCCAGAATGGATCGTGCGAATGAATTAGAATGGATCGTGCGAATGAATTAGAATGGATACATTCGTACAAATGAATTAGAATGGATCGTACGAATGAATTAGAATGGATAGTACGAATGAATTAGAATGGATACATTCGAGCGAATAAATTAGAATGGATCGTATGAATGAATTAGAATAAATCGTACGATCTATTCTAATTCATTCGCTCGAATGTCTCCATTCTAATTCATTCGTACTATCCATTCTAATTCATTCGTACGATCCATTCTAATTCAATTGTATGAATGTATCCATTCTAATTCATTCGCACGATCCATTCTAATTCATTCGCACGATCCATTCTAATTCATTCGTACGATCCATTCTAATTCATTCGCACAAATGTATCCATTCTAATTCATTCGTACGATCCATTCTATGAATGAATTAGAATGGATCGTACGAATGAATTAGAAAGGTTACATTTGTGAGAATGGATTAGAATGGATCGTACGATCTAATTCGTTCGTACGATCCATTCTAATTCGTTCGTATGATCCATTCTAATTCATTCATACGATCTATTCTCACAAATGTAACCTTTCTAATTCATTTGTACGATCCATTCTAATTCATTCGTACAATCCATTCTAATTCATTCGCACGAATGTAACCATTCTAATTCATTCAGAATGGATCGTACGAATGAATTAGAATGGATCATACGAATGAATTAGAATGGATCGTATGAATGAATTAGAATGGATCGTACGAATGAACTAGAATGGATCGTGCGAATGAATTAGAATGAATCGTACGAAAGAATTAGAATGGATACATTCGTACAAATGAATTAGAATGGATCGTGCGAATGAATTAGAATGGATCGTATGAATGAATTAGAATGGATCATATGAATGAATTAGAATGGTTACATTCGTGCGAATGAGTTAGAATGGATCATACGAATGAATTAGAATGGATCATAGGAATGAATTAGAATAGATCGTGCAAATGGATTAGAATGGATCGTACGAATGAATTAGAATGGATCGTACAAATGAATTAGAATTGATCGTGCAAATGAATTAGAATCGATCATGCGAATGAATTAGAATGGATCGTATGTTTGAATTGGATTGGATTGTGCGAATGAATTAGAATGGATACATTCGTGCGAATGAATGAGAATAGACCGTATGAATGAAATAGAATGGATATATTTGAACGAATAAATTAGAATGGATCATATGAATGAATTAGAATGGATCGTACGAATGAAATAGAATGGATTGTACGAATGAATTAGAATGGATCGTACAAATGAATTAGAAAGGCTATATTTGTGAGAATGAATTAGAATGGATCGTACGAATGAATTAGAATGGATCGTACGAATGAATTAGAATGGATCGTACGAATACATTAGAATGGATACATTCGTGCGAATGAATTAGAATGGATCGTACGAATGAATTAGAATGGATCGTACGAATGAATTAGAATGGATAGTACGAATGAATTAGAATGGATACATTCGAGCGAATGAATTAGAATAGATCGTATGAATGAATTAGAATGGATCGTACGAATGACTCAGAATGGATTGTACGAATGAATTAGAATGGATACATTCGAGCGAATGAATTAGAATGGATCGTATGAATGAATTAGAATGAATCATACAAATGAATTAGAATGGATCGTGCCAATGAATTAGAATGGATCGTACGAATGAATTAGAATGGATCGTGCAAATGAATTAGAATGGATCGTACGAATGAATTAGAATGGATATATTTGAACGAATGAATTAGAATGGATCAATTCGTACAAATGAATTAGAATGGATCGTGCGAATGAATTAGAATGGATCGTACGAATGAATTAGAATGGATACAATCGAGCGAATGAATTAGAATGGATCGTACGAATGAATTAGAATGGATCATAGGAATGAATTAGAATGGATCGTACGAATGAATTAGAATGGATCATACGATCCATTCTAATTCATTCGTATGATCCATTCTAATTCATTCGTACGATCCATTCTAATTCATTCACACGATCCATTTGAATTCATTCGCACGATCCATTCTAATTCATTCCTATGATCCATTCTAATTCATTCGTACGATCCATTCTAATTCATTCATGCGATCCATTCTAATTCATTCGCTCGAATGTATCCATTCTAATTCATTCGTACTATCCATTATAATTCATTCGTACGATCCATTCTAATTCATTTGTACGAATGTATCCATTCTAATTCATTCGCACGATCCATTCTAATTCATTCGCACGATCCATTCTAATTCATTCGTATGATTCATTCTAATTTATTCGTACGATCCATTCTAATTCATTCGTACGATCCATTCTAATTCATTTGTACGAATGTATCTATTCTAATTCATTCTGGATCGTGCGAATGAATTAGAATAAATCTTCTAATTCATTCGCACGATCCATTCTAATTCAATCGTACGATCCATTCTAATTCATTCGCACGAATGTATCCATTCTAATGTATTCGTACGATCCATTCTAATTCATTCGTACGATCCATTCTAATTCATTCGTACGATCCATTCTAATTCATTCCTACGATCTATTCTAATTCATTCGTACAATCCATTCTAATTCATTCGTATGATTCATTCTAATTCATTCGTACGATCCATTCTAATTCATTCACACAAATGTATCCATTCTAATTCATTCGCACAATCCAATCTAATTCAAACGTACGATCCATTCTAATTCATTTGCACGATCCATTTGAATTCATTCGCACGATCCATTCTAATTCATTCGTATGATTCATTCTAATTTATTCGTACGATCCATTCTAATTCATTCGCACAATCCATTCTAATTTATTCGCATGATCCATTGTAATTCATTCGTACGATCCATTCTAATTCATTCGCACAAATGTATCCA
This sequence comes from Chamaelirium japonicum, assembly GCA_947650365.1. NCBI lineage: Eukaryota > Viridiplantae > Streptophyta > Magnoliopsida > Liliales > Melanthiaceae > Chamaelirium > Chamaelirium japonicum. The sequence continues at coordinate 62,071,523 of OX393555.1, read as the reverse complement.
TTCTAATTCATTCGTACGATCCATTCTAATTCATTCGTACGAATGAATTAGAATGGATCGTACGAATGAATTAGAATGGATCGTACGAATGAATTAGAATGGTTACATTCGTGCGAATAAAGTAGAATGGATCGTAGGAATGAATTAGAATGGTTCGTACGAATGAATTAGAATGGATCGGACTAATGAATTTATTATGGATCGTACGAATGAATTAGAAAGGTTACATTTGTGAGAATGAATTAGAATGGATTGTACGATTTATTCTAATTCATTCGTACGATCCATTCAAATTCATTCGCACGATCCATTCTAATTCATTCGTATGATTCATTCTAATTCATTCGTACTATCCATTCTAATTCATTCGCACGATCTATTCTAATTCGTTCGTACAATCCATTCTAATTCATTCGTACGATCCATTCTAATTCATTCGCACTATCCATTCTAATTCATTCGTACGATCCATTCTAGTTCATTCGTACGATCCATTCTAATTCATTCGTACGAGGATCGTACGAATGAATTAGAATGGATCGTACAAATGAATTAGAATGGATCGTACAAATGAATTAGAATCGATCGTGCGAATGACTTAGAATGGATCGTACGTTTGAATTAGATTGGATTGTGCGAATGAATTAGAATGGATACATTCGAGCGAATGAATTAGAATGGATCGTACGAATGAATTAGAATGGATCATAGGAATGAATTAGAATGGATCGTGCAAATGAATTAGAATGGATACATTCGTGCGAATGAATCAGAATGGATCATACGAATGAATTAGAATGGTTACATTCGTGCAAATGAATTAGAATGGATCGTACGAATGGATTAGAATGGATCATAGGAATGAATTAGAATGGATCGTACGAATGTATTAGAATGGATCTTACAAATGAATTAGAAAGGTTACATTTGTCAGAATGAATTAGAATGGATCGTACGATTTATTCTAATTCGTTCGCACGATCCATTTGAATTCATTCGCACGATCCATTCTAATTCATTCGTATGATTCATTTTAATTCATTCGTACGATCCATTCTAATTCATTCGCACGATCCATTCTAATTTGTTCGTACGATCCATTCTAATTCATTCGCACGAATGCATCCATTCTAATGTATTCGTACGATCCATTCTAATTCATTCGTACGATCCATTCTAATTCATTCGCACGATCCATTCTAATTCATTCGTACGATCCATTCTAATTCATTCGCACGATCCATTCTAATTCATTCGTACGATCCATTCTAATTCATTTGTAAGATCCATTCTAATTCATTCGTACGATTCATTCTAATTCATTCGCACGATCCATTCTAATTCATTCGTACGATTCATTCTAATTCACCATTCTAATTCATTCGTACGATCCATTCTAATTCATTTGTACGAATGTATCCATTCTAATTCATTTGCACGATCCATTCTAATTCATTCGCTCGATTGTATCCATTCTAATTCATTCCTACGATCCATTCTAATCCATTTGTATGATCCATTCTAATTCATTCGTTCAAATATATCCATTCTAATTCATTCGTACGATCCATTCTAATTCATTTGCACGATCCATTCTAATCCATTCGTACGATCCATTCTAATTCATTTGCACGAATGTAACCATTCTAATTCATTCGTATGATCCATTCTGATTCATTCGCACGAATGTATCCATTCTAATTCATTTGCACGATCCATTCTAATTCATTCCTATGATCCATTCTAATTCATTCGTACGATCCATTTTAATTCATTCGCTCGATTGTATCCATTCTAATTCATTCCTACGATTCGTACAAATGAATTAGAATGGATCGTGCGAATGAATTAGAATGGATCGTACGAATGAATTAGAATGGATCATGCGAATGAATTAGAATGGATCGTGCAAATGAATTAGAATGGATACATTCGTGCGAATGATGGATAGTGCGAATGAATTAGAATGGATCGTACGAATGAATTAGAATGGATTGTGTTTGGGGGATTTTTCGCTGGTCCGCGCGGGCTACCTGCAAGACAAATAAAAAGCGTAAGAACGGCTGGCTCCCTTAGGAGCGCAGACCCTCCGACGCTCAAGTCAGTCTCAGGTGCACAACGGCGAGATGCAGTAGACGAAAATGGTAGGGAAAAGGGTTTTGAACCTGTACTACGGAGCCTGGGGGTGGGCATTTATAGACATTGGCGACCTAACATTGCCCGACACGTGGAGATTCTTTCCAGCGCCTTCTAGACCTCCACATTCTGGCTCGCGTGGGTCTGACAGTCCTTGGTACTCGCGCCCTGACATTCTGTCGTCAAGCCTGCCAGGCAGTTTGAGTGGGGGAGAGCATCTTTCCCGCCGCTGCCAGCTGGCTGTTCTGGAATGTTCAAGTCTGGGCGGTCTCAGGGAGGAAGCAAAGACAAGCTCGCCCGGTACTGCTCCTTCCTTTCGTCCATATTTATCAAGAGTCGGACCTCGCGGGGGCAACCTCTTCGATAAACAGGGGTCGGGGCGAGCTCCGGAGCGAGCTAAGCGAGCTCCTGAGCGAGCTTGGCGAACTCCTGAGAGAGCTTAGGCGAACTTCTGAACGAGCTTGGCGAACTCCTGAGCGAGCTTGGGCGAGCTCCTGAGAGAGCTTAGGCGAGCTCCTGAGAGAGCTTAGGCGAGCTCCTGAACGAGCTTCGGCGAGCTCTGGGGCGAGCTTGGTGAGCTCCCGAGCGAGCTTAGGCGGGCTCCTGGGCGAGTTCCCCACCCCTTGGAATCCTAGGGTCTATGAGATCCACAGGCAAGGGCGAACTTGAGCGAGCTCCTGCGCGATCTTGGGCGAGCTCCTGAATGAGTCTTAGGCGAGCTCCTGGGCGAGCTCGGGCGGGCTCCTGGGCGAGCTTAGGCGAGCTCCAGTGAGCTTAGGCGAGCTCCTATGAGTGCCCTTGGCCTAGGCCCCTTCAGCCCAATGTGGATCTCGCTCCCTGTCAAGGTGATTTGGTGAGCACGGGGGGGCGAACTCCAGGGCAGATTTCAGCTACCCCCAACATTACCCCCTCCTGAGGGAGCGACCAAGGAGACTTTGGCACTTGCTCAGGAGTCTTATTGCACACGACGGTCGAATTGGGAGTTCTTGTCACTTGCGACCTCCACCTGGGGAGATGCGGGCACCAACCGTGGGCGGTCTGCGCCGAGAGCTTTGACTGTCAGTATTTCACAAACATCGGGCGGGCCGGGAGCGTCAGCCACGAGCGATCTCCTTCCGACGTGGGCTCTTCACGCGCGGTCAGGGTCTGCCTCGGGCGAGCTGCGGGCACCAGCCGTGGGCGGTCTGCGCCGAGAGTTTTGACTCCCAGTATTTCACAAACGCTGGGCGGGCCGGGAGCGTCAGCCATGAGCGATCTCCTTCCGACGCGGGCTCATCACGCGCGGTCAGGGTCTGCCTCGGGCGAGCTGCGGGCACCAGCCGTGGGCGGTCTGCGCCGAGAGTTTTGACTCCCAGTATTTCATAAACGCTGGACGGGCCGGGAGTGTCAGCCGCGAGCAATCTCCTTCCGGTGCGAGCTTGTCACACGCGGTCAGGGTCTGCCTCGGGCGAGCTGTGGGCACCTGCCGTGAGCGGTCTTGTGACTTGGGTATCGCACCAAATCTCCTACGGTCGCTTCACCTTAAATGCGGCGCGAGGCTCAATGCTGATACAGCGAATCTCATCATGAGATCCTGATCGGCGCGAGACACGTGTCTCCTCCTCATTCGCTCTTCTTTTGTCAGTAAATGTCAGTGTTGGCGCCGGCGCAGCCTTTTCCACGCGTGGCCCACGTGGCGCTCGATGATTGGAAAGAAGCGAGCTGTCGCTTCGATCGTCGGCGTGTCGCCTCGTTGGGCGTGCTCGAGTATTAACTGCGGCCCGATTTACCTGCCCCTCACCCATCTATAAATACGGGATGGGGGGAGATTTTTACTGCTGCGTGAAAACAGCTCTCCCTTCTCCCTCTGCTTTCAGCTCGCAGCTCGCAGCTCGCTTGCACCCCCTTGCCCTTATGGCTTCTTCTGCTGCCGCTTCTTCTGCTGCTGCCGCTTCCTCCCATGAGGAACCTCTCAACGTCGCCCCCATTTCGGTGCTCGAACCTGGCGTCGAGGAGGTTCCCTCAAGGGAGCCCGCCGTTGTCTGGTTCAATGACATCGGTGGGGCGCCGATCCCTGCTAGCTTACGCTCCGCGGCGAACATTCCTCAGGAGCTCGCCATCCTGCCTTTCCCGCACTCGGGGAGGCCGCTCTCCGGCAAGGCGGTCTCCGTGGGGCAGATTTGGTCAGGGCTCCGGCTACCCCTGAACCACCTCGCCAGCGAGCTACTGGGACTGGCGGGCTTGTGCCCTGCTCAGCTTCCAGGAAACTCGTAGGGGATCCTCTACGGGCTTTCTCGAATTGAGGAAGCCCTCAACATGAGGATCCCCCTTGCCTACCTCCTGAAGAAATGCTTCCTCAAGCCAGGGATCGCCTTCATCGAGGCGGGCTGCGGCCAGTTTTATCTCACTGGTCGCACTGGCGAGGTACTTCCGTTCACCGCCGTTGAAAACAAGGACCGGTACTGGAAACAGTATCCGTTCGTGATCGACGGCGACTGGCGAGGTCCTCAAGCTGGCGTCCCCTCTCTTCCTGGCAGACCGCCTCTCCCTGTCTTCAAGGAGATCGCGGAGTACCGGCCAAAGGGGACGAAGTGCATCGCCGCTGCCCGCGAGAGATCGCTCGACGAGGCGATTCTGGACTTCCTCGGGGGTCGAACCCTCGAGAAGGTCCTCCCGCCGGACTTTTCCTTCCTCTGGAAGGATCTCCGGACCGGAACCGTCACCACCTGGCAGAAGGTGATACGGAAGAAGGTCGCGGTCTCCAGGCACGTTGCCGCGACCTCCACGGCGGCGCCCTCGACCTCCACGGCGGCGACCTCGGCAAAGAAAGGGAAGAAGCGGGCTTCCCCCATTCAAGTTGCCGACAAGGACACCCTCGAGATGCTCCACGAGGAGGATGTCGCGCCACCGCCGCCACCAGCCCGCGAAGCGGCCCCAGGTCAGGCGACCACCCTCTCTGTTATTTCTCCGAGGGCCTCAGTCCCGGAGCCTCGGCGACGTCGCATTACCTTCGTCGAGCCCGAGGATCCGCGCGTCTAGCTTCTTCTCAGCATGGCGGAAGTGGAGTCCCCAATGGCTGAAGTACTGATGCGCGGATTCCCAGGTGACCTGACTAAAACTTTGTTTGTTGCGGTGATGAATCCAGAGGAGGGCGCCTCGCAGAAGAAGGCGAGGAAGAAGAAGACCCCTTCAGCCCGCCCATCGGGAGAGGACAATACTGTTCGGGAGGCTCGCGAAGCCTTCCAACAGGTCCTCGAGGAGCAGAGGAAGGCCGCCTTCGCGGAGGCGGGCTTGGGATCAGCCGATGATCTCAACACGACCTCCAGCTCCGACGACGAGGAGCGGGCTTCGGGAGATGAGCCCGCAACTGCAACTGCGGGGCCTCCCCCGCCCTTCGAGGGACCGGCTCACGTCGATCTCAGTGCGCCCGCGCCTGCTGCTGCCAGTGCGCCTGCGCCCGCGCCCACGCCCGAGCCCATGCCTACTGCCGCCAGCGTGCCTGTGCCTTAGCCCACGCCTGCGGCTGCCAGCATGCTTGCGTCCGAGCCCGCGCCTGCCGCTCCCAGCGCGCCCGCACCCGAGCCCGCGCCTACGGCTCCCAGCGCGCCCGTGCCCGAGCCCGCGCCTGCTGCTGCCAGCGCGCTTGTGTTCGAGCCCGCGCCTGTGCCTGCTGCTGCCAGCGCGCTTGCACCCTCTCCTCTCGAGGTTCCCAACCTCCCGGAGCTGGACGGGTTGGTCTACTGGTCTCCGGACCTGGGGACCATCCTGGATGACCTTCCGAGCTCCAGCTCGGAAGCCTCGGACCCGGACCTGCCCGGGCCAGGGGGAGCCACCGTGCCTTCCCCTGCCAACGAAAGGGTTGCCGGCGCTCAAGGGGCCGAGCCCGCCGCTTCTGCCGCCGTGGCGCCCCCTCCAGTTGCTCCCACCGGGGCGAGCCAGGTGGGCTCCTCCTCTGGCGACCCCGAGCGCGCCCCTTACTATATGCGGGAGATCTTGGGGCGCAACATTTTTGCCCAGACTCCCTACATCGCCCTCATCAACCGGCTCGTCGAGGTAAGACTATTCTCGCGCTCCTCTGGCTTATATCCCTTTCCTGTTTTAATTCTCTTCTAACTCTTTTAACTGTTTCCCCTTGCCATAGGTGGAGCGGGTCAGCCGGGCTCTCGCCGATGAGGTCGTTGGCGTGGCGGGGGATACCATCGCCCTCTACGATGACACTCTCCACAGCTCGGAGAGGAGAGTAGACGAGCACATCCACCAGCTTCACCAGGCGGACCGATCCAGCGAGCTCCGGGCTGAGGTGGACCGGCTGCGCTAGCAGGCCGCCTCTGTTGATACAGAGGTTGCCCAACTGCGCCAGTGGGCTGCCACTCTCAGCACGGGGCTAGCCTCGATCGAGGAGGCTCACGCTCGCGCCCTCGCTGACCTACAAGAGGCGACCAAAGCCAAAGAGGCCGCCCAGAAAGAAATCCACGAGCTCCGTAGCCAGGTGGCGGCCTCCCGGGATGAGATCGCGGTGCTAAAGGAGGCCCATCTCCGCGACCTCAACTCCCAGCGAGAGCGCCTCCAGTCGCAGCTGGGCGAGCTCCTCCAGTAGGGCGCGCTGGACGCCATCGAAAAGTACAAGACCGAAAGGTCAAAGAAGAGGAAGCGTGGCGATGATAATGGCACGGGTGCTGGCCCTGCTTAGGCTATGTCTTTTTGTAACCTTCGATGTAATCTATACAATGAATGATAGTAAATCTTTTTGAGCTCGCCTTTGTGTCTTTTCCTTCTATGTTTCTTTTCTTTCTCTGTGTCGTTCATGAGTCCGCTTTAGGAGTTTCGCAGCGATCTCGAGAGTGATACCCCGGGCGAGGCAGCTAATTCGACTCAATCTTTTTATTTTTAAAGTATATGCAAACGAAAAACTCGGTATGCTCGCTAAAACTCAATTAGTCTCTGAGCCCGGAAAACGATAAACGAACCAAAAGACTTCAAAAACTTCCCTACACTCAGAGACTTAAACCATTTTTATTTTTAAAGGAAACTAATAAGTGCTAGCTGCCCCCTGCCCGGTTAATTTCCCTCGATGATCCTGTTCGGCGGGCTCGCCCTTCGAGGGGTATGCCAACGCCAGGATGCTTCCGTTCATGGCAGGTGAACGCGAAGGACCCTGGTTAGGTTTAGAGTCCACTAGGCAGCGGACTTCCTCGGGAATCTCAAGGTCGCCCACTGGCTGCCTCTGAGGATCCCGATCTTGCTTTAAGTCCGCACAACGGCGGACTGCCCCGGGAAGCTCAAGGTCGCCCACTGGCTGCCTCTGAGGATCCCGGTCTTGCTTTAAGTCTGCACAACGACGGACTGCCCCGGGAAGCTCAAGGTCGCCCACTGGCTGCCTCTGAGGATCCCGGTCTTGCTTTAAGTCCGCACAACGACGGACTACCCCGGGAAGCTCAAGGTCGCCCACTGGCTGCCTCTGAGGATCCCGGTCTTGCTTTAAGTCCGCACAACGGTGGACTGCACGCTATAGATCATGCGAGCTCTGTCTGCGCCGAGCTTCCAAGTTAAATTGTTTGTTGAAACCTCCATCATACATTCATAACTTCTTCAGAAGATGATTTACAAAAATTCCCTTAGGCATAAAACTTGCGAAGGTGCAGAGCGTTCCAAGGTCGCTCTAACAGGTCGCCTCCAGCGGTCATCAACCGGTAAGCCCCCAAGCTTCGTGCTCCGTGTATTATGTAGGGGCCTTCCCAGTTCGCCGCGAGCTTTCCTACATTAGGCTCTTGTGTGTTTGCGAACACCTTTCTCATCACCAGATCGCCGGCCTTGAATGCCCGATGGCGGACTCTTTTGTCATAGGCGTGCTTTATTTCTTGTCTGTATCCGGCGAGGTATAGATTGGCGCGCTCTCGTCTTTCTTCGAGCTGATCGAGGGAGTCAGCGAGTAGAGCGTCATTATCGACCTCCTCTGCGGCGAGCCTTCTTTCAGTGGGCAGCTCGACTTCGACGGGTAGCACCGCTTCGCACCTGTAAGTTAGGCTGAAGGGGGACTCGTTAGTTGAGCGACGTGGAGTAGTGCGATAGGCCCACAAGACTCCATCGAGCTCCTGCTCCCACAATCCTTTTTTCCCTTCCAGCCTTTTCTTGAGGTTGTCGAGGATCACACGATTCGTAGCTTCGGCCTGCCCATTGCTCTGAGGGTACCTTGGGGAAGAGAACCTTAGGTCGACTCCATATTCAACACAAAAGCTTCTGATCAAGCGATTGTTGAACTGGCGACCATTGTCAATGATAAGTACCCGAGGCAGACCGAACCGGCAGAAAATATTCTTCCAAAGGAAGTCCTTCACTTGCTTTTCGCCTATCTTAGCTAGCGGGACCGCTTCCACCCATTTGGTGAAGTAGTCCGTGGCCACTAAGATGAATTTCTTTTGCCGGGCTGACATAGGGAAAGGTCCCACAATGTCCAACCCCCATTGCTGGAAAGGCCAGGGGCTCGCCAGAGGATGCAGTTCTTCTGCGGGCATATGATTCATGGTGGCGTGCTTCTGGCATTGGATGCACCTCTGGGCGACCTTCAAAGCGTCTTGCTCTAGAGTGGGCCACCAGTATCCTTTCCTTCGTACTTTCGCAGCTAGAGACCGCCCACCAACGTGGTTTCCCAGCTCGCCAGAGTGGATGCAATTCAGTATTTCTTCAGTCTCTGGGCTCTCGGCGCAACGGAGATTTGGTCCGCCGAAGGATCTTCGAAAAAGGCGATCCCAGTGAATGAGGTAGCGCCCAGCGCATTTCTCCACTCACCGGGCTTCCTCTCTATCCTCTGGAAGCTCGCCCTTCTGGAGAAAACGAAGAATGGGGGCGGTCCACCCGTTTGTTGGTACGTCGGCAGAGACTTGGTTAACAGCGGGCTCCATCAGTTAGAGCCGAGACTGATTTTGGACCTCGATGAGAATCTGGCGAGCCTCTGATGTTCCCAGCAGAGAGGCGGCGTTTGCCAAAGCATCAGCTCGCCTATTATCGGCTCGCGGAATTTGCTCGAAGGAGATCTTTTCAAACTCCGCGGCCTTGCGCTTCACCAGATCCACATAGCCCGCCATTCGTGCATCCCGTGAGGCGTACTCCCTATTGATTTGGCAAATAATTAGCTGGAAATCACTAAAGACCTTCAAGCGTTTGGCGCCTACCTCTTGAGCGAGCTCTAGACCAGCCAGCAGCGCCTCATATTCCACCTCATTGTTGGTAGCGGCAAAATCCAGTCGGACTGATTTCTCCAGAAGTACCGACTGGGCGATCAGTGCGACCCCGATCCCAGCCCCCAAAGCGTTGGAGGATCCATCGACGAATAATTCCCAGCCCGCCTCCTCTGAACGCTTAGTTGGAGGAAGCTCGCCTTGGTTGTCCAAGAACCTCGCCTTCCCAGGGTGTGCCTCAGTTGGCTCATCCTCCTGGTACTAGACCGGTTCTTCTATGGGGAAGTCCGCCAAGAAATCGGCGAGCGCCTGTCCTTTGACAGCAACTCGAGGGACATACTCCAAACCATAGGCGGCGAGCTCGGAGGACCAACGGTAGAGCCTGCCGGCTACCGAGGGTCTGGAGAGCGCGCTCTTTAGAGGGTGCTCTGTGATGACCTTGACAGGGTGCGCCGAGAAGTAGGGGTGGAGCTTTCTCGCGGTAAGGACCAAGGCCAATGCGACCTTCTCGATTGGTCGATACCGGAGCTCGGCGGGAAGCATTGTGTGGCTTACAAAGTAGACAGGCCGCTCCACCTTTGCTTCTTCCACAACAAGGACCCCGCTCACCGCATTCTCAGTGACCGCGAGGTATACGCCAAGGTCGGCGCCATCTTTTGGTGCTGCTAGGATTGGCGGGCTCGCCAGATAGTCCTTGATCTTCTGAAAAGCGTGCTCGCACTCTTTATCCCAACAAATGCTCGCCCCTTTTCGTAGTAGCTCGAAGAGAGGTCGGCAATTGTCTGAGGATTTGGAGATGAACCGATTTAGCGCGGCAATTCGCCCGCTCAACCTTTGGACCTCCTGCCGGGTTCTTGGTGCAGGCATTTCGACAAGTGCTCGGATTTGCCCAGGGTCAGCCTCGATCCCCCTGTGGGTGACCAGGTACCCGAGGAATTTCCCAGAAGTCACCCCGAATGCGCACTTCGCCGGGTTTAGCCTCATTTGGTACTTTCTCAGTATTTCGAAGGTTTCGCGGAGATCGGCAACATGCCCCTCTCGCTCCCGACACTTCACCAGGAGGTCGTCTACATAAACTTCGACATTTCTACTGATCTGGCCCTTAAACATCTGAGTGACTAACCTTTGGTAGGTCGCTCCAGCGTTCTTAAGTCCAAAAGGCATCACTCGATAGCTGTATAGCTTCTGGTAGCCCGCTCCAGAGTAGAAGGCGGTCTTCTCCTGATCGTCGACGTGGAGAGGTATCTGGTTATACCCAGAATATCCATCCATGAAGGACAGGGCCTGGAACCCGACAGCTACGTCGACCAGCGCGCCTATTCTCGGAAGAGGAAAACCGTCCTTCGGGCATGCCTTATTGAGGTCAGAGAAGTCAATGCACACTCTGACCGCTCCGCTCTTCTTGGGCACTGCCACGATATTGGAGATCCACTCAGGGAAGTACGCCTCGCGGATGAAGCCAGCCCGCTCTAGCTTGTCTATCTCCGCCGCTACTGCAACGGACTTCGCAGCAGGTATGTGCCGAGCTTTCTGCTTGACCGGCGGGAACTCTTTCATGGTGTGCAGACGATGACAGGCGACCTCCGGGTCAATCCCTGGCATGTCCGCGAAGCTCCAGGCGAATATGTCACGGTATTCCCTGAGCAAGTTGGTTATGACCAGGACCTCGCCCTTGGTTAGCGAGGTCCCGAGGCTAACAACTCTTGGCCCTTCGCTGCCGCCAATGTCGACCTCTTGAAGTTGTTCGGCAACTGGAAAACTTCCTCTCTTGGGGGTTGTCAGGCGACCTTCCTCTTCCAACTTAAGATCCACACCGCTCCCATCCGGGGATGGAGTAGGGGATTTAAGCGAGGAGGCCTCCAGCGGGCTCCCCAGTAGCTCGCTCGTAGCGGGCGGTAATTGATAGGAGGGTGCGGGCCTTTTGGCCTCGGCGACCTCCATGTCCATGAGGTGAAGAACATCCTGCTCGTATCTGGTAGCGGTTACCTGATCACCCCGAATAACTACGACCCCGCTCGTGGTTTGGAATTTGAGGGCCTGATGGTTGGGTGAAGATACCGCATTCATTTGCCTTAGCCAAGGTCGCCCAAGGATGGCATTAAATGCGGAACTTCCGTCCACTACCGCGAAGCAGACTTGGCGAGCCTCCGGGCCCGCGGTCACCGTAAGGGTTATCTCTCCTACCACTTTGGCGACCTCGCCGGTGAATCCACTGAGGGAGCTCATCGAGGGAGACAGGTCAGCAGGTCTCAACCCCATTTGCAGGTAGGCCGACAGAAAAAGGATGTCAACGGCGCTCCCCGAATCAACCAGAGCTCGCCTCACTTCGATGTTAGCCATCATCAGGCGTATGACGAGGGGGTCATTGTGGGGCGTAACGACCCCAGTCATGTCATCTTCCGAAAACCAGAGAAAATCGTGGGCTTCCACCCTCGGTGCTTGAAGTAAAGTAGGAGTTAGCGAGACGGAAAATACCTTCTATGCCCGCTCCATCTCCCTAACTCGTCGGCGGGCTTCATTACTGGATCTCGGGCCACTCAGCCGCCCGCTAATGGTGTGGCAGATCGCCGGTCCTCCCTGGGGAGGCGGAGGTAAGGCGGGCTCCGCGAGTCCTGGGCGATCTCCCTCCCGAGGGGCTCGTTCTGGTATCACCTCGAATCTCCTCGGGGGCGAGATGAACTGGCTCAAGTGCCCCAAAGCGACCAAATCCTCCAAGTGGTTCTTCAGAGCCCGGCATCTGTTAGTGTGATGCCCCGGGCTTCGATGAAAAGCACACCACCGCGAGTTGTCGGTAGAGCCGGGCTCTCTGACCTGCAGGGGTGGCGGGTACTGGAAGAAAGGTTCATTCTGAATCTGATGAAAGATTTGCCCTGGGGAATGGGTTAGCACGGTGAAGTCCCGCTCCCCGGGTCCCGGAGGTAGGCGCCAGTTCAGCGGCCTTCCAGCGACCGCCGCGGGGGCTTCAGCGGGCTGTACAGCAGGAGCTGCGGGTGGTCCGGGCAAAGGCACCGCCAGTGGTACCTCCCTCCTCTCCACGGCCTTAACGACAAGTGGTCGCAGGGCCGGAGGAGGTCGCTGCTCGACTGCCTTTCCCTTCCGGTCTAACACAGCGTCTTCGAGCTTGATGTGTTGCTGGACCAGGGCAAATAGTTCAACCATCGTGCGAGGATCTTTGATCACTAGAGCGTCATGAAGCTTGCCCCCCTCGGGGAGGGCGCTTCTGAAAGCACTCACCACGGTACGATCTTGGCCCGCCGCGTCTTCCAGAGCGAGGTAGGCGCTTCGGAATCGCGTTGCGAAGCACCGGAGCGTATCGCGAGCTCCCATGGCTAAGGTAAACAGAGACTCGATTCTCTTCGGGGGCTGCCTATTGCAGCGATACTGCTCCAGGAATAGCCTAGAGAGAGTTGGAAAGTCAGGGATCATGCCGGGCGGCAACTTGTGGAACCAGTTCAATGCCGAGCCGGTCAAACTGCTCGGGAATGCTCGGCACAAGACGTGGTCTTGGTCCCGGAAAAACAGAAGCTTTCTGTAGGCCAAGAGATGGTCAACGGGATCCTGCGACCCGTCGAACAATACAAACTTCGGGGGGGTCCAGTGGTGCGGAAAACCCCCTTGGTGTACCTCGCTGGTGAAAGGCGAGCTACCTCCGTGAGCGGCGAGGTCTTCCACCCCGCGGCAAGGTCGGACCCACCCCGCGGCGACCCTTGGGGGCTACCGCTCGGCGGCCTCCTTGCTGTCCGCTCGCGGATTCCTTCAGCGCGTCAGTTGGTCTGTGGGAGGCCGTTGCCTCGCGAGCTTCGGAAGGTATAGCCACCGTGGGCTCTTTCCCTCGTCGCCGATGGCGCGGGTCGCGATCCCGCTCTAGAGACCTTGCCTCTGACCCGTCAGAATCGACGCTCCGGCTACGGCGGCAAGGGATGATCGCACGCGAGGTCGCCTGGTTGCTAGACCGCTGGGTTACTAGCTTCTGCAACCTCGTGAGCGGGGTTTCCGGCACCCTGCGCACGGCCGCTCTCCCGACCGGGGGTTCCGGATGGGAAACCTGCCGCACCGGAGCGGTCGTGAGCGGGTGCGATGTTGAAGCTGGTGGTCGCACCGGAGGTACCGTATTCGTCGGCCCAGACCGTCGGCTGGCCACCGGAGCCTGACGCAATCGTGTCAGTTCCTCCATCATGGCTCGCTGGGTGGCCAACATCTCCAACAGGAGCTGGTCACTGAGCGGGACCTGGGGCTGGGGGGTCTCAACGGGAGGTTCACTGCGCACAGACCTCGCACGGGTCCTCGGTCGCCTGCGTCCCCATGTCGCCGGAGCCATCTTTGGGTTACGAGAGCCTCCAACGTTCAACCGTGTGGTCGTGGGCGTTCTCGTAAGAACCAGTCGAAAGATCCCACAGACGGCGCCAAATGTTTGGGGGATTTTTCGCTGGTCTGCGCGGGCTACCTGCAAGACAAATAAAAAGCGTAAGAACGGCTGGCTCCCTTAGGAGCGCAGACCCTCCGACGCTCAAGTCAGTCTCAGGTGCACAACGGCGAGATGCAGTAGACAAAAATGGTAGGGAAAAGGGTTTCGAACCTGTACTACGGAGCCTGGGGGTGGGCATTTATAGACATTGGCGACCTACCATTGCCCGACACGTGGAGATTCTTTCCAGCGCCTTCTAGACCCCCACGTTCTGGCTCACGTGGGTCTGACAGTCCTTGGTACTCGCGCCCTGACATTCTGTCATCAAGCCTGCCAGGCAGTTTGAGTGGGGGAGAGCATCTTTCCCGCCGCTGCCAGCTGGCTGTTCTGGAATGTTCAAGTCTGGGCGGTCTCAGGGAGGAAGCAAAGACAAGCTCGCCCGGCACTGCTCCGTCCTTTCGTCCATATTTATCAAGAGTCGGACCTCGCGGGGGCAACCTCTTCGATAAACAGGGGTCGGGGCGAGCTCCGGAGCGAGCTAAGCGAGCTCCTGAGCGAGCTTGGCGAACTCCTGAGAGAGCTTAGGCGAACTTCTGAACGAGCTTGGCGAACTCCTGAGCGAGCTTGGGCGAGCTCCTGAGAGAGCTTAGGCGAGCTCCTGAATGAGCTTAGGCGAGCTCTGGGGCGAGCTTGGCGAGCTCCCGAGAGAGCTTAGGCGGGCTCCTGGGCGAGTTCCCCACCCCTTGGAATCCTAGGGTCTATGAGATCCACAGGCAAGGGCGAACTTGAGCGAACTCCTGCGCGATCTTGGGCGAGCTCCTGAATGAGTCTTAGGCGAGCTCCTGGGCGAGCTCGGGCGGGCTCTTGGGCGAGCTTAGGCGAGCTCCAGCGAGCTTAGGCGAGCTCCAGCGAGCTTAGGCGAGCTCCAGCGAGCTTAGGCGAGCTTCTATGAGTGCCCTTGTCCTAGGCCCCTTCAGCCCAATGTGGATCTCGCTCCCTGTCAAGGTGATTTGGTGAGCACGGGGGGGCGAACTCCAGGGCAGATTTCAGCTACCCCCAACAGATCGTACCAATGAATTAGAATGGTTACATTCGTGCGAATGAATTAGAATGGATCGTACGAATGGATTAGAATGGATCATACGAATGGATTAGAATGGATCGTACGAATGAATTAGAATGGATCGTACGAATGAATTAGAAAGGTTACATTTGTGAGAATGAATTAGAATGGATCGTACGAATGAATTAGAATGGACCGTACGAATGGATTAGAATGGATCATACGAATGGATTAGAATGGATCGTACGAATGAATTAGAAAGGTTATATTCCTGAGAATGAATTAGATTGGATCGTACGAATGAATTATACTGGATCATGCGAATGAATTTGAATGGATCGTACGAATGAATTAGAATGGATTGAACGAATGAATTAGAATAGATACATTCAAGCGAATGAATTACAATAGATCATAGGAATGTATTAGAATGGATCATACGAATGAATTAGAATGAATTAGAATGGATCGTAGGAATGAATTAGAATAGATCGTAGGAATGAATTAGAATGGATCGTACGAATGAATTTGAATGGTTACATTCGTGCGAATGAATTAGAATGGATCGTACGAATGGATTAGAATGGATCGTACGAATGGATTAGAATGGATCCTATGAATGAATTAGAATGGATCGTACAAATGAATTAGAAAGGTTACATTTGTGAGAATGAGTTAGAATGGATCGTACGAATGAACTAGAATGGATCGTACGAATAAATTAGAATGGATCGTGCGAATAAATTAGAATGAATCGTACGAATGCATTAGAATGGATCGTACAAATGAATTAGAAAGATTACATTCGTGTGAATGAATTATAATGGATCGTACGAATGAATTAGAATGGATCATGCGATTGAATTTGAATGGATCGTACGAATGAATTAGAATGGATCGAACGAATGAATTAGAATGGATCGAACGAATGAATTAGAATGGATCGAACGAATGAATTAGAATGAATCGTACGAATGAACTAGAATGGATCGTACGAATGAACTAGAATGGATCGTGCGAATGAATTAGAATGAATCGTACGAATGCATTAGAATGGATCGTGCGAGTGAATTAGAATGGATACAAATTAGGATCGTACGAACGAATTAGAATGGATCGTACGAATGAATTAGAATGGATACAATCGAGCGAATGAATTAGAATGGATCGTACGAATGAATTAGAAAGGATCATAGGAATGAATTAGAATGGATCGTACGAATGAATTAGAATGGATCATACGAATGAATTAGAATGGATCTTGCGAATGAATTAAAATGGATCGTACAAATGAATTAGAAAGGTTACATTTGTGAGAATGGATCGTATGAATGAATTAGAATGAATCATACGAATGAATTAGAATGGATCATACGAATGAATTAGAATGGATCATACATTTGTGCGAATGAGTTAGAATGGATCATGCGAATGAATTAGAATGGATCGTACGAATGAATTAGAACGAATCATACGAATGAATTAGAATGGATCGTACGAATGAATTAGAATGAATCATACGAATGAATTAGAATGGATCGTTCGAATGAATTTGAATGGATCGTACGAATGAATTAGAATGAATCGTACAATCCATTCTAATTCATTCTCACAAATATAACCTTTCTAATTCATCCGTACGATCCATAATAAATTTATTAGTCCGATCCATTCTAATTCATTCGTACGATCCATTCTAATTCATTCCTACGATCCATTCTAATTCATTCGCACAAATGTATTCATTCTAATTCATTCGTGCGATCAATTCTAATTCATTCGTACGATCCATTCAAATTCATTCGTGCGAATGAATTAGAATGGATACATTCGTACAAATGAATTAGAATGGATCGTGCGAACGAATTAGAATGGATCGTACGAATGAATTAGAATGGATACAATCGAGC
The DNA here is from genome assembly GCA_947650365.1 of Chamaelirium japonicum. Lineage (NCBI taxonomy): Eukaryota > Viridiplantae > Streptophyta > Magnoliopsida > Liliales > Melanthiaceae > Chamaelirium > Chamaelirium japonicum. Next base: position 62,054,855 of record OX393555.1, on the reverse strand, counting down.
AAATGAATTAGAATGGATCGTACGAATGAATTAGAATGGATCATAGGAAGGAATTAGAATGGATCGTACGAATGAATTAGAATGGATCATACGAATGAATTTGCATGAATGTAACCATTCTAATTCATTCGTATGATCCATTCTGATTCATTCGCATGAATGTATCCATTCTAATTCATTTGCACGATCCACTCTAATTCATTCCTATGATCCATTCTAATTCATTCGTACGATCCATTATAATTCATTCGCTCGATTGTATCCATTCTAATTCATTTGTACGAATGTATCTATTCTAATTCATTCGCACGATCCATTCTAATTCATTTTGAATGGATTAGAATGGATCGTACGAATGGATCGTACGAATGAATTAGAATGGATACAATCGAGCGAATGAATTAGAATGGATCGTACGAATGAATTAGAATGGATCGTACAAATGAATTAGAATGGATCGTACGAATGAATTAGAATGGATTGTACGAATGAATTAGAATGGATACATTCGAGCGAATGAATTAGAATGGATCGTACGAATGAATTAGAATGAATCGTACAAATGCATTAGAATGGATCGTACGAATGAATTAGAATGGATTCATTCGTACAAATGAATTAGAATGGATCGTACGAATGAATTATTAGAATAGATCATACGAATGAATTAGAGTGGATCGTACGAATGAATTAGAATGGATCGTACGAATACATTAGAATGGATACATTCGTGCGAATGAATTAGAATGGATCGTACGAATGAATTAGACGAATGAATTAGAATGGATCGAGCAAATGAATTAGAATGGATCGTATGAATGAATTAGAATGAATCGTGCAAATGAATTAGAATCGATCGTGCGAATGAATTAGAATGGATCGTACGTTTGAATTAGATTGGATTGTGCAAATGAATTAGAATGGATCATACGAATGAATTAGAATGGATATATTTGAACGAATAAATTAGAATGGATCATACGAATGGATTAGAATGGATCGTACGAATGGATTAGAATGGATCGTACGAATGAATTAGAATGGATCATACAAATGAATTAGAATGGATACATTTGTGCGAATGAATTAGAATGGTTCATACGAATGAATTAGAATGGATCATACGAATGAATTAGAATGGATCATACGAATGAATTAGAATGGATCGTACGAACGAATTAGAATAGATCGTGCGAAGGAATTAGAATGGATAGTGCGAATGAATTAGAATGAATCATACGAATGAATTAGAATGGATCGTACGAATGAATTAGAATGAATCATACGAATGAATTAGAATGGATCATGCGAATGAATTTGAATGGATCGTACGAATGAATTAGAATGAATCGTACAATCCATTCTAATTCATTCTCACAAATGTAACCTTTCTAATTCATTCGTACGATCCATAATAAATTCATTAGTCCGATCCATTCTAATTCATTCGTACGATCCATTCTAATTCATTAGTACGATCCATTCTAATTCATTCGTATGAACCATTCTAATTCATTCGCACAAATTCATTCTAATTCATTCGTTCGATCCATTCAAATTCATTCGCACGATCCATTCTAATTCATTCGTATGATCCATTCTAATTCTTTCGTACGATCCATTCTAATTCATTCGCACGATCTATTCTAATTCGTTCGTACAATCCATTCTAATTCATTCGTACGATCCATTCTAATTCATTCGCACTATCTATTCTAATTCGTTCGTACGATCCATTCTAGTTCATTCGTACGATCCATTCTAATTCATTCGTACGATCCATTCTAGTTCATTCGTACGATCCATTCTAATTCATTCGTACGATCCATTCTAATTCATTCGTATGATCCATTCTAATTCATTCGTACGATCCATTCTAATTCATTCGCACGATCCATTCTAATTCATTTGTACGAATGTATCCATTCTAATTCATTCGCACGAATGTATCCATTCTAATGTATTCGTACGATCCATTCTAATTCATTCGTACGATCCATTCTAATTCATTCGATTGGATCCATTCTAATTCATTCGTATGATCCATTCTAATTCATTCGTACGATCCAGAATGGATCGTGCGAATGCATTAGAATGGATACATTCGTACAAATGAATTAGAATGGATCGTACGAATGAATTAGAATGGATAGTACGAATGAATTAGAATAGATACATTCGAGCGAATGAATTAGAATGGATCGTATGAATGAATTAGAATAAATTGTACGATCCATTCTAATTCATTCGCTCGAATGTATCCATTCTAATTCATTCGTACTATCCATTCTAATTCATTCGTACGATCCATTCTAATTCATTTGTACGAATGTATCCATTCTATTAATTCATTCGCACGATCCATTCTAATTCATTCGTACGATCCATTCTAATTCATTCGCACAAATGTATCCATTCTAATTCATTCGTACGATCCATTCTATGAATGAATTAGAATGGATCGTACGAATGAATTAGAAAGGTTACATTTGTGAGAATGAATTAGAATGGATCGTACGATCTAATTCGTTCGTACGATCCATTCTAATTCGTTCGTATGATCCATTCTAATTCATACGTACGATCCATTCTCACAAATGTAACCTTTCTAATTCATTTGTACGATCCATTCTAATTCATTCGTACAATCCATTCTAATTCATTCGCACGAATGTAACCATTCTAATTCATTCAGAATGGATCATACGAATGAATTAGAATGGATCATACGAATGAATTAGAATGGATCGTACGAATGAATTAGAATGGATCATACGAATGAACTAGAATGGATCGTGCGAATGAATTAGAATGAATCGTACGAAAGAATTAGAATGGATACATTCGTACAAATGAATTAGAATGGATCGTGCGAATGAATTAGAATGGATGGTACGAATGAATTAGAATGGATCATATGAATGAATTAGAATGGTTACATTCGTGCGAATGAGTTAGAATGGATCATACGAATGAATTAGAATGGATCAGAGGAATGAATTAGAATAGATCATGCAAATGGATTAGAATGCATCGTACGAATGAATTAGAATGGATCGTACAAATGAATTAGAATAGATCGTGCAAATGAATTAGAATCGATCGTGCGAATGAATTAGAATGGATCGTACGTTTGAATTAGATTGGATTGTGCGAATGAATTAGAATGGATACATTCGTGCGAATGAATGAGAATAGACCGTATGAATGAAATAGAATGGATATATTTGAACGAATAAGTTAGAATGGATCATACGAATGAATTAGAATGGACTGTACGAATGAAATAGAATGGATTGTACGAATGAATTAGAATGGATCGTACAAATGAATTAGAAAGGCTACATTTGTGAGAATGAATTAGAATGGATCGTACGAATGAATTAGAATGGATCGTACGAATAAATTAGAATGGATCGTACGAATACATTAGAATGGATACATTCATGCGAATGAATTAGAATGGATCGTACGAATGAATTAGAATGGATCGTACGAATGAATTAGAATGGATAGTACGAATGAATTAGAATGGATACATTCAAGCGAATGAATTAGAATGGATCGTATGAATGAATTAGAATGGATCGTACGAATGACTTAGAATGGATTGTACGAATGAATTAGAATGGATACATTCGAGCGAATGAATTAGAATGGATCGTATGAATGAATTAGAATGAATCATACAAATGAATTAGAATGGATCGTGCTAATGAATTAGAATGGATCGTACGAATGAATTAGAATGGATCGTGCAAATGAATTAGAATGGATCATACGAATGAATTAGAATGGATATATTTGAACGAATGAATTAGAATGGATCAATTCGTACAAATGAATTAGAATGGATCGTGCGAATGAATTAGAATGGATCGTACGAATGAATTAGAATGGATCGTACGAATGAATTAGAATGGATACAATCGAGCGAATGAATTAGAATGGATCGTACGAATGAATTAGAATGGATCATAGGAATGAATTAGAATGGATCGTACGAATGAATTTGAATGGATCATACGATCCATTCTAATTCATTCGTATGATCCATTCTAATTCATTCGTACGATCCATTCTAATTCATTCACACGATCCATTTGAATTCATTCGCACGATCCATTCTAATTCATTCCTATGATCCATTCTAATTCATTCGTACGATCCATTCTAATTCATTCATATGATCCATTCTAATTCATTCGCTCGAATGTATCCATTCTAATTCATTCGTACTATCCATTCTATTTCATTCGTACGATCCATTCTAATTCATTTGTACGAATGTATCCATTCTAATTCATTCGCACGATCCATTCTAATTCATTCGTACGATCCATTCTAATTCATTCGTATGATCCATTCTAATTCATTCGTACGATCCATTCTAATTCATTCGTACGATCCATTCTAATTCATTTGTACGAATGTATCCATTCAAATTCATTCTGGATCGTGCGAATGAATTAGAATAAATCTTCTAATTCATTCGCACGATCCATTCTAATTCATTCGTACGATCCATTCTAATTCATTCGCACGAATGTATCCATTCTAATGTATTCGTACGATCCATTCTAATTCATTCGTACGATCCATTCTAATTCATTCGTACGATCCATTCTAATTCATTCCTACGATCTATTCTAATTCATTCGTACAATCCATTCTAATTCATTCGTATGATTCATTCTAATTCATTCGTACGATCCATTCTAATTCATTCGCACAAATGTATCCATTCTAATTCATTCGCACAATCCAATCTAATTCAAACATACGATCCATTCTAATTCATTTGCACGATCCATTTGAATTCATTCGCACGATCCATTCTAATTCATTCGTATGATTCATTCTAATTCATTCGTATGATCCATTCTAATTCATTCGCACAATCCATTCTAATTTATTCGCATGATCCAGTCTAATTCATTCGTACGATCCATTCTAATTCATTCGCACAAATGTATCCATTCTAATTCATTCGTACGATCCATTCTAATTCATTCGTACGAATGGATTAGAATGGATCGTACGAATGAATTAGAATGGATCGTACGAATGAATTAGAATGGTTAAATTCGTGCGAATGAATTAGAATGGATCGTAGGAATGAATTAGAATGGTTCGTACGAATGAATTAGAATGGATCGGACTAATGAATTTATTATGGATCGTACAAATGAATTAGAAAGGTTACATTTGTGAGAATGAATTAGAATGGATTGTACGATTTATTCTAATTCATTCGTACGATCCATTCAAATTCATTCGCACGATCCATTCTAATTCATTCGTATGATTCATTCTAACTCATTCGTACGATCCATTCTAATTCATTCGCACGATCTATTCTAATTCGTTCGTACAATCCATTCTAATTCATTCGTACGATCCATTATAATTCATTCGCACTATCCATTCTAATTCGTTCGCACTATCCATTCTAATTCGTTCGTACGATCCATTCTAGTTCATTCGTACGATCCATTCTAATTCATTCGTACGAGGATCGTACGAATGAATTAGAATGGATCGTACAAATGAATTAGAATGGATCGTACAAATGAATTAGAATCGATCGTGCGAATGAATTAGAATGGATCGTACGTTTGAATTAGATTGGATTGTGCGAATGAATTACAATGGATACATTCGAGCGAACGAATTAGAATGGATCGTACGAATGAATTAGAATGGATCATAGGAATGAATTAGAATGGATCGTGCAAATGAATTAGAATGGATACATTCGTGCGAATGAATCAGAATGGATCATACGAATGAATTAGAATGGTTACATTCGTGCAAATGAATTAGAATGGATCGTACGAATGGATTAGAATGGATCATAAGAATGAATTAGAATGGATCGTACGAATGAATTAGAATGGATCTTACAAATGAATTCGAAAGGTTACATTTGTGAGAATGAATTAGAATGGATTGTACGATTTATTCTAATTCATTCGCACGATCCATTTGAATTCATTCGCACGATCCATTCTAATTCATTTGTATGATTCATTCTAATTCATTCGTACGATCCATTCTAATTCATTCGCACGATCCATTCTAATTTGTTCGTACGATCCATTCTAATTCATTCGCACGAATGCATCCATTCTAATGTATTCGTACGATCCATTCTAATTCATTCGTACGATCCATTCTAATTCATTCGCACGATCCATTCTAATTCATTCGTACGAACCATTCTAATTCATTCGCACGATCCATTCTAATTCATTCGTACGATCCATTCTAATCCATTTGTAAGATCCATTCTAATTCATTCGTACGATCCATTCTAATTCATTCGCACGATCCATTCTAATTCATTCGTACGATCCATTCTAATTCACCATTCTAATTCATTCGTACGATCCATTCTAATTCATTTGTACGAATGTATCCATTCTAATTCATTTGCACGATCCATTCTAATTAATTCGCTCGATTGTATCCATTCTAATTCATTCGTACGATCCATTCTAATCCATTCGTATGATCCATTCGAATTCATTCGTTCAAATATATCCATTCTAATTCATTCGTACGATCCATTCTAATTCATTTGCACGATCCATTCTAATCCATTCGTACGATCCATTCTAATTCATTTGCACGAATGTAACCATTCTAATTCATTCGTATGATCCATTCTGATTCATTCGCACGAATGTATCCATTCTAATTCATTTGCACGATCCATTCTAATTCATTCCTATGATCCATTCTAATTCATTCGTACGATCCATTCTAATTCATTCGCTCGATTGTATCCATTCTAATTCATTCCTACGATTCGTACAAATAAATTAGAATGGATCGTGCGAATGAATTAGAATGGATCATACGAATGAATTAGAATGGATCGTGCGAATGAATTAGAATGGATCGTGCAAATGAATTAGAATGGATACATTCGTGCGAATGATGGATAGTGCGAATGAATTAGAATGGATCGTACGAATGAATTAGAATGGATTGTGTTTGGGGGATTTTTCGCTGGTCCGCGCGGGCTACCTGCAAGACAAATAAAAAGCGTAAGAACGGCTGGCTCCCTTAGGAGCGCAGACCCTCCGACGCTCAAGTCAGTCTCAGGTGCACAACGGCGAGATGCAGTAGACGAAAATGGTAGGGAAAAGGGTTTCGAACCTGTACTACGGAGCCTGGGGGTGGGCATTTATAGACATTGGCGACCTACCATTGCCCGACACGTGGAGATTCTTTCCAGCGCCTTCTAGACCCCCACGTTCTGGCTTGCGTAGGTCTGACAGTCCTTGGTACTCGTGCCCTGACATTCTGTCGTCAAGCCTGCCAGGCAGTTTGAGTGGGGGAGAGCATCTTTCCCGCCGCTGCCAGCTGGCTGTTCTGGAATGTTCAAGTCTGGGCGGTCTCAGGGAGGAAGCAAAGACAAGCTCGCCCGGCACTGCTCCGTCCTTTCGTCCATATTTATCAAGAGTCGGACCTCGCAGGGGCAACCTCTTCGATAAACAGGGGTCGGGGCGAGCTCCGGAGCGAGCTAAGCGAGCTTGGCGACCTCCTGAGAGAGCTTAGGCGAACTTCTGAACGAGCTTGGCGAACTCCTGAGCGAGCTTGGGCGAGCTCCTGAGAGAGCTTAGGCGAGCTCCTGAGAGAGCTTAGGCGAGCTCCTGAACGAGCTTAGACGAGCTCTGGGGCGAGCTTGGCGAGCTCCCGAGCGAGCTTAGGCGGGCTCCTGGGCGAGTTCCCCACCCCTTGGAATCCTAGGGTCTATGAGATCCACAGGCAAGGGCGAACTTGAGCGAGCTCCTGCGCGATCTTGGGCGAGCTCCTGAATGAGTCTTAGGCGAGCTCCTGGGTAAGCTCGGGCGGGATCCTGGGCGAGCTTAGGCGAGCTCCAGCGAGCTTAGGCGAGCTCCTATGAGTGCCCTTGGCCTAGGCCCCTTCAGCCCAATGTGGATCTCGCTCCCTGTCAAGGTGATTTGGTGAGCACGGGGGGGCGAACTCCAGGGCAGATTTCAGCTACCCCCAACATTACCCCCTCCTGAGGGAGCGACCAAGGAGACTTTGGCACTTGCTCAGGAGTCTTATTGCACACGACGGTCGAATTGGGAGTTCTAGTCACTTGCGACCTCCACCTGGGGAGATGCGGGCACCAACCATGGGCGGTCTGTGCCGAGAGCTTTGACTGTCAGTATTTCACAAACGCCGGGCGGGCCGGGAGCGTCAGCCACGAGCGATCTCCTTCCGACGCGAGCTCATCACGCGCGGTCAGGGTCTGCCTCGGGCGAGCTGCGGGCACCAGCCGTGGGCGGTCTGCGCCGAGAGTTTTGACTCCCAGTATTTCACAAACGCTGGGCGGGCCGGGAGCGTCAGCCACGAGCGATCTCCTTTCGACGCGGGCTCATCACGCGCGGTCAGGGTCTGCCTCGGGCGAGCTGCGGGCACCAGCCGTGGGCAGTCTGCGCCGAGAGTTTTGACTCCCAGTAATTCACAAACGCTGGGCGGGCCGGGAGTGTCAGCCGCGAGCAATCACCTTCCGGTGCGAGCTTGTCACACGCGGTCAGGGTCTGCCTCGGGCGAGCTGTGGGCACCTGCCGCGAGCGGGCTTGTGACGTGGGTATCGCACCAAATCTCCAACGGTCGCTTCACCTTAAATGCGGCGCGAGGCTCAATGCTGATACATTCTAATTCATTCGTATGATACATTCTAATTCATTCGTACGATCCATTCTAATTCATTCGCACGATTTCTAATTCATTCGCACGATCGATTCTAATTCATTTGCACGATCTATTCTAATTCATTCCTATGATCCATTCTAATTCATTCGTACGATCTATTCTAATTCATTCGCTCGATTGTATCCATTCTAATTCATTCGTACGATCCATTCTAATTCGTTCGTACGATCCATTCTAATGGATCGTGCGAATGAATTAGAATGGATCGTACGAATGAATTAGAATGGATCGTGCGAATGAATTAGAATGGATCGTACGAATGAATTAGAATGGATACATTTGTGCGAATGAATTAGAATGGATCAATTCATTCGTACGATCCATTCTAATTCATTCGCACGATCCATTCTAATTCATTCGTACGATCCATTCTAATTCAATCGCACGAACCATTCTAATTCATTCGTACGATCCATTCTAATTCATTCGCACGAATGTATCCATTCTAATGTATTCGTACGATCCATTCTAATTCATTCGCACAAATGTATCCATTCTAATTCATTCGTACGATCCATTCTAATTCATTCGCACGATCCATTCTAATTCATTCGTACGATCCATTCTAATTCATTCGTACGATCCATTCTAATTCATTCATACGATCCATTCTAATTCATTCGCACGATCCATTCTAATTCATTCGCACGAATGTAACCATTCTAATTCATTCATATGATCCATTCTAATTCATTCCTACGATCTATTCTAATTCATTCGCTCGAATGTATCCATTCTAATTCATTCGTTCGATCCATTCTAATTCATTCGCACGAATGTAACCATTCTAATTCATTCATATGATCCATTCTAATTCATTCGTACGATCCATTCTAATTCATTCGCACGATCCATTCTAATTCATTTGTACGAATGTATCCATTCTAATTCATTCGCACGATCCATTCTGATTCATTCGCACGATCCATTCTAATTCATTAGTATGATCCATTCTAATTCATTCCTACGATCTATTCTAATTCATTCGCTCGAATGTATCCATTCTAATTCATTCGTTCGATCCATTCTAATTCATTCGCACGAATGTAACCATTCTAATTCATTCATATGATCCATTCTAATTCATTCGTACGATCCATTCTAATTCATTCGCACGATCCATTCTAATTCATTTGTACGAATGTATCCATTCTAATTCATTCGTACGATCCATTCTAATGCATTCGTACGATTCATTCTAATTCATTCGTACGATCCATTCTAATTCATTCGTCCGATCCATTCTAATTCATTTGCACGAATGTATCCATTCTAATTCATTCGTACAATCCATTCTATTTCAGAATGGATCGTGCGAATGAATTAGAATGGATACATTCGTACAAATGAATTAGAATGGATCGTGCGAATGAATTAGAATGGATCGTACGAATGAATTAGAATGGATCATATGAATGAATTAGAATGGTTACATTCGTGCGAATGAATTAGAATGGATCGAACGAATGAATTAGAATGGATACATTCGAGCGAATGAATTAGAATAGATCGTAGGAATGAATTAGAATGCATCATACGAATGAATTAGAATGGATCGTACGAATGCATTATAATGGATCGTACGAATGAATTAGAATGGATCATACGAATGAATTAGAATGGATCGTACGAATGAATTAGAATGGATCGTACGAATGAACTAGAATGGATCGTACGTACGAATTAGAATAGATCGTGCGAATGAATTAGAATGGATCATACGAATGAATTAGAATGGATCGTACGAATGAACTAGAATGGATCGTGCGAATGAATTAGAATGAATCGTACGAATGCATTAGAATGGATCGTGCGAATGAATTAGAATGGATACATTCGTACAAATGAATTAGAATGGATCATGCGAATGAATTAGAATGGATCGTACGAATGAATTAGAATGGATCATATGAATGAATTAGAATGGTTACATTCGTGCGAATGAATTAGAATGGTTACATTCGTGCGAATGAATTAGAATGGATCGTACGAATGAATTAGAATAGATCATACGAATGAATTAGAATGGATCGTATGAATGAATTAGAATAGCTCATACGAATGAATTAGAATGGATCGTACGAAAGAATTAGAATGGTTACATTCATACGAATGAATTAGAATGGATCGTATGACTGAATTAGAATGGATCGTGCGAATTAATTAGAATGGATCGTACGAATGATTTTGAATGGATACATTTGTGTGAATGAATCTGAATGGATTGTATGAATGAATTACAATGGATCGTACGAATGGATTAGAATGGATCGTACGAATGAATTAGATTGGATGGTGCGAATGAATTAGAATGGATACATTCGTGCGAATGAATTAGAATGGATCGTACGAATGAATTAGAATGGATCATACAAATGAATTAGAAAGGTTACATTCGTGAGAATGAATTAGAATGGATCGTACGAATGAATTAGAATGGATCATGCGAATGAATTTGAATGGATCGTACGAATGAATTAGAATGGATCGAACGAATGAATTAGAATGGATACATTCGAGCGAATGAATTAGAATAGATCGTAGGAATGAATTAGAATGGATCATACGAATGAATTAGAATGGATCGTGCGAATGAATTAGAATGGATTTTACGAATGAATTAGAATGGATACATTCGTGCGAATGAATTAGAATGGATCGGACGAATGAATTAGAATGGATCGTACGATTCATTCTAATTCATTCGTACGATCCATTCTAATGCGTTCGTACAATTCATTCTATTTCATTCGTATGATCCATTCTAATTCTTTCGTACGATCCATTCTAATTCATTCGCACGATCTGTTCTAATTCATTCGTACAATCCATTCTAATTCATTCGTACGATCCATTCTAATTCATTCGCACTATCCATTCTAATTCCTTCGTACGATCCATTCTAATTCATTCGCACAATCCATTTTAATTCATTCGTACGATCCATTCTTATTCATTCATACGATCCATTCTAATTCATTCGCACAAATGTATCTATTCTAATTCATTCGTACAATGCGTTCTAATCCATTCGTATGATCCATTCTAATTCATTCGTACAATCCATTCTAATTCATTCGTACGAACCATTCTAATTCATTCGTATGATCCATTCTAACTCATTCGGTGGATCCATTCTAATTCATTCGTACGATCCATTCTAATTTATTTGCACAATCCATTCTAACTCATTCGTACGATCCATTCAAATTCATTCGCACGATCCATTCTAATTCATTCGTACGATCCATTCTAATTCATTCGCACGATGCAATCTAATTCATTCGCACAAATGTAACTATTCTAATTCATTCGTACAATGCGTTCTAATCCATTCGTACGATCCATTCTAATCCATTCGTACGATCCATTCTAATTCATTCGCACGAATGTAACCATTCTAATTCATTCATATGATCCATTCTAATTCATTTGTACGATCCATTCTAATTCATTCGCACGATCCATTCTAATTCATTTGTACGAATGTATCCATTCTAATTCATTCGCACGATCCATTCTAATGCATTCGTACGATTCATTCTAATTCATTCGCACGATCCATTCTAGTTCATTCGTACGATCCATTCTAATTCATTCGTACGATCCATTCTAATTCATTCGTATTATCCATTCTAATTCATTCGCACGATCCATTCAAATTCATTCACACGATCCATTCTAATTCATTCGTACGATCCATTCTAATTCATTTATACGATCTATTCTAATTCATTCGCACGAATGTATCCATTCTAATTCATTCGAACAATCCAATCTAATTCAAACGTACGATCCATTCTAATTCATTCACATAATGTATTCTAATTCATTCGTATGATCCATTCTAATTCATTCGTATGATCCATTCTAATTCATTCGTAGGATCCATTCTCACAAATGTAACCTTTCTAATTCATTTGTACGATCCATTCAAATTCATTCGTACAATCCATTCTAATTCATTCGCACGAATGAAACCATTCTAATTCATTCATATGATCCATTCTAATTCATTCGTACGATCCATTCTAATTCATTCGCACGATCCATTCTAATTCATTTGTACGAATGTATCCATTCTAATTCATTCGCACGATCCATTCGAATGCATTCGTACGATTCATTCTAATTCATTCGCACGATCCATTCTAGTTCATTCGTACGATCCATTCTAATTCATTCGTACGATCCATTCTAATTCATTCGTATGATCCATTCTAATTCATTCGCACGATCCATTCAAATTCATTCACACGATCCATTCTAATTCATTCGTACGATCCATTCTAATTCATTCGTACGATCCATTCTAATTCATTTGTACGAATGTATCCATTCTAATTCATTCGTACGATCCATTCTAATTCATTCATACGATCCATTCTAATTCATTCGCTCGAATGTATCCATTCTAATTCATTCGTACAATCCATTCTAATTCATTCGTACGATCCATTCTAATTCATTCGTACGAATGAATTAGAATGGATCGTACGAATGAATTAGAATGGATACATTTGTGCGATTGAATTAGAATGGATCGTACAAATGAATTAGAATGAATCATACGAATGAATTAGAATGGATCGTGCGAATGAATCAAAATGGATCGTGCGAATGTTTTAGAATGGATCGTGCGAATGAATTTGAATGGATCGTACGAATGAGTTAGAATGGATTGTGCGAATAAATTAGAATGGATCGTACGAATGAATTAGAATGGATCCACCGAATGAGTTAGAATGGATCATACGAATGAATTAGAATGGATCGTACGAATGAATTAGAATGGATTGTACGAATGAATTAGAATGGATCGTATGAATGGATTAGAACTAATTGTACGAATGAATTAGAATAGATACATTCGTTCGAATGAATTAGAATGGATCGTATGAATGAATAAGAATGGATCATACGAATGAATTAGAATGGATTGTGCGAATGAATTAGAATGCATCGTACGAAGGAATTAGAATGGATAGTGCGAATGAATTAGAATGGATCGTACGAATGAATTAGAATGGATTGTACGAACGAATTAGAATAGATCGTGCGAATGAATTAGAATGGATCGTACGAAAGAATTAGAATGGATCGTACGAATGAATTAGAATGAATCGTACGAATGCATTAGAATGGATCGTACGAATGCAGTAGAATTAATAGTACGAATGAATTAGAATGGATTGTGCGAATGAATTAGAATGGATCGTACGAAGGAATTAGAATGGATAGTGCGAATGAATTAGAATGGATCGTACGAATGAATTAGAATGGTTTGTACGAACGAATTAGAATAGATCGTGCGAATGAATTAGAATGGATCGTACGAAAGAATTAGAATGGATCATATGAATGAATTAGAATGAATCGTACGAATGCATTAGAATGGATCGTACGAATGAATTAGAATGGATCGTACAAATGAATTAGAATGGATTGTACGAATGAATTAGAATGGATACATTCGAGCGAATGAATTAGAATGGATCGTATGAATGAATTAGAATGGATCGTACGAAGGAATTAGAATGGATACATTCGTACAAATGAATTAGAATGGATCGTATGAATGAATAAGAATGGATCGTACGAATGAATTAGAATGTATTGTGCGAATGAATTAGAATGGATCGTATGAAGGAATTAGAATGGATAGTGTGAATGAATTAGAATGGATCGTACGAATGAATTAGAATGGATTGTACGAACGAATTAGAATAGATCGTGCGAATGAATTAGAATGGATCGTACGAAAGAATTAGAATGGATCATACGAATGAATTAAAATGAATCGTACGAATGCATTAGAATGGATCGTACGAATGAATTAGAATGGATCATAGGAATGAATTAGAATGGATCGTACGAATGAATTAGAATGGATCATATGAATGAATTAGAATGGTTACATTCGTGCGAATGAATTAGAATGGATCGTACAAATGGATTAGAATGGATCGTACGAATGAATTAGAATGGATCGTACAAATGAATTAGAATAGATCGTGCAAACGAATTAGAATCGATCGTGCGAATGAATTAGAATGGATCGTACGTTTGAATTAGATTGGATTGTGCGAATGAATTAGAATGGATACATTCGTGCGAATGAATGAGAATAGATCGTATGAATGAAATAGAATGGATATATTTGAACGAATAAATTAGAATGGATCATACGAATGAATTAGAATGGATCGTACGAATGAAATAGAATGGATTGTACGAATGAATTAGAATGGATCGTACAAATGAATTAGAAAGGCTACATTTGTGAGAATGAATTAGAATGGATCGTACGAATGAATTAGAATGGATCGTACGAATACATTAGAATGGATACATTCGTTCGAATGAATTAGAATGGATCGTACGAATGAATTAGAATGGATCGTGCGAATGAATTAGAATGGATCGTGCGAATGAATTAGAATGGATTGTACGAATGAATTAGAATGGATACATTTGTGCGAATGAATTAGAATGGATCGTCCGAATGAATTAGAATGGATCATACGAATGAATTAGAATGGATCGTGCGAATCAATTAGAATGGATCGTGCGAATGAATTAGAATGGATACATTCGTACAAATGAATTAGAATGGATCATACGAATGAATTAGAATGGATCGTACGAATGAATTAGAATGGTTACATTCGTTCAAATGAATTAGAATGGATCATACGAATGAATTAGAATGGATCGTACGAACGAATTAGAATGGATCGTACGAATGCATTAGAATGGATACAATCGAGCGAATGAATTAGAATGGATCGTACAAATGAATTAGAATGGATCATAGGAATGAATTAGAATGGATCGTGCAAATGAATTAGAATGGATACATTCGTGCGAATGAATCAGAATGGATCATACGAATGAATTAGAATGGTTACATTCGTGCGAATGAATTAGAATGGATCGTACGAATGGATTAGAATGGATTATAGGAATGAATTAGAATGGATCGTACGAATGAATTGGAATGGATCTTACAAATGAATTAGAAAGGTTACATTTGTGAGAATGAATTAGAATGGATCGTACGATTTATTCTAATTCATTCGCACGATCCATTTGAATTCATTCGCACGATCCATTCTAATTTATTCGTATGATTCATTCTAATTCATTCGTACGATCCATTCTAATTTATTCGCACAAATGTATCCATTCTAATTCATTCGTACGATCCATTCTAATTCATTCATACGAATGAATTAGAATGGATCGTACGAATGAATTAGAATGGATTGTACGAATGAATTAGAATGGATACATTCGAGCGAATGAATTAGAATGAATCGTATGAATGAATTAGAATGGATCGTACGAATGAATTAGAATGGATTGTACGAATGAATTAGAATGGATACATTCGAGCGAATGAATTAGAATGGATCGTATGAATGAATTAGAATGAATCATACGAATGAATTAGAATGGATCGTGCGAATGAATTCAAATGGATCGTGCGAATGAATTAGAATAAATCGTACGATCCATTCTAATTCATTCTCACAAATGTAACCTTTCTAATTCATTTGTAAGATCCATTCTAATTCATTCGTACGATCAATTCTAATTCATTCCTATGATCCATTCTAATCCATTCGTACGATCCATTCTAATTCATTTGCACGAATGTAACCATTCTAATTCATTCGTATGATCCATTCTGATTCATTCGCACGAATGTATCCATTCTAATTCATTTGCACGATCCATTCTAATTCATTCCTATGATCCATTCTTATTCATTCGTACGATCCATTCTAATACATTCGCTCGATTGTATCCATTCTAATTCAATCCTACGATTCGTACAAATGAATTAGAATGGATCGTGCGAATGAATTAGAATGGATCGTACGAATGAATTAGAATGGATCGTGCGAATGAATTAGAATGGATCGTACGAATGAATTAGAATGGATATATTTGAACGAATAAATTAGAATGGATCATACGAATGAATTAGAATGGATCATACGAATGAAATAGAATGGATTGTATGAATGAGTTAGAATGGATCGTATGAATGAATTAGAATGGATTGCATGAATGAATTAGAATGGATCGTACGAATGAATTAGAATTGATCATACGAATGAATTAGAATGGATCGTGCGAATGAATTAGAATGGATCGTACGAATGAATTAGAATGGTTACATTCGTGCAAATGAATTATAATGGATCGTACGAACGAATTAGAATGGATCGTACGAACGAATTAGAATGGATCGTACGAATGAATTAGAATGGATACAATCGAGCGAATGAATTAGAATGGATCGTACGAATGAATTAGAATGGATCATAGGAATGAATTAGAATGGATCGTATGAATGAATTAGAATGGATCATACGAATGAATTAGAATGGATCTTGCGAATGAATTAAAATGGATCGTACAAATGAATTAGAATGGATCGTGCGAATGAATTAGATTGGATCGTACGAACGAATTAGAATGGATCGTACGAACGAATTAGAATGGATCGTACGAATGAATTAGAATGGATACAATCGAGCGAATGAATTAGAATGGATCGTACGAATGAATTAGAATGGATCATAGGAATGAATTAGAATGGATCGTGCAAATGAATTAGAGTGGATACATTTGTGCGAATGAATCAGAATGGATCATACGAATGAATTAGAATGGTTACATTCGTGCGAATGAATTAGAATGGATCGTACGAATGGATTAGAATGGATCATAGGAACGAATTAGAATGGATCGTTTGAATGACGAATGAATTAGAATGGATCATACGATTCATTCTAATTCATTCGTACGATCCATTCTAATGAATTCGTACGATTAATTCTAATTCATTCATATGATCCATTCTAATTCATTCGCATGATCCATTCTAATTCATTTGTACGAATGTATCCATTCTAATTCATTCACACGATCCATTCTAATTCATTCGCACGATCCATTCTAATTCATTTGTACGAATGTATCCATTCTAATTCATTCGCACGATCCATTCTAATTCATTCCTATGATCCATTCTAATTCATTCGTACGATCCATTCTAATTCATTCTCACGAATGTAACCTTTCTAATTCATTTGTATGATCCATTCTAATTCATTCGTATGATCCATTCTAATCCATTCGTACGATCCATTCTAATTCATTCATATGATCCATTCTAATCCATTCGTACGATCCATTCTAATCCATTCGTACGATCCATTCTAATTCATTCTCACAAATGTAACCTTTCTAATTCATTTGTACGATCCTTTCTAATTCATTCGTACGATCCATTCTAATCCATTCGTACGATCCTTTCTAATATATTCGTACGATCCATTCTAATTCATTCGCACGAATGTAACCATTCTAGTTCATTCGTACGATCCATTCTAATTCATTCCTACGATCCATTCTAATTCATTCGCACAAATGTATCCATTCTAATTCATTTGCACGATCCATTCTAATTCATTCCTATGATCCATTCTAATTCATTCGTACGATCCATTCTAATTCATTCGTACGATCCATTCTAATTCATTCGTACGATCCATTCGTATGATCAATTCTAATTCATTCGTACGATCCATTCTAATTAATTCATGTAATCCATTCTAATTCATTCATACGATCCATTCTAACTCATTCATACGATCCATTCTAATTCATTCTTACGATCCATTCTAATTCATTTGTACGAATGTATCCATTCTAATTCATTCGCACGATCCATTCAAATTCATTCGTACGATCCATTCTAATTCATTCTCACAAATGTAACCTTTCTAATTCATTTGTACGATCCATTCTAATTCATTCGAACGATCCATTCTAATCCATTCGTACGATCCATTCTAATCCATTCGTATGATCCATTCTAATTCATTCGCACGAATGTAACCATTCTAATTCATTCGTACGATCCATTCTAATTCATTCGTACGATCCATTCTAATTAATTCGCACAAATGTATCCATTCTAATTCATTCGTACGATCCATTCTTATTCATTCATACGATCCATTCTAATTCATTTGTACGAATGAATTAAAATGGATCGTACAAATGAATTAGAATGGATCGTGCGAATGAATTAGAATGGATCGTACGAACGAATTATAATGGATCGTACGAACGAATTAGAATGGATCGTACGAATGAATTAGAATGGATACAATCGAGCGAATGAATTAGAATAGATCATACGAATGAATTAGAATGGATCATAGGAATGAATTAGAATGGATCGTGCAAATGAATTAGAATGGATACATTCATGCGAATGAATCAGAATGCATCATACGAATGAATTAGAATGGTTACATTCGTGCGAATGAATTAGAATGGATTGTACGAATGGATTAGAATGGATCATAGGAATGATTTAGAATGGATCGTACGAATGAATTAGAATGGACCTTACAAATGAATTAGAAAGGTTACATTTGTGAGAATGAATTAGAATGGATCGTACGATTTATTCTAATTCATTCGCACGATCCATTTGAAGTCATTCGCACGATCCATTCTAATTCATTCGTATGATTCATTCTAATTCATTCGTACGATCCATTCTAATTCATTCGCACGATCCATTCTAATTCATTTGTACGATCCATTCTAATTTATTCCTATGATCCATTCTAATCCATTCGTACGATCCATTCTAATTCATTCGCACGAATGTAACCATTCTAATTCATTCGTATGATCCATTCTGATTCATTCGTACGAATGTATCCATTCTAAGTCATTTGCACGATCCATTCTAATTCATTCCTATGATCCATTCTAATTCATTCGTACGATCCATTCTAATTCATTCGCTCGATTGTATCCATTCTAATTCATTCATACGATCCAATCTAATTCATTCGTACGATCCATTCTAATTCATTTGTACGAATGTATCCATTCTAATTCATTCGCACGATCCATTCTAATTTATTCATATGATCCATTCTAATTCATTCGTACGATCCATTCAAATTCATTCGCACAAATGTATCCATTCTAATTCATTCGTACGATCCATTCTAATTCATTCGCACGATCCATTCTAATTCATTCGTACGAATGAATTAGAATGGATACAATCGAGCGAATGAATTAGAATGGATCGTACGAATGAATTAGAATGGATCATAGGAATGAATTAGAATGGATCATACGAATGAATTAAAATGGATCATATGAATACATTAGAATGGATCGTACGAATGAATTAGAATGGATCGAATGAATTAGAATGGATCGTATGAATGAATTAGAATGAATCATACGAATGAATTAGAATGGATCGTGCGAATGAATTCAAATGGATCGTGCGAATGAATTAGAATAAATCGTACGATCCATTCTAATTCATTCTCACAAATTCATTCTAATTCATTCGCACGATCCATTCTAATTCATTCGCACGATCCAATCTAATTCATTCTCACGAATGTAACCTTTCTAATTCATTTGTATGATCCATTCTAATTCATTCGTACGATCCATTTTATTTCATTCGCACGAATGTATCCATTCTAATTCATTCGGACCATCCAATCTAATTCATTCGTACGATCCATTCTAATCCATTCGTACGATCCATTGTAATTCATTCATACAATCCATTCAGATTCATTCACACAAATGTATCCATTCAAATTTATTCGTACGATCCATTCTAATTAATTCGCACGATCCATTCTAATTCAGTCATACTATCCATTCTAATTCATTCGCATGAATATAACCATTCTAATTCATTCGTACGATCCATTCTAATTCATTCATACGATCCATTCTAATTCATTCGTACGATCCATTCTAATCCATTCGTACGATCCATTCTAATTCATTCGCAGGAATGTAACCATTCTAATTCATTCATATGATCCATTCTAATTCATTCGTACGATCCATTCTAATTCATTCGCACAATCCATTCTAATTCATTTGTACGAAACGAATGAATTAGAATGGATCGAGCGAATGAATTAGAATGGATCGTATGAATGAATTAGAATGAATCATACAAATGAATTAGAATGGATCGTGCCAATGAATTATAATGGATCGTACGAATGAATTAGAATGGATCGTGCGAATGAATTAGAATGGATCGTATGAATGAATTATAATGGATCGTACGAATGGATTAGAATAGATCGTGCGAATGAATTAGAATGGATCGTACGAAAGAATTAGAATGGATCATACGAATGAATTAGAATGGATCGTACGAATGAATTAGAATGGATCATACGAATGAATTAGAATGGATCGTACGAATGAATTAGAATGGATCGTATGAATGAACTAGAATGGATCGTGCGAATGAATTAGAATGAATCGTACGAATGCATTAGAATGGATCGTGCGAATGAATTAGAATGGATACAAATTAGAATGGATCGTACGAACGAATTAGAATGGATCGTACGAATGAATTAGAATGGATACAATCGAGCAAATGAATTAGAATGGATCGTACGAATGAATTAGAATGGATCATAGGAATGAATTAGAACGGATCGTACGAATGAATTAGAATGGATCATACGAATGAATTAGAATGGATCTTGCGAATGAATTAAAATGGATCGTACAAATGAATTAGAAAGGTTACATTTGTGAGAATGGATCGTATGAATGAATTAGAATGAATCATACGAATGAACTAGAATGGATCATACGAATGAATTAAAATGGATCATACATTTGTGCGAATGAGTTAGAATGGATCATGCGAATGAATTAGAATGGATCGTACGAATGAATTAGAACGAATCATACGAATGAATTAGAATGGATCGTACGAATGAATTAGAATGAATCATACGAATGAATTAGAATGGATCGTTCGAATGAATTTGAATGGATCGTATGAATGAATTAGAATGAATCGTACAATCCATTCTAATTCATTCTCACAAATGTAACCTTTCTAATTCATTCGTACGATCCATAATAAATTCATTAGTCCGATCCATTCTAATTCATTCGTACGATCCATTCTAATTCATTCCCACGATCCATTCTAATTTATTCGCACAAATGTATTCATTCTAATTCATTCGTGCGATCCATTCTAATTCATTCGTACGATCCATTCAAATTCATTCGTGCGAATGAATTAGAATGGATACATTCGTACAAATGAATTAGAATGGATCGTGCGAACGAATTAGAATGGATCGTACGAATGAATTAGAATGGATATAATCGAGCAAATGAATTAGAATGGATCGTACGAATGAATTAGAATGGATCATAGGAATGAATTAGAATGGATCGTACGAATGAATTAGAATGGATCATACGAATGAATTTGCACGAATGTAACCATTCTAATTCATTCGTATGATCCATTCTGATTCATTCGCACGAATGTATCCATTCTAATTCATTTGCACGATCCATTCTAATTCATTCCTATGATCCATTCTAATTCATTCGTACGATCCATTCTAATTCATTCGCTCGATTGTATCCATTCTAATTCATTTGTACGAATGTATCCATTCTAATTCATTCGCATGATCCATTCTAATTCATTTTGAATGGATTAGAATGGATCGTACGAATGAATTAGAATGGATACAATCGAGCGAATGAATTAGAATGGATCGTACAAATTAATTTGAATGGATCGTACAAATGAATTAGAATGGATCGTACGAATGAATTAGAATGGATTGTACGAATGAATTAGAATGGATACATTCGAGCGAATGAATTAGAATGGATCGTATGAATGAATTAGAATGGATCGTACGAATGAATTAGAATGAATCGTACGAATGCATTAGAATGGATCGTACGAATGAATTAGAATGGATTCATTCGTACAAATGAATTAGAATGGATCGTACGAATGAATTAGAATGGATCATACGAATGAATTAGAATGGATCGTACGAATGAATTAGAATGGATCGTACGAATACATTAGAATGGATACATTCGTGCGAATGAATTAGAATGGATCGTACGAATGAATTAGACGAATGAATTAGAATGGATCGAGCGAATGAATTAGAATGGATCGTATGAATGAATTAGAATGAATCGTGCAAATGAATTAGAATCGATCGTGCGAATGAATTAGAATGGATCGTACGTTTGAATTAGATTGGATTGTGCAAATGAATTAGAATGGATCGTACGAATGAATTAGAATGGATATATTTGAACGAATAAATTAGAATGGATCATACGAATGGATTAGAATGAATCGTACGAATGGATTAGAATGGATCGTACGAATGAATTAGAATGGATCATACAAATGAATTAGAATGGATACATTTGTGCGAATGAATTAGAATGGTTCATACGAATGAATTAGAATGGATCGTACGAATGAATTAGAATGGATCGTACGAATGAATTAGAATGGATCGTACGAACGAATTAGAATAGATCGTGCGAAGGAATTAGAATAGATAGTGCGAATGAATTAGAATGAATCATACGAATGAATTAGAATGGATCGTACGAATGAATTAGAATGAATCATACGAATGAATTAGAATGGATCATGCGAATGAATTTGAATGGATCGGACGAATGAATTAGAATGAATCGTACAATCCATTCTAATTCATTCTCACAAATGTAACCTTTCTAATTCATTCGTACGATCCATAATAAATTCATTAGTCCGATCCATTATAATTCATTCGTACGATCCATTCTAATTCATTCGTACGATCCATTCTAATTCATTCGTACGATCCATTCTAATTCATTCGTACGATCCATTCTAATTCATTCGCACAAATTCATTCTAATTCATTCGTTCGATCCATTCAAATTCATTCGCACGATCCATTCTAATTCATTCGTATGATCCATTCTAATTCTTTCGTACGATCCATTCTAATTCATTCGCACGATCTATTCTAATTCGTTCGTACAATCCATTCTAATTCATTCGTACGATCCATTCTAATTCATTCGCACTATCCATTCTAATTCGTTCGTACGATCCATTCTAGTTCATTCGTACGATCCATTCTAATTCATTCGTACGATCCATTCTAGTTCATTCGTACGATCAATTCTAATTCATTCGTACGATCCATTCTAATTCATTCGTATGATCCATTCTAATTCATTCGTACGATCCATTCTAATTCATTCGCACGATCCATTCTAATTCATTTGTTCGAATGTATCCATTCTAATTCATTCGCACGAATGTATCCATTCTAATGTATTCGTACGATCCATTCTAATTCATTCGTACGATCCATTCTAATTCATTCGTACGATCCATTCTAATTCATTCGTATGAACCATTCTAATTCATTCGCACAAATGTATCCATTCTAATTCATTTGTATGATCCATTCTAATTCATTCGTACGATCCAGAATGGATCGTGCGAATGAATTAGAATGGATTGTGCGAATGAATTAGAATGGATACATTCGTACAAATGAATTAGAATGGATCGTACGAATGAATTAGAATGGATAGTACGAATGAATTAGAATGGATACATTCGAGCGAATAAATTAGAATGGATCATATGAATGAATTAGAATAAATCGTACGATCCATTCTAATTCATTCGCTCGAATGTATCCATTCTAATTCATTCGTACTATCCATTCTAATTCATTCGTACGATCCATTCTAATTCATTTGTATGAATGTATCCATTCTAATTAATTCGCACGATCCATTCTAATTCATTCGCACGATCCATTCTAATTCATTCGTACGATCCATTCTAATTCATTCGCACAAATGTATCCATTCTAATTCATTCGTACGATCCATTCTATGAATGAATTAGAATGGATCGTACGAATGAATTAGAAAGGTTACATTTGTGAGAATGAATTAGAATGGATCGTACGATCTAATTCGTTCGTACGATCCATTCTAATTCGTTCGTATGATCCATTCTAATTCATTCGTACGATCCATTCTCACAAATGTAACCTTTCTAATTCATTTGTACGATCCATTCTAATTCATTCGTACAATCCATTCTAATTCATTCGCACGAATGTAACCATTCTAATTCATTCAGAATGGATCGTACGAATGAATTAGAATGGATCATATGAATGAATTAGAATGGATCGTACGAATGAATTAGAATGGAGCGTACGAATGAACTAGAATGAATCGTGCGAATGAATTAGAATGAATCGTACGAAAGAAATAGAATGGATACATTCGTATAAATGAATTAGAATGGATCGTGCGAATGAATTAGAATGGATCGTATGAATGAATTAGAATGGATCATATGAATGAATTAGAATGGTTACATTCGTGCGAATGAGTTCGAATGGATCATACGAATGAATTAGAATGGATCATAGGAATGAATTAGAATAGATCGTGCAAATTGATTAGAATGGATCGTACGAATGAATTAGAATGGATCGTACAAATGAATTAGAATAGATCGTGCAAATGAATTAGAATCGATCGTGCGAATGAATTAGAATGGATCGTACGTTTGAATTAGATTGGATTGTGCGAATGAATTAGAATGGATACATTCGTGCGAATGAATGAGAATAGACCGTATGAATGAAATAGAATGGATATATTTGAACGAATAAATTAGAATGGATCATACGAATGAATTAGAATGGATCGTACGAATGAAATAGAATGGATTGTACGAATGAATTAGAATAGATCGTACAAATGAATTAGAAAGGCTACATTTGTGAGAATGAATTAGAATGGAACGTACGAATGAATTAGAATGGATCATACGAATGAATTAGAATGGATCGTACGAATACATTAGAATGGATACATTCGTGCGAATGAATTAGAATGGATCGTACGAATGAATTAGAATGGATCGTACGAATGAATTAGAATGGATAGTATGAATGAATTAGAATGGATACATTCGAGCGAATGAATTAGAATGGATCGTATGAATGAATTAGAATGGATTGTACGAATGACTTAGAATGGATTGTACGAATGAATTAGAATGGATACATTCGAGCGAATTAATTAGAATGGATCGTATAAATGAATTAGAATGAATCATACAAATGAATTAGAATGGATCGTGCGAATGAATTAGAATGGATATATTTGAACGAATGAATTAGAATGGATCAATTCGTACAAATGAATTAGAATGGATCGTGCGAATGAATTAGAATGGATCGTACGAATGAATTAGAATGGATCGTACGAATGAATTAGAATGGATACAATCGAGCGAATGAATTAGAATGGATCGTATGAATGAATTAGAATGGATCGTAGGAATGAATTAGAATGGATCGTATGAATGAATTAGAATGGATCATACGATCCATTCTAATTCATTCGTATGATCCATTCTAATTCATTCGTACGATCCACTCTAATTCATTCACACGATCCATTTGAATTCATTCGCACGATCCATTCTAATTCATTCCTATGATCCATTCTAATTCATTCGTATGATCCATTCTAATTCATTCGCTCGAATGTATCCATTCTAATTTATTCGTCCTATACATTCTAATTCATTCGTACGATCCATTCTAATTCATTTGTACGAATGTATCCATTCTAATTCATTCGCACGATCCATTCTAATTCATTCGCACGATCCATTCTAATTCATTCGTATGATCCATTCTAATTCATTCGTACGATCCATTCTAATTCATTCGTACGATCCATTCTAATTCATTTGTACGAATGTAGCCATTCTAATTCATTCTGGATCGTGCGAATGAATTAGAATAAATCTTCTAATTCATTCGCACGATCAATTCTAATTCAATCGTACGATTCATTCTAATTCTATCGCACGAATGTATCCATTCTAATGTATTCGTACGATCCATTCTAATTCATTCGTACGATCCATTCTAATTCATTCGTACGATCCATTCTAATTCATTCCTACGATCTATTCTAATTCATTCGTACAATCCATTCTAATTCATTCGTATGATTCATTCTAATTCATTCGTACGATCCATTCTAATTCATTCACACAAATGTATCCATTCTAATTCATTCGCACAATCCAATCTAATTCAAACGTACGATCCATTCTAATTCATTTGCACGATCCATTTGAATTCATTCGCACGATCCATTCTAATTCATTCGTATGATTCATTCTAATTCATTCGTACGATCCATTCTAATTAATTCGCACAATCTATTCTAATTTATTCGCATGATCCATTGTAATTCATTCGTACGATCCATTCTAATTCATTCGCACAAATGTATCCATTCTAATTCATTCGTACGATCCATTCTAATTCATTCGTACAAATGAATTAGAATGGATCGTACGAATGAATTAGAATGGATCGTACGAATGAATTAGAATGGTTACATTCGTGCGAATGAATTAGAATGGATCGTAGGAATGAATTAGAATGGTTCGTACGAATGAATTAGAATGGATCGGACTAATGAATTTATTATGGATCGTACGAATGAATTAGAAAGGTTACATTTGTGAGAATGAATTAGAATGGATTGTACGATTTATTCTAATTCATTCGTACGATCCATTCAAATTCATTCGCACGATCCATTCTAATTCATTCGTATGATTCATTCTAATTCATTCGTACGATCCATTCTAATTCATTCGCACGATCTATTCTAATTCGTTCGTACAATCCATTCTAATTCATTCGCACTATCCATTCTAATTCGTTCGTACGATCCATTCTAGTTCATTCGTACGATCCATTCTAATTCATTCGTACGAGTATCGTACGAATGAATTAGAATGGATCGTACAAATGAATTAGAATGGATCGTACAAATGAATTAGAATCGATCGTGCGAATGAATTAGAATGGATCGTACGTTTGAATTAGATTGGATTGTGCGAATGAATTAGAATGGATACATTCGAGCGAATGATTTAGAATGGATCGTACGAATGAATTAGAATGGATCATAGGAATGAATTAGAATGGATCGTGCAAATGAATTAGAATGGATACATTCGTGCGAATGAATCAGAATGGATCATACGAATGAATTAGAATGGTTACATTCGTGCAAATGAATTAGAATGGATCGTACGAATGGATTAGAATGGATCATAGGAATGAATTAGAATGGATCGTACGAATGAATTAGAATGGATCTTACAAATGAATTAGAAAGGTTACATTTGTGAGAATGAATTAGAATGGATCGTACGATTTATTCTAATTCATTCGCACGATCCATTTGAATTCATTCGCACGATCCATTCTAATTCATTCGTATGATTCATTCTAATTCATTCGTACGATCCATTCTAATTCATTCGCACGATCCATTCTAATTTGTTCGTACGATCCATTCTAATTCATTCGCACGAATGCATCCATTCTAATGTATTCGTACGATCCATTCTAATTCATTCGTACGATCCATTCTAATTCATTCGCACGATCCATTCTAATTCATTCGTACGATCCATTCTAATTCATTCGCACGATCCATTCTAATTCATTCGTACGATCCATTCTAATTCATTTGTAAGATCCATTCTAATTCATTCGTACGATTCATTCTAATTCATTCGCACGATCCATTCTAATTCATTCGTCCGATCCATTCTAATTCACCATTCTAATTCATTCGTACGATCCATTCTAATTCATTTGTACGAATGTATCCATTCTAATTCATTTGCACGATCCATTCTAATTCATTCACTCGATTGTATCCATTCTAATTCATTCGTACGATCCATTCTAATCCATTCGTATGATCCATTCTAATTCATTCGTTCAAATATATCCATTCTAATTCATTCGTACGATCCATTCTAATTCATTTGCACGATCCATTCTAATCCATTCGTACGATCCATTCTAATTCATTTGCACGAATGTAACCATTCTAATTCATTCGTATGATCCATTCTGATTCATTCGCACGAATGTATCCATTCTAATTCATTTGCACGATCCATTCTAATTCATTCCTATGATCCATTCTAATTCATTCGTACGATCCATTTTAATTCATTCACTCGATTGTATCCATTCTAATTCATTCCTACGATTCGTACAAATGAATTAGAATGGATCGTGCGAATGAATTAGAATGGATCGTACGAATGAATTAGAATGGATCGTGCGAATGAATTAGAATGGATCGTACGAATGAATTAGAATGGATCGTGCGAATGAATTAGAATGGATCGTGCAAATGAATTAGAATGGATACATTCGTGCGAATGATGGATAGTGCGAATGAATTAGAATGGATCGTACGAATGAATTAGAATGGATTGTGTTTGGGGGATTTTTCGCTGGTCCGCGCGGGCTACCTGCAAGACAAATAAAAAGCGTAAGAACGGCTGGCTCCCTTAGGAGCGCAGACCCTCCGACGCTCAAGTCAGTCTCTGGTGCACAACGGCGAGATGCAGTAGACGAAAATGGTAGGGAAAAGGGTTTTGAACCTGTACTACGGAGCCTGGGGGTGGGCATTTATAGACATTGGCGACCTACCATTGCCCGACACGTGGAGATTCTTTCCAGCGCCTTCTAGACCCCCACGTTCTGGCTCGTGTGGGTCTGACAGTCCTTGGTACTCGCGCCCTGACATTCTGTCGTCAAGCCTGCCAGGCAGTTTGAGTGGGGGAGAGCATCTTTCCCGCCGCTGCCAGCTGGCTGTTCTGGAATGTTCAGGTTTGGGCGGTCTCAGGGAGGAAGCAAAGGCAAGCTCGCCCGGCACTGCTCCGTCCTTTCGTCCATATTTATCAAGAGTCGGACCTCGCGGGGCCTCTTCGATAAACAGGGGTCGGGGCGAGCTCCGGAGCAAGCTAAGCGAGCTCCTGAGCGAGCTTGGCGAACTCCTGAGAGAGCTTAGGCGAACTTCTGAACGAGCTTGGCGAACTCCTGAGCGAGCTTGGGCAAGCTCCTGAGAGAGCTTAGGCGAGCTCCTGAACGAGCTTAGGCGAGCTATGGGGCGAGCTTGGTGAGCTCCCGAGCGAGCTTAGGCGGGCTCCTGGGCGAGTTCCCCACCCCTTGGAATCCTAGGGTCTATGAGATCCACAGGCAAGGGCGAACTTGAGCGAGCTCCTGCGTGATCTTGGGCGAGCTCCTGAATGAGTCTTAGGCGAGCTCCTGGGCGAGCTCGGGCGGGCTCCTGGGCGAGCTTAGGCGAGCTCCAGCGAGCTTAGGCGAGCTCCTATGAGTGCCCTTGGCCTAGGCCCCTTCAGCCCATTGTGGATCTCGCTCCCTGTCAAGGTGATTTGGTGAGCACGGGGGGGCGAACTCCAGGGCAGATTTCAGCTACCCCCAACATTACCCCCTCTTGAGGGAGCGACCAAGGAGACTTTGGCACTTGCTCAGGAGTCTTATTGCACACGACGGTCGAATTGGGAGTTCTAGTCACTTGCGACCTTCACCTGGGGAGATGCGGGCACCAACCGTGGGCGGTCTGTCCCGAGAGCTTTGACTGTCAGTATTTCACAAACGCCGGGCGGGCCGGGAGCGTCAGCCACGAGCGATCTCCTTCCGACGTGGGCTCATCACGCGCGGTCAGGGTCTGCCTCGGGCGAGCTGCGGGCACCAGCCGTGGGCGGTCTGCGCCGAGAGTTTTGACTCCCAGTATTTCACAAACGCTGGGCGGGCCGGGAGCGTCAGCCACGAGCGATCTCCTTCCGACGCGGGCTCATCACGCGCGGTCAGGGTCTGCCTCGGGCGAGCTGCAGGCACCAGCCGTGGGCGGTCTGCGCTGAGAGTTTTGACTCCTAGTATTTCACAAACGCTGGGCGGGCCGGGAGTGTCAGCAGCGAGCAATCTCCTTCCGGTGCGAGCTTGTCATACGCGGTCAGGGTTTGCCTCGGGCGAGCTGTGGGCACCTGCCGCGAGCGGTCTTGTGACTTGGGTATCGCACCAAATCTCCAACGGTCGCTTCACCTTAAATGCGGCGCGAGGCTCAATGCTGATACAGCGAATCTCATCATGAGATCCCGATCGGCGCGAGACACGTGTCTCCTCCTCATTCGCTCTTCTTTTGTCAGTAAATGTCAGTGTTGGCGCCGGTGTAGCCTTTTCCACGCGTGGCCCACGTGGTGCTCGATGATTGGAAAGAAGCGAGCTGTCGCTTCGATCGTCGGCGTGTCGCCTCGTTGGGCGTGCTCGAGTATTAACTGCGGCCCGATTTACCTGCCTCTCACCCATCTATAAATACGGGACGGGGGGAGATTTTTACTGCTGCGTGAAAACAGCTCTCCCTTCTCCCTCTGCTTTCAGCTCGCAGCTCGCAGCTCGCTTGCACCCCCTTGCCCTTATGGCTTCTTCTGCTGCCGCTTCTTCTGCTGCTGCCACTTCCTCCCATGAGGAACCTCTCAACGTCGCCCCCATTTCGGTGCTCGAACCTGGCGTCGAGGAGGTTCCCTCAAGGGAGCCCGCCGTTGTCTGGTTCAATGACATCGGTGGGGCGCCGATCCCTGCTAGCTTACGCTCCGCGGCGAACATTCCTCAGGAGCTCGCCATCCTGCCTTTCCCGCACTCGGGGAGGCCGCTCTCCGGCACGGTGGTCTCCGTGGGGCAGATTTGGTCAGGGCTCCGGCTACCCCTGAACCACCTCGCCAGCGAGCTACTGGGACTGGCGGGCTTGTGCCCTGATCAGCTTCCAGGAAACTCGTGGGGGATCCTCTACGGGCTTTCTCGAATTGAGGAAGCCCTCAACGTGAGGATCCCCCTTGCCTACCTCCTGAAGAAATGGTTCCTCAAGCCAGGGATCGTCTTCATCGAGGCGGGCTGCGACCAGTTTTATCTCACTGGTCGCACTGGCGAGGTACTTCCGTTCACCGCCGTTGAAAACAAGGACCGATACTGGAAACAGTATCCGTTCGTGATCGACGGCGACTGGCGAGGTCCTCAAGCTGGCGTCCCCTCTCTTCCTGGCAGACCGCCTCTCCCTATCTTCAAGGAGATCGCGGAGTACCGGCCAAAGGGGACAAAGTGCATCGCCGCTGCCCGCGAGAGATCGCTCGACGAGGCGATTCTGGACTTCCTCGGGGGTCGAACCCTCGAGAAGGTCCTCCCGCCGGACTTTTCCTTCCTCTGGAAGGATCTCCGGACCGGAACCGTCACCACCCGGCAGAAGGTGATACGGAAGAAGGTCGCGATCTCCAGGCACGTTGCCGCGACCTCCACGGCGGCGCCCTCGACCTCCACGGCGGCGACCTTGGCAAAGAAGGGGAAGAAGCGGGCTTCCCCCATTCAAGTTGCCAACAAGGACACCCTCGAGATGCTCCACGAGGAGGATGTCGCGCCACCGCCGCCACCAGCCCGCGAAGCGGCCCCAGGTCAGGCGACCACCCTCTCTGTTATTTCTCCGAGGGCCTCAGTCCCGGAGCCTCGGCGACGTCGCATTACCTTCGTCGAGCCCGAGGATCCGCGCGTCGAGCTTCTTCTCAGCATGGCGGAAGTGGAGTCCCCAATGGCTGAAGTGCTGATGCGCGGATACCCAGGTGACCTGACTAAAACTTTGTTTATTGCGGTGATGAATCCAGAGGAGGGCGCCTCACAGAAGAAGGCGAGGAAGAAGAAGACCCCTTCAGCCCGCTCATCGGGAGAGGACAACACTGTTCGGGAGGCTCGCGAAGCCTTCCAACAGGTCCTCAAGGAGCAGAGGAAGGCCGCCTTCGCGGAGGCGGGCTTGGGATCAGCCGATGATCTCAACACGACCTCCAGCTCCGACGACGAGGAGCGGGCTTCGGGAGATGAGCCCGTAACTGCAACTGCGGGGCCTCCCCCGCCCTTCGAGGGACCGGCTCACGCCGATCTCAGTGCGCCCGCGCCTGCTGCTGCCAGCGCGCCTGCGCCTGCGCCCACGCCCGAGCCCATGCCTACTGCCGCCAGCGCGCCTGTGCCTGAGCCCACGCCTGCGGCTGCCAGCGTGCTTGCGTCCGAGCCCGCGCCTGCCGCTCCCAGCGCGCCCGCACCCGAACCCGCGCCTACGGCTCCCAGCGCGCCCGTGCCCGAGCCCGCGCCTGCTGCTGCCAGCGCGCTTGCGTTCGAGCCCGCGCCTGCGCCTGCTGCTGCCAGCGCGCTTGCACCCTCTCCTCTCGAGGTTCCCAACCTCCCGGAGCTGGACGGGTTGGTCTACTGGTCTCCGGACCTGGGGACCATCCTGGATGACCTTCCGAGCTCCAGCTCGGAAGCCTCGAACCTGGACCTGCCCGGGCCAGGGGGAGCCACCGTGCCTCCCCCTGCCAACGAAAGGGTTGCCGGCGCTCAAGGGGCCGAGCCCGCCGCTTCTGCCGCCGTGGCGCCCCCTCCAGTTGCTCCCACCGAGGCGAGCCAGGTGGGCTCCTCCTCTGGCGACCCCGAGCGCGCCCCTCATCAACTGGCTCGTCGAGGTAAGACTATTCTCGCACTCCTCTGGCTTATATCCCTTTCCTGTTTTAATTCTCTTCTAACTCTTTTAACTGTTTCCCCTTGCCATAGGTGGAGCGGGTCAGCCGGGCTCTCGCCGATGAAGTCGTTGGCGTGGCGGGGGATACCATCGCCCTCTACGATGACACTCTCCATAGCTCGGAGAGGAGAGTAGACGAGCACATCCACCAGCTTCACCAGGCGGACCGATCCAGCGAGCTCCGGGCTGAGGTGGACCGGCTGCGCCAGCAGGCCGCCTCTGTTGATACAGAGGTTGCCCAACTGCGCCAGCGGGCTGCCACTCTCACCACGGGGCTAGCCTCGGTCGAGGAGGCTCGCGCTCGCGCCCTCGCTGACCTACAAGAGGCGACCAAAGCCAAAGAGGCCGCCCAGAAAGAAATCCACGAGCTCCGTAGCCAGGTGGCGGCCTCCCGGGATGAGATCGCGGCGCTAAAGGAGGCCCATCTCCGCGACCTCAACTCCCAGCGAGAGCGCCTCCAGTCGCAGCTGGGCGAGCTCCTCCAGTCGGGCGCGCTGGACGCCATCGAAAAGTACAAGACCGAAAGGTCAAAGAAGAGGAAGCGCGGCGATGATAATGGCACGGGTGCTGGCCCTGCTTAGGCTATGTCTTTTTGTAACCTTCGATGTAATCTATACAATGAATGATAGTAAATCTTTTTGAGCTCACCTTTGTGTCTTTTCCTTCTATGTTTCTTTTCTTTCTCTGTGTCGTTCATGAGTCCGCTTTAGGAGTTTCGCAGCGATCTCGAGAGTGATACCCCGGGCGAGGCAGCTAATTCGACTCAATCTTTTTATTTTTAAAGTATATGCAAACGAAAAACTCGGTATGCTCGCTAAAACTCAATTAGTCTCTGAGGAATCTCAAGGTCGCCCACTAGCTGCCTCTGAGGATCCCGATCTTGCTTTAAGTCCGCACAACGGCGGACTGCCCCGGGAAGCTCAAGGTCGCCCACTGGCTACCTCTGAGGATCCCGGTCTTGCTTTAAGTCCGCACAACGGCGGACTGCCCCGGGAAGCTCAAGGTCGCCCACTGGCTGCCTCTGAGGATCCCGGTCTTGCTTTAAGTCCGCACAACGGCGGACTGCCCCGGGAAGCTCAAGGTCGCCCACTGGCTGCCTCTGAGGATCCCGATCTTGCATTAAGTCCGCACAACGGTGGACTGCACGCTATAGATCATGCGAGCTCTGTCTGCGCCGAGCTTCCAAGTTAAATTGTTTGTTGAAACCTCCATCATACATTCATAACTTCTTCAGAAGATGATTTACAAAAATTCCCTTAGGCATAAAACTTGCGAAGGTGCAGAGCGTTCCAAGGTCGCTCTAACAGGTCGCCTCCAGCGGTCATCAACCGGTAAGCCCCCGAGCTTCCTGCTCCGTGTATTATGTAGGGGCCTTCCCAGTTCGCCGCGAGCTTTCCTGCATTAGGCTCTTGTGTGTTTGCGAACACCTTTCTCATCACCAGATCGCCGGCCTTGAATGCCCGATGGCGGACTCTTTTGTCATAGGCGCGCTTTATTTCTTGTCTGTATCCGGCGAGGTGTAGATTGGCGCGCTCTCGTCTTTCTTCGAGCTGATCGAGGGAGTCAGCGAGTAGAGCGTCATTATCGTCCTCCTCTGCGGCGAGCCTTCTTTCAGTGGGCAGCTCGACTTCGACGGGTAGCACCGCTTCGCACCCGTAAGTTAGGCTGAAGGGGGACTCGTTAGTTGAGCGACGTGGAGTAGTGCGATAGGCCCACAAGACTCCATCGAGCTCCTGCTCCCACAATCGTTTTTTCCCTTCCAGCCTTTTCTTGAGGTTGTCGAGGATCACGCGAATCGTTGCTTCGGCCTGCCCATTGCTCTGAGGGTACCTTGGGGAAGAGAACCTTAGGTCGACTCCATATTCAACACAAAAGCTTCTGATCAAGCGATTGTCGAACTGGCGACCATTGTCGATGATAAGTACCCGAGGCAGACCGAACCGGCAGAAAATATTCTTCCAAAGGAAGTCCTTCACTTGCTTTTTGCCTATCTTAGCTAGCGGGACCGCTTCCACCCATTTGGTGAAGTAGTCCGTGGCCACTAAGATGAATTTCTTTTGCCGGGCTGACATAGGGAAAGGTCCCACAATGTCCAACCCCTATTGCTGGAAAGGCCAGGGGCTCGCCAGAGGATGCAGTTCTTCTACGGGCATATGATTCGTGGTGGCATGCTTCTGGCATTGGATGCACCTCTGGGCGACCTTCAAAGCGTCTTGCTCTAGAGTGGGCCACCAGTATCCTTTCCTTCGTACTTTCGCAGCTAGAGACCGCCCACCAACGTGGTTTCCCAGCTCGCCAGAGTGGATGCAATTCAGTATTTCTTCAGTCTCCGGGCTCTCGGCGCAACGGAGATTTGGCCCGCTGAAGGATCTTCGAAAAAGGCGATCCCAGCGAATGAGGTAGCGCCCAGCCCATTTCTCCACTCGTCGGGCTTCCTCTCTATCCTCTGGAAGCTCGCCCTTCTGGAGAAAACGAAGAATGGGGGTGGTCCACCCGTTCGTTGGTACGTCGGCAGAGACTTGGTTAACAGCGGGCTCCATCAGTTGGAGCCGAGACTGATTTTGGACCTCGATGAGAATCTGGCGAGCCTCTGATGTTCCCAGCAGAGAGGCGGTGTTTGCCAAAGCATCAGCTCGCCTATTATCGGCTCGCGGAATTTGCTCGAAGGAGATCTTTTCAAACTCCGCGGCCTTACGCTTCACCAGATCCACATAGCCCGCCATTCGTGCATCCCGTGAGGCGTACTCCCCATTGATTTGGCAAATAATTAGCTGGAAATCACTAAAGACCTTCAAGCGTTTGGCGCCTACCTCTTGAGCGAGCTCTAGACCAGCCAGCAGCGCCTCATATTCCGCCTCATTGTTGGTAGCGGCGAAATCCAGTCGGACTGATTTCTCCAGAAGTACCGACTGGGTGATCAGTGCGACCCCGATCCCAGCCCCCAAAGCGTTGGAGGATCCATCGACGAATAATTCCCAGCCCGCCTCCTCTGAACGCTTAGTTGGAGGAAGCTCGCCTTGGTTGTCCAAGAACCTCGCCTTCCCAGGGTGTGCCTCAGTTGGCTCATCCTCCTGGTACTAGACCGGTTCTTCTATGGGGAAGTCCGCCAAGAAATCGGCGAGCGCCTGTCCTTTGACAGCAACTCGAGGGACATACTCCAAACCATAGGCGGCGAGCTCGGCGGACCAACGGTAGAGCCTGCCGGCTACCGAGGGTCTGGAGAGCGCGCTCTTTAGAGGGTGCTCTGTGATGACCTTGACAGGGTGCGCCGAGAAGTAGGGGTGGAGCTTTCTCGCGGTAAGGACCAAGGCCAATGCGACCTTCTCGATTGGTCGATACCGGAGCTCGGCGGGAAGCATTGTGTGGCTTACAAAGTAGACAGGCCGCTCCACCTTTGCTTCTTCCACAACAAGGACCCCGCTCACCGCATTCTCAGTGACCGCGAGGTATACGCCAAGCTTGGCGCCATCTTTTGGTGCTGCTAGGATTGGCGGGCTCGCCAGATAGTCCTTGATCTTCTGAAAAGCGCGCTCGCACTCTTTATCCCAATAAATGCTCACCCCTTTTCGTAGTAGCTCAAAGAGAGGTCGGCAATTGTCTGAGGATTTGGAGATGAACCGATTTAGCGCGGCAATTCGCCCGCTCAACCTTTGGACCTCCTGCCGGGTTCTTGGTGCAGGCATTTCGACAAGTGCTCGGATTTGCCCAGGGTCGGCCTCGATCCCCCTGTGGGTGACCAGGTACCCGAGAAATTTCCCAGAAGTCACCCCGAATGTGCACTTCGCCGGGTTTAGCCTCATTTGGTACTTTCTCAGTATTTCGAAGGTTTTACGGAGATCGGCAACATGCCCCTCTCGCTCCCGACTCTTCACCAGGAGGTCGTCTACATAAACTTTGACATTTCTACTGATCTGGCCCTTAAACATCTGAGTGACTAACCTTTGGTAGGTCGCTCCAGCGTTCTTAAGTCCAAAAGGCATCACTCGATAGCAGTATAGCTTCTGGTAGCCCGCTCCAGAGTAGAAGGCGGTCTTCTCCTGATCGTCGACGTGGAGAGGTATCTGGTTATACCCAGAATATCCATCCATGAAGGACAGGGCCTGGAACCCGACAGCTACGTCGACCAGCGCGCCTATTCTCGGAAGAGGAAAACCGTCCTTCGGGCATGCCTTATTGAGGTCGGAGAAGTCAATGCACACTCTGACCGCTCCGCTCTTCTTGGGTACTGCCACGATATTGGAGATCCACTCAGGGAAGTGCGCCTCGCGGATGAAGCCAGCCCGCTCTAGCTTGTCTATCTCCGCCGCTACTGCAACGGACTTCGCAGCAGGTATGTGCCGAGCTTTCTGCTTGACCGGCGGGAACTCTTTCATGGTGTGCAGACGATGACAGGCGACCTCCGGGTCAATCCCTGGCATGTCCGCGAAGCTCCAGGCGAATATGTCACGGTATTCCCTGAGCAAGTTGGTTATGACCAGGACCTCGCCCTTGGTTAGCGAGGTCCCGAGGCTAACAACTCTTGGCCCTTCGCTGCCGCCAATGTCGACCTCTTGAAGTTGTTCGGCAACTGAAAAACTTCCTCTCTTGGGGGTTGTCAGGCGACCTTCCTCTT
Source organism: Chamaelirium japonicum (assembly GCA_947650365.1). NCBI lineage: Eukaryota > Viridiplantae > Streptophyta > Magnoliopsida > Liliales > Melanthiaceae > Chamaelirium > Chamaelirium japonicum. Next base: position 62,017,093 of record OX393555.1, on the reverse strand, counting down.
CCAACTTAAGATCCACACCGCTCCCACCCGGGGATGGAGTAGGGGATTTAAGCGAGGAGGCCTCCAGCGGGCTCCCCAGTAGCTCGCTCGTAGCGGGCGGTAATTGCTAGGAGGGTGCGGGCCTTTTGGCCTCGGCGACCTCCATGTCCATGAGGTGAAGAACATCCTGCTCGCATCTGGTAGCGGTTACCTGATCACCCCGAATAACTACGACCTCGCTCGTGGTTTGGAATTTGAGGGCCTGATGGTTGGGTGAAGATACCGCATTCATTTGCCTTAGCCAAGGTCGCCCAAGGATGGCATTAAATGCGGAACTTCCGTCCACTACCGCGAAGCGGACTTGGCGAGCCTCCGGGCCCGCGGTCACCGTAAGGGTTATCTCTCCTGCCACTTTGGCGACCTCGCCAGTGAATCCACTGAGGGAGCTCATCGAGGGAGACAGGTCAGCAGGTCTCAACCCCATTCGCAGGTAGGCCGACAGAAAAAGGATGTCAACGGCGCTCCCCGAATCAACCAGAGCTCGCCTCACTTCGATGTTAGCCATCATCAGGCGTATGACGAGGGGGTCATTGTGGGGCGTAACGACCCCAGTCATGTCATCTTTCGAAAACCAGAGAAAATCGCGGGCTTCCACCCTCGGTGCTTGAAGTAAAGTAGGAGTTAGCGAGACGGAAAATACCTTTTGTGCCCGCTCCATCTCCCTAACTCGTCGGCAGGCTTCATGACTGGATCTCAGGCCACTCAGCCGCCCGCTAATGGTGTGGCAGATCGCCGGTCCTCCCTGGGGAGGCGGAGGTAAGGCGGGCTCCGTGAGTCCTGGGCGATCTCCCTCCCGAGGGGCTCGTTCTGGTATCACCTCGAATCTCCTCGGGGGCGAGATGAACTGGCTCAAGTGCCCCAAAGCGACCAAATCCTCCAAGTGGTTCTTCAGAGCCCGGCATCTCTTAGTGTGATGCCCCGGGCTTCGATGAAAAGCACACCGCTACGAGTTGTCGGTAGAGCCGGGCTCTCCGACCTGCAGGGGTGGCGGGTACTGGAAGAAAGGTTCATTCCGAATCTGATGAAAGATTTGCCCTGGGGAATGGGTTAGCACGGTGAAATCCCGCTCCCCGGGTCCCGGAGGCAGGCGCTAGTTCGCCGGCCTTCCAGCGACCGCCGCGGGGGCTTCAGCGGGCTGTACAGCAGGAGCTGCGGGTGGTCCGGGCAAAGGCACCGCCAGTGGTACCTCCCTCCTCTCCACGGCCTTAACGATAAGTGGTCGCAGGGCCGGAGGAGGTCGCTGCTCGACTGCCTTTCCCTTCCGGTCTAACACAGCGTCTTCGAGCTTGATGTGTTGCTGGACCAGGGCAAATAGTTCAACCATCGTGCGAGGATCTTTGATCACTAGAGCGTCATGAAGCTTGCCCCCCTCGGGGAGGGCGCTTCTGAAAGCACTCACCATGGTACGATCTTGGCCCGCCGCGTCTTCCAGAGCGAGGTAGGCGCTTCGGAATCACGTTGCGAAGCACCGGAGCGTCTCGTGAGCTCCCATGGCTAAGGTAAACAGAGACTCGATTCTCTTCGGGGGCTGCCTATTGCAGCGATACTGCTCCAGGAATAGCCTAGAGAGAGTTGAAAAGTCGGGGATCATGCCGGGCGGCAACTTGTGGAACCAGTTCAATGCCGAGCCGGTCAAACTGCTCGGGAATGCTCGGCACAAGATGTGGTCTTGGTCCCGGAAAAATAGAAGCTTTCTGTAGGCCAAGAGATGGTTAACGGGATCCTGCGACCCGTCGAACAATACAAACTTCGGGGGGGTCCAGTGGTGCGGAAAACCCCCTTGGTGTACCTCGCTGGTGAAAGGCGAGCTACCTCCGTGAGCGGCGAGGTCTTCTAGTAAATCTACTGGCGCACCAGATCGCTGCCAGTGCCCGGGGAGAACTCCCAGAGGCGGCTGCGCAGGTCCTAGGCGGTCTTGTACGCTCCCTCGTGGCAAGGTCGGACCCACCCCGCGGCGACCCTCGGGGGCTACCGCTCGGCGGCCTCCTTGCTGTCCGCTCGCGGATTCCTTCAGCGCGTCAGTTGGTCTGTGGGAGGCCGTTGCCTCGCGAGCTTCGGAAGGTATAGCCACCGTGGGCTCTTTCCCTCGTCACCGATGGCGCGGGTCGCGATCCCGCTCTAGAGACCTTGCCTCCGACCCGTCAGAATCGACGCTCCGGCTACGGCGGCAAGGGATGGTCACACACGAGGTCGCCTGGTTGCTAGACCGCTGGGTTACTAGCTTCTGCAACCTCGTGAGCGGGGTTTCCGGCACCCTGCGCACGGCCGCTCTCCCGACCGGAGGTTCCGGATGGGAAACCTGCCGCGCCGGAGCGGTCATGAGCGGGCGCGATGTTGAAGCTGGTGGTCGCACCGGAGGTACCGTATTCGTCAGCCCAGACCGTCGGTTGGCCGCCGGAGCCTGACGCAATCGCGTCAGTTCCTCCATCATGGCCCGCTGGGGTGGCCAACATCTCCAACAGGAGCTGGTCACTGAGCGGGACCTGGGGCTGGGGGGTCTCAACGGGAGGTTCGCTGCGCACAGACCTCGCACGGGTCCTCGGTCGCCTGCGTCCCCTTGTCGCCGGAGCCATCTTTGGGTTACGAGAGCCTCCGACGTTCAACCGTGTGGTCGTGGGCGTTCTCGTAGGAACCAGTCGAAAGATCTCACAGACGGCGCCAAATGTTTGGAGGATTTTTCGCTGGTCCGAGCGGGCTACCTGCAAGACAAATAAAAAGCGTAAGAATGGCTGGCTCCCTTAGGAGCGCAGACCCTCCGACGCTCAAGTCAGTCTCAGGTGCACAACGGTGAGATGCAGTAGACGAAAATGGTAGGGAAAAGGGTTTCGAACCTGTACTACGGAGCCTGGGGGTGGGCATTTATAGACATTGGCGACCTACCATTGCCCGACACGTGGAGATTCTTTCCAGCGCCTTCTAGACCCCCACGTTCTGGCTCGCGTGGGTCTGACAGTCCTTGGTACTCGCGCCCTGACATTCTGTCGTCAAGCCTGCCAGGCAGTTTGAGTGGGGGAGAGCATCTTTCCCGCCGCTGCCAGCTGGCTGTTCTGGAATGTTCAAGTCTGGGCGGTCTCAGGGAGGAAGCAAAGACAAGCTCGCCCGGCACTGCTCCGTCCTTTCGTCCATATTTATAAAGAGTCGGACCTCGCGGGGGCAACCTCTTCGATAAACAGGGTCGGGGCGAGCTCCGGAGCGAGCTAAGCGAGCTCCTGAGCGAGCTTGGTGAACTCCTGAGAGAGCTTAGGCGAACTTCTGAACGAGCTTGGTGAACTCCTGAGCGAGCTTGGGCGAGCTCCTGAGAGAGCTTAGGCGAGCTCCTGAGAGAGCTTAGGCGAGCTCTTGAACGAGCTTAGGCGAGCTCTGGGGCGAGCTTGGCGAGCTCCCGAGCGAGCTTAGGCGGGCTCCTGGGCGAGTTCCCCACCCCTTGGAATCCTAGGGTCTATGAGATCCACAGGCAAGGGCGAACTTGAGCGAGCTCCTGCGCGATCTTGGGCAAGCTCCTGAATGAGTCTTAGACGAGCTCCTGGGCGAGCTCGGGCGGGCTCCTGGGCGAGCTTAGGCGAGCTCCAGCGAGCTTAGGCGAGCTTCTATGAGTGCCCTTGGCCTAGGCCCCTTCAGCCCAATGTGGATCTCGCTCCCTGTCAAGGTGATTTGGTGAGCACGGGGGGGCGAACTCCAGGGCAGATTTCAGCTACCCCCAACAGATCGTACCAATGAATTAGAATGGTTACATTCGTGCGAATGAATTAGAATGGATCGTACGAATGGATTAGAATGGATCGTACGAATGGATTAGAATGGATCGTACGAATGAATTAGAATGGATCGTACGAATGAATTAGAAAGGTTACATTTGTGAGAATGAATTAGAATGGATCGTACGAATGAATTAGAATGGACCGTACGAATGGATTAGAATGGATGATACGAATGGATTAGAATGGATCGTACGAATGAATTAGAAAGGTTATATTCCTGAGAATGAATTAGATTGGATCGTACGAATGAATTATACTGGATCATGCGAATGAATTTGAATGGATCGAATGAATGAATTAGAATGGATCGAACGAATGAATTAGAATAGATACATTCAAGCGAATGAATTACAATAGATCATAGGAATGTATTAGAATGGATCATACGAATGAATTAGAATGAATTAGAATGGATCGTAGAATGAATTAGAATAGATCGTAGGAATGAATTAGAATGGATCGTACGAATGGATTTGAATGGTTACATTCGTGCGAATGAATTAGAATGGATCGTACGAATGGATTAGAATGGATCGTACGAATGGATTAGAATGGATCGTACGAATGAATTAGAATGGATCGTACAAATGAATTAGAAAGGTTACATTTGTGAGAATGAGTTAGAATAGATAGTACGAATGGATTAGAATGGATCGTACGAATGGATTTGAATGGATCGTACGAATAGATTAGAATGGATCGTACGAATGAATTAGAATGGATCATACAAATGAATTAGAAAGATTACATTCGTGTGAATGAATTATAATGGATCGTACGAATGAATTAGAATGGATCATGCGATTGAATTTGAATGGATCGTACGAATGAATTAGAATGGATCGAACGAATGAATTAGAATGGATACATTCGAGCGAATGAATTATAATAGATCGTAGGAATGAATTAGAATGGATCATATGAATGAATTAGAATGGATCGTGCGAATGAATTAGAATGGATTGTACGAATGAATTAGAATGGATACATTCGTGCGAATGAATTAGAATAGATTGTACGATTCATTCTAATTCATTCGTACGATCCATTCTAATGCATTCGTACGATTCATTCTAATTCATTCGCACGATCCATTCTAAATCATTCGTACGATCCATTCTAAATCTTTCGCATGATCCATTGTAATTCATTCGTACGATTCATTCTAATTCATTCGTACGATCCATTCTAATTCATTCGCACGATCCATTCTAATTTGTTCGTACGATCCATTCTAATTCATTCGCATGAATGTATCCATTCTAATGTATTCGTATGATCCATTCTAATTCATTCGTACGATCCATTCTAATTCATTCGCACGATCCATTCTAATTCATTCGTACGATCCATTCTAATTCATTCGCACGATCCATTCTAATTCATTCGTACGATCCATTCTAATTCATTTGTAAGATCCATTCTAATTTATTCGTACGATCCATTCTAATTCATTCGCACGATCCATTCTAATTCATTCGTACGATCCATTCTAATTCACCATTCTAATTCATTCGTACGATCCATTATAATTTATTTGTACGAATGTATCCATTCTAATTCATTTGCACGATCCATTCTAATTCATTCGCTCGATTGTATCCATTCTAATTCATTCGTACGATCCATTCTAATCCATTCGTATGATCCATTCTAATTCATTCGTTCAAATATATCCATTCTAATTCATTCGTACGATCCATTCTAATTCATTTGCACGATCCATTCTAATCCATTCGTACGATCCATTCTTATTCATTTGCACGAATGTAACCATTCTAATTCATTCGTATGATCCATTCTGATTCATTCGCACGAATGTATCCATTCTAATTCATTTGCACGATCCATTCTAATTCATTCCTATGATCCATTCTAATTCATTCGTACGATCCATTCTAATTCATTCGCTCGATTGTATCCATTCTAATTCATTCCTACGATTCGTACAAATGAATTAGAATGGATCGTGCGAATGAATTAGAATGGATCGTACAAATGAATTAGAAGGGATCGTGCGAATGAATTAGAATGGATCGTGCAAATGAATTAGAATGGATACATTCGTGCGAATGATGGATAGTGCGAATGAATTAGAATGAATCGTACGAATGAATTAGAATGGATTGAACGAACGAATTAGAATAGATCGTGCGAAGGAATTAGAATGGATAGTACGAATGAATTAGAATGGATAGTACGAATGAATTAGAATGGATACATTCGAGCGAATGAATTAGAATGAATCGTACGAGATCTTACAAATGAATTAGAAAGGTTACATTTGTGAGAATGAATTAGAATGGATCGTACGATTTATTCTAATTCATTCGCACGATCCATTTGAATTCATTCGCACGATCCATTCTAATTCATTCGTATGATTCATTCTAATTGATTCATACGATCCATTCTAATTCGTTCGTACGATCCATTCTAATTCGTTCGTATGATCCATTCTAATTCATTCGCACGATCCATTCTAATTTATTCGCATGATCCATTCTAATTCATTCGTACGATCCATTCTAATTCATTCGTATGATCCATTCTAACTCATTCGCACAAATGTATCCATTCTAATTCATTCGTACGATCCATTCTAATTCATTCGATTGGATCCATTCTAATTCATTCGTATGAACCATTCTAATTCATTCGCACAAATATATCCATTCTAATTCATTTGTATGATCCATTCTAATTCATTCGTACGATCCATTCTAATCCATTCGTACGATCTATTCTAATCCATTCGTATGATCCATTCTAATTTATTCGTTCAAATATATCCATTCTAATTCATTCGTACGATCCATTCTAATTCATTTGCACGATCCATTCTAATTCATTCGTACGATCCATTCTAATTCATTGGTACGATCCATTCTAATTCATTTGTACGATCCATTTTAATTCATTCGCAAGATCCACTCTAATTCATTCGATTGTAACCATTCTAATTCATTCATATGATCCATTTTGATTCATTCGCACGAATGTATCCATTCTAATTCATTTGCACGATCCATTCTAATTCATTCGTATGATCCATTCTGATTCATTCGCACGAATGTATCAATTCTAATTCATTTGCACGATCCAATCTAATTCATTCCTACTATCCATTCTAATTCATTCGTACGATCCATTCCAATTCATTTGTACGAATGTATCCATTCTAATTCATTCGCACGATCCATTCTAATTCATTCGCACGATCCATTCTAATTCATTCGTATGATCCATTCTAATTCATTCGTACGATCCATTCTGATTCATTCGCACGAATGTATCCATTTTAATTCATTTGCACGATCCATTCTAATTCATTCGTATGATCCATTCTGATTCATTCGCACGAATGTATCCATTCTAATTCATTTGCACGATTCATTCTAATTCATTCCTACTATCCATTCAAATTCATTCGTACGATCCATTCTAATTCATTTGTACGAATGTATCCATTCTAATTCATTCGCACGATCCATTCTAATTCATTCTTATGATCCATTCTAATTCATTCGCACGATCCATTCTAATTCATTCGTATGATTCATTCTAATTCATTCGTACGATCCATTCTAATTCATTCGCACAAATGTATCCATTCTAATTCATTCGCTCGATTGTATCCATTCTAATTCATTCGTACGATCCATTCTAATTCATTCGTACGATCCATTCTAATTCGTTCGTACGATCCATTCTAATTCATTCGTACGATCCATTCTAATTCATTCGTACGATCCATTCTAATTCATTTGTACGAATGTATCCATTCTAATTCATTCGCACGATCCATTCTAATTCATTCGCACGATCCATTCTAATTCATTCGTATGATCCATTCTAATTCATTCGTACGATCCATTCTAATTCATTCCTATGATCCATTCTAATTCATTCGTACGATCCATTCTAATTCATTCGTATGATCCATTCTAATTAATTCGTATGAATTAGAATGGATCATACGAATAAATTAGAACGGATATAATCGAGCAAATGAATTAGAATGGATCGTACGAATGAATTAGAATGGATAATATCGAGCGAATGAATTAGAATGGATCGTACGAATGAATTAGAATGGATCATAGGAATGAATTAGAATGGATCGTGCAAATGAATTAGAACGGATACATTCGTGCGAATGAATCAGAATGGATCATACGAATGAATTAGAATGGTTACATTCGTGCGAATGAATTAGAATGGATCGTACGAATGGATTAGAATGGATCATAGGAATGAATTAGAATGGATCGTACGAATGAATTAGAATGGATCTTACAAATGAATTAGAAAGGTTACATTTGTGAGAATGAATTAGAATGGATCGTACGATTTATTCTAATTCATTTGCACGATCCATTTGAATTCATTCGCACGATCCATTCTAATTCATTCGTATGATTCATTCTAATTCATTCGTACGATCCATTCTAAATCATTCGTACGATCCATTCTAATCCATTCGTACGATCCATTCTAATTCATTCGCTCGATTGTATCCATTCTAATTCATTCGTACGATCCATTCTGATTCTTTCGCACGATCCATTCTAATTCATTTGCACGAATGTAACCATTCTAATTCATTCATATGATCCATTCTAATTCATTCGTACGATCCATTCTAATTCATTCGTACGATCCATTCTAATTCATTCGCTCGATTGGATCCATTCTAATCCATTCGTACGATCCATTCTAATTTATTCGCACGAATGTAACCATTCTAATTCATTCGTATGATCCATTCTGATTCATTCGCATGAATGTATCCATTCTAATTCATTTGCACGATCCATTCTAATTCATTCCTATGATTCATTCTAATTCATTCGTACGATCCATTCTAATTCATTCGCCCGATTGTATCCATTCTAATTCATTCGTACGATCCATTCTAATTCATTCGCTCGATTGTATCCATTCTAATTCATTCGTACGATCCATTCTAATTCATTCTCACAAATGTAACCTTTCTAATTCATTAGTAAGATCCATTCTAATTCATTCGTACGATCCATTCTAATTCATTCCTATGATCCATTCTAATTCATTCGCACGAATGTATCCATTCTAATGTATTCGTTTCGTACGATCCATTCTAATTCGTTCGTACGATCCATTCTAATTCGTTCGTACGATCCATTCTAATTCATTTGCATGAATGTAACTATTCTAATTCATTCGTACGATCCATTCTAATTCATTCGTACGATCCATTCTAATTCATTCGCACGAATGTATCCATTCTAATGTATTCGTACGATCCATTCTAATTCATTCGTACAATCCATTCTAATTCATTCGTACGATCCATTCTAAGTCATTCTCACAAATGTAGCCTTCTATTTCATTCATACGATCTATTCTCATTCATTCGTACGAATGTATCCATTCTAATTCATTCGCATAATCCAATCTAATTCAAACGTACGATCCATTCTAATTCATTCGCACGATCGATTCTAATACATTTGCACGATCCATTCTAATTCATTCGTACTATCCATTCTAATTCATTCGTACGATCCATTCTAATTCATTCGTAAGATCCATTGCACGAATGTAACCATTCTAATTCATTTGTACGATCATTCGAGCGAATGAATTAGAATGGATCGTATGAATGAATTAGAATGGATCGTACGAATGAATTAGAATGGATTGTATGAGTGAATTAGAATGGATACATTCGAGCGAATGAATTAGAATGGATCGTATGAATGAATTAGAATGGATCGTGCAAATGAATTAGAATCGATCGTGCGAATGAATTAGAATGGATCGTACGTTTGAATTAGATTGGATTATGCGAATGAATTAGAATGGATACATTCGTACGAATGAATGAGAATAGATCGTATGAATGAAATAGAAGGCTACATTTGTGAGAATGACTTAGAATGGATCGTACGAATGAATTAGAATGGATTGTACGAATGAATTAGAATGGATCGTACGAATACATTAGAATGGATACATTCGTGCGAATGAATTAGAATGGATCGTACGAATGAATTAGAATGGTTCGTACGAATGAATTAGAATAGTTACATTCATGCAAATGAATTAGAATGGATCGTACGAACGAATTAGAATGGATCGTACGAACGAATTAGAATGGATCGTACGAAACGAATACATTAGAATGGATACATTCGTGCGAATGAATTAGAATGGATCATAGAAATGAATTAGAATGGATCGTACGAATGAATTAGAATGGATCTTACAAATGAATTAGAAAGGTTACATTTGTGAGAATGAATTAGAATGGATCGTACGAATGAATTAGAATGGATACAATCGAGCGAATGAATTAGAATGGATCGTACGAATGAATTAGAATGGATACAATCGAGTGAATGAATTAGAATGGATCGTACGAATGAATTAGAATGAATCATAGGAATGAATTAGAATGGATCGTGCAAATGAATTAGAATGGATACATTCATGCGAATGAATCAGAATGGATCATACGAATGAATTAGAATGGTTACATTCGTGCGAATGAATTAGAATGGATCGTACGAATGGATTAGAATGGATCCAATCGAGCGAATGAATTAGAAAGGATCGTACGAATGAATTAGAATGGATCGTACGAATGAATTAGAATGGATTGTACGAACAAATTAGAATAGATCGTGCGAATGAATTAGAATGGATCGTACGAAATAATTAGAATGGATCATACGAATGAATTAGAATGGATCGTGCGAATGAATTTGAATGGATCGAACGAATGAATTAGAATGAATTTGTGCGAATGAATTAGAATGGTTCATACGAATGAATTATAATGGATCGTACGAATGAATTAGAATAGATCGTACGAATGAATTAGAATGGATCGTACGAACGAATTAGAATGGATCGTACGAACCAATTAGAATGGATCGTACGAAACGAATACATTAGAATGGATACATTCGTGCGAATGAATTAGAATGGATCATAGGAATGAATTAGAATGGATCGTACGAATGAATTAGAATGGATCTTACAAATGAATTAGAAAGGTTACATTTGTGAGAATGAATTAGAATGGATCGTACGAATGAATTAGAATGGATACAATCGAGCGAATGAATTAGAATGGATCGTACGAATGAATTAGAATGGATCATATGAATGAATTAGAATGGTTACATTCGTGCGAATGAATTAGAATGGATTGTACGAATGAATTAGAATGGATCGTACAAATGAATTAGAAAGGTTACATTTGTGAGAATGGATCGTACGAATGAATTAGAATGGATCATACGAATGAATTAGGATGGTAACATTCGTGCGAATGAATTAGAATGGATCGTGCGAATGAATTAGAATGGATCGTACGAATGAATTAGAATGGATCGTGCCAATAAATTAGAATGGATCGTACCAATGAATTAGAATGGATCGTACGAATGAATTAGAACTGATCATACGAATGAATTAGAATGGATCGTGCGAATGAATTAGAATGGATCGTACGAATGAATTAGAATGGTTACATTCGTGCAAATGAATTAGAATGGATTGTACGAACGAATTAGAATGGATCGTACGAACGAATTAGAATGGATCGTACGAACGAATTAGAATGGATCGTACGAATGAATTAGAATGGATACAATCGAGCGAATGAATTAGAATAGATCGTACGAATGAATTAGAATGGATCATAGGAATGAATTATAATGGATCGTACGAATGAATTAGATTGGATCATAGGAATGAATTAGAATGGATCGTACGAATGAATTAGAATGGATGCATTCGTACAAATGAATTAGAATGGATCGTGCGAATGAATTAGAATGGATCGTACGAATGAATTAGATTGGATCATATGAATGAATTAGAATGGTTACATTCGTGCGAATGAATTAGAATGATTCATTCGCACGAATGTATCCATTCTAATTCATTTGCACGATCCATTCTAATTCATTCCTATGATCCATTCTAATTCATTCGTACGATCCATTCTAATTCATTCGCTCGATCCATTCTAATGCTTTCGTACGATTCATTCTAATTCATTCGTATGATCCATTCTAATTCTTTCGTACGATCCATTCTAATTCATTCGCACGATCTATTCTAATTCATTCGTACGATCCATTCTAATTCATTCCTATGATCCATTCTAATTCATTCGTACGATCCATTCTAATTCATTCGATCGATTGTATCCATTCTAATTCATTCGTACGATCCATTCTAATTCATTCGTACGATCCATTCTAATTCGTTCGTACGATCCATTCTAATTCGTTCGTACGATCCATTCTAATTCATTTGCACGAATGTAACCATTCAAATTCATTCGTACGATCCATTCTAATTCATTCGTACGATCCATTCTAATTCATTCGTACGATCCATTCTAATTCATTATTATGTACCATTCTAATTCATTCGCACAAATGTATCCATTCTAATTCATTTGTATGATCCATTCTAATTCATTCGTACGATCCATTCTAATCCATTCGTACGATCCATTCTAATCCATTCGTATGATCCATTCTAATTCATTCGCACAAATGTATCCATTCTAATTCATTCGTACGATCCATTCTAATTCATTCATACGATCCATTCTAATTCATTCGCTCGAATGTATCCATTCTAATTCATTCGTACAATCCATTCTAATTCATTCGTACGATCCATTCTAATTCATTCGTACGAATGAATTAGAATGGATTGTACGAATAAATTAGAATGGATCGTACGAATGAATTAGAATGGATACATTCGTACGAATGAATTAGAATGGATCGTATGAATGAATTAGAATGGATACATTTGTGCGAATGAATTAGAATGGATCGTACGAATGAATTAGAATGGATTGTACGAATGAATTAGAATGGATCGTACGAATGAATTAGAATGGATCGTGCGAATGAATTAGAATGGATCATACGAACGAATTAGAATGGATCGTACGAACGAATTAGAATGGATCGTATGAATGAATTAGAATGGATCGTACGAATGGATTAGAATGGATCGTGCGAATGAATTAGAATGGATCGTACAAATAAACTAGAATGGATACATTTGTGCGAATGAATTAGAATGGATCGTACGAATGAATTTGAATGGATCATACGAATGAACTAGAATGGATCGTGCGAATGAATTAGAATAAATCATACGAATGAATTAGAATGGATCGTGTGAATGAATTCAAATACAATCGTGCGAATGAATTAGAATGGATTAGAATGAATCATACGAATGAATTAGAAAGGATCGTGCGAATGAATTAGAAAGGTTACATTTGTGAGAATGAATTAGAATGGATGGTACGATTTATTCTAATTCATTCGCACGATCCATTTGAATTCATTCGCACGATCCATTCTAATTCATTCGTATGATTCATTCTAATTCATTCATACGATCCATTCTAATTCGTTCGTACGATCCATTCTAATTCATTCGTACGATCCATTCTAATTCATTCGCACAAATGTATCCATTCTAATTCATTCGCTCGATTGTATCCATTCTAATTCATTCGTACGATCCATTCTAATTCGTTCGTACGATCCATTCTAATTCATTCGTACGATCCATTCTAATTCATTTGTACGAATGTATCCATTCTAATTTATTCGCACGATCCATTCTAATTCATTCGCACGATCCATTCTAATTCATTCGTATGATCCATTCTAATTCATTCCTATGATCCATTCTAATTCATTCGTACGATCCATTCTAATTCATTCGCTCGATCTATTCTAATTCATTCGTATGATCCATTCTCACAAATGTAACCGTTCTAATTCATTTGTACGATCCATTCTAATTCATTCATATGATCCATTCTAATTCATTCGTACGATCCATTCTAATTCATTCACACGATCCATTCTAATTCATTTGTACGAATGTATCCATTCTAATTCATTCGCACGAATGTAACCATTCTAATTCATTCATATGATCTATTTTAATTCATTCGTACAATCCATTCTAATTCATTCGTATGATCCATTCTAATTCGTTCTTCCATTCTAATTCATTCGCACGATCTATTCTAATTCATTCGTACGATCCATTCTAATTCATTACTATGATCTATTCTAATTCATTCGTACGATCCATTCTAATTCATTCCTATGATCCATTCTAATTCATTCGTACGATCCATTCTAATTCATTCGCTCGATTGTATCCATTCTAATTCATTCGTACGATCCATTCTAATTCATTCCTATGATCCATTCTAATTCATTCGTACAATCCATTCTAATTCATTCGTACGATCCATTCTAATTCATTCCTATGATCCATTCTAATTCATTCGTACGATCCATTCTAATTCATTCGAGCGAATGAATTAGAATAGATCGTAGGAATGAATTAGAATGGATCGTACGAATGAATTAGAATGGATACATTTGTGCGAATGAGTTAGAATGGATCATACGAATAAATTAGAATGGATCGTACGAATGAATTAGAATGGAACATGCGAATGAATTAGAATGGATACATTTGTGCGAATGAATTAGAATGGATCATACGAATGGATTAGAATGGATCGTACGAATGAATTAGAATGGATCTATTCTAATTCTTTCGTATGATTCATTCTAATTCATTCGTACGATCCATTCTAATTCATTCGTACGATCCATTCTAATTCATTCGTACGATCCATTCTAATTCATTGGCACGATCCATTCTAATTCATTTGTATGATTCATTCTAATTCATTCATACTATCCATTCTAATTCATTCGTACGATCCATTCTAATTCATTCGCACAATCCAATCTAATTCAAACGTACGATCCATTCTAATTCATTCGCACGATCGATTCTAATTCATTTGCACGATCTATTCTAATTCATTCGTACAATCCATTCTAATTCATTCGTACGATCCATTCTAATTCATTCGTACGATCCATTCTAATTCTTCGTACGATCCATTCTAATTCGTTCGTACGATCCATTCTAACTCATTCCTATGATCCATTCTAATTCATTCGTATGATCCATTCTAATTCATTCGCACGATCCATTCTAATTTATTCGCATAATCCATTCTAATTCATTCGTATGATCCATTCTAATTCTTTCGTATGATCCATTCTAACTCATTCGCACAAATGTATCCATTCTAATTCATTCGTATGATCCATTCTAATTCATTCGTACGATCCATTCTAATTCATTCGTATGAACCATTCTAATTCATTCGCACAAATGTATCTATTCTAATTCATTTGTGTGATCCATTCTAATTCATTCGTACGATCCATTCTAATCCATTCGTACGATCCATTCTAATCCATTCGTATGATCCATTATAATTTATTCGTTCAAATATATCCATTCTAATTCATTCGTACGATACATTCTAATTCATTTGCACGATCCATTCTAATTCATTCGTACAATCCATTCTAATTCATTGGCACGATCCATTCTAATTCATTTGTACGATCCATTTTAATTCATTTGCAAGATCCATTCTAATTCATTCGTATGATCCATTCTAATTCATTCGTACGATCCATTCTAATTCATTCCTATGATCCATTCTAATTCATTCGTCCGATCCATTCTAATTCATTCGCACGAATGTATCCATTCTAATTCATTCGTACAATCCATTCTAATTCATTCGCATGATCCATTCTAATTCATTCGTAGGATCCATTCTAATTCATTCCTACGATCTATTCTAATTCATTCGC
This sequence comes from Chamaelirium japonicum, assembly GCA_947650365.1. Classification (NCBI taxonomy): domain Eukaryota; kingdom Viridiplantae; phylum Streptophyta; class Magnoliopsida; order Liliales; family Melanthiaceae; genus Chamaelirium; species Chamaelirium japonicum. The sequence goes on along the minus strand of OX393555.1, from coordinate 62,001,549 downwards.
TCGAATGTATCCATTCTAATTCATTCGTTCGAATGAATTAGAATAGATCGTACGAATGAATTAGAATGGATCGTACGAATGGATTAGAATGGATCGTACAAATGCATTAGAATGGATCATACGAATGAATTAGAATAGATCATAGGAATGAATTAGAATGGATCATACGAATGAATTAGAATGGATCGTGCGAATGAATTAGAATGGATTGTACGAATGAATTAGAATGGATACATTCTAATTCATTCGTATGATCCATTCTAATTCATTCATACGATCCATTCTAATTCATTCGTATGATCCATTCTAATTCATTCGTACGATCCATTCTAATTCATTCGTATGATCTATTCTAATTTATTCGCTTAATGAATTAGAATGGATCGTGCCAATGAATTAGAATAGATCGTACGAATGAATTAGAATGGATCGTACGAATGAATTAGAATGGATATATTTGAATGAATGAATTAGAATGGATCATACGAATGGATTAGAATGGATCGTACGAATGAATTAGAATGGATCGTACGAATGAATTAGAATGGATACAATCGAGCGAATGAATTAGAATGGATCGTACGAATGAATTAGAATGGATCATACGAATGAATTAGAATGGATATATTTGAACGAATAAATTAGAGTGGATCATACGAATGAATTAGAATGGATCGTGCGAATGAATTCTAATGGATCGTGCAAATGAATTAGAATAAATCGTACGATCCATTCTAATTCATTGTCACAAATGTAACCTTTCTAATTCATTTGTAAGATCCATTCTAATTCATTCGTACGATCCATTATAATTCATTCCTATGATCCATTCTAATTCATTCGTACGGTCCATTCTAATTCATTCGTACGATCTATTCTAATTCATTCGCACAATCCAATCTAATTCAAACGTACGATCCATTCTAATTCATTCGTACGATCCATTCTAATTCATTCGTACGATCCATTCTAATTCATTCGCACGATCGATTCTAATTCATTTGCACGATCTATTCTAATTCATTTGTACGATCCATTCTAATACATTCGTATGATCCATTCTAATTTATTCGTTCAAATATATCCATTCTATTTCATTCATACGATCTATTCTCATTCATTCGCACGAATGTATCCATTCTAATTCATTCGCACAATCCATTCTAATTCATTCGTACGATCCATTCTAATTCATTCGCACGATCCATTCTAATTCATTCGTACGATCCATTCTAATTCATTCATTCGATCCTTTCTAATTCATTCGTATGATCCATTCTAATTCATTCATACGATCCATTCTAATTCATTCCTATGATCCATTCTAATTCATTCGTACGATCCATTCTAATTCATTCGCTCGAATGTATCCATTCTAATTCATTCGTACAATCCATTCAAATTCATTCGTACGATCCATTCTAATTCATTCGTATGAATGAATTAGAATGGATCGTACGAATGAATTAGAATGGATACATTTGTGTGAATGAATTAGAATGGATCGTACGAATGAATTAGAATGAATCATACGAATGAATTAGAATGGATCGTGCGAATGAATTTGAATGGATCGTACGAATGAATTAGAATGAATCGTACAATCCATTCTAATTCATTCTCACAAATGTAACCTTTCTAATTCATTCGTACGATCCATTCTAATTCGTGCGTACGATCCATTCTAATTCGTTCGTACGATCCATTCTAATTCGTTCGTATGATCCATTCTAATTCATTTGCACGAATGTAACCATTCTAATTCATTCGTACGATCCATTCTAATTCATTCGTACGATCCATTCTAATTCATTCGCATGATCCATTCTAATTCATTCGTACGATCCATTCTAATTCATTCTCACGAATGTAACCTTTCTAATTCATTTGTATGATCCATTCTAATTCATTCGTACGATCCATTCTAATTCATTCGCACGAATGTATCCATTCTAATTCATTCGCACCAGAATGGATCGTACGAATGAATTAGAATGGATCGTACGAATGAATTAGAATGGATCGTGCGAATGAATTAGAATGGATCGTACGAATGAATTAGAATGGATCGTACGAACGAATTAGAATGGATCGTACAAACGAATTAGAATGGATCGTACGAACGAATTAGAATGGATCGTACGAATGAATTAGAATGGATACAATCGAGCGAATGAATTAGAATGGATCGTACGAATGAATTAGAATGGATCGTACGAATGAATTAGAATGGATCGTGCGAATGAATTAGAATGGATTGTACGAATGAATTAGAATGGATCATGCGAATAAATTAGAATGGATCGTGCGAATGAATTAGAATGGATACATTTGTGCGCAAGAATGGATCGTACGAATGAATTAGAATGGATTGTACGAATATATCCATTCTATTTGTGCGAATGAGTTAGAATGGATCATACGAATGAATTAGAATGGATCGTACGAACGAATTAGAATGGATCGTACGAATGAATTACCTTCGCACGATCTATTCTAATTCGTTCGTACAATCCATTCTAACTCATTCGCACAAATGAATTAGAATGGATTGTACGAATGAATACGAATGGACCGTACAAATGAATTAGAATAGATCGTAGGAATGAATTAGAATGGATCGTGCGAATGAATTAGAATGGATCATACGAATGAATTAGAATGAATCGTACGAATCCATTAGAATGGATCGTGCGAATGAATTAGAATGGATACATTCGTACGAAAGAATTAGAATGGATAATACGAATGAATTAGAATGAATCATACGAATCCATTAGAATGGATCGTACGAATGAATTAGAATGGATCCTACGAATGAAATAGAATGGATCGTACGAATGAATTAGAATGGATCGTACGAATGAACTAGAATGGATCGTGCGAATGAATTAGAATTAATCGTACGAATGCATTAGAATGGATCGTGCGAATGAATTAGAATGGATACATTCATACAAATGAATTAGAATGGATCGTGCGAATGAATTAGAATGGATCGTACGAATGAATTAGAATGGATCAAATGAATGAATTAGAATGGTTACATTCGTGCGAATGAATTAGAATGGATCGTACGAATGGATTAGAATGGATCGTACGAATGAATTAGAATGGATCGTATGAATGAATTAGAATAGCTCATACGAAAGAATTAGAATGGATCGTACGAAAGAATTAGAATGGTTACATTCAAGCGAATGAATTAGAATGGATCATGTGAATGAATAAGAATGGAGTGTACGAATGGATTAGAATGGATCGTACGAATGAATTAGAATGGATCGTACAAATGAATTAGAATAGATCGTGCAAATGAATTAGAATCGATCGTGCAAATGAATTAGAATGGATCGTACGTTTGAATTAGATTGGATTGTGCGAATGAATCAGAATGGATACAATCGTGCGAATGAATGAGAATAGATCGTATGAATGAAATAGAATGGATCGTACGAATGGATTAGAACGCATTGTACGAATGAATGAGAATAGATCGCATGAATGAAATAGAATGGATATATTTGAACGAATAAATTACAATGGATCATACGAATGAATTAGAATGGATCGTACGAATGAATTAGAATGGATCATACGAATGAATTAGAATGGATCGTGCGAATGAATTAGAATGGATCGTGCGAATGAATTAGAATGGATCGTACGAATGAATTAGAATGGATCATACGAATGAATTAGAATGGATCATACGAATGAATTAGAATGGATCTTGCGAATGAATTAAAATGGATCGTACAAATGAATTAAAATAGATCGAGCCAATGAATTAGAATGGATCGTACGAATGAATTAGAATGGATCGTGCAAATGAATTAGAATGGATCGTACGAATCAATTAGAATGGATCGTACGAATGAATTAGAATGGATACATTTGTGCGAATGAGTTAGAATGGATCATACGAATGAATTAGAATGGATCGTACGAATGAATTAGAATGGATCGTATGAATGAATTACCTTCGCACGATCTATTCTAATTCGTTCGTACAATCCATTCTAATTCATTCGCACGATCCATTTGAATTCATTCGCACGATCCATTCTAATTCATTCGTATGATTCATTCTAATTCATTCGTACGATCCATTCTAATTCATTCGCACAAATAGAATGGATATATTCGTACAATCCATTCTAATTCATTCGTACGATCAATTCTTGCGCACAAATATATCCATTCTAATTCATTCGCACGATCCATTCTAATTTATTCGCTTGATCCATTCTAATTCTTTCGCACGATCCATTCTAACTCATTTGTATAATCCATTCTAATTTATTCGCATGATCCATTCTATTCATTCGTACGATCCATTCTAATTCATTCGTATGATCCATTCTAATTCAGTCATACGATCCATTCTAATTCATTCGCATGATCCATTCTAATTCATTCGCATGAATGTAACCATTCTAATTCTTTCGTACGATCCATTCTAATTCATTCATATGAGCTATTCTAATTCATTCATACGATCCATTCAAATTCATTCGTACGATCCATTCTAATCCATTCGTACGATCCATTCTAATTCATTCGCACGATCCATTCTAATTCATTCGTATGATTCATTCTAATTCATTTGTACGATCCATTCTAATTCATTCGCACAAATGTATCCATTCTAATTCATTCGTACGATCCATTCTAATTCATTCGTATGATCCATTCTAATTTATTCGCTCAATGAATTAGAATGGATCGTGCCAATGAATTAGAATGGATCGTACGAATGAATTAGAATGGATCGTACGAATGAATTAGAATGGATCGTACGAATGAATTAGAATGGATATATTTGAACGAATGAATTAGAATTATACGAATGGATTAGAATGGATCGTACGAATGAATTAGAATGGATCGTACGAATGAATTAGAATGGATACAATCGAGCGAATGAATTAGAATGGATCGTACGAATGAATTAGAATGGATCGTACGAATGAGTTAGAATGGATATATTTGAACGAATAAATTAGAATGGATCATACGAATGAATTAGAATGGATCGTGCGAATGAATTCAAATGGATCGTGCGAATTAATTAGAATAAGTCGTACGATCCATTCTAATTCATTCTCACAAATGTAACCTTTCTAATTCATTTGTCAGATCCATTCTAATTCATTCGTACGATCCATTCTAATTCATTCCTATGATCCATTCTAATTCATTCGTACGATCCATTCTAATTCATTCGTACGATCCATTCTAATTCATTCGCACAATCCAATCTAATTCAAACGTACGATCCATTCTAATTCATTCGTACGATCCATTCTAATTCATTCGCACGATCGATTCTAATTCATTTGCACGATCTATTCTAATTCATTTGTACGATCCATTCTAATACATTCGTATGATCCATTCTAATTTATTCGTTCAAATATATCCATTCTATTTCATTCATACGATCTATTCTCATTCATTCGCACGAATGTATCCATTCTAATTCATTCGCACAATCCATTCTAATTCATTCGTACGATCCATTCTAATTCAATCGCACGATCCATTCTAATTCATTCGTACGATCCATTCTAATTCATTCGTTCGATCCTTTCTAATTCATTCGTATGATCCATTCTAATTCATTCGTACGATCCATTCTAATTCATTCCTATGATCCATTCTAATTCATTCGTACGATCCATTCTAATTCATTCGCTCGAATGTATCCATTCTAATTCATTCGTACAATCCATTCAAATTCATTCGTACGATCCATTCTAATTCATTCGTATGAATGAATTAGAATGGATCGTACGAATGAATTAGAATGGATACATTTGTGCGAATGAATTAGAATGGATCGTACGAATGAATTAGAATGAATCATACGAATGAATTAGAATGGATCGTGCGAATGAATTTGAATGGATCGTACGAATGAATTAGAATGAATCGTACAATCCATTCTAATTCATTCTCACAAATGTAACCTTTCTAATTCATTCGTACGATCCAATCTAATTCGTTCGTACGATCCATTCTAATTCGTTCGTACGATCCATTCTAATTCGTTCGTACGATCCATTCTAATTCATTTGCACGAATGTAACCATTCTAATTCATTCGTACGATCCATTCTAATTCATTCGTACGATCCATTCTAATTCATTCGCATGATCCATTCTAATTCATTCGTACGATCCATTCTAATTCATTCTCAAGAATGTAACTTTTCTAATTTATTTGTATGATCCATTCTAATTCATTCGTACGATCCATTCTAATTCATTCGCACGAATGTATCCATTCTATTTCATTCGCACCAGAATGGATCGTACGAATGAATTAGAATGGATCGTACGAATGAATTAGAATGGATCGTGCGAATGAATTAGAATGGATCGTACGAATGAATTAGAATGGATCGTACGAACGAATTAGAATGGATCTTACGAACAAATTAGAATGGATCGTACGAACGAATTAGAATGGATCGTACGAATGAATTAGAATGGATACAATCGAGCGAATGAATTAGAATGGATCGTACGAATGAATTAGAATGGATCATACGAATGAATTAGAATGGATCGTGCGAATGAATTAGAATGGATCGTACGAATGAATTAGAATGGATCATGCGAATAAATTAGAATGGATCGTGCGAATGAATTAGAATGGATACATTTGTGCGCAAGAATGGATCGTACGAATGAATTAGAATGGATTGTACGAATATATCCATTCTATTTGTGCGAATGAGTTAGAATGGATCATACGAATGAATTAGAATGGATCGTACGAACGAATTAGAATGGATCGTACGAATGAATTACCTTCGCACGATCTATTCTAATTCGTTCGTACAATCCATTCTAACTCATTCGCACAAATGAATTAGAATGGATTGTACGAATGAATACGAATGGATCGTACAAATGAATTAGAATAGATCGTAGGAATGAATTAGAATGGATAGTGCGAATGAATATGAATGGATCATACGAATGAATTAGAATGAATCGTACGAATCCATTAGAATGGATCGTGCAAATGAATTAGAATGGATACCTTCGTACGAAAGAATTAGAATGGATCATACGAATGAATTAGAATGAATCGTACGAATCCATTAGAATGGATCGTACGAATGAATTAGAATGGATCATATGAATGAATTAGAATGGATCGTACGAATGAATTAGAATGGATTGTACGAATGAACTAGAATGGATCGTGCGAATGAATTAGAATGAATCGTACGAATGCATTAGAATGGATCGTGCGAATGAATTAGAATGGATACATTCATACAAATGAATTAGAATGGATCGTGCGAATGAATTAGAATGGATCGTACGAATGAATTAGAATGGATCAAATGAATGAATTAGAATGGTTACATTTATGCGAATGAATTAGAATGGATCGTACGAATGGATTAGAATGGATCGTACGAACGAATTAGAATGGATCGTATGAATGAATTAGAATAGCTCATACGAATGAATTAGAATGAATCGTACGAAAGAATTAGAATGGTTACATTCATACGAATGAATTAGAATGGATCATGGGAATGAATAAGAATGGAGCGTACGAATGGATTAGAATGGATCGTACGAATGAATTAGAATGGATCGTACAAATGAATTAGAATAGATCATGCAAATGAATTAGAATCGATCGTTCAAATGAATTAGAATGGATCGTACGTTTGAATTAGATTGGATTGTGCGAATGAATTAGAATGGATACATTCGTGCGAATGAATGAGAATAGATCGTATGAATGAAATAGAATGGATCGTACGAATGGATTAGAACGCATTGTACGAATGAATGAGAATAGATCGCATGAATGAAATAGAATGGATATATTTGAACGAATAAATTACAATGGATCATACGAATGAATTAGAATGGATCGTACGAATGAATTAGAATGGATCATACGAATGAATTAGAATGGATCGTGCGAATGAATTAGAATGGATCGTGCGAATGAATTAGAATTGATCGTATGAATGAATTAGAATGGATCATACGAATGAATTAGAATGGATCATACAAATGAATTAGAATAGATCGTACGAATGAATTAGAATGGATCTTGCGAATGAATTAAAATGGATCGTACAAATGAATTAAAATGGATCGTGCCAATGAATTAGAATGGATCGTACGAATGAATTAGAATGGATCGTGCTAATGAATTAGAATGGATCGTACGAATCAATTAGAATGGATCGTACGAATGAATTAGAATTGATACATTTGTGCGAATGAATTAGAATGGATCATACGAATGAATTAGAATGGATCGTACGAATGAATTAGAATGGATCGTACGAATGAATTACCTTCGCACGATCTATTCTAATTCGTTCGTACAATCCATTCTAATTCATTCGCACGATCCATTTGAATTCATTCGCACGATCCATTCTAATTCATTCGTATGATTCATTCTAATTCATTCGTACGATCCATTCTAATTCATTCGCACAAATAGAATGGATATATTCGTACAATCCATTCTAATTCATTCGTACGATCCATTCTAACTCATTCGTATGATCCATTCTAATTTATTCGCATGATCCATTCTAATTCATTCGTACGATCCATTCTAATTCATTCGTATGATCCATTCTAATTCAGTCATACGATCCATTCTAATTCATTCGCATGATCCATTCTAATTCATTCGCATGAATGTAACCATTCTAATTCTTTCGTACGATTCATTCTAATTCATTCGTATGAGCTATTCTAATTCATTCATACGATCCATTCTAATTCATTCGTACGATCCATTCTAATCCATTCGTACGATCCATTCTAATTCATTCGCACGAATGTAACCATTCTAATTCATTCATTTGATCCATTCTAATTCATTCGTACGATCTATTCTAATTCATTCGCACGATCCATTCTAATTCATTTGTACGAATGTATCCATTCTAATTCATCCGCACGATCCATTCTAATGCATTCGTACGATTCATTCTAATTCATTCGCACGATCCATTCTAGTTCATTCGTACGATCCATTCTAATTCATTCGTACGATCCATTCTAATTCATTCGTATGATCCATTCTAATTCATTCGTACGATCCATTCTAATGGATTCGTACAATTCATTCTAATTCATTCGTATGATCCATTCTAATTCTTTCGTACGATTTATTCTAATTCATTCGCACGATCCATTTGAATTCATTCGTACGATCCATTCTAATTCATTCGCATTATCCATTCTAATTCGTTCGTACGATCCATTCTAATTCGTTCGTACGATCCATTCTAATTCATTCTCACGAATGTAACCTTTCTAATTCATTTGTACGATCCATTCTAATTCATTCGTACAAATGAATTAGAATGGATCGTGCGAATGAATTAGAATGGATACATTCGTACAAATGAATTAGAATGGATCGTACGAATGAATTAGAATGGATATATTTGAACGAATAAATTAGAATGGATCATACGAATGAATTAGAATAGTTACATTTGTGCGAATAAATTAGATTGCATCGTGCGAATAAATTAGAATGGATCGTACGAATGAATTAGAATGGATACGATCTTGCAAATGAATTAGAATGGATCGTACGAATGAATTAGAATGGATATATTTGAACGAATAAATTAGAATGGATCATACGAATGGATTAGAATGGATGAATTAGAATGGATCGTACGGATGAATTAGAATGGATCGTACGAATGAATTAGAAGGATCATAGGAATGAATTAGAATGGATCGTGCAAATGAATTAGAATGGATACATTCGTACAAATGAATTAGAATGGATCGTACGAACGAATTAGAATGGATCGTACGAATGAAATAGAATGGATAGTACGAATGAATTAGAATGGATACATTCGAGCGAATGAATTAGAATGGATCGTATGAATGAATTAGAATGGATTGTGCGAATGAATTAGAATGGATCGTACGAATGAATTAGAATGGATCGTACAAATGAATTAGATCCATTCTAATTCATTCGCACGAATGTATCCATTCTAATGTATTCGTACGATCCATTCTAATTCATCGCACGAATGTAACAATTCTAATTCATTCCTACGATCCATTCTAATTCATTCGTACGATCCTTTCAAATTCATTCTCACGAATGTATTCTAATTCATTCGCACGAATGTATCCATTCTAATGTATTCGCTCGATTGTATCCATTCTAATTCATTCGCTCGATTGTATCTATTCTAATTCATTCGTACGATCCATTCTAATTCATTCGTACGGTCCATTCTAATTCATTCGCACGATCCATTCTAATTCATTCGTACGATCCATTCTAATTCATTCGTACGATCCATTCTAATTCATTCGTACGAATGTATCCATTCTAATTCATTTGCACGATCCATTCAGATTCATTTGTACGATCCATTTTAATTCATTCCTATGATCCATTCTAATTCATTCGTACGATCCATTCTAATTCATTCGCTCGATTGTATCCATTCTAATTCATTCATATGATCCATTCTAATTCATTCGTACGATCCATTCTAATCCATTCGTATGATCCATTCTAATTCATTCGTTCAAATATATCCATTCTAATTCATTCGTACGATCCATTCTAATTCATTTGCACGATCCATTCTAATTCATTCGTACGATCCATTCTAATTCATTGGCACAATCCATTCTAATTCATTTGTATGATTCATTTTAATTCATTCATACGATCCATTCTAATTCATTCGCATGAATGTATCCATTCTAATTCATTCGTACAATCCATTCTAATTCATTCGTATGATCCATTCTAATTCATTCCTATGATCCATTCTAATTCATTCGTACGATCCATTCTAATTCATTCGCTCGATTGTATCCATTCTAATTCATTCGTACGATCCATTCAAATTCATTCGTACGATCCATTCTAATCCATTCGCACGATCCATTCTAATGCATTTGTTGTATCCATTCTAATTCAATTGCACTATCCATTCTAATTCATTTGCACGATCCATTCTAATTCATTCCTATGATCCATTCTAATTCATTCGTACGATCCATTCTAATTCATTCGCACGATCCATTCTAATTCATTCGTACGATCCATTCTAATTCATTCGTACGAATGTATCCATTCTAATTCATTCGTACGATCCATTCTAATTCATTCGTACGATCCATTCTAATTCAATCGTACGATCTATTCTAATTCATTTGTACGATCCATTCTAATTCATTCGCACGATCCATTCTAATTCATTCGTACGATCCATTCTAATTCATTAGTCTGATCCACACGATCCATTTGAATTCATTCGCACGATCCATTCTAATTCATTCGTATGATTCATTCTAATTCATCTGTACGATCCATTCTAATTCATCCATTCTAATCCATTCGTATGATCCATTCTAATGCATTCGTTCAAATGAATTAGAATGGATCGTACGAATGAATTAGAATGGATCGTACGAATGAATTAGAATGGATCATGCGAATGAATTTGAATGGATCATACGAATGAATTAGAATGGATCATACGAATGAATTAGAATGGATCCAGCGAATGAATTCAAATGGATCGTGTGGATCGTATGAATGAATTAGAATGAATCATACAAATGAATTAGAATGGATCGTACAAATGAATTAGAATGGATCGTACGAATGAATTAGAATGGATCGTACAAATGAATTATAATAGATCGTGCAAATGAATTAGAATCGATCGTGCGAATGAATTAGAATGGATCGTACGTTTGAATTAGATTGGATTGTGCGAATGAATTAGAATGGATCGTACGAATGAATTAGAATGGATAGTATGAATGAATTAGAATGAATCATACAAATGAATTAGAATGGATCGTGCCAATGAATTAGAATGGATCGTACGAATGAATTAGAATGGATCGTGCAAATGAATTAGATTGGATCGTACGAATTAGAATGGATATATTTGAACGAATGAATTAGAATGGATCATACGAATGGATTAGAATGGATCGTACGAATGAATTAGAATAGATCGTAGGAATAAATTAGAATGGATACAATCGAGCGAATGAATTAGAATGGATCGTACGAATTAATTAGAATGGATCGTACGAATGAATTAGAATGGATATATTTGAACGAATAAATTAGAATGGATCATACGAATGAATTAGAATGGATCGTGCGAATGAATTCAAATAGATCGTGCGAATGAATTAGAATAAATCGTACGATCCATTCTAATTCATTCTCACAAATGTAACCTTTCTAATTCATTTGTAAGATCCATTCTAATTCATTCGTACGATCCATTCTAATTCATTCCTATGATCCATTCTAATCCATTCGTACGATCCATTCTAATTCATTCGTACGATCCATTCTAATTCATTCCTACAATCCAATCTAATTCAAACGTACGTTCCATTCTAATTCATTCGCACAATCCATTCTAATTCATTTGTACGATCAATTCTATTTCATTCGCTCGATTGTATCCATTCTAATTCATTCGTACGATCTATTCTAATTCATTCGTACGATCCATTCTAATTCGTTCGTACGATCCATTCTAATTCGTTCGTACGATCCATTCTAATTCATTTGCACGAATGTAACCATTCTAATTCATTCGTACGATCCATTCTAATTCATTCGTACGATCCATTCTAATTCATTCGTACGATCCATTCTATTTCATTATTATGAACCATTATAATTCATTCGCACAAATGTATCCATTCTAATTCATTTGTATGATCCATTCTAATTCATTCGTACGATCCATTCTAATCCATTCGTACGATCCATTCTAATCCATTCGTATGATCCATTCTAATTCAATCGCACAAATGTATCCATTCTAATTCATTCGTACGATCCATTCTAATTCATTCATACGATCCATTCTAATTCATTCGCTCGAATGTATCCATTCTAATTCATTCGTACAATCCATTCTAATTCATTCGTACGATCCATTCTAATTCATTCGTACGAATGAATTAGAATGGATCGTACGAATGAATTAGAATGGATACATTCGTACGAATGAATTAGAATGGATCGTACGAATGAATTAGAATGGATACATTTGTGCGAATGAATTAGAATGGATCGTACGAATGAATTAGAATGGATCGTACGAATGAATTAGAATGGATCGTACGAATGAATTAGAATGGATCGTGCGAATGAATTAGAATGGATCATACGAACGAATTAGAATGGATCGTACGAACGAATTAGAATGGATTGTATGAATGAATTAGAATGGATCGTACGAATGGATTAGAATGGATCGTGCGAATGAATTAGAATGGATCGTACGAATGAATTAGAATGGATACATTTGTGCGAATGAATTAGAATGGATCGAACGAATGAATTAGAATGGATCATACGAATGAATTAGAATGGATCGTGCGAATGAATTAGAATGAATCATACGAATGAATTAGAATGGATCGTGCGAATGAATTCAAATACAATCGTGCGAATGAATTAGAATGGATTAGAATGAATCATACGAATGAATTAGAATGGATCGTGCGAATGAATTAGAAAGGTTACATTTGTGAGAATGAATTAGAATGGATCGTACGATTTATTCTAATTCATTCGCACGATCCATTTGAATTCATTCACACGATCCATTCTAATTCATTCGTATGATTCATTCTAATTCATTCATACGATCCATTCTAATTCGTTCGTATGATCCATTCTAATTCATTCGTACGATCCATTCTAATTCATTCGCACAAATGTATCCATTCTAATTCATTCGCTCAATTGTATCCATTCTAATTCATTCGTACGATCCATTCTAATTCGTTCGTACGATCCATTCTAATTCATTCGTACGATCCATTCTAATTCATTCGTATGATCCATTCTAATTCATTTGTACGAATGTATCCATTCTAATTTATTCGCACGATCCATTCTAATTCATTCGCACGATCCATTCTAATTCATTCGTATGATCCATTCTAATTCATTCGTACGATCCATTCTAATTCATTCCCATGATCCATTCTAATTCATTCGTACGATCCATTCTAATTCATTCGCTCGATCTATTCTAATTCATTCGTACGATCCATTCTCACAAATATAACCATTCTAATTCATTTGTACGATCCATTCTAATTCATTCATATGATCCATTCTAATTCATTCGTACGATCCATTCTAATTCATTCACACGATCCATTCTAATTCATTTGTACGAATGTATCCATTCTAATTCATTCGCACGAATGTAACCATTCTAATTCATTCATATGATCTATTCTAATTCATTCGTACGATCCATTCTAATTCATTCGTATGATCCATTCTAATTCGTTCTTCCATTCTAATTTATTCGCATGATCTATTCTAATTCATTCGTACGATCCATTCTAATTCATTCCTATGATCTATTCTAATTCAATCGTACGATCCATTCTAATTCATTCCTATGATCCATTCTAATTTATTCATACGATCCATTCTAATTCATTCGCTCGATTGTATCCATTCTAATTCATTCGTACGATCCATTCTAATTCATTCGTACGATCCATTCTAATTCATTCGTACGATCCATTCTAATTCATTCCTATGATCCATTCTAATTCATTCGTACGATCCATTCTAATTCATTCGAGCGAATGAATTAGAATAGATCGTAGGAATGAATTAGAATGGATCGTACGAATGAATTAGAATGGATACATTTGTGCGAATGAGTTAGAATGGATCATACGAATGAATTAGAATGGATCGTACGAATGAATTAGAATGGATCATGCGAATGAATTAGAATGGATAGATTTGTGCGAATGAATTAGAATGGATCATACGAATGGATTAGAATGGATCGTGCGAATGAATTAGAATGGATCTATTCTAATTCATTCGTATGATTCATTCTAATTCATTCGTATGATCCATTCTAATTCATTCGTACGATCCATTCTAATTCATTCGTACGATCCATTCTAACTCATTGGCACGATCCATTCTAATTCATTTGTATGATTCATTCTAATTTATTCATACTATCCATTCTAATTCATTCGTACGATACATTCTAATTCATTCGCACAATCCAATCTAATTCAAACGTACGATCCATTCTAATTCATTCGCACGATCGATTCTAATTCATTTGCACGATCTATTCTAATTCATTCGTACAATCCATTCTAATTCATTCGTACGATCCATTCTAATTCATTCGTACGATCCATTCTAATTCATTCGTACGATCCATTGTAATTCGTTCGTACGATCCATTCTAATTCATTCCTATGATCCATTCTAATTCATTCGTACGATCCATTCTAATTCATTCGCATGATCCATTCTAATTTATTCGAATGATCCATTCTAATTCATTCGTATGATCCATTCTAATTCTTTCGTATGATCCATTCTAACTCATTCGCACAAATGTATCCATTGTAATTCATTCGTACGATCCATTCTAATTCATTCGTACGATCCATTCTAATTCATTCGTATGAACCATTCTAATTCATTCGCACAAATGTATCCATTCTAATTCATTTGTATGATCCATTCTAATTTATTCGTACGATCCATTCTAATCCATTCGTACGATCCATTCTAATCCATTCGTATGATCCATTCTAATTTATTCGTTCAAATATATCCATTCTAATTCATTCGTACGATACATTCTAATTCATTTGCACGATCCATTCTAATTCATTCGTACGATCAATTCTAATTCATTGGCACGATCCATTCTAATTCATTTGTACGATCCATTTTAATTCATTCGCAAGATCCATTCTAATTCATTCGTATGATCCATTCTAATTCATTCGTACGATCCATTCTAATTCATTCCTATGATCCATTCTAATTCATTCGTCCGATCCATTCTAATTCATTCGCACGAATGTATCCATTCTAATTCATTCGTACAATCCATTCTAATTCATTCGCACGATCCATTCTAATTCATTCGTAGGATCTATTCTAATTCATTCCTATGATCTATTCTAATTCATTCGCTCGAATGTATCCATTCTAATTCATTCGTTCGAATGAATTAGAATAGATCGTACGAATGAATTAGAATGGATCGTACGAATGGATTAGAATGGATCGTACAAATGCATTAGAATGGACCATACGAATGAATTAGAATAGATCGTAGGAATGAATTAGAATGGATCATACGAATGAATTAGAATGGATCGTGCGAATGAATTAGAATGGATTGTACGAATGAATTAGAATGGATACATTCTAATTCATTCGTATGATCCATTCTAATTCATTCGTATGATCCATTCTAATTCATTCGTACGATCCATTCTAATTCATTCGTACGATCCATTCTAATTTATTCGTATGATCCATTCTAATTTATTCGCTCAATGAATTCGAATGGATCGTGCCAATGAATTAGAATGGATCGTACGAATGAATTAGAATGGATCGTACAAATGAATTAGAATGGATCGTATGAATGAATTAGAATTGATATATTTGAACGAATGAATTAGAATGGATCATACGAATGGATTAGAATGGATCATACGAATGAATTAGAATGGATCGTACGAATGAATTAGAATGGATACAATCGAGCGAATGAATTAGAATGGATCGTACGAATGAATTAGAATGGATCGTAGGAATGAATTAGAATGGATATATTTGAACGAATAAATTAGAATGGATCATACGAATGAATTAGAATGGATCGTGCGAATGAATTCAAATGGATCATGCGAATGAATTAGAATAAATCGTACGATCCATTTTAATTCATTGTCACAAATGTAACCTTTCTAATTCATTTGTAAGATCCATTCTAATTCATTCGTACGATCCATTCTAATTCATTCCTATGATCCATTCTAATTCATTCGTACGATCCATTCTAATTCATTCGTACGATCTATTCTAATTCATTCGCACAATCCAATCTAATTCAAACGTACGATCCATTCTAATTCATTCGTACGATCCATTCTAATTCATTCGTACGATCCATTCTAATTCATTCGCACGATCGATTCTAATTCATTTGCACGATCTATTCTAATTCATTTGTACGATCCATTCTAATACATTCGTATGATTCATTCTAATTTATTCGTTCAAATATATCCATTCTATTTCATTCATACGATCTATTCTCATTCATTCGCACGAATGTATCCATTCTAATTTATTCGCTCAATCCATTCTAATTCATTCGTACCATCCATTCTAATTCATTCGCACGATCCATTCTAATTCATTCCTATGATCCATTCTAATTCATTCGTATGATCCATTCTAATTCATTCGCTCGAATGTATCCATTCTAATTCATTCGTACAATCCATTCAAATTCATTCGTACGATCCATTCTAATTCATTCGTATGAATGAATTAGAATGGATCGTACGAATGAATTAGAATGGATACATTTGTGCGAATGAATTAGAATGGATCGTACGAATGAATTAGAATGAATCATACGAATGAATTAGAATCGATCGTGCGAATGAATTTGAATGGATCGTATGAATGAATTAGAATGAATCGTACAATCCATTCTAATTAATTCTCACAAATGTAACCTTTCTAATTCATTCATACGATCCATTCTAATTCGTTCGTACGATCCATTCAAATTCGTTCGTACGATCCATTCTAATTCGTTCGTACGATCCATTCTAATTCGTTTGCACGAATGTAACCATTCTAATTCATTCGTACGATCCATTCTAATTCATTCGTACGATCCATTCTAATTCATTCGCATGATCCATTCTAATTCATTCGTACGATCCATTCTAATTCATTCTCACGAATGTAACCTTTCTAATTCATTTGTATGATCCATTCGAATTCATTCGTACGATCCATTCTAATTCATTTGCACGAATGTATCCATTCTAATTCATTCGCACCAGAATGGATCGTACGAATGAATTAGAATGGATCGTACGAATGAATTAGAATGGATCGTGCGAATGAATTAGAATGGATCGTACGAATGAATTAGAATGGATCGTACGAACGAATTAGAATGGATCGTACGAACGAATTAGAATGGATCGTACGAGCGAATTAGAATGGATCGTACGAATGAATTAGAATGGATACAATCGAGCGAATGAATTAGAATGGATCGTACGAATGAATTAGAATGGATCGTACGAATGAATTAGAATGGATCATACGAATGAATTAGAATGGATCGTGCGAATAAATTAGAATGGATCGTACGAATGAATTAGAATGGATCATGCGAATAAATTAGAATGGATCGTGCGAATGAATTAGAATGGATACATTTGTGCACAAGAATGGATCGTACGAATGAATTAGAATGGATTGTACGAATATATCCATTCTATTTGTGCGAATGAGTTAGAATGGATCATACGAATGAATTAGAATGGATCGTACGAACGAATTAGAATGGATCGTACGAATGAATTACCTTCGCACGATCTATTCTAATTCGTTCGTACAATCCATTCTAACTCATTCGCACAAATGAATTAGAATGGATTGTACGAATGAATACGAATGGATCGTACAAATGAATTAGAATAGATCGTTGGAATGAATTAGAATGGATCGTGCGAATGAATTAGAATGGATCATACGAATGAATTAGAATGAATCGTACGAATCCATTAGAATGGATCGTGCGAATGAATTAGAATGGATACATTCGTACAAAAGAATTAGAATGGATCATACGAATGAATTAGAATGAATCGTACGAATCCATTAGAATGGATCGTACGAATGAATTAGAATGGATCCTACGAATGAATTAGAATGGATCGTACGAATGAATTAGAATGGATCGTACGAATGAACTAGAATGGATCGTGCGAATGAATTAGAATGAATCGTACGAATGCATTAGAATGGATCGTGCGAATGAATTAGAATGGATACATTCATACAAATGAATTAGAATGGATCGTGCGAATGAATTAGAATGGATCGTACGAATGAATTAGAATGGATCAAATGAATGAATTAGAATGGTTACATTCGTGCGAATGAATTAGAATGGATCGTACGAATGGATTAGAATGGATCGTACGAATGAATTAGAATGGATCGTATGAATGAATTAGAATAGCTCATACGAATGAATTAGAATGGATCGTACGAATGAATTAGAATGGTTACATTCATGTGAATGAATTAGAATGGATCATGCGAATGAATAAGAATGGAGCGTACGAATGGATTAGAATGGATCGTACGAATGAATTAGAATGGATCGTACAAATGAATTAGAATAGATCGTGCAAATGAATTAGAATCGATCGTGCAAATGAATTAGAATGGATCGTACGTTTGAATTAGATTGGATTGTGCGAATGAATTAGAATGGATAAATTCGTGCGAATGAATGAGAATAGATCGTATGAATGAAATAGAATGGATCGTACGAATGGATTAGAACGCATTGTACGAATGAATAAGAATAGATCGCATGAATGAAATAGAATGGATGTATTTGAACGAATAAATTACAATGGATCATACGAATTAATTAGAATCGATCGTACGAATGAATTAGAATGGATCATACGAATGAATTAGAATGGATCGTGCGAATGAATTAGAATGGATCATGCGAATGAATTAGAATGGATCGTACGAATGAATTAGAATGGATCATACCAATGAATTAGAATGGATCATACGAATGAATTAGAACGGATCGTACGAATGAATTAGAACGGATCTTGCGAATGAATTAAAATGGATCGTACAAATGAATTAAAATGGATCGTGCCAATGAATTAGAATGGATCGTACGAATAAATTAGAATGGATCGTGCAAATGAATTAGAATAGATCGTACGAATCAATTAGAATGGATCGTACGAATGAATTAGAATGGATACATTTGTGCGAATGAGTTAGAATGGATCATACAAATGAATTAGAATGGATCGTACGAATGAATTAGAATGGATCGTACGAATGAATTACCTTCGCACGATCTATTCTAATTCGTTCGTACAATCCATTCTAATTCATTCGCACGATCCATTTGAATTCATTCGCACGATCCATTCTAATTCATTCGTATGATTCATTCTAATTCATTCATACGATCCATTCTAATTCATTCGCACAAATAGAATGGATATATTCGTACAATCCATTCTCATTCATTCGTACGATCCATTCTTGCGCACAAATGTATCCATTCTAATTCATTCGCACGATCCATTCTAATTTATTCGCATGATCCATTCTAATTCATTCGTACGATCCATTCTAACTCATTCGTATGATCCATTCTAATTTATTCGCATGATCCATTCTAATTCATTCGTACGATCCATTCTAATTCATTCGTATGATCCATTCTAATTCAGTCATACGATCCATTCTAATTCATTCGCATGATCCATTCTAATTCATTCGCATGATCCATTCTAATTCATTCGCATGAATGTAACCATTCTAATTCTTTCGTACGATCCATTCTAATTCATTCGTATGAGCTATTCTAATTCATTCATACGATCCATTCTAATTCATTCGTACGATCCATTCTAATCCATTCGTACGATCCATTCTAATTCATTCGCACGATCCATTCTAATTCATTCGTATGATTCATTCTAATTCATTTGTACGATCCATACTAATTCATTCGCACAAATGTATCCATTCTAATTCATTCGTACGATCCATTCTAATTCATTCGTATGATCCATTCTAATTTATTCGCTCAATGAATTAGAATGGATCGTGCCAATGAATTAGAATGGATCGTACGAATGAATTAGAATGGATCGTACGAATGAATTAGAATGGATATATTTGAACGAATGAATTAGAATGATACGAATGGATTAGAATGGATCGTACGAATGAATTAGAATGGATACAATCGAGCGAATGAATTAGAATGGATCATACGAATGAATTAGAATGGATCGTACGAATGAATTAGAATGGATATATTTGAACGAATAAATTAGAATGGATCATACGAATGAATTAGAATGGATCATGCGAATGAATTCAAATGGATCGTGCGAATGAATTAGAATAAATCGTAGGATCCATTCTAATTCATTCTCACAAATGTAACCTTTCTAATTCATTTGTAAGATTCATTCTAATTCATTCGTACGATCCATTCTAATTCATTCCTATGATCCATTCTAATTCATTCGTACGATCCATTCTAATTCATTCGTACAATCCATTCTAATTCATTCGCACAATCCAATCTAATTCAAACATACGATCCATTCTAATTCATTCGTACGATCCATTCTAATTCATTCGTACTATCCATTCTAATTCATTCGCAAGATAGATTCTAATTCATTTGCACGATCTATTCTAATTCATTTGTACGATCCATTCTAATACATTCGTATGATCCTTTCTAATTTATTCGTTCAAATATATCCATTCTATTTCATTCATACTATCTATTCTCATTCATTCGCACGAATGTATCCATTCTAATTTATTCGCACAATCCATTCTAATTCATTCGTACGATCCATTCTAATTCATTCGCACGATCCATTCTAATTCATTCGTACGATCCATTCTAATTCATTCGTTCGATCCTTTCTAATTCATTCGTATGATCCATTCTAATTCTTTCGTACGATCCATTCTAATTCATTCGTACGATCCATTCTAATTCATTCGCTCGAATGTATCCATTCTAATTCATTCGTACAATCCATTCAAATTCATTCGTACGATCCATTCTAATTCATTCGTATGAATGAATTAGAATGGATCGTACGAATGAATTAGAATGGATACATTTGTGCGAAGGAATTAGAATCGATCGTACGAATGAATTAGAATGAATCATACGAATGAATTAGAATGGATCGTGCGAATGAATTTGAATGGATCGTACGAATGAATGAATCGTACAATCCATTCTAATTCATTCTCACAAATGTAACCTTTCTAATTCATTCGTACGATCCAATCTAATTCGTTCGTACGATCCATTCTAATTCGTTCGTACGATCCATTCTAATTCATTTGCACGAATGTAACCATTCTAATTCATTCGTACGATCCATTCTAATTCATTCGTACGATCCATTCTAATTCATTCGCATGATCCATTCTAATTCATTCGTACGATCCATTCTAATTCATTCTCACGAATGTAACCTTTCTAATTCATTTGTATGATCCATTCTAATTCATTCGTACGATCCATTCTAATTCCTTCGCACCAGAATGGATCGTACGAATGAATTAGAATGGATCGTATGAATGAATTAGAATGGATTGTGCGAATGAATTAGAATGGATCATACGAATGAATTAGAATGGATCGTACGAACGAATTAGAATGGATCATACGAACGAATTAGAATGGATCGTACGAACGAATTAGAATGGATCGTACGAACGAATTAGAATGGATCGTATGAATGAATTAGAAAGGTTACATTTGTGAGAATTAATTAGAATGGATTGTACGATTCATTCTAATTCATTCATACGATCGTGCCAATGAATTAGAATGGATCATACGAATGAATTAGAATGGATCGTGCGAATGAATTAGAATGGATCGTACAAATGAATTAGAATGGATCATGCGAATAAATTAGAATGGATCGTGCGAATGAATTAGAATGGATACATTTGTGCGCAAGAATGGATCGTACGAATGAATTAGAATAGATTGTACGAATATATCCATTCTATTTGTGCGAATGAGTTTGAATGGATCATACGAATGAATTAGAATGGATCGTACGAACGAATTAGAATGGATCGTACGAATGAATTACCTTCGCACGATCTATTCTAATTCGTTCGTACAATCCATTCTAACTCATTCGCACAAATGAATTAGAATGGATTGTACGAATGAATACGAATGGATCGTACAAATGAATTAGAATAGATCATAGGAATTAATTAGAATGGATCGTGCGAATGAATTAGAATGGATCATACGAATGAATTAGAATGAATCGTACAAATCTATTAGAATGGATCGTGCAAATGAATTAGAATGGATACATTCGTACGAAAGAATTAGAATGGATCATACGAATGAATTAGAATGAATCGTACGAATCCATTAGAATGGATCGTACGAATGAATTAGAATGGATCATACGAATGAATTAGAATGGATCGTACGAATGAATTAGAATGGATCGTACGAATGAACTAGAATGGATCGTGTGAATGAATTAGAATGAATCGTACGAATGCATTAGAATGGATCATGCGAATGAATTAGAATGGATACATTCATACAAATGAATTAGAATGGATCGTGCGAATAAATTAGAATGGATCGTACGAATGAATTAGAATGGATCAAATGAATGAATTAGAATAGTTACATTCGTGCGAATGAATTAGAATGGATCGTACGAATGGATTAGAATGGATCGTACGAATGAATTAGAATGGATCGTATGAATGAATTAGAATAGCTCATACGAATGAATTAGAATGGATCGTAAGAAAGAATTAGAATGGTTACATTCATGCGAATGAATTAGAATGGATCATGCGAATGAATAAGAATGGAGCGTACGAATGGATTAGAATGGATCGTACGAATGAATTAGAATGGATCGTACAAATGAATTAGAATAGATCGTGCAAATAAATTAGAATCGATCGTGCAAATGAATTAGAATGGATCGTACGTTTGAATTAGATTGGATTGTGCGAATGAATTAGAATGGATACATTCGTGCGAATGAATGAGAATAGATCATATGAATGAAATAGAATGGATCGTACGAATGGATTAGAACGCATTGTACGAATGAATGAGAATAGATCGCATGAATGAAATAGAATGGATATATTTGAAGGAATAAATTACAATGGATCATACGAATGAATTAGAATGGATCGTACGAATGAATTAGAATGGATCATACGAATGAATTAGAATGAATCGTGCGAATGAATTAGAATGGATCGTACGAATGAATTAGAATGGATCGCACGAATGATTTAGAATGGATCATACGAATGAATTAGAATGGATCGTACGAATGAATTAGGATGGATCTTGCGAATGAATTAAAATGGATCGTACAAATGAATTAAAATGGATCGTGCCAATGAATTAGAATGGATCGTACGAATGAATTAGAATGGATCGTGCAAATGAATTAGAATGGATCGTACGAATCAATTAGAATGGATCGTACGAATGAATTAGAATGGATACATTTGTGCGAATGAATTAGAATTGATCATATGAATGAATTAGAATGGATCGTACGAATGAATTAGAATGGATCGTACGAATGAATTACCTTCGCACGATCTATTCTAATTCGTTCATACAATCCATTCTAATTCATTCGCACGATCCATTTGAATTCATTCGCACGATCCATTCTAATTCATTCGTATGATTCATTCTAATTCATTCGTACGATCCATTCTAATTCATTCGCACAAATAGAATGGATATATTCGTACAATCCATTCTAATTCATTCGTACGATCCATTCTTGTGCACAAATGTATCCATTCTAATTCATTCGCACGATCCATTCTAATTTATTCGCATGATCCATTCTAATTCATTCGTACGATCCATTCTAACTCATTCGTATGATCCATTCTAATTTATTCGCATGATCCATTCTAATTCATTCGTACGATCCATTCTAATTCATTCGTATGATCCATTCTAATTCATTCGCATGATCCATTCTAATTCATTCGCATGAATGTAACCATTCTAATTCTTTCGTACGATCCATTCTAATTCATTCGTATGAGCTATTCTAATTCATTCATACAATCCATTCTAATTCATTCGTACGATCCATTCTAATCCATTCGTACGATCCATTCTAATTCATTCGCACGAATGTAACCATTCTAATTCATTCATTTGATCCATTCTAATTCATTCGTACGATCCATTCTAATTTATTCGCACGATCCATTCTAATTCATTTGTACGAATGTATCCATTCTAATTTATTCGCACGATCCATTCTAATGCATTCGTACGATTCATTCTAATTCATTCGCACGATCCATTCTAGTTCATTCGTACGATCCATTCTAATTCATTCGTACGATCCATTCTAATTCATTCGTATGATCCATTCTAATTCATTCGTACGATCCATTCTAATGGATTCGTACGATTCATTCTAATTCATTCGTATGATCCATTCAAATTCTTTCGTACGATTTATTCTAATTCATTCGCACGATCCATTTGAATTCATTCGTACGATCCATTCTAATTCATTCGCACTATCCATTCTAATTCGTTCGTACGATCCATTCTAATTCGTTCGTACGATCCATTCTAATTCATTCTCACAAATGTAGCCTTTCTAATTCATTTGTACGATCCATTCTAATTCATTCGGACATATGAATTAGAAAGGATCGTGCGAATGAATTAGAATGGATACATTCGTATAAATGAACTAGAATGGATCGTATGAATGAATTAGAATGGATATATTTGAACGAATAAATTAGAATTGATCATACGAATGAATTAGAATAGTTACATTTGTGCGAATGAATTAGATTGCATCGTGCGAATGAATTAGAATGGATCGTACGAAAGAATTAGAATGGATACGATCTAGCAAATGAATTAGAATGGATCGTACGAATGAATTAGAATGGATATATTTGAACGAATAAATTAGAATGGATCATACGAATGGATTGGAATGGATGAATTAGAATGGATCGCACGGATGAATTAGAATGGATCGTACGAATGAATTAGAAGGATCATAGGAATGAATTGGAATGGATCATGCAAATGAATTAGAATGGATACATTCGTACAAATGAATTAGAATGGATAGTACGAACGAATTAGAATGGATCGTACGAATGAAATAGAATGGATAGTACGAATGAATTAGAATGGATACATTCGAGCGAATGAATTAGAATGGATCGTATGAATGAATTAGAATGGATTGTGCGAATGAATTAGAATGGATCGTACGAATGAATTAGAATGGATCGTACAAATGAATTAGATCCATTCTAATTCATTCGCACGAATGTATCCATTCTAATGTATTCGTACGATCCATTCTAATTCATCGCACGAATGTAACCATTCTAATTCATTCCTACGATCCATTCTAATTCATTCGTACGATCCATTCAAATTCATTCTCACGAATGTATTCTAATTCATTCGCACGAATGTATCCATTCTAATATATTCGTACGATCCATTCTAATTCATTCGTACGATCCATTCTAATTCATTCGTACGAATGTATCCATTCTAATTCATTTGCACGATCCATTCAGATTCATTTGTACGATCCATTTTAATTCATTCCTATGTTCCATTCTAATTCATTCGTACGATCCATTCTAATTCATTCGCTCGATTGTATCCATTCTAATTCATTCGTATGATCCATTCTAATTCATTCGTACGATCCATTCTAATCCATTCGTATGATCCATTCTAATTCATTCGTTCAAATATATCCATTCTAATTCATTCGTACGATCCATTCTAATTCATTTGCACGATCCATTCTAATTCATTCGTACGATCCATTCTAATTCATTGGCACGATCCATTCTAATTCATTTGTATGATTCATTTTAATTCATTCATACGATCCATTCTAATTCATTCGCACGAATGTATCCATTCTAATTCATTCGTACAATCCATTCTAATTCATTCGTACGATCCATTCTAATTCATTCCTATGATCCATTCTAATTCATTCCTATGATCCATTCTAATTCATTCGTACGATCCATTCTAATTCATTCGCTCGATTGTATCCATTCTAATTCATTCGTACGATCCATTCAAATTCATTCGTACGATCCATTCTAATCCATTCGCACGATCCATTCTAATGCATTCGTTGTATCCATTCTAATTCATTTGCACTATCCATTCTAATTCATTTGCACGATCCATTCTAATTCATTCCTATGATCCATTCTAATTCATTCGTACGATCCATTCTAATTCATTCGCACGATCCATTCTAATTCATTCGTACGATCCATTCTAATTCATTCGTACGAATGTATCCATTCTAATTCATTCGTACGATCCATTCTAATTCATTCGTACGATCCATTCTAATTCAATCGTACGATCTATTCTAATTCATTTGTACGATCCATTCTAATTCATTCGCGCGATCCATTCTAATTCATTCGTACGATCCATTCTAATTCATTAGTTTTATCCACACGATCCATTTGAATTCATTCGCACGATCCATTCTAATTCATTCGTATGATTCATTCTAATTCATCTGTACGATCCATTCTAATTCATCCATTCTAATCCATTCGTATGATCCATTCTAATGCATTCGTTCAAATGAATTAGAATGGATCGTACGAATGAATTAGAATGGATCGTACGAATGAATTAGAATGGATAATGCGAATGAATTTAAATGGATCATACGAATGAATTAGAATGGATCATACGAATGAATTAGAATGGATCCAGCGAATGAATTCAAATGGATCGTGTGGATCGTATGAATGAATTAGAATGAATCATACAAATGAATTAGAATGGATCGTACGAATGAATTAGAATGGTTCGTACGAATGAATTAGAATGGATCGTACAAATGAATTAGAATAGATCGTGCAAATGAATTAGAATCGATCGTGCGAATGAATTAGAATGGATCGTACGTTTGAATTAGATTGGATTGTGCGAATGAATTAGAATGGATCGTACGAATGAATTAAAATGGATAGTATGAATGAATTAGAATGAATCATACAAATGAATTAGAATGGATCGTGCCAATGAATTAGAATGGATCGTACGAATGAATTAGAATGGATCGTGCAAATGAATTAGATTGGATCGTACGAATGAATTAGAATGGATATATTTGAACGAATGAATTAGAATGGATCATACGAATGGATTAGAATGGATCGTACGAATAAATTAGAATGGATCGTACGAATGAATTAGAATGGATACAATCAAGCGAATGAATTAGAATGGATCGTACGAATTAATTAGAATGGATCGTACGAATGAATTAGAATGGATATATTTGAACGAATAAATTAGAATGGATCATACGAATGAATTAGAATGGATCGTGCGAATGAATTCAAATGGATCGTGCGAATGAATTAGAATAAATCGTACGATCCATTCTAATTCATTCTCACAAATGTAACCTTTCTAATTCATTTGTAAGATCCATTCTAATTCATTCGTACGATCCATTCTAATTCATTCCTATGATCCATTCTAATCCATTCGTACGATCCATTCTAATTCATTCGTAAGATCCATTCTAATTCATTCCCACAATCCAATCTAATTCAAACATACGTTCCATTCTAATTCATTCATACAATCCATTCTAATTCATTCGTACGATCCATTCTAATTCATTCGCACGATCGATTCTAATTCATTTGCACGATCTATTCTAATTCATTTGTACGATCCATTCTAATTCATTCGTACGATCCATTCTAATTCATTCGTATGAACCATTCTAATTCATTCACACAAATGTATCCATTCTAATTCATTTGTATGATCCATTCTAATTCATTCGTACGATCCATTCTAATCCATTCGTACGATCCATTCTAATCCATTCGTATGATCCATTCTAATTTATTCGTTCAAATATATCCATTCTAATTCATTCGTACGATCCATTCTAATTCATTTGCACGATCCATTCTAATTCATTCGTACGATCCATTCTAATTCATTCGCTCGAATGTATCCATTCTAATTCATTCGTACGATCCATTCTAAAATGGATCGTACGAATGAATTAGAATGGATCGTACGAATGAATTAGAAAGGATCATGCGAATGAATTTGAATGGATCGTACGAATGAATTAGAATGGATCGTGCGAATGAATTAGAATGGATCGTACGAATGAACTAGAATGGATCGTGCGAATGAATTAGAATGAATCGTACGAATGCATTAGAATGGATCGTGCGAATGAATTAGAATGGATACATTCGTACAAATGAATTAGAATGGATCGTGCGAACGAATTAGAATGGATCGTACGAATAAATTAGAATGGATCATAGGAATGAATTAGAATGGATCGTATGAATAAATTAGAATGGATCGAACGAATGAATTAGAATGGATCGTACGAATGAATTAGAATGGATCGTACGAATGAATAAGAATGGAGCGTACGAATGGATTAGAATGGATCGTACGCATACGAATGAATTAGAATGGATCGTGCGAATGAATTCAAATGGATCGTGCGAATGAATTAGAATAAATCGTACGATCCATTCTAATTCATTCTCACAAATGTAACCTTTCTAATTCATTTGTAAGATCCATTCTAATTCATTCGTACGATCCATTCTAATTCATTCCTATGATCCATTCTAATCCATTCGTACGATCCATTCTAATTCATTCGCACGAATGTAACCATTCTAATTCATTCATATGATCCATTCTAACTCATTCGCACAGATGTATTCTAATTCATTCGTACGATCCATTCTAATTCATTCAACCGATCTATTCTAATTCATTCGTACGATCCATTCTAATCCATTCGTATGAACCATTCTAATTCATTTGTATAATCCATTCTAATTCATTCGTACGATCCATTCTAATTCATTCGCACGAATGTAACCCTTCTAATTCATTCATATGATCCATTCTAATTCATTCGTATGATCCATTCTAATTCAATCGCACGATCCATTCTAATTCATTTGTACGAATGTATCCATTCTAATTCATTCGCACGATCCATTCTAATGCATTCGTACGATTCATTCTAATTCATTCGCACGATCCATTCTAGTTCATTCGAACGAATGTATCCATTCTAATGTATTCGTACGATCCATTCTAATTCATTCGTACGATCCATTCTAATTCATTCGTATGATCCATTCTAATTCATTCCTACGATCTTTTCTAATTCATTCGTATAATCCATTCTAATTCATTCGTATGATTCATTCTAATTCATTCGTACGATTCATTCTAATTCATTCGCAAGATCCATTCTAGTTCATTCGCATGATCCATTCTAATTCATTCGTACGATCCATTCTAACTCATTCGTATGATCCATTCTAACTCATTCGCACAAATGTATCCATTCTAATTCATTCGTACGATCCATTCTAATTCATTCGTACGATCCATTCTAATTCATTCGTACGATCCATTCTAATTCATTCGTATGAACCATTCTAATTCATTCGCACAAATGTATCCATTCTAATTCATTTGTATGATCCATTCTAATTCATTCGTATCGCACATTCGCAGGTTCCATTCAAATTCATTCGCATAATACATTATGATTCATTCGTACGATCTATTCTAATTCATTCGTACAATCCATTCTAATTCATTAGTATGATTCATTCTAATTTATTCGTACGATCCATTCTAATTCATTGAATTAGAATGGATCGTACGAATAAATTAGAATGGATCGAACGAATGCATTAGAATGGATCATACGAATGAATTAGAATGAATCATACGAATGAATTAGAATGGATCGTATGAATGAATTAGAATGGATCGTACGAATGAATTAGAATGGATCGTACAAATGAATTAGAAAGGCTACATTTGAGAGAATGAATTAGAATGGATCGTATGAACGAATTAGAAAGGATCGTACGAAAGAATTAGAATGGATCATACGAATGAATTAGAATGAATCGTACGAATGCATTAGAATGGATCGTACGAATGAATTAGAATGGATCATACGAATGAATTAGAATGGATCGTACGAATGAATTAGAATGGATCGTACGAATGAACTAGAATGGATCGTACGAATGAATTAGAATGGATAGTGAGAATGGATCCATTCTAATCCATTCGTACGGATATATTTGAACGAATAAATTAGAATGGATCATACGAATTAATTAGAATGGATCGTACGAATGAAATAGAATGGATACATTCTTGCGAATGAATTAGAATGGATCGTACGAATGAATTAGAATGGATCGTGCGAATGAATTAGAATGGATCGTATGAATGAATTAGAATGGATCGTGCGAATGAATTCAAATGGATCGTGCGAATGAATTAGAATGGATCGTACTAATGGATTAGAATGGATCATAGGAATGAATTAGAATGGATCGTACGATCCATTAGAATGGATCTTACAAATGATTGTACGAATGAATTAGAATGGATACATTCGAGCGAATGAATTAGAATGGATCGTATGAATGAATTAGAATGGATCGTACGAATGAATTAGAATGGATACATTCGTACGAATGAATTAGAATGGATCATACAAATGAATTAGACTAGATCATATGAATCATTCTAATTCATTCTCATAAATGTAACCTTTCTAATTCATTTGTAAGATCTTGTACGATTCATTCTAATTCATTCGCACGATGCAATCTAATTCATTCGCACAAATGTAACTATTCTAATTCATTCATACGATCCATTCTAATTCATTCGCACAAATGTATCCATTCTAATTCATTTGTACGATCCATTCTAATTCATTCGTACGATCCAATCTAATTCATTCGTACGATCCATTCTAATTCATTCGTACGATCCATTCTAATTCATTCGTACGATCCATTCTAATTCATTCGTATGAACCATTCTAATTCATTCGCACAAATTCATTCTAATTCATTCGTACGATCAATTCAAATTCATTCGCACGATCCATTCTAATTCATTCGTATGATCCATTCTAATTCTTTCGTACGATCCATTCTAATTCATTCGCACGATCTATTCTAATTCGTTCGTACAATCCATTATAATTCATTCGTACGATCCATTCTAATTCATTCGCACTATCCATTCTAATTCGTTCGTACAATCCATTCTAGTTCATTCGTACGATCCATTCTAATTCATTCGTACGAATGGATCGTATGAATAGATTAGAATGGATCGTACGAATGAATTAGATTGGATGGTGCGAATGAATTAGAATGGATACATTCGTGCGAATGAATTAGAATGGATCGTACGAATGAATTAGAATGGATCATACAAATGAATTAGAAAGGTTACATTCGTGAGAATGAATTAGAATGGATCATGCGAATGAATTTGAATGGATCGTACGAATGAATTAGAATGGATCGTACGAATGAATTAGAATGGATACATTTGTGCGAATGAATTAGAATGGATCGTAGGAATGAATTAGAATGGATCATACGAATGAATTAGAATGGATCGGACTAATGAATTTATTATGGATCGTACGAATGAATTAGAAAGGTTACATTTGTGAGAATGAATTAGAATGGATTGTACGATTCATTCTAATTCATTCGTACGATCCATTCAAATTCATTCGCACGATCCATTCTAATTCATTCGTATGATCCATTCTAATTCATTCGCACGATCCATTCTAATTTATTCGCATGATCCATTCTAATTCATTCGTACGATCCATTCTAACTCATTCGTATGATCCATTCTAACTCATTCGCACAAATGTATCCATTCTAATTCATTCATACGATCCATTCTAATTCATTCGTACGATCCATTCTAATTCATTCGTAGAATGGATCGTATGAATGAATTAGAATGAATCGTACGAATGCATTAGAATGGATCGTACGAATGAATTAGAATGGATACATTCGTACAAATGAATTAGAATGGATCGTGCGAATGAATTATAATGGATCGTACGAATGAATTAGAATGGATCATACGAATGAATTAGAATGGATCGTACGAATGAATTAGAATGGATCGTACGAATGAACTAGAATGGATCGTACGAACGAATTAGAATAGATCGTGCGAATGAATTAGAATGGATCGTACGAATGAATTAGAATGGATCGTACGAATGAACTAGATGGATCATACGAATGAATTAGAATGGATCGTGCGAATGAATTAGAATGGATCGTGCGAATGAATTAGAATAGATACATTCGTACAAATGAATTAGAATGGATCATACGAATGAAGTAGAATGGATCGTGCGAATGAATTAGAATTGATCGTGCGAATGAATTAGAATGGATATATTCGTACAAATGAATTAGAATGGATCGTACCAATGAACTAGAATGGATCGTACGAATGAATTAGAATGGTTACATTCGTGTAAATGAATTAGAATGCATCGTACGAACGAATTAGAATGGATCGTATGAACGAATTAGAATGGATCGTACGAACGAATTAGAATGGATACAAATGAATTAGAATGGATACAATCGAGCGAATGAATTATAATGGATCGTACGAATGAATTAGAATGGATCATAGGAATGCATTAGAATGGATCGTGCGAATGAATTAGAATGGATACATTCGTACAAATGAATTAGAATGGATCGTACGAATGAATTAGAAAGGATACATTCATGTAAATGAATTAGAATGGATCGTACGAATGAATTAGAATGGATCATACGAATGAATTAGAATGGATAATACGAATGAATTAGAATGTAGCCTTTCTAATTCATTTGTACGATCCATTCTAATTCATTCGTACAATCCATTCTAATTCATTCATACGATCTATTCTCATTCTTTCGCACGAATGTATCCATTCTAATTTATTCGCACAATCCAATCTAATTCAAACGTACGATCCATTCTAATTCATTCGCACGATCGATTCTAATTCATTTGCACGATCTATTGGATCGTACGAATGAATTAGAATGGATATATTTGAACGAAAAAATGAATTCATTCGCACGATCCATTCTAATTCATTCGTATGATTCATTCTAATTCATTCATACGAACCATTCTAATTCGTTCGTACGATCCATTCTAATTCGTTCGTATGATCCATTCTAATTCATTCGCACGATCCATTCTAATTTATTCGCATGATCCATTCTAATTCATTCGTACGATCCATTCTAACTCATTCGTATGATCCATTCTAACTCATTCGCACAAATGTATCCATTCTAATTTATTCGTACGATCCATTCTAATTCATTCGTACGATCCATTCTAATTCATTCGTATGAACCATTCTAATTCATTCGCACAAATGTATCCATTCTAATTCATTTATATGATCCATTCTAATTCATTCGTACGATCCATTCTAATCCATTCGTACGATCCATTCTAATCCATTCGTATGATCCATTCTAATTTATTCGTTCAAATATATCCATTCTAATTCATTCGTACGATCCATTCTAATTCATTTGCACGATCCATTCTAATTCATTCGTATGATCCATTTTAATTCATTCGCACGATCCATTCTAATTCATTTGTATGATTCATTCTAATTCATTCATACGATCCATTCTAATTCATTCGCTCGAATGTATCCATTCTAATTCATTCGTACAATCCATTCTAATTCATTCGTACGATCCATTCTAATTCATTCATATGATCCATTCTAATTCATTCGCTCGAATGTATCCATTCTAATTCATTCGTACTATCCATTCTAATTCATTCGTACGATCCATTCTAATTCATTTATACGAATGTATCCATTCTAATTCATTCGCACGATCCATTCTAATTCATTCGCACGATCCATTCTAATTCATTCGTATGATCCATTCTAATTCATTCGTACGATCCATTCTAATTCATTCGCACAAATGTATCCATTCTAATTCATTCGTACGATCCATTCTTTGAGTGAATTAGAATGGATCGTACGAATGAATTAGAATGGTTACATTTGTGAGAATGAATTAGAATGGATCGTATGATTTATTCTAATTCATTCGCACGATCCATTTGAATTCATTCGCACGATCCATTCTAATTCATTCGTATGATTCATTCTAATTCATTCATACGATCCATTCTAATTCGTTCGTACGATCCATTCTAATTCGTTCGTATGATCCATTCTAATTCATTCGCACGATCCATTCTAATTTATTTGCATGATCCATTCTAATTCATTCGTACGATCCATTCTAATTCATTCGTATGATCCATTCTAACTCATTCGCACAAATGTATCCATTCTAATTCATTCGTACGATCCATTCTAATTCATTTGTACGATCATTCGAGCGAATGAATTAGAATGGATCGTATGAATGAATTAGAATGGATTGTACGAATGAATTAGAATGGATACATTCGAGCGAATGAATTAGAATGGATCGTATGAATGAATTAGAATGAATCATACAAATGAATTAGAATGGATCGTGCCAATGAATTAGAATGGATCGTACGAAACCATTCTAATTCATTCGCACAAATGTGTCCATTCTAATTCATTTGTATGATCCATTCTAATTCATTCGTACGATCCATTCTAATCCATTCGTACGATCCATTCTAATCCATTCGTATGATCCATTCTAATTTATTCGTTCAAATATATCCATTCTAATTCATTCGTTCGTACGATCCATTCTAATTCATTCGTACGATCCATTCTAATTCATTTGTACGAATGTATCCATTCTAATTCATTCGCATGATCCATTCTAATTCATTCTCACAAATGCAGCCTTTCTAATTCATTTGTACGATCCATTCTAATTCATTCATACGATCTATTCTCATTCATTCGCACGAATGTATCCATTCTAATTCATTCGCTCGATTGTATCCATTCTAATTCATTCGTACGATCCATTCTAATTCATTCGTACGATCCATTCTAATTCGTTCGTACGATCCATTCTAATTCGTTCGTACGATCCATTCTAATTCATTTGCACTATCCATTCTAATTCCTTTGCACGATCTATTCTAATTCGTTCGTACAATCCATTCTAATTCATTCGTACGATCCATTCTAATCCATTCGTACGATCCATTCTAATTCATTCCTACGATTCATTCTAATTCATTCGTACGATCCATTCTAATTCATTCGCACAAACGTATCCATTCTAATTCATTCGTACGATCCATTCTAATTTATTCGTACGAATGAATTAGAATGGATCGTACGAATAAATTAGAATGGATTGTACGTACGAATGAATTAGAATGGATCGTACGAATGAATTAGAATGGATCGTACGAACGAATTAGAATGGATCGTACGAACGAATTAGAATAGATCATACGAATGAATTAGAATAGATACAATCGAGCGAATGAATTAGAATGGATCGTACGAATGAATTATAATGGATCGTACGAACGAATTAGAATGGATCGTACAAACGAATTAGAATAGATTGTACGAACGAATTAGAATGGATCGTACGAACGAATGAATTAGAATGGATCGTACGAATGAATTAGAATGGATACATTCGTACAAATGAATTAGAATGGATCGTACGAATGAATTAGAATGGATCGTACGGATCCATTCTAATTCATTCGTATGATCCATTCTAATTCATTCGTACGATCCATTCTAATTCATTCGTACGATCCATTCTAATTCGTTCGCACGATCCATTCTAATGCATTCGTACGATTCATTCTAATTCATTCGCACGATCCATTCTAGTTCATTCGTACGATCCATTCTAATTCATTCGTACGATCCATTCTAATTCATTCGTATGATCCATTCTAATTCATTCGTACGATCCATTCTAATTCATTCGTTCAAATATATCCATTCTAATTCATTCGTACGATCCATTCTAATTCATTTGCACGATCCATTCTAATTCATTCGTTCGATCCATTCTAATTCATTGGCACGATCCATTCTAATTCATTTGTAAGATCCATTCTAATTCATTCGCACGATCCATTCTAATGCATTCGTACGATCCATTCTAATTCATTCGTACGATCCATTCTAATTCGTTCGTATGATCCATTCTAATTCATTCGTACAATCCTTTCTAATTTATTCGCATGATCCATTCTAATTCATTCGTATGATCCATTCTAACTCATTCGTATGATCCATTCTAACTCATTCGCACAAATGTATCCATTCTAATTCATTCGTACGATCCATTCTAAATCACTCGTACGATCCATTCTAATTCATTCGTACGATCCATTCTAATTCATTCGTATGAACCATTCTGATTCATTCGCACAAATGTATCCATTCTAATTCATTTGTATGATCCATTCTAATTCATTCGTAAGATTCATTCTAATCCATTCGTACGATCCATTCTAATCCATTCGTATGATCCATTCTAATTTATTCGTTCAAATATATCCATTCTAATTCATTCATACGATCCATTCTAATTAATTTGCACGATCCATTCTAATTCATTCGTATGATCCATTCTAATTCATTGGCACGATCCATTCTATCCATTCTAATTCGTTCGTACGATCCATTCTAATTCATTTGCACTATCCATTCTAATACCTTCGCACGATCTATTCTAATTAGTTCGTACAATCCATTCTAATTCATTCGCACGATCCATTTGAATTCATTCGCACAATCCATTTTAATTCATTCGTATGATTCATTCTAATTCATTCGTACGATCCATTCAAATTCATTCGCACAAATAGAATGGATATATTCGTACAATCCATTCTAATTCATTCGTACGATCCATTCTTGCGAATGAATTAGAATGGATCGTACGAATGGATTAGAATGGATCGTACGAATGAATTAGAATGGATCGTACAAATGAATTAGAATAGATCGTGCAAATGAATTAGAATCGATCATACGAGCGAATGAATTAGAATGGATCGTACGAATGAATTAGAATGGATCATAGGAATGAATTAGAATGGATCGTGCAAATGTATTAGAATGGATCGTGCGAATGAATTAGAATGGATCGTGCGAATGAATTAGAATTGATACATTCGTACAAATGAATTAGAATGGATCGTACGAATGAATTAGAATGGATCGTATGAACGAATTAGAATGAATCATACAAATGAATTAGAATGGATCGTGCGAATGAATTCAAATGGATCGTGCGAATGAATTAGAATAAATCGTACAATCCATTCTAATTCATTCTCACAAATGTAACCTTTCTAATTCATTTGTAAGATCCATTCTAATTCATTCGTACGATCCATTCTAATTCATTCCTATGATCCATTCTAATCCATTCGTACGATCCATTCTAATTCATTCGCACGAATGTAACCATTCTAATTCATTCGTATGATCCATTCTGATTCATTCGCACGAATGTATCCATTCTAATTCATTTGCACGATCCATTCTAATTCATTCCTATGATCCATTCTAATTCATTCGTACGATCCATTCTAATTCATTCGCTCGCACGATCGATTCTAATTCATTTGCACGATCTATTCTAATTCATTTGTACGATCCATTCTAATTCATTCGTACGATCCATTCTTATCCATTCGTACGATCCATTCTAATTCATTCGCAAGAATGGATCGTACGAATGAATTAGAATGGATCGTACAAATATATCCATT
Organism: Chamaelirium japonicum; assembly: GCA_947650365.1. Lineage (NCBI taxonomy): Eukaryota > Viridiplantae > Streptophyta > Magnoliopsida > Liliales > Melanthiaceae > Chamaelirium > Chamaelirium japonicum. Next base: position 61,963,172 of record OX393555.1, on the reverse strand, counting down.
CTATTTGTGCGAATGAATTAGAATGGATCGTACGAATGAATTAGAATGAATCATACGAATGAATTAGAATGGATCGTGCGAATGAATTCAAATGGATCGTGCGAATGAATTAGAATGGATTGTACGAACTAATTAGAATAGATCGTGCGAAGGTATTAGAATGGATAGTGCAAATGAATTAGAATGGATCGTACGAACGAATTAGAATGGATAGAATGGATCGTGCCAATGAATTAGAATGGATCATACGAATGAATTAGAATGGATCGTGCAAATTAATTAGAATGGATCGTATGAATGAATTAGAATGGATATATTTGAACGAATAAATTAGAATGGATCATACGAATGGATTAGAATGGATCGTACGAATGGATTAGAATGAATCTTACGAATGAATTAGAATGGATCATACAAATGAATTAGAATGGATACATTTGTGCGAATGAATCAGAATGGTTCATACGAATGAATTAGAATGGATCGTACGAATGAATTAGAATGGATCGTACGAGTGATTTAGAATGGATCGTACGAATGAATTAGAATGGATCGTACGAGTGATTTAGAATGGATCGTACGAATGAATTAGAATGGATCGTACGAATGAATTAGAATGAATTCAAATGGATCGTGCGAATGAATTAGAATGGATCGTACGAACGAATTAGAAGGGATAGAATGGATCGTGCCAATGAATAAGAATGGATCGTACGAATGAATTAGAATGGATCGTGCAAATGAATTAGAATGGATCGTACGAATGAATTAGAATGGATATATTTGAACGAATAAATTAGAATGGATCATACGAATGGATTAGAATGGATCGTACGAATGGATTAGAATGGATCGTACGAATGAATTAGAATGGATCATACAAATGAATTAGAATGTATACATTTGTGCGAATGAATTAGAATGGTTCATACGAATGAATTAGAATGGATCGTACGAATGAATTAGAATGGATCGTGCAAATGAGTTAGAATGGATCATACAAATGAATTAGAATAGATCGTGCAAATGAATTAAAATCGATCGTGCGAATGAATTAGAATGGATCGTACGTTAGAATTAGATTGGATCGTACGAATGAATTAGAATGGATTAGAATGAATCAGAATGGATTAGAATGAATCATACGAATGAATTAGAATGGATCGTGCGAATGAATTCAAATGGATCGTGTGAATAAATTAGAATGGATCGTGCGAATGAATTAGAATGGATCGTACGAATGAATTAGAAAGGATACATTTGCGCGAATGAATTAGAATGGATCGTACGAATGAATTAGAATGGATCATACGAATGAATTAGAATGGATCGTGCGAATGAATTAGAATGGATCGTGCGAATGAATTAGAATGGATTGTACGAATGAAATAGAATGGATTGTACGAATGAATTAGATTGGATCGTACAAATGAATTAGAAAGGGTACATTTGTGAGAATGAATTAGAATAGATCGTAAGAATGGATTGTACGAACGAATTAGAATGGATCGTACGAACGAATTAGAATGGATCGTACGAATGCATTAGAATGGATCGTGCGAATGAATTAGAATGGATACAATCGAATTGGATACATTCGAGCGAATGAATTAGAATAGATCGTATGAATGAATTAGAATGGATCGTGCGAATGAATTAGAATGGATCGTTCAAATGAATTAGAATGGATACATTCGTACAAATGAATTAGAATGGATCGTACGAATGAATTAGAAAGGCTACATTTGTGAGAATGAATTAGAATGGATCGTACGAATGAATTAGAATGGATCACACGAATGAATTAGAATGGATCGTACGAATACACTCGATTGTATCCATTCTAATTCATTCGTACGATCCATTCTAATTCATTCTCACAAATGTAGCCTTTCTAATTCATTTGTACGATCCATTCTAATTCATTCGTACAATCCATTCTATTTCATTCGTACGATCCATTCTAATTCATTTCTATGATCCATTCTAATTCATTCGTACGATCCATTCTAATTCATTCGCACAAATGTATCCATTCTAATTCATTCGTACGATCCATTCTAATCCATTCGTATAGATCGTACGAATGAATTAGAATGGATCGTACGAATGGATTAGAATAGATCGTACGAATGAATTAGAATGGATCGTACGAATGAATTAGAATGGATCATGCGAATGAATTAGAATGGATCGTACGAATGAATTAGAATGGATCGAACGAATGAATTAGAATGGATCATACGAATGAATCAGAATGGATCATACGAATGAATTACAATGGATACAATCGAGCGAATGAATTAGAATGGATCATACGAATGAATTAGAATGGATCATACGAATGAATTAGAATGGATCGTGCGAATGAATTAGAATGGATACATTCGTACAAATGAATTAGAATGGATCGTACGAATGAATTAGAATGGATAGTAGGAATGAATTAGAATGGATCGTGCAAATGAATTAGAATGGATACATTCGTGCGAATGAATCAGAATGGATCATACGAATGAATTAGAATGGATCGTGCAAATGAATTAGAATGGATACATTCGTGCGAATGAATCAGAATGGATCATACGAATGAATTAGAATGGTTACAATCGAATGAATTAGAATGGATCTTGCGAATGAATTAAAATGGATCGTACAAATGAATTAGAATGGATCGTGCCAATGAATTAGAATGGATCGTACGAATGAATTAGAATGGATCAATAAAATGAATTAGAATGGATCGTACGAATGAATTAGAATGGATATATTTGAACGAATAAATTAGAATAGATCATACAAATGGATTAGAATGGATCGTACGAATGGATTAGAATGGATCGTACGAATGAATTAGAATGGATCATACAAATGAATTAGAATGGATACATTTGTACGAATGAATTAGAATGGTTCATACGAATGAATTAGAATGGATCGTACGAATGAATTAGAATGGATCATACGAATGAATTAGAATGGATCGTACGAATGAATTAGAATGGATACATTTGTGCGAATGATTTAGAATGGATCATACGAATGAATTAGAATGGATCGTAAGAATGAATTAGAATAGATCATGCGAATAAATTAGAATGGATCGTGCGAATGAATTAGAATGGATCATACGAACGAATTAGAATGGATCGTACGAACGAATTAGAATGGATCGTATGAATGAATTAGAATGAATCATACGAATGAATTAGAATGGATCGTGCGAATGAATTCAAATGGATTGTGCGAATGAATTAGAATAAATCGTACAATCCATTCTAATTCATTCTCACAAATGTAACCTTTCTAATTCATTTGTAAGATCTCGTACGATCCATTCTAATTCATTCGCACGAATGTAACCATTCTAATTCATTCATATGATCCATTCTAATTCATTCGTGGATCGTACAAATGAATTAGAAAGGCTACATTTGTGAGAATGAATTAGAATGGATCGTACGAATGAATTAGAATGGATCATAGGAATGAATTAGAATGGATCATACGAATGAATTAGAATGGATCATACGAATGAATTAGAATGGATTGTACGAACGAATTAGAATGGATCGTACGAATGAATTAGAATGGATACAATCGAGCGAATTAAATAGAATGGATCGTACGAATGAATTAGAATGGATCATAGGAATGAATTAGAATGGATCGTACGAATGAATTAGAATGGATCATACGAATGAATTAGAATGGATCTTGCGAATGAATTAAAATGGATCGTACAAATGAATTAGATTGGATCGTGCCAATGAATTAGAATGGATCGTACGAATGAATTAGAATGTATCGTGCAAATGAATTAGAATGGATCGTACGAATGAATTAGAATGGATATATTTGAACGAATAAATTAGAATGGAACATACGAATGGATTAGATTGGATCGTACGAATGGATTAGAATGGATCGTACGAATGAATTAGAATGGATCATACAAATGAATTAGAATGGATACATTTGTGCGAATGAATTAGAATGGTTCATACGAATGAATTAGAATGGATCGTACGAATGAATTAGAATGGATCGTACGAATGAATTAGAATGGATCGTATGAATGAATTAGAATGGATACATTTGTGCGAATGAGTTAGAATGGATCATACGAATGAATTAGAATGGATCGTACGAATGAATTAGAATGGATATTAGAATGGATCGTACGAACGAATTAGAATGGATCATACGAATGAATTAGAATGGATCGTACGAATGAATTAGAATGGATCGTACGAATGAACTAGAATGGATCGTGCGAATGAATTAGAATGAATCGTACGAATGCATTAGAATGGATCGTGCGAATGAATTAGAATGGATACATTCGTACAAATGAATTAGAATGGATCGTGCGAATAAATTAGAATGGATCGTACGAATGAATTAGAATGGATCATATGAATGAATTAGAATGGTTACATTCGTGCGAATGAATTAGAATGGATCGTACGAATGAATTAGAATGGATCATATGAATGAATTAGAATGGTTACATTCGTGCGAATGAATTAGAATGGATCGTACGAATGGATTAGAATGGATCGTACGAATGTATTCATTCGTCTGATCCATTCTAATTCATTCGCACGAATGTATCCATTCTAATTCATTCGTACGATCCATTCTAATTCATTCACATGATCCATTCTAATTTATTTGTACGATCCATTCTAATTCATTCGTATGATCCATTCTAATTTATTTGTTCAAATATATCCATTCTATTTCATTCATACGATCTATTCTATTCTCATTCATTCTAATTCATTTGCACGATCCATTCTAATTCATTCATACGATCCATTCTAATTCATTCATACGATCCATTCTAATTCATTGGCACGATCCATTCTAATTCATTTGTATGATTCATTCTAATTCATTCATAAGATCCATTCTAATTCATTCGCTCGAATGTATCCATTCTAATTCATTCGCTCGAACGTATCCATTCTAATTCATTCATACAATCCATTCTAATTCATTCGTACGATCCATTCTAATTCATTCATATGATCCATTCTAATTCATTCGCTCGAATGTATCCATTCTAATTCATTCGTACGATCCATTCTAATTCATTCGTATGATCCATTCTAATTCGTTCGTACGATCCATTCTAATTCATTTGCACGAATGTAACCATTCTAATTCATTCGTACGATCCATTCTAATTCATTCGTACGATCCATTCTAATTCATTCGCACGATCCATTCTAATTCATTCGTACGATCCATTCTAATTCATACGCACGATCCATTCTAATTCATTCGTACGATCCATTCTAATTCATTCGCACGAATGTATCTATTCTAATGTATTCGTACGATCCATTCTAATTCATTTATACGATCCATTCTAATTCATTCGTACGATCCATTCTAATTCATTCTCACAAATGTAGCCTTTCTAATTCATTTGTACGATCCATTCTAATTCATTCGTACAATCCATTCTATTTCATTCGTACGATCCATTCTAATTCATTCGTATGATCCATTCTAATTTATTCGTTCAAATATATCCATTCTATTTCATTCATACGATCTATTCTCATTCATTCGCACGAATGTATCCATTCTAATTCATTCGCACAATCCAATCTAATTCAAACGTACGATCCATTCTAATTCATTCGCACGATCGATTCTAATTCATTTGCACAATCTATTCTAATTCATTTGTACGATCCATTCTAATTCATTCGCACGATCCATTCTATTCCATTTGCACGATCTATTCTAATTCAATCCTATGATCCATTATAATTGAATTTGAATGGATTGTACGAATGAATTAGAATGGATACATTCGGGCGAATGTAACCATTCTAATTCATTCGTACGATTCATTCTAATTCATTCGTACGATCCATTCTAATTCATTTGTACGAATGTATCCATTCTAATTCATTCGAACGATCCATTCTAATTCACTCGCACGATCCATTCTAATTCATTCGCACGATCCATTCTAATTCATTCGAACGATCCATTCTAATTCATTCGCACGAATGTATCAATTCTAATGTATTCGTACGATCCATTCTAATTCATTCGTACGATCCATTCTAATTCATTCGTACGATCCATTCTAATTCATTCTCACAAATGTAGCCTTTCTAATTCATTTGTATGATCCATTCTAATTCATTCGTACAATCCATTCTATTTCATTCGTACGAATTATTCTAATTCATTCGCACGATCCATTCTAATTCATTCATGCAATCCCTTCTAATTCATTCATACGATCCATTCTAACTCATTCATACAATCCATTCTATTTCATTTGTACGATCCATTCTAATTCATTCGTATGATCCATTCTAATTTATTCGTTCAAATATATCCATTCTAATTCATTCATACGATCCATTCTAATTCATTCGCACGATCCATTCTAATTCATTCGTACGATCCATTCTAATTCTTTCGTACGATCCATTCTAATTCATCCGTATGATCTATTCTAATTCGTTCGTACAATCCATTCTAATTCATTCGTACGATCCATTCTAATTCATTCGCACTATCCATTCTAATTCGTTCGTACGATCCATTCTAGCTCATTCATACGATCCATTCTAATTCATTCGTACGATCCATTCTAATTCATTCGTATGATCTATTCTAATTCATTTGTACGAATGTATCCATTCTAATTCATTCGTGCGATCCATTCTAATTCATTCCTATGATCCATTCTAATTCATTCGTACGATCCATTCTAATTCATTCGCTCGATTGTATCCATTCTAATTCATTCGTAGGATCCATTCTATATCATTCGTACGATCCATTCTAATTCATTCGCACAAATGTATCTATTCTAATTCATTCGTACAATGCGTTCTAATCCATTCGTACGATCCATTCTAATTCATTCGCACGATCCATTCTAATTCATTTGTACGATCCATTTTAATTCATTCGCAAGATCCATTCTAATTCATTCGTATGATCCATTCTAATTCATTCGTACGATCCATTCTAATTCATTCCGATGATCCATTCTAATTCATTCGTACGATCCATTCTAATTCATTTGCTCGATTGTATCCATTCTAATTCATTCGTACGATCCATTATAATTCGTTCGTACGATCCATTCTAATTCGTTCGTACGATCCATTCTAATTCATTTGCACGAATGTAACCATTCTAATTCATTCGTACGATCCATTCTAATTCATTCACACGATCTATTCTAATTCATTCGTATGATCAATTCTAATTCATTCGTACGATCCATTCTAATTCATTCATGCAATCCATTCTAATTCATTCATACGATCCATTCTAACTCATTCATACAATCCATTCTATTTCATTCGTACGATCCATTCTAATTCATTCGTATGATCCATTCTGATTTATTCGTTCAAATATATCCATTCTAATTCATTCGTACGATCCATTCTAATTCATTCGCACGATCCATTCTAATTCATTCGTATGATCCATTCTAATTCATTCGCACGATCCATTCTAATTCATTTGTACGAATCGTAGGAATGAATTAGAATGGATACAATCGAGCGAATGAATTAGAATGGATCGTACGAATGAATTAGAATGGATCATAGGAATGAATTAGAATGGATCGTGCAAATGAATTAGAATGGATACATTCGTGCGAATGTCTAATTCATTCATACGATCCATTCTAATTCATTCGCTCGATTGTATCCATTCTAATTCATTCGTACAATCCATTCTAATTCGTTCGTACGATTCATTCTAATTCGTTCGTACGATCCATTCTAATTCGTTCGTACGATCCATTCTTATTCATTTGCACGAATGTAACCATTCTAATTCATTCGTACGATCCATTCTAATTCATTCGTACGATCTGATCCATTCTAATTCATTCGTACGATCTATTCTAATTCATTCGTACGAATGTATCCATTCTAATTCATTTGCACGATCCATTCAGATTCATTTGTACGATCTATTTTAATTCATTCCTATGATCCATTCTAATTCATTCGTATGATCCATTCTAATTCATTCGCTCGATTGTATCCATTCTAATTCATTCGTACGATCCATTCTAATTCATTCGTACGATCCATTCTAATTCATTCATATGATCCATTCTAATTCATTCGCATGAATGTAACCATTCTAATTCATTCGTACGATCCATTCTAATTCATTTGTACGAACCATTCTAATTCATTCGCACAAATGTATCCATTCTAATTCATTCGTACTATCCATTCTAATTCATTCGTACGAATGTAACCATTCTAATTCATTCGTATGATCCATTCTGATTCATTCGCACGAATGTATCCATTCTAATTCGTTTGCACGATCCATTCTAATTTATTTGCACGATCTATTCTAATTCATTTGTATGATCTATTCTAACTCATTCGCACAAATGTATCCATTCTAATTCGAATGGATCATACGAATGAATTAGAATGGATCATAGGAATGAATTAGAATGGATACATTTGTGCGAATGAATTAGAATGGTTCATACGAATGAATTAGAATGTATCGTACGAATGAATTAGAATGGATCGTACGAATGAATTAGAATGGATCGTACGAATGAATTAGAATGGATACATTTGTGCGAATGAGTTAGAATGGATCATACGAATGAGTTAGAATGGATCGTACGAATGAATTAGAATGGATCATGCGAATAAATTAGAATGGATCATACGAATGAGTTAGAATGGATCGTACGAATGAATTAGAATGGATCATGCGAATAAATTAGAATGGATCGTGCGAATAAATTAGAATGGATACATTTGTGCGCAAGAATGGATCGTACGAATGAATTAGAATGGATTGTACGAATATATCCATTCTATTTGTGCGAATGAATTAGAATGGATCGTACGAATGAATTAGAATGAATCATACGAATGAATTAGAATGGATCATGCGAATGAATTCAAATGGATCGTGCGAATGAATTAGAATGGATTGTACGAGCGAATTAGAATAGATCGTGCGAAGGAATTAGAATGGATAGTGCAAATGAATTAGAATGGATCGTACGAACGAATTAGAATGGATAGAATGGATCGTGCCAATGAATTAGAATGGATCGTACGAATGAATTAGAATGGATCATGCAAATGAATTCGAATGGATCGTACGAATGAATTTGAATGGATATATTTGAACGAATGGATTAGAATGGATCGTACGAATGGATTAGAATGGATCGTACGAATGAATTAGAATGGATCATACAAATGAATTAGAATGGATACATTTGTGCGAATGAATTAGAATGGTTCATACGAATGAATTAGAATGGATCATACGAATGAATTAGAATGGATCGTACGAATGAATTAGAATAGATACATTTGTGTGAATGAGTTAGAATGGATCATACGAATGATTTAGAATGGATCGTACGAATGAATTAGAATGGATCATGCGAATAAATTAGAATGGATTGTGCGAATGAATTAGAATGGATCATACGAACGAATTAGAATGGATCGTACGAATGAATTAGAATGGATCATACGAATGAATTAGAATGGGTCGTGCAAATGAATTAGAATGGATCTTACAAATGAATTAGAATGGATCATGCCAATGAATTAGAATGGATCGTACGAATGAATTGAATGGATCGTGCAAATGAATTAGAATGGATCGTACGAATGAATTAGAATGGATATATTTGGACGAATGAATTAGAATGGATCGTACGAATGAATTAGAATGGATCATACGAATGAATTAGAATGGATCGTATGAATGAATTAGAATGGATCGTACGAATGAATTAGAATGGATCGTATGAACGAATTAGAATGGATAGTACGAATGCATTAGAATGGATCGTGCGAACGAATTAGAATAGATCGTACGAATGAATTAGAATAGATCGTGCGAATGAATTAGAATGGATCGTGCGAATGAATTAGAATGGATCGTACGAATGAATTAGAACGGTTACATTCGTGCGAATGAATTAGAATGGATAGTAGGAATGAATTAGAATGGATCGTATGAATGAATTAGAATGGATCGGACTAATGAATTTATTATGGATCGTACGAATGAATTAGAAAGGTTACATTTGTGAGAATGAATTAGAATGGATTGTACGATTCATTCTAATTCATTCGTACGATCCATTCAAATTCATTCGCACGATCCATTCTAATTCATTCGTATGATTCATTCTAATTCATTCGTACGATCCATTCTAATTCATTCGCACAAATGTATCCATTCTAATTCATTCGTACGATCCATTCTAATCCATTTACGCTCCATTCTAATTCATTCGTAAGATCCATTCTAATTCATTTGTACGATCCATTCTAATGCATTCGTTCGATCCATTCTAATTTATTCGAACGATCCATTCTAATTCATTCCTATGATCCATTCTACTTCATTCGTACGATCCATTCTAATTCATTCGCTCGAATGTATCCATTCTAATTCATTCGTACAATCCATTCAAATTCATTCGTACGATCCATTCTAATTCATTTGTACGAATGAATTAGAATGGATCATGCAAATGAATTAGAATGGATCGTACGAATGGATTAGAATGGATCGTACGAATGAATTAGAATGGATCATACAAATAAATTAGAATGGATACATTTGTGCGAATGAATTAGAATGGTTCATACGAATGAATTAGAATGGATCGTACGAATGAATTAGAATGGATCGTAGGAATGAATTAGAATGGATCGTACGAATGAATTAGAATGGATCTACGTTTGAATTAGATTGAATTGTGCGAATGAATTAGAATGGATCGTACGTTTGAATTAGATGAATTCAAATGGATCGTGCGAATGAATTAGAATAAATCGTACGATCAATTCTAATTCATTCTCACAATTATAACCTTTCTAATTCATTTGTAAGATCCATTCTAATTCATTCGTACGATCCATTCTAATTCATTCCTATGATCCATTCTAATCCATTCGTACGATCCATTCTAATTCATTCGTACGATCCATTCTAATTCATTCGCACAATCCAATCTAATTCAAACGTACGATCCATTCTAATTCATTCGTACGATCCATTCTAATTCATTCGTACGATCCATTCTAATTCATTCGCACGATCTATTCAAATTCATTTGCACGATCTATTCTAATTCATTTGTACGATCCATTCTAATTCATTCGTACGATCCATTCTAATTCATTCGTATGAACCATTCTAATTCATTCGCACAAATATATCCATTCTAATTCATTTGTATGATCCATTCTAATTCATTCGTACGATCCATTCTAAACCATTCATACGATCCATTCTAATCCATTCGTATGATCCATTCTAATTTATTCGTTCAAATATATCCATTCTAATTCATTCGTACGATCCATTCTAATTCATTTGCACGATCCATTCTAATTCATTCGTACGATCCATTCTAATTCATTCGCTCGAATGTATCCATTCTAATTCATTCGTACGATCAGTTCTAATTCATTCGTACGATCCATTCTAATTCATTCGCTCGAATGTATCCATTCTAATTCATTCGTACAATCCATTCTAATTCATTCGCATGATCCATTCTAATTCATTCCTATGATCCATTCTAATCCATTCGTACGATCCATTCTAATTCATTCGCACAAATGTAACCTTTCTAATTCATTTGTAAGATCCATTCTAATTCATTCGTATGATCCATTCTAATTCGTTCGTACGATCCATGATCCATTCTAATTCATTCGTACGATCCATTCTAATACATTCGTATGATCCATTCTAATTTATTCGTTCAAATATATCCATTCTATTTCAGTCATACGATCTATTATCATTCATTCGCACGAATGTATCCATTCTAATTCATTCGCACAATCCATTCTAATTCATTCGTACGATCCATTCTAATTCATTCGCACGATCCATTCTAATTCATTCGTATGATCCATTCTAATTCATTCGTTCGATCCTTTCTAATTCATTTGTACGATCCATTATAATTCATTCGTACGATCCATTCTAATTCAAACGTACGATCCATTCTAATACATTCGCACAATCCAATCTAATTCAAACGTACGATCCATTCTTATTCATTTGTAAGATCCATTCTAATTCATTCGTACGATCCATTGTAATTCATTCCTACGATCCATTCTAATTCATTCGTATGATCCATTCTAATTCATTCGTATGATTCATTCTAATTCATTCATACGATCCATTCTCACAAATGTAATCTAATTCATTTGCACGATCCATTCCAATTCATTCGTACGATCCGTTCTAATTCATTGGCACGATCCATTCTATCCATTCTAATTCGTTCGTACGATCCATTCTAATTCATTTGCACTATCCATTCTAATTCCTTCGCACGATCTATTCTAATTCGTTCGTACAATCCATTCTAATTCATTCGCACGATCCATTTGAATTCTTTCGTACGATCCATTCTAATTCATTCGTATGATTCATTCAAATTCATTCGTACGATCCATTCTAATTCATTCACACAAATAGAATGGATATATTCGTACAATCCATTCTAATTCATTCGTACGATCCATTCTAATTCATTCGTACGATCCATTCTAATTCATTCGCACGATCAATTCTAATGCATTCGTATGATTCATTCTAATTCATTCGCACGATCCATTCTAGTTCATTCGTACGATCCATTCTAATTCATTCGTACGATCCATTCTAATTCATTCGTATAATCCATTCTAATTCATTCGTACGATCCATTCTAATTCATTCGTACGATCCATTCTAATCCATTCTAATTCGTTCGCACGATCCATTCTAATTCATTTGTACGAATGTATCCATTCTAATTCATTCGCACGATCCATTCTAATTCATTCGTACGATCCATTCTAATTCATTCATACGATCCATTCTAATTCGTTCGTACGATCCATTCTAATTCATTCTCACAAATGTAGCCTTTCTAATTCATTTGTACGATCCATTCTAATTCATTCGCACAATCCAATCTAATTCAAACGTACGATCCATTCTAATTCATTCGCACAATCCAATCTAATTCAAACGTACGATCCATTCTAATTCATTTGTAAGATCCATTCTAATTCATTCGTACGATCCATTCTAATTCATTCCTACGATCCATTCTAATTCATTCGTATGATCCATTCTAATTCATTCGTATGATCCATTCTAATTCATTCGTACGATCCATTCTCACAAATGTAACCTTTCTAATTCATTTGTACGATCCATTCTAATTCATTCGTACAATCCATTCAAATTCATTCGCATGAATGTAACCATTTTAATTCATTCATATGATCCATTCTAATTCATTCGTACGATTCATTCTAATTCATTCGCACGATCCATTCTTATTCATTTGTACGAATGTATCCATTCTAATTCATTCGCACGATCCATTCAAATGCATTCGTACGATTCATTCTAATTCATTCGCACGATCCATTCTAGTTCATTCGTACGATCCATTCTAATTCATTCATACGATCCATTCTAATTCATTCGTATGATCCATTCTAATTCATTCGCACGATCCATTCAAATTCATTCACGGTTACATTTGTGAGAATGAATTAGAATGGATCGTACGATTTATTCTAATTCATTCGCACGATCCATTTGAATTCATTCGCACGATCCATTCTAATTCATTCGTATGATTCATTCTAATTCATTCATACGATCCATTCTAATTCATTCGCTCGAATGTATCCATTCTAATTCATTCGTACAATCTATTCTAATTCATTCGTACGATCCATTCTAATTCATTCATACGATCTATTCTAATTCATTCGCTCGAATGTATCCATTCTAATTCATTCGTACTATCCATTCTAATTCATTCGTACGATCCATTCTAATTGATTTGTACGAATGTATCCATTCTAATTCATTCGCATGATCCATTCTAATTCATTCGCACGATCCATTCTAATTCATTCGTATGATCCATTCTAATTCATTAGTACGATCCATTCTAATTCATTCGCACAAATGTATCCATTCTAATTCATTCGTACGATCCATTCTATGAATGAATTAAAATGGATCGTACGAATGAATTAGAATGGATCGTACGAATGAATTAGAATGGTTACATTCGTGCGAATGAATTAGAATGGATCGTAGGAATGAATTAGAATGGATCGTACGAATGAATTAGAATGGATCGTACGAATGAACTAGAATGGATCGTGCGAATGAATTAGAATGAATCGTACGAATGCATTAGAATGGATTGTGCGAATGAATTAGAATGGATAGATTCGTACAAATGAATTAGAATGGATCGTGCGAATGAATTAGAATGGATCGTACGAATGAATTAGAATGGATCATATGAATGAATTAGAATGGTTACATTCGTGCGAATGAATTAGAATGGATTGTACGAATGAATTAGAATGGATGGTACAAATGAATTAGAAAGGTTACATTTGTGAGAATGGATCGTACGAATGAATTAGAATGGATCATACGAATAAATTAGAATGGATCATACGAATGAATTAGAATGGATCGTAGGAATGAATTAGAATGGATCGTACGAATGAATTAGAATGGATCTTACAAATGAATTAGAAAGGTTACATTTGTGAGAATGAATTAGAATGGATCGTACGATTTATTCTAATTCATTAGCACGATCCATTTGAATTCATTCGCACGATCCATTCTAATTCATTCGTATGATTCATTCTAATTCATTCATACGATCCATTCTAATTCGTTCGTACGATCCATTCTAATTCGTTCGTATGATTCATTCTAATTCATTCGCACGATCCATTCTAATTTATTCGCATGATCCATTCTAATTCATTCGTACGATCCAGTCTAATTCATTCGTATGATCCATTCTAACTCATTCGCACAAATATATCCATTCTAATTCATTCGTACGATCCATTCTAATTCATTCGTACGATCCATTCTAATTCATTCGTACGATCCATTCTAATTCATTCGTATGAACCATTCTAATTCATTCGCACAAATGTATCCATTCTAATTCATTCGTATGATCCATTCTAATTCATTCGTACGATCCATTCTAATCCATTCGTACGATCCATTCTAATCCATTCGTATGATCCATTCTAATTTATTCGTTCAAATATATCCATTCTAATTCATTCGTACGATCCATTCTAATTCATTTGCACGATCCATTCTAATTCATTCGTACGATCCATTCTAATTCATTGGCACGATCCATTCTAATTCATTTGTACGATCCATTTTAATTCATTCGCAAGATCCATTCTAATTTATTCGTTTGATCCATTCTAATTCATTCGTACGATCCATTCTAATTCATTCCTATGATCCATTCTAATTCATTCGTCCGATCCATTCTAATTCATTCGCACGAATGTATCCATTCTAATTCATTCGTACAATCCATTTTAATTCATTCGCACGATCCATTCTAATTCATTCGTATGATCCATTCTAATTCATTCCTACGATCTATTCTAATTCATTCGCTCGAATGTATCCATTCTAATTCCATCGTTCGAATGAATTAGAATAGATCGTACGAATGAATTAGAATGGATCGTACGAATGGATTAGAATGGATCGTACGAATGGATTAGAATGGATCGTACGAATGAATTAGAATGGATACAATCGAGCGAATGAATTTGAATGGATCGTACGAATGGATTAGAATGGATCGTACGAATGAATTAGATTGGATGGTCCGAATGAATTAGAATGGATACATTCGTGCGAATGAATTAGAATGGATCGTACGAATGAATTAGAATGAATCATACGAATGAATTAGAATGGATCGTGCGAATGAATTCAAATGGATCATGCGAATGAATTAGAATAAATCGTACGATCCATTCTAATTCATTCTCACAAATGTAACCATTCTAATTCATTCGTACGATCCATTCTAATTCATTCATAGAATGGATCGTACGAATGAATTAGAATGGATCGTATTCATTCGTACGATCCATTCTAATTCATTCGCACGAATGTATCCATCATTAGAATGGATCGTGCGAATGAATTAGAATGGATACATTCGTACAAATGAATTAGAACGCATTGTACGAATGAATCGTACGAACGAATTAGAATGGATCGTACGAATGAATTAGAAAGGTTACATTTGTGCGAATGAATTAGAATGGATCGTAGGAATGAATTAGAATGGATCATACGAATGGATTAGAATGGATCGTACGAATGGATTAGAATGGATCGTACGAATGAATTAGAATGGATCATACAAATGAATTAGAATGGATACATTTGTGCGAATGAATTAGAACCATTCGTACGAATGAATTAGAATGGATCGTACGAATGAATTAGAATGGATCGTACGAAAGAATTAGAATGGATCCATTTGTGCGAATGAGTTAGAATGGTTCATACGAATGAATTAGAATGGATCGTATGAATGAATTAGAATGGATCGTACGAATGAATTAGAATGGATTGTACGAATGAATGAGTTAGGATGGATCATACGAATGAATTAGAATGGATCGTACGAATGAATCAGAATGGATCATATGAATGAATTAGAATGGATCGTACGAATGAATTAGAATGGATCGTACGAATGAATTAGAATGGATACATTTGTGCGAATGAGTTAGAATGGATCATACGAATGAATTAGAATGGATCGTACGAATGAATTAGAATGGATCATACGAATGAATTAGAATGGATACATTTGTGCGAATGAGTTAGAATGGATCATACGAATGAATTAGAATAGATCGTACGAATGAATTAGAATGGATCGTACAAATGAATTAGAATGGATCGTACGAATGAATTAGAATGGATCGTACGAATGATTTAGAATGGATCGTACGTTTGAATTAGATTGGATTGTGCGAATGAATTTGAATGGATACATTCGTGCGAATGAATTAGAATAGATCGTATAAATGAATTAGAAAGGTTACATTTGTGAGAATGGATCGTACGAATGAATTACAATGGATCATACGAATGAATTAGAATGGATCGTACGAATAAATTAGAATGGATCGTAGGAATGAATTAGAATGGATCGTACGAATGAATTAGAATGGATCTTACAAATGAATTAGAATGGATCGTACGTTTGAATTAGATTGGATTGTGCGAATGAATTAGAATGGATCGTACGTTTGAATTAGATTAGATTGTGCGAATGAATTAGAATGGATCGTACAAATGAATGAGAAAAGCTACATTTGTGAGAATGAATTAGAATGGATCGTACGAACGAATTAGAATGGATCGTACGAACGAATTAGAATGGATCGTACGAATGAATTAGAATGGATACATTTGTGCGAATGAATTAGAATGAATCATATGAATGAATTAGAATGGATCGTACGAACGAATTAGAATGGATCGTACGAACGAATTAGAATGGATCGTACGAATGAATTAGAAAGGTTACATTTGTGAGAATGAATTAGAATGGATTGTATGATTCATTCTAATTCATTCGTACGATCCATTCAAATTCATTCGCACGATCCATTCTAATTCATTCGTATGATTCTAATTCATTCGTATGATTCATTCTAATTCATTCATACGATCCATTCTAATTCGTTCGTACGATCCATTCTAATTCATTCGCATGATCCATTTGAATTCATTCGCACGATCCATTCTAATTCATTCGTATGATTCATTCTAATTCATTCATACGATCCATTCTAATTCATTCGCTCGAATGTATCCATTCTAATTCATTCGTACAATCCATTCTAATTCATTCGTACGATCCTTTCTAATTCATTCGTATGATCCATTCTAATTCATTCATACGATCCATTCTAATTCGTTCGTACGATCCATTCTAATTCGTTCGTACGATCCATTCTAATTCGTTCGTATGATCCATTCTAATTCATTCGTACGATCCATTCTAATTCATTCGTATGATTCATTCTAATTCATTCATATGATCCATTCTGATTCGTTCGTACGATCCATTCTAATTCATTCGAATGAATTAGAATGGATACATTTGTGCGAATGAATTAGAATGGATCATACGAATGGATCCATATGGATCGTACGAATGAATTAGAATGAATCGTACGAATGAATTAGAATGGATACAATCGAGCGAATGAATTAGAATGGATCGTACGAATGAATTAGAATGGATCATAGGAATGAATTAGAATAGATCGTACGAATGAATTAGAATGGATCGTGCGAATGAATTCAAATGGATCGTGCGAATGAATTAGAATAAATCGTACGAATGGATTAGAATGGATCGTACGAATGAATTAGAATGGATCATACGAATGAATTAGAATGGATACAATCGAGCGAATGAATTAGAATGGATCGTACAAATGGATTAGAATGGATCGTACGAATGAATAAGAATGGATCGCACGAATGAATAAGAATGGAGCGAACGAATGAATTAGAATGGATCATACGAATGAATCAGAATGGATCATACGAATGAATTAGAATGGATACATTTGTGCGAATGAGTTACAATGGATCATACGAATGAATTAGAATGGATCGTACGAATGAATTAGAATGGATCATACGAATGAATTAGAATAGATCGTGCGAATGAATTAGAATGGATTGTTCGAATGAATTAGAATGGATCGTACTAATGAATTAGAATGGATCGTACGAATGAATTAGAATGGATACATTTGTGCGAATGAATTAGAATGGATCGTACAAATGAATTAGAATGGATCGTACGAATGAATTAGAATGGATCGTACGAATGAATTAGAATGGATCATATGAATGAATTAGAATGGATCTTGCGAATGAATTAAAATGGATCGTACAAATGAATTAGAATGGATCGTGCAAATGAATTAGAATGGATCGTACGAATGAATTAGAATGGATCGTACGAATGAATTAGAATGGATCATACGAATGAATTAGAATGGATCGTACGAATGAATTAGAATGGATACATTTGTGCGAATGAATTAGAATGGATCGTACAAATGAATTAGAATGGATAGTACGAATGAATTAGAATGTATCGTACGAATGAATTAGAATGGATCGTACGAATGAATTAGAATGGATCATACGAATGAATTAGAATGGATCTTGCGAATGAATTAAAATGGAACGTACAAACGAATTAGAATGGATCATGCTAATGAATTAGAATGGATCGTACGAATGAATTAGAATGGATCGTACGAATGAATTAGAATGGATTGTACGAACGAATTAGAATGGATGGTGCGAATGAATTAGAATGGATCGTACAAATGAATTAGAATAGATCGTACGAATGAATTAGAATGGATCGTACGAATGAATTAGAATGGATCATAGGAATGAATTAGAACGGATCGTACGAATGAATTAGAATGGATCATATGAATGAATTAGAATGGATACATTCGTGCGAATGAATTAGAATGGATCGGACGAATAAATTAGAATGGATCGTACGATTCATTCTAATTCATTCGTACGATCCATTCTAATGCATTCGTACGATTCATTCTAATTCATTCGTATGATCCATTCTAATTCTTTTGTACGATCCATTCTAATTCATTCGCACGATCTATTCTAATCTTTTCGTACAATCCATTCTAATTCATTCGTACGATCCATTCTAATTCATTCGCACTATCCATTCTAATTCCTTCGTACGATCCATTCTAATTCATTCGCACAAATGTATCTATTCTAATTCATTCGTACAATTAGTTCTAATCCATTTGTACGATCCATTCTAATTCATTCGCACGATCCATTCTAATTCATTCGTACGATCCATTCTAATTCATTCGTATGATCCATTCTAATTTATTCGTTCGAATATATCCATTCTATTTCATTCATACAATTAGTTCTAATTCATTCGTACAATTAGTTCTAATTCATTCGTACGATCCATTCAAATTCATTCGTATAATTAGTTCTAATTCATTCTAAATAAATTAGAAAGGTTACATTTGTGAGAATGGATCGTACGAATGAATTAGAATGGATCATACGAACGAATTAGAATGGATCGTACGAACGAATTAGAATGGATCGTATGAATGAATTAGAATGAATCATACGAATGAATTAGAATGGATCGTCTTAATTCGTTCGTATGATCCATTCTAATTCATTCGTACGATCCATTCTCACAAATGTAACCTTTCTAATTCATTTGTACGATCCATTCTAATTCATTCGTACAATCCATTCTAATTTATTCCTACGATCCATTCTAATTCATTCGCACGATCCATTCTAATTCATTTGTACGAATGTATCCATTCTAATTCATTCGCACGATCCATTCTAATTCATTCGCATGATCCATTCTCACAAATGTAACCTTTCTTATTCATTTGTACGATCCATTCTAATTCATTCGTATGATTCATTCTAAATCATTCGTACGATCCATTCTAATTCATTCGCATGAATGTAACCATTCTAATTCATTCGTACGATCCATTCTAATTCATTCGTAAGATCCATTCTAATTCATTCATACGATCCATTCTAATACATTCGTACGATTCATTCTAATTCATTCGTATGATCCATTCTAATTCTTTCGTACGATCTATTCTAATTCATTCGCACGATCTATTCTAATTCATTCGTACGATCCATTCTAATTCATTCCTATGATCCATTCTAATTCATTCGTACGATCCATTCTAATTCATTCGCTCGATTGTATTCATTCTAATTCATTCGTACGATCCATTCTAATTCATTCCTATGATCCATTCTAATTCATTCGTACGATCCATTCTAATTCATTCATACGATCCATTCTAATTCATTCGCACAATCCATTCTAATTCATTCGTACGATCCATTCTAATTCATTCACACTATCCATTCTAATTCATTCGTACGATCCATTCTAATTCGTTCGTACGATCCATTCTAATTCGTTCGTACGATCCATTCTAATTCGTTCGTACGATCCATTCTAATTCATTCGCACGATCCATTCTAATTCATTCGTACGATCCATTCTAATTCATTCGCACGATCCATTCTAATTCATTTGTAAGATCCATTCTAATTCATTCGTACGATCCATTCTAATTCATTCCTACGATCCATTCTTATTCATTCGTATGATCCATTCTAATTCATTCGTTCATTCTAATTTATTCGCACTATCCATTCTAATTCGTTCGTACGATCCATTCTAGTTCATTCGTACGATCCATTCTAATTCATCGAATGTATCCATTCTAATTCATTCGTACGATCCATTCTAGTTCATTTGTACGATCCATTCTAATTCATCGAATGTATCCATTCTAATTCATTCGTACAATCCATTCAAATTCATTCGTACGATCCATTCTAATTCATTCGCACAAATGTATCCATTCTAATTCTAATTCATTTGTAAGATCCATTCTAATTCATTCGCTCGAATGTATCCATTCTAATTCATTCGTACAATCCATTCTAATTCATTCGCACAATTGTTTCCATTCTAATTCTAATTCATTTGTAAGATCCGTTCTAATTCATTCGCACGATCCATTCTAATTCATTCGTATGATCCATTCTAATTCGTTCGTACGATCCATTCTAATTCGTTCGTACGATCCATTCTAATTCATTCGCACGAATGTAACCATTCTAATTCATTCGTATGATCCATTTTGATTCATTCGCACGAATGTATCCATCCTAATTCATTTGCACGATCCATTCTAATTTATTCCTATGATCCATTCTAATTCATTCATATGATCCATTCTAATTCATTCGTACGAACCACTCTAATTCATTCGTATGATCCATTCTGATTCATTTGCACGATCCATTCTAATTCATTCGTACGATCCATTCTAATTCATTCGCTCGATTGTATCCATTCTAATTCATTCGTACGATCCATTTGAATTCATTCGCACGATCCATTCTAATTCATTCGTATGATTCATTCTAATTCATTCGTACGATCCAATCTAATTCATTCTAGTTCATTCGTACGATCCATTC
This sequence comes from Chamaelirium japonicum, assembly GCA_947650365.1. Taxonomy (NCBI): domain Eukaryota; kingdom Viridiplantae; phylum Streptophyta; class Magnoliopsida; order Liliales; family Melanthiaceae; genus Chamaelirium; species Chamaelirium japonicum. Next base: position 61,941,149 of record OX393555.1, on the reverse strand, counting down.
TAATTCATTCGTATGATTCATTCTAATTCATTCATACGATCCATTCTAATTCATTCTCACAAATGAAGCCTTTATAATTCATTTGTACGATCCATTCTAATTCATTCGTACAATCCATTCTATTCCATTCGTACGATCCATTCTATTTCATTCGTACGATCCATTCTATTTCATTCGTACGATCCATTCTAATTCATTCGTATGATCCATTCTAATTCATTCGTATGATTCATTCTAATTCATTCGTACGATCCATTCTAATTCATTCGCACGAATGTATCCATTCTAATTCATTCGCACGATCCATTCTAATTCATTCGCACGATCGATTCTAATCCTTTCGTATGATCCATTCTAATTCATTCATACGATCCATTCTAATTCATTCGCACAAATGTATTCTAATTCATACGCACGATCCATTCTAATTCATTCGTACGATCCATTCTTATTCATTCGTATGATCCATTCTAACTGATTCGCACAAATGTATCGATCTATTCTCATTCATTCGCACAATCCATTCAAATTCATTCGTACGATCCATTCTAATTCATTCGTACGATACATTCTAATCCGTTTGAATTATATTGGATTGTGCGAATGAATTAGAAAGGTTACATTTGTCCGAATGAATTAGAATGGATCGTACGAATATATCCATTCTAATTCCTTCGCACGATCTATTCTAATTCGTTCGTACAATCCATTCTAATTCATTCGTACGATCCATTCTAATTCATTCGCACTATCCATTCTAATTCATTCATACGATCCATTCTAATTCATTCGCACGATCCATTCTAATTCATTCTCACGAATGTAACCTTTCTAATTCATTTGTATGATCCATTCTAATTCATTCGTATGATCCATTCTAATTCTTTCGTCCGATCCATTCTAATTCATTCGCACGAATGTATCCATTCTAATTCATTCGTACAATCCATTCTAATTCATTCGCACGATCCATTCTAATTCATTCGTATGATCCATTCTAATTTATTCCTACGATCTATTCTAATTCATTCGCTCGAATGTATCCATTATAATTCACTCGTACAATCCATTCTAATTCATTCATACGATCCATTCTATTCTAATTCGTTCGTACGATCCATTCTAATTCATTTGCACGAATGTAAACATTCTAATTCATTCGTACGATCCATTCTAATTCATTCGTACGATCCATTCAAATTCATTCGCATGATCCATTCTAATTCATTCGTACGATCCATTCTAATTCATTCTCACGAATGTAACCTTTCTAATTCATTTGTATGATCCATTCTAATTCATTCGTACGATCCATTCTAATTCATTCGCACGAATGTATCCATTCTAATTCATTCGCACCATCCAATCTAATTCATTCGTACGATCCATTCTAATCCATTCGTACGATCCATTGTAATTCATTCATACAATCCATTCAGATTCATTCACACAAATGTATCCATTCAAATTCATTCCTACGATCCATTCTAATTAATTCGCACGATCCATTCTAATTCAGTCATACGATCCATTCTAATTCATTCGCATGAATGTAACCATTCTAATTCTTTCGTACGATCCATTCTAATTCATTAGTATGAGCTATTCTAATTCATTCATACGATCCATTCTAATTCATTCGTACGATCCATTCTAATCCATTCGTACGATCCATTCTAATTCATTCGCACAAATGTAACCATTCTAATTCAATCATATGATCCATTCTAATTCATTCGTACGATCCATTCTAATTCATTCGCACGATCCATTCTAATTCATTTGTACGAATGTATCCATTCTAATTCATTCGCACGATCCATTCTAATGCATTCGTACGATTCATTCTAATTCATTCGCACAATCTATTCTAGTTCATTCGTACGATCCATTCTAATTCATTCGTACGATCCATTCTAATTCATTCGTATGATCCATTCTATATCATTCGTACGATCCATTCTAATGCATTCGTACGATTCATTCTAATTCATTCGTATGATCCATTCTAATTCTTTCGTACGATCCATTCTAATTCATTCGCACGATCTATTCTAATTCGTTCGTACAATCCATTCTAATTCATTCGTACGATCCATTCTAATTCATTCGCACTATCCCTTCTAATTCCTTCGTACGATCCATTCTAATTCATTCGCACAATCCATTCTAATTCATTCGTACGATCCATTCTTATTTATTCATACGATCCATTCTAATTCATTCTAGAATGGATCATACGAATGAATTAGAATGGATCGTACGAATGAAATAGAATAGATTGTACGAATGAATTAGAATGGATCGTACAAATGAATTAGAAAGGCTACATTTGTGAGAATGAATTAGAATGGATCGTACGAATGAATTAGAATGGATCGCACAAATGAATTAAATGGATCGTATGAATACATTAGAATGGATACATTCGTGCGAATGAATTAGAATGGATCGTACGAATGAATTAGAATGGATCGTGCGAATGAATTAGAATGGATCGTACGAATGAATTAGAATGGATCGTGCGAATGAATTAAAATGGATCGTGCGAATGAATTAGAATGGATACATTTGTGCGAATGAATTAGAATGGATCGTACGAATGAATTAGAATGGATCATACGAATGAATTAGAATGGATCGTGCGAATGAATTAGAATGGATACATTCGTACAAATGAATTAGAATGGATCGTACGAATGTATTAGAATGGATCGTACGAATGAATTAGAATGGTTACATTCGTGCAAATGAATTAGAATGGATCGTACGAACGAATTAGAATGGATCGTACGAACGAATTAGAATGGATCGTACGAACGAATTAAATGGATCGTACGAATGAATTAGAATGGATACAATCGAGCGAATGAATTAGAATGGATCGTACGAATGAATTAGAATGGATCATAGGAATGAATTAGAATGGATCATGCAAATGAATTAGAATGGATACATTCGTGCGAATGAATCAGAATGGATCATACGAATGAATTAGAATGGTTACATTCGTGCGAATGAATTAGAATGGATCGTACGAATGGATTAGAATGGATCATAGGAATGAATTAGAATAGATCGTACGAATGAATTAGAATCGATCTTACAAATAAATTAGAAAGGTTACATTTGTGAGAATGAATTAGAATGGATCGTACGATTTATTCTAATTCATTCGCATGATCCATTTGAATTCATTCGCACGATCCATTCTAATTCATTCGTATGATTCATTCTAATTCATTCGTACGATCCATTCTAATTCATTCACACAAATGTATCCATTCTAATTCATTCGTACGATCCATTCTAATTCATTCGTACGAATGAATTAGAATGGATCATACGAATGAATTAGAATGGATTGTACGAATAAATTAGAATGGATACATTCGAGCGAATGAATTAGAATGGATCGTATGAATGAATTAGAATGGATCGTACGAATGAATTAGAATGGATTGTACGAATGAATTAGAATGGATACATTCGAGCGAATGAATTAGAATGGATACATTCGAGCGAATGAATTAGAATGGATCGTATGAATGAATTAGAATGAATCGTATGAATGGATTAGAATGGATCGTGCGAATGAATTAGAATGAATTAGAATGGATCGTACGAATGAATTAGAATGGATTGTACGAATGAATTAAAATGGATACATTCGAGCGAATGAATTAGAATGGATCGTATGAATGAATTAGAATGGATCGTACGAATGAATTAGAATGGATTATACGAATGAATTAGAATAGATACATTCGAGCGAATGAATTAGAATGGATCGTATGATCTAATTCATTCGTACGATCCATTCTAATTCATTCGCTCGATTGTATCCATTCTAATTCATTCGCACGATCCACTCTAGTTCATTCGTATGATCCATTCTAATTCATTCGTACGATCCATTCTAATTCATTCGTATGATCCATTCTAATTCATTCGCACGATCCATTCTAATTTATTCGCATGATCCATTCTAATTCATTCGTACGATCCATTCTAATTCATTCGTATGATCCATTCTAACTCATTCGCACGAATGGATCATATGAATGAATTAGAATGGATCGTACGAATGAATTAGAATGGATCATGCGAATAAATTAGAATGGATCGTGCGAATGAATTAGAATGGATCATACGGATGAATTAGAATGGATCGTACGAATGAATTAGAATGGATCGTACGAATGAACTAGAATGGATCATACGAATGGATTAGAATCGATCGTGCGAATGAATTAGAATGGATCGTACGTACGAATGAATTAGAATGGATCGTGCAAATGAATTAGAATGGATCGTACGAATGAATTAGAATGGATATATTTGAACGAATAAATTAGAATGGATCATACAAATGGATTAGAATGGATCGTACGAATGGATTAGAATGGATCGTACGAATGAATTAGAATGGATCATACAAATGAATTAGTGCGAGTGAATTCAAATGGATCGTGCGAATGAATTAGAATAAATCGTACGATCCATTCTAATTCATTCGCTCGATTGTATCCATTCTAATTCATTCGCACGATCCATTCTAGTTCATTCGTACGATCCATTCTAATTCATTCGTACGATCCATTCTAATTCATTCGTATGATCCATTCTAATTCATTCGCACGATCCATTCTAATTTATTTGCATGATCCATTCTAATTCATTCGTACGATCCATTCTAATTCATTCGTATGATCCATTCTAACTCAATATTTGAACGAATAAATTAGAATGGATCATACGAATGTATTAGAATGGATCGTACGAATGAATTAGAATGGATCGTGGATCGTACGAACGAATTAGAATGGATCATACGAATGAATTAGAATGGATCATAGGAATGAATTAGAATGGATCGTACGAATGAATTAGAATGGATACATTCGTGCGATCTATTCTAATTCATTCCTACGATCTATGCTAATTCATTCGTATGATCCATTCTAATTCATTCCTACGATCTATTCTAATTCATTCGCTCAAATGTATCCATTCTAATTCATTCGTACAATCCATTCTAATTCATTCACACGATCCATTCTAATTCATTCGTATGATCCATTCTAATTCATTCGTACGATCCATTCTAATTCATTCGTATAATCCATTGTAACTCATTCGCACAAATGTATCCATTCTAATTCATTCGTATGATCTATTCTGATTCATTCGTATGATCCATTCTAATTCATTCGTTCGATCCATTCTAATTCATTCATACGATCCATTCAAATTCATTCGCATGATCCATTCTAATTCATTCGTACGATCCATTCTAATTCATTCGTACGATCCATTCTAATTCATTCGTATGAACCATTCTAATTTATTCGCACAAATGTATCCATTCTAATTCATTTGTATGATCCATTCTAATTCATTCGTACGATCCATCAAATCCATTCGTACGATCCATTCTAATCCATTCGTATGATCCATTCTAATTTATTCGTTCAAATATATCCATTCTAATTCATTCGTACGATCCATTCTAATTCATTTGCACGATCCATTCTAATTCATTCGTACGATCCATTCTAATTCATTGGCACGATCCATTCTAATTCATTTGTATGATTCATTCTAATTCATTCATACGATCCATTCTAATTCATTCGCTCGAATGTATCCATTCTAATTCATTCGTACAATCCATTCTAATTCATTCGTACGATCCATTCCATTCTAATTCATTCGTACGATCCATTCTAATCCATTCGTACGATCCATTCTAATCCATTCGTATGATCCATTCTAATTTATTCGTTCGAATATATCAATTCTAATTCATTCATATGATCCATTCTAATTCATTTGCACGATCCATTCTAATTCATTCGTACGATCCATTCTAATTCATTGGCACGATCCATTCTAATTTATTTGTATGATTCATTCTAATTCATTCATACGATCCATTCTAATTCATTCGTACGATCCATTCTAATTGATTTGTACGAATGTATCCATTCTAATTCATTCCTATAATCCATTCTAATTCATTCATACGATCCATTCTGATTCATTCGCTCGAATGTATCCATTCTAATTCATTCGTACAATCCATTCTAATTCATTCGCACAAATGTATCCATTCTAATTCTAATTCATTTGTAAGATCCATTCAAATTCATTCGCACGATCCATTCTAATCCATTCGTACGATCCATTCTAATTCGTTCGTACGATCCATTCTAATTCGTTCGTACGATCCATTCTAATCCATTTGCACGATCCATTCTAATTCATTCCTATGATCCATTCTAATTGAATTAGAATGGATCGTAGGAATGAATTAAAATGGATCGTACAAATGAATCTGAATGGATCGTGTAAATGAATTAGAATGGATACATCCATTCAAATTCAATTAGAATGGATCATAGGAATGAATTAGAATGGATCGTGGATCGTACGAACGAATTAGAATGGATCGTGCGAATGAATAAGAATAGATCGTATAAATGAAATAGAATGGATATATTTGAACAAAAAAATTAGAATGGATCTTACAAATGAATTAGAAAGGATCATACGAATGGATTAGAATGGATCGTACGAATGAATTAGAATGCATTCTAATTCATTCGTACGATCCATTCTGATCCATTCGCACGATCCATTCTAATCCATTCGTATGATCCATTCTAATTTATTCGTTCAAATATATCTATTCTATTTCATTCATACGATCTATTCTTATTCATTCGCACGATCCATTCTAATTCATTCGTACGATCCATTCTAATTTATTCGTACAATCCATTCTAATTCATTCGCACAATCCATTCTAATTCATTCGTACGATCCATTCTAATTCATTCACGCGATCCATTTGAATTCATTCGCACGATCCATTCTAATTCATTCCTATTATCCATTCTAATCCATTCGTATGATCCATTCTAATTTATTCGTTCAAATATATCCATTCTATTTCATTCATATGATCTATTCTCATTCATTCGCACGTACGATCCATTCTAATTCATTCGCACAATCCAATCTAATACATTCGCACAATCCATTCTAATTCATTCGTATGATCCTTTCTAATTCATTTGTAAGATCCATTTTAATTCATTCGTACGATCCATTCTAATTCATTCCTATGATCCATTCTAATCCATTCGTACGATCCATTCTAATTCATTCGCACAAATGTAACTATTCTAATTCATTCATACAATGCGTTCTAATCCATTCATACGATCCATTCTAATTCATTCCTACGATCTATTCTAATTCATTTGTATGATCCATTCTAATTCATTCGTACGAGTACAATCCATTCTAATTCATTCGTATGATTCATTCAAATTCATTCGTACGATTCATTCTAATTCATTCGCACGATCCATTCTAGTTCATTCGCATGATCCATTCTAATTCATTCGTACGATTCATTCTAACTCATTCGTATGATCCATTCTAACTCATTCGCACAAATGTATCCATTTGAATTCATTCGCACGATCCATTTGAATTCATTCGTACGATCCATTCTAATTCGTTCGTATGATCCATTCTAATTCATTCGTACGATTCATTCTAATGCATTCGTTCGATCCATTCTAATTCATTCGTACGATCCATTCTAATTCATTCGTATGATCAATTCTAATTCATTCGTACGATCCATTCTAATTCATTCGTACGATCCATTCTAATTCATTCGTACGATCCCTTCTAATTCATTCGTACGATCCATTCTAATTTGTTCGTACGTGAATTAGAATGGATCGTGCGAATGAATTCAAATGGATCGTGCGAATGAATTAGAATAAATCGTACGATCCATTCTAATTCATTCTCACAAATGTAACCTTTCTAATTCATTTGTAAAATCCATTCTAATTCATTCATACGATCCATTCTAATTCATTCCTACGATCCATTCTAATTCATTCGTATGATCCATTCTAATTCATTCGTATGATCCATTCTAATTTATTCGTACGATCCATTCTAATTCATTCCTATGATCCATTCTAATTCATTCGTAGGATCCATTCTAATTCATTCGCTCGATTGTATCCATTCTAATTCATTCGTACGATCCATTCTAATTCATTCGTATGATCCATTCTAATTCATTCGTATGATTCATTCTAATTCATTCATACGATCCATTCTCAGAAATGTAATCTAATTCATTTGCACGATCCATTCTAATTCATTCGTACGATCCATTCTAATTCATTGGCACGATCCATTCTATCCATTCTAATTCTTTCGTACGATCCATTCTAATTCATTTGCACTATCTATTCTAATTCCTTCGCACGATCTATTCTAATTCGTTCGTACAATCCATTCTAATTCATTCGCACGATCCATTTGAATTCATTTGCACTATCTATTCTAATCCATTCGTACGCTCCATTCTAATTCATTCGTACGATCCATTCTAATTCATTTGTACGATCCATTCTAATGCATTCGTTCGATCCATTTTAATTCATTCGCATGATCCATTCTAATTCATTCGTACGATCCATTCTAATTCAAACGTTTCCATTCTAATTCATTCGCACAATCCAATCTAATTCAAACGTACGATCCATTCTAATTCTTTTGTAAGATCCATTCTAATTCATTCGTACGATCTATTCTAATTCATTCCTACGATCTATTCTAATTCATTCGTATGATCCATTCTAATTCATTCGTATGATCCATTCTAATTCATTCGGTGGATCCATTCTAATTCATTCGTACGATCCATTCTAATTTATTCGCACAATCCATTCTAACTAATTAATTCGCTCGATTGTATCCATTCTAATTCATTCGTACGATCCATTCTAATTCATTCCTACGATCTATTCTCATTCATTCGCACGATCCATCGAAAGGATTAGAATGGATCGTAGGAATGAATTAGAATGGATTGTACGAATGAATTAGAATGTATCGTACAAATGAATTAGAATTGATCATATGAATGAATTAGACTGGATCGTACGAATGAATTAGAATGGATACATAACGAATAAATTAGAATGGATCATACGAATGGATTAGAATGGATCGTACAAATGGATTAGAATGGATGGTACGAATGGATTAGAATGGATCGTACGAATGAATTAGAATGGATCATACAAATGAATTAGAATGGATACATTTGTGCGAATGAATTAGAATGGTTCATACGAATGAATTAGAATGGATACATTCGTACAAATGAATTAGAATGGATCGTGCGAATGAATTAGAATGGATCGTACGAATGGATTAGAATGGATCATACGAATGGAATGGATACATGTGTGCGAATGAATTAGAATGGATCGTACGAATGAATTAGAATGAATCGTACGAATGAATTAGAATGGATCATATGAACGAATTAGAATGGTTACATTCGTGCGAATGAATTAGAATGGATCGTACGAATGGATTAGAATGGATCGTACGAATGGACTAGAACGCGTTGTACGAATGAATTAGAATAGTTACATTTGTGCGAATGCATTAGAATGGATACATTTGTGCGAATGAGTTAGAATGGATCATACGAATGAGTTAGAATGGATCGTACGAATGAATTAGAATGGATCATGAATTAGAATGGATCGTATGAATGAATTAGAATGGATTGTACGAATGAATTAGAATGGATACATTCGAGCGAATGAATTAGAATAGATCGTAGGAATGAATTAGAATGGATCATACAAATGAATTAGAATGGATCGTGCGAATGAATTAGAATGGATTGTACGAATGAATTAGAATGGATACATTCGTGCGAATGAATTAGAATGGATCGGACGAAAGAATTAGAATGGATCGTACGAATGAATTAGAATGGATCATACAAATGAATTAGAAAGGTTACATTCGTGAGAATGAATTAGAATGGATCGTTCGAATGAATTAGAATGGATCGTACGAATGAATTAGAATGGATAGTGCGAATGAATTAGAATGGATCGTACGAATGAATTAGAATAGATTGTACGAACGAATTAGAATAGATCGTGCGAAGGAATTAGAATGGATAGTGCAAATGAATTAGAATGGATCGTACGAACGAATTAGAATGGATCGTATGAACGAATTAGAATAGATCGTATGAATGAAATAGAACGGATATATTTGAACGAATAAATTAGAATGGATCATACGAATGAATTAGAATGGATCGTACGATTGAAATAGAATGGATCGTGCGAATGAATTAGAATGGATCGTACGAATGAATTAGAATGGATCGTACGAATGAAATAGAATGGATTGTACGAATGAATTAGAATGGATCGTACAAATGAATTAGAAAGGCTACATTTGTGAGAATGAATTAGAATGGATCGTACGAATGAATTAGAATGGATCGTACGAATGAATTAGAATGGATCATATGAATGAATTAGAATGGATTGTACGAAAGGATTAGAACGCATTGTACGAATGAATTAGAATAGTTACATTTGTGCGAATGAATTAGATTGCATCGTGCGAACGAATTAATTAGAATGGATCATATGAATGAATTAGAATGGTTACATTCGTGCGAATGAATTAGAATGGATTGTACGAATGAATTAGAATGGATTGTACAAATGAATTAGAAAGCATTGTACGAATGAATTAGAATAGTTACATTTGTGCGAATGAATTAGATTGCATCGTGCGAACGAATTAATTAGAATGGATCATATGAATGAATTAGAATGGTTATATTCGTGCGAATGAATTAGAATGGATTGTACGAATGAATTAGAATGGATCGTACAAACGAATGAATTAGAATGGATCATACGAATGAATTAGAATGGATCGTGCGAATGAATTAGAATGGATACATTCGTACAAATGAATAAGAATGGATCGTACGAATGAATTAGAATGGATCGAACGAATGAATTAGAATGGATACATTCGAGCGAATGAATTAGAATGGATCGTACGAATGGATTAAAATAGATCGTACGAATGGATTAGAACGCATTGTACGAATGAATTAGAATAGTTACATTTGTGCGAATGAATTAGATTGCATCGTGCGAACGAATTAGAATGGATCATACAAATGAATTAGAATGGATCGTACGAATGAATTAGAATGGATCATGCGAATGAATTAGAATGGATCGTACGAATGAATTAGAATGGATCGTGCGAATGAATTAGAATGGATACATTCGTACAAATGAATTAGAATGGATCGTGCGAATGAATTAGAATGGATCGTACGAATGAATTAGAATGGATCATATGAATGAATTAGAATGGTTACATTCGTGCGAATGAATTAGAATGGATCGTACGAATGGATTAGAATGGATCGTACGAATGGATTAGAACGCATTGTACGAATGAATTAGAATAGTTACATTTGTGCGAATGAATTAGATTGCATCGTGCGAATGAATTAGAATGGATCGTACGAATAAATTAGAATGGATCGTGTGAATGAATTTGAATGGATCGTACGAATGAGTTAGAACGGATTGTGCGAATAAATTAGAATGGATCGTACGAATGAATTAGAATGGATCCACCGAATGAGTTAGAATGGATCATACGAATGAATTAGAATGGATCGTACGAATGAATTAGAATGGACTGTACGAATGAATTAGAATGGATCGTACGAATGGATTAGAACGCATTGTACGAATAAATTAGAATAGATACATTTGTGCGAATGAATTAGAATGGATCGTATGAATGAATTAGAATGGACCGTAAGAATGAATTAGAATGGATACAATCGAGCGAATGAATTAGAATGGATCGTGCGAATGGATTAGAATGGATCGTACGAATGGATTAGAACGCATTGTACGAATGAATTAGAATAGTTACATTTGTGCGAATGAATTAGATTGCATCGTGCGAATAAATTAGAATGGATCGTACGAATGAATTAGAATGGATCGTGCGAATGAATTTGAATGGATCGTACGAATGAGTTAGAATGGATTGTGCGAATAAATTAGAATGGATCGTACGAATGAATTAGAATGGATCCACCGAATGAGTTAGAATGGATCATACGAATGAATTAGAATGGATCGTACGAATGAATTAGAATGGATTGTACGAATGAATTAGAATGGATCGTACGATTTATTCTAATTCATTCGCACGATCCATTTGAATTCATTCGCACGATCCATTCTAATTCATTCGTATGATCCATTCTAATTCATTCGTATGATCCATTCTAATTCATTCGTACGATCCATTCTAATTCATTCGCTCGATTGTATCCATTCTAATTAATTCGCACGATCCATTCTAATTTATTCGTATGATTCATTCTAATTCATTCGCACGATCCATTCTAATTCATTCGCACAAATGTATCCATTCTAATTCATTCGCTCGATTGTATCCATTCTAATTCATTCGTACGATCCATTCTAATTGATTCGTACGATCTATTCTAATTCGTTCATACGATCCATTCTAATTCATTCGTACGATCCATTCTAATTCATTCGTACGATCCATTCTAATTCATTTGTACGAATGTATCCATTCTAATTCATTCGCACGATCCATTCTAATTCATTCGCATGATCCATTCTAATTCATTCGTACGATCCATTCTAACTCATTCGTATGATCCATTCTAACTCATTTGCACGATCCATTTTAATTCATTCGTATGATCCATTCTAATTCATTAGCACGATCCATTCTAATTCATTTGTAAGATCCATTCTAATTCTTTCGCACGATCCATTCTAATGCATTCGTACGATTCATTCTAATTCATTCATACGATCCATTCTAATTCGTTCGTACGATCCATTCTAATTCGTTCGTATGATCCATTCTAATTCATTCGCACGATCCATTCTAATTTATTTGCATGATCCATTCTAATTCATTCGTACGATCCATTCAAATTCATTCGTATGATCCATTCTAACTCATTCACACAAATGTATTCTGATTCATTCGTACGATCCATTCTAATTCATTCATCCGATCCATTCTAATCCATTCGTACGATCCATTCTAATCTATTCGTATGATCCAATCTAATTCATTTGTATGATCCGTTCTAATTCATTCGTACGATCCATTCTAATTCATTCGCACGAATGTAACTATTCTAATTCATTCATATGATCCATTCTAATTCATTTGTACGATCCATTCTAATTCATTCGCACGATCCATTCTAATTCATTTGTACGAATGTATCCACTCTAATTCATTCGCACGATCCATTCTAATGCATTCGTATGATTCATTCTAATTCATTCGCACGATCCATTCTAGTTCATTCGTACGATCCATTCTAATTCATTCGCACGATCCATTCTAATTCATTCGTACGATCCATTCAAATTCATTCGCATGATCCATTCTAATTCATTCGCATGATCCATTCTAATTCATTCGTACGATCCATTCTAATTTATTCGCACGATGCAATCTAATTCATTCGCACAAATGTAACTATTCTAATTCATTCGTACGATCCATTCTAATTCATTCCTATGATCCATTCTAATCCATTCGTATGATCCATTCTAATTCATTCGCACGAATGCAACCATTCTAATTCATTCGTATGATCCATTCTGATTCATTCTAATTCATTTGTACGAATGTATCCATTCTAATTTATTCGCACGATCCATTCTAATTCATTCGCACAATCCATTCTAATTCATTCGCATGATCCATTCTAGTTCATTCGTACGATCCATTCTAATTCATTCGCATAAATGTATCCATTCTAATTCATTCGTACGATCCATTCTAATTCATTCGTACGATCTATTCTAATTCATTCGTACGATCCATTCTAATTCATTCGTATGAACCATTCTAATTCATTCGCACAAATGTATCCATTCTAATTCATTTATATGATCCATTCTAATTCATTCATACGATCCATTCTAATCCATTCGTATGATCCATTCTAATCCATTCGTATGATCCATTCTAATTTATTCGTTCAAATATATCCATTCTAATTCATTCGTACGATCCATTCTAATTCATTTGTACGATCCATTCTAATTCATTCGTACGATCCATTCTAAATGCATTGGCACGATCCATTCTAATTCATTTGTATGATTCATTCTAATTCATTCATATGATCCATTCTAATTCATTCGCTCGAATGTATCCATTGTAATTCATTCGTACGATCCATTCTAACTCATTCGTATGATCCATTCTAATTTATTCGTTCAAATAGATCCATTCTAATTCATTCCTATGATCCATTCTAATTCATTCGTACGAATGTATCCATTCTAATTCATTTGCACGATCCATTCAGATTCATTTGTATGATCCATTTTAATTCATTCGTACGATCTCTAATTCATTCATATGATCTATTCTAATCCATTCGTACGATCCATTGTAATTCATTCATACAATCCATTCAGATTCATTCACACAAATTGTATCCATTCTAATTCATTCGTACGATCCATTCTAATTCATTCGCATGATCCATTCTAATTCATTCGTATGATTCATTCTAATTCATTCGTATGATCCATTCTAATTTATTCGTTCAAATATATCCATTCTAATTCATTCGTACGATCCATTCTAATGCATTCATATGATCATTGTACGAATGAATTAGAATAGATCTTACGAATGAATTAGAATGGATCGTACGAATGAATTAGAATGGATCATACGAATGAATTAGAATGGATCGTACGAATGAATTAGAATGAATCATACGAATGAATTGGAATGGATCGTGCGAATGAATTTGAATGGATCGTACGAATGAATTAGAATAAATCGTACAATCCATTCTTATTCATTCTCACAAATGTAACCTTTCTAATTCATTCGTATGATCCATTCTAATTCGTTCGTACGATCTATTCTAATTCATTTGCACGAATGTAACCATTCTAATTCATTCGTACGATCCATTCTAATTCATTCGTACGATCCATTCTAATTCATTCACATGATCCATTCTAATTCATTCGTACGATCCATTCTAATTCATTCTCACGAATGTAACCTTTCTAATTCATTTGTATGATCCATTCTAATTCATTCGTACGATCCATTCTAATTCATTCGCACGAATGTATCCATTCTAATTCATTCGCACCATCCAATCTAATTCATTCGTACGATCCATTCTAATCCATTCGTACAATCCATTGTAATTCATTCATACAATCCATTCAAATTCATTCACACAAATGAATTAGAATGGATTCATTCGTACAAATGAATTAGAATGGATCGTGCGAATGAATTAGAATGGATCGTACGAATGAATTAGAATGGATCATATGAATGAATTAGAATGGTTACATTCGTGCAAATGAATTAGAATGGATCGTACGAACGAATTAGAATGGATCGTACGAACGAATTAGAATGGATCGTACGAACGAATTAGAATGGATCGTACGAATGAATTAGAATGGATCGTACGAGTGTATTCGTACGATCCATTCTAATTCATTCGTACGATCCATTCTAATTCATTCGTACGATCCATTCTAATTCATTCTCACAAATGTAGCCTTTCTAATTCATTTGTACGATCCATTCTAATTCATTCGTACAATCCATTCTAATTCATTCATACGATCTATTCTCATTCATTCGCACGAATGTATCCATTCTAATTCATTCGCACAATCCTATCTAATTCAAACGTACGATCCATTCTAATTCATTTGCACGATCGATTCTAATTCATTTGCACGATCTATTCTTATTCATTTTTATGATCCATTCTAACTCATTCGCACAAATGTATCCATTCTAATTCATTCGTACGATCCATTCTAATTCATTCGTACGATCCATTCTAATTTATTCGTATGAACCATTCTAATTCATTCGCACAAATGTATCCATTCTAATTCATTCTCACAAATGTAACCTTTCTAATTCATTCGTACGATCCATTCTAATTCATTCGCACATTTAAGAATGGATCGTACGAATGAATTAGAATGGATCGTACGAATGAATTAGAATGGATACATTTGTGCGAATGAATTAGGATACATTTGTACGAATGAATTAGAATGAATCATACGAATGAATTAGAATGGATCGTCCGAATGAATTCAAATGGATCGTGCGAATGAATTAGAATAAATCGTACGATCCATTCTAATTCATTCTCACAAATGTAACCTTTCTAATTCATTTGTAAGATCCATTCTAATTCATTCGTACGATCCATTCTAATTCATTCCTATGATCCATTCTAATCCATTCGTACGATCCATTCTAATTCATTCGCACGAATGTAACCATTCTAATTCATTCGTATGATCCATTCTGATTCAATCGCACGAATGTATACATTCTAATTCATTTGCACGATCCATTCTAATTCATTCCTATGATCCATTCTAATCCATTCGTACGATCCATTCTAATTCATTCGCACGAATGTAACCATTCTAATTCATTCGTATGATCCATTCTGATTCATTCGCACGAATGTATACATTCTAATTCATTTGCACGATCCATTCTAATTCATTCCTATGATCCATTCTAATTCATTCGTACGATCCATTCTAATTCGTATACATTCTGATTCATTCGCACGAATGTATACATTCTAATTCGTTCGTACGATCCATTCTAATTCATTTGCACGAATGTAACCATTCTAATTCATTCGCACGATCCATTCTAATTCATTCGTACGATCCAATCGTACGATCCATTCTAATTCATTCGCACGATCTATTCTAATTCATTCGTACGATCCATTCTAATTCATTCCTATGATCCATTCTAATTCATTCGTACGATCCATTCTAATTCATTCGCTCAATTGTATCCATTCTAATTCATTCGTACGATTAGAATGGATCGTACGAATGAATTAGAATGGATCATACAAATGAATTAAAAAGATTACATTCGTGATAATGAATTAGAATGGATCGTGCGAATGAATTAGAATGGATCGTGCGATTGAATTAGAATGGATCATACGAACGAATTAGAATGGATCGTACGAACGAATTAGAATGGATCGTATGAACGAATTAGAATGGATTGTACGAATGAATTAGAATGGATACATTCGAGCGAATGAATTAGAATGGATCGTACGAATGAATTATAATGGATCATTGGAATGAATTAGAATGGATCGTGCAAATGAATTAGAATGGATACATTCGTGCGAATGAATTAGAATGGATCGTAGGAATGACTTAGAATGGATCGTACAAATGAATTAGAAAGATTACATTCGTGAGAACGAATGAATTTGAATGGATACATTTGTGTGAATGAATCTGAATGGATTGTATGAATGAATTACAATGAATCGTACGAATGGATTAGAATGGATCGTACGAATGAATTAGATTGGATGGTGCGAATGAATTAGAATGGATACATTCGTGCGAATGAATTAGAATGGATCGTACGAATGAATTAGAATGGATCATACAAATGAATTAGAAAGGTTACATTCGTGAGAATGAATTAGAATGGATCGTACGAATGAATTAGAATGGATCATGCGAATGAATTTGAATGGATCGTACGAATGAATTAGAATGGATCGTATGAATGAATTAGAATGGTTACATTCGTGCAAATGAATTAGAATGGATCGTACGAACGAATTAGAATAGAATGGATCGTATGAATGAATTAGAATGGATTGTACGAATGAATTAGAATGGATACATTCGAGCGAATGAATTAGAAAGGATCGTATGAATGAATTAGAATGAATCATACGAATGAATTAGAATGGATCGTGCCAATGAATTAGAATGGATCGTACGAATGAATTAGAATGGATCGTGCAAATGAATTAGAATGGATCGTATGATTGAATTAGAATGGATATATTTGAACGAATAAATTAGAATGGATCATACGAATGGATTAGAATGGATCGTACAAATGGATTAGAATGGATCATACAAATGAATTAGAATGGATACATTTGTGCGAATGAATTAGAATGGTTCATACGAATGAATTAGAATGGATCGTACGAATGAATTAGAATGGATCGTACGAATGAATTAGAATAGATACATTTGTGCGAATGAGTTAGAATGGATCATACGAATGAGTTAGAATAGATCGTACGAATGAATTAAATGGATCATGCGAATAAATTAGAATGGATCGTGCGAATGAATTAGAATGGATACATTCGTGCGAATGAATCAGAATGGATCATACGAATGAATTAGAATGGTTACATTCGTGCGAATGAATTAGAATGGATAGTACGAATGGATTAGAATGGATCATAGGAATGAATTAGAATGGATCGTACGAATGAATTAGAAAGGATACATTTGTACGAATGAATTACAATGGATCGTACGAATGAATTAGAATGAATCATACGAATGAACTTGAATGGATCGTGCGAATGAATTTGAATGGATCGTACAAATGAATTAGAATGAATCGTACAATCCATTCTAATTCATTCTCACGATCTATTTTAATTCATTTGTACGATCCATTCTAACTCATTCGTACGATCCATTCTAACTCATTCGTATGATCCATTCTAACTCATTCGCACAAATGTATCCATTCTAATTCATTCGTACGATCCATTCTAATACATTCGTACGATCCATTCTAATTCATTCGTACGATCCATTCTAATTCATTTGTACGATCCATTCTAATTCATTCGTACGATCCACTCTAATTCATTCGTATGATCCATTCTAACTCATTCGCACAAATGTATTCATTCTGATTCATTCGTACGATCCATTCTAATTCATTCGTATGATTCATTCTAATTCATTCGTACTCTAATTCATTCGTACGATCCATTCTAACTCATTCGCACAAATGTATCCATTCTAATTCATTCGTACGATCCATTCTAATTCATTCGTATGATTCATTCTAATTCATTCGTACGATCCATTCTAATTCATCCATTCTAATCCATTCGTATGATCCATTCTAATTCATTCGGTGGATCCATTCTAATTCATTCGTACGATCCATTCTAATTTATTCGCACAATCCATTCTAACTCATTTGTACGATATATTCTATTCTAATTCATTCGTACGATCCGTACGAATGGATTAGAATGGATCATAGGAATGAATTAGAATGGATCGTACAAATGAATTAGAATAGATCATGCAAATGAAATAGAATCGATCGTGCGAATGAATTAGAATGGATCGTACAAATGAATTAGAATGGATCGTACGAATGAATTAGAATGGATTGTACGAACGAATTAGAATAGATCGTGCGAATGAATTAGAATGGATCATACAAATGAATTAGAATGGATCATACAAATGAATTAGAAATGTTACATTCGTGAGAATGAATTAGAATGGATCGTGCGAATGAATTAGAATGGATCGTACGAATAAATTAGAATGGATTGTACGAATGAATTTCGCACGATCCATTCTAATTCATTCTGACGAATGTAACCTTTCTAATTCATTTGCATGATCCATTCTGATTCATTCGTACGATCCATTCTAATTCATTCGCACGAATGTAACCATTCTAATTCATATTGTGCGAATGAATTAGAATGGATCGTACGAATGAATTAGAATGGATCGTGCGAATGAATTAGAATGGATCGTGCGAATGAATTAGAATGGATCGTGCGAATGAATTAGAATGGATCGTACGAATGAATTAGAATGGATCGTACGAATGAATTAGAATGGATACATTCGAGCGAATGAATTAGAATGGATCGTATGAATGAATTAGAAAATGGATCGTACGAATGAATTAGAATAGTTACATTTGTGCGAATGAATTAGATTGCATCATGCGAATTCATTCGCACGATCCATTCTAATTCATTCGTATGATCCATTCTAATTCATTCATACGATCCATTCTAATCCATTCGTACGATCCATTCTAATCCATTCGTATGATCCATTCTAATTTATTCGTTCAAATATATCCATTCTAATTCATTCATACGATCCATTCTAATTCATTTGCACGAATGTAACCATTCTAATTCATTTGTACGATCATTCATGAGAATGAATTAGAATGGATCATACGAATGAATTAGAATGGATACATTCGTACAAATGAATTAGAATGGATCATACGAATGAATTAGAATGGATCGTGCGAAATTCATTCGTACAATCCATTCTAATTCATTCGTACGATCCATTCTAATTCATTCATACGATCCATTCTAATTCATTCGCTCGAATGATCGTACAAATGAATTAGAATGGTTACATTCATGCAAATGAATTAGAATGGATCGTACGAATGAATTAGAATGGATATATTTGAACGAATAAATTAGAATGGATCATACGAATGGATTAGAATGGATCGTATGAATGGATTAGAATGGATCGTACGAATGAATTAGAATGGATTGTACGAATGAATTAGAATGGATATATTCGAGCGAATGAATTAGAATGGATCGTACGAATGAATTAGAATGGAGCGTACGAATGGATTAGAATGGATCGTACGAATAAATTAGAATGGATCGAACGAATGAATTAGAATGCATCGTACGAATGAATTAGAATGGATCGTACAAATGAATAAGATTGGAGCGTACGAATGGATTAGATTGGATCTTACAAATGAATTAGAAAGGTTACATTTGTGAGAATGAATTAGAATGGATCGTACGATTTATTCTAATTCATTCGCACGATCCCTTTGAATTCATTCGTACGATCCATTCTAATTCATTCGCACGATCCATTCTAATTCATTTGTACGAATGTATCCATTCTAATTCATTTGTGTGAATGAATTTGAATGGATTGTATGAATGAATTACAATGGATCGTGCGAATGAATTAGAATGGATCGTACGAATGAATTAGAGTGGATCATATGAATGAATTAGAATGGTTACATTCGTGCAAATGAATTAGAATGGATCGTACGAACGAATTAGAATGGATCGTACGAACGAATTAGAATGGATCGTACGAATGAATTAGAATGGATCGTACGAGTGTATTCGTACGATCCATTCTAATTCATTCGTACGATCCATTCTAATTCATTCTCACAAATGTAGCCTTTCAATTCATTTGTACGATCCATTCTAATTTATTCGTACAATCCATTCTAATTCATTCATACGATCTATTCTCATTCATTCGCACGAATGTATCCATTCTAATTCATTCGCACAATCCAATCTAATTCAAACGTACGATCCATTCTAATTCATTCGCACGATCGATTCTAATTCATTTGCACGATCTATTATAATTCATTTGTATGATCCATTCTAACTCATTCGCACAAATGTATCCTTTCTAATTCATTCGTACGATCCATTCTAATGCATTCGTTCGATCCATTCTAATTTATTCGTATGAACCATTCTAATTCATTCGTACGATCCATTTTAATTCATTCTCACGAATGTAACCTTTCTAATTCATTTGTATGATCCATTCTAATTCATTCATACGATCCATTCTAATTTATTCGCACGAATGTATCCATTCTAATTCATTCATATGATCCAATCTAATTCATTCGTACGATCCATTCTAATCCATTCGTACGATCCATTATAGTTCATTCATACAATCTATTCTAATTCATTCGTATGATTCATTCTAATTCATTCGTACGATCCATTCTAATTCATTCGCACAAATGTAACCTTTCTAATTCATTCGCACAATCCAATCTAATTCAAACCTACAATCCATTCTATTGTACGAATGAATACGAATGAATTAGAATGGATTGTACGAACGAATTAGAATGGATCATAGGAATGAATTAGAATGGATCGTACGAATGAATTAGAATGGATCGTACGAATAAATTATAATGGATATATTTGAACGAATGAATTAGAATGGATCATACGAATGAATTAGAATAGATCATAGATATGAATTAGAATGGATCGTACGAATAAATTAGAATGGATCGAACGAATGCATTAGAATGGATCGTACGAATGAATTAGAATGGATCGTACGAATGAATAAGAATGGAGCGTACAAATGGATTAGAATGGATCTTACGAATAAATTAGAAAGGTTACATTTGTGAGAATAAATTAGAATGGTTCATACGAATGAATTAGAATGGATCGTACGAATGAATTAGAATGGATCGTACGAATGAATTAGAATGGATCGTATGAATGAATTAGAATGGATACATTTGTGCGAATGAGTTAGAATGGATCATACGAATGAATTAGAATGGATCGTACGAATGAATTAGAATGGATCATGCGAATAAATTAGAATGGATCGTGCGAATGAATTAGAATGGTTCATACGAATGAATTAGAATGGATCGTACGAATGAATTAGAATGAATCATACGAATGAATTAGAATGGATCGAGCGAATGAATTTGAATGGATCGTACAAATGAATTAGAATGAATCGTACAATCCATTCTAATTCATTCTCACAAATGTAACCTTTCTAATTCATTCGTACGATCCATTCTAATTCATTCGCACGATCCATTTGAATTCATTCGCACGATCCATTCTAATTCATTAGTATGATTTATTCTAATTCATTCGTACGATCCATTCTAATTCATTCGTACGATCTATTCTAATTCATTCGCATTATCCATTCTAATTCGTATGATTAGAATGGATCATACGAATGGATTAGAATGGATCGTACGAATGGATTAGAATGGATCGTACGAATGAATTAGAATGGTTACATTCGTGCAAATGAATTAGAATGGATCGTACGAACGAATTAGAATGGATCGTACGAACGAATTAGAATGGATCGTACGAATGAATTAGAATGGATACATTTGTGCGAATGAATTAGAATGGATCGTGCAAATGAATTAGAATGGATCGTACGAACGAATTAGAATGGATCGTACGAACGAATTAGAATGGATCGTACGAATGAATCAGAATGGATCATACGAATGAATTAGAATGGTTACATTCGTGCGAATGAATCAGAATGGATCGTACGAATGAATTAGAATGGATCGAACGAATGAATTAGAATGGATCGTGCGAATGAATTAGAATGAATTATACGAATGAATTAGAATGGATCGTGCGAATGAATTCAAATGGATCGTGCGAATGAATTAGAATGGATTGTACGAACGAATTAGAATAGATCGTGCGAATGAATTAGAATCGATCGTACGAATGAATTAGAATGGATCGTACGAATGAATTAGAATGGATCATACGAATGAAATAGAATGGATCGTACGAATGAATTAGAATGGATCGTACGAATGAACTAGAATGGATCGTGCGAATGAATTAGAATAAATCATACGAATGCATTAGAATGGATCGTGCGAATGAATTAGAATGGATACATTCGTACAAATGAATTAGAATGGATCGTGCGAACGAATTAGAATGGAACGTACGAACGAATTAGAATGGATACAATCGAGCGAATGATTTAGAATGGATCGTACGAATGAATTAGAATGGATCATAGGAATGAATTAGAATGGATCGTACGAATGAATTAGAATGGATCATAGGAATGAATTAGAATGGATCGTACGCATGATCCATTCTTATTCATTCGCACAAATGTAACTATTCTAATTCATTCGTACGATCCATTCTCATTCCTACGATCTATTCTAATTCATTCACTCGAATGTATCCATTCTAATTCATTTGCACGATCCATTCTAATTCATTCGCACAAATGTAACTATTCTAATTCATTCGTACGATCCATTCTAATTCATTCCTACGATCTATTCTTATTCATTCGCTCGAATGTATCCATTCTAATTCATTTGCACGATCCATTCTAATTCATTCGCACAAATGTAACTATTCTAATTCATTCGTACGATCCATTCTAATTCATTCCTACGATCTATTCTAATTCATTCGCTCGAATGTATCCATTCTAATTCATTTGCACGATCCATTCTAATTCATTCGCACAAATGTAACTATTCTAATTCATTCGTACGATCCATTCTAATTCATTCCTACGATCTATTCTAATTCATTCGCTCGAATGTATCCATTCTAATTCATTTGCACGATCCATTCTAATTCATTCGCACAAAATGTATTAGATTGGATCGTACGAATGAATTAGAATGGATACAATTTGTGTGAATGAATCTGAATGGATTGTATGAATGAATTACAATGGATCGTACGAATGGATTAGAATGGATCGTAGAATGAATTAGAATGGATCGTATGAACGAATTAGAATGGATCGTACGAACGAATTAGAATGGATCGTACGAACGAATTAGAATGGATCGTACGAATGAATTAGAATGGATCGTGCGAATGAATTAGAATGGATTGTACGAATGAATTAGAATGAATCCGTACGAATGAATTAGAATGGATCATGCGAATAAATTAGAATGGATCGTGCGAATGAATTAGAATGGATACATTTGTGCGCAAGAATGGATCGTTCGAATGAATTAGAATGGATTGTACGAATATATCCATTCTATTTGTGCGAATGAATTAGAATGGATCGTACGAATGAATAAGATTGAATCATACGAATGAATTAGAATGGATCGTCCGAATGAGTTCAAATGGATCGTGCGAATGAATTAGAATGGATTGTACGAACGAATTAGAATAGATCGTGCGAAGGAATTAGAATGGATAGTGCAAATGAATTAGACTGGATCATACGAACGAATTAGAATGGATAGAATGGATCGTGCCAATGAATTAGAATGGATCGTACGAATGAATTAGAATGGATCATGCAAATGAATTAGAATGGATCGTACGAATGAATTAGAATGGATATATTTGAACGAATAAATTAGAATGGATCGTACAAATGAATTAGAATGGATCGTGCAAATGGATTAGAATGGATCGTACGAATGAATTAGAATAGATCGTACGAATGGATTAGAATGGATCGTACAAATGAATTAGAATGGATACATTCGAGCGAATGAATTAGAATGGATCGTATGAATGAATTAGAATGGATCATACGAATGAATTAGAATGGATCGTACGAATCCATTAGAATGGATCGTACGAATGAATTAGAATGGATCATACGAATGAATTAGAATGGATCGTACGAATGAATTAGAATGGATCGTACGAATGAACTAGAATGGATCGTACGAATGAATTAGAATGGATCATAGGAATGGATTAGAATGGATCGTACGAATGAATTAGAATGGATCATACAAATGAATTAGTGCGAATGAATTCAAATGGATCGTGCGAATGAATTAGAATAAATCGTACGATCCATTCTAATTCATTCTCACAAATGTAACCTTTCTAATTCATTTGTAAGATCCATTCTAATTCATTCGTACGATCCATTCTAATTCATTCCTATGATCCATTCTAATTCATTCGTACGATCCATTCTAATTCATTTGCACGATCCATTCTAATTCATTCGTGCGTACGATCCATTCTAATTCATTCGCACGATCGATTCTAATCCATTCGTATGATCCATTCTAGTTCATTCCTACGATCCATTCTAATTCATTCTCACAAATGTAACCTTTATAATCCATTTGTAAGATCCATTCTAATTCATTCGTACGATCCATTCTAATTCATTCCTATGATCCATTCGTACGATCCATTCTAATTCATTCGCACGAATGTAACCATACTAATTCATTCGTATGATCCATTCTGATTCATTCGCACGAATGTATCCATTCTAATTCATAGAATGGATCGTGCGAATGAATTAGAATGGATCGTACGAATGAATTAGAATGGATCATACGAATGAATTAGAATGGATCGTACGAATGAACTAGAATGGATCGTACGAACGAATTAGAATAGATCGTGCGAATGAATTAGAATGGATCGTACGAATGAATTAGAATGGATCGTACGAATGAACTAGAATGGATCATACGAATGAATTAGAATGGATCGTGCGAATGAATTAGAATGGATCGTGCGAATGAATTAGAATGGATACATTCGTACAAATGAATTAGAATGGATCATACGAATGAATTAGAATGGATCGTGCGAATGAATTAGAATGGACCGTGCGAATGAATTAGAATGGATACATTCGTACAAATGAATTAGAATGGATCGTACGAATGAATTAGAATGGATCGTACGAATGAATTAGAATGGTTACATTCATGCAAATGAATTAGAATGGATCGTACGAACGAATTAGAATGGATCGTACGAACGAATTAGAATGGATCGTACGAATGAATTAAAATGGATACAATCGAGCGAATGAATTAGAATGGATCGTACAAATGAATTAGAATGGATCATAGGAATGCATTAGAATAGATCGTGCGAATGAATTAGAATGGATACATTCGTACAAATGAATTAGAATGGATCATACGAATGAATTAGAATGGATACATTCATGCAACTGAATTAGAATCGATCATACGAATGAATTAGAATGGATCATACGAATAAATTAGAATGGATCGTACGAATGAATTAGAATGGATCATATGAATGAATTAGAATGGTTACATTCATGCAAATGAATACGAATGGATCATGCGAATGAATTAGAATGGATCGTACGAATAAAATAGAATGGATTGTACGAATCAATTAGAATGGATCGTACAAATAAATTAGAAAGGCTACATTTGTGAGAATGAATTAGAATGGATCGTACGAATGAATTAGATTACATTCGTGCGAATGAATTAGAATGGATCGTACGAATGGATTAGAATGGATCGTACGAATGAATTAGAATGGATCGTACAAATGAATTAGAATAGATCGTGCAAATGAATTAGAATCGATCGTGCGAATGAATTAGAATGGATCGTACGTTTGAATTAAATTGGATTGTGCGAATGAATTAGAATGGATACATTCGTGCGAATGAATGAGAATAGATCATATGAATGAATTAGAATGGATCGTACGAATGAATTAGAATGGATCATACAAATGAATTAGAAAGATTACATTCGTGAGAATGAATTAGAATGGATTGTACGAACGAATTAGAATAGATCATGCGAAGGAATTAGAATGGATCGTACGAATGAATTAGAATGGATCGTGCAAATGAATTAGAATGGATCGTACGAATGAATTAGAATGGATATATTTGAACGAATGAATTAGAATGGATCACACGAATGGATTAGAATGGATCGTACGAATGAATTAGAATGGATACAATCGAGCGAATGAATTAAAATGGATCGTGCGAATGAATTAGAATGGATACATTGGTACAAATGAATTAGAATGGATCGTACGAATGAATTAGAATGGATCGTACGAATGAATTAGAATGGATAGTGCGAATGAATTAGAATGGATCTTACGAATGAATTAGAATGGATTGTACGAACGAATTAGAATAGATCGTGCGAAGGAATTAGAATGGATAGTACGAATGAATTAGAATGGATAGTACGAATGAATTAGAATGGATACATTCGAGCGAATGAATTAGAATGGATCGTATGAATGAATTAGAATAGATCGTTGGAATGAATTAGAATGGATCGTACGAATGGATTAGAACGCATTGTACGAATGAATTAGAATAGTTACATTTGTGCGAATGAATTAGATTGCATCGTGCGAACGAATTAGAATGGATCATACGAATGAATTAGAATGGATCGTACGAATGAATTAGAATGGATCATGCGAATGAATTTGAAAGGATCGTACGAATGAATTAGAATGGATCGTGCGAATGAATTAGAATGGATCGTACGAATGAATTAGAATGGATCGTGTGAATGAATTAGAATGGATCATACGAATGAATTAGAATGGATACATTCGAGCGAATGAATTAGAATAGATCGTAGGAATAAATTAGAATGGATCGTACGAATGGATTAGAACGCATTGTACGAATGAATTAGAATAGTTACATTTGTGCGAATGAATTAGATTGCATCGTGCGAATGAATTAGAATGGATCGTATGAATGAATTAGAATAGATCGTGCGAATGTATTTGAATGGATCGTACGAATGAGTTAGAATGGATTGTGCGAATAAATTAGAATGGATCGTACGAATGAATTAGAATGGATCCACCAAATGAGTTAGAATGGATCATACGAATGAATTAGAATGGATCATACGAATGAATTAGAATGGATTGTACGAATGAATTATAATGGATCGTACGAATGGATTAGAACGCATTGTAAAAATGAATTAGAATAGTTACATTTGTGCGAATGAATTAGAATGGATCGTATGAATGAATAAGAATGGATCGTACGAATGAATTAGAATGGATTGTGCGAATGAATTAGAATGGATCGTACGAAGGAATTAGAATGGATAGTGCGAATGAATTAGAATGGATCGTACGAATGAATTAGAATGGATCGTACGAATGAACTAGAATGGATCGTGCAATTGAATTAGAATGAATCGTACGAATGCATTAGAATGGATCGTGCGAATGAATTAGAATGGATACATTCGTACAAATGAATTAGAATGGATCGTGCAAATGAATTAGAATGGATCGTACGAATGAATTAGAATGGATAATATGAATGAATTAGAATAGTTACATTCGTGCGAATGAATTATAATGGATCGTACGAATGGATTAGAATGGATCGTACGAATGAATTAAAATGGATCGTATGAACGAATTAGAATAGCTCATACGAATGAATTAGAATGGATCGTACGAATGAATTAGAATGGATCGTATGAATGAATTAGAATGGATACATTTGTGCGAATGAATTAGAATGGATCGTACGAATGAATTAGAATGAATCATACGAATGAATTAGAATGGATCGTGCGAATGAATTCAAATGGATCGTCCAAATGAATTAGAATAAATCATACGATCCATTCTAATTCATTCTCACAAATGTAACCTTTCTAATTTATTTGTAAGATCCATTCTAATTCATTCGTACGATCCATTCTAATTCATTCCTATGATCCATTCTAATCCATTCGTACGATCCATTCTAATTCATTCGCACGAATGTAACCATTCTAATTCATTCGTATGATCCATTCTGATTCATTCGCACGAATGTATCTATTCTAATTCATTTGCACGATCCATTCTAATTTATTCCTATGATCCATTCTAATTCATTCGTACGATCCATTCTAATTCATTCTCTCCATTGTATCCATTCTAATTCATTCGTACGATCCATTCTAATTCGTTCGTATGATCCATTCTAATTCGTTCGTACGATCCATTCTAATTCATTTGCACGAATGTAACCATTCTAATTCATTCGTACAATCCATTCTAATTCATTCGTACGATCCATTCTAATTCATTTGTACGAATGTATCCATTCTAATTCATTCGCACGATCCATTCTAATTCATTCGTATGATCCATTCTAATTCATTCGTACGATCCATTCTAATTCATTCGCACAAATTTATCCATTCTAATTCATTCGTACGATCCATTCTAATTCATTCGCACGATCCATTCTAATTCATTCGTACGATCCATTCTAATTCATTCGCACGATCCATTCTAATTCATTCGTACGATCCATTCTAATTCATTCGCACGAATGTATCCATTCTAATTCATTCGTACGATCCATTCTAATTCATTCCTATGATCCATTCTAATCCATTCGTACGATCCATTCTAATTCATTTGCACGAATGTAACCATTCTAATTCATTCGTATGATCCATTCTAATTCATTCGCACGAATGTATCCATTCTAATGTATTCGTACGATCCATTCTAATTCATTCGTACGATCCATTCTAATTCATTCTCACAAATGTAGCCTTTCTAATTCATTTGTACGATCCATTCTAATTCATTCGAATAATCCATTCTATTGTACGAATGAATACGAATGAATTAGAATGGATCGTATGAATGAATTAGAATGGATTGTACGAATAAATTAGAATGGATCATACGAATGAATTAGAATGGATCGTATGAATGAATTAGAATGGATCGTACGAATGAATTAGAATGGATTGTACGAACGAATTAGAATAGATCGTGCGAATGAATTAGAATGGATCGTACGAAAGAATTAGAATGGATCGTACGAATGAATTAGAATGAATCGTACGAATCCATTAGAATGGATCGTACGAATGAATTAGAATGGATCCTACGAATGAATTAGAATGGATCGTACGAATGAATTAGAATGGATCGTACGAATGAACTAGAATGGATCGTGCAAATGAATTAGAATGAATCGTACGAATGCATTAGAATGGATCGTGCGAATGAATTAGAATGGATCCATTCTAATTCATTCGTACGATCCATTCAAATTCATTCGCATGATCCATTCTAATTCATTCGCATGATCCATTCTAATTCATTCGTACGATCCATTCTAATTCATTCGCACGATGCAATCTAATTCATTCGCACAAATGTAACTATTCTAATTCATTCGTACGATCCATTCTAATTCATTCGTATGATCCATTCTAATCCATTCGTACGATCCATTCTAATTCATTCGCACGAATGTAACCATTCTAATTCATTCGTACAATCCATTCTATTTCATTCGTACGATCCATTCTAATTCATTCGCATGATCCATTCTAATTCATTCGTACGATCCATTCTAATTCATTCGCTCGATTGTATCCATTCTAATTCATTCGTACGATCCATTCTAATTCGTTCGCACGATCCATTCTAATTCATTTGTACGAATGTATCCATTCTAATCCATTCGTATGAACTATTCTAATTCATTCGCACAAATGTATCCATTCTAATTCATTTGTATGATCCATTCTAATTCATTCGTACGATCCATTCTAATCCATTCGTACGATCCATTCTAATCCATTCGTATGATCCATTCTAATTTATTCGTTCAAATATATCCATTCTAATTCATTCGCACGAATGTAACCTTTCTAATTCATTCGTATGATCCATTCTAATTCATTCGTACGATCCATTCTAATTCATTCGCACGAATGTATCCATTCTAATTCATTCGCACCATCCAATCTAATTCATTCGTACGATCCATTCTAATCCATTCGTACGATCCATTCTAATTCATTTGTACGAATGTATCCATTCTAATTCATTTGTGTGAATGAATTTGAATGGATTGTATGAATGAATTACAATGGATCGTACGAATGGATTAGAATGGATCGTACGAATGAATTAGATTGGATAGTGCGAATGAATTAGAATGGATACATTCGTGCGAATGAATTAGAATAGATCGTACGAATGAATTAGAATGGATCATACAAATGAATTAGAAAGGTTACATTCGTGAGAATGAATTAGAATGGATCGTACGAATGAATTAGAATGGATCATGCGAATGAATTAGAATGGATCGTACGAATGAATTAGAATGGTTACATTCGTACGAACGAATTAGAATGGATACAATCGAGCGAATGAATTAGAATGGATCGTACGAATGAATTAGAATGGATCGTGCAAATGAATTAGAATGGATACATTCGTGCGAATGAATCAGAATGGATCATACGAACGAATTAGAATGGTTACATTCGTGCGAATGAATTAGAATGGATCGTACGAATGAATTAGAATGGATCATATGAATGAATTAGAATGGTTACATTCGTGCAAATGAATTAGAATGGATCGTACGAACGAATTAGAATGGATCGTACGAACGAATTAGAATGGATCGTACGAACGAATTAGAATGGATCGTACGAGTGTATTCGTACGATCCATTCTAATTCATTCGTACGATCCATTCTAATTCATTCGTACGATCCATTCTAATTCATTCTCACAAATGTAGCCTTTCTAATTCATTTGTACGATCCATTCTAATTCATTCGTACAATCCATTCTAATTCATTCATACGATCTATTCTCATTCATTCGCACGAATGTATCCATTCTAATTCATTCGCACAATCCAATCTAATTCAAACGTACGATCCATTCTAATTCATTCGCACGATCGATTCTAATTCATTTGCACGATCTATTCTAATTCATTTGTATGATCCATTCTAACTCATTCGCACAAATGTATCCATTCTAATTCATTTGTACGATCCATTCTAATTCATTCGTACGATCCATTCTAATTCATTCGTACGATCCATTCTAATTCATTCGTATGAACCATTCTAATTCATTCGCACAAATGTATCCATTCTAATTCATTCTCACAAATGTAACCATTGTAATTCATTCGTACGATCCATTCTAATTCATTCGCACATTTAAGAATGGATCGTACGAATGAATTAGAATGGATCGTACGAATGAATTAGAATGGATCGTACGAATGAATTTGAATGGATACATTCGTACAAATGAATTAGAATGGATCGTGCGAATGAATTAGAATGGATCGTACGAATGAATTAGAATGGATTGTACGAATGAATTAGAATGGATACATTCAAATTCATTCGTACGATCCATTCTAATTCATTCGTATGATCCATTCTAAATCATTCGCACAAATGTATCCATTCTAATTCATTCGTACGATCCATTCTAATTCATTCGTACGATCCATTCTAATTCATTCGTATGAACCATTCTAATTCATTCCTACGATCTATTCTCATTCATTCACATGAATGCATCCATTCTAATTCATTCGCACAATGCAATCTAATTCAAACGTACGATCCATTCTAATTCATTCGTACGATCGATACATTTGTGCGAATGAATTAGAATGGTTTATACGAATGAATTAGAATGGATTGTACGAATGAATTTGAATGGATCGTACGAATGAATTAGAATACATTCGTGCGAATGAATTAGAATGGATCGTACGAATGAATTAGAATGCATCGTGCGAATGAATTAGAATGGATCGTACGAATGAATTAGAATGGATCGTACGAATGAATTAGAATGGATCATAGAATGAATCGTACGAATGAATTAGAATGGATACAATCGAGCGAATGAATTAGAATGGATCGTACGAATGAATTAGAATGGATCATAGGAATGAATTAGAATGGATCATACGAACGAATTAGAATGGATCGTACGAATGAAATAGAATGGATCGTACGAATGAATTAGAATGGATCGTACGAATAAATTAGAATGGATTTTACGAATGAATTAGAATGGATACATTCGAGCGAATGAATTAAAATGGATCGTATGAATGAATTAGAATGAATCATACAAATGAATTAGAATGGATCATGCCACTGAATTAGAATGGATCGTACGAATGAATTAGAATGGATCGTACGAATGAATTAGAATGGATCGTACGAATGAATTAGATTGCATCGTGCGAATGAATTAGAATGTTAGAATGGATCGTACGAATGAATTAGAATGGATTGTACAAATGAATTAGAATGGATACATTCGAGCGAATAAATTAGAATGGATCGTACGAATGAATTAGAATGAATCGTGCGAATGAATTAGAATGAATCATACGAATGAATTAGAATGGTTACATTCGTGCGAATGAATTAGAATGGATCGTACGAATGGATTAGAATGGATCGTACAAATGAATTAGAATGGATCGTACGAATGAATTAGAATGAATCGTGTAATCGAGCGAATGAATTAGAATGGATCGTACGAATGAATTAGAATGGATCGTACGAATGAATTAGAATGGATCATACGAATGAATTAGAATGGATCTTGCGAATGAATTAAAATGGATCGTACAAATGAATTAGAATGGATCGTGCCAATGAATTAGAATGTATCGTACGAATGAATTAGAATGGATTGTACGAATGAATTAGAATGGATCGTACAAATGAATTAGAAAGGCTACATTCGTGAGAATGAATTAGAATGGATCTATTCTAATTCGTACGAATGAATTAGAATGGATCGTACAAATGAATTAGAATGGATCGTACGAATGAATTAGAATGGATCGTACGAATGAATTAGAATGGATCGTACGAATGAATTAGAACGATCCATTCTAATTCATTTGTACGAATGTATCCATTCTAATTCATTCGCACGATCCATTCTAATTCATTTGCACGATCCATTCTAATTCATTCATACGATCCATTCTAATTCATTCGCACAAATGTATCCATTCTAATTCATACGTACGATCCATTCTAATTCATTTGTACGATCCTTTTTTTTATCCATTCTAATCCATTCGTATGATCCATTCTAATTTATTCGTTCAAATATATCCATTCTAATTCATTCGTACGATCCATTCTAATTCATTCTCACAAATGTAGCCTTTCTAATTCATTTGTACGATCCATTCTAATTCATTCGTACAATCCATTCTATTTCATTCGTACGATCCATATTCGTATGATCCATTCTGATTCATTCTAATTCATTTGTATGATCCATTCTAATCCATTCGTACGATCCATTCTAATCCATTCATACGATCCATTCTAATCCATTCGTATGATCCATTCTAATTTATTCGTTCAAATATATCCATTCTAATTCATTCGTACGATCCATTCTAATTCATTCTCACAAATGTAGCCTTTCTAATTCATTTGTACGATCCATTCTAATTCATTCATACAATCCATTCTATTTCATTCGTACGATCCATATTCGTATGATCCATTCTGATTCATTCTAATTCATTTGTATGATCCATTCTAATTCATTTGTACAATCCATTCTAATCCATTCGTACGATCCATTCTAATCCATTCGTATGATCCATTCTAATTTATTCGTTCAAATATATCCATTCTAATTCATTCGTACGATCCATTCTAATTCATTCTCATTCGTACGATCCATATTCGTATGATCCATTCTGATTCATTCTAATTCATTTGTATGATCCATTCTAATTCATTCGTACGATCCATTCTTATCCATTCGTACGATCCATTCTAATCCATTCGTATGATCCATTCTAATTTATTCGTTCAAATATATCCATTCTAATTCATTCGTACGATCCATTCTAGTTCATTCTCACAAATGTAGCCTTTCTAATTCATTTGTACGATCCATTCTAATTCATTCATACAATCCATTCTATTTCGTTCGTACGATCCATATTCGTATGATCCATTCTGATTCATTCTAATTCATTTGTATGATCCATTCTAATTCATTCGTACGATCCATTCTAATCCATTCGTACGATCCATTCTAATCCATTCGTATGATCCATTCTAATTTATTCGTTCAAATATATCCATTCTAATTCATTCGTACGATCCATTCTAATGCATTCGTACGATTCATTCTAATTCATTCATACGATCCATTCTAATTCATTTGTACGAACCATTCTAATTCATTCATATGATCTATTCTAATTCATTCGTACGATCCATTATAATTCATTCGCACGAATGTAACCATTCTAATTCATTCATTTGATCCATTCTAATTCATTCGTACGATCTATTCTAATTCATTCACACGATCCATTCTAATTCATTTGTACAAATGTATCCATTCTAATTCTTTCGCATGATCCATTCTAATGCATTCGTACGATTCATTCTAATTCATTCGCACGATCCATTCTAGTTCATTCGTACGATCCATTCTAATTCATTCGTACGATCCATTCTAATTCGTTCGTACGATCCATTCTAATATCCATTCTAATTCATTCGTACGATCCATTCTAATTCATTAGTATGATCCATTCTAACTCATTCGCACAAATGTATCCATTCTAATTCATTCATACGATCCATTCTAATTCATTCGTACGATCCATTCTAATTCATTCGTACGATCCATTCTAATTCATTCGTATGAACCATTCTAATTCATTCGCACAAATGTATCCATTCTAATTCATTTGTATGATCCATTCTAGTTCATTCGTACGATCCATTCTAATCCATTCGTACGATCCATTCTAATCCATTCGTATGATCTATTCTTATTTATTGGTTCAAATATATCCATTCTAATTCATTCGTACGATCCATTCTAATTCATTCGTATGATCCATTCTAATTCATTCGTACGATCCATTCTAGTTCATTCGCACGATCCATTCTAATTCATTTGTACGAATGTATCCATTCTAATCCATTCGCACGATCAATTCTAATCCATTCTCACAAATGTAGCCTTTCTAATTCATTTGTACGATCCATTCTAATTCATTCGTACGATCCATTCTAATTCATTCATACGATCTATTCTCATTCATTCGCACGAATGTATCCATTCTAATTCATTCGCTCGATTGTATCTATTCTAATTCATTCGTACGATCCATTCTAATTCATTCGTACGATCCATTCTAATTCGTTCGTACGATCCATTCTAATTCGTTCGTACGATCCATTCTAATTCATTTGCACTATCCATTTTAATTCCTTCGCACGATCTATTCTAATTCATTTGCACTATCCATTCTAATTCCTTCGCACGATCTATTCTAATTCGTTCGTACAATCCATTCTAATTCATTCGTACTATCCATTCTAATTCATTCGCACTATCCATTCTAATTCATTCGTACGATCCATTCTAATTCATTCGCACAATCCATTCTAATTCATTCGTACGATCCATTCTTATTCATTCACACGATCCATTTGAATTCATTCGCATGATCCATTCTAATTCATTCGTACGATTCATTCTAATTCATTCATATGATCCATTCTAATTCATTCGTACGATCCATTCTAATTCATTCGTACGATCCATTCTAATTCATTCTCACAAATGTAGCCTTTCTAATTCATTTGTACGATCCATTCTAATTCATTCGTACAATCCATTCTATTTCATTCGTACGATCCATTCTAATTCATTCATACGATCCATTCTAATTCATTCGCACGATCCATTCTAATTCATTTCATACGATCCATTCTAATTCATTCGTATGATCCATTCTAATTTATTCGTTCAAATATATCCATTCTATTTCATTCGTACGATCCATTCTAATTCGTTCGTGCGATCCATTCTAATTTGTTCGTACCATCCATTCTAATTCATTTGCACTATCCATTCTAATTCATTCGCACGATCTATTCTAATTCGTTCGTACAATCCATTCTAATTTATTCGTACGATCCATTCTAATTCATTCGCACTATCCATTCTAATTCATACGAATGAAATAGAATGGATCGTACGAATGAAATAGAATGGATCGTACGAATGAATTAGAATGGATACAATCGAGCGAATGAATTAGAATGGATCGTACGAATGAATTAGAATGGATCATAGGAATGAATTAGAATGGATCGTACGAATGAATTAGAATAGATCGTGCGAAAGAATTAGAATGGATCGTACGAAAGAATTAGAATGGATCATACGAATGAATTAGAATGAATCGTACGAATGCATTAGAATGGATCGAGCGAATGAATTAGAATGGATCGAGCGAATGAATTAGAATGGATCATAGGAATGAATTAGAATGGATCGTGCAAATGAATTAGAATGGATACATTCGTGCGAATGAATCATTCTAATTCATTCGCACGAATGTAACCATTCTAATTCATTCATATGATCCATTCTAATTCATTCGTACGATCCATTCTAATTCATTCGTACGATCCGTTCTAATTCATTTGTACGAATGTATCCATTCTAATTCATTCGTACGATCCATTCTAATTCATTCCTATGATCCATTCTAATTCATTCGTACGATCCATTCTAATTCATTCGCTCGATTGTATCCATTCTAATTCATTCATACGATCCATTCTAATTCATTCGTACGATCCATTCTAATTCATTCGCACAAATGTATCTATTCTAATTCATTCGTACAATGCGTTCTAATCCATTCGTACGATCCATTCTAATTCATTCGTACAATCCATTCTAATTCATTCGTACGATCCATTATAATTCATTCGTATGATCCATTCTAACTCATTCGGTGGATCCATTCTAATTCATTCGTACGATCCATTCTAATTTATTCGCACAATCCATTCTAACTCATTCGTACGATCCATTCAAATTCATTCGCACGATCCATTCTAATTCATTCGTACGATCCATTCTAATTCATTCGCACGATGCAATCTAATTCATTCGCACAAATGTAACTATTCTAATTCATTCGTACAATGCGTTCTAATCCATTCGTACGATCCATTCTAAGCCATTCATACGATCCATTCTAATTCATTCGCACGAATGTAACCATTCTAATTCATTCATATGATCCATTCTAATTCATTCGTACGATCCATTCTAATTCATTCGCACGATCCATTCTAATTCATTTGTATGAATGTGTCCATTCTAATTCATTCGCATGATCCATTCTAATTTATTCGTACGATCCATTCAAATTCATTCGCATGATCCATTCTAATTAATTCGCATGATCCATTCTAATTCATTAGTACGATCCATTCTAATTCATTCGCACGATGCAATCTAATTCATTCGCACAAATGTAACTATTCTAATTCATTCGTACAATGCGTTCTAATCCATTCGTACGATCCATTCTAATCCATTCGTACGATCCATTCTAATTCATTCGCACGAATGTAACCATTCTAATTCATTCGTACGATTCATTCTAATTCATTCGCACGATCCATTCTAATTCATTCGCACAAATGTATCCATTCTAATTCATTCGTACGATGGATACAATCGAGCGAATGAATTAGAATGGATCGTACGAATGATTTAGAATGGATCATAGGAATGAATTAGAATGGATCGTACGAATGAATTAGAATGGATCATAGGAATGAATTAGAATGGATCGTGCAAATGAATTAGAATGGATACATTCGTGCGAATGAATCAGAATGGATCATACGAATGAATTAGAATGGTTACATTCGTGCGAATGAATTAGAATGGATCGTACGAATGGATTAGAATGGATCATAGGAATGAATTAGAATGGATAGTACGAATGAATTAGAATGGATCTTACAAATGAATTAGAAAGGATACATTTGTGAGAATGAATTAGAATGGATCGTACGATTTATTCTAATTCATTCGCACGATCCATTTGAATTCATTCGCACGATCCATTCTAATTCATTCGTATGATTCATTATAATTCATTCGTACGATCCATTCTAATTCATTCGCTCGATTGTATCCATTCTAATTCATTCGTACGATCCATTCTAATTCGTTCGTACGATCCATTCTAATTCGTTCGTACGAACCATTCTAATTCGTTCGTACGATCCATTCTAATTCATTTGCACGAATGTAACCATTCTAATTCATTCGTACGATCCATTCTAATTCATTCGTACGATCCATTCTAATTCATTTGTACGAATGTATCCATTCTAATTCATTCGCACGAATGTAACCATTCTAATTTATTCATATGATCCATTCTAATTCATTCGTACGATCCATTCTAATTCATTCGCACGATCCATTCTAATTCATTTGTACGAATGTATCCATTCTAATTCATTCGCTCGAATATATCCTTTCTATTTCATTTGAATGATCCATTCTAATTCATTCGTACGATCCAGAATGGATCGTACGAATGAATTATAATGGATTGTACGAATGAATTAGAATGGATACATTCGAGCGAATGAATTAGAATGGATCGTATGAATGAATTAGAATGAATCATACAAATGAATTAGAATGGATTGTGCCAATGAATTAGAATGGATCGTACGAATGAATTAGAATGGATCGTGCAAATGAATTAGAATGGATCGTACGAATGAATTAGAATGGATATATTTGAACGAATAAATTAGAATGGATCATACGAATGGATTAGAATGGATCGTACGAATGGATTAGAATGGATCGTACGAATGAATTAGAATGGATCATACAAATGAATTAGAATGGATCGTGCAAATGAATTAGAATCGATCGTGCGAATGAATTAGAATGGATCGTACGCACGAATGAATTAGATGGATCGTGCAAATGAATTAGAATGGATCGTACGAATCAATTAGAATGGATATATTTGAACGAATAAATTAGAATGGATCATACGAATGGATTAGAATGGATCGTACGAATGGATTAGAATGGATCGTACGAATGAATTAGAATGGATCATACGAATAGAATGGATGAATCATTCGTACGAATGAATTAGAATGGATCGTACGAATGAATTAGAATGGATACATTTGTGCGAATGAATTAGAATGGATACATTCGTATAAATAAATTAGAATGGATCGTACGAATGAATTAGAATGGATACATTTGTGCGAATGAATTAGAATGGATCGTGCGAATGAATTAGAATGAATTGTACGAATGTATTAGAATGGATCATGCGAATGAATTATAATGGATACATTCGTACAAATGAATTAGAATGGATCGTGCGAATGAATTAGAATGGATCGTACGAATGAATTAGAACGGATCATATGAATGAATTAAAATGGTTACATTCGTGCGAATGAATTAGAATGGATTGTACGAATGAATTAGAATGGATCGTACAAATGAATTAGAAAGGTTCGTACAAATGAATTAGAATAGATCGTGCAAATGAATTAGAATCGATTGTGCGAATGAATTAGAATGGATCGTACGTACGAATGAATTAGAATGGATTGTACGAATGGATTAGAATGGATCGTACGAATGAATTAGAATGGATCGTGCAAATGAATTAGAATGGATCGTACGAATGAATTAGATTGGATGGTGCGAATGAATTAGAATGGATACATTCGTGCCAATGAATTAGAATTGATCGTACGAATGAATTAGAAAGGATCATACAAATGAATTAGAAAGGTTACATTCGTGAGAATGAATTAGAATGGATCGTACGAATGAATTAGAATGGATCATAGGAATGAATTAGAATGGATCGTGCAAATGAATTAGAATGGATACATTCGTGCGAATGAATTAGAATGGAACGTAGGAATGAATTAGAATGGATCGTACGAATGGATTAGAATGGATCGTACAAATGAATTAGAATGGATCATACAAATGAAATAGAAAGGATACATTCGAGCGAATGAATTAGAATGGATTGTACGAATGAATTAGAATGGATCATAGGAATGAATTAGAATGGATCGTACGAATGGATTAGAATGGATCGTACGAATGAATTTGATTGGATGGTGCGAATGAATTAGAATGGATACATTCGTGCGAATGAATTAGAATGGATCG
Organism: Chamaelirium japonicum; assembly: GCA_947650365.1. Classification (NCBI taxonomy): domain Eukaryota; kingdom Viridiplantae; phylum Streptophyta; class Magnoliopsida; order Liliales; family Melanthiaceae; genus Chamaelirium; species Chamaelirium japonicum. The sequence goes on along the minus strand of OX393555.1, from coordinate 61,900,099 downwards.
TACGAATGAATTAGAATGGATCATACAAATGAATTAGAAAAGTTACATTCGTGAGAATGAATTAGAATGGATCGTACGAATCAATTAGAATGGATCATGCGAATGAATTTGAATGGATCGTACGAATGAATTAGAATGGATCGTACGAATGAATTAGAATGGATACATTCGTACAAATGAATTAGAATGGATCGTGCGAATGAATTAGAATGGATCGTACGAATGAATTAGAATGGATCATATGAATGAACTAGAATGGATCGTACGAAGGAATTAGAATGGATAGTGCGAATGAATTAGAATGGATCGTACGAATGAATTAGAATGGATTGTACGAACGAATTGGAATAGATCGTGCGAATGAATTAGAATAGATCGTACGAAGGAATTAGAATGGATCGTACGAATGAATTAGAATGGATCATGCGAATAAATTAGAATGGATCGTGCGAATGAATTAGAATGGATCATACGAATGAATTAGAATGGATCGTACGAATGAATTAGAATGGATCATACAAATGAATTAGAAAGGTTACATTCGTGAGAATGAATTAGAATGGATCATATGAATGAATTACAATGGATACATTTGTGCAAATGAATTAGAATGAATCATACGAATGAATTAGAATGAATCATACGAATGAATTAGAATGGATCGTGCGAATGAATTCAAATGGATCGTGCGAATGAATTAGAATGGATCGTGCGAATGAATTTGAATGGATCGTACGAATGAGTTAGAATGGATTGTGCGAATAAATTAGAATGGATCGTACGAATGAATTAGAATGGATCGTACGAATGAATTAGAATGGTTACATTCGTGCGAATGAATTAGAATGGATCGTTCGCACGAATGTATCCATTCTAATTCATTTGCACGATCCATTCTAATTCATTCCTATGATCCATTCTAATTCATTCGTACGATCCATTCTAATTCATTCGCTCGATTGTATCCATTCTAATTCATTCATACGATCCATTCTAATTCATTCCTACGATCTATTCTAATTCATTCGCTCGAATGTATCCATTCTAATTCATTTGCACGATCCATTCTAATTTATTTGAACGAATGTAACCATTCTAATTCATTCGTATGATCCATTCTGATTCATTCGCACGATCCATTCTAATTCATTTGTACGAATGAATTTGAAAATATATCCATTCTAATTCATTCGTACGATCCATTCTAATTCATTCGCACGATCCATTCTAATTCATTCGTACGATCCATTCTAATTCATTTGTACGATCCATTTTAATTCATTCTAATTCATTCGTACGATCCATTCTAATGCATTCGTTCGATCCATTCTAATTCATTTGTACGAATGTATCCATTCTAATTCATTCGCACGATCCATTCTAATTCATTCACACAAATTCTAATTCATTCGTACGATCCATTCTAATTCATTCGCACAAATGTATCCATTCTAATTCATTCGTACGATCCATTCTAATTCATTCGCACGAATGTATCCATTCTAATTCATTTTGGATCGTACGAATGAATTAGAATGGATCATACAAATGAATTAGAATAGATCGTAGGAATGAATTAGAATGGATCGTACGAATGGATTAGAACGCATTGTACGAATGAATTAGAATAGTTACATTCGTGCGAATGAATTAGAACGGATCGTACGAATGGATTAGAATGGATCATAGGATGAATGAAGTAGAATGGATCGTACAAATGAATTAGAATGGATCTTACAAATGAATTAGAAAGGTTACATTTGGAATAAGAATGGAGCGTACGAATGGATTAGAATGGATCGTACGATTGAATTAGAATGGATTTCGTATGATGCATTCTAATTCATTCGCACGATCCATTCTAATTTATTCGCATGATCCATTCTAATTCATTCGTACGATCCATTCTAATTCATTCGCACTATCCATTCTAATTCCTTCGCACAAATGTATCCATTCTAATTCATTCGTACGATCCATTCTAATTCATTCGTACGATCCATTCTAATTCCTTCGCACGATCTATTCTAATTCGTTCGTACAATCCATTCTAATTCATTCGTACGATCCATTCTAATTCATTCGCACTATCCAGTCTAATTCCTTTATACGATCCATTCTAATTCATTCGCACAATCCATTCTAATTCATTCGTACGATCCATTCTTATTCATTCACACGATCCATTTGAATTCATTCGGACGATCCATTCTAATTCATTCCTATGATCCATTCTAATTCGTTCGTACGATCCATTCTAATTCATTCCTTCACACGATCCATTCTAATTCGTTCGTACGATCTATTCTAATTCGTTCGTACGATCCATTCTAATTCATTCGCATGATTCCTTCCTATGATCCATTCTTATTCATTCACACGATCCATTCTAATTCATTCCTATGATCCATTCTAATTCATTCCTATGATCCATTCTAATTCGCTCGATTGTATCCATTCTAATTCATTCGTATGATCCATTCTAATTCATTCGTACGAACGAATTAGAATGGATCATGCGAATGAATTAGAATGGATCATGCGAATGAATTTGAATGGATCGTACGAATGAATTAGAATGGATCGTGCGAATGAATTAGAATGGATCGTACGAATGAATTAGAATGGATCATATGAATGAATTTGAATGGTTACATTCGTGCGAATGAATTAGAATGGATCGTACGAATGGATTAGAATGGATCGTACGAATGGATTAGAACGCATTGTACGAATGAATTAAAATAGTTACATTTCTGCGAATGAATTTGAATGGATCGTACGAATGAATTAGAATGGATCTTAGGAATGAATTAGAATAGATCGTGCAAATGAATTAGAATGGATCATAGGAATGAATTAGAATGGATCGTGCGAAAGAATTAGAATGGATACATTCGTACGATCCATTCTAATTCATTCCTATGATCCATTCTAATTCATTCGTACGATCCATTCTAATTCATTCGCACAAATGTAACTATTCTAATTCATTCGTACAATGCGTTCTAATATATTCGTACGATCCATTCTAATCCATTCGTACGATCCATTCTAATTCATTCACACGAATGTAACCATTCTAATTCATTCATATGATCCATTCTAATTCATTTGTACGATCCATTCTAATTCACTCGCACGATCCATTCTAATTCATTTGTACGAATTTATCCATTCTAATTCGTTCGCACGACCCATTCTAATTCATTTGTACGATCCATTCAAATTCATTCCTATGATCCATTCTAATTCATTCGTACGATCCATTCTAATTCATTCCTATGATCCATTCTAATTCATTCGTACGATCCATTCTAATTCATTCGCTCGAATAAGAATGGATCGTATGAATGAATTAGAATGGATTGTGCGAATGAATTAGAATGGATCGTGTGAATGAATAAGAATGGATCATACGAATGAATTAGAATGGATTGTGCGAATGAATTAGAATGGATCGTACGAATGAATTAGAATGGATAGTGCGAATGAATTAGAATGGATCGTACGAATGAATTAGAATGGATCGTATGAACGAATTAGAATGAATCATACGAATGAATTAGAATGGATCGTGCGAATGAATTCAAATGGATCGTGCGAATGAATTAGAATGGATTGTACAAATGAATTAGAAAGGCTACATTTGTGAGAATGAATTAGAATGGATCGTAAGAATGGATCGTACGAATGAATTAGAATGGATCGTATGAATGAATTAGAATGGATAGTGCGAATGAATTAGAATGGATCGTACGAATGAATTAGAATGGATTGTACGAACGAATTAGAATAGATCGTGCGAAGGAATTAGAATGGATAGTGCGAATGAATTAGAATGGATCGTACGAATGAATTAGAATGGATTGTACGAATGAATTAGAATGGATACATTCGTGCGAATGAATCCATTCTAATTCATTCGCACGATCCATTCTAATTCATTCCTATGATCCATTCTAATTCATTCGTACGATCCATTCTAATTCATTCGCACAAATGTAACTATTCTAATTCATTCGTACAATGCGTTCTAATATATTCGTACGATCCATTCTAATCCATTCGTACGATCCATTCTAATTCATTCGCACGAATGTAACCATTCTAATTCATTCATATGATCCATTCTAATTCATTTGTACGATCCATTCTAATTCACTCGCACGATCTATTCTAATTCATTTGTACGAATTTATCCATTCTAATTCGTTCGCACGACCCATTCTAATTCATTTGTACGATCCATTCAAATTCATTCCTATGATCCATTCTAATTCATTCGTACGATCCATTCTAATTCATTCCTATGATCCATTCTAATTCATTCGTACGATCCATTCTAATTCATTCGCTCGAATAAGAATGGATCGTATGAATGAATTAGAATGGATTGTGCGAATGAATTAGAATGGATCGTGTGAATGAATAAGAATGGATCGTACGAATGAATTAGAATGGATTGTGCGAATGAATTAGAATGGATCGTACGAATGAATTAGAATGGATAGTGCGAATGAATTAGAATGGATCGTACGAATGAATTAGAATGGATCTTATGAACGAATTAGAATGAATCATACGAATGAATTAGAATGGATCGTGCGAATGAATTCAAATGGATCGTGCGAATGAATTAGAATGGATTGTACAAATGAATTAGAAAGGCTACATTTGTGAGAATGAATTAGAATGGATCGTAAGAATGGATCGTACGAATGAATTAGAATGGATCGTATGAATGAATTAGAATGGATAGTGCGAATGAATTAGAATGGATCGTACGAATGAATTAGAATGGATTGTACGAACGAATTAGAATAGATCGTGCGAAGGAATTAGAATGGATAGTGCGAATGAATTAGAATGGATCGTACGAATGAATTAGAATGGATTGTACGAATGAATTAGAATGGTTACATTCGTGCGAATGAATTAGAATGGATCGTACGAATGGATTAGAATAGATCGTACGAATGGATTAGAACGCATTGTACGAACGAATTAGAATAGTTACATTTGTGCGAATGAATTAGATTGCATCGTGCGAATGAATTAGAATGGATCGTACGAATGAATTAGAATGGATCATGCGAATGAATTAGAATGGATCATGCGAATGAATTTGAATGGATCGTACGAATGAATTAGAATGGATCGTGCGAATAAATTAGAATGGATACATTCGTACAAATAAATTAGAATGGATCGTGCGAATGAATTAGAATGGATCGTACGAATGAATTAGAATGGATCATATGAATTAATTAGAATGGTTACATTCGTGCGAATGAATTAGAATGGATCGTACGAATGGATCGTACGAATGGATTAGAACGCATTGTACGAATGAATTAGAATAGTTACATTTGTGCGAATGAATTAGAATGGATCGTACGAATGAATTAGAATGGATCATAGGAATGAATTAGAATGGATCGTGCAAATGAATTAGAATGGATACATTCGTGCGAATGAATCATTCTAATTCATTCGCACGATTGTAACCATTCTAATTCATTCATATGATCCATTCTAATTCATTCGTACGATCCATTCTAATTCATTCGCACGATCCATTCTAATTCATTTGTACGAATGTATCCATTCTCGTATGAACCATTCTAATTCATTCGCACAAATGTATCCAATCTAATTCATTTGTATGATCCATTCTAATTCATTCGTACGATCCATTCTAATCCATTCGTACGATCCATTCTAATCCATTCGTATGATCCATTCTAATTTATTCGTTCAAATATATCCATTCTAATTCATTCGTACGATTCATTCTAATTCATTTGCACGATCCATTCTAATTCATTTGCACGATCCATTCTAATTCATTCGTACGATCCATTCTAATTCATTGGCACGATCCATTCTAATTCATTTGTACGATCCATTTTAATTCATTCGCAAGATCCATTCTAATTCATTCGTATGATCCATTCTAATTCATTCGCACGATCCATTCTAATTCATTCGTACGATCCATTCTAATTCATTCATACGATCCATTCTAATTCATTCGCTCGATTGTATCCATTCTAATTCATTCCTATGATCCATTCTAATTCATTCGTACGATCCATTCTAATTCATTCGTACGATCCATTCTAATTCATTCGCTCGATTGTATCCATTCTAATTCATTCGTACGATCCATTCTAATTCGTTCGTACGATCCATTCTAATTCATTCGTATGATCCATTCTAATTCATTCGTACAATCCATTCTAATTCATTCGTACGATCCATTCTAATTCATTCGTACGATCCATTCTAATTCATTCGCTCGATTGTATCCATTCTAATTCATTCGTACGATCCATTCTAATTCGTTCGTACGATCCATTCTAATTCATTCGTATGATCCATTCTAATTCATTCGTACGAACCATTCTAATTCATTCCTATGATCCATTCTAATTCATTCGTACGATCCATTCTAATTCATTCTCACAAATGTAGCCTTTCTAATTCATTTGTACGATCCACGAATGAATTAGAATGGATCATAGAATGAATTAGAATGGTTACATTCGTGCGAATGAATTAGAATGGATCGTACGAGATCTTACAAATGAATTAGAAAGGTTACAAATTCATTCTAATTCATTCCTATGATCCATTCTAATTCATTCGTACGATCCATTCTAATTCCTTCGTCCGATCATTTTAATTCATTCGCACGATCCATTCTAATTTATTCGCATGATCCATTCTAATTCATTCGTACGATCCAATGAATTAAAATGGATCGTACAAATGAATCTGAATGGATCGTGCAAATGAATTAGAATGGATACATTCGTACGAATGAATTAGAATGGATCATAGGAATGAATTAGAATGGATCGTGCAAATGAATTAGAATGCATAGTGCAAATGAATTAGAATGGATACAACGAATGCATTAGAATGGATCGTACGAATGAATTAGAATGAATCATACGAATGAAATAGAATGGATCGTGCGAATGAATTCAAATGGATCGTGCGAATGAATTAGAATAAATCGTACGATCCATTCTAATTCATTCTCACAAATGTAACCATTCTAATTCATTCGTACGATCCATTCTAATTATAGAATGGATCGTACGAATGAATTAGAATGGATACATTTGTGCGAATGAATTAGAATGGATCGTACGAATGAATTAGAATGGATCGTACGAATGAATTAGAATGGATCGTGCGAATGAATTAGAATGGATCGTGCGAATGAATTAGAATGGATACATTCGTACAAATGAATTAGAATGGATCGTACGAATGAATTAGAATGGATAGTACAAATGAATTAGAATGGATACATTCGAGCGAATGAATTAGAATGGATCGTATGAATGAATTAGAATGGATCGTACGAATGAATTAGAATGGATTCTACGAATGAATTAGAATGGATACATTCGAGCGAATGAATTAGAATGGATCGTATGAATGAATTAGAATGAATCATACAAATGAATTAGAATGGATCGTGCCAATGAATTAGAATGGATCGTACGAATGAATTAGAATGGATCGTGCAAATGAATTAGAATGGATCGTACGAATGAATTAGAATGGATATATTTGAACGAATAAATTAGAATGGATCATACGAATGGATTAGAATGGATCGTACGAATGGATTAGAATGGATCGTACGAATGAATTAGAATGGATCATACAAATGAATTAGAATGGATACATTTGTGCGAATGAATTAGAATGGTTCATACGAATGAATTAGAATGGATCGTACGAATGAATTAGAATGGATCGTACGAATGAATTAGAATGGATACATTTGTGCGAATGAGTTAGAATGGATCATACAAATGAGTTAGAATGGATCATACGAATGAATTAGATTGGATCATGCGAATAAATTAGAATGGATCATGCGAATGAATTAGAATGGATCATATGAACGAATTAGAATGGATCGTACGAACGAATTAGAATGGATCGTGCGAATGAATTAGAATGGATCATACGAACGAATTAGAATGGATCGTACGAACGAATTAGAATGGATCGTATGAATGAATTAAAATGAATCATACGAATGAAGTAGAATGGATCGTGCGAATGAATTCAAATGGATCGTGCGAATGAATTAGAATAAATCGTACGATCCATTCTAATTCATTCTCACAAATGTAACCATTCTAATTCATTCGTACGATCCATTCTAATTCACTCATAGAATGGATCGTACGAATGAATTAGAATGGATACATTTGTGCGAATGAATTAGAATGGATTGTACGAATGAATTAGAATGGATCATACGAATGAATTAGAATGGATCGTGCGAATGAATTAGAATGGATCGTGCGAATGAATTAGAATGGATACATTCGTACAAATGAATTAGAATGGATCGTACGAATGAATTAGAATGGATAGTACGAATGAATTAGAATGGATACATTCGAGCGAATGAATTAGAATGGATCGTATGAATGAATTAGAATGGATCGTACGAATGAATTAGAATGGATCGTACGAATGATTTAGAATGGATACATTCGAGCGAATGAATTAGAATGGATCGTATGAATGAATTAGAATGAATCATACAAATGAATTAGAATGGATCGTGCCAATGAATTAGAATGGATCATACGAATGAATTATAATGGATCGTGCAAATGAATTAGAATGGATCGTACGAATGAATTAAAATGGATATATTTGAACGAATAAATTAGAATGGATCATACGAATGGATTAGAATGGATCGTACGAATGGATTAGAATGGATCGTACGAATGAATTAGAATGGATCATACAAATGAATTAGAATGGATACATTTGTGCGAATGAATTAGAATAGTTCATACGAATGAATTAGAATGGATTGTATGAATGAATTAAAATAGATCGTACGAATGGATTAGAATGGATCGTACGAATGAATTAGAATGGATACATTTGTGCGAATGAATTAGAATGGATCGTACGAATGAATTAGAATGGATCATACAAATGAATTAGAAAGGTTACATTCGTGAGAATGAATTAGAATGGATAGTGCGAATGAATTAGAATGGATCGTACGAATGAATTAGAATGAATCGTACAATCCATTCTAATTCATTCTCACAAATGTAACCTTTCTAATTCATTCGTACGATCCATAATTCATTCGTACGAATGCATTAGAGTGGATCGTACGAATGAATTAGAATGGATCATACGAATGAATTAGAATGGATCGTACGAATGAATTAGAATAGATCGTACGAATGAATTAGAATGAATCGTACGAATGCATTAGAATGGATCGTGCGAATGAATTAAAATGGATACATTCGTACAAATGAATTAGAATGGATCGTGCGAATGAATTAGAATGGATCGTACGAATGAATTAGAATGGATCATATGAATGAATTAGAATAGTTATATTCGTGCGAATGAATTAGAATGGATCGTACGAATGTATTAGAATGGATCGTACGAATGAATTAGAATGGATCGTATGAATGAATTAGAATAGCTCATGCGAATGAATTAGAATGGATCGTATGACTGAATTAGAATGGATCATGCGAATTAATTAGAATGGATCGTACGAATGAATTTGAATGGATACATTTGTGTGAATGAATCTGAATGGATTGTATGAATGAATTACAATGGATCGTACGAATGGATTAGAATGGATCGTACGAATGAATTAGATTGGATGGTGCGAATGAATTAGAATGGATACATTCGTGCGAATGAATTAGAATGGATCGTACGAATGAATTAGAATGGATCATACAAATGAATTTGAAAGGTTACATTCGTGAGAATGAATTAGAATGGATCGTACGAATGAATTAGAATGGATCATGTGAATGAATTTGAATGGATCGTACGAATAAATTAGAATGGATCGTACGAATGAATTAGAATGGTTACATTCGTGCGAATGAATTAGAATGGATCGTAGGAATGAATTAGAATGGATCGTACGAATGAATTAGAATGGACCGGACTAATGAATTTATTATGGATCGTACGAATGAATTAGAAAGGTTACATTTGTGAGAATGAATTAGAATGGATTGTACGATTCATTCTAATTCATTCGTACGATCCATTCAAATTCATTCGCACGATCCATTCTAATTCATTCGTATGATCCATTCTAATTCATTCGCATGAATGTAACCATTCTAATTCTTTCATACGATCCATTCTAATTCATTCGTATGCGCTATTCTAATTCATTCATACGATCCATTCTAATTCATTCGTACGATCCATTCTAATACATTCGTACGATCCATTCTAATTCATTCGTACGATCCATTCTAATTCATTCGCACGAATATATCCATTCTAATTCATTCGCACCATCCAATCTAATTCATTCGTACGATCCATTCTAATCCATTTGTACGATCCATTGTAATTCATTCATACAATCCATTCAGATTCATTCACACAAATGTATCCATTCAAATTCATTCGTACGATCCATTCTAATTCATTCACACAAATGTATCCATTCTAATTCATTCGTACGATCCATTCTAATTCATTCGCACGATCCATTCTAATTTATTCGTACGATCCATTCTAATTTATTCGCACAAATGTATCCATTCTAATACATTCGTACGATCCATTCTAATTCATTCGCACGATCCATTCTAATTCATTCGTACGATCCATTCTAATTCATTCGTACGATCCATTCTAATTCGTTCGTACGATCCATTCTAATTCATTCCTATGATCCATTCTAATTCATTCGTACGATCCATTCTAATTCATTCGCTCGATTGTATCCATTCTAATTCATTCGTACGATCCATTCTAATTCGTTCGTACGATCCATTCTAATTCGTTCGTACGATCCATTCTAATTCATTCGTACGATCCATTCTAATTCATTCGCACGATCCATTCTAATTCATTCGTACGATCCATTCTAATTCATTCGTACGATCCATTCTAATTCGCTCGATTGTATCCATTCTAATTCATTCGTATGATCCATTCTGATTCATTCCTATGATCCATTCTAATTCATTCGTACGATCCATTCTAATTCATTCGTACGATCCATTCTAATTCATTCCTATGATCCATTCTAATCCATTCGTACGATCCATTCTAATTCATTCGCAAGAATGTAACCATTCTAATTCATTCGTATGATCCATTCTGATTCATTCGCACGATTCATTCTAATGCATTCGTATGATTCATTCTAATTCATTCGTATGATCCATTCTAATTCTTTTGTACGATCCATTCTAATTCATTCGCACGATCTATTCTAATTCGTTCGTACAATCCATTCTAATTCATTCGTACGATCCATTCTAATTCATTCGCACTATCCATTCTAATTCCTTCATACGATCCATTCTAATTCATTCGCACAATCCATTCTAATTCATTCGTACGATCCATTCTAATTCATTCGTACGATCCATTCTAATTCATTTGTACGATCCATTCTAATTCATTCGTACGATCCATTCTAATTCATTCGTACGATCCATTCTAATTCATTCTCACAAATGTAGCCTTTCTAATTTTCCAGTCTAATCCATTTGCACGATCCATTCTAATTCATTCCTATGATCCATTATAATTCATTCGTACGATCAATTCTAATTCATTCGCACGAATGTAACCATTCTAATTCATTCATATGATCCATTCTAATTCGTTCGTATGATCCATTCTAATTCATTCGCACGATCCATTCTAATTTATTCGCATGATCCATTCTAATTCATTCGTACGATCCATTCTAATTCATTCGTATGATCCATTCTAACTCATTCGCACAAATGTATCCATTCTAATTCATTCGTACGATCCATTCTAATTCATTCGTACGATCCATTCTAATTCGTTCGTATGAACTAGAATGGATCGTGCCAATGAATTAGAATGGATCGTACGAATGAATTAGAATGGATCGTGCAAATGAATTAGAATGGATCGTACGAATGAATTAGAATGGATATATTTGAACGAATAAATTAGAATGGATCATACGAATGGATTAGAATGGATCGTACGAATGGATTAGAATGGATCGTGCGAATGGATTAGAATGGATCATAGGAATGAATTAGAATGGATCGTACGAATGAATTAGAATAGCTACATTCGTGAGAATGAATTAGAATGGATCTATTCTAATTCGTTCGTACAATCCATTCTAATTCATTCGTACAATCCATTCTAATTCATTTGTATGATTCATTCTAATTCATTCATACGATCCATTCTAGTTCATTCGCTCGAATGTATCCACTCTAATTCATTTGTACAATCCATTCTAATTCATTCGTACGATCCACTCTATTTCATTCATACGATCCATTCTAATTCCCCATTCTAATTCATTCGTTCGAACCATTCTAATGCATTCGTTCGATCCATTCTAATTTATTCGTACGATCCATTCTAATTCATTCCTATGATCCATTCTAATTCTTTCGTACGATCCATTCTAATTCATTCGCTCGAATGTATCCATTCTAATTCATTCATATAATCCATTCAAATTCATTCGTACGATCCATTCTAATTCATTCGTAGGAATGAATTAGAATGGATCGTACGAACGAATTAGAATGGATACAATCGAGCGAATGAATTAGAATGGATCGTACGAATGAATTAGAATGAATCATACGAATGAATTAGAATGGATCGTGCGAATGAATTCAAATGGATCGTGCGAATGAATTAGAATAAATCGTACGATCCGTTCTAATTCATTCTCACAAATGTAACCTTTCTAATTCATTTGTAAGATCCATTCTAATTCGTTCGTACGATCCATTCTAATTCATTCCTATGATCCATTCTAATCCATTCGTATGATTCATTCTAATTCATTCGTACGATCCATTCTAATTCATTCGCTCGATTGTATCCATTCTAACTCATTCGTAATCCATTCTAATTCATTCCTATGATCCATTCTAATTCATTCGTACGATCCATTCTAATTCATTCGCAGGGATGTAACCTTTCTAATTCATTTGTAAGATCCATTCTAATTCATTCGCACGAATGTAACCTTTCTAATTCATTCGTAAGATCCATTCTAATTCATTCGTACGATCCATTCTAATTCATTCGTACGATCCATTCTAATTCATTCGTACGATTCATTCATACGAATGTAACCATTCTAATTCATTCATATGATCCATTCTAATTCATTCGTACGATCCATTCTAATTCATTCGCACGATTCGTTCAAATATATCCATTCTAATTCATTCGTACGATCCATTCTAATTCATTCGCTCGATTGTATCCATTCTAATTCATTCGTACGATCCCTTCTAATTCATTCGTACGATTTATTGTAATTCATTCGCACGATCCATTTGAATTCATTCGCACGATCCATTCTAATTCACGTACGAACGAATTAGAATGGATCGTTTGAATGAATTAGAATGGATCGTACGAATGAATTAGAATGGATCATACGAATGAATTAGAATGGATCGTACGAATGAATTAGAATGGATCGTACGAATGAACTAGAATGGATCGTGTGAATGAATTAGAATGAATCGTACGAATGCATTAGAATGGATCGTGCGAATGAATTAGAATGGATACATTCGTACAAATGAATTAGAATGGATCGTGCGAACGAATTAGAAAGGATCGTACGAATGAATTAGAATGGATACAATCGAGCGAATGAATTAGAATGGATCGTACGTATGAATTAGAACGGATCAAAGGAATGAATTAGAATGGATCGTACGAATGAATTAGAATGGATCATACGAATGAATTTGCTCGAATGTAACCATTCTAATTCATTCGTATGATCCATTCTGATTCATTCGCACGAATGTATCCATTTTAATTCATTCGTATGATCCATTCTGATTCATTCGCACGAATGTATCCATTCTAATTCATTTGCACGATCCATTCTAATTCATTCCTGGATCGTACGAATGAATTAGAATGGATCGTACGAATGAATTAGAATGGATCATACGAATGAATAAGAATGGAGCGTACGAATGGATTACGAATGAATTAGACTGGATCGTACGAATGAATTAGAATGGATCGTGCAAATGAATTAGAATGGATCATATGAATGAATTAGAATGGTTACATTCGTGCGAATGAATTAGAATAGTTACATTCGTGCAAAAATGGATCATACGAATGAATTAGAATGGATACAATCGAACGAATAAATTAGAATGGATCATACGAATGAATTAGAATGGATCGTGCGAATGAATTAGAATGGATCGTACGAATGGATTAGAATGGATCATAGGAATGAATTAGAATTGATCGTACGAATGAATTAGAATGGATCTTACAAATGAATTAGAAAGGTTACATTTGTGAGAATGAATTAGAATAGATCGTACGATTTATTCTAATTCATTCGCACGATCCATTTGAATTCATTCACACGATCCATTCTAATTCATTCGTATGATCCATTCTAATTCATTTGTACGAATGTATCCATTCTAATTCATTCGTATGATCCATTCTAATTCATTCTCATGAATGATCGTACAAATGAATTAGAATGGTTACATTCGTGCAAATGAATTAGAATGGATCGTATGAATGAATTAGAATGGATATATTTGAACGAATAAATTAGAATGGATCATACGAATGGATTAGAATGGATCGTACGAATGGATTAGAATGGATCGTATGAATGAATTAGAATGGATCATACGAATGAATTAGAATGGATCGTGCGAATGAATTCGCACGATGCAATCTAATTCATTCGCACAAATGTAACTATTCTAATTCATTCGTACGATCCATTTTCTAATTCATTCATACGATCCATTCTAATTCATTCGCTCGAATGTATCCATTCTAATTCATTCGTACGATCCATTCTAATTCATTCGCTCGATTGTATCCATTCTAATTCATTCGTACGATCCATTCTAATTCATTCGTACGATCCATTCTAATCCATTCGTATGATCCATTCTAATTCATTCGTACGATCCATTCAAATTCATTCGTATGATTCATTCTAATTCATCCGTACGATCCATTCTAATTCATCCATTCTAATCCATTCGTATGATCCATTCTAATTCATTCTCACAAATGTAACCTTTCTAATTCATTCGTATGATCCATAATAAATTCATTAGTCCGATCCACACGATCCATTTGAATTCATTCGCACGATCTATTCTAATTCATTCGTATGATTCATTCTAATTCATCCGTACGATCCATTCTAATTCATCCATTCGTATGATCCATTCTAATTTATTCGTTCAAATATATCCATTCTAATTCATTCGTACGATCCATCATTCGTACGATCCATTCTAATTCGTTCGTACGATCCATTCTAATTCATTCGTATGATCCATTCTAATTCATTCGCACTATCCATTCTAATTCCTTCGCACGATCTATTCTAATTCGTTCGTACAATCCATTCTCACAAATGTAGCCTTTCTAATTCATTTGTACGATCCACGAATGAATTAGAATGGATCATATGAATGAATTAGAATGGTTACATTCGTGCGAATGAATTAGAATGGATCATACGAGATCTTACAAATGAATTAGAAAGGTTACATTTATGAGAATGAATTAGAATGGATCGTACGATTTATTCTAATTCATTCGCACGATCCATTCTAATTCATTCATACGATCCATTCTAATTCATTCGCTCGAATGTATCGATTCTAATTCATTCGTATGATACATTCTAATCCATTCTAATTCATTCGCACGATTGTATTTGAATTCATTCGCACGATCCATTCTAATTCATTCGTATGATTCATTCTAATTCATTCGCACGATCCATTCTAATTCATTCGCACGATCCATTCTAATTCATTCGTATGATCCATTCTAATTCATTCGTACGATCCATTCTAATTCATTCGCACAAATGTATCCATTCTAATTCATTCGTACGATCCTAATGCATTCGTACGATTCATTCTAATTCATTCGTATGATCCATTCTAATTCTTTCGTACGATCCATTCTAATTCATTCGCACGATCTATTCTAATTCGTTCGTACAATCCATTCTAATTCATTCGTACAATCGATTCTAATTTATTCGCACTATCCATTCTAATTCCTTCGCACGATCTATTCTAATTCGTTCGTACAATCCATTCTAATTCATTCGTACGATCCATTCTAATTTATTCGCACTATCCATTCTAATTCATTCATACGATCCATTCTAATTCATTCGCACAATCCATTCTAATTCATTCGTACGATCCATTCTTATTCATTCACACGATACATTTGAATTCATTCGCACGATCCATTCTAATTCATTCGTATGATTCATTCTAATCCATTCTAATTCATTCGAATAGAATGGATCATGCAAATGGATTAGAATGGATCGTACGAATGAATTAGAATGGATCGTACAAATGAATTAGAATAGATCGTGCAAATGAATTAGAATCGATCGTGCGAATGGATTAGAATGGATCGTACGTTTGAATTAGATTGGATTGTGCGAATGAATTAGAATGGATCGTACGAATGAATTAGAATGGATCATAAGAATGAATTAGAATGGATCGTGCAAATGAATTAGAATGGATCGTACGAATGAATTAGAATGGATACAATCGAACGAATGAATTAAAATGGATCATACGAATGGATTAGAATGGATCGTACGAATGAATTAGAAAGGATCGTACGAATGAATGAGAATGGATACAATCGAGCGAATGAATTAGAATGGATCGTACGAATGAATTAGAATGGATCGTACGAATGAATTAGAATGGATATATTTGAACGAATAAATTAGAATGGATCATACGAATGAATTCTAATGGATCGTGCGAATGAATTAGAATGGATCGTACGAATGGATTAGAATGGATCATAGGAATGAATTAGAATGGATCGTACGAATGAATTAGAATGGATCGTACGAATGAATTAGAATGGATAGTGCGAATGAATTAGAATGGATCGTACGAATGAATTAGAATGGATTGTACGAAAGAATTAGAATGGATACATTCGTGCGAATGAATTAGAATGGACCGTACGAATGAATTAGAATGGATTATACAAATGAATTAGAAAGGTTACATTCGTGAGAATGAATTAGAATGGATCGTACGAATGAATTAGAACAGATCATGCGAATGAATTTGAATGGATCGTACGAATGAATTAGAATGGATCGTACGAATGAATTAGAATGGATACATTTGTGCGAATGAATTAGAATGTGTATTATGCGAATGAATTTGAATGGATCGTACGAATGTATTAGAATGGATCGTACGAATGAATTAGATTGGATTGTGCGAATGAATTAGAATGGATACATTCGTGCGAGTGAATGATTATAGATCGTATGAATGAAATAGAATGGATATATTTGAACGAATAAATTAGAATGGATCATACGAATGAATTAGAATGGATCGTACGAATGAAATAGAATGGATTGTACGAATGAATTAGAATGGATCATACAAATGAATTAGAAAGGCTGAATGAATTAGAATGGATCGTACGAATGAATTAGAATGGATACATTTGTGCGAATTAATTAGAATGGATCGTAGGAATGAATTAGAATGGATCGTACAAATGAATTAGAATGGATCGGACTAATGAATTTATTATGGGTCGTACGAATGAATTAGAAAGGTTACAATTATGAGAATGCATTAGAATGGATCGTGCGAATGAATTAGAATGGATACAAATTAGAATGGATCGTACGAACGAATTAGAATGGATCGTACGAATGAATTAGAATGGATACAATCGAGCGAATGAATTAGAATGGATCGTACGAATGAATTAGAATGGATCATAGGAATGAATTATAATCGATCGTGCAAATGCATTAGAATGGATCGTGCGAATGAATTAGAATGGATCGTACGAATGAATTAGAATGGATCGTACGAATGAAATAGAATGGATTGTACGAATGAATTAGAATGGATCGTACAAATGAATTAGAAAGGCTATATTTGTGAGAATGAATTAGAATGGATCATACGAATGAATTAGAATGGATCGTCTAATTCATTCGCTCGAATGTATCCATTCTAATTCATTCATACAATCCATTCTAATTCATTCGTACGATCCATTCTAATTCATTCATACGATCCATTCTAATTCATTCGCTCGAATGTATCCATTCTAATTCATTCATACAATCTATTCTAATTCATTCGTACGATCCATTCTAATTTATTCATACGATCCATTCTAATTCATTCCTATGATCCATTCTAATCCATTCGTACGATCCATTCTAATTCATTCGCACGATCCATTTGAATTCATTCGCACGATCCATTCTAATCCATTCGTACGATCCATTCTAATTCATTCATACGATCCATTCTAATTCATTCGTATGATCCATTCTAATTCATTCGTTCGATCCATTCTAATTCATTCTCACAAATGTAACCTTTCTAATTCATTTGTAAGATCCATTCTAGTTCATTCGTACGATCCATTCTAATTCATTCGTATGATCCATACTAATTCATTCGTACGATCCATTCTAATTCATTCGCACAAATTAGAATGGATCGTACGAATGAATTAGAATGGTTACATTCGTGCGAATGAATTAGAATGGATCGTAGGAATTAATTAGAATGGATAGTACGAATAAATTAGAATGGATACATTCGAGCGAATGAATTAGAATGGATCGTACGAATGAATTAGAATGGATCATACGAATGAATTAGAATGGATCGTGCGAATGAATTAGAATGGATCGTGCGAACGAATTAGAATGGATCGTATGAATGAATTAGAATGAATCATACGAATGAATTAGAATGGATCGTGCGAATGAATTCAAATGGATCGTGCGAATGAATTAGAATAAATTGTACGATCCATTCTAATTCATTCTCACAAATGTAACCTTTCTAATTCGTTCTAATTCATTCGTACGATCCATTCTAATTCATTCTCACAAATGTAGCCTTTCTAATTTATTTGTACGATCCATTCTAATTCATTCATACAATCCATTCTATTTCATTCGTACGATCCATATTCGTATGATCCATTCTGATTCATTCCAATTCATTTGTATGATCCATTCTAATTCATTCGTATGATCCATTCTAATCCATTCGTACGATCCATTCTAATCCATTCGTATGATCCATTCTAATTCATTCGTACAATCCATTCTATTTCATTCGTACGATCCATTCTAATTCATTCGTACGATCCATTCTAATTCATTCGCACGATCCATTCTAATGCATTCGTACGATTCATTCTAATTCATTCGCACGATCCATTCTAGTTCATTCCTACGATCCATTCTAATTCATTCGTACGATCCATTCTAATTCATTCATATGATCCATTCTAATTCATTCGTACGATCCATTCTAATTCATTCGCACGATCCATTCTAATTCATTCGTATGATCCATTCTAGTTCATTCGTACGATCCATTCTAATTCATTCGCACGATCCATTCTAGTTCATTCGAACGATCCATTCTAATTCATTCGTACGATCCATTATAATTAATTCGCACGATCCATTCTAATTCATTTGTACGAATGTATCCATTCTAATTCATTCGCACGATCCCTTCTAATGCATTCGTACGATTCATTCTAATTCATTCGCACGATCCATTCTAGTTCATTCTCATGATCCATTCTAATTCATTCGTATGACCCATTTTAACTCATTCGTATGATCCATTATAACTCATTCGTACAAATGTATCCATTCTAATTCATTCGTACGATCCATTCTAATTCATTCGTACGATCCATTCTAATTCATTCGCACAAATGTATCTATTCTAATTCATTCGTACGATCCATTCTAATTCATTCGTACGACCTATTCTAATTCATTCGAACGAATTAGAATGGATCATTGGAAAGAATTAGAATGGATACAATCGAGCGAATGAATTAGAATGAATCGTACGAAAGAATTAGAATGGATCATACGAATGAATTAGAATGGATCGAGCGAATGAATTAGAATGGATCGTATGAATGAATTAGAATGAATCATACAAATGAATTAGAATGGATCGTGCCAATGAATTAGAATGGATCGTACGAATGAATTAGAATGGATCGTGCAAATGAATTAGAATGGATCGTACGAATGAATTAGAATGGATATATTTGAACGAATAAATTAGAATGTATCATACGAATGGATTAGAATGGATCGTACGAGAACGAATGCATTAGAATGGATCGTGCGAATGAATTAGAATGGATACATTCGTACAAATGAATTAGAATGGATCGTGCGAATGAATTAGAATGGATCGTATGAATGAATTAGAATAGATCATATGAATTGGATCGTGCGAATAAATTAGAATGGATTGTACGAATGAATTAGAATGGATACATTCGAGCGAATGAATTAGAATGGATACATTTGTGCGAATGAATTAGAATGGATCGTACGAATGAATTAGAATGAATCATACGAATGAATTAGAATGGATCGTGTGAATGAATTCAAATGGATCGTGCGAATGAATTAGAATAAATCGTACTGGATCGTACGAATAAATTAGAATGGATCATAGGAATGAATTAGAATGGATCGTACGAATGAATTAGAATGGATCATACGAATGAATTAGAATGGATCTTGCGAATGAATGAAAATGGATCGTACAAATGAACTAGAATGGATCATGCCAATGAATTAGAATGGATCGTACGAATGAATTAGAATGGATACATTCGTGCGAATGAATGAGAATGGATCATACGAATGAATTAGAATGGATCATAGGAATGAATTAGAATGGATCGTGCAAATGGATTAGAATGAACCATACGAATGAATTAGAATGGATCGTGCGAATGAATTCAAATGGATCGTGCGAATAAATTAGAATAAATCGTACGATCTATTCTAATTCATTCTCACAAATGTAACCTTTCCAATTCATTTGTATGATCCATTCTAATCCATTCGTACGATCCATTCTAATTCATTAATCCATTCTAATTCATTCATACGATCCATACTAATTCATTCATACGATCCATTCTAATTCATTCGCATGATCCATTCTAATTCATTCGTACGATCCATTCTAATTCATTCGCACGAATGTATCCATTCTAATGTATTCATACGATCCATTCTAATTCATTCGTACGATCCATTCTAATTCATTCGTACGAATGTATCCATTCTAATTCATTTGTACGATCCATTCTAATTCATCTCACGAATGTAACATTTCTAATTCATTTGTATGATCCATTCTAATTCATTCGTACGATCCATTCTAATTCATTCGCACGATCTATTCTAATTCGTTCGTACAATCCATTCTAATTCATTCGTACGATCCATTCTAATTCATTCGCACTATCCATTCTAATTCGTTCGTACGATCCATTCTAGTTCATTCGTACGATCCATTCTAATCATTCGTACGATCCATTCTAATTCATTCGTATGATCCATTCTAATTCATTCGTACGATCCATTCTAATTCATTCGTACGATCCATTCTAATTCATTCGCACGAATGTAACCATTCTAATTCATTCGTATGATCCATTCTGATTCATTTGCACGAATGTATCCATTCTAATTCATTTGCACGATCCATTCTAATTCATTCCTATGATCCATTCTAATTCATTCGTACGAACCATTCTAATTCATTCGTACGATCCATTCTAATTCATTCGTACGATCCATTCTAATTCATTTGTACGAATGTATCCATTCTAATTCATTCGTACGATCCATTCTAATTCATTCGCACGATCCATTCTAATTCATTCGTATGATCCATTCTAATTCATTTGTACGAATGTATCCATTCTAATTCATTCGCACGATCCATTCTAATTCATTCGCACGATCAATTCTAATTCATTCGTATGATTCATTCTAGTTCATTCGTAGGATCCATTCTAATTCATTCGTACGATCCATTCTAATTCAATCGCACGATCTATTCTAATTCGTTCGTACGATCCATTCTAGTTCATTCGTACGATCCATTCTAATTCATTCGTACGATCCATTCTAATTCATTCGTATGATCCATTCTAATTCATTCGTACGATCCATTCTAATTCATTCGCACGATCCATTCTAATTCATTTGTATGAATGTATCCATTCTAATTCATTCGTACGATCCATTCTAATGCATTCGCACGATCGATTCTAATTCATTTGCACGATCTATTCTAATTCATTTGTACGATCCATTCTAATTCATTCATACGATCTATTCTAATCCATTTGCACGATCCATTCTAATTCATTCCTATGATCCATTCTGTGAGAATGAATTAGAATGGATCGTACGAATGAATTAGAATGGATCGTACGAATACATTAGAATGGATACATTCGTGCGAATGAATTAGAATGGATCGTACAAATGAATTAGAATGGATCGTGCGAATGAATTAGAATGGATCGTATGAATGAAATAGAATGGATCGTGCGAATGAATTAGAATGGATCGTGCGAATGAATTAGAATGGATCGTACGAATGAATTAGAATGGATCATATGAATGAATATGATCCATTCTAATGCATTCGTTGTATCCATTCTAATTCATTTGCACTATCCATTCTAATTCATTTGCACGATCCATTCTAATTCATTCCTATGATCCATTCCAATTCATTCTTACGAATTTATCCATTCTAATTCATTTGCACGATCCATTCTAATTCATTCCTATGATCCATTCTAATTCATTCGTACGAATTTATCCATTCTAATTCATTTGCACGATCCATTCAGATTCATTTGTACGATCCATTTTAATTCATTCCTATGATCCATTCTAATTCATTCGTACGATCCAATCTAATTCATTCGCTCAATTGTATCCATTCTAATTCATTCGTACGATCCATTCTAATTCATTCGTACGATCCATTCTAATCCATTCGTATGATCCATTATAATTTATTCGTTCAAATATATCCATTCTAATTCATTCGTACGACCCATTCTAATTCATTCGCTCGATTGTAACCATTCTAATTCATTCGTATGATCCATTCTGATTCATTCGCACGAATGTATTTGAATTCATTCGTACGATCCATTCTAATTCATTCCTATGATCTATTCTAATTCATTCGTACAATCCATTCTAATTCATTCGTATGATTCATTCTAATTCAAACGTACGATCCATTCTAATTCATTCGCACAAGAGTAACCTTTCTAATTCATTTGTACGATCCATTCTAATTCATTCGTACAATCCATTCTATTGTACGAATGAATACGAATGAATTAGAATGGATCGTACGAATGAATTAGAATGGATTGTACGAATGAATTAGAATGGATACATTCGAGCGAATGAATTAGAATGGATCGTATGAATAAATTAGAATGGATTGTACGAATGAATTAGAATGGATACATTCGAGCGAATGAATTAGAATGGATCGTACATTCGTACGATCCATTCTCATTCATTCGTACGATCCATTCTAATTTATTCGTTCAAATATATCCATTCTATTTCATTCATACGATCTATTCTCATTCATTCGCACGAATCTATCCATTCTAATTCATTCGTACGATCCATTCTAATTCATTGGCACGATCCATTCTAATTCATTTGTACGATCCATTCTAATTCATTCCTATGATCCATTCTAATTCATTCGTACGATCCATTCTAATTCATTCCTATGATCGTACGAACAAATTAGAATGGATCATACGAACGAATTAGAATGGATCGTACGAATGAATTAGAATGGATACAATCGAGCGAATGAATTAGAATGGATCGTACGAATGAATTAGAATGGATCATAGGAACGAATTATCGTAGGAATGAATTAGAATGGATCGTACGAATGAATTAGAATGGATCGGACTAATGAATTTATTATGGATCGTACGAATGAATTAGAAAGGTTACATTTGTGAGAATGAATTAGAATGGATTGTACGATTCATTCTAATTCATTCGTAAGATCCATTCAAATTCATTCGCACGATCCATTCTAATTCATTCGTATGATTCATTCTAATTCATTCGTACGATCCATTCTAATTCATTCGCACAAATGTATCCATTCTAATTCATTCGTACGATCCATTCTAATTCATTCATACGAATGAATTAGAATGGATCGTACGAATGAATTTCAATGGATTGTACGAACGAATTAGAATGGATACATTCGAGCGAATGAATTAGAATGGATCGTGCGAATGAATTAGAATGGATACATTCGTACAAATGAATTAGAATGGATCGTACGAATGAATTAGAATGGATCATACGAATGAATTAGAATGGATCGTGCGAATGAATTAGAATGGATCATGCGAATGAATTAGAATGGATACATTCGTACAAATGAATTAGAATGGATCGTACGAATGAATTAGAATGGATCGTACGAATGAATTAGAATGGATCGAGCGAATGAATTAGAATGGATACATTTGTGCGAATGAATTAGAATGGATCGTACGAACGAATTAGAATGGATCGTACGAACGAATTAGAATGGATCGTATGAATGAATTAGAATGGATCGTACGAATGGATTAGAATGGATCGTGCGAATGAATTAGAATGGATCGTACGAATGAATTAGAATGGATACATTTGTGCGAATGAATTAGAATGGATCGTACGAATGAATTAGAATGGATCGTACGAATGAATTAGAATGGATCGTACGAATGAATTAGAATGGATCGTGCGAATGAATTAGAATGAATCATACGAATGAATTAGAATGGATCGTGCGAATGAATTCAATTACAATCGTGCGAATGAATTAGAATGGATTAGAATGAATCATACGAATGAATTAGAATGGATCGTGCGAATGAATTAGAAAGGTTACATTTGTGAGAATGAATTAGAATGGATCGTACGATTTATTCTAATTCATTCGCACGATCCATTTGAATTCATTCGCACGATCCATTCTAATTAATTCGTATGATTCATTCTAATTCATTCATACGATCCATTCTAATTCGTTCGTACGATCCATTCTAATTCATTCGTACGATCCATTCTAATTCATTCGCACAAATGTATCCATTTCGCACAATCCAATCTAATTCAAACGTACGATCCATTCTAATTCATTCGCACGATCCGTTTGAATTCATTCGCAAGATCCATTCTAATTTATTCGCATGATCCATTCTAATTCATTCGTACGATCCATTCTAATTCATTCGCACGATCCATTCTAATGCATTCGTACGATCCATTCTAATTCATTCGCACGATCCATTCTAATTCATTCGTATGATCCATTCTAATTCATTCGTACGATCCATTCTAATTCATTCACACAAATGTATCCATTCTAATTCATTCGTACGATCCATTCTAATTCATTCGTACGATCCATTCTTAAATGTGCGAATGAATTAGAATGGGTCGTACGAATGAATTAGAAAGGTTACATTTGTGCGAATGAATTAGAATGGATCGTACGAATGAATTAGAATGGATCATATGAATGAATTAGAATGGATCGTGCGAATGAATTCAAATGGATCGTGCGAATGAATTAGAATGGATCGTACGTTTGAATTAGATTGGATTGTGCGAAATGGATACATTTGTGCGAATGAATTAGAATGGATCGTACGAATGAATTAGAATGGATCGTACGAACGAATTAGAATGGATCGTATGAATGAATTAGAATGAATCATACGAATGAATTAGAATGGATCGTGCGAATGAATTCAAATGGATCGTGCGAATGAATTAGAATAAATCGTACGATCCATTCTAATTCATTCTCACAAATGTAACCTTTCTAATTCATTCGCACGATCCATTCTAATTCATTTGTATGATTCATTCTAATCCATTCTAATTCATTCGCACGATTGTATTTGAATTCATTCGCACGATCCATTCTAATTCATTCGTATGATTCATTCTAATTCATTCGCACGATCCATTCTAATTCATTCGCACGATCCATTCTAATTCATTCGTATGATCCATTCTAATTCATTCGTACGATCCATTCTAATTCATTCGCACAAATGTATCCATTCTAATTCATTCGCACGATCCATTCTAATTCATTCGCACGATCCATTCAAATCCATTTGTACGATCCATTCTAATTCATTCATACGATCCATTCTAATTCGTTCGTACGATCCATTCTAATTCGTTCGTATGATCCATTCTAATTCATTCGCACGATCCATTCTAATTCATTCGCACAAATATATCCATTCTAATTCATT
Organism: Chamaelirium japonicum; assembly: GCA_947650365.1. Lineage (NCBI taxonomy): Eukaryota > Viridiplantae > Streptophyta > Magnoliopsida > Liliales > Melanthiaceae > Chamaelirium > Chamaelirium japonicum. The sequence continues at coordinate 61,873,798 of OX393555.1, read as the reverse complement.
CGCTCGATCCATTCTAATTCATTCGTACGATCCATTCTAATTCATTCGTACGATCCATTCTAATTCATTTGTACGAATGTATCCATTCTAATTCATTCGTACGATCCATTCTAATTCATTCGTACTATCCATTCTAATTCATTCTCACGAATTAGAATGGATCGTACGAATGAATTAGAATGGATTGTACGAATGAGTTAGAATGGATACATTCGAGCGAATGAATTAGAATGGATCGTATGAATGAATTAGAATGGATTATAGGAATGAATTAGAATGGATACATTCGTACAAATGAATTAGAATGGATCGTACGAATGAATTAGAATGGATCGTATGAATGAATTAGAATGAATCATACAAAAGAATTAGAATGGATCGTGCCAATGAATTAGAATGGATCGTACGAATGAATTAGAATGGATCGTACGAATGAATTAGAATGGATCGTACAAATGAATTAGAATGGATACATTTGTGCGAATGAATTCAAATGGATCGTACGAATGAATTAGAATGGATACAATCGAGCGAATGAATTAGAATGGATCGTACGAATGAATTAGAATGGATCGTGCGAATGAATTAGAATGGATCGTACGAATGGATTAGAATGGATCATACGAATGAATTAGAATGGATCATATGAATGAATTAGAATGAATCATACGAATGAATTAGAATGGATCGTGCGAATGAATTCAAATGGATCGTGCGAATGAATTAGAATATTCGAATGAATGAATTAGAATGGATCGTACAAATGAATTAGAATGGATACATTTGTGCGAATGAATTAGAATGGATCGTACAAATGAATTAGAATGGATCGTGCGAATGAATTACAATGGATACATTCGTACAAATGAATTAGAATGGATCGTACAAATGAATTCACACGATCCATTCTAATTCATTCGCACAATCCATTCTAATTCATTCGTATGATCCATTCTAATTCATTCGTGCGATCCATTCTAATTCATTCGCTCGAATGTTTCCATTCTAATTTATTCGTACTATCCATTCTAATCCATTCGTACGATCCATTCTAATTCATTCCTACGATCTATTCTAATTCATTTGTATGATCCATTCTAATTCATTCGTACGAATGTATCCATTCTAATTCATTCGCACGATCCATTCTAATTCATTCGTATGATCCTTTCTAATTCATTTGTAAGATCCATTCTAATTCATTCGTACGATCCATTCTAATTCATTCCTATGATCCATTCTAATCCATTCGTACGATCCATTCTAATTCATTCGCACAAATGTAACTATTCTAATTCATTCGTACAATGCGTTCTAATCCATTCGTACGATCCATTCTATTTCATTCATACGATCTATTCTCATTCATTCGCACGAATGTATCCATTCTAATTCATTCGCACAATCCAATCTAATTCAAACGTACGATCCATTCTAATTCATTCGCACGATCGATTCTAATTCATTTGCACGATCCATTCTAATTCATTTGTACGATCCATTCTAATTCATTCGCACGATCCATTCTAATTCATTTGCACGATCTATTCTAATTCATTCGTACGATCCATTCTAATTCATTCGTACTATCCATTCTAATTCATTCGTACGATCCATTCTAATTCATTCGTATGAGCTATTCTAATTCATTCGCACAAATGTATCCATTCTAATTCATTTGTATGATCTTTTCTAATTCATTCGTACGATCCATTCTAATCCATTCGTACGATCCATTCTTAGAATGGATCGTGCGAATGAATTCAAATGGATCGTATGATTTATTCTAATTCATTCGCACGATCCATTCTAATTTATTCGCATGATCCATTCTAATTCATTCGTACGATCCATTCTAATTCATTCGTATGATCCATTCTAACTCATTCGCACAAATGTATCCATTCTAATTCATTCGTACGATCCATTCTAATTTATTCGTACGATCCATTCTAATTCATTCGGCACGAATGTAACCATTCTAATTCATTCATATGATCCATTCTAATTCATTCGCACATCGTGCGAATGAGTTAGAATGGATCATACAAATGAATTAGAATAGATCGTGCAAATGAATTAGAATCGATCGTGCGAATGAATTAGAATGGATCGTGCGAATGAATTAGAATGAATCGTACGAATGCATTAGAAAGGTTACATTTGTGAGAATGAATTAGAATGGATCGTATGAATGAATTAGAATGGATTGTACGAATGAATTAGAATGGATACATTCGTACGAATGAATTTAAATGGATCATACAAATGAATTAGAATAGATCGTAGGAATGAATTAGAATGGATCGTACGAATGGATTAGAACGCATTGTACGAATGATTTAGAATAGTTACATTTGTGCGAATGAATTAGAATGGATCGTACGAATGGATTAGAATGGATCATAGGAATGAATTAGAATGGATCGTACGAATGAATTAGAATGGATCTTACAAATGAATTAGAATGAATACATTCGAGCGAATGAATTAGAATGGATCGTATGAATGAATTAGAATGGATCGTACGAATGAATTAGAATGGTTACATTCGTACGAATGAATTAGAATGGATCATACAAATGAATTAGAATAGCTCATAGGAATGAATTAGAATGGATCGTACGAATGGATTAGAACGCATTGTACGAATGAATTAGAATAGTTATATTTGTGCGAATGAATTAGAATGGATCGTACGAATGGATTAGAATGGACCATAGGAATGAATTAGAATGGATCGTACGAATGAATTAGAATGGATCTTACAAATGAATTAGAAAGGATCATATGAATGAATTAGAATGGATCGTGCGAATGAATTAGAATGGATCGTGCGAATGAATTAGAATGGATACATTTGTACGAATGAATTAGAATGGATCATACAAATGAATTAGAATAGATCATAGGAATGAATTAGAATGGATCGTACGAATGGATTAGAACGCATTGTACGAATGAATTAGAATGGATCGTAGGAATGAATTAGAATGGATCATAGGAATGAATTAGAATGGATTCATTCGTACAAATGAATTAGACAGGCTACATTTGTGAGAATGAATTAGAATGGATCATAAGAATGAATTAAAATGGATCGTACGAATGAATTAGAATGGATCATACAAATACATTAGAATGGATACATTCGTGCGAATGAATTAGAATGGATCATACGAATGAATTAGAATGGTTACATTCGTGCAAATGAATTAGAATGGATCGTACGAATGAATTAGAATGGATCGTGCGAATGAATTAGAATGGATCGTACGAATGAATTAGAATGGATCGTACGAATGAATTAGACTGGATCGTGCGACTGAATTAGAATGGATCGGTATGATTCTTTCTAATTCATTCGTACGAATGTATCCATTCAAATTCATTCGTACGATCAATTCTAATTCATTCGCACGATCCATTCTAATTCATTCGTACGATCCATTCTAATTCATTCGTTCGATCCATTCTAATTCATTCGTACGATCCATTCAAATTCATTCGCATGATCCATTATAATTCATTCGTACGATCCATTCAAATTCATTCGTATGATCCATTCTAATGCATTCGTACGATCCATTCTAATACATTCGTACGATCCATTCTAATCCATTCGTACGATCCATTCTAACTCATTTGTACGAATGTATCCATTCTAATTCATTCGCACGATCTATTCTAATTCATTCGCACGATCCATTCTAATTCATTCGTATGATCCATTCTAGTTCATTCGTACGATCCATTCTAATTCATTCGTACGATCCATTCTAATTCATTCGCACGATCTATTCTAATTCATTCGTACGGTCCATTCTAGTTCATTCGTACGATCCGAATAAATTAGAATGGATCATACAAATGAATTTGAATGGATACATTCGAGCGAATGAATTAGAATGGATCGTATGAATGAATTAGAATGAATCATACAAATGAATTAGAATGGATCGTGCCAATGAATTAGAATGGATCGTACGAATGAATTAGAATGGATCGTGCAAATGAATTAGAATGGATCGTACGAATGAATTAGAATGGATATATTTGAACGAATTAATTAGAATGGATCATACGAATGGACGAATGAATTAGAATTGATCGTACGAATAAATTAGAATAGATCGTACGAATGAATTAGAATGGATCGTACGAAGGAATTAGAATGGATCGTACGAATGAATTAGAATGGATCACGAATACATTAGAATGGATACATTCGTGCGAATGAATTAGAATGGATCGTACGAATGAATTAGAATGGATCGTGCGAATGAATTAGAATGGATCGTACGAATAAATTAGAATGGATCGAACGAATGCATTAGAAAGGATCGTACGAATGAATTAGAATGGATCGTACGAATGAATAAGAATGGAGCGTAAGAATGGATTAGAATGGATCATACGAATGAATTAGAATGGATCGTACGAATGAATTTGAATGGATTGTAAATGAATTAGAATGGATCGTACGAATGAATTAGAATGGATCGTGCAAATGAATTAGAATGGATCGTACGAATGAATTAGAATGGATATATTTGAACGAATAAATTAGAATGGATCATACGAATGGATTAGAATGGATCGTACGAATGGATTAGAATGGGTCGTACGAATGAATTAGAATGGATCATACAAATGAATTAGAATGGATACATTTGTGCGAATGAATTAGAATGGTTCATATGAATGAATTAGAATGGATCGTACGAATGGATTAGAATGGATCGTACGAATGAATTAGAATGGATCGTACAAATGAATTAGAATAGATCGTGCAAATGAATTAGAATCGATCGTGCGAATGAATTAGAATGGATCGTACGAATGAATTAGAATGGATCGTACGAATGAATTAGAATGGATACATTTGTGCGAATGAATTAGAATGGTTCATACGAATGAATTAGAATGGATCGTACGAATGAATTAGAATGGATCGTACGAATGAATTAGAATGGACCTTTCTAATTCATTTGTACGATCCATTCTAATCCATTCGTACGATCCATTCTAATTCATTCCTATGATCCACTCTAATCCATTCATACGATCCATTCTAATTCATTTGTACGAATGTATCCATTCTAATTCATTTGCACGATCCATTCTAATTCATTCGCTCGATTGTATCCATTCTAATTCATTCATACGATCCTCGAGTGAATGAATTAGAATGGATCGTACGAAAGAATTAGAATGGATCATACGAATGAATTAGAATGGATCGAGCGAATGAATTAGAATGGATCGTATGAATGAATTAGAATGAATCATGCAAATGAATTAGAATGGATCGTGCCAATGAATTAGAATGGATCGTACGAATGAATTAGAATGGATCGTGTAAATGAATTAGAATGGATCGTACGAATGAATTAGAATGGATCTATTTGTGCGAATGAATTAGAATGGATCATAAGAATGGATTAGAATGGATCGTACGAATGGATTAGAATGGATCGTACGAATGAATTAGAATGGATCGTACGAATGAATTAGAATGGATACATTTGTGCGAATGAGTTAGATTGGATCATACGAATGAATTAGAATGGATCGTACGAATGAATTAGAATGGATCGTACGAATGAATTAGAATGGATCATGCGAATAAATTAGAATGAATCTTACAAATGAATTAGAATTAGAATGGATACATTTGTGCGAATGAATTAGAATGGATTGTATGAATGAATTAGAATGGATACATTCGAGCGAATGAATTAGAATGGATCGTATGAATGAATTAGAATGAATCATACGAATGAATTAGAATGGATCGTACGAATGAACTAGAATGGATCGTACGAATGAATTAGAATGAATCATACGAATGAATTAGAATGGATCGTAGGAATGAATTAGAATGGATCGTGCAAATGGATTAGAATGGAAAATTAGAAAGGCTACATTCGTACGATCCATTCTAATTCATTCGCTCGATTGTATCCATTCTAATTCATTCGTACGATCCATTCTAATTAATTTGTACGATTCTTTCTAATTCATTCGTACGATCCATTCTAATTCATTCGTTCAAATATATCCATTCTAATTCATTCGTACGATCCATTCTAATTCATTTGCACGATCCATTCTAATTCATTAGTACGATCCATTCTAATTCATTGGCACGATCCATTCTAATTCATTTGTATGATTCATTCTAATTCATTCATACGATCCATTCTAATTCATTCGCTCGAATGTATCCATTCTAATACATTCGTACAATCCATTCTAATTCATTCGTACGATCTATTATAATTCATTCATACGATGCATTCTAATTCATTCGCTCGAATGTATCCATTCTAATTCATTCGTACTATCCATTCTAATTCATTCGTACGATCCATTCTCATTCATTTGTACTAATGTATCCTAATTCATTCGTACGATCCATTCTAATTCATTTGTACGAATGTATCCATTCTAATTCATTCGCACGATCCTTTCTAATTCATTCGTACGATCCATTCTAATTCGTTCGTATGATCCTTTCTAATTCATTTGTAAGATCCATTCTAATTCATTCGTATGATCCATTCTAATTCATTCCTATGATCCATTCTAATCCATTCGTACGATCCATTCTAATTCATTCGCACAAATATAACTATTCTAATTCATTCGTACAATGCGTTCTAATCCATTCGTACGATCCATTCTAATTCATTCCTACGATCTATTCTAATTCATTTGTATGATCCATTCTAATTCATTCGTACGAATGTATCCATTCTAATTCATTCGCACGATCCATTCTAATTCATTCGCACGATCCATTCTAATTCATTCGTATGATCCTTTCTAATTCATTTGTAAGATCCATTCTAATTCATTCGTACGATCCATTCTAATTCGAATGGATCATACGAATGAATTAGAATGGATCATAGGAATGAATTAGAATGGATCGTGCAAACGAATTAGAATGGATACATTCGTGCGAATGAATCAGAATGGATCATACGAATGAATTACAACGCATCGTACGAATAAATTAGAATGGATCGAACGAATGCATTAGAATGGATCGTACGAATGAATTAGAATGGATCGTACGAATGAATAAGAATGGAGCGTACGAATGGATTAGAAAGGCTACATAGGAATGAATTAGAATGGATCGTGCAAATGGATTAGAATGGATCGTACGAATGAATTAGAATGGATCTATTTGAACGAATGAATTAGAATGGATCATACGAATGGATTAGAATGGATCGTACGAATGAATTAGAATGGATCATACGAATGAATTAGAATGGATACAATCGAGCGAATGAATTAGAATGGATCGTACGAATAGATTAGAATGGATCGTACGAATGAATTAGATTGGATGGTCCTAATGAATTAGAATGGATACATTCGTGCGAATGAATTAGAATGGATCGTACGAATGAATTAGAATGAATCATACGAATGAATTAGAATGGATCGTGCGAATGAATTCAAATGGATCGTGCGAATGAATTAGAATAAATCGTACGATCCATTCTAATTCATTCTCACAAATGTAACTATTCGAATGAATTAGAATGGATACGATTGTGCATGAATTAGAATGGATCGTACAAATGAATTAGAATGGATATATTTGAACGAATGAATTAGAATGGATCGTGCGAATGAATTCAAATGGATCGTGCGAATGAATTAGAATAAATCGTACGATCCATTCTAATTCATTCTCACACCATTCTAATCCATTCGTATGATCCATTCTAAGTTATTCGTTCAAATATATCCATTCTAATTCATTCGTATGATCCATTCTAATTCAGTTGCACGATCGTATCCATTCTAATTCATTCGTACGATCCATTCTAATTTATTCGCATGATGCAATCTAATTAATTCGCACAAATGTAACTATTCTAATTCATTCGTACGATCCAAGGTTACATTCGTGAGAATGAATTAGAATGGATCGTACGAATGAATTAGAATGGATCCTGCGAATGAATTTGAATGGATCGTACGAATGAATTAGAATGGATCGTACGAATGAATTAGAATGGATACATTTGTGCGAATGAATTAGAATGGATCGTACGAATGAATTAGAATGGATATATTTGAACGAATAAATTAGAATGGATCATACGAATGGATTAGAATGGTGTGAGAATGAATTAGAATCGATCGTATGATTTATTCTAATTCATTCGCACGATCCATTTGAATTCATTCGCACGATCCATTCTAATTCATTCGTATGATTCATTCTAATTCATTCATACGATCCATTCTAATTCGTTCGTACGATCCATTCTAATTCGTTCGTATGATCTATTCTAATTCACTCGCACGATCCATTCTAATTTATTCGCAGGATCCATTCTAATTCATTCGTACGATCCATTCTAATTCATTCGTATGAATGTAACCATTCTAATTCATTCATATGATCCATTCTAATTCGTTCGTATGATCCATTCTAATTCATTCGCACGATCCATTCTAATTTATTCGCATGATCCATTCTAATTCATTCGCACGATCCATTCTAATTTATTCGCATGATCCATTCTAATTCATTCGTACTATCCATTCTAATTCATTCGCACGAATGTAACCATTCTAATTCATTCATATGATTCATTCTAATTCGTTCGTATGATCCATTCTAATTCATTCGCACGATCCATTCTAATTCATTTGCACGAATGTAACCATTCTAATTCATTCGTATGATCCATTCTAATTCATTCGCACGAATGTATCCATTCTAATGTATTCGTACGATCCATTCTAATTCATTCGTACGATCCATTCTAATTCATTTGTACGATCCATTCTAATTCATTCTCACAAATGTAGCCTTTCTAATTCATTTGTACGATCCATTCTAATTCATTCATACAACCCATTCTATTGTACGAATGAATACAAATGAATTAGAATGGATCGTACGAATGAATTAGAATGGATTGTACGAATGAATTAGAATGGATACATTTGTGAGAATGAATTAGAATGGATCGTACGAATGAATTAGAATGGATCATAGGAATGAATTAGAATGGATCTAATTCATTCGCTCGAATGTATCCATTCTAATTCATTTGCACGATCCATTCTAATTCATTTGCACAAATGTAACTATTCTAATTCATTCGTACGATCCATTCTAATTCATTCCTACGATCTATTCTAATTCATTCGCTCGAATGTATCCATTCTAATTCATTTGCACGATCCATTCTAATTCATTCGCACAAATGTAACTATTCTAATTCATTCGTACGATCCATTCGAGCGAATGAATTTAGAATGGATCGTGCCAATGAATTAGAATGGATCGTACGAATGAATTAGAATGGATCGTATGAATGAATTAGAATGGATCATGCAAATGAATTAGAATGGATCGTATGAATGAATTAGAATGGATATATTTGAACGAATGAATTAGAATGGATCATACGAATGGATTAGAATGGATCGTACGAATGAATTAGAATGGATCGTGCGAATGAATTAGAATGGATCGTGCAAATGAATTAGAATGGATCGTGCCAATGAATTAGAATGGATCGTACAAATGAATTAGAATGGATCGTGTAAATGAATTAGAATGGATCGTGCCAATGAATTAGAATGGATTGTACGAATGAATTAGAATGGATCGTCCGAATGAATTAGAATGGATACATTCGTACAAATGAATTAGAATGGATCGTGCGAATGAATTCAAATGGATCGTGCGAATGAAATAGAATGGATTGTACGAATGAATTAGAATGGATCGTACAAATGAATTAGAAACGTTACATTTGTGAGAATGGATCGTACGAATGAATTAGAATGGATCATACGAACGAATTAGAATGGATCGTATAAATGAATTAGAATGAATCATACGAATGAATTAGAATGGATCGTGCGAATGAATTCAAATGGATCGTGTGGATCGGACTAATGAATTAGAATGGATCGTACGAATGCATTAGAATGGATCGTGCGAATGAATTAGAATGGATACATTCGTACGAATTAGAATGGATCATGCGAATAAATTAGAATGGATCGTGCGAATGAATTAGAATGGATCATACGAACGAATTAGAATGGATCATACGAACGAATTAGATTGGATCGTATGAATGAATTAGAATGAATCATACGAATGAATTAGAATGGATCGTGCGAATGAATTCAAATGGATCGTGCGAATGTGCGATACGAATGAATTAGAATGGATCATAGAAATGAATTAGAATGGATACATTTGTGCGAATGAATTAGAATGGTTCATACGAATGAATTAGAATGGATCGTATGAATGAATTAGAATGGATCATACGAATGAATTAAAATGGATCGTGTGGATCGGACTAATGAATTTATTATGGATCGTACGAATGAATAATTCATTTGCACGATTTATTCTAATTCATTCATACGATCCATTCTAATTCGTTCGTACGATCCATTATAATTCATTCGCACGATCCATTCTAATTCATTTGTATGATCCATTCTAATTCATTCGTATCGCACATTCGCACGATAACTTTGAATTCATTCGCACGATCCATTCTAATTCATTCGTATGATTCATTCTAATTCATTCATACGATCCATTCTAATTCGTTCGTACGATCCATTCTAATTCGTTCGTATGATCCATTCAAATTCATTCGTATGATCTATTCTAATTTATTCGGTGGATCCATTCTAATTCATTCGTACGATCCATTCTAATTCATTCGCACAATCCATTCTAACTCATTTGTATGATCCAATCTAATTCATTCACACAAATGTATCCATTCTAATTCATTCGTACGATCCATTCTAATTCATTTGTACGACCCATTCTAATTCATTCGTATGATCCATTCTAATTCATTCATACGATCTATTCTAATGCATTCGTACGATTCATTCTAATTCATTCGTACGATCCATAATAAATTCATTAGTCCGATCCACACGATCCATTTTAATTCATTCGTATGATCCATTCTAATTCATTCATATGATCCATTCTAATTCATTCGTTCGATCCATTCTAATTTATTCGTACGAACCATTCTAATCCATTCGTACGCTTCATTCTAATTCATTCGTACGATCCATTCTAATTCATTCGCTCGAATGTATCCATTCTAATTCATTCGTACAATCCATTCAAATTCATCCGTACGATCCATTCAAATTCATTCGTACGATCCATTCTAATTCATTCGCACAAATGTATCCATTCTAATTCATTCGTACGATCCAATATGAATGAATAAGAATGGATCGTACGAATGAATTAGAATGGATACATTTGAACGAATTAGAATGGATCGTACGAATGAATTTGAATGGATCATACGAATGAATTAGAATGAATCGTACGAACGAATTAGAATGGATAGTGCGAATGAATTAGAATGGATCGTACGAATGAATTAGAATGGATTGTACGAACGAATTAGAATAGATCGTGCGAATGAATTAGAATGGATCGTACGAAAGAATTAGAATGGGTCATACGAATGAATTAGAATGAATCGTACGAATGCATTAGAATGGATCGTACGAATGAATTAAAATGGATCATACGAATGAATTAGAATGGATCGTACGAATGAATTAGAATGGATCGTACGAATGAACTAGAATGGATAGTGCGAATGAATTAGAATGGATAGTGCGAATGAATTAGAATGAACGAATGAATTAGAATGGATCATACGAATGAATTAGAATGGATCGTAGGCATGAATTAGAATGGATCGTACGAATGAATTCATTCGCACGATCCATTCTAATTCATTCTCACAAATGTAACCTTTCTAATTCATTTGTACGATCCATTCTAATTCATTCGTACAATCCATTCTATTTCATTTGTACGATCCATTCTAATTCATTCAAATGATCCATTCTAATTCATTCGTACGATCCATTCTAATTCATTCGTATGATCCATTCTAACTCATTCGTACGATCCATTCTAATTCATTCTCACAAATGTAGCCTTTCTAATTCATTTGAATGATCCATTCTAATTCATTCGTACAATCCATTCTAATTCATTCATACGATCTATTCTCATTCATTCGCACGAATGTATCCATTCTAATTCATTCGCACAATCCAATCTAATTTAAACGTACGATCCATTCTAATTCATTCGCACGATCGATTCTAATTCATTTGCACGATCTATTCTAATTCATTTGAATGATCCATTCTAACTCATTCGCACAAATGTTGAATTAGAATGGATTGTGCAAATGAATTAGAATGGATACATTCGTACAAATGAATTAGAATGGATCGTGCGAACGAATGAACTAGAATGGATTGTGCGAATGAATTAGAATGAATCGTACGAATGCATTAGAATGGATCGTGCGAATGAATTAGAATGGATACATTCGTACAAATGAAGTAGAATGGATCGTGCGAATGAATTAGAATGGATCGTACGAATGAATTAGAATGGATCATATGAATTGGATCGTGCGAATGAATTAGAATGGATTGTACGAATGAATTAGAATGGATACATTCGAGCGAATGAATTAGAATGGATACATTTGTGCGAATGAATTAGAATGGATCGTACGAATGAATTAGAATGAATCATACGAATGAATTAGAATGGATCGTGCGAATGAATTCAAATGGATCGTGCGAATAAATTAGAATAAATCGTACTGGATCATACGAATGAATTAGAATGGATCATAGAAATGAATTAGAATGGATACATTCGTACAAATGAATTAGAATGGATCGTGCGAATGAATTAGAATGGATCGTACGAATAAATTAGAATGGATCATATGAATGAATTAGAATAGTTACATTCGTGCGAATGAATTAGAATGGATCATATGAATGAATTAGAATGGTTACATTCGTGCGAATGAGTTAGAATGGATCATACGAATGAATTAGAATGGAACATAGGAATGAATTAGAATGGATCGTGCAAATGGATTAGAATGAATCATACGAATGAATTAGAATGGATCGTGCGAATGAATTCAAATGGATCGTGCGAATGAATTATAATGAATCGTACGAATGCATTAGAATGGATCGTGCGAATGAATTAGAATGGATACATTCGTACAAATGAATTAGAATGAATCAGAATGGATCATACGAATGAATTAGAATGGTTACATTCGTGCGAATGAATTAGAATGGATCGTACGAATGGATTAGAATGGATCATAGGAATGAATTAGTAGAATGGATACATTCGTACAAATGAATTAGAATGGATCGTTCGAACGAATGAACTAGAATGGATCGTGCGAATGAATTAGAATGAATCGTACGAATGCATTAGAATGGATCGTGCGAATGAATTAGAATGGATACATTCGTACAAATGAATTAGAATGGATCGTGCGAATGAATTAGAATGGATCGTACGAATGAATTAGAATGGATCATATGAATTGGATCGTGCGAATGAATTAGAATGGATTTGTACGAATGAATTAGAATGGATACATTCGAGCGAATGAATTAGAATGGATACATTTGTGCGAATGAATTAGAATGGATCGTACGAATGAATTAGAATGAATCATACGAATGAATTAGAATGGATCGTGCGAATGAATTCAAATGGATCGTACGAATGAATTAGAATAAATCGTACTGGATCGTACGAATGAATTAGAATGGATCATAGGAATGAATTAGAATGGATACATTCGTACAAATGAATTAGAATGGATCGTGCGAATAAATTAGAATAGATCGTACGAATGAATTAGAATGGATCATATGTATGAATTAGAATGGTTACATTCGTGCGAATGAATTAGAATGGATCATATGAATGAATTAGAATGGTTACATTCGTGCGAATGAGTTAGAATGGATCATACGAATGAATTAGAATGGATCATAGGAATGAGTTAGAATGGATCGTGCAAATGGATTAGAATGAATCATACAAATGAATTCAAATGGATCGTGCGAATGAGTTAGAATGGATACATTCGTACAAATGAATTAGAATGGATCGTACGAATGAATTAGAATGGATACATTTGTGCGAATGAATTAGAATGGATCGTATGAATGAATTAGAATGGATCATACGAATGAATTAGAATGGATCGTGCGAATGAATTAGAATGGATCGTGCGAATGAATTAGAATGCATCGTGCGAATGAATTAGAATGGATCGTACGAATGAATTAGAATGGATCATACGAATGAATTAGAAGAATGGATCGTACGAATGAATTAGAATGGATACATTTGTGCGAATGAATTAGAATGGATCGTAGGAATAAATTAGAATGGATCGTACGAATGAATTAGAATGGATCGGACTAATGAATTTATTATGGATCGTATGAATGAATTAGAAAGGTTACATTTGTGAGAATGAATTATAATGGATTGTACGATTCATTCTAATTCATTCGTACGATCCATTCTAATTCATTCGCTCGCACGATCGATTCTAATTCATTTGCACGATCTATTCAAATTCATTTGTACGATCCTTAGAATGGATCCTACGAATGAAATAGAATGGATCATGCGAATGAATTAGAAAGACTACATTTAATTAATTAGAATGGATCGTACGAATGAATTAGAATGGATCTTACAAATGATCGTACGAATGAATTAGAATGGATCGTGCGAATGAATTAGAATGGATCGTGCGAATGAATTAGAATGGATCGTTCAAATGAATTAGAATAGATCGTACGAATGAATTAGAATGGATCGTGCGAATGAATTAGAATGGATCGTGCGAATGAATTAGAATGGATCGTGCGAATGAATTAGAATGGATTGTGCGAATGAATTAGAATGGATACATTCGTACAAATGAATTAGAATGGATCGTACGACTGAATTAGAATGGATACATTTGTGCGAATGAATTAGAATGGATCATACGAATGAATTAGAATGGATCATACGAATGAATTAGAATGGATCGTGCGAATGAATTAGAATGGATCGTGCGAATGAATTAGAATGGATCGTACAAATGAATTAGAATGCATCGTGCGAATGAATTAGAATGGATCGTACGAATGAAATAGAATGGATCGTATGAATGAATTAGAAGAATGGATCATACGAATGAATTAGAATGGATACATTTGTGCGAATGAATTAGAATGGATCGTAGGAATGAATTAGAATGGATCGTACGAATGAATTAGAATGTATCCATTCTAATTCATTCGTATGATCCATTCTAATTCATTCGTACGATCCTTTCTAATTCATTCGTATGATCCATTCTAATTCATTCGTACGATCCATTCTAATTCATTCGCACAAATGTATCCATTCTAATTCATTCGTACGATTCATTCTAATTCATTTGTATGAATGTATCCATTCTAATTCATTCGCACGATCCATTCTAATTCATTCGCACGATCCATTCTAATTCATTCGTATGATCTCGTATGAATGAATTAGAATGAATCGTACAAATGAATTAGAATGGATCGTGCAATGAATTAGAATGGATCGTACGAATGAATTAGAATGGATCGTGCAAATGAATTAGAATGGATCGTACGAATGAATTAGAATGGATATATTTGAACGAATGAATTAGAATGGATCGTACGAATGGATTAGAATGGATCGTGCGAATGAATTAGAATGGATCGTACGAATGAACTAGAATGGATCGTGCGAATGAATTAGAATGAATCGTACGAATGCATTAGAATGGATCGTGCGAATGAATTAGAATGTATACATTCGTGCGAATGAATTAGAATGGATCTTACGAATGAATTAGAATGGATCGTGCGAATGAATTAGAATGGATCGTACGAATGAATTAGAATGGATCATTTGTGCGAATGAGTTAGAATGGATCATACGAATGAATTAGAATGGATCGTGCGAATGAATTAGAATGTATACATTCGTGCGAATGAATTAGAATGGATCGTACGAATGAATTAGAATGGATCGTGCGAATGAATTAGAATGGATCGTACGAATGAATTAGAATGGATCGTACGAATGAATTAGAATGGATCATACGAATGGATTAGAATGGATAATACGAATGGATTAGAATGGATCGTACGAATGAATTAGAATGGATCATACAAATGAATTAGAATGGATACATTTGTGCGAATGAATTAGAATGGATCGTACGAATGAATTAGAATGGATCGTACGAATGAATTAGAATGGATACATTTGTGCGAATGAGTTAGAATGGATCATACGAATGAGTTAGAATGGATCGTACGAATGAATTAGAATGGATCATGCGAATGAACTAGAATGGATCGTGCGAATGAATTAGAATATATACATTCGTACAAATGAATTAGAATGGATCGTGCGAATGAATTAGAATGGATCGTACAAATGAATTAGAATGGATCGTACGAATGAATTAGAATGGATCGTGCGAATGAATTAGAATGGATCGTACGAATGAATTAGAATGGATCGTGCGAATGAATTAGAATGGATCGTACAAATGAATTAGAATGGATACATTTGTGCGAATGAATTAGAATGGTTCATACGAATGAATTAGAATGGATCATACGAATGAATTAGAATGGATCGTAGGAATGAATTAGAATGGATCGTACGAATGAATTAGAATGAATCATACGAATGAATTAGAATGGATTGTACGAATGAATTAGAATAGATCGTACGAATGAATTAGAATGGATCGTGCGAATGAATTCAAATGGATCGTGCGAATGTGCGATACGAATGAATTAGAATGGATCATACAAATGAATTAGAATGGATACATTTGTGCGAATGAATTAGAATGGATCGTACGAATGAATTAGAATGGATCGTACGAATGAATTAGAATGGATCGTACGAATGAATTAGAATGGATACATTTGTGCGAATGAGTTAGAATGGATCATACGAATGAGTTAGAATGGATCGTACGAATGAATTAGAATGGATCGTACGAATGAATTAGAATGGATACATTCAAATTCATTCGTATGATCCTGGATCGTGCGAATGAATTAGAATGAATCGTACGAATGAATTAGAATGAATCATACGAATGAATTAGAATGGATTGTACAAATGAATTAGAATGGATCGTAGGAATGAATTAGAATGGATCGTACGAATGAATTAGAATGGATAATACGAATGAATTAGAATGGATCGTACGAATACATTAGAATGGATACATTCGTGCGAATGAATTAGAATGTGCGATACGAATGAATTAGAATGGATCATACAAATGAATTAGAATGGATACATTTGTGCGAATGAATTAGAATGGTTCATACGAATGAATTAGAATGGATCGTACTAATTCATTAGAATGGATTGTACGAACGAATTAGAATAGATCGTGCGAATGAATTAGAATGGATCGTGCGAATGAATTAGAATGAATCGTACGAATGAATTAGAATGAATCATACGAATGAATTAGAATGGATTGTACGAATGAATTAGAATAGATCGTAGGAATGAATTAGAATGGATCGTACGAATGAATTAGAATGGATCGTACGAATGAATTAGAATGGATCGTACGAATACATTAGAATGGATACATTCGTGCGAATGAATTAGAATGTGCGATACGAATGAATTAGAATGGATCATACAAATGAATTAGAATGGATACATTTGTGCGAATGAATTAGAATGGTTCATACGAATGAATTAGAATGGATCGTACTAATTCATTGTAATGGATTGTACGAACGAATTAGAATAGATTGTGCAAATGAATTAGAATGGATCGTACGAAAGAATTAGAATGGATCATATGAATGAATTAGAATGAATCGTACGAATGCATTAGAATGGATCGTACGAATGAATTAGAATGGATTGTACGAATGAATTAGAATGGATCGTACGAATGAATTAGAATGGATCGTACGAATGAATTAGAATGGATCGTACGAATGAATTAGAATGGATACATTTGTGCGAATGAGTTAGAATGGATCATACGAATGAATTAGAATGGATTGTACGAATGAATTAGAATGGATCATGCGAATAAATTAGAATGGATCGTGCGAATGAATTAGAATGGATCGTACGAATGAACTAGAATGGATCGTACAAACGAATTAGAATGGATAGTGCGAATTAATTAGAATGAACGAATGAATTAGAATGGATCATACGAATGAATTAGAATGGATCGTAGGAATGAATTAGAATGGATCGTACGAAAGAATTAGAATGGATCTTACAAATGAATTAGAAAGGTTACATTTGTGAGAATGAATTAGAATGGATCGTACGATTTATTCTAACTCATTCGCACGATCCATTTGAATTCATTCGCACGATCCATTCAAATTCATTCGTATGATTCATTCTAATTCATTCATACGATCCATTCTAATTCGTTCGTACGATCCATTCTAATTCGTTCGTATGATCCATTCTAATTCATTCGCACGATCCATTCTAATTTATTCGTACAAATGAATTAGAATGTATCATAGGAATGAATTAGAATGGTTCATACGAATGAATTAGAATGGATCGTACGAATGAATTAGAATGGATTGTACGAATGAATAAGAATGGCTCCTACGAATGAATTAGAATGGATACATTTGTGCGAATGAATTAGAATGGATCGTACGAATGAACTAGAATGGATCGTGCGAATGAATTAGATTGGATCGTGCGAATGAATTAGAATGGATACATTCATACAAATGAATTAGAATGAATCAGAATGGATCATACGAATGAATTAGAATGGTTACATTCGTGCGAATGAATTAGAATGGATCGTACAAATGGATTAGAATGGATCATAATGTATTCGTATGATCCATTCTAATTCATTCGTACGATCCATTCTAATTCATTTGCACGAATGTAACCATTCTAATTCATTCGAATGATCCATTAGACGATCCATTCTAGTTCATTCGTACGATCCATTCTAATTCATTCGTACGATCCATTCTAATTCATTCGTATGATCCCTTCTAATTCATTCGGTGGATCCATTCTAATTCATTCGTACGATCCATTCTAATTTATTCGCACAATCCATTCTAACTCATTAGTACGATCCATTCTATTCTAATTCATTCGTACGATCCATTCTAATTCATTCCTATGATCCATTCTAATTCATTCGTACGATCCATTCTAAATCATTCGCTCGAATGTATCCATTCTAATTCATTCGTACGATCCATTCTAATTCATTCGTACGATCCATTCTAATTCATTCGTATGATTCATTCTAATTCATTTGTACGATCCATTCTAATTCATTCGCACAAATGTATCCATTCTAATTCATTCGTACGATCCATTCTAATTCATTCGTACGATCCATTCTAATTCATTCGTATGATCCATTCTAATTCATTCGTACGGTCCATTCTAATGCATTCGTACGATTCATTCTAATTCATTCGTATGATCCATTCTAATTCTTTCGTACGATCCATTCTAATTCATTCGCACGATCTATTCTAATTCGTTCGTACAATCCATTCTAATTCATTCGTACGATCCATTTGAATTCATTCGCACGATCCATTCTAATTCATTCGTACGATCCATTCTAATTCATTCGTATGATCCATTCTAATTCATTCGTACGATCCATTCTAATGCATTCGTACGATTCATTCTAATTCATTCGTATGATCCATTCTAATTCTTTCGTACGATCCATTCTAATTCATTCGCACGATCTATTCTAATTCGTTCGTACAATCCATTCTAATTCATTCGCACGATCTATTTGAATTCATTCGCACGATCCATTCTAATTCATTCCTATGATCCATTCTAATTCATTCGTACGATCCATTCTAATTCATTCTCACAAATGTAGCCTTTCTAATTCATTTGTACGTTCCACGAATGAATTAGAATGGATCATATGAATTAATTAGAATGGTTACATTCGTGCGAATGAATTAGAATGGATCGTACGAAAGAATTAGAATGGATCATACGAATGAATTAGAATGAATCGTACGAATGCATTAGAATGGATCGTACGAATGAATTAGAATGGATCGTACGAATGAATTAGAATGGATCATACGAATGAATTAGAATGGATACATTTGTGCGAATCAATTAGAATGGATCGTACGAATGAATTAGAATGAATCATACGAATGAATTAGAATGGATCGTACGAATGAATTTGAATGGATTGTACGAATGAATTAGAATGGATACATTCGAGCGAATGAATTAGAATGGATTGTACGAATGAATTAGAATGGATCATAGGAATGAATTAGAATGGATCATACGAATGAATTAGAATAGAATGGATCGTACAAATGAGTTAGAATGGATTTAGAATGGATCGTACGACTGAATTAGAATAGTTACATTTGTGCGAATGAATTAGAATGGATCGTGCAAATGAATTAGAATAGATACATTCGAGCGAATGAATTAGAATAGATCGTAGGAATGAATTAGAATGGATCGTACGAATGAATTAGAATAGTTACATTTGTGCGAATGAATTAGAATGGATCGTGCAAATGAATTAGAATGGATACATTCGAGCGAATGAATTAGAATAGATCGTAGGAATGAATTAGAATGGATCGTACGAATGAATTAGAATAGTTACATTTGCGCGAATGAATTAGAATGGATCGTGCAAATGAATTAGAATGGATACATTCGAGCGAATGAATTAGAATAGATCGTAGGAATGAATTAGAATGGATAGTACGAATGAATTAGAATAGTTACATTTGTGCGAATGAATTAGAATGGATCGTGCAAATTAATTAGAATGGATACATTCGAGCGAAATGAATTAGAATAGATCGTAGGAATGAATTAGAATGGATCGTACGAATGAATTAAAATAGTTACATTTGTGCGATTGAATTAGAATGGATACATTCGAGCGAATGAATTAGAATAGATCGTAGGAATGAATTAGAATTGATCGTACGAATGAATTAGAATAGTTACATTTGTGCGAATGAATTAGAATGGATCGTGCAAATGAATTAGAATGGATACATTCGAGCGAATGAATTACAATAGATCGTAGGAATGAATTAGAATGGATCGTACGAATGAATTAGAATAGTTACATTTGTGCGAATGAATTAGAATGGATCGTGCAAATGAATTAGAATGGGATCCATTCTAATTCATTCGTACGATCCATTCTAATTCATTCCTATGATCCATTCTAATCCATTCGTACGATCCATTCTAATTCATTCGCACGAATGTAACCATTCTAATTCATTCGTATGATCCATTCTGATTCATTCGCACGAATGTATCCATTCTAATTTATTTGCACAATCCATTCTAATTCATTCCTATGATCCATTCTAATTCATTCGTACGATCCATTCTAATTCATTCGCACGATCGATTCTAATCCATTCGTATGATCCATTCTAGTTCATTCGTACGATCCATTCTAATTCATTCGTACGATCCATTCTAATTCATTCGTATGATCCATTCTAATTCATTCCTATGATCCATTCTAATTCATTCGTACTATCCATTCTATTCATTCGTACGATCCATTCTAATTCATTCCTATAATCCATTCTAATTCATTCATACGATCCATTCTAATTCATTCGCTCGAATGTATCCATTCTAATTCATTCGTACAATCCATTCTAATTCATTCGTATGATTCATTCTAATTCATTCGTACGATCCATTCTAATTCATTCGCACGAATGTAACCATTCTAATTCATTCGTATTCATTCGTACATTCTAATTCATTCGTATGATCCATTCTAATTCATTTGTACGAATGTATCCATTCTCATGCGAATGAACTAGAATGGATCGTGCAAATGAATTAGAATGAATCGTACGAATGAATTAGAATGAATCATACAAATGAATTTGGATCGTACGAATGGATACAATAGATCGTACGAATGAATTAGAATGGATCGTGCGAATGAATTAGAATGGATCGTACAAATGAACTAGAATGGATCGTGCGAATGAATTAGAATGAATCGTACGAATGCATTAGAATGGATCGTACGAATGAATTAGAATGGATCGTACGAATGAATTAGAATGGATCGTACGAATGAACTAAAATGGATCGTGCGAATGAATTAGAATGAATCGTACGAATGAATTAGAATGGATCGTGCGAATGAATTAGAATGGATACATTCCTACAAATGAATTAGAATGGATCGTGCGAACGAATTAGAATAGATCGTACGAACGAATTAGAATGGATACAATCGAGCGAATGAATTAGAATGGATCGTACGAATGAATTAGAATGGATCATACGAATGAATTAGAATGGATCGTACGAATGAATTAGAATGGATCATACGAATGAATTTGCACGAATGAATTAGAATGGATCGTGCAAATGAATTAGAATGGATACATTCGAGCGAATAAATTAGAATAGATCGTAGGAATGAATTAGAATGGATCGTACGAATGAATTAGAATGGATACAATCGAGAGAATGAATTAGAATAAATCATAGGAATGAATTAGAATGGATCGTACGAATGAATTAGAATGAATCATACGAATGAATTAGAATGGATCATGCGAATGAATTCAAATGGATCGTGCGAATGAATTAGAATAAATCGTACGATCCATTCTAATTCATTCTCACAAATGTAACCTTTCTAATTCATTTGTAAGATCCATTCTAATTCATTCGTACGATCCATTCTAATTCATTCGTACGATCCATTCTAATTCATTCGTATGATCCATTTTAATTCCTTCGTACGATCCATTCTAATTCATTCACACGATCCGTTTGAATTCATTCGCACGATCCATTCTAATTCATTCCTATTATCCATTCTAATCCATTCGTACGATCCATTCTAATTCAATGGATCATAGGAATGAATTAGAATGGATCGTGCAAATGGATTAGAATGGATCATACGAATGAATTAGACTGGATCGTACAAATGAATTAGAATAGATCGTGCAAATGAATTAGATTGGATTGTGCGAATGAATTAGAATGGATACATTTGTGCGAATGAATGAGAATAGATCGTATGAATGAATTAGAATGGATCGTACGAATGAATTAGAATGGATTAGAATGAATGAGAATGGATTAGAATGAATCATACGAATGAATTAGAATGGATCGTGCGAATGAATTCAAATGGATCGTGTGAATGAATAAGAATGGATCGTACGAATGAATTAGAATGGATCGTGCGAATGAATTAGAATGGATCGTACGAATGAATTAGAATGGATACATTTGTGCGAATGAGTTAGAATGGATCATACGAATGAATTAGAATGGATCGTACGAATGAATTAGAATGGATCATGCGAATAAATTAGAATGGATCGTGCGAATGAATGAGAATGGATCATACGAACGAATTAGAATGGATCATATGAATGAATTAGAATGGTTACATTCGTGCGAATGAATTAGAATGGATCGTAAGAATGAATTAGAATGGATCATAGGAATGAATTAGAATGGATCGTGCAAATGGATTAGAATGGAAAATCAGAAAGGCTACATTTGTGAGAATGAATTAGAATGGATCGTATGAATGAATTAGAATGGATTGTACGACTGAATTAGAATGGATCGTACGAATACATTAGAATGGATACATTCGTGCGAATGAATTAGAATGGATCATACGAATTAATTAAAATGGATCGTACAAATGAATTAGAATGGATCGTGCGAATGAATTAGAATGGATACATTCGTACAAATGAATTAGAATGGATCCATTCTAATGCATTCGTACGATTCATTCTAATTCATTCGCACGATCCATTCTAGTTCATTCGTATGATCCATTCTAATTCATTCGCACAAATGTATCCATTCTAATTCATTCGTACGATCCATTCTAATTCATTTGTACGATCCATTCTAATTCATTCGTATGAACCATTCTAATTCATTCGCACGATCCGTTCTAATTCATTCCTATGATCCATTCTAATTCATTCGTACGATCCATTCTAATTCATTCGCTCGAATGTATCCTTTCTATTTCATTTGTATGATCCATTCTAATTCATTCGTACGATCCATTCTAATCCACGGATCGTACGAATGAATTAGAATGGATCGTGCAAATGAATTAGAATGGATCATATGAATGAATTAGAATGGTTACATTCGTGCAAATGAATTAGAATGGTTATATTCGTGCGAATGAATTAGAATGGATCGTACGAATGGATTAGAATGGATCATAGGAATGAATTAGAATGGATCGTACGAATGAATTAGAATGAATCATACGAATGAATTAGAATGGATCGTGCGAATGAATTCAAATGGATCGTGCGAATGAATTAGAATAAATCGTACGATCCATTCTAATTCATTCTCACAAATGTAACCTTTCTAATTCATTTGTAAGATCCATTCTAATTCATTCGTACGATACATTCTAATGAATTAGAATGGATACATTCGTACAAATGAATTAGAATGGATCGTACGAATGAATTAGAATGGATAGTACGAATGAATTAGAATGGATACATTCAAGCGAATGAATTAGAATGGATCGTATGAATGAATTAGAATGGATCATACGAATGAATTAGAATGGATAGTACGAATGAATTAGAATGGATACATTCGAGCGAATGAATTAGAATGGATCGTATGAATGAATTAGAATGGATCGTACGAATGAATTAGAATGGATTGTACGAATGAATTAGAATGGATACATTCGAGCGAATGAATTAGAATGGTTACATTCGTGCGAATGAATGAGAATGGATCGTACGAATGAATTAGAATGGATCATAGGAATGAATTAGAATGGATCGTACGAATGAATTAGAATAGTTACATTTGTGCTAATGAATTAGATTGCATCGTGCGAATTCATTCGCACGATCCATTCTAATTCATTCGTATGATTCATTCTAATTCATTCATACGATCCATTCTAATTCATTCGCTCGAATGTATCCATTCTAATTCATTCGTACAATCCATTCTAATTCATTCGTACGATCCATTCTAATTCATTCATACGATCCATTCTAATTCATTCGCTCGAATGTATCCATTCTAATTCATTCGTACTATCCATTCTAATTCATTCGTACGATCCATTCTAATTCATTTGTACGAATGTATCCATTCTAATTCATTAGAATGGATCGTACGAATGAATTAGAATGGATCTTACAAATGAATTAGAAAGGTTACATTTGTGAGAATGAATTAGAATGGATCGTACGATTTATTCTAATTCATTCGCACGATCCATTTGAATTCGTTCGCAAGATCCATTCTAATTCATTCGTATGATTCATTCTAATTCATTCGTACGATCCATTCTAATTCATTCCTACGATCCATTCTAATTCATTCGTACGATCCATTCTATTTCATTCGCACGATCGATTCTAATTCATTTGCACGATCTATTCTAATTCATTTGTATGATCCATTCTAATTCATTCGTACTATCCATTCTAATCCATTCGTACGATCCATTCTAATTCATTCGCACGAATGTAACCATTCTAATTCATTCATATGATCCATTCTAATTCATTCGTACGATCCATTCTAATTCATTCGTATGATCCATTCTAATTCATTCGTATGATCCATTCTAATTCATTTGCATGAATGTATCCATTCTAATTCATTCGTACGATCCAGTCTAATTCATTCATATGATCAATTCTAATTCATTCGTACGATCCATTCTAATTCATTCGTACGATCCATTCTAATTTATTCATACGATCCATTCTAATTCATTCCTACGATCTATTCTAATTTATTCGTATGATCCATTCTAATTCATTCGTACGAATAAATTAGAATGGATCGTATGAACGAATTAGAATGGATTGTACGAATGAAATAAAATGGATACATTCGTGCGAATGAGTTAGAATAGATCGTACGAATGAATTAGAATGGATCATACGAATGGATTAGAATGGATCGTACGAATGCATTAGAATGGATCATACGAATGAATTAGAATGGATCGTACGAATCAATTAGAATGGATCATGCGAATGAATTTGAATGGATCGTACGAATGAATTAGAATGGATCGAACGAATGAATTAGAATGGATCATACGAATGAATCAGAATGGATCATACGAATGAATTTGAGTGGATACATTTGTGCGAATGAGTTACAATGGATCATACGAATGAATTAGAATGGATCGTACGAATGAACTAGAATGAATCATACGAATGAATTAGAATGGATCGTGCGAATGAATTAGAATGGATTGTACGAATGAATTAGAATGGATACATTGGATCGAATGAATTAGAATGGATACATTTGTGCGAATGAATAAGAATGGATCGTACGAATGAATTAGAATGAATCATACGAATGAATTAGAATGGATCGTGCGAATGAATTCAAATGGATCATGCGATTGAATTAGAATAAATCGTACTGGATCGTACGAATGAATTAGAATGGATCATAGGAATGAATTAGAATGGATCGTATGAATGAATTAGAATGGATCATACAAATGAATTAGAATGGATCTTGCGAATGAATTAAAATGGATCGTACAAATTAATTAGAATGGATCGTGCCAATGAATTAGAATGGATCGTACGAATGAATTAGAATGGATACATTCGTGCGAATGAATGAGAATAGATCGTATGAATGAAATAGAATGGATATATTTGAACGAATAAATTAGAATGGATCGTACGAATGAATTAGAATGGATCGTACGAATGTGTATTCGTACGATCCATTCTAATTCATTTGTACGATCCATTCTAATTCATTCATACTATCCATTCTAATTCATTCTCACAAATGTAGCCTTTCTAATTCATTTGTACGATCCATTCTAATTCATTCGTACAATCCATTCTAATTCATTCATACGATCTATTCTTATTCATTCGCACGAATGTATCCATTCTAATTCATTCGCACAATTCAATCTAATTCCAACGTACGATCCATTCTAATTCATTCGCACGATCGATTCTAATTCATTTGCACGATCTATTCTAATTCATTTGTATGATCCATTCTAACTCATTCGCACAAATGTATCCATTCTAATTCATTCGTACGATCCATTCTAATTCATTCGTACGCCGATCCATTTAATTCATTCGTATGATCCATTCTAATTCATTCGCACGATCCATTCTAATTTATTCGCATGATCCATTCTAATTCATTCGTACGATCCATTCTAATTCATTCGTATGATCCATTCTAACTCATTCGCACAAATGTATCTATTCTAATTCATTCGTACGATCCATTCTAATTCATTCGTACGATCCATTCTAATTCATTCGTACGATCCATTCTAATTCATTCGTATGAACCATTCTAATTCATTCGCACAAATGTATCCATTCGAATTCATTCGTACAATCCATTCTAATTCATTCGTACGATCCATTCTAATCCATTCGTACGATCCATTCTAATTCATTCGCTCGAATGTATCCATTCTAATTCATTAGAATTAGAAAGGTTACATTTGTGAGAATGAATTAGAATGGATCGTACGATTTATTCTAATTCATTTACACGATCCATTTGAATTCATTCGCACGATCCATTCTAATTCATTCGTATGATTCATTCTAATTCATTCATACGATCCATTCTAATTCGTTCGTACGATCCATTCTAATTCGTTCGTATGATCCATTCTAATTCATTCGCACGATCCATTCTAATTTATTCGCATGATCCATTCTAATTTATTCGTACGATCCATTCTAATTCATTCGTATGATCCATTCTAACTTATTCGCACAAATGTATCCATTCTAATTCATTCGTACGATCCATTCTAATTCATTCGTACGATCCATTCTAATTCATTCGGCACGAATGTAACCATTCTAATTCATTCATACGATTTATTCTAATTCATTCGCACGATTCATTTGAATTCATTCGCACAATCCATTCTAATTCATTCGTATGATTCATTCTAATTCATTCATACGATCCATTCTAATTCGTTCGTACGATCCATTCTAATTCGTTCATATGATCCATTCTAATTCATTCGCACGATTCATTCTAATTCATTTGCACGATCCATTCTAATTTATTCCTATAATCCATTCTAATTCATTCATACGATCCATTCTAATTCATTCGCTCGAATGTATCCATTCTAATTCATTCGTACAATCCATTCTAATTCATTTATACGATCCATTCTAATTCATTCATACGATACATTCTAATTCATTCGCTCGAATGTATCCATTCTAATTCATTCGTACAATCCTTTCTAATTCATTTGTACGATCCATTCTAATTCATTCGTACAATCCATTCTATTTCATTCGTACGATCCATTCTAATTCATTCGCTCGAATGTATCCATTCTAATTCATTCGTACAATCCATTCTAATTCATTCGTACGATCCATTCTAATGGATCTTACAAATGAATTAGAAAGGTTACATTTGTGAGAATAAATTAGAATGGATCGTACGATTTATTCTAATTCATTCGCACGATCCATTTGAATTCATTCGCACTAATTCATTTGTATGATCCATTCTAATTCATTTGTACGATCCATTCTAATTCATTCGTACGATCCATTCTAATTCATTCGTATGATCCATTCTAACTCATTCGCACAAATGTATCCATTCTAATTCATTCCTATGATCCATTCTAACTCATTCGTACAAATGGATCGTACGAACGAATTAGAATGGATCGTATGAATGAATTAGAATAAATCATGCTAATGAATTAGAATGGATCGTATGACTGAATTAGAATGAATCTGAATGGATTGTATGAATGAATTACAATGGATCGTACGAACGAATGGATTAGAATGGATATATTTGAACGAATGAATTAGAATGGATCATACGAATGGATTAGAATGGATCGTACGAATGAATTAGAATGGATACAATCGAGCGAATGAATTAGAATGGATCGTGCAAATGAATTAGAATGGATACATTCGTACAAATGAATTAGAATGGATCGTACGAATGAATTAGAATGGATCATACGAATGAATTAAAATGGATCGTACAAATGAATTAGAATGGATCGTGCGAATGAATTAGAATGGATCGTACGAACGAATTAAAATGGATCATACAAATGAATTAGAATGGATCGTGCCAATGAATTAGAATGGATCGTACGAATGAATTAGAATGGATCGTACAAATGAATTAGAATGGATCGTGCGAATGAATTAGAATGGATCATACGAATGAATTAGAATGGATACATTCGTGCGAATGAATCATTCTAATTCATTCGCACGAATGTAACCATTCTAATTAATTCATATGATCCATTCTAATTCAATCGTACGATCCATTCTAATTCATTCGCACGATCCATTCTAATTCATTTGTACGATCCATTTTAATTCATTCGTATGATCCATTCTAATTCATTCGTACGATCCATTCTAATTCATTTGTACGAATGTATCCATTCTAATTCATTTGCACGATCCATTCTAATTCATTCGCTCGATTGTATCAATTCTAATTCATTCGTACGATCCATTCTAATCCATTCGTATGATCCGTTCTAATTCATTCGTTCAAATATATCCATTCTAATCCATTCGTTCGTACGATCCATTGTAATTCATTCATACAATCCATTCAGATTCATTCTAATTCAGTCATACGATCCATTCTAATTCATTCACACGATTTATTCTAATTCATTCATACGATCCATTCTAATTCATTCGTTCAAATATATCCATTTTAATTCATTCGTACGATCCATTCTAATTCATTCAGATTCATTCGCTCGAATGTATCCATTCTAATTCATTCGTACGATCCATTCTAATCCATTGTATGATCCATTCTAATCCATTCGTACGATCCATTCTAATTCATTCGCACAAATGTAACCTTTCTAATTCATTTGTAAGATCCATTCTAATTCATTCGTATGATCCATTCTAATTCGTTCGTACGATCCACGATCCATTCTAATTCATTCGTACGATCCATTCTAATATATTCGTATGATCCATTCTAATTTATTCGTTCAAATATATCCATTCTATTTCATTCATACGATCTATTCTCATTCATTCGCACGAATGTATCCATTCTAATTCATTCGCACAATCCATTCTAATTCATTCGTACGATCCATTCTAATTCATTCGCACGATCCATTCTAATTCATTCGTATGATCCATTCTAATTCATTCGTTCGATCCTTTCTAGTTCATTTGTACGATCCATTCTAATTCATTCGTACGATCCATTCTAATTCAAACATAGGCTACATTTGTGAGAATGAATTAGAATGGATCGTACGAATGAATTAGAATGGATTGTACGAATGAATTAGAATGGATCGTACGAATACATTAGAATGGATCGTA
The DNA here is from genome assembly GCA_947650365.1 of Chamaelirium japonicum. Taxonomy (NCBI): domain Eukaryota; kingdom Viridiplantae; phylum Streptophyta; class Magnoliopsida; order Liliales; family Melanthiaceae; genus Chamaelirium; species Chamaelirium japonicum. The sequence goes on along the minus strand of OX393555.1, from coordinate 61,843,402 downwards.
CGAATGAATTAGAATGCATCGTGTGAATGAATTAGAATGGATCGTACGAATGAATTAGAATGGATCGTACGAATGAATTAGAATGGATCATATGAATGAATTAGAATGGATCGTACGAATGAATTAGAATGGATACATTTGTGCGAATGAATTAGAATGGATCATACGAACGAATTAGAATGGATCTCACGAACGAATTAGAATGGATCGTATGAATGAATTAGAATAAATCGTGCGAATGAATTAGAATGGATCGTATGACTGAATTAGAATGAATCTGAATGGATTGTATGAATGAATTACAATGGATCGTACGAATGAATCTGAATGGATTGTATGAATGAATTACAATGGATCGTACGAATGGATTAGAATGGATCGTACGAATGAATTAGAATGGATACATTCGAGCGAATGAATCTGAATGGAATAGAATGGATCGTACGAATAAATTAGAATGGATACATTCGAGCGAATGAATCTGAATGGATCGTGTGAATGAATTAGAATGGATCATATGAATGAATTAGAATGGATCGTAGGAATGAATTAGAATGTATCGTATGATTTATTCTAATTCATTCATACGATCCATTCTAATTCGTTCGTACGATCCTTTCTAATTCGTTCGTATGATCCATTCTAATTCATTCGTACGATCCATTCTAATTCATTCGTACGATCCATTCTAATTCATTCGTACGATCCAATCTAATTCATTCGTACGATCCATTCTAATGCATTCGTACGATTCATTCTAATTCATTCGTATGATCCATTCTAATTCTTTCGTACGATCCATTCTAATTCATTCGCACGATCTTTTCTAATTCGTTCGTACAATCCATTTTAATTCATTCGTATGATCCATTCTAATTCATTCGCACTATCCATTCTAATTCGTTCGTACGATTCATTCTAATTCATTCGTATGATCCATTCTAATTCATTCATACGATCCATTCTAATTCGTTCGTACGATCCATTCTAATTCGTTCGTACGATCCATTCTAATTCATTCTCACAAATGTAGCCTTTCTAATTCATTTGTACGATCCATTCTAATTCATTCATACGATCCATTCTAATTCATTCATACGATCCATTCTAATTCATTCGTATGATTCATTCTAATTCATTCGTACGATCCATTCTAATTCATTCGCACAAATGTATCCATTCTAATTCATTCGTACAATCCATTCTAATTCATTCGCACAATCCATTCTAATTCATTTGTACGAATGTATCTATTCTAATTCATTCGCACGATCCATTCTAATGCATTCGTACGATTCATTCTGCATTCTAATTCATTCGTACTATCCATTCTAATTCATTCGCACGAATGTAACCATTCTATTTCATTCATATTATCCATTCTAATTCGTTCGTATGATCCGTTCTAATTCATTCGCACGATCCATTCTAATTTATTCGCATGATCCATTCTAATTCATTCGTACGATCCATTCTAATTCATTCGTATGATCCATTCTAACTCATTCGCACAAATGTATCCATTCTAATTCATTCGTACGATCCATTCTCTAATTCATTTGTACGAACCATTCTAATTCGTTCGTACGATCCATTCTAATTCGTTCGTACGATCCATTCTAATTCGTTCGTACGATCCATTCTAATTCATTCGCTCGATTGTATCCATTCTAATTCATTCGTACGATCCATTCTAATTCATTCGTACGATCCATTATAATTCGTTCGTACGATCCATTCTAATTCATTCGTACGATCCATTCTAATTCATTTGTGTGAATGAATTCGAATGGATTGTATGAATGAATTACAATGGATCATACGAATGGATTAGAATGGATCGTACGAATGAATTAGATTGTATGGTGCGAATGAATTTGAATGGATACATTCGTGCGAATGAATTAGAATAAATCGTACGATCCATTCTAATTCATTCTCACAAATGTAACCATTCTAATTCATTCGTACGATCCATTCTAATTCATTCATAGAATGGATCGTACGAATGAATTAGAATGGATACATTTGTGCGAATGAATTAGAATGGATCGTACGATTTATTCTAATTCATTCGCACGAATGTATCCATTCTAATTCATTCGCACCATCCAATCTAATTCATTCGTACGATCCATTCTAATCCATTCGTACGATCCATTGTAATTCATTCATACAATCCATTCAAATTCATTCACACAAATGAATTAGAATGGATTCATTCGTACAAATGAATTAGAATGGATCGTGCGTGCGAATGAATTAGAATGGATCGTGCGATTGAATTAGAATGGATCATACGAACGAATTAGAATGGATCGTGCAAATGAATTAGAATCGATCGTGCGAATGAATTAGAATGGATCGTAAGTTTGAATTAGATTGGATTGTGCGAATGAATTAGAATGGATACATGTTCGTACGATCCATTCTAATTCGTTCGTACGATCCATTCTAATATGTTCGTACGATCGATTCTAATTCATTTGCACGATCAATTCTAATTCATTTGTACGATCCATTCTAATTCATTCGTACGATCCATTCTAATCCATTCGTACGATCCATTCTACTCCATTCGTACGATCCATTCTAATTCATTCGCACGATCCATTCTAATTCATTTGTACGAATGTATCCATTTCCATTCTAATCCATTCGTATGGTCCATTCTAATTTATTCGTTCAAATATAACCATTCTAATTCATTCGTACGATTTATTCTAATTCATTCGCACGATCCATTTGAATTCATTCGCACGATCCATTCTAATTCATTGGCACGATTCATTCTAATTCATTCGTACGATCCATTCTAATTCATTCGCACGAATGTAACCATTCTAATTCATTCATATGATCCATTCTAATTCATTCGTACGATCCATTCTAATTCATTTGTACAAATGTATCCTTTCTAATTCATTCGTACGATTCATTCTAATTCATTCGCACAAATATATCCATTCTAATTCATTCGCACGATCCATTCTAATTCATTCGCACAAATGTATTCTAATTCATTCGTACGATCCATTCTAATTCATTCGCACGATCCATTCTAATTCATTCGTACGATCCATTCTAATTCATTTGTACGATCCATTTTAATTCATTCTAATTCATTCGTACGATCCATTCTAATGCATTCGTTCGATCCATTCTAATTCATTTGTACGAATGTATCCATTCTAATTCATTCGCACGATCCTTTCTAATTCATTCGCACAAATGTATCCATTCTAATTCATTCGTACGATCCATTCTAATTCATTCGCACGATCCATTCTAATTCATTCGTACGATCCATTCTAATTCATTTGTACGATCTATTTTAATTCATTCTAATTCATTCGTACGATCCATTCTAATGCATTCGTTCGATCCATTCTAATTTATTCGTACGATTGTATCCATTCTAATTCATTCGTACGATCCATTCTAATTCGTTCGTATGATCCATTCTAATTCGTTCGTACGATCCATTCTAATTCGTTCGTACGATCCATTCTAATTCGTTCGTACGATCCATTCTAATTCATTCGCACAAATTGTATCCATTCTAATTCATTCGTACGATCCATTCTAATTCATTCCTATGATCCATTCTAATCCATTCGTACGATCCATTCTAATTCATTCGCACGAATGTAACCATTCTAATTCATTCGTATGATCCATTCTGATTCATTCTAATTCATTTGTACAATGAATTAGAATGGATCGTACGAATGGATTAAAATGGATCATAGGAATGAATTAGAATGGATCGTACGAATGAATTAGAATAGTTACATTTGTGCGAATGAATTAGATTGCACCGTGCGAATGAATTAGAATGGATCGTACGAATGAATTAGAATGGATCATGCGAATGAATTAGAATGGATCATGCGAATGAATTTGAATGGATCGTACGAATGAATTAGAATGGATCGTGCGAATGAATTACAATGGATCGTACGAATGAACTAGAATGGATCGTGCGAATGAATTAGAATGAATCGTACGAATGCATTAGAATGGATCGTGCGAATGAATTAGAATGGATACATTCGTACAAATGAATTAGAATGGATCGTGCGAATTAATTAGAATGGATCGTACGAATGAATTAGAATGGATCATATGAATGAATTAGAATGGATCGTACGAATGAATTAGAATGGATCGTACGAATGAATTTGAATGGATCGTACAAATGAATTAGAATAGATCGTGCAAATGAATTAGAATCGATCGTGCGAATGAATTAGAATGGATCGTACGTACGAATAAATTAGAATGGATCGTGCAAATGAATTAGAATGGATCGTACGAATGAATTAGAATGGATATATTTGAACGAATAAATTAGAATGGATCATACGAATGGATTAGAATGGATCGTACGAATGGATTAGAATGGATTGTACGAATGAATTAGAATGGATCATACAAATGAATTAGAATGAATCAGAATGGATCATACGAATATGGATCGTACGAATGAAATAGAATGGATTGTACGAATGAATTAGAATGGATCGTACAAATGAATTAGAAAGGCTACATTTGTGAGAATGGATTAGAATGGATCGTACGAATGAATTAGAATGGATCGTACGAATGAATTAGAATGGATACATTCGAGCGAATGTATTAGAATTGATCGTACGAATGAATTAGAATGGATCATAGGAATGAATTAGAATGGATCGTACGAATAAATTAGAATGGATCGAACGATCCATTCTAATTCATTCGTATGAGCTATTCTAATTCATTCATACGATCCATTCTAATTCATTCGTACGATCCATTCTAATCCATTCGTACGATCCATTCTAATTCATTCGCACGAATGTAACCATTCTAATTCATTCATTTGATCCATTTAATTCATTCGTACGATCCATTCTAATTCATTCATACGATCCATTATAATTCATTCGCACGAATGTATCCATTCTAATTCATTCATTTGATCCATTCTAATTCATTCGTACGATCCATTCTAATTCATTCGCACGATCCATTGTAATTCATTTGTACGAATGTATCCATTCTAATTCATTCGCACGATCCATTCTAATTCAAACGTACGATCCATTCTAATTCATTTGCACGATCCATTCTAGTTCATTCGTACGATCCATTCTAATTGAATTTGAATGGATTGTACGAATGAATTAGAATGGATACATTCGAGCGAATGAATTAGAATGGATCGTACGAATGAATTAGAATGGATCATAGGAATGAATTAGAATGGATCGTACGAATAAATTAGAATGGATAGTACGAATAAATTAGAATGGATACATTCGAGCAAATAAATTAGAATGGATCGTACGAATGAATTAGAATGGATCATACGAATGAATTAGAATGGATCGTGCAATTGAATTAGAATGGATTAGAATGAATCGTACGAATGCATTAGAATGGATCGTACGAATGAATTAGAATGAATACATTCGTACAAATGAATTAGAATGGATCGTGCGAATGAATTAGAATGGATCGTACGAATGAATTAGAATGGATCATACGAATGAATTAGAATGGATTGTGCGAATGAATTAGAATGGATACATTCGTGCGAATGAATGAGAATGGATCGTATGACTGAATTAGAATGGATCGTGCGAATTAATTAGAATGGATCGTACGAATGAATTTGAATGGATACATTTGTGTGAATGAATCTGAATGGATTGTATAATAAATTACAATGGATCGTACGAATGGATTAGAATGTATCGTACGAATGAATTAGATTGGATGGTCGGAATGAATTAGAATGGATACATTCGTGCGAATGAATTAGAATGGATCGTACGAATGAATTAGAATGGATCATACAAATGAATTAGACAGGTTACATTCGTGAGAATGAATTAGAATGGATCGTGCGAATGAATTCGAATGGATCGTGCGAATGAATTAGAATGGATCGTACGTTTGAATTAGATTGGATTGTGCGAATGAATTAGAATGGATACATTCGTGCGAATGAATGAGAATGGATCGTGCAAATGAATTAGAATGGATACATTCGTGCGAATGAATAGAATGGATCATACGAATGAATTAGAATGGATCGTACGAATGAAATAGAATGGATTGTGCGAATGGATCCATTCTAATTCATTCGCACGATCCATTCTAATTCATTCGTACGATCCATTCTAATTCGTTCGTACGATCCATTCTAATTCATTCGTATGATCCATTCTAATTTATTCCTACGATCTATTCTAATTCATTCACTCGAATGTATCCATTCTAATTCATTCGTACAATCCATTCTAATTCATTCGCACGATTCATTCTAATTCATTCGTATGATCCAGTCTAATTCATTCGTACGATCCATTCTAATTCATTCGTATGATCCATTGTAACTCATTCGCACAAATATATCCATTCTAATTCATTCGTATGATCCATTCTGATTCATTTGTATGATCCATTCTAATTCATTCGTTCGATCCATTCTAATTCATTCGTACGATCCATTCAAATTCATTCGCATGATCCATTCTAATTCTTTCGTACGATCCATTCTAATTCATTCGTATGATCCATTCTAATGCATTCGTACGATCCGTTCCAATCCATTCGTACGATCCATTCAAATTCATTCGTACGATCTATTCTAATTCATTCGAACGAATGAATTAGAATGGATACATTCAAGCGAATGAATTAGAATAGATCGTAGGAATGAATTAGAATGGATCATACGAATGAATTAGAATGGATCGTGCGAATGAATTAGAATGGATTGTACGAATGAATTAGAATGGATACGTACGAATGAATTAGAATGAATCATACGAATGAATTTGAATGGATCGTGCGAATGAATTCAAATGGATCGTGTGAATGAATAAGAATGGATCGTACGAATGAATTAGAATGGATTGTGCGAATGAATTAGAATGGATCGTACGAATGAATTAGAATGGATAGTGCGAATGAATTAGAATGGATCGCACGAATGAATTAGAATGGATTGTACGAATGAATTAGAATAGATCGTGCGAAGGAATTAGAATGGATAGTGCGAATGAATTAGAATGGATCGTACGAATGAATTAGAATGGATATATTTGAACGAATAAATTAGAATGGATCATACGAATGGATTAGAATGGATCGTATGAATGGATTAGAATGGATCGTACGAATGAATTAGAATGGATCATACGAATGAATTAGAATGGATATATTTGAACGAATAAATTAGAATGGATCATACGAATGGATCGTACGAATGGATTAGAATGGATCGTACGAATGAATTAGAATGGATCATACAAATGAATTAGAATGGATATATTTGAACGAATAAATTAGAATGGATCATACGAATGGATTTTAATGGATCGTACGAATGGATTAGAATGGATCATATAAATGAATTAGAAAGGCTACATTTGTGAGAATGAATTAGAATGGATCGTGCGAATGAATTAGAATGGATAAATTCGTACAAATGAATTGGAATGGATCGTACGAATGAATTAGAATGGATACATTTGTGCGAATGAGTTAGAATGGATCATACGAATGAATTAGAATGGATCGTACGAATGAATTAGAATGGATCGTACGAATGAATTAGAATGGATACATTCGTGCGAATGAATCAGAATGGATCATATGAATGAATTAGAATGGATTAGAATGGATCATGCGAATGAATTAGAATAGATACATTTGTGCGAATGAATTAGAATGGATCATACGAATGAATTAGAATGGATCGTACGAATGAATTAGATTGCATCGTGCGAATGAATTAGAATGTTAGAATGGATCGTACGAATGAATTAGAATGGATTGTACGAATGAATTAGAATGGATACATTCGAGCGAATGAATTAGAATAGATCGTACGAATGAATTAGAATGAATCATACGAATGAATTAGAATGGATCGTGCGAATGAATTCAAATGGATCGTATTTGTGAGAATGAATTAGAATGGATCGTACGAATGGATTAGAATGGATTGTACGAATGAATTAGAATGGATCGTACAAATGAATTCGAATGGATCGTATTTGTGCGAATGAATTAGAATGGATCGTACGAATGGATTAGAATGAATCATACGAATGAATTAGAATGGTTACATTCGTGCGAATGAATTAGAATGAATCGTACGAATGGATTAGAATGGATCGTACGAATGAATTAGAATGGATCGTACAAATGAATTAGAATAGATCATGCAAATGAATTAGAATCGATCATGCGAATGAATTAGAATGGATCGTACGTTTGAATTAGATTGGATTGTGCGAATGAATTAGAATGGATACATTCGTGCGAATGAATGAGAATAGATCGTATGAATGAAATAGAATAGATATATTTGAACGAATAAATTAGAATGGATCATACGAATGAATTAGAATGGATCGTACGAATGAAATAGAATGGATTGTACGAATGAATTAGAATGGATCGTACAAATGAATTAGAAAGGCTACATTTGTGAGAATGAATTAGAATGGATTGTACGAATGAATTAGAATGGATCGTACAAATGAATTAGAAAGGCTACATTTGTGAGAATGAATTAGAATGGATCGTACGAATGAATTAGAATGGATCGTACAAATGAATTAGAAAGGCTACATTTGTGAGAATGAATTAGAATGGATCGTACGAATGAATTAGAATGGATCGTACGAATACATTAGAATGGATTCATTCGTGCGAATGAATTAGAATGGATCATACGAATGAATTAGAATGCATCGTGCGAATGAATTAGAATGGATCGTACGAATGAATTAGAATGGATCGTACGAATGAATTAGAATGGATCGTACGAATGAATTAGAATGGATACATTTGTGCGAATGAATTAGAATGGATCGTACGAATGAATTAGAATGGATCATACGAATGAATTAGAATGGATCGTGCGAATGAATTAGAATGGATCGTACGAATGAATTAGAATGGTTACATTCGTGCAAATGAATTAGAATGGATCGTACGAACGAATTAGAATGGATCGTACGAACGAATTAGAATGGATCATACGAACGAATTAGAATGGATCGTACGAACGAATTAGAATGGATCGTACGAATGAATTAGAATGGATACAATCGAGCGAATGAATTAGAATGGATCGTACGAATGATTAGAATGGATACATTTGTGCGAATGAATTAGAATGGATCATACGAATGAATTAGAATGGATCGTACGAATGAATTAGAATGGATCGTACGAATACATTAGAATAGATACATTCGTGCGAATGAATTAGAATGGATCGTACGAATGAATTTGAATGGATCGTGCGAATGAATTAGAATGGATCGTACGAATGAATTAGAATGGATCGTGCGAATGAATTAGAATGGATCGTATGAATGAATTAGAATGGATACATTCGAGCGAATGAATTAGAATGGATCGTATGAATGAATTAGAATGAATCATATAAATGAATTAGAATGGATCGTGCCAATGAATTAGAATGGATCGTACGAATGAATTAGAATGGATCGTGCAAATGAATTAGAATGGATCGTACGAATGAATTAGATTGGATATATTTGAACGAATAAATTAGAATGGATCATACGAATGGATTAGAATGGAAATGAATACATTCGTACAAATGAATTAGAATGGATCGTGCGAATGAATTAGAATGGATCGTACGAATGGATTAGAATGGATCGTACGAATGGATTAGAATGGATCGTACGAATGAATTAGAATGGATCGTACAAATGAATTAGAATAGATCGTGCAAATGAATTAGAATCGATCGTACGAACGTATTAGAATGGATCATACGAACGAATTAGAATGGATCGTACGAACGAATTAGAATGGATCGATGGATCGTACGAATGAATTATAATGGATCATACGAATGAATTAGAATGGATCGTGTGAATGAATTAGAATGGATCGTGTGAATGAATTAGAATGGATACATTCGTACAAATGAATTAGAATGGATCGTACGAATGAATTAGAAATTCAATCGCTCGAATGTATCCATTCTAATTCATTCGTACAATCCATTCTAATTCATTCATACGATCCATTCTAATTCATTCATACGATCCATAATGTAACCGTGAATGAATTTGAATGGATCGTGCGAATGAATTAGAATGGATCGTACGAATGAATTATAATGGATCGTGGGAACGATCTATTCTCATTCATTCGCACGAATGTATCCATTCTAATTCATTCGCACAATCCAATCTAATTCAAACGTACGATCCATTCTAATTCATTCGCACGATTGATTCTAATTCATTTGCACGATCTATTCTAATTCATTTGTACGATCCATTCTAATTCATTCGTACGATCCATTCTAATCCATTTGCACGATCCGTACGAATGAATTAGAATGGATATATTTGAACGAATAAATTAGAATGGATCATACGAATGGATTAGAATGGATCGTACGAATGAAATAGAATGGATCGTACGATTCGTACGATCCATTCTAATTCATTCGCTCGAATGTATCCATTCTAATTCATTCGTACGATCCATTCTAATTCATTCGTACGAATGAATTAGAATGGATCGTACGAATGAATTAGAATGGATACATTCGAGCGAATGAATTAGAATGGATCGTATGAATGAATTAGAATGGATCGTATGAATGAATTAGAATGGATTGTATGAATGAATTAGAATGGATACATTCGAGCGAATGAATTAGAATGGATCGTATGAATGAATTAGAATGGATTATAGGAATGAATTAGAATGGATACATTCGTACAAATGAATTTGAATGGATCGTGCGAATGAATTAGAATGGATCGTACGAATGAATTAGAATGGTTACATTCGTGCGAATGAATTAGAATGGATCGTACGAATGAATGAATCATACGAATGAATTAGAATGGATCATGCGAATGAATTCAAATGGATTGTGTGAATGAATAAGAATGGATCGTACGAATGAATTAGAATGAATCGTACGAATGAATTAGAATGGATCATATGAATGAATTAGAATGGTTACATTCGTGCGAATGCATTAGAATGGATCGTACGAATGAATTAGAATGGTTACATTCGTGCGAATGAATTAGAATGGATCGTACGAATGAATTAGAATGAATCATACGAATGAATTAGAATAAATCATACGATCCATTCTAATTCATTCTCACAAATGTAACCTTTCTAATTCATTTGTAAGATCTCGTACGATCCATTCTAATTCATTCGCACGAATGTAACCATTCTAATTCATTCATACGATCCATTCTAATTCATTCGCACTATCCATTCTAATTCCTTCGCACGATCTATTCTAATTCGTACGAATGAATTAGAATGGATCATAGGAATATATTAGAATGGACCGTGCAAATGAATTAGAATGGATACATTCATGCGAATGAATCAGAATGGATCATACGAATGAATTAGATTGGTTACATTCATGCGAATGAATTAGAATGGATCGTACGAATGGATTAGAATGGATCATAGGAATGAATTAGAATGGATCGTACGAATGAATTAGAATAGTTGCATTTGTGCGAATGAATTAGATTGCATCGTGCGAATGAATTAGAATGATCTATTCTAATTCATTCGTATGATTCATTCTAACGATCCATTCTAATTCATTTGATCGAATGTAACCATTCTAATTCATTCATATGATCCCTTCTAATTCATTCGTACGATCCATTCTAATTCATTCGTATGATCCATTCTAATTCATTCGTACGATCCATTCAAATTCATTTGCATGAATGTATCCATTCTAATTCATTCGTACGATCCAGTCTAATTTATTCATATGATCAATTCTAATTCAGTCGTACGATCCATTCTAATTCATTCGTACGATCCATTCTAATTTATTCATACGATATATTCTAATTCATTCCTACGATCTATTCTAATTTATTCGTATTAGAATGGATCATACGAATGAATTAGAATGGATCGTGCGAATGAATTAGAATAGATCGTGCGAATGAATTAGAATGGATACATTCGTACAAATGAATTAGAATGGATCGTACGAATGAATTAGAATGGATAGTACGAATGAATTAGAATGGATACATTCGAGCGAATAAATGAATTAGAATGGATCGTACGAATGAATTAGAATGGATCGTACGAATGAACTAGAATGGATCGTACGAACTAATTAGACTGGATAGTGCGAATGAATTAGAATGGATCGTACGAATGAATTAGAATGGATTGTACGAACGAATTAGAATAGATCGTGCGAATGAATTAGAATGGATCATACGAATGAATTAGAATGGATCGTATGAATGAATTAGAATAGATCGTACGAATGAATTAGAATGGATTGTACGAATGAAATAGAATGGATACATTCGAGTGAATGAATTAGAATGGATCGTACGACTGAATTAGAATGGATGATTCATTCAGACGATCCATTCTAATTCATTCGCTCGAATGTATCCATTCTAATTCGTTCGTACAATCCATTCTAATTCATTCGTACGATTTTTAGAATGGATCGTACAAATGAATTAGAATGGATCGTACGAATGAATTAGAATAGATCATTCGAATGAATTAGAATAGATCGTACGAATGAATTAGAATGGATATATTTGTGCGAATGAATTAGAATAGATCGTGCGAATGAATTAGAATGGATACATTCGTACAAATGAATTAGAATGGATCGAACGAATGCATTAGAATGGATCGTACGAATGAATCAGAATGAATTAAAATGGATCGTACAAATGAATTAGAATCGATCGTACGAATGAATTAGAATGGATCGTGCGAATGAATTAGAATGGATCGTACGAATGAATTAGAATGGATACATTTGTGCGAATGAATTAGAATGGATCGTACGAATACATTAGAAAGGATACATTCGTGCGAATGAATTAGAATGGATCGTACGAATGAATTAGAATGGATCGTGCGAATGAATTAGAATGGATCGTACGAATCAATTAGAATGGATCGTGCGAATGAATTAGAATGGATCGTACGAATGAATTAGAATGGATACATTTGTGCGAATGAATTAGAATGGATCGTACGAATGAATTAGAATAGATCATACGAATGAATTTGAATGGATCGTACGAATGAATTAGAATGGATCGTATGAATGGATTAGAATGGATCATACGAATGAATTAGAAAGGCTACATTTGTGAGAATGAATTAGAATGGATCGTACGAATGAATTAGAATGGATCATATGAATGAATTAGAATGGTTACATTCGTGCTAATGAATTAGAATGGATCGTACGAATGAATTAGAATGAATCATACGAATGAATTAGAATGGATCGTGCGAATGAATTCAAATGGATCGTGCGAATGAATTAGAATAAATCGTACGATCCATTCTAATTCATTCGCTCGAATGTATCCATTCTAATTCATTCGTACAATCCATTCTAATTCATTCGTACGATCCATTCTAATTCATTCATACGATCCATTCTAATTCATTCGCTCGAATGTATCCATTCTAATTCATTCGTACTATCCATTGTAATTCATTCGTACGATCCATTCTAATTCATTTGTACGAATGTATCCATTCTAATTCATTCACACGATCCATTCTAATTCATTCGTACGATCCATTCTAATTCATTGGTATGATCCATTCTAATTCATTCGTACGATCCATTCTAATTCATTCGCACAAATGTATCGATTCTAATTCATTCGTACGATCCATTCTATGAATGAATTAGAATGGATCGTATGAATGAATTAGAAAGGTCACATTTGTGAGATCGATTGTATCCATTCTAATTCATTCGTACGATCCATTCTAATTCGTTCGTACGATCCATTCTAATTCGTTCGTACGATCCATTCTAATTCGTTCGTACGATCCATTCTAATTCATTTGCACGAATGTAACTATTCTAATTCATTCGTACGATCCATTCTAATTCATTCGTTCTATCCATTCTAATTCATTTGTACGAATGTATCCATTCTAATTCATTCGCACGATCCATTCTAATTCATTCGTACGATCCATTCTAATTCATTCGTACGATCCATTCTAATTTATTCGCACAAATGTATCCATTCTAATTCATTCGTACGATCCATTCTAATTCATTCGCACGATCCATTCTAATTCATTCGCACGATCCATTCTAATTCATTCGTACGATCCATTCTAATTGATTCGCACGAATGTATCCATTCTAATGTATTCGTACGATCCATTCAAATTCATTCGTACGATCCATTCTAATTCATTCGTACGATCCATTCTAATTTATTCTCACAAATGTACGAATGAATTAGAATGGATCGTACGAATGAATTAGAATGGATACATTTGTGCGAATGAATTAGAATGGATCGTACGAATGAATTAGAATGAATCATACGAATGAATTAGAATGGATCGTGCGAATGAATTCAAATGGATCGGGCGAATGAATTAGAATAAATCGTATGATCCATTCATTAGAATGGATCGTACGAATGAATTAGAATGGATCATATGAATGAATTAGAATGGTTACATTCGTACGAATGAATTAGAATGGATCGTACGAAAGAATTAGAATGAATCATACGAATGAATTAGAATTGATCGTGCGAATGAATTAGAATAAATCGTACGATCCATTCTAATTCATTCGCTCGAATGTATCCATTCTAATTCATTCGTACAATCCATTCTAATTCATTCGTACGATCCATTCTAATTCATTCATACGATCCATTCTAATTCATTCGCTCGAATGTATCCATTCTAATTTATTCGTACTATCCATTCTAATTCATTCGTACGATCCATTCTAATTCATTTGTACGAATTTATCCATTCTAATTCATTCGCACGATCCATTCTAATTCATTCGCACGATCCATTCTAATTCATTCGTATGATCCATTCTAATTCTTTCGTACGATCCATTCTAATTCATTCGCACAAATGTATCCATTCTAATTCATTCGTACGATCCATTCTATGAATGAATTAGATGGATCGAATGAATGAATTAGAAAGGTTACATTTGTGAGATCGATTGTATCCATTCTAATTCATTCGTACGATCCATTCTAATTCATTCGTACGATCCATTCTAATTCATTCGTACGATCCATTCTAATTCTTTCGTACGATCCATTCTAATTCGTTCGTACGATCCATTCTAATTCATTTGCACGAATGTAACCATTCTAATTCATTCGTACGATCCATTCTAATTCATTCGTACGATCCATTCTAATTCATTTGTACGAATGTATCCATTCTAATTCATTCGCACGATCCATTCTAATTCATTCGCACGATCCATTCTAATTCATTCGTATGATCCATTCTAATTCATTCGTACGATCCATTCTAATTCATTCGCACAAATGTATCCATTCTAATTCATTCGTACGATCCATTCTAATTCATTCGTACGATCCATTCTAATTCATTTGTACGAATGTATCCATTCTAATTCATTCGAACGATCCATTCTAATTCATTCGCACGATCCATTCTAATTCATTCGCACGATCCATTCTAATTCATTCGTACGATCCATTCTAATTCATTCGCACGAATGTATCCATTCTAATGTATTCGTACGATCCATTCTAATTCATTCGTACGATCCATTCTAATTCATTCGTACGATCCATTCTAATTCATTCTCACAAATGTACGAATGAATTAGAATGGATCGTATGAATGAATTAGAATGTATAGATTTGTGCGAATGAATTAGAATGGATCATACGAATGAATTAGAATGAATCATACGAATGAATTAGAATGGATCGTGCGAATGAATTCAAATGGATCATGCGAATGAATTAGAATAAATTATACGATCCCTTCTAATTCATTCTCGCATGATCCATTCTAATTCATTCGTACGATCCATTCTAATTCATTCGCATGATCCATTCTAATTCATTCGTATGATCCATTCTAATTCATTCGTACGATCCATTCTAATTCATTCGCTCGATTGTATCCATTCTAATTCATTCGTACGATCCATTCTAATTCGTTCGTACGATCCATTCTAATTCGTTCGTACGATCCATTCTAATTCGTTCGTACGATCCACTCTAATTCGTTCGTACAATTCATTCTAATTCATTCGTACGATCCATTCTAATTCATTCGGCACGAATGTAACCATTCTAATTCATTCATATGATCCATTCTAATTCATTCGCACGATCCATTCTAATTTATTCGCATGATCCATTCTAATTCATTCGTACGATCCATTCTTATTCATTCGTATGATCCATTCTAATTCGTTCGACGAATGATCCATTCTAATTCATTCATACGATCCATTCTAATTCATTCCTATGATCCATTCTAATTCATTCGCACGAATGTATCCATTCTAATGTATTCGTACGATCCATTCTAATTCATTCGTACGAATGTATCCATTCTAATGTATTCGTACGATCCACTCTAATTCATTCGTACGATCCATTCTAATTCATTCGTACGATCCATTCTAATTCATTCTCACAAATGTAGCCATTCTAATTCATTTGTACGATCCATTTTAATTCATTTTAATTCCTATGATCCATTTTAGAATGGATCATAGGAATGAATTAGAATGGATCGTGCAAATGAATTAGAATGGATACATTCGTGCGAATGAATCAGAATGGATCATACAAATGAATTAGAATGGATCTTGCGAATGAATTAAAATGGATCGTACAAATGAATTAGAATGGCTACATTTGTGAGAATGAATTAGAATGGATCGTACGAATGAATTAGAATGGATCATAGGAATGAATTAAAATGGATCGTACAAATTAATCTGAATGGATCCATTCTAATCCATTCGTATGATCCATTCTAATTTATTCGTTCAAATATATCCATTCTAATTCATTCGTACGATCCATTCTAATTCATTTGCATGATCCATTCTAATTCATTCGAACGATCCATTCTAATTCATTCGCACGATCCATTCTAATTCATTTGTATGTTTCATTCTAATTCATTCATACGATCCATTCTAATTCATTCGCTCGATCCATTCTAATTCATTCGTACGATCCATTCTAATCCATTTGTATGATCCATTCTAATTTATTCGTTCAAATATATCCATTCTAATTCATTCCAATGATCCATTCTAATTCATTTGCACGATCCATTCTAATTCTTTCGTACGATCCATTCTAATTCATTGGCACGATCCATTCTAATTCATTTGTATAATTCATTCTAATTCATTCATACGATCCATTCTAATTCATTCGCTCGATCCATTCTAATTCATTCGTATGATTCATTCTAATTCTTTCGTACAATCCATTCTAATTCATTCGCTCGATTGTATCCATTCTAATTCATTCCAATGATCCATTCTAATTCGTTCGAATGAATTAGAATAGATCGTACGAATGAATTAGAATGGTTCGTACGAATGAATTAGAATGGATCGTGCGAATAAATTAGAATGGATCGTACGAATGAATTAGAATGGATCGTGCAAATGAATTAGAATGGATCATACGAATGAATTAGAATGGATATATTTGAACGAATAAATTAGAATGGATCATACGAATGGATTAGAATCGATCGTACGAATGGATTCGAATGGATTTTACGAATGAATTAGAATGGATCGTGCAAATGAATTAGAATGGATCGTACGAATGAATTAGAATGGATCGTGCCAATGAATTAGAATGGATCGTACGAATGAATTAGAATGGATCGTGCAAATGAATTAGAATGGATCGTACGAATAAATTAGAATGGATATATTTGAACGAATGAATTAGAATGGATCATACGAATGGATTAGAATGGATCGTACGAATGAATTAGAATGGATCGTACGAATGAATTAGAATGGATACATTTGTGCGAATGAATTAGAATGGATTGTACGAATGAATTAGAATGGATCGTAGGAATGAATTAGAATGGAACGTACGAATAAATTAGAATGGATTGAACAAATGAATTAGAATGGATCGTACGAATGAATAAGAATGGAGCGTACGAATGGATTAGAATGGATCGTATGAATGAATTAGAATGGATCGAACGAATGGATCGTACGAATGAATTAGAATGGATCGTACGAATGAATAAGAATGGAGCGTACGAATGGATTAGAATGGATCGTACGAATGAATTAGAATGGATCGTACAAATGAATTAGAATGGATCGTGCGAATGAATTAGAATCGATCGTGCGAATGAATTAGAATGGATCGTACGTTTGAATTAGATTGGATTGTGCGAATGAATTAGAATGGATCGTGCGAATTAATTAGAATGGATCATAGGAATGAATTGGAATGGATCGTGCAAATGAATTAGAATGGATACATTCGTGCGAATGAATCAGAATGGATCATACGAATGAATTAGAATGGATCGTGCAAATGAATTAGAATGGATACATTCGTGCGAATGAATCAGAATGGATCATACGAATGAATTAGAATGGTTACATTCGTGCGAATGAATTAGAATGGATCGTACGAATGGATTAGAATGGATCATAGGAATGAATTAGAATGGATCGTACGAATGAATTAGAATGGATCTTACAAATGAATTAGAAAGGTTACATTTGTGAGAATGAATTAGAATGGATCGTGCGAATGAATTAGAATGGATACATTCGTACAAATGAATTAGAATGGATCGTACGAATGAATTAGAATGGATAGTACGAATGAATTAGAATGGATACATTCGAGCGAATGAATTAGAATGGATCGTATGAATGAATTTGAATGGATCGTACGAATGAATTAGAATGAATTGTACGAATGAATTAGAATGGATACATTCGAGCGAATGAATTAGAATGGATCGTACGAATGAATTAGAATGGATCATACGAATGAATTAGAATGAATCGTGCGAATGAATTAGAATGGATCGTGCGAATGAATTAGAATGGATATATTTGAACGAATGAATTAGAATGGATCATACGAATGGATTAGAATGGATCGTACGAATGAATTAGAATGGATCGTACGAATGAATTAGAATGGATACATTTGTGCGAATGAATTAGAATGGATCGTACGAATGAATTAGAATGGATCATAGGAATGAATTAGAATGGATCGTACGAATAAATTAGAATGGATCGAACGAATGCATTAGAATGGATATATTTGAACGAATGAATTAGAATGGATCATACGAATGAATTAGAATGGATCGTACGAATGAATTAGAATAGTTACATTCGTGCGAATGAATTAGAATGGATCGTAGGAATGAATTAGAATGGATAGTACGAATAAAATAGAATGGATACATTCGAGCGAATAAATTAGAATGGATCGTACGAATGAATTAGAATGGATCGTACGAACGAATTAGAATGGATCATACGAATGAATTAGAATGGATCGTACGAATGAAATAGAATGGATACAATCGAGCGAATGAATTAGAATGGATACATTTGTGCGAATGAATTAGAATGGATCGTACGAATGAATTAGAATGGATCTTACAAATGAATTAGAAAGGTTACATTTGTGAGAATGAATTATCATGGATCGTACGATTTATTCTAATTTATTCGCATGATCTATTTGAATTCATTCGCACGATCCATTCTAATTCATTCGTATGCGTACGATCCATTCTAATCCATTCTAATTCGTTCGTACGATCCATTCTAATTCGTTCGTACGATCCATTCTAATTCGTTCGTACGAACCATTCTAATTCATTTGCATAAATTAGAATGGATCGTGCGAATGAATTAGAATGGATCATACGAACGAATTAGAATGGATCGTACGAACGAATTAGAATGGATCGTACGAACGAATTAGAATGGATCGTATGAATGAATTAGAATGAATCATACGAATGAATTAGAATGGATCGTGCGAATGAATTCAAATGGATCGTGCGAATGAATTTGAATAAATCGTACGATCCATTCTAATTCATTCTCACAAATGTAACCTTTCTAATTCATTTGTAAGATCCATTCTAATTCATTCGTACGATCCATTCTAATTCATTCCTACGATCCATTCTAATTCATTCGTATGATCCATTCTAATTCATTCGTATGATCCATTCTAATTCATTCGTAAGATCCATTCTCACAAATGTAACCTTTCTAATTCATTTGTACGATCAATTCTAATGCATTCGTACGATTCATTCTAATTCATTCGCACGATCTATTCTAGTTCATTCGAACGATCCATTCTAATTCATTCGTACGATCCATTCTAATTCCTTCGTACGATCCATTCTAATTCATTCGCACGATCCATTCTAATTCATTCGTATGATCCATTCTTATTCATTCGCACTATCCTTTCTAATTCCTTCGCACGATCTATTCTAATTCGTTCGTACAATCCATTCTAATTCATTCGTACGATCCATTCTAATTCATTCGCACTATCCATTCTAATTCCTTCGCACGATCTATTCTAATTCATTCGTACGATCCATTCTAATTCATTCGCACAATCCATTCTAATTCATTCGTACGATCCATTCTTATTCATTCACACGATCCATTAGAATGAATTAGAATGGATCGTACGAATGAATTAGAATGGATCGTACGAATGAATTAGAATGGATCATACAAATGAATTAGTGCGAATGAATTCAAATGGATCGTGCGAATGAATTAGAATAAATCGTACGATCCATACTAATTCATTCGCTCAATTGTATCCATTCTAATTCATTCGCACAATCCATTCTATTTCATTCATACGATCCATTCTAATTCATTCGTACGATCCATTCTAATTCATTCGTATGATCGATTCTAATTCATTCGCACGATCCATTCTAATTTATTCGCATGATCCATTCTAATTCATTCGTACGATCCATTCTAATTCATTCGTATGATCCATTCTAACTCATTCGCACAAATGGATCATGCGTCATGCGAATGAATTAGAATGGATCGTACGAATGAATTAGAATGGATCATAGGAATGAATTAGAATGGATCATACGAATGAATTAGAATGGATCGTACGAATGAATTAGAATGGATCGTACGAATGAACTAGAATGGATCATACGAATGGATTAGAATCGATCGTGCGAATGAATTAGAATGGATCGTACAAATGAATTAGAATGATTACATTCGTGCAAATTCATTCGCACGAATGTATCTATTCTAATTCATTTGCACGATCCATTCTAATTCATCCTATGATCCATTCTAATTCATTCATATGATCCATTCTAATTCATTCGCTCGATTGTATCCATTCTAATTCATTCCTACGAATGTATCCATTCTAATTCATTCGGACGATCCATTCTAATTCATTTTGTATGGATTAGAATGGATCGTACGAATGGATCGTACGAATGAATTAGAATGGATACAATCGAGCGAATGAATTAGAATGGATCGTACGAATGAATTAGAATCGATCGTACAAATGAATTAGAATGGATCGTACGAATGAATTAGAATGGATAGTACGAATGAATTAGAATGGTTACATTCGTGCGAATGAATTAGAACGGATCGTACGAATGGATTAGAATGGATCCATTCGTACGAATGAATTAGAATGGATCGTGCGAATGAATTAGAATGGATAGTACGAATGAATTAGAATGGATACATTCGAGCGAATGAATTAGAATGGATCGTATGAATGAATTAGAATGGATCGTACGAATGAATTAGAATGGATTGTACGAATGAATTAGAATGGATACATCGAGCGAATGAATTAGAATGGTTACATTCGTGCGAATGAATTAGAATGGATCGTACGAATGAGTTAGAATGGATCATACGAATGAATTTGAATGGATCGTACGAATGAATTAGAATGGATCATACGAATAAATTAGAATGGATCGTGCGAATGAATTAGAATGGATCATACGAACGAATTAGAATGGATCGTACGAACGAATTAGAATGGATCGTATGAATGAATTAGAATGAATCATACGAATGAATTAGAATGGATCGTGCGAATGAATTCAAATGGATCGTGCGAATGAATTAGAAATTAGAATGGATCGTACGAATGAATTAGAATGTATCGTACGAATGAATTAGAATGGATCGTACGAACGAATTAGAATGGATCGTACGAATGAATTAGAATGGATCGTATGAATGAATTAGAATGGATACAATCGAGCGAATGAATTAGAATGGATACATTTTGTGCGAATGAATTAGAATGGATCGTACGAATGAATTAGAATGGATCGTACGAACGAATTAGAATGGATCGTATGAATGAATTAGAATAAATCATACGAATGAATTAGAATGAATCATACGAATGAATTAGAATGGATCGTGCGAATGAATTAGAATGGATCGTGCGAATGAATTCAAATGGATCGTGCGAATGAATTAGAATGGATCATGCGAATAAATTAGAATGGATCATACGAATGAATTAAAATGAATCGTACGAATCCATTAGAATGGATCGTACGAATGAATTAGAATGGATCATACGAATGAATTAGAATGGATCGTACGAATGAATTAGAATGGATCGTACGAATGAACTAGAATGGATCGTGCGAATGAATTAGAATGAATCGTACGAATGCATTAGAATGGATCGTGCGAATGAATTAGAATGGTTACATTCGTACAAATAAATTAGAATGGATCGTGCGAATGAATTAGAATGGATCGTACGAATGAATTAGAATGGATCAAATGAATGAATTAGAATGGTTACATTCGTGCGAATGAATTAGAATGGATCGTACGAATGGATTAGAAAGGATCGTACGAATGAATTAGAATGGATCGTATGAATGAATTAGAATAGCTCATACGAATGAATTAGAATGGATCGTACGAAAGAATTAGAATGGTTACATTCATGCGAATGAATTAGAATGGATCATACGAATGAATTTTAATGGATCGTACGAATGAATTAGAATGGATCATACGAATGAATTACAATGGATCGTACGAATGAATTAGAATAGATCATGCGAATAAATTAGAATGAATCATACGAATGAGTTAGAATGGATCGTACGAATGAATTAGAATAGATCATGCGAATAAATTAGAATGGATCGTGCGAATGAATTAGAATGGATACATTTGTGCGCAAGAATGGATCGTATGAATGAATTAGAATGGATTGTACGAATATATCCATTCTATTTGTGCGAATGAATTAGAATGGATCGTACGAATGAATTAGAATGAATCATACGAATGAATTAGAATGGATCGTGCGAATGAATTCAAATGGATCGTGCGAATGAATTAGAATGGATTGTACGAACGAATTAGAATAGATCGTGCGAAGGTAATTCATTCGTACGATCTATTCTAATTCGTTCGTACGATCCATTCTAATTCATTCGTATGATCCATTCTAATTCATTCGCACGATTGTATCCATTCTAATTCATTCGTACGATCCATTCTAATTCATTCGCACGAATGTATCCATTCTAATTCATTCGCACCATCCAATCTAATTCATTCGTACGATTCATTCTAATCCATTCGTATGATCCATTCTAACTCATTCGTATGATCCATCTTAATTTATTCACATGATCCATTCTAATTCATTCGTACGATCCATTCTAATTCATTCCTACGATCTATTCTAATTCGTTTGTATGATCCATTCTAATTCATTCGTACGAATGTATCCATTCTAATTCATTCGCACGATCCATTCTAATTCATTCGCACGATCCATTCTAATTCATTCGTATGATCCTTTCTAATTCATTTGTAAGATCCATTCTAATTCATTCGTACGATCCATTCTAATTCATTCCTATGATCCATTCTAATCCATTCGGACGATCCATTCTAATTCATTCTCACAAATGTACGAATGAATTAGAAGGGATCGTACGAATGAATTAGAAAGGATACATTTGTGCGAATGAATTAGAATGGATCGTACGAATGAATTAGAATGAATCATACGAAAGAATTAGAATGGATCGTGTGAATGAATTCAAATGGATCGTGCGAAAGAATTAGAATAAATCGTACGATCCATTCATTAGAATGGATCGTACGAATGAATTAGAATGGATCATATGAATGAATTAGAATGGTTACATTCGTGCGAATGAATTAGAATGGATCGTACGAATGAATTAGAATGAATCATAGGAATAAATTATAATGGATCGTGCAAATGAATTAGAATAAATTGTATGATCCATTCTAATTCATTCGCTCGAATGTATCCATTCTAATTCATTCGTACAATCCATTCTAATTCATTCGTACGATCCATTCTAATTCATTCATACGATCCATTCTAATTCATTCGCTCGAATGTATCCATTCTAATTCATTCGTACTATCCATTCTAATTCATTCGTACAATCCATTCTAATTCATTTGTACGAATGTATCCATTCTAATTCATTCGCACGATCCATTCTAATTCATTCGCACGATCCATTCTAATTCATTCGTATGATCCATTCTAATTCATTCGTACGATCCATTCTAATTCATTCGCACAAATGTATCCATTCTAATTCATTCGTACGATCCATTCTATGAATGAATTAGATGGATCGTATGAATGAATTAGAAAGGTTACATTTGTGAGATCGATTGTATCCATTCTAATTCATTCGTACGATCCATTCTAATTCATTCGTACGATCCATTCTAATTCGTTCGTACGATCCATTCTAATTCGTTCGTATGATCCATTCTAATTCGTTCGTACGATCCATTCTAATTCATTTGCACGAATGTAACCATTCTAATTCATTCGTACGATCCATTCTAATTCATTCGTACGATCCATTCTAATTCATTTGTATGAATGTATCCATTCTAATTCATTCGCACGATCCATTCTAATTCATTCGCACGATCCATTCTAATTCATTCGTATGATCCATTCTAATTCATTCGTACGATCCATTCTAATTCATTCGCACAAATGTATCCATTGTAATTCATTCGTACAATCCATTCTAATTCATTCGTACGATCCATTCTAATTCATTTGTACGAATGTATCCATTCTAATTCATTCGAACGATCCATTCTAATTCATTCGCACGATCCATTCTAATTCATTCGCACGATCCATTCTGATTCATTCGTACGATCCATTCTAATTCATTCGCACGAATGTATCCATTCTAATGTATTCGTACGATCCATTCTAATTCATTCGTACGATCCATTCTAATTCATTCTCACAAATGTACGAATGAATTAGAATGGATCGTACGAATGAATTAGAATGGATACATTTGTGCGAATGAATTAGAATGGATCGTACGAATGAATTAGAATGAATCATACGAATGAATTAGAATGGATCGTGCGAATGAATTCAAATGGATCATGCGAATGAATTAGAATAAATCGTACGACCCATTCTAATTCATTCTCGCATGATCCATTCTAATTCATTCGTACGATCCATTCTAATTCATTCGCATGATCCATTCTAATTCATTCGTATGATCCATTCTAATTCATTCGTACGATCCATTCTAATTCATTCGCTCGATTGTATCCATTCTAATTCATTCGTACGATCCATTCTAATTCATACGTACGATCCATTCTAATTCGTTCGTACGATCCATTCTAATTCGTTCATACGATCCATTCTAATTCATTCGTACGATTCATTCTAATTCATTCGTACGATCCATTCTAATTCATTCGGCACGAATGTAACCATTCTAATTCATTCATATGATCCATTCTAATTCATTCGCACGATCCATTCTAATTTATTCGCATGATCCATTCTAATTTATTCGTACGATCCATTCTTATTCATTCGTATGATCCATTCTAATTCGTTCGACGAATGATCCATTCTAATTCATTCGTACGATCCATTCTAATTCATTCCTATGATCCATTCTAATTCATTCGCACGAATGTATCCATTCTAATGTATTCGTACGATCCATTCTAATTCATTCGTACGAATGTATCCATTCTAATGTACTCGTACGATCCACTCTAATTCATTCGTACGATCCATTCTAATTCATTCATACGATCCATTCTAATTCATTCTCACAAATGTAGCCATTCTAATTCATTTGTACGATCCATTTTAATTCATTCGCAAGATCCATTCTAATTCATTCGTATGATCCATTCTGATTCATTCGCACGAATGTATCCACTCTCATTCATTTGCACGATCCATTCTAATTCATTCCTATGATCTATTCTAATTCATTCGTACGATCCATTCTAATTCATTCGTACGATCCATTCTAATTCATTCGTATGATACATTCCAACTC
This sequence comes from Chamaelirium japonicum, assembly GCA_947650365.1. NCBI lineage: Eukaryota > Viridiplantae > Streptophyta > Magnoliopsida > Liliales > Melanthiaceae > Chamaelirium > Chamaelirium japonicum. Next base: position 61,817,098 of record OX393555.1, on the reverse strand, counting down.
ATTTGTGAGAATGAATTAGAATGGATCGTACGAATGAATTAGAATGGATCATAGGAATGAATTAAAATGGATCGTACAAATGAATCTGAATGGATCCATTCTAATCCATTCGTATGATCCATTCTAATTTATTCGTTCAAATATATCCATTCTAATTCATTCGTACGATCCATTCTAATTCATTTGCACGATCCATTCTAATTCATTCGTAATATCTATTTTAATTCATTGGCACGATCCATTCTAATTCATTTGTATAATTCATTCTAATTCATTCATACGATCCATTCTAATTCATTCGCTCGATCCATTCTAATTCATTCGTACGATCCATTCTAATCCATTCGTATGATCCATTCTAATTTATTCGTTCAAATATATCCATTCTAATTCATTCCAATGATCCATTCTAATTCATTTGCACGATCCATTCTAATTCATTCGTACGATCCATTCTAATTCATTGGCACGATCCATTCTAATTCATTTGTATGATTCATTCTAATTCATTCATACGATCCATTCTAATTCATTCGCTCGATCCATTCCAATTCATTCGTATGATCCATTCTAATTCTTTCGTACAATCCATTCTAATTCATTCGCTCGATTGTATCCATTCTAATTCATTCCAATGATCCATTCTAATTCGTTCGAATGAATTAGAATAGATCGTACGAATGAATTAGAATGGTTCGTACAAATGAATTAGAATGGATCTTGCGAATAAATTAGAATGGATCGTACGAATGAATTAGAATGGATCGTGCAAATGAATTAGAATGGATCATACGAATGAATTAGAATGGATATATTTGAACGAATAAATTAGAATGGATCATACGAATGGATTAGAATGGATCGTACGAATGGATTCGAATGGATTTTACGAATGAATTAAAATGGATCGTGCAAATGAATTAGAATGGATCGTACGAATGAATTAGAATGGATCGTGCCAATGAATTAGAATGGATCGTACGAATGAATTAGAATGGATCGTGCAAATGAATTAGAATGGATCGTACGAGTGAATTAGAATGGATACATTTGTGCGAATGAATTAGAATGGATCGTACGAATGAATTAGAATGGATCGTAGGAATGAATTAGAATGGAACGTACGAATAAATTAGAATGGATCGAACGAATGAATTAGAATGGATCGTACGAATGAATAAGAATGGAGCGTACGAATGGATTAGAATGGATCGTACGAATGAATTAGAATGGATCGAACGAATGCATTAGAATGGATCGTACGAATGAATTAGAATGGATCGTACGAATGAATAAGAATGGAGCGTACGAATGGATTAGAATGGATCGTACGAATGAATTAGAATGGATCGTACAAATGAATTAGAATGGATCGTGCGAATGAATTAGAATCGATCGTGCGAATGAATTAGAATGGATCGTACGTTTGAATTAGATTGGATTGTGCGAATGAATTAGAATGGATCGTGCGAATTAATTAGAATGGATCATAGGAATGAATTAGAATGGATCGTGCAAATGAATTAGAATGGATACATTCGTGCGAATGAATCAGAATGGATCATACGAATGAATTAGAATGGATCGTGCAAATGAATTAGAATGGATACATTCGTGCGAATGAATCAGAATGTATCATACGAATGAATTAGAATGGATACCTTCGTGCGAATGAATTAGAATGGATCGTACGAATGGATTAGAATGGATCATAGGAATGAATTAGAATGGATCGTACGAATGAATTCGAATGGATCTTACAAATGAATTAGAAAGGTTACATTTGTGAGAATGAATTAGAATGGATCGTGCGAATGAATTAGAATGGATACATTCGTACAAATGAATTAGAATGGATCGTACGAATGAATTAGAATGGATAGTATGAATGAATTAGAATGGATACATTCGAGCGAATGAATTAGAATGGATCGTATGAATGAATTAGAATGGATCGTACGAATGAATTAGAATGAATTGTACGAATGAATTAGAATGGATACATTCGAGCGAATGTATTAGAATGGATCGTACGAATGAATTAGAATGGATCATACGAATGAATTAGAATGAATCGTGCGAATGAATTAGAATGGATCGTGCGAATGAATTAGAATGGATATATTTGAACGAATAAATTAGAATGGATCATACGAATGGATTAGAATGGATCGTACGAATGAATTAGAATGGATCGTACGAATGAATTAGAATGGATACATTTGTGCGAATGAATTAGAATGGATCGTACGAATGAATTAGAATGGATCGTAGGAATAAATTAGAATGGATCGTACGAATAAATTAGAATGGATCAAACGAATGCATTAGAATGGATATATTTGAACGGATGAATTAGAATGGATCATACGAATGAATTAGAATGGATCGTATGAATGAATTAGAATGGTTACATTCGTGCGAATGAATTAGAATGGATCGTAGGAATGAATTAGAATGGATAGTACGAATAAATTAGAATGGATACATTCGAGCGAATGAATTAGAATGGATCGTACGAATGAATTAGAATGGATCGTACGAACGAATTAGAATGGATCGTACGAATGAATTAGAATGGATCGTAGGAATGAATTAGAATGGATACAATCGAGCGAATGAATTAGAATGGATACATTTGTGCGAATGAATTAGAATGGATCGTACGAATAAATTAGAATGGATCTTACCAATGAATTAGAAAGGTTACATTTGTGAGAATGAATTATAATGGATCGTACGATTTATTCTAATTCAATCGCATGATCCATTTGAATTCATTCGCACGATCCATTCTAATTCATTCGTATGCGTATGATCCATTCTAATTCGTTCGTACGATCCATTCTAATTCGTTCGTACGATCCATTCTAACTCGTTCGTACGATCCATTCTAATTCATTTGCATAAATTAGAATGGATCGTGCGAATGAATTAGAATGGATCATACGAACGAATTAGAATGGATCGTACGAACGAATTAGAATGGATCGTATGAATGTATTAGAATGAATCATACGAATGAATTAGAATGGATCGTGCGAATGAATTCAAATGGATCGTGCGAATGAATTAGAATAAATCGTACGATCCATTCTAATTCATTCTCACAAATGTAACCTTTCTAATTCATTTGTAAGATCCATTCTAATTCATTCATACGATCCATTGTAATTCATTCCTACGATCCATTCTAATTCATTCGTATGATCCATTCTAATTCATTCGTATGATCCATTCTAATTCATTCGTACGATCCATTTTCACAAATGTAACCTTTCTAATTCACTTGTACGATCCATTCTAATGCATTCGTACGATTCATTCTAATTCATTCGCAAGATCCATTCTAGTTCATTCGTACGATCCATTCTAATTCATTCGTACGATCCATTCTAATTCCTTCGTACGATCCATTCTAATTCATTCGCACGATCCATTCTAATTCATTCGTATGATCCATTCTTATTCATTCGCACTATCCATTCTAATTCCTTCGCACGATCTATTCTAATTCGTTCATACAATCCATTCTAATTCATTCGTACGATCCATTCTAATTCATTCGCACTATCCATTCTAATTCCTTCGCACGACCTTTTCTAATTCATTCGTACGATCCATTCTAATTCATTCGCACAATCCATTCTAATTCATTCGTACGATCCATTCTTATTCATTCACACGATCCATTTGAATTCATTCCCACGATCCATTCTAATTCATGCGTAGGAGCCATTCTAATTCATTCGTACGATCCATTCTAATTCATTCCTATGATCCATTCTAATTCATTCGTACGATCCATTCTAATTCATTCGCTCGATTGTATCCATTCTAATTCATTCGCACGAATGAATTAGAATGGATCATAGGAATGAATTAGAATGGATCGTACGAAGGAATTAGAATGGATAGTGCGAATAAACTAGAATGGATCATACGAATGAATTAGAATGGATTGTACGAACGAATTAAAATGGATCGTGCGAATGAATTAGAATGAATCGTACGAATGCATTAGAATGGATCGTGCGAATGAATTAGAAAGGATTGTACGAACGAATTAGAATGGATCGTAGGAATGAATTAGAATGGATCGTACGAATGCATTAGAATGGATCGTGCGAATGAATTAGAATGGATACATTCGTACAAATGAATTAGAGTGGATTGTACGAATGAATTAGAATGGATCGTACGAATGAATTAGAATAGATCGTGCAAATGAATTAGAATGGATCGTACGAAAGAATTAGAATGGATCATACGAATGAATTAGAATGAATCGTACGAATGCATTAGAATGGATCGTGCGAATGAATTAGAATGGATCGTACGAATGAATTAGAATGGATCGTGCGAATGAATTAGAATGGATCGTGCGAATGAATTAGAATGGATCGTACGAATATATTAGAATGGTACGAATGAATTAGAATGGATCGTACGAATGAATTAGAATGGATTAGAATGGATACATTTGTGCGAATGAGTTAGAATGGATCATACGAATGAATTAGAATGGATCGTACGAATGAATTAGAATGGATCGTACGAATGAATTAGAATGGATACATTCGTACAAATGAATTAGAATGGATTGTGCGAATGAATTAGAATGGATCGTACGAATTAATTAGAATGGATCATATGAATGAATTAGAATGGATCGTACGAATGAATTAGAATGGATCGTACGAATGAACTAGAATGGATCGTACGAACGAATTAGAATAGATCGTGCGAATGAGATCGTGCGAATGAATTATAATGGATTGTGCGAATGAATTAGAATGGATACATTCATACAAATGAATTAGAATGGATCGTACGAATGAATTAGAATGGATAGTACGAATGAATTAGAATGGATACATTCGAGCGAATGAATTAGAATGGATCGTATGAATGAATTAGAATGGATCGTACGAATGAATTAGAATGGATTGTACGAATGAATTAGAATGGATAGATTCGAGCGAATGAATTAGAATAGATCGTATGAATGAATTAGAATGAATCATACGAATGAATTAGAATGGATCGTGCGAATGAATTCTTTGTACGATCCATTCTAATTCATTCGTACAATCCATTCTATTTCATTCGTACGATCCATTCTAATTCATTCGTATGATCCATTCTAATTTATTCGTTCAAATATATCCATTCTATTTCATTCATACGATCTATTCTCATTCATTCGCACGAATGTATCCATTCTAATTCATTCGCACAATCCAATCTAATTGAAACGTACGATCCATTCTAATTCATTCGCACGATTGATTCTAATTCATCTGCACGATCTATTCTAATTCATTTGTACGATCCATTCTAATTCATTTGTACGATCCATTCTAATCCATTTGCACGATCCATTCTAATTCATTCCTATGATCCATTCTAATTGAATTTGAATGGATCGTACGAATGAATTAGAATGGTTACATTCGCTCGAATGTAACCATTCTAATTCATTCGTACGATCCATTCTAATTCTCGAATGTATCCATTGTAATTCATTCGTACAATCCATTCTAATTCATTCGTACGATCCATTCTAATTCATTCATACGATCCATTCTAATTCATTCGCACGATCCATTCTAATTCATTCGTACGATCCATTCTAATTCATTCGCACGAATGTATCCATTCTAATATAATCGTGCGATACGAATGAACTAGAATGGATCGTACGAATGAATTAGAATGGATCGTACGAGTGAATTAGAATGGATAGTGCGAATGAATTAGAATGGATCGTACGAATGAATTAGAATGGATTAGAATGGATACATTTGTGCGAATGAGTTAGAATGGATCATACGAATGAATTAGAATGGATCGTACGAATGAATTAGAATGGATCGTACGAATGAATTAGAATGGATACATTCGTACAAATGAATTAGAATGGATTGTGCGAATGAATTAGAATGGATCGTACGAATTAATTAGAATGGATCATATGAATGAATTAGAATGGATCGTACGAATGAATTAGAATGGATCGTACGAATGAACTAGAATGGATCGTACGAACGAATTAGAATAGATCGTGCGAATGAGATCGTGCGAATGAATTATAATGGATTGTGCGAATGAATTAGAATGGATACATTCATACAAATGAATTAGAATGGATCGTACGAATGAATTAGAATGGATAGTACGAATGAATTAGAATGGATACATTCGAGCGAATGAATTAGAATGGATCGTATGAATGAATTAGAATGGATCGTACGAATGAATTAGAATGGATTGTACGAATGAATTAGAATGGATAGATTCGAGCGAATGAATTAGAATGGATCGTATGAATGAATTAGAATGAATCATACGAATGAATTAGAATGGATCGTGCGAATGAATTCTTTGTACGATCCATTCTAATTCATTCGTACAATCCATTCTATTTCATTCGTACGATCCATTCTAATTCATTCGTATGATCCATTCTAATTTATTCGTTCAAATATATCCATTCTATTTCATTCATACGATCTATTCTCATTCATTCGCACGAATGTATCCATTCTAATTCATTCGCACAATCCAATCTAATTGAAACGTACGATCCATTCTAATTCATTCGCACGATTGATTCTAATTCATCTGCACGATCTATTCTAATTCATTTGTACGATCCATTCTAATTCATTTGTACGATCCATTCTAATCCATTTGCACGATCCATTCTAATTCATTCCTATGATCCATTCTAATTGAATTTGAATGGATCGTACGAATGAATTAGAATGGTTACATTCGCTCGAATGTAACCATTCTAATTCATTCGTACGGTCCATTCTAATTCTCGAATGTATCCATTGTAATTCATTCGTACAATCCATTCTAATTCATTCGTACGATCCATTCTAATTCATTCATACGATCCATTCTAATTCATTCGCACGATCCATTCTAATTCATTCGTACGATCCATTCTAATTCATTCGCACGAATGTATCCATTCTAATATAATCGTACGATCCATTCTAATTCATTCGCACGAATGTATCCATTCTAATGTATTCGTACGATCCATTCTAATTCATTCGCACGATCCATTCTAATTCATTCGCACGATCCATTCTAATTCATTCGTATGATCCATTCTAATTCATTTGTACGAATGTATCCATTCTAATTCATTTGCACGATCCATTCTAATTCATTCGCACGATCCATTCTAATTCATTCGTATGATCCATTCTAATTCATTCGTACGATCCATTCTAATTCATTCGCACAAATGTATCCATTCTAATTCATTCGTACGATCCATTCTAATTCATTCGCACGATCCATTCTAATTCATTTGTACGATCCATTCTAATTCATTCGCACGATCCATTCTAATTCATTCGTACGATCCATTCTAATTCATTCGCACGAATGTATCCATTCTAATGTATTCGTACGATCCATTCTAATTCATTCGTACGATCCATTCTAATTCATTCGTACGATCCATTCTAATTCATTCTCACAAATATAGCCTTTCTAATTCATTTGTACGATCCATTCTAATTCATTCGTAAAATCCATTCTATTTCATTCGTACGATCCATTCTAATTCATTCGTATGATCCATTCTAATTTATTCGTTCAAATATATCCATTCTATTTCATTCATACGATCCATTCAAACTCATTCGCACAAATGTATCCATTCTAATTCATTCGTACGATCCATTCTAATTCATTCGTACGATCCATTCTAATTCATTCGTACGATCCATTCTAATTCATTCGTATGAACCATTCTAATTCATTCGCACAAATGTATTCATTCTAATTCATTTGTATGATCCATTCTAATTCATTCGTACGATCCATTCTAATCCATTCATACGATCCATTCTAATCCATTCGTATGATCCATTCTAATTCATTCGCACGATCTATTCTAATTTATTCGCATGATCTATTCTAATTCATTCGTACGATCCATTCTAACTCATTTGTATGATCCATTCTAACTCATTCGCACAAATGTATCCATTCTAATTCATTCGTACGATCCATTCTAATTCATTCGTACGATCCATTCTAATTCATTCGTATGCCGATCCATTCTAATTCATTCGCACGATCCATTCTAATTCATTCGTACGATCCATTCTAATTCATTCCTACGATCCATTCTAATTCATTCGCACGTACGATCCATTCTAATTCATTCGTACGAATGAATTAGAATTTATTCGCATGATCCATTTTAATTCATTCGTACGATCCATTCTAATTCATTCGTATGATCCATTCTAATTCATTCGTACGATCCATTCTCACAAATGTAATGGATCGTATGAATGAATTAGAATGAATCATACAAATGAATTAGAATGGATCGTGCCAATGAATTAGAATGGATCGTACGAATGAATTAGAATGGATCGTGCAAATGAATTAGAATGGATCGTACGAATGAATTAGAATGGATATATTTGAACGACTAAATTAGAATGGATCATACAAATGGATTACATTGGATTGTACGAACGAATTAGAATGGATGGTGCGAATGAATTAGAATGGATACATTCGTGCGACCATTCTAATTCATTTAGAATGGATCGTACGAATGAATTAGAATGGATCCACCGAATGAGTTAGAATGGATTGTGACATTCTAATTCATTCGTATGAACCATTCTAATTCATTCGCACAAATGTATCCATTCTAATTCATTTTTATGATCCATTCTAATTCATTCGTACGATCCATTCTAATCCATTCGTACGATCCATTCTAATCCATTCGTATGATCCATTCTAATTCATTGGCACGATCCATTCTATCCATTCTAATTCGTTCGATCCATTCTATCCATTCTAATTCGTTCGTACGATCCATTCTAATTTAATTTGAATGGATTGTACGTATGAATTAGAATGGATACATTCGAGCGAATGAATTAGAATGGATAGTGCGAAGGAATTAGAATGGATTAGAATGGATACATTCGTACAAATGAATTAGAATGGATCGTGCGAATGAATTAGAATGGATCGTACGAATGAATTAGAATGGATCATACGAATGAATTAGAATGGATCGTACGAATGAATTAGAATGGATCATACGAATGAACTAGAATGGATCGTACGAACGAATTAGAATAGATCGTGCGAATGAATTAGAATGGATCGTACGAATGAATTAGAATCGATAGTGCGAATGAATTAGAATGGATCGTACGAATGAATTAGAATGGATTGTACGAATGAATTTGAATGGATACATTCGTGCGAATGAATTAGAATGGATCGTACGAATGAATTAGAATGGATCATACAAATGAATTAGAAAGGTTACATTCCTGAGAATGAATTAGAATGGATCGTACGAATGAATTAGAATGGATCATGCGAATGAATTTGAATGGATCGTACGAATGAATTAGAATGGATCGTACAAATGAATTAGAATGGATACATTTGTGCGAATGAATTAGAATGGATCGGACTAATGAATTTATTATGGATCGTACGAATGAATTAGAAAGGTTACATTTGTGAGAATGAATTAGAATGGATTGTACGATTCATTCTAATTCATTCGTACGATCCATTCAAATTCATTCGCACGATCCATTCTAATTCATTCGTATGATTCATTCTAATTCATTCGTACGATGAATTAGAATGAATCATACAAATGAATTAGAATGGATCGTGCCAATGAATTAGAATGGATCGTACGAATGAATTAGAATGGATCGTGCAAATGAATTAGAATGGATCGTACGAATGAATTAGAATTGATATATTTGAATGAATGAATTAGAATGGATCACACGAATGGATTAGAATGGATCGAACGAATGAATTAGAATGGATCGTACGAATGAATTATAATGGATACAATCGAGCGAATGAATTAGAATGGATCATACGAATGAATTAGAATGGATCGTACGAATGAATTAGAATGGATATATTTGAACGAATAAATTAGAATGGATCATACGAATGAATTAGAATGGATCGTGCGAATGAATTCAAATGGATCGTGCGAATGAATTAGAATAAATCGTACGATCCATTCTAATTCATTCTCACAAATGTAACCTTTCTAATTCATTTGTAAGATCCATTCTAATTCATTCGTACGATCCATTCTAATTCATTCCTATGATCCATTCTAATCCATTCGTACAATCCATTCTAATTCATTCGCACGATCCATTCTAATTCATTCGTATGATCCATTCTAATTTATTCCTTCAAATATATCCATTCTAATTCATTCGTACGATCCATTCTAATTCATTCGTACGATCCATTCTAATTCATTCGCTCGATTGTATCCATTCTAATTCATTCGTACTATCCATTCTTATTCATTCGTACGATCCAATCTAATCCATTCGTAAGATCCATTCTAATTCATTCGTTCAAATATATCCATTCTAATTCATTCGTACGATCCATTCTAATTCATTTTCACGATCCATTCTAATTCATTCGTACCATCCATTCTAATTCATTGGCACGATCCATTCTAATTCATTTGTATGATTCATTCTAATTCATTCATACGATCCATTCTAATTCATTCGCTCGAATGTATCCATTCTAATTTATTCGTACAATCCATTCTAATTCATTCGTACGATCCATTCTAATTCATTCATACGATCCATTATAATTCATTCGCTCGAATGTATCCATTCTAATTCATTCGTACTATCCATTCTAATTTATTCGTACGATCCATTCGAATTCATTTGTGCGAATGACGAATGAATTAGAATGGATCGTACGAGTGAATTAGAATGGATAGTGCGAATGAATTAGAATGGATCGTACGAGTGAATTAGAATGGATAGTGCGAATGAATTAGAATGGATCGTACGAATGAATTAGAATGGTTACATTCGTGCGAATGAATTAGAATGGATACATTTGTGTGAATGAATTAGAATGGATCATACGAATGGATTAGAATAGATCGTACGAATGAATTAGAATGGATCGTACGAATGAATTAGAATGGATACAATCGAGCGAATGAATTAGAATGGATACATTCGTACGAATGAATTAGAATGGATCGTACGAATGAATTAGAATGGATCAGATCGTACGAATGAATTAGAATGGATCGTACGAATGAATTAGAATGGTTACATTCGTGCAAATGAATTAGAATGGATCGTACGAACGAATTAGAATGGATCGTACGAACGAATTAGAATGGATCGTACGAATGAATTAGAATGGATACAATCGAGCGAATGAATTAGAATGGATCGTATGAATGAATTAGACATTCGCACGAATGTATCCATTCTAATTCATTTGCACGATCCATTCTAATTCATTCCTATGATCCATTCTAATTCATTCGTACGATCCATTCTAATTCATTCGCTCGATTGTATCCATTCTAATTCATTCCTACGATTCGTACAAATGAATTAGAATGGATCGTGCGAATGAATTAGAATGGATCGTACGAATGAATTAGAATGGATATATTTGAACGAATAAATTAGAATGGATCATACGAATGAATTAGAATGGATCGTACGAATGAAATAGAATGGATTGTATGAATGAGTTAGAATGGATCGTATGAATGAATTAGAATGGATTCCATGAATGAATTAGAATGGATCGTACGAATGAATTAGAATTGATCATACGAATGAATTAGAATGGATCGTGCGAATGAATTAGAATGGATCGTACGAATGAATTAGAATGGTTACATTCGTGCAAATGAATTAGAATGGATCGTACGAACGAATTAGAATGGATCATACGAACGAATTAGAATGGATCGTACGAATGAATTATAATGGATCGTACGAATGAATTAGAATGGATACAATCGAGCGAATGAATTAGAATGGATCGTACGAATGAATTAGAATGGATCATAGGAATGAATTAGAATGGATCGTACGAATGAATTAGAATGGATCATACGAATGAAATAGAATGGATTTTGCGAATGAATTAAAATGGATCATACAAATGAATTAGAATGGATCGTGCGAATGAATTAGAATGGATCGTACGAATGGATTAGAACGCATTGTACGAATGAATTAGAATAGATACATTTGTGCGAATGAATTAGAATGGATCGTACAAATGAATTAGAATAGATCGTGCAAATGAATTAGAATCGATCGTGTGAATGAATTAGAATGGATCGTACGTTTGAATTAGAATGGATCGTGCGAAAGAATTAGAATGGATCGTATGAATGAATTAGAATGAATCATACGAATGAATTAAAATTGATCGTATGAATGAATTAGTATGAATCATACAAATGAATTAGAATGGATCGTGCCAATGAATTAGAATGGATCGTATGAATGAATAAGAATGGATCGTGCAAATGAATTAGAATGGATCGTACGAATGAATTAGAATGGATATATTTGAACGAATAAATTAGAATGGATCATACGAATGGATTAGAATGGATCGTACGAAGGGATTAGAATGGATCGTATGAATGAATTAGAATGGAATGGATCGTTCGAATGAATTAGAATGGATTGTACGAATGAATTAGAATGGATACATTCGAGCGAATGAATTAGAATGGATCGTATGAATGAATCATCCATTCTAATTCATTCGTACGATCCATTCTAATTCATTCGCTCGAATGTTTCCATTCTAATTCATTCGTACAATCCATTCTAATTCATTCGTACGATCCATTTTAATTCATTCATACGATCCATTCTAAAATCATACAAATGAATTAGAATGGATCGTGCGAATGAATTAGAATGGATCATACGAATGAATTAGAATGAATCGTACAATCCATTCTAATTCATTCTCACAAATGTAACCTTTCTAATTCATTCGTACGATCCATAATAAATTCATTAGTCCGATCCACACGATCCATTCTAATTCATTCATACGATCCATTCTAATTCATTCGCTCGAATGTATCCATTCTATCATTCATACGATCCATTCTAATTCATTCGTATGATTCATTCTAATTCATTCGTACGATCCATTCTAATTCATTCGCACAAATGTATCCATTCTAAATCATTCGTACGATCCATTCTCATTCATTCATACGAATGAATTAGAATAGATCGTACGAATGAATTTGAATGGATTGTACGAATGAATTAGAATGGATACATTCGATGAATTAGAATGGTTCGTGCCAATGAATTAGAATGGATCGTACGAATGAATTAGAATGGATCGTGCAAATGAATTAAAATGGATCGTACGAATGAATTAGAATGGATATATTTGAACGAATAAATTAGAATGGATCATACGAATGGATTAGAATGGATCGTACGAATGAATTAGAATGAATCGTACGAATGAATTAGAATGGATCATACAAATAAATTAGAATGAATCGTACGAATGCATTAGAATGGATCGTGCGAATGAATTAGAATGGATACATTCTTACAAATGAATTAGAATGGATCGTGCGAATGAATTAGAATGGATCGTACGAATGAATTAGAATGGATTGTACGAATGAATTAGAATGGATACATTCGAGCGAATGAATTAGAATGGATCGTATGAATGAATTAGAATGGATTATAGAATCCATTCTAATTCATTCGTACGATCCATTCTAATTCATTCCTATGATCCATTCTAATTCATTCGTACGATCCATTCTAATTCATTCGTACAATTAGAATGGATCGTACGAATGAGTTAGAATTGATCATGCGAATGAATTAGAATGGATCATGCGAATGAATTTGAATGGATCGTACGAATGAATTAGAATGGATCGTGCGAATGAATTAGAATGGATCGTATGAATGAACTTGAATGGATCGTGCGAATGAGTTAGAATGAATCGTACGAATGCATTAGAATGGATCGTGCGAATGAATTAGAATGGATACATTCGTACAAATGAATTAGAATGCATCGTGCGAATGAATTAGAATGGATCGTACGAATGAATTAGAATGGATCATATGAATGAATTAGAATGGTTACATTCGTGCGAATGAATTAGAATGGATCGTACGAATGAATTAGAATGGATCATACAAATGAATTAGAATGGTTCATACGAATGGATTAGAATGGATCGTACGAATGAATTAGAATGGATCGGACGAATGAATTAGAATGGATCGTACGAATGAATTAGAATACATTTGTGCGAATGAGTTAGAATGGATCATACGAATGAATTAGAATGGTCACATTCGTGCGAATGAATTAGAATGGATCGTACGAATGGATTAGAATGGATCATAGGAATGAATTAGAATGGATCGTACGAATGAATTAGAATGGATCTTACAAATGAATTAGAAACGTTACATTTGTGAGAATGAATTAGAATGGATCGTACGATTTATTCTAATTCATTCGCACGATCCATTTGAATTCATTCGCACGATCCATTCTAATTCATTCGTATGCATACGATCCATTCTAATCCATTCGTACGCTCCATTCTTATTCATTCGTACGATCCATTCTAATTCATTCGTACGATCCATTCTATATTCTAATTCATTTAGAATGGATCGTACGAATGAATTAGAATGGATCCACCGAATGAGTTAGAATGGATTGTCCGAATAAATTAGAATGGATCGAACGAATGAATTAGAATGGATACATTCGAGCGAATGAATTAGAATGGATCGTGCGAATGAATTAGAATGGATCGTACGAATGAATTAGAATGGATCATATGAATGAATTAGAATGGTTACATTCGTGCGAATGAATTAGAATGGATCGTACAATGAATTAGAATGGATCGTGCGAATGAATTAGAATGGATCGTACGAATACATTAGAATGGATACATTTGTGCGAATGAATTAGAATGGATCGTACAAATGAATTAGAATGGATCGTACGAATGAATTAGAATGGATACATTCGTGCGAATGAATTAGAATGGATCGTACGAATGAATTAGAATGCATCGTGCGAATGAATTAGAATGGATCGTCATACGAATGAATTAGAATGGATCGTACGAATGAATTAGAATGGATCGTACGAATGAATTAGAATGGATCGTACGAATGAATTAGAATGGATACATTTGTGCGAATGAGTTAGAATGGATCATACAAATAAGTTAGAATGGATCGTACGAATGAATTAGAATGGATCATGCGAATAAATTAGAATGGATCGTGCGAATGAATTAGAATGGATCATACGAATGGATTCGAATGGATCGTACGAATGGATTAGAATGGATCGTACGAATGAATTAGAATGGATCATACAAATGAATTAGAATGGTTACATTTGTGCGAATGAATTAGAATGGTTCATACGAATAAATTAGAATGGATCGTACGAATGAATTAGAATGGATCGTACGAATGAATTAGAATGGATCGTACGAATGAATTAGAATGGATACATTTGTGCGAATGAGTTAGAATGGATCATACGAATGAGTTAGAATGGATCGTACAAATGAATTAGAATGGATCATGCGAATGAACTAGAATGGATCGTGCGAATGAATTAGAATGAATCGTACGAATGCATTAGAATGGATCTCATTCGTACGATCCATTCTAATTCATTCGCACGATCCATTCTAATTCATTTGTACGAATGTATCCATTCTAATTCATTTGCACGATCCATTCTAATGCATTCGTACGATTCATTCTAATTCATTCGCACGATCCCTTCTAGTTCATTCGTACGATCCATTCTAATTCATTCGTACGATCCATTCTAATTCATTCGTATGATCCATTCTAATTTATTCGTTCAAATATATCCATTCTAATTCATTCGTACGATCCATTCTAATTCATTTGCACGATCCATTATAATTCATTCGTACGATCCATTCTAATTCATTGGCACGATCCATTCTAATTCATTTGTATGATTCATTCTAATTCATTCATACGATCCATTCTAATTCATTCGCTCGATCCATTCTAATTCATTCGTATGATCCATTCTAATTCTTTCGTACGATCCATTCTAATTCATTCGCTTGATTGTATCCATTCTAATTCATTCCAATGATCCATTCTAATTCGTTCGTACGATCCATTCTAATTCATTCGTACGATCCACTCTAATTCATTCGCTCGATTGTAACTATTCTAATTCATTCGTACGATCCATTCTAATCCATTCGTACGATCCATTCTAATCCATTCGTATGATCCATTCTAATTTATTCGTTCAAATATATCCATTCTAATTCATTCGTACGATCCATTCTAATTCATTCTCAAAATGTAGCCTTTCTAATTCATTTGTACTTAAAATGGATATATTTGAACGAATAAATTAGAATGGATCATACGAATGGATTAGAATGGATCGTACTAATGGATTAGAATGGATCGTACGAATGAATTAGAATGGATCATACAAATGAATTAGAATGAATCAGAATAGATCATACGAATATGGATCATACGAATGAATTAGAATGGATCGTACGAATGAATTAGAATGGATACATTTGTGCGAATGAGTTAGAATGGATCATACGAATGAGTTAGAATGGATCGTACGAATGAATTAGAATGGATCATGCGAATGAACTAGAATGGATCGTGCGAATGAATTAGAATGAATCGTACGAATGTATTAGAATGAATCATACGAATGAATTAGAATGGATTGTACGAATGAATTAGAATAGATCGTAGGAATGAATTAGAATGGATCGTACTAATGAATTAGAATGGATCGTACGAATGAATTAGAATGGATCGTACGAATACATTAGAATGGATACATTCGTGCGAATGAATTAGAATGGATTGTACGAATGAATTAGAATGGATCGTGCGAATGAATTAGAATGGATACATTTGTGCGAATGAATTAGAATGGTTCATATGAATGAATTAGAATGGATCGTACGAATGAATTAGAATGGATCGTACGAATGAAATAGAATGGATTGTACGAATGAATTAGAATGGATACATTTGTGCGAATGAGTTAGAATGGATCATACGAATGAGTTAGAATGGATCGTACGAATGAATTAGAATGGATAATGCGAATGAACTAGAATGGATCGTGCGAATGAATTAGAATGAATCGTACGAATGAATTAGAATGAATCATACGAATGAATTAGAATGGATTGTACGAATGAATTAGAATAGATCGTAGGAATGAATTAGAATGGATCGTACGAATGAATTAGAATGGATCGTACGAATGAATTAGAATGGATCGTACGAATACATTATAATGGATACATTCGTGCGAATGAATGGATTGTACGTTTGAATTAGAATGGATTATACGAATGAATTAGAATGGATAATGCGAATAAATTAGAATGGATCGTGCGAATGAATTAGAATGGATACATTTGTGCGCAAGAATGGATCGTACGAATGAATTAGAATGGATTGTACGAATATATCCATTCTATTTGTGCGAATGAATTAGAATGGATCGTACGAATGAATTAGAATGAATCATACGAATGAATAAGAATGGATCGTGCGAATGAATTCAAATGGATCGTGCGAATGAATTAGAATGGATCGTACGAATGAATTAGAATGAATCATACGAATGAATTAGAATGGATCGTGCGAATGAATTCAAATGGATCGTGCGAATGAATTAGAATGGATCGTACGAATGAATTAGAATGGTTACATTCGTGCGAATTGATTAGAATGGATCGTACGAATGGATTAGAATGGATCATAGGAATGAATTAGAATGGATCGTACAAATGAATGAGAATAGATCGTGCAAATGAATTAGAATCGATCGTGCGAATGAATTAGAATGGATCGTACGTTTGAATTAGATTGGATTGTACGAATGAATTAGAATGGATAGATTCGTGCGAATGAATGAGAATAGATCGTATGAATGAAATAGAATGGATATATTTGAATTAGAATGGATCGTACGAATGGATTAGAAGGATCATACGAATGAATTAGAATGGATCATACAAATGAATTAGAATGGATACATTTGTGCGAATGAATTAGAACCATTCGTACGAATGAATTAGAATGGACCGTACGAATGAATTAGAATGGATCGGACGAATGAATTAGAATGGATACATTTGTGCGAATGAGTTAGAATGGATCATGCGAATGAATTAGAATGGATCGTACGAATGAATTAGAATGAATCATACGAATGAATTAGAATGGATCGTACGAATGAATTAGAATGAATCATACGAATGAATTAGAATGGATCATGCGAATGAATTTGAATGGATCGTACGAATGAATTCGAATAAATCGTACAATCCATTCTAATTCATTCTCACAAATGTAACCTTTCTAATTTAATCGTACGATCTATAATAAATTCATTAGTCCGATCCATTCTAATTCATTCGTACGATCCATTCTAATTCATTCGCACAAATGTATCCATTCTAATTCATTCGTACAATCCATTCTAATTCATTCGTACGATCCATTCAAATTCATTCGCATGATCCATTCTAATTCATTCGTACAATCCATTCTAATTCATTCTCACGAATGTAACCTTTCTAATTCATTTGTATGATCCATTCTAATTCATTCGTACGATCCATTCTAATTCATTGTACGAACGAATTAGAATAGATCGTACGAGATCTTACAAATGAATTAGAAAGGTTACATTTGTGAGAATGAATTAGAATGGATCGTACGATTTATTCTAATTCATTCGTACGATCCATTCTAATCCATTCTAATTCATTCGCACGATCCATTCTAATTCATTCGTACGATCCATTCTAATTCATTCGCACGAATGTATCGTTTCTAATGTATTCGTACGATCCATTCTAATTCATTCGTACGATCCATTCTAATTCATTCGTACGATCCATTCTAATTCATTCCTACGATCTATTCTAATTCATTCGTACAATCCATTCTAATTCATTCGTATGATTCATTCTAATTCATTTGTACGATTCATTCTAATTCATTCGCACGATCCATTCTAGTTCATTAGTATGAGAATGGATACATTCGTACAAATGAATTAGAATGGATCGTACGAATGAATTAGAATGGATACATTTGTGCGAATGAATTAGAATGGATCGTACGAATGAATTAGAATGGATCATACGAATGAATTAGAATGGATCGTACAAATGAATTAGAATAGATCGTACGAATGAATTAGAATGGATCATACGAATGAATTAGAATGGATCGTGCGAATGAATTAGAATGGATCGTGCGAATGAATTAGAATGGATCGTACGAATGAATTAGAATGGCTCGTGCGAATGAATTCAAGTGGATCATGCGAATGAATTAGAATGGATCGTACGAATGAATTAGAATAGATCGTGCGAATGAATTCAAATAGATCGTGCGAATGAATTAGAATGGATACATTCGTACAAATGAATTAGAATGGATCGTACGAATGAATTAGAATGGATACATTTGTGCGAATGAATTAGAATGGATCGTACGAATGAATTAGAATGGATCATACGAATGAATTAGAATGGATCGTGCGAATGAATTAGAATGGATCGTGCGAATGAATTAGAATGGATCGTACGAATGAATTAGAATGCATCGTGCGAATGAATTAGAATGGATCGTACGAATGAATTAGAATGGATCGTACGAATGAATTAGAAGAATGGATCGTACGAATGAATTAGAATGGATACATTTATGCGAATGAATTAGAATGGATCGTAGGAATGAATTAGAATGGATTGTACGAATGAATTAGAATGGATCGGACTAATGAATTTATTATGGATCGTATGAATGAATTAGAAAGGTTACATTTGTGAGAATGAATTAGAATGGATTGTACGATTCATTCTAATTCATTCGTACGATCCATTCTAATTCATTCGCTCGCACGATCGATTGTAATTCATTCGCACGATCCATTATAATTCATTCGTACGATCCTTAGATTCGTACGATCCATTCTAATTCATTCCTACGATCTATTCTAATTCATTCGCTCGAATGTATCCATTCTAATTCATTTGCACGATCCATTCTAATTCATTCGCACAAATGTAACTATTCTAATTCATTCGTACGATCCATTCTAATTCATTCCTACGATCTATTCTAATTCATTCGCTCGAATGTATCCATTCTAATTCATTTGCATGATCCATTCTAATTCATTCGCACAAATGTAACTATTCTAATTCATTCGTACGATCCATTCTAATTCATTCCTACTATCTATTCTAATTCATTCGCTCGAATGTATCCATTCTAATTCATTTGCACGATCCATTCTAATTCATTCGCACAAATGTAACTATTCTAATTCATTCGTACGATCCATTCTAATTCATTCCTACGATCTATTCTAATTCATTCGCTCGAATGTATCCATTCTAATTCATTTGCACGATCCATTCTAATTCATTCGCACAAATGTAACTATTCTAATTCATTCGTACGATCCTTTCTAATTCATTCCTATGATCCATTCTAATCCATTCGTACGATCCATTCTAATTCATTCGCACGAATGTAACTATTCTAATTCATTCGTATGATCCATTCTGATTCATTCTAATTCATTTGTACGAATGTATCCATTCTAATTCATTCGCACGATCCATTCTAATTCATTCGCACGATCCTGCATAATCTATTCTAATTCATACGTACGATCCATTCTAACTCATTCGTATGATCCATTTTAATTCATTCGTACGATCCATTCTAACTCATTCGCACAAATGTATCCATTCTAATTCATTCGTACGATCCATTCTAATTCATTCGTACGATCCATTCTAATTCATTCGTATGGTCCATTCTAATTCATTCGTATGAACCATTCTAATTCATTCGCATAAATGTATCCATTCTAATTCATTTGTATGATCCATTCTAATTCATTCGTACGATCCATTCTAATCCATTCGTACGATCCATTCTAATCCATTCGTATGATCCATTTGAATTCATTCGCACGATCCATTCTAATTCATTCGTATGATTCATTCTAATTCATTCATACGATTCATTCTAATTCATTTGTATGATCCATTCTAATCCATTCGTACGATCCATTCTAATTCATTTGCACGCATGTAACCTTTCTAATTCATTCGTATGATCCATTCTGATTTATTCGCACGAATGTATCCATTCTAATTCATTCGTATGACTGAATTAGAATGGATCGTACGAATGAATTAGAATGGACATATTTGAATGAATAAATTAGAATGGATCATACGAATGGATTAGAATGGATCGTACGAATGGATTAGAATGGATCGTACGAATGAATTAGAATGGATCATACAAATGAATTAGTGCGAATGAATTCAAATGGATCGTGCGAATGAATTAGAATAAATCGTACGATCCATACTAATTCATTCGCTCGATTGTATCCATTCTAATTCATTCGCACGATCCATTCTATTTCATTCGTACGATCCATTCTAATTCATTCGTACGATCCATTGTAATTCATTCGTATGATCGATTCTAATTCATTCGCACGATCCATTCTAATTTATTCGCATGATCCATTCTAATTCATTCGTACGATCCATTCTAATTCATTCGTATGATCCATTCTAACTCATTCGCACAAATGGATCATGCGTCATGCGAATGAATTAGAATGAATTAGAATGGATCATAGGAATGAATTAGAATGGATCATACGAATGAATTAGAATGGATCGTACGAATGAATTAGAATGGATCGTACGAATGAACTAGAATGGATCATACGAATGGATTAGAATCGATCGTGCGAATGAATTTGAATGGATCGTATGAATGAATTAGAATGGTTACATTCGTGCAAATTCATTCGCACGAATGTATCCATTCTAATTCATTTGCACGATCCATTCTAATTCATTCCTATGATCCATTCTAATTCATTCGTACGATCCATTCTAATTCATTCGCTCGATTGTATCCATTCTAATTCATTCCTACGAATGTATCCATTCTAATTCATTCGGACGATCCATTCTAATTCATTTTGTATGGATTAGAATGGATCGTACGAATGGATCGTACGAATGAATTAGAATGGATACAATCGAGCGAATGAATTAGAATGGATCGTACGAATGAATTAGAATCGATCGTACAAATCAATTAGAGAGGATCGTACGAATGAATTAGAATGGATAGAACGAATGAATTAGAATGGTTACATTCGTGGGAATTAATTAGAACGGATCGTACGAATGGATTAGAATGGATCCATTCATACAAATGAATTAGAATGGATTGTGCGAATGAATTAGAATGGATAGTACGAATGAATTAGAATGGATACATTCGAGCGAATGAATTAGAATGGATCGTACGAATGAATTAGAATGGATCGTACGAATGAATTAGAATGGATACATTCGAGCGAATGAATTAGAATGGTTACATTCCTGCGAATGAATTAGAATGGATTGTACGAATAAGTTAGAATGGATCATACGAATGAATTAGAATGGATCGTACGAATGAATTAGAATGGATCATGCGAATAAATTAGAATGGATCGTGCGAATGAATTAGAATGGATCATACGAACGAATTAGAATGGACCGTATGAACGAATTAGAATGGATCGTATGAATGAATTAGAATGAATCATACGAATGAATTAGAATGGATCGTGCGAATGAATTCAAATGGATCGTGCGAATGAATTAGAAATTAGAATGGATCGTACGAATGAATTAGAATGGATCGTACGAACGAATTAGAATGGATCGTACGAACGAATTAGAATGGATCGTACGAATGAATTAGAATGGATCGTACGAATGAATTAGAATGGATACAATCGAGCGAATGAATTAGAATGGATACATTAGTGCGAATGAATTAGAATGGATCGTACGAATGAATTAGAATGGATCATACGAACGAATTAGAATGGATCGTATGAATGAATTAGAATGAATCATACGAATAAATTAGAAAGAATCATACGAATGAATTAGAATGGATCGTGCGAATGAATTAGAATGGATCGTGCGAATGAATTCAAATGGATCGTGTGAATGAATTAGAATGGATCATGCGAATAAATTAGAATGGATCATACGAATGAATTAGAATGAATCGTACGAATCCATTAGAATGGATCGTACGAATAAATTAGAATGGATCATACGAATGAATTAGAATGGATCGTACGAATGAATTAGAATGGATCGTACGAATGAACTAGAATGGATCGTGCGAATGAATTAGAATGAATCGTACGAATACATTAGAATGGATCGTGCGAATGAATTAGAATGGATACATTTGTACAAATGAATTAGAATGGATCGTGCGAATGAATTAGAATGGATCGTACGAATGAATTAGAATGGATCAAATGAATGAATTAGAATGGTTACATTCGTGCGAATGAATTAGAATAGATCGTACGAATGGATTAGAATCGATCGTACGAATGAATTAGAATGGATCGTATGAATGAATTAGAATAGCTGATACGAATGAATTAGAATGGATCGTACGAAAGAATTAGAATGGTTACATTCATGCGAATGAATTAGAATGGATCATACGAATGAATTAGAATGGATCGTACGAATGAATTAGAATGGATCATACGAATGAATTACAATGGATCGTACGAATGAATTAGAATGGATCATGCGAATAAATTAGAATGGATCATACAAATGAGTTAGAATGGATCGTACGAATGAATTAGAATAGATAATGCGAATAAATTAGAATGGATCGTGCGAATGAATTAGAATGGATACATTTATGCGCAAGAATGGATCGTACGAATGAATTAGAGTGGATTGTACGAATATATCCATTCTATTTGTGCGAATGAATTAGAATGGATCGTATGAATGAATTAGAATGAATCATACGAATGAATTAGAATGGATCGTGCGAATGAATTCAAATGGATCGTGCGAATGAATTAGAATGGATTGTACGAACGAATTAGAATAGATCGTGCGAAGGTAATTCATTCGTACGATCCATTCTAATTCGTTCGTACGATCCATTCTAATTCATTCGTATGATCCATTCTAATTCATTCGCACGATTGTATCCATTCTAATTCATTCGTACGATCCATTCTAATTCATTCGCACGAATGTATCCATTCTAATTCATTCGCACCATCCAATCTAATTCATTCGTACGATTCATTCTAATCCATTCGTACGATCCATTCTAACTCATTCGTATGATCCATTTTAATTTATTCACATGATCCATTCTAATTCATTGGTACGATCCATTCTAATTCATTCCTACGATCTATTCTAATTCATTTGTATAATCCATTCTAATTCATTCGTACGAATGTATCCATTCTAATTCATTCGCACGATCCATTCTAATTCATTCGCACGATCCATTCTAATTCATTCGTACGATCCTTTCTAATTCAATTGTAAGATCCATTCTAATTCACTCGTACGATCCATTCTAATTCATTCCTATGATCCATTCTAATCCATTCGTACGATCCATTCTAATTCATTCGCACAATATAACTATTCTAATTCATTCGTACAATGCGTTCTAATCCATTCGTGCGATCCATTCCTACGATCTATTCTAATTCATTTGTATGATCCAATCTAATTCATTTGTACGAATGTATCCATTCTAATTCATTCGCACGATCCATTCTAATTCATTCGCACGATCCATTCTAATTCATTCGTATGATCCATTCTAATTCATTCGTACGATCCATTCTAATTCATTCGCTCGATTGTATCCATTCTAATTCATTCGTACGATCCATTCTAATTCGTTCGTACGATCCATTCTAATTCGTTCGTACGATCCATTCTAATTCATTCGTACGATCCATTCTAATTCATTCGCACGATCCATTCTAATTCATTCGTACGATCCATTCTAATTCATTCGTACGATCCATTCTAATTCGTTCGTGCGATCCATTCTAATTCATTCCTATGATCCATTCTAATTCATTCGTACGATCCATTCTAATTCATTCGCTCGATTGTATCCATTCTAATTCATTCATACGATCCATTCTAATTCGTTCGTACGATCCATTCTAATTCATTCGCTCGAATGTATCCATTCTAATTCATTCGTACAATCATTTGTAAGATCCATTCTAATTCATTTGTACGATCCATTTTAATTCATTCTAATTCATTCGTATGATCCATTCTAATTCATTCGCTCGAATGTATCCATTCTAATTCATTCGTAAAATCCATTCTAATTCATTCGTACGATCCATTCTAATTCATTCATTCGGTCCATTCTAATTCATTCGCTCGAATGTATCCATTCTAATTCATTCATACAATCATTTGTAAGATCCATTCTAATTCATTCGTACGATCCATTCTAATTCATTCCTATGATCCATTCTAATTCATTCGTATGATCCATTCTAATTCATTTGCTCGATCCATTCTAATTCATTCGCTCGAATGTATCAATTCTAATTCATTCGCTCGATTGTATCCATTCTAATTCATTCATACGATCCATTCTAATACATTCGTGCGAATGAATTAGAATGGATCGTATGAATGAATTAGAATGTATTGTACGAATGAATTAGAATGGATCGTGCGAATGAATTCAAATGGATCGTGCGAATGAATTAGAATAAATCGTACGATCCATTCTAATTCATTCTCACAAATGTAACCATTCTAATTCATTTCGTGCGAATGAATTAGAATGGATCGTACGTTTGAATTAGATTGGATTGTGCGAATGAATTAGAATGTATCCATTCGTCATTCTAATTCATTTGCACGATCCATTCAGATTCATTTGTACGATCCATTTTAATTCATTCGTACAATCCATTCTATTTCATTCGTACGATCCATTCTAATTCATTCGTATGATCCATTCTAATTTATTCGTTCAAATATATCCATTCTAATTCATTCGTACGATCCATTCTAATTCATTCTCACAAATGTAACCTTTCTAATTCATTTGTGAGAATGAATTAGAATGGATCGTACGAATGAATTAGAATGGATCATATGAATATGGATCGTACGAATGAAATAGAATGGATTGTACGAATAAATTAGAATGGATCGCACAAATGAATTAGAAAGGCTACATTTGTGAGAATGAATTAGAATGGATCATACGAATGAATTAAAATGGATCGTACAAATGAATTAGAATGGATCGTGCGAACGAATTAGAATGGATCGTACAAATGAATTAGAAAGGCTACATTTGTGAGAATGAATTAGAATGGATCATACGAATGAATTAAAATGGATCGTACAAATGAATTAGAATGGATCGTGCAAATGAATTAGAATGGATCGTACGAACGAATTAGAATGGATCGTATGAATGAATTAGAACAGATCGTGCAAATGAATTATTCATTCGTACGATCCATAGTAAATTCATTAGTCCGATCCACACGATCCATTTTAATTCATTCGTATGATCCATTCTAATTCATTCGTACGATCCATTCTAATTCATTTGTACGATCCATTCTAATTCATTCGCACGATCCATTCTAATTCATTTGTACGATCTATTTTAATTCATTCGTATGATCCATTCTAATTCATTCGCACGATCCATTCTAATTCATTTGTACGATCCATTTTAATTCATTCGTATGATCCATTCTAATTCATTCGTACGATCCATTCTAATTCATTTGTACGAATGTATGCATTCTAATTCATTTGCACGATCCATTCTAATTCATTCGCTCGATTGTATCCATTCTAATTCATTCGTACGATCCATTCTAATCCATTCGTATGATCCATTCTAATTCATTCGTTCAAATATATCCATTCTAATTCGTTCGTACGATCCATTCTAATTTATTCGCACGATCTATTCTAATTCATTTGTACGATCCATTTTAATTCATTCGTATGATCCATTCTAATTCATTCGTACGATCCATTCTAATTCATTTGTACGAATGTATCCATTCTAATTCATTTGCACGATCCATTCTAATTCATTCGCTCGATCATTCTGAATCATTCGTATGATCCATTCTAATGCATTCTCACAAATGAAGTAGAAAGGTTACATTTGTGAGAATGAATTAGAATGGATCGTACGAATGAATTAGAATGGATATATTTGAACGAATAAATTAGAATGGATCATACGAATGAATTAGAATGGATCGTGCGAATGAATTAGAATGGATCGTACGAACGAATTAGAATGGATCGTATGAATGAATTAGAATAGATCGTGCAAATGAATTATTCATTCGTACAATCTAATTCATTTGTACGATCCATTCTAATTCATTCGTATGATCCATTCTAACTCATTCGCACAAATGTATCCATTCTAATTCATTCGTACGATCCATTCTAATTCATTCGTACGATCCATTCTAATTCATTCGTACGATCTATTCTAATTCATTTGTACGATCCATTCTAATTCATTCGTACGATCCATTCTAATTCATTCGTATGAACCATTCTAACTCATTCGCACAAATGTATCTATTCTAATTCTTTCGTACGATCCATTCTAATTCATTCGTACGATCCATTCTAATTTATTCCTATGATCTATTCTAATCCATTCGTACGATCCATTCTAATTCATTTGCACGAATGAAACCATTCTAATTCATTCGTATGATCCATTCTAATTCATTCGCACGAATGTATCCATTCTAATGTATTCGTACGATCCATTCTAATTCATTCGTACGATCCATTCTAATTCATTCGTACGATCCATTCTAATTCATTCTCACAAATGTAGCCTTTCTAATTCATTTGTACGATCCATTTTAATTCATTCGTACAATCCATTCTATTTCATTCGCACGAATGTAACCATTCTAATTCATTCATATGATCCATTCTAATTCATTCGTACGATGCATTCTAACGCATTCGTATGATCCATTCTAACTCATTCGCACAAATGTATCCATTCTAATTCATTCGTACGATCCATTCTAATTCATTCGTCCGATCCATTCTAATTCATTCGTATGAATGAATTAGAATGAATCATACGAATGAATTAGAATGGATCGTACGAATGAATTTGAATAGATTGTACGAATGAATTAGAATGGATACATTCGAGCGAATGAATTAGAATCGATCGTACGAATGAATTAGAATGGATCATAGGAATGAATTAGAATGGATCGTGTGAATGAATTAGAATGGATCGTACAAATGAATTAGAATTAGAATAGATACATTTGTGCGAATGAATTAGAATGGATTGTACGAATGAATCAGAATGGATCATACGAATGAATTAGAATGGTTACATTCGTGCAAATGAATTAGAATGGATCGTGCAAATGAATTAGAATGGATACATTCGAGCGAATGAATTAGAATAGATCGTAGGAATGAATAAGAATGAATCATACGAATGAATTAGAATGGATCGTAGGAATGAATTAGAATGGATCGTGCAAATGGATTAGAATGGAAAATTAGAAAGGCTACATTTGTACGAATGAATTAGAATGGATACATTTGTGCGAATGAATTAGAATGGATCGAAAAAATGCATTAGAATGGATCGTACGAATGAATTAGAATGAATTAAAATGGATCGTGCGAAGGAATTAGAATGGATCGTGCGAATGAATTAGAATGGATCGTGCGAATGAATTAGAATGGATCGTACGAATGAATTAGAAAGGATACATTCGTACAAATGAATTAGAATGGATCGTACGAATGAATTAGAATGTATCATACGATCCATTCTAATTCATTCGCTCGAATGTATCCATTCTAATTCATTCGTACAATCCATTCTCTAATTCATTTGTACGATCCATTCTAATTCATTCATATGATCCATTCTAATTCATTCGTACGATCTATTCTCATTCATTCGCACGAATGTATCCATTCTAATTCATTCGCACGAATGTATCCATTCTAATTCATTTGCACGATCCATTCTAATTCATTCCTATAATCCATTCTAATTCATTCGTACGATCCATTCTAATTCATTCGCACAAATGTAACTATTCTAATTCATTCGTACAATGCGTTCTAATCCATTCGTACGATATAGAATGGATCTTACAAATGAATTAGAAAGGTTACATTTGTGAGAATGAATTAGAATGGATCGTACGATTTATTCTAATTCATTCACACGATCCATTTGAATTCATTCGCACGATCCATTCTAATTCATTCGTACGAATGAATTAGAATGAATCGTACAATCCATTCTAATTCATTCTCACAAATGTAACCTTTCTAATTCATTCGTACGATCCAGAATGGATCGTACAAATGAATTAGAAAGGCTACATTTGTGAGAATGAATTAGAATGGATCGTACGAATGAATTAGAATGGATCGTACGAATGAATTAGAATGGATCGTACGAATACATTAGAATGGATACATTCGTGCGATTGAATTAGAATGGATCGTACGAATGAATTAGAATGGATCGTGCGAATGAATTAGAATGGATCGTATGAATGAATTAGAATGGATCGTGCGAATAAATTAGAATGGATCGTACGAATGAATTAGAATGGATACATTTGTGCGAATGAATTAGAATGGATCGTACGAATGAATTAGAATGGATCATAGGAATGAATTAGAATGGATCGTGCGAATGAATTAGAATGGATCGTGCGAATGAATTCGAATGGATACATTCGTACAAATGAATTAGAATGGATCGTACGAATTAATTAGAATGGATCGTACGAATTAATTAGAATGGATTGTACGAATGAATTAGAATGGATCGTGCGAATGAATTCAAATGGATCGTGCGAATGAATTAGAATAAATCGTACGATCCATTCTAATTCATTCTCACAAATGTAACCATTCTAATTCATTTCGTGCGAATGAATTAGAATGGATCGTACGTTTGAATTAGATTGGATTGTGCGAATGAATTAGAATGTATCCATTCGTCATTCTAATTCATTTGCACGATCCATTCAGATTCATTTGTACGATCCATTTTAATTCATTCGTACAATCCATTCTATTTCATTCGTACGATCCATTCTAATTCATTCGTATGATCCATTCTAATTTATTCGTTCAAATATATCCATTCTAATTCATTCGTACGATCCATTCTAATTCATTCTCACAAATGTAACCTTTCTAATTCATTTGTGAGAATGAATTAGAATGGATCGTACGAATGAATTAGAATGGATCATATGAATATGGATCGTACGAATGAAATAGAATGGATTGTACGAATAAATTAGAATGGATCGTACAAATGAATTAGAAAGGCTACATTTGTGAGAATGAATTAGAATGGATCATACGAATGAATTAAAATGGATCGTACAAATGAATTAGAATGGATCGTGCGAACGAATTAGAATGGATCGTACAAATGAATTAGAAAGGCTACATTTGTGAGAATGAATTAGAATGGATCATACGAATGAATTAAAATGGATCGTACAAATGAATTAGAATGGATCGTGCAAATGAATTAGAATGGATCATACGAACGAATTAGAATGGATCGTATGAATGAATTAGAACAGATCGTGCAAATGAATTATTCATTCGTACGATCCATAGTAAATTCATTAGTCCGATCCACACGATCCATTTTAATTCATTCGTATGATCCATTCTAATTCATTCGTACGATCCATTCTAATTCATTTGTACGATCCATTCTAATTCATTCGCACGATCCATTCTAATTCATTTGTACGATCTATTTTAATTCATTCGTATGATCCATTCTAATTCATTCGCACGATCCATTCTAATTCATTTGTACGATCCATTTTAATTCATTCGTATGATCCATTCTAATTCATTCGTACGATCCATTCTAATTCATTTGTACGAATGTATGCATTCTAATTCATTTGCACGATCCATTCTAATTCATTCGCTCGATTGTATCCATTCTAATTCATTCGTACGATCCATTCTAATCCATTCGTATGATCC
The DNA here is from genome assembly GCA_947650365.1 of Chamaelirium japonicum. Taxonomy (NCBI): domain Eukaryota; kingdom Viridiplantae; phylum Streptophyta; class Magnoliopsida; order Liliales; family Melanthiaceae; genus Chamaelirium; species Chamaelirium japonicum. The sequence continues at coordinate 61,786,176 of OX393555.1, read as the reverse complement.
ATTCTAATTCATTCGTTCAAATATATCCATTCTAATTCGTTCGTACGATCCATTCTAATTCATTCGCACGATCTATTCTAATTCATTTGTACGATCCATTTTAATTCATTCGTATGATCCATTCTAATTCATTCGTACGATCCATTCTAATTCATTTGTACGAATGTATCCATTCTAATTCATTTGCACGATCCATTCTAATTCATTCGCTCGATCATTCTGAATCATTCGTATGATCCATTCTAATTCATTCTCACAAATGAAGTAGAAAGGTTACATTTGTGAGAATGAATTAGAATGGATCGTACGAATGAATTAGAATGGATATATTTGAACGAATAAATTAGAATGGATCATACGAATGAATTAGAATGGATCGTGCGAATGAATTAGAATGGATCGTACGAACGAATTAGAATGGATCGTATGAATGAATTAGAATAGATCGTGCAAATGAATTATTCATTCGTACGATCTAATTCATTTGTACGATCCATTCTAATTCATTCGTATGATCCATTCTAACTCATTCGCACAAATGTATCCATTCTAATTCATTCGTACGATCCATTCTAATTCATTCGTACGATCCATTCTAATTCATTCGTACGATCTATTCTAATTCATTTGTACGATCCATTCTAATTCATTCGTACGATCCATTCTAATTCATTCATATGAACCATTCTAACTCATTCGCACAAATGTATCTATTCTAATTCTTTCGTACGATCCATTCTAATTCATTCGTACGATCCATTCTAATTTATTCCTATGATCCATTCTAATCCATTCGTACGATCCATTCTAATTCATTTGCACGAATGAAACCATTCTAATTCATTCGTATGATCCATTCTAATTCATTCACACGAATGTATCCATTCTAATGTATTCGTACGATCCATTCTAATTCATTCGTACGATCCATTCTAATTCATTCGTACGATCCATTCTAATTCATTCTCACAAATGTAGCCTTTCTAATTCATTTGTACGATCCATTTTAATTCATTCGTACAATCCATTCTATTTCATTCGCACGAATGTAACCATTCTAATTCATTCATATGATCCATTCTAATTCATTCGTACGATGCATTCTAACGCATTCGTATGATCCATTCTAACTCATTCGCACAAATGTATCCATTCTAATTCATTCGTACGATCCATTCTAATTCATTCGTACGATCCATTCTAATTCATTCGTATGAATGAATTAGAATGAATCATACGAATGAATTAGAATGGATCGTACGAATGAATTTGAATAGATTGTACGAATGAATTAGAATGGATACATTCGAGCGAATGAATTAGAATCGATCGTACGAATGAATTAGAATGGATCATAGGAATGAATTAGAATGGATCGTGTGAATGAATTAGAATGGATCGTACAAATGAATTAGAATTAGAATAGATACATTTGTGCGAATGAATTAGAATGGATTGTACGAATGAATCAGAATGGATCATACGAATGAATTAGAATGGTTACATTCGTGCAAATGAATTAGAATGGATCGTGCAAATGAATTAGAATGGATACATTCGAGCGAATGAATTAGAATAGATCGTAGGAATGAATAAGAATGAATCATACGAATGAATTAGAATGGATCGTAGGAATGAATTAGAATGGATCGTGCAAATGGATTAGAATGGAAAATTAGAAAGGCTACATTTGTACGAATGAATTAGAATGGATACATTTGTGTGAATGAATTAGAATGGATCGAAAAAATGCATTAGAATGGATCGTACGAATGAATTAGAATGAATTAAAATGGATCGTGCGAAGGAATTAGAATGGATCGTGCGAATGAATTAGAATGGATCGTGCGAATGAATTAGAATGGATCGTACGAATGAATTAGAAAGGATACATTCGTACAAATGAATTAGAATGGATCGTACGAATGAATTAGAATGGATCATACGATCCATTCTAATTCATTCGCTCGAATGTATCCATTCTAATTCATTCGTACAATCCATTCTCTAATTCATTTGTACGATCCATTCTAATTCATTCATATGATCCATTCTAATTCATTCGTACGATCTATTCTCATTCATTCGCACGAATGTATCCATTCTAATTCATTCGCACGAATGTATCCATTCTAATTCATTTGCACGATCCATTCTAATTCATTCCTATGATCCATTCTAATTCATTCGTACGATCCATTCTAATTCATTCGCACAAATGTAACTATTCTAATTCATTCGTACAATGCGTTCTAATCCATTCGTACGATATAGAATGGATCTTACAAATGAATTAGAAAGGTTACATTTGTGAGAATGAATTAGAATGGATCGTACGATTTATTCTAATTCATTCACACGATCCATTTGAATTCATTCGCACGATCCATTCTAATTCATTCGTACGAATGAATTAGAATGAATCGTACAATCCATTCTAATTCATTCTCACAAATGTAACCTTTCTAATTCATTCGTACGATCCAGAATGGATCGTACAAATGAATTAGAAAGGCTACATTTGTGAGAATGAATTAGAATGGATCGTACGAATGAATTAGAATGGATCGTATGAATGAATTAGAATGGATCGTACGAATACATTAGAATGGATACATTCGTGCGATTGAATTAGAATGGATCGTACGAATGAATTAGAATGGATCGTGCGAATGAATTAGAATGGATCGTACGAATGAATTAGAATGGATCGTGCGAATAAATTAGAATGGATCGTACGAATGAATTAGAATGGATACATTTGTGCGAATGAATTAGAATGGATCGTACGAATGAATTAGAATGGATCATACGAATGAATTAGAATGGATCGTGCGAATGAATTAGAATGGATCGTGCGAATGAATTCGAATGGATACACTCGTACAAATGAATTAGAATGGATCGTACGAATTAATTAGAATGGATCGTACGAATAAATTTGAATGGATACATTCGTACAAATGAATTAGAATGGATCGTCCGAATGAATTAGAATGGATCGTACGAATGAATTAGAGTGGATCGTACGAATGAATTAGAATGGATCTTACAAATGAATTAGAAAGGTTACATTTGTGAGAATGAATTAGAATGGATCGTACGATTTATTCTAATTCATTCGCACGATCCATTTGAATTCATTCGCACGATCCATTCTAATTCATTCGTATGATTCATTCTAATTCATTCATACGATCCATTCTAATTCATTCGCTCGAATGTATCGATTTTAATTCATTCGCTCATACAATCCATTCTAATTCATTCCTATGATTCATTCTAATTCATTTGTAAGATCCATTCTAATTCATTCGTACGATCCATTCTAATTCATTCCTATGATTCATTCTAATTCATTCGCACGATCCATTCTAGTTCATTCGTACGATCCATTCTAATTCATTCGTAGAATGGATCGTAAGAATGAATTAGAATGGATCGTACGAATGAATTAGAATGGATCATACGAATGAATTAGAATGGATCGTACGAATGAATTAGAATGAATCATACGAATGAATTAGAATGGATCATGCGAATGAATTCAAATGGATCGTGTGGATCGGACTAATGAATTTATTATGGATCGTACGAATGAATAATTCATTTGCACGATCTATTCTAATTCATTCATACGATCCATTCTAATTGGTTCGTACGATCCATTCTAATTCGTTCGTATGATCCATTCTAATTCATTCGTACGATTCATTCTAATTCATTCGTATGATCCATTCTAATTCAAACGTATGATCCATTCTAATTCATTCGCACAATCCAATCTAATTCAAACGTACGATCCATTCTAATTCATTTGTAAGATCCATTCTAATTCATTCGTACGATCCATTCTAATTCATTCCTACGATCCATTCTAATTCATTCGTATGATCCATTCTAATTCATTCGTATGATTCATTCTAATTCATTCATACGATCCATTCTCACAAATGTAACCTTTCTAATTCATTTGTACGATCCATTTTAATTCATTCGCAAGATCCATTCTAATTCATTCATATGATTCATTCTAATTCATTCGTACGATCCATTCTAATTCATTCCTATGATCCATTCTAATTCATTCGTACGATCCATTCTAATTCATTCGCTCGATTGTATCCATTCTAATTCATTCGTACGATCCATTCTAATTCGTTCGTACGATCCATTCTAATTTGTATCCATTCTAATTCAATCGCACGATCCATTCTAATGCATTCGTACGATTCATTCTAATTCATTCGCACGATCCATTCTAGTTCATTCGTACGATCCATTCTAATTCATTCGTACGATCCATTCTAATTCATTCGTATGATCCATTCTAATTCATTCGTACGATCCATTCTAATGCATTCGTACGATTCATTCTAATTCATTCGTATGATCCATTCTAATTCTTTCGTACGATCCATTCTAATTCATTCGCATGATCTATTCTAATTCGTTCGTAAAATCCATTCTAATTCATTCGTACGATCCATTCTAATTCATTCGCACTATCCATTCTAATTCGTTCGTACGATCCATTCTAGTTCATTCGTACGATCCATTCTAATTCATTCGTACGATCCATTCTAATTCATTCTCACAAATATAGCCTTTCTAATTCATTCGCACGATCCATTCTAATTCATTCGCTCGCACGATCGATTCTAATTCATTTGCACGATAATTAGAATGGATCGTACGAATGAATTAGGATACATTCGTGCGAATGAATCAGAATGGATCATACGAATGAATTAGAATGGTTACATTCGTGCGAATGAATTAGAATGGATCAAACGAATGGATTAGAATGGATCATAGGAATGAATTAGAATGGATCGTACGAATGAATTAGAATGGATCTTACAAATGAATTAGAAAGGTTACATTTGTGAGAATGAATTAGAATGGATCGTACGATTTATTCTAATTCATTCGCACGATCCATTTGAATTCATTCGCACGATCCATTCTAATTCATTCGTATGCGTACGATCCATTCTAATCCATTCGTACGCTCCATTCTTATTCATTCGTACGATCCATTCTAATTTATTCGTACGATCCATTCTAATGCATTCGTTCGATCCATTCTAATTTATTCGTACGATCCATTCTAATTCATTCCTATGATCCATTCTAATTCATTCGTACGATCCATTCTAATTCATTCGCTCGATTGTATCTATTCTAATTCATTCGTACGATCCATTCTAATTCATTCGTACGATCCATTCTAATTCATTTGCACGAATGTAACCATTCTAATTCATTCATATGATCCATTCTAATTCATTCGTACGATCCATTCTAATTCATTCGCACGATCCATTCTAATTCATTCGCTCGAATGTATCCATTCTAATTCATTCGTTCGATCCATTGTAATTTATTCGCACAATCCATTCTAACTCATTCGGTGGATCCATTCTAATTTGAGCGAATCAATTAGAATGGATCGTACGAATGGATTAGAATGGATCGTACAAATGAATTAGAATAGATCGTGCAAATGGATTAGAATCGATCGTGCGAATGAAATAGAATGGATCGTACAAATGAATTAGAATAGATCGTGCAAATAAATTAGAATCGATCGTGCGAATGAATTAGAATGGATCGTACGTTTGAATTAGATTGGATTGTGCGAATGAATTAGAATGGATACATTCGTGCGAATGAATGAGAATAGATCGTATGAATGAAATAGAAGGCTACATTTGTGAGAATGAATTAGAATGGATCGTACAAATGAATTAGAATGGATTGTACGAATGAATTAGAATGGATCGTACGAATACATTAGAATGGATATATTCGTGCGAATGAATTAGAATGGATCGTACGAATGAATTAGAATGGATCATACGAATGAATTAGAATGGATCGTACGAATGAAATAGAATGGATAGTACGAATGTATTAGAATGGATCGTACGAATGAATTAGAATGGATACATTTGTGCGAATGAGTTAGAATGGATCATACGAATGAATTAGAATGGATCGTACGAATGAATTAGAATGGATACATTTGTGCGAATGAGTTAGAATGGATCGTACGAATGAATTAGAATAGATCGTGCGAATGAATTAGAATGGATCGTACGAATGAATTAGAATGGATCATACAAATGAGTTAGAAATGTTACATTCGTGAATTAGAATGGATCATAAATTAGAATGGATCGTGCGAATGAATTAGAATGGATCATACGAACGAATTAGAATGGATCGTACGAACGAATTAGAATGGATCGTATGAATGAATTAGAATGGATACAATCGAGCGAATGAATTAGAATGGATCCTATGAATGAATTAGAATGGTTACATTCGTGCAAATGAATTAGAATGGATCGAACGAATGAATTAGAATGGATACATTCGAGCGAATGAATTAGAATAGATCGTAGGAATGAATTAGAATGGATCATACGAATGAATTAGAGTGGATCGTGCGAATGAATCAGAATGGATCGTGCGAATGAATTAGAATGGATACATTCGTACAAATGAATTAGGATGGATCGTGCGACATACGATCCATTCTAATTCATTCGTACGATCCATTCTAATTCATTCTCACAAATGTAGCCATTCTAATTCATTCATACGATCCATTCTAATTCATTCGTCTTATCCATTCTAATTCATTCTCACAAATGTAGCCTTTCAAATTCAAACGTACGAACCATTCTAATTTATTCATACGATCTATTCTCATTCATTTGCACGAAGGTATCCATTCTAATTCATTCGCACAATCCAATCTAATTCAAACGTACAATCCATTCTAATGCATTCGTTCGATCCATTCTAATTTATTCGTACGATTGTATCCATTCTAATTCATTTGTACGATCCATTCTAATTCGTTCGTACGATCCATTCTAATTCGTTCGTACGATCCATTCTAATTCATTCGCTCGATTGTATCCAAATGAATTACAATGGATCGTGCGAATGAATTAGAATGGATCGTGCAAATGAATTAGAATGGATACATTCGTGCGAATGAATCAGAATGGATCATACGAATGAATTAGAATGGTTACATTCGTGCAAATGAATTAGAATGGATCGTACGAATGGATTAGAATGGATCATAGGAATGAATTAGAATAGATTGTACGAATGAATTAGAATGGATCATAGGAATGAATTAGAATGGATCGTGCAAATGAATTAGAATGGATACATTCGTGCGAATGAATCAGAATGGATCATATGAATGAATTAGAATGGTTACATTCGTGCGAATGAATTAGAATGGATCGTACGAATGGATTAGAATGGATCATAGGAATGAATTAGAATGGATCGTAGGAATGAATTAGAATGGATCTTACAAATGAATTAGAAAGGTTACATTTGTGAGAATGAATTAGAATGGATCGTACGATTTATTATAATTCATTCGCACGATCCATTCTAATTCATTCGTATGATTCATTCTAATTCATTCATACGATCCATTCTAATTCATTCGCTCGAATGTATCCATTCTAATTCATTCATACGATCTATTCTAATTCATTCGTACGATCCATTCTAATCCATTTGCACGATCCATTCTAATTCATTTGTACGATCCATTCTAATTCATTCGTACAATCCATTCTAATTCATTCGTATGATCCATTCTAATTCATTCGTACGATCCATTCTAATCCATTTGCACGATCCATTCTAATTCATTTGTACGATCCATTCTGATTCATTCGCACGAATGTATCCATTCTAATTCATTCGCACGATCCATTCTAATTTATTCGCATGATCCATTCTAATTCATTCGTACGATCCATTCTAACTCATTCGTATGATCCATTCTAACTCATTCGCACAAATGTATCCATTCTAATTCATTCGTACGATCCATTCTAATTCATTCGCACAAATGTATCCATTCTAATTCATTCGTACGATCCATTCTAATTCATTCGCACGATCCATTCTAATTCATTCGTACGATCCATTCTAATTCATTTGTACGATCTATTCTAATTCATTCGTACGATCCATTCTAATACATTCGTATGATCCATTCTAATTTATTCGTTCAAATATATCCATTCTATTTCATTCATACGATCTATTTTCATTCATTCGCACGAATTTATCCATTCTAATTCATTCGCACAATCTATTCTAATTCATTCGTACGATCCATTCTAATTCATTCGAACGATCCATTCTAATTCATTCGTATGATCCATTCTAATTCATTTGTTCGATCCTTTCTAATTCATTTGTACGATCCATTCTAATTCATTCGTACGATCTATTCTAATTCAAACGTACGATCCATTCTAATTCATTCGCACAATCCAACCTAATTCAAACGTACGATCAATTCTAGTTCATTTGTAAGATCCATTCTAATTCATTCGTACGATCAATTCTAATTCAATCCTATGATCCATTCTAATTCATTCGTATGATCCATTCTAATTCATTCATACGATCCATTCTCACAAATGTAATCTAATTAATTTGCACGATCCATTCTAATTCATTCGTACGATCCATTCTAATTCATTGGCACGATCCATTCTATCCATTCTAATTCGTTCGTACGATCCATTCTAATTCATTTGCACTATCCATTCTAATTCCTTCGCACGATCTACTCTAATTAGTTCGTACAATCAATTCTAATTCATTCGCACGATCCATTCTAATTCATTCGTATGATTCATTCTAATTCATTCGTACGACCCATTCTAATTCATTCGCACAAATAGAATGGATATATTCGTACAATCCATTCTAATTCATTCGTACGATCCATTCTTGCGCACAAATGTATCCATTCTAATTCATTCGCACGATCCATTCTAATTCATTCGTACGATCCATTCTAATTCGTTCGTATGATCCATTCTAATTCATTCGCATGATCCATTCTAATTTATTCGCATGATCCATTCTAATTCATTCGTACGATCCAATCTAACTCATTCGTATGATCCATTCTAACTCATTCGCACAAATGTATCCATTCTAATTCATTCGTACTATCCATTCTAATTCATTCGTACGATCCATTCTAATTCATTCGTACGATCCATTCTAATTCATTCGTATGAACCATTCTAATTCATTCGCACAAATGTATCCATTCTAATTCATTCCTATGATCCATTCTAATTCATTCGTATGATCTATTCGAATTAGAATGGATACATTTGTGCGAATGAGTTAGAATGGATCATACAAATGAATTAGAATAGATCGTGCAAATGAATTAGAATGGATCGTGCAAACGAATTAGAATGGATACATTCGTGCGAATAAATCAGAATGGATCATACGAATGAATTAGAATGGTTACATTCGTGCGAATGAATTAGAATGGATAGTACGAATGAATTAGAATGGATACATTCGAGCGAATGAATTAGAATGGATCATATGAATGAATTAGAATGGATCGTACGAATGAATTAGAATGGATTATACGAATGAATTAGAATGGATACATTCGAGCGAATGAATTAGAATGGATCGTATGAATGAATTAGAATGAATCATACAAATGAATTAGAATGGATCGTGCCAATGAATTAGAATAGATCGTACGAATGAGTTAGAATGGATCGTGCAAATGAATTAGAATGGATCGTACGAATGAATTAGAATGGATATATTAGAACGAATAAATTAAAATGGATCATACGAATGGATTAGAATGGATCGTACGAATGGATTAGAATGGATCGTACGAATGAATTAGAATGGATCATACAAATGAATTAGAATAGATACATTTGTGCGAATGAATTAGAATGGTCAAATGTAGCCTTTCTAATTTTCCATTCTAATCCATTTGCACGTTCCATTCTAATTCATTCCTATGATCCATTCTAATTCATTCGTACGATCCATTCTAATTCATTCATACGATCCATTCTAATTCATTTGTACGATTCTAATTCATTCGTACGATCCATTCTAATTCATTCGCACGAATGTATCCATTCTAATGTATTCGTACGATCCATTCTAATTCATTCGTACGATCCATTCTAATTAATTCGTATGATCCATTCTAATTCATTCTCATTAATTTGTACGATCCATTCTAATTCATTCTCACAAATGTAACCTTTCTAATTCATTTGTAAGATCTCGTACGATCCATTCTAATTCATTCGCACGAATGTAATCATGCTTATCCATTCATATGATCCATTCTAATTCATTCGTGGATCTAGAATGGATCGTACGAATGGATTAGAACGCATTGTACGAATGAATTAGAATAGTTACATTTGTGCGAATGAATTAGAATGGATCGTACGAATGGATTAGAATGGATCATAGGAATGAATTAGAATGGATTGTACGAATGAATTAGAATGGATCTTACAAATGAATTAGAAAGGATCATGCGAATGAATTAGAATGGATCGTGCAAATGGATTAGAATGGATCGTACGAATGAATTAGAATTGATCGTACAAATGAATTAGAATAGATCGTGCATCTATTCTAATTCATTCGTACGATCCATTCTAATACGTTCGTACGATCCATTCTAATTCATTCTCACAAATGTAGCCTTTCTAATTCATTTGTACGATCCATTCTAATTCATTCGTACGATCCATTCTAATTCATTCATACGATCCATTCTAATTCATTCGTATGATTTATTCTAATTCATTCGTACGATCCATTCTAATTCATTCGCACAAATATAGCCTTTCTAATTCATTTGTACGATCCATTCTAATTCATTCGTACAATCCATTCTATTTCATTCGTACGATCCATATTCATATGATCCATTCAGATTCATTCTAATTCATTTGTATGATCCATTTTAATTCATTCGTACGATCCATTCTAATCCATTCGTACGATCCATTCTAATCCATTCGTATGATCTAGAATGAATCATACGAATGAATTAGAATGGATCGTATGAATGAATTAGAATGGATCGTACGAATGAATTAGAATAGATCGTACAAATGAATTAGAAAGGCTACATTTGTGAGAATGAATTAGAATGGATCGTACGAACGAATTAGAATGGATCGTACGAACGAATTAGAATGGATGCACGATCTATTCTAATTCATTTGTACGATCCATTCTAATTCATTCGTATGATCCATTCTAATCAATTTGCACGATCCATTCTAATTCATTCGCACGATCCTTTCTAATTCATTTGTAAGATCCATTCTAATTCATTCGTACGATCCATTCTAATTCATTCCTATGATCCATTCTAATCCATTCATACGATCCATTCTAATTCATTCGCACAAATGTAACTATTCTAATTCATTCGTACAATGCGTTCTAATCCATTCGTACGATCCATTCTAGATCAACGAATGAATTAGAATGGATCATATGAATGAATTAGAATGGTTACATTCGTGCGAATGAATTAGAATGGATCGTGCATTCTAAATCATTCGTATGATCCATTCTGATCCATTCGCACGAATGTATCCATTCTAATTCGTTTGCACGATCCATTCTAATTCATTCCTATGATCCATTCTAATTCATTCACACAAATGTATCCATTCTAATTCATTTGTATGATCAATTCTAATTCATTCGCACTATCCATTCTAATTCCTTCGCACGATCTATTCTAATTCGTTCGTACGATCCATTCTAATTCATTCGTACGATCCATTCTAATTCATTCGTACGATCCATTCCAATTCATTCGTATGAACCATTCTAATTCATTCACACAAATGTATCCATTCTAATTCATTCGCACGATCCATTCTAATTTATTCGCATGATCCATTCTAATTCATTCGTACGATCCATTCTAACTCATTCGTATGATCCATTCTAATTTATTCGTTCAAATATATCCATTCTAATTCATTCGTACGATCCATTCTAATTCATTCGTACGATCCATTCTAATTCATTCGTACGATCCATTCTAATTCATTCGTATGAACCATTCTAATTCATTCGCACAAATGTATCCATTCTAATTCATTTGTATGATCCATTCTAATTCATTCGCACTATCCATTCTAATTCATTCATATGAACCATTCTAATTCATTCGCACAAATGTATCCATTCTAATTCATTTGTATGATCCATTCTAATTCCTTCGCACTATCCATTCTAATCCATTCGTACGATCCATTCTAATTCATTCGTACGATCCATTTTAATTCATTCGTACGATATATATCCATTCTAATTCATTCGTACGATCCATTCTAATTCATTTGCACGATCCATTCTAATTCATTCGTACGATCCTTTCTAATTCATTGGCACGATCCATTCTAATTCATTGGCACGATCCATTCTATCCATTCTAATTCGTTCGTACGATCCATTCTAATCCATTTGCACGATCCATTCTAATTCATTTGTACGATCCATTCTAATTCATTCGCACGATCGATTCTAACTCATTTGCACGATCTATTCTAATTCATTTGTACGATCCATTCTAATTCATTCGTACGATCCATTCTAATTGAATTTGAATGGATTGTACGAATGAATTAGAATGGATACATTCGAGCGAGTGAATTAGAATGGATCGTACGAATGAATTAGAATGGATCATAGGAATGAATTAGAATGGGTCGTGGATCGTACGAATGAATTAGAATGGATCGTACGAACGAATTAGAATGGATCGTACGAATGAATTAGAATGGATCGTGCGAATGAATTAGAATGGATCGTGCGAATGAATTAGAATCGATACATTCGTACAAATGAATTAGAATGGATCGTACGAATGAATTAGGATACATTCGTACAAATGAATTATAATGGATCGTACGAATGAATTAGAATGGATAGTACGAATGAATTAGAATGGATACATTCGAGCGAATGAATTAGAATGGATCGAATGAATGAATTAGAATGGATCGTACGAATGAATTAGAATGGATTGTACGAATGAATTAGAATGGATACATTCAAGCGAATGAACTAGAATGGATCGTATGAATGAATTAGAATGAATCATACAAATGAATTAGAATGGATCGTGCCAATGAATTAGAATGGATCGTACGAATGAATTAGAATGGATCGTGCAAATGAATTAGAATGGATCGTACGAATGAATTAGAATGGATATATTTGAACGAATGAATTAGAATGGATCATACGAATGGATTAGAATGGATCGTACGAATGAATTAGAATGGATCGTACGAATGAATTAGAATGGATACAATCGAGCGAATGAATTAGAATGGATCGTACGAATGAATTAGAATGGATCATAGGAATGAATAAAAATGGATCGTACAAATGAATCTGAATGGATCGTGCAAATGAATTAGAATGGATATATTCGTACGAATGAATTAGAATGGATCATAGGAATGAATTAGAATGGATCATACGAATGAATTAGAATGGATCGTACGAATGAATTAGAATGGATCGTACGAATACATTAGAATGGATACATTCGTGCGAATGAATTAGAATGGATCATACGAATGAATACGATCCATTCTAATTCATTCGTACGGTCCATTCTATGAATGAATTAGAATGGATCGTACGAATGAATTAGAATGGTTACATTTGTGAGAATGAAATAGAATGGATCGTACGATTTATTCTAATTCATTCGTACGATCCATTTGAATTCATTCGCACGATCCATTCTAATTCATTCGTATGATTCATTCTAATTCATTCGTACGATCCATTCTAATTCATTCGCACGAATGTATCCATTCTAATTCATTCGGACCATCCAATCTAATTCATTCGTACGATCCATTCTAATCCATTCGTACGATCCATTCTAATTCATTCGCTCGATTGTATCCATTCTAATTCATTCGTACGATCCATTCTAATTCATTCGTACGATCCATTCTAATCCATTCATATGATCCATTCTAATTCATTCGTTCAAATAGATCCATTCTAATTCATTCGTACGATTCATTCTAATCCATTTGCACGATCCATTCTAATTCATTCCTATGATCCATTCTAATTGAATTTGAATGGATTGTACGAATGAATTAGAATGGATACATTCGAGCGAATGAATTAGAATGGATCGTACGAATGAATTAGAATGGATCATAGGAATGAATTAGAATGGATCGTGGATCGTACGAACGAATTAGAATGGATCGTACGAACGAATTAGAATGGATCGTACGAATGAATTAGAATGGATCGTGCGAATGAATTAGAATGGATCGTGCGAATGAATTAGAATGGATACATTCGTACAAATGAATTAGAATGGATCGTACGAATGAATTAGGATACATTCGTACAAATGAATTAGAATGGATCGTACGAATGAATTAGAATGGATAGTACGAATGAATTAGAATGGATACATTCGAGCGAATGAATTAGAATGGATCGTATGAATGAATTAGAATGGATCATACGAATGAATTAGAATGGACTGTACGAATGAATTAGAATGGATACATTCGAGCGAATGAATTAGAATATATCGTTTGAATGAATTAGAATGAATCATACAAATGAATTAGAATGGATCGTGCCAATGAATTAGAATGGATCGTACGAATGAATTAGAATGGATCGTGCAAATGAATTAGAATAGATCGTACGAATGAATTAGAATGGATATATTTGAACGAATGAATTAGAATGGATCATACGAATGGATTAGAATGGATCGTACGAATGAATTAGAATGGATACAATCGAGCGAATGAATTAGAATGGATCTCACAAATGTAGCCTTTCTAATTTTCCATTCTAATCCATTCGTATGATTCATTCTAATTCATTCGTACGATCCATTCTAGTTCATTCGTACGATCCATTCTAATTCATTCTTATGATTCATTCTAATTCATTCATACGATCCATTCTAATTCATTCGCTCGAATGTATCCATTCTAATTCATTCGTACAATCCATTCCAATTCATTCGCACAAATGTATCCATTCTAATTCTAATTCATTTGTAAGATCCATTCTAATTTATTCGCAAGATCCATTCTAATTCATTCGTACGATCCATTCTAATTCATTCGTATTATCCATTCTAACTCATTCGCACAAATGTATCCATTCTAATTCATTCGTACGATCCATTCTAATTCATTCGTACGATCCATTCTAATTCATTCGTATGATCCATTCTAATTCATTCGTATGAACCATTCTAATTCATTCGCACAAATGGATACATTTGTGCGAATGAATTAGAATGGTTCATACGAATGAATTATAATGGATCGTACGAATGTATTAGAATGGATCGTACGAATGAATTAGAATGGATCGTACAAATGAATTAGAATGGATCGTACTCCATTCTAATTCATTCGTACGATCCATTCTAATTCATTCGTACGAATGAATTAGAATGGATCGTACGAATGAATTAGAATGGATACATTTGTGCGAATGAATTAGAATGGATCGTACGAATGTATTAGAATAGTTACATTTGTGCGAATGAATTAGATTGCATCGTGCGAATGAATTAGAATGATCCATTCTAATTCATTCGTATGATTCATTCTAATTCATTCATACGATCCATTCTAATTCATTCGCTCGATCCATTCTAATTCATTCGTACGATCCATTCTAATCCATTTGTACGATTCATTCTAATTCATTCGCACGAATGTATCCATTCTAATGTATTCGTACGATCCATTCTAATTCATTCGTATGATCCATTCTAATTCATTCTCACAAATGTAGCCTTTCTAATTCATTTGTACGATCCATTCTAATTCATTCGTACAATCCATTCTATTTCATTCGTACGATCCATTCTAATTCATTCGTACGATCCATTCTAATTCATTCGCACGATCCGGATATATTTGAACGAATAAATTAGAATGGATCATACAAATGAATTAGAATGGATCGTACGAAGGAAATAGAATGGATTGTATGAATGAGTTAGAATGGATCGTATGAATGAATTAGAATGGATTGCATGAATGAATTAGAATGGATCGTACGAACGAATTAGAATTGATCATACGAATGAATTAGAATGGATCGTGCGAATAAATTAGAATTGATCGTACGAATGAATTAGAATGGTTACATTCGTGCAAATGAATTAGAATGGATCGTACGAACGAATTAGAATGGATCGTACGAATGAATTAGAATGGATCGTATGAATGAATTAGAATGGAAACAATCGAGCGAATGAATTAGAATGGATCGTATGAATAAATTAGAATGGATCATAGGAATCAATTAGAATGGATCGTACGAATGAATTAGAATGGATCATAGGAATGAATTAGAATGGATCGTGCGAATGAATTAGAATGGATCGTACGAATGAATTAGAATGGATAGTACGAATGAATTAGAATGGATACATTCGAGCGAATGAATTAGAATGGATCATATGAATGAATTAGAATGGATCGTACAATGCGTTCTAATCCATTCGTACGATCCATTCTAATTCATTCGCTCGATTGTATCCATTCTAATTCATTCGTACGATGAATTAGAATCGATACATTTGTGCGAATGAGTTAGAATGGATCATACGAATGAATTAGAATGGATCGTACGAATGAATTAGAATGGATCATGCGAATAAATTAGACTGGATCGGGCGAATGAATTAGAATGGATCATACTAACGAATTAGAATGGATCGTACGAACGAATTAGAATGGATCGTATGAATGAATTAGAATGGATCGTACGAATGGATTAGAATGGATGGTGCGAATGAATTAGAATGGATCGTACGAATTAATTAGAATGGATATATTTGTGCGAATGAATTAGAATGGATCTTACGAATGAATTAGAATGGATCATACGAATGAATTAGAATGGATCGTGCGAATGAATTAGAATGGATCGTGCGAATGAATTAGAATGAATCATACGAATGAATTAGAATGGATCGTGCGAATGAATTCAAATACAATCGTGCGAATGAATTAGAATGGATCGTACGAATGAATTAGAATGGATCATACAAATGAATTAGAAAGGTTACATTACGAATGAATTAGAATGGATCATAGGAATGAATTAGAATGGATCGTACGAATGAATTAGAATGGATCATAGGAATGAATTAGAATGGATCGTGCAAATGAATTAGAATGGATACATTCGTGTGAATGAATCAGAATGAATCATACGAATGAATTAGAATGGTTACATTCGTGCGAATGAATTAGAATGGATCGTACGAATGAATTAGAATGGATCATACGAATGAATTAGACTGGATCGTGCGAATGAATTAGAATGGATCGTGCGAATGAATTAGAATGGATACATTCGTACAAATGAATTAGAATGGATCGTACGAATGAATTAGAATGGATAGTACGAATGAATTAGAATGGATACATTCGAGTGAATGAATTAGATTGGATCGTATGAATGAATTAGAATGGATCGTACGAATAAATTAGAATGGATCGAACGAATGAATTAGAATGGATACATTCGAGCGAATGAATTAGAATGGATCGTACGAATGGATTAGAATGGATCGTACGAATGGATTAGAACGCATTGTACGAATGAATTAGAATAGTTACATTCGTGCGAATGAATTAGAATGGATCGTATGAATGGATTAGAATGGATCGTACGAATGAATTCATTCGTACGATCCATTCTAATTCATTCGTACGATCCATTCTAATCCATTCGTTTGATCCATTCTAATTCATTCGTTCAAATATATCCATTCTAATTCATTCGTACGATCCATTCTAATTCATTCGTATGATCCATTCTAATTTATTCGCACAATCCATTCTAACTCATTCGTACGATCCATTCAAATTAATTCACACGATCCATTCTAATTCATTCGTACGATCCATTCTAATTCATTCGCACAATGCAATCTAATTCATTCGCACAAATGTAACTATTCTAATTCATTCGTACGATCTATTCTAATTCGTTCGTACGATCCATTCTAATTCATTCGCACAATCCATTCTAATTCATTTGTACGATCCATTTTAATTCATTCGTATGATCCATTCTAATTCATTCGTACGATCTATTCTAATTCATTTGTACGAATGTATCCATTCTAATTCATTTGCACGATCCATTCTAATTCATTCGCTCGATTGTATCCATTCTAATTCATTCGTACGATCCATTCTAATCCATTCGTATGATCCATTCTAATTCATTCGTTCAAATATATCCATTAATTCATTCTCACAAATGTAGCCTTTCTAATTCATTTGTATGATCCATTCTAATTCATTCGTACAATCCATTCTATTTCATTCGTACGATCCATATTCGTATGATCCATTCTGATCCATTCTAATTCATTCGTACAATCCATTCTATTTCATTCGTACGATCCATATTCGTATGATCCATTCTGATTCATTCTAATTCAATTGTATGATCCATTCTAATTCATTCGTACGATCCATTCTAATCCATTCGTACGATCCATTCAAATACATTCGTATGATCCATTCAAATTTATTCGTTCAAATATATCCATTCTAATTCATTCGTACGATCCATTCTAATTCATTCTCACAAATGTAGCCTTTCTAATTCATTTGTACGATCCATTCTAATTCATTCGTACAATCCATTCTATTTCATTCGTACGATCCATTCTAATCCATTCGTACGACCCATTCTAATCCATTCGTACGATCCATTCTAATTTATTCGTTCAAATATATCCATTCTAATTCATTCGTACGATCCATTCTAATTCATTCTCACAAATGTAGCCTTTCTAATTCATTTGTACGATCCATTCTAATTCATTCGTACAATCCATTCTATTTCATTCGTACGATCCATATTCGTATGATCCATTCTGATTCATTCTAATTCATTTGTATGATCCATTCTAATTCATTCGTACGTATGAATGAATTAGAATGGATTGTACGAATGAATTAGAATAGATCGTAGGAATGAATTAGAATGGATCGTGCGAATGAATTCAAATGGATCGTGCGAATGAATTAGAATGGATCATACGAATGAATTAGAATGGTTACAATCGAGCGCATGAATTAGAATGGATAGTACGAATGAATTAGAATGGATATATTTGAACGAATAAATTAGAATGGATCATACGAATGGATTAGAATGGATCGTACGAATGAATTAGACAGGATCGTACGAATGAATTAGAATGGATACAATCGAGCGAAGGAATTAGAATGGATCGTACGAATGAATTAGAATGGATCACAGGAATGAATTAAAATGGATCGTACAAATGAATCTGAATGCATCGTACGAATGAATAAGAATGGATACATTTGTGCGAATGAATTAGAAAGGATCGTACAAATGAATTAGAATATATCGTGCAAATGAATTAGAATCGATCGTGCGAATGAATTAGAATGGATCGTACGTTTGAATTAGATTGGATTGTGCGAATGAATTAGAATGGATACATTCGTGCGAATGAATGAGAATAGATCGTATGAATGAAGTACAATGGATATATTTGAACGAATAAATTAGAATGGATCATACGAATGAATTAGAATGGATCGTACGAATGAAATAGAATGGATTGTACGAATGAATTAGAATGGATCGTACAAATGAATTAGAAAGGCTACATTTGTGACCTATGCGAATGAATTAGAATGGATTAGAATGAATCATACGAATGAATTAGAATGGATCGTGCGAATGAATTCAAATGGATCGTGTGAATGAATAAGAATGGATCGTACGAATGAATTAGAATGGATTGTGCGAATGAATTAGAATGGATCGTACGAATGAATTAGAATGGATCGTACGAATGGATTAGAATGGATCATAGGAATGAATTAGAATGGATCGTACGAATGAATTAGAATGGATCGTGCGAATGAATTCAAATGGATCGTGCAAATGAATTAGAATAAATCGTACGATCCATTCTAATTCATTCTCACAAATGTAACCTTTCTAATTCATTTGTAAGAACCATTCTAATTCATTCGTACGATCCATTCTAATTCATTCCTATGATCCATTCTAATCCATTCGTATGATCCATTCTAATTCATTCGCACGAATGTAACCATTCTAATTCATTCGTATGATCCATTCTGATTCATTCGCACGAATATATCCATTCTAATTCATAGAATGGATCGTGCGAATGAATTAGAATGGATCGTACGAATGAATTAGAATGGATCATACGAATGAATTAGAATGGATCGTACGAATGAATTAGAATGGATCGTACGAATGAACTAGAATGGATCAGACGAACGAATTAGAATAGATCGTGTGAATGAATTAGAATGGATCGTACGAATGAATTAGAATGGATCGTACGAATGAACTAGAATGGATCATACGAATGAATTAGAATGGATTGTGCGAATGAATTAGAATGGATCGTGCGAATGAATTAGAATGAATACATTCGTACAAATGAATTAGAATGGATCATACGAATGAATTAGAATAGATCGTGCGAATGAATTAGAATGGATCGTGCGAATGACTTAGAATGGATACATTCGTACAAATGAATTAGAATGGATCGTACGAATGAATTAGAATGGATCGTACGAATGAATTAGAATGGTTACATTCGTGCAAATGAATTAGAATGGATCGTACAAACGAATTAGAATAGATCGTACGAACTAATTAGAATGGATCGTACGAATGAATTAGATTGGATACAATCGAGCGAATAAATTAGAATGGATCATACGAAAGAATTAGAATGGATCATAGGAATGCATTAGAATGGATCGTGTGAATGAATTAGAATGGATATATTCGTACAAATGAATTAGAATGGATCGTACGAATGAATTAGAATGGATACATTCATGCAAATGAATTAGAATGGATTGTACGAATGAATTAGAATGGATCATACGAATGAATTAGAATGGATCGTACGAATGAATTAGAATGGATCATATGAATGAATTAGAATGGTTACATTCGTGCGAATGAATACGAATGGATCATGCGAATGAATTAGAATGGATCATACGAATGAAATAGAATGGATTGTACGAATGAATTAGAATGGATCGTACAAATGAATTAGAAAGGCTACATTTGTGAGAATGAATTAGAATGGATCGTACGAATGAATTAGAATGGATCGTACGAATGAATTAGAATGGATCGTACGAATGGATTAGAATGGATACAACGAATGAATTAGAATGGATCGTACAAATGAATTAGAATAGATCGTGCAAATGAATTAGAATCGATCGTGCGAATGAATTAGAATGGATCGTACGTTTGAATTAGATTGGATTGTGCGAATGAATTAGAATGGATACATTCGTGCGAATGAATGAGAATAGATCGTATGAATGAATTAGAATGGATTGTACGAATAAATTAGAATGGATCATACAAATGAATTAGAAAGATTACATTCGTGAGAATGAATTAGAATGGATTGTACGAACGAATTAGAATAGATCGTGCGAAGGAATTAGAATGGATCGTACGAATGAATTAGAATGGATCGTGCAAATGAATTAGAATGGATCGTACGAATGAATTAGAATGGATATATTTGAACGAATGAATTAGAATGGATCATACGAATGGATTAGAATGGATCGTACGAATGAATTAGGATGGATCGTGCGAATGAATTCAAATGGATGTGTGAATGAATAAGAATGGATCGTACGAATGAATTAGAATGGATTGTGCGAATGAATTAGAATGGATCATACGAAGGAATTAGAATGGATAGTGCGAATGAATTAGAATGGATCGTACGAATGAATTAGAATGGATTGTACGAACGAATTAGAATAGATCGTGCGAAGGAATTAGAATGGATAGTGCGAATGAATTAGAATGGATCGTACGAATGAATTAGAATGGATTGTACGAACGAATTAGAATAGATCGTGCGAATGAATTAGAATGGATCGTACGAAAGAATTAGAATGGATCATACGAATGAATTAGAATGAATCGTACGAATGCATTAGAATGGATCGTACGAATGAATTAGAATGAATCGTACGAATGCATTAGAATGGATCGTACGATCCATTCTAATTCATTCGCATAAATAGAATGGATATATTCGTACAATCCATTCTAATTCATTCGTATGATCCATTCTAATTCATTCGTACGATCCATTCTAATTCATTCCTATGATCCATTCCAATTCATTCGTACGATCCATTCGTACGCTCCATTCTTATTCATTCGTACGATCCATTCTAATTCATTCGTACGATCCATTCTAATGCATTCGTTCGATCCATTCTAATTTATTCGTACGATCCATTCTAATTAGAATGGATCGTACGAATGAATTAGAATGGTTACATTCGTGCGAATGAATTAGAATGGATCGTAGGAATGAATTAGAATGGATAGTACGAATAAATTAGAATGGATACATTCGAGCGAATGAATTAGAATGGATCGTACGAATGAATTAGAATGGATCATACGAATGAATTAGAATGGATCGTGCGAATGAATTAGAATGGATCGTGCGAATGAATTAGAATGGATACATTCGTACAAATAAATTAGAATGGATCGTACGAATGAATTAGAATACATTTGTGCGAATGAATTAGAATGGATCGTACGAATGAATTAGAATGGATCGTGCGAATGAATTAGAATAGATCGTGCGAATGAATTAGAATGGATCGTACGAATGAATTAGAATGGATCGTACGAATGAATTAGAATGGATCGTACGAACGAATTAGAATGGATCGTACGAACGAATTAGAATGGATCGTACGAACGAATTAGAATGGATCGTACGAATGAATTAGAATGGATACAATCGAGCGAATGAATTAGAATGGATCGTACGAATGAATTAGAATGGATCATAGGAATGAATTAGAATGGATCGTACGAACGAATTAGAATGGATCGTACGAATGAATTAGAATGGATCGTACGAATGAATTAGAATGGATCGTGCGAATGAATTAGAATGGATCGTACGAATGAATTAGAATGGATCGTACGAACGAATTAGAATGGATCGTACGAACGAATTAGAATGGATCGTACGAACGAATTAGAATGGATCGTACGAATGAATTAGAATGGATACAATCGAGCGAATGAATTAGAATGGATCGTACGAATGAATTAGAATGGATCATAGGAATGAATTAGAATGGATCGTACGAATGAATTAGAATTGATCTTACAAATGATTGTACGAATGAATTAGAATAGATACATTCGAGCGAATGAATTAGAATGGATCGTATGAATGAATTAGAATGGATCGTACGAATGAATTAGAATGGATTGTACGAATGAATTAGAATAGATACATTCGAGCGAATGAATAAGAATGGATCGTACGAATGAATTAGAATGAATTAAAATGGATCGTACAAATGAATTAGAATGGATCGTACGAATGAATTAGAATGGATCGTACGAATGAATTAGAATGGATCTTACGAATGAATTAAAATGGATCTTAAATATGAATTAGAATGGATCGTACGTTTGAATTAGATTGGATTGTGCGAATGAATTAGAATGGATCGTACGTTTGAATTAGAAAGGTTACATTTGTGAGAATGAATTAGAATGGATCGTATGATTTATTCTAATTCATTCGCACGATCCATTTGAATTCATCTAATTCAAACGTACGATCCATTCTAATTCATTCACACAATCCAATCTAATTCAAACGTACGATCAATTCTAATTCATTTGTAAGATCCATTCTAATTCATTCATACGTTCCATTCTAATTCATTCCTACGATCCATTCTAATTCATTCGTACGATCCATTCTAATTCATTCGTATGAACCATTCGCACGATCCATTTGAATTCATTCGCACGATCCATTCTAATTCATTCGTATGATTCATTCTAATTCATTCATACGATCCATTCTAATTCATTCGCTCGAATATATCCATTCTAATTAATTCGCTCGATTGTATCCATTCTAATTCATTTGTACAATCCATTCTAATTCATTCCTACGATCTATTCTAATTCATTCGTACAATCCATTCTAATTCAGTCGTATGATTCATTCTAATTCATTCGTACGATCCATTCTAATTCATTCGCACAAATGTAACCTTTCTAATTCATTCTCACAATCCAATCTAATTCAAACGGATTAGAATGTAACTATTCTAATTCATTCGTACGATCCATTCTAATTCATTCCTATGATCCATTCTAATTCATTCGCACAAATGTATCCATTCTAACTCATTCGTACGATCCATTCTAATTCATTCGTACGATCCATTCTAATTCATTCGTACGATCCATTCTAATTCCTTCGCACGATCTATTCTAATTCGTTCGTACAATCCATTCTAATTCATTGGTACGATCCATTCTAATTCATGCATACGATCCATTCTAATTCATTCGCACGAAGGTTACATTCGTGCGAATGAGTTAGAATGGATCATACGAATGAATTAGAATGAATCATAGGAGTAAATTCGAATGGATCGTGCAAATGGATTAGAATGGATCGTACGAATGAATTAGAATGGATCGTACAAATGAATTAGAATAGATCGTACAAATGAATTAGAATCGATCGTGCGAATGAATTAGAATGGATCGTACGTTTGAATTAGATTGGATTGTGCGAATGAATTAGAATGGATACATTCGTATGAATGAATGAGAATAGATCGTATGAATGAAATAAAATGGATATATTTGAACGAATAAATTAGAATGGATCATACGAATGAATTAGAATGGATCGTACGAATGAAATAGATTGGATTGTACGAATGAATTAGAATGGATCGTACAAATAAATTAGAAAGGCTACATTTGTGAGAATGAATTAGAATGGATCGTACGAATGAATTAGAATGGATCGTGCGAATGTAACCATTCGAATTCATTCATATGATCAATTCTAATTCATTCGTACGATCCATTCTAATTCATTCGCACGATCCATTCTAATTCATTCGCTCGAATGTATCCATTCTAATTCTTTCGTTCGATCCATTCTTATTTATTCGCACAATCCATTCTAACTCATTCGGTGGATCCATTCTAATTCATTCGTACGATCCATTCTAATTCATTCGTATGATCCATTCTAATTCATTCGTACGATCCACGATCCATTCTAATTCATTCGTACGATCCATTCTAATACATTCATATGATCCATTCTAATTTATTCGTTCAAATATATCCATTCTATTTCATTCATACGATCTATTCTCATTCATTCGCACAAATGTATCCATTCTAATTCATTCGCACAATCCATTCTAATTTATTCGTACGATCCATTCTAATTCATTCGCACGATCCATTCTAATTCATTTGTATGATCCATTCTAAGTACGAATGAATTAGAATGGATCGTACGAATGAATTAGAATGGATTGTACGAATGAATTAGAATGATTAGTACGAAGGAATTAGAATGGATAGTGCGAATAAATTAAAATGGATCGTACGAATGAATTAGAATGGATTGTACATAAGAATGGATACATTCGAGCGAATGAATTAGAATGGATCATATGAATGAATTAGAATGGATCGTATGAAGGAATTAGAATGGATAGTACGAAGGAATTAGAATGGATAGTGCGAATGAATTAGAATGGATCGTACGAATGAATTAGAATGGATTGTACATAAGCATGGAGCGTACGAAGGAATTAGAATGGATTTCGTATGATCCATTCTAATTCATTCGCACGATCCATTCTAATTTATTTGCATGATCCATTCTAATTCATTCGTACGATCCATTCTAATTCATTCGCACTATCCATTCTAATTCATTTGCACGATCTATTCTAATTCATTTGTACGATCCATTCTAATTCATTCGTACGATCCATTCTAATCCATACGTACGATCCATTCTAATTCATTCGCACGAATATAACCATTCTAACTCGTTCGTATGATCCATTCTAATTCAATCGCACGATCCATTCTAATTCATTCGCACGATCCATTCTAATTCATTCTCACGAATGTAATCTTTCTAATTCATTTGTATGATCCATTCTAATTCATTCGTACGATCCATTCTAATTCATTCATACGATCTATTCTCATTCATTCGCACGAATGTATCCATTCCAATTCATTCGCACAATCCAATCTAATTCAAACGTACGATCCATTCTAATTCATTCGCACGATCGATTCTAATTCATTTGCATGATCTATTCTAATTCATTTGTGCGATCCATTCTAATTCATTCGTACGATCCATTCTAATCCATTCGTACGATCCATTCTAATTCATTCGCACGAATGTAACCATTCTAATTCATTCATATGATCCATTCTAATTCATTCGTATGATCCATTCTAATTCATTCGTACGATCCATTCTAATTCATTCGCTCGATTGTATCCATTCTAATTCATTCGTACGATCCATTCGTACGATCCATTCTAATCCATTCGTACGATCCATTCTAATTCATTCGCACAAATGTATCCATTCTAATTCATTCGTACGATCCATTCTAATTCACAATCCATTCAGATTCATTCACCCAAATGTATCCATTCAAATTCATTCGTACGATCCATTCTAATTAATTCGCACGATCCATTCTAATGCATTCGTTGTATCCATTCTAATTCATTTGCACTATCCATTCTATTTCATTTGCATGATCCATTCTAATTCATTCCTATGATCCATTCTAATTCATTCGTACGATCCATTCTAATTCATTCGCACGATCCATTCTAATTCATTCGTACGATCCATTCTAATTCATTCGTACGAATGTATCCATTCTAATTCATTCGTACAATCCATTCTAATTCATTCGTATGATCCATTCTAATTCATTCGTACGATCTATTCTAATTCATTTGTACGATCCATTCTAATTCATTCGCACGATCCATTCTAATTCATTCGTACGATCCATTCTAATTCATTAGTCTGATCCACACGATCCATTTGAATTCATTCGTACGATCCATTCAAATTCATTCGCATGATCCATTCTAATTCATTCGTACGATCCATTCTAATCCATTTGCACGGTCCATTCTAATTCATTTGTACGATCCATTCTGATTCATTCGAACGAATGTATCCATTCTAATTCATTCGCATGATCCATTCTAATTTATTCGCATGATGAATTAGAATGGATCGTACGAATGAATTAGAATGGATACATTCGTGCGAATGAATTAGAATGGATTGTACGAAAGAATTAGAATGGATCGTGCGAATGAATTAGAATGGATACATTTGTGCGAATGAATTAGAATGGATCGTACGAATACATTAGAATGGATACATTTGTGCGAATGAATTAGAATGGATCGTACGAATGAATTAGAATGGATCGTGCGAATGAATTAGAATGGATCGTACGGATGAATTAGAATGGATACATTTGTTGGATACATTCGAGCGAATGAATTAGAATGGATCGTACGAATGAAATAGAATGGATCATAGGAATGAATTAGAATGGATCGTACGAATGAATTATAATAGAATGGATCGTACAAATGGGTTAGAATGGATACATTCGTACAAATGAATTAGAATGAATCAGAATGGATCATACGAATGAATTAGAATGGTTACATTCGTGCGAATGAATTAGAATGGATCGTACGAATGGATTAGAATGGATCGTACGAATGAATTAGAATGGATCGTACGAATGAATTAGAATGGATACATTTGTGCGAATGAATTAGAATGGATCGTACGAAAACATTAGAATGTATACATTCGTGCGAATGAATTAGAATGGATCGTACGAATGGATTAGAATGGTTCGTACGAATGAATTAGAATGGATCGTACAAATGAATTAGAGTAGATCGTATGAATGAATTAGAATCGATCGTACGAATGAATTAGAATGGTTACATACAAATGAATTAGAAAGATTACATTCGTGCTAATGAATTAGAATGGTTACATACAAATGAATTAGAATGGATCGTGCGATTGAATTAGAATGGATCATACGAACGAATTAGAATGGATCATACGAACGAATTAGAATGGATCGTATGAACGAATTAGAATGGATACATTCGAATGAATTTGAATGGATCGTACGAATGAATTAGAATGAATCGTACAATCCATTCTAATTCATTCTCACAAATGAATTAGAATGATTGTACGAATGAATTAGAATGGATACATTCGAGCGAATTAATTAGAATGGATCGTACGAACGAATTAGAATGGATCGTACGAATAAATTAGAATGGATACAATCGAGCGAATGAATTAGAATGGATCGTACGAATGGATTAGAACGCATTGTACGAATGAATTAGAATAGTTACATTTGTGCGAATGAATTAGAATGGATCGTACGAATGGATTAGAATGGATCATAGGAATGAATTAGAATGGATCGTACGAATGAATTAGAACGGATCTTACAAATGAATTAGAATGGATTGTACGAATGAATTAGAATGGATCGTACGAATTAATGAGAATGGATCGTACGAATGAATTAGAATGGATACATTCGAGCGAATGAATTAGAATGGATCGTACGAATGAATTAGAATGGATCGTGCAAATGAATTATTCATTCGTACGATCCATAATAAATTCATTAGTCCGATCCACACGATCCATTTGAATTCATTCGCACGATCCATTCTAATTCATTCGTATGATTCATTCTAATTCATTCGCACAAATGTATCCATTCTAATTCATTCGTACGATCCATTCTAATTTATTCGCATGATCCATTCTAATTCATTCGTACGATCCATTCTAATTCATTCGTATGATCCATTCTAACTCATTCGCACAAATGTATCCATTCTAATTCATTCGTACTAGAATTGATCATATGAATGAATTACACTGGATCGTACGAATGAATTAGAATGGATACAATACAAATAAATTAGAATGGATCATACGAATGGATTAGAATGGATCGTACGAATGGATTAGAATGGATCGTACGAATGAATTAGAATGGATCATACAAATGAATTAGAATGGATACATTTGTGCGAATGAATTAGAATGGTTCATACGAATGAATTAGAATGGATACATTCGTATAAATTAATTAGAATTGATCATGCGAATGAATTAGAATGGATCGTACGAATGGATTAGAATGGATCGTACGAATGGAATGGATACATTTGTGCGAATGAATTAGAATGGATCGTACGAATGAATTAGAATGAATCGTACGAATGAATTAGAATGGATCATATGAATGAATTAGAATGGTTACATTCGTGCGAATGAATTAGAATGGATCATACGAATGGATTAGAATGGATCGTACGAATGGATTAGAACGCATTGTACGAATGAATTAGAATAGTTACATTTGTGCGAATGCATTAGAATGGATACATTTGTGCGAATGAGTTAGAATGGATCATACGAATAAGTTAGAATGGATCGTACGAATGAATTAGAATGGATCATGAATTAGAATGGATCATATGAATGAATTAGAATGGATTGTACGAATGAATTAGAATGGATACATTCGAGCGAATGAATTAGAATAGATCGTAGGAATGAATTAGAATGGATCATACGAATGAATTAGAATGGATCGTGCGAATGAATTAGAATAGATTGTACGAATGAATTAGAATGGATACATTCGTGCGAATGAATTAGAATGGATCGGACGAAAGAATTAGAATGGATCCTACAAATGAATTAGAAAGGTTACATTCGTGAGAATGAATTAGAATGGATCGTGCAAATGAATTAGAATGGATCGTACGAATGAATTAGAATGGATAGTGCGAATGAATTAGAATAGATCGTACGAATGAATTAGAATGGATTGTACCAACGAAATAGAATAGATCGTGCGAAGGAATTAGAATGGATAGTGCAAATGAATTAGAATGGATCGTACGAACGAATTAGACTGGATCGTACGAACGAATTAGAATAGATCGTATGAATGAAATAGAATGGATATATTTGAACGAATAAATTAGAATGGATCGTACGAATGAATTAGAATGGATTGTGCGAATGAATGAGAATAGATCGATACATTTGTGCGAATGAGTTAGAATGGATCGTACGAATGAATAAGAATGGATCGTACGAATGAATTAGAATGGATCGTGCGAATGAATTAGAATGGATCGTACGAATGAAATAGAATGGATTATACGAATGAATTAGAATGGATCATACGAATGAATTAGAATGGATCGGACGAATACATTAGA
Source organism: Chamaelirium japonicum (assembly GCA_947650365.1). Taxonomy (NCBI): domain Eukaryota; kingdom Viridiplantae; phylum Streptophyta; class Magnoliopsida; order Liliales; family Melanthiaceae; genus Chamaelirium; species Chamaelirium japonicum. Next base: position 61,755,981 of record OX393555.1, on the reverse strand, counting down.
ATGGATACATTCGTGCGAATGAATTAGAATGGATCGTACGAATGAATTAGAATGGATCGTACGAATGAATTAGAATGGATCGTACGAATGAATTAGAATGGATTGTACGAATATATCCATTCTATTTGTGCGAATGAATTAGAATGGATCGTACGAATGAATTAGAATGAATCATACGAATGAATTAGAATGGATCGTGCGAATGAATTCAAATGGATCGTGCGAATGAATTAGAATGGATTGTACGAACGAATTAGAATAAATCGTGCGAAGGAATTAGAATGGATAGTGCAAATAAATTTGAATGGATCGTACGAACGAATTAGAATGGATAGAATGGATCGTGCCAATGAATTAGAATGGATCGTACGAATGAATTAAAATGGATCGTGCAAATGAATTAGATTACATTTGTGAGAATGGATCGTATGAATGAATTAGAATGAATCATACGAATGAATTAGAATGGATCATACGAATGAATTAGAATGGATCGTAGGAATGAATTAGAATGGATCCATTCTAATTCATTCCTATGATCTATTCTAATTCATTCGTACAATCCATTCTAATTTATTCGTATGATTCATTCTAATTCATTCGTACGATCCATTCTAATTGAATTTGAATGGATTGTACGAATGAATTAGAATGGATACATTCGAGCGAATGAATTAGAATGGATCGTACGAATGAATTAGAATGGATCATAGGAATGAATTAGAATGGATCGTGGATCGTACGAACGAATTAGAATGGATCGTACGAACGAATTAGAATGGATCGTACGAATGAATTAGAATGGATCGTGTGAATGAATTAGAATGGATACATTCGAGCGAATGAATTAGGATGGATCGTACGAATAAATTAGAATGGATCGTACGAATGAATTAGAATGGATCGTACGAATGAATTAGAATGATTCGTTCTAATTCATTTATACGATCCATTCTAATTCGTTCGTACGATCCATTCTAATTCATTCGTACGATCCATTTCAATTCATTCGCACGATCCATTCTAATTCATTCGTATGATTCATTCTAATTCATTCATATGATCCATTCTAATTCATTCGCTCGAATGTATCCATTCTAATTCATTCGTACAATCCATTCTAATTCATTCGTACGATCTATTCTAATTCATTCGTATGATTCATTCTAATTCATTCATACGATCCATTCTAATTCGTTCGTACGATCCATTCTAATTCGTTCGTATGATCCATTCTAATTCATTCGTACGATCCATTCTAATTCATTCGTATGATTCATTCTAATTCATTCATACGATCCATTCTAATTCGTTCGTACGATCCATTCTAATTCATTCGCACGATCCATTTGAATTCATTCGTACGATCCATTCTAATTCATTCGCACGAGCTATTCTAATTCGTTCGTACGATCCATTCTAGTTCATTCGTACGATCCATTCTAATTCATTCGTACGATCCATTCTAATTCATTCGTATGATCCATTCTAATTCATTCGTACGATCCATTCTAATTCATTCGCACGATCCATTCTAATTCATTTGTACGAATGTATCCATTCTAATTCATTCGTACGATCCATTCTAATGCATTCGTACGATTCATTCTAATTCATTCGTACGATCCATTCTAATTCATTCGTCCGATCCATTCTAATTCATTCGCACGATCCATTCTAATCCATTCGTACGTTCCATTCTTATTCATTCGTACGATCCATTCTAATTCATTCGTACGATCCATTCTAATGCATTCGTACGATCCATTCTAATTTATTCGTACGATCCATTCTAATTCATTCCTATGATCCATTCTAATTCATTCGTACGATCCATTCTAATTCATTCACTCGAATGTATCCATTCTAATTCATTCGCACGATCTATTCTAATTCGTTCGTACGATCCATTCTAGTTCATTCGTACGATCCATTCTAATTCATTCGTGCGATCCATTCTAATTCATTCGTATGATCCATTCTAATTCATTCGCACGATCGATTCTAATTCATTTGCACGATCTATTCTAATTCATTTGTACGATCCATTCTAATTCATTCGTACGATCCATTCTAATTCATTCGCACGATCCATTCTAATTCATTCGTACGATCCATTCTAATTCATTCGCACGAATGTATCCATTCTATTTCATTCGTACGATCCATTCTAATTCATTCGTATGATCCATTCTAATTTATTCGTTCAAATATATCCATTCTATTTCATTCATACGATCTATTCTCATTCATTCGCACGAATGTATCCATTCTAATTCATTCGCACAATCCAATCTAATTCAAACGTACGATCCATTCTAATTCATTCGTACGATCCATTCTAATTCATTCTCACAAATATAGCCTTTCTAATTCATTTGTACGATCCATTCTAATTCATTTGTACAATCCATTCTATTTCATTCGTACGATCCTTTCTAATTCATTCGTATGATCCATTCTAATTTATTCGTTCAAATATATCCATTCTATTTCATTCATACGATCTATTCTCATTCATTCGCACGAATGTATCCATTCTAATTCATTCGCACAATCCAATCTAATTCAAACGTACAATCCATTCTAATTCATTCGCACGATCGATTCTAATTCATTTGTACGATCTATTCTAATTCGTTTGTACGATCGATTCTAATTCATTCGCACAAATGTATCCATTCTAATTCATTTGCACGATCCATTCAGATTCATTTGTATGATCCATTTTAATTCATTCCTATGATCCATTCTAATTCATTCGTACGATCCATTCTAATTCATTCGCTCGATTGTATCCATTCTAATTCATTCGTACGATCCATTCTAATCCATTCGTATGATCCATTCTAATTTATTCGTTCAAATATATCCATTCTAATTCATTCGTACAATCCATTCTAATTCATTCGCTCGATTGTAACCATTCTAATTCATTCGTATGATCCATTCTAATTCATTCGCACGATCCATTTGAATTCATTCGCACGATCCATTCTAATTCATTCCTACGATCTATTCTAATTCATTCGTACAATCCATTCTAATTCATTCTTACGTACGAATGAATTAGAATGGATCATACAAATGAATTAGAATGAATCAGAATGGATCATACGAATATGGATCGTACGAATGAAATAGAATGGATTGTACGAATGAATTAGAATGGATCGTACAAATGAATTAGAACGGCTATATTTGTGAGAATGAATTAGAATAGATCGTACGAATGAATTAGAATGGATATATTTGAACGAATAAATTAGAATGGATCATACGAATGGATAAGAATGGATCATACGAATATGGATCGTACGAATGAAATAGAATGGATTGTACGAATGAATTAGAATGGATCGTACAAATGAATTAGAAAGGCTACATTTGTGAGAATGAATTAGAATGTATCGTACGAATGAATTAGAATGGATATATTTGAACGAATAAATTAGAATGGATCATAGGAATGGATTAGAATGGATCGTACGAATGGATTAGAATGGATCGTACGAATGAATTAGAATGGATCATACAAATGAATTAGAATGAATCAGAATGGATCATACGAATATGGATCGTACGAATAAAATAGAATGGATTGTACGAATGAATTAGAATGGATCGTACAAATGAATTAGAAAGGCTACATTTGTGAGAATGAATTAGAATGGATCGTACAAATGAATTAGAATGGATATATTTGAACGAATAAATTAGAATGGATCATACGAATAGATTAGAATGGATCGTACGAATGGATTGGAATGGATCGTACGAATGAATTAGAATGGATCATACAAATGAATTAGAATGAATCAGAATGGATCATACGAATATGGATCGTACGAATGAAATAGAATGGATTGTACGAATAAATTAGAATGGATCCTACAAATGAATTAGAAAGGCTATATTTGTGATAATGAATTAGAATGGATCGTACGAATGAATTAGAATGGATATATTTGAACGAATAAATTAGAATGGATCATACGAATGGATTATAATGGATCGTACGAATGGATTAGAATGGATCGTACGAATGAATTAGAATGGATCATACAAATGAATTAGAATGAATCAGAATGGATCATACGAATATGGATCGTACGAATGAAATAGAATGGATTGTACGAATGAATTAGAATGGATCGTACAAATGAATTAGTAAGGCTACATTTGTGAGAATGAATTAGAATGGATCGTACGGATGAATTAGAATCGATATATTTGAACGAATAAATTAGAATGGATCATACGAATGGATTAGAATGGATCGTACGAATGGATTAGAATGGATCGTACGAATGAATTAGAAGGGATCATACAAATAAATTAGAATGAATCAGAATGGATCATACGAATATGGATCGTACGAATGAAATAGAATGGATTGTACGAATGAATTAGAATGGATCGTACGAATGAATTAGAAAGGCTACATTTGTGAGAATGAATTAGAATGGATCGTACGAATGAATTAGAATGGATATATTTGAACGAATAAATTAGAATGGATCATACGAATGGATTAGAATGGATCGTACGAATGGATTAGAATGGATCGTACGAATGAATTAGAATGGATCATACAAATGAATTAGAATGAATCAGAATGGATCATACGAATATGGATCGTACGAATGAATTAGAATGAATTGTACGAATGAATTAGAATGGATCGTATGAATACATTAGAATGGATACATTCGTGCGAATGAATTAGAATGGATCGTACGAATGAATTAGAAATGGATCATACAAATGAATTAGAATGAATCAGAATTGATCATACGAATATGGATCGTACGAATGAAATAGAATGGATTGTACGAATGAATTAGAATGGATCGTACAAATGAATTAGAAATGCTACATTTGTGAGAATGAATTAGAATGGATCGTACGAATGAATTAGAATGGATATATTTGAACGAATAAATTAGAATGGATCATATGAATGGATTAGAATGGATCGTACGAATGGATTAGAATGGATCGTACGAATGAATTAGAATGGATCATACAAATGAATTAGAATGAATCAGAATGGATCATACGAATATAGATCGTACGAATGAAATAGAATGGATTGTACGAATGAATTAGAATGGATCGTACAAATGAATTAGAAAGGCTACATTTGTGAGAATGAATTAGAATGGATCGTACGAATGAATTAGAATGGATATATTTGAATGAATAAATTAGAATGGATCATACGAATGGATTAGAAAAATGTATTAGAATGGATCGTGCAAATGAATTAGAATGGATACATTCGAGCGAATGAATTAGAATAATTCATTTGCACAATCCATTCTAATTCATTCGCACAAATGTAACTATTCTAATTCATTCGTACGATCCATTCTAATTCATTCCTACGATCTATTCTAATTCATTCGTTCGAATGTATCCATTCTAATTAATTTGCACGATCCATTCTAATTCATTCGCACAATTGTAACTATTCTAATTCATTCGTTCGATCCATTCTAATTCATTCCTACGATCTATTCTAATTCATTCGCTCGAATGTATCCATTCTAATTCATTTGCACGATCCATTCTAATTCATTCGCACAAATGTAACTATTCTAATTCATTCGTACGATCCATTCTAATTCATTCCTACGATCTATTCTAATTCATTCGCTCGAATGTATCCATTCTAATTCATTTGCACGATCCATTCAAATTCATTCGCACAAATGTAACTATTCTAATTCATTCGTACGATCCATTCTAATTCATTCCTACGATCTATTCTAATTCATTCGCTCGAATGTATCCATTCTAATTCATTTGCACGATCCATTCTAATTCATTCGCACAAATGTAACTATTCTAATTCATTCGTACGATCCACGAGCGAATGAATTAGAATGGATCATACGAATGAATTAGAATGGATCGTGCGAATGAATTAGAATGGATCGTACGAAAGAATTAGAATGGATCATACGAATGAATTAGAATGAATCGTACGAATGCATTAGAATGGATCGTACGAATGAATTAGAATGGATCTTACGAATGAATTAGAATGGATCAAAGGAATGAATTAGAATGGATCGTGCAAATGAATTAGAATGGATCGTGCGAATGAATTAGAATGGATCGTGCGAAAGAATTAGAATGGATTGTACGAATGAATTAGAATGGATACATTTGTGCGAATGAATTTGAATGGATCGTACGAACGAATTAGAATGGATCGTACGAATGAACTAGAATGGATCGTGCGAATGAATTAGAATGTAACCTTTCTAATTCATTCGCACAATCCAATCTAATTTAAACGGATTAGAATGGATCGTACGAATGAATTAGAATGGATCGTACGAATGAAATAGAATGAATTGTACGAATGAATTAGAATGGATCGTACAAATGAATTAGAAAGGCTACATTTGTGAGAATGAATTAGAATGGATCGTACGAATGAATTAGAATGGATCGTACGAATGAATTAGAATGGATCATATGAATGAATTAGAATGGATCGTACGAATGGATTAGAACGCATTGTACGAATGAATTAGAATGGATCATACGAATGAATTAGAATGGATCGTACGAATACATTCGAATGGATACATTCGTGCGAATGAATTAGAATGGATCGCACGAATGAATTAGAATGGATCATGCGAATGAATTAGAATGGATCGTACGAATGAATTAGAATGGATCGTACGAATGAATTAGAATGGATTGTACGAATGAATGAGAATAGATCGATACATTTGTGTGAATGAGTTAGAATGGATCATACGAATGAATAAGAATGGATCGTACGAATAAATTAGAATGGATCGTGCGAATGAATTAGAATGGATATATTTGAGCGAATGAATTAGAATGGATCGTATGAATGAATTAGAATGAATCATACGAATGATCTAGAATGGATCGGACGAATGAACTAGAATGAATTAGAATGGATCGTACGAATGGATTAGAATGGATCGTACGAATGAATTAGATTGGATGGTCCGAATGAATTAGAATGGATACATTCGTGCGAATGAATTAGAATGGATCGTACGAATGAATTAGAATGAATCATACGAATGAATTACAATGGATCGTGCGAATGAATTCAAATGGATCGTACGAATGAATTAGAATGGATACAATCGAGCGAATGAATTAGAATGGATCGTACGAATGAATTAGAATGGATCGTGCGAATGAATTAGAATGGATCATGTGAATGAATTCAAATGGATCGTACGAATGAATTAGAATGGATACAATCGAGCGAATGAATTAGAATGGATCGTAAGAATGAATTAGAAGGGATCGTGCGAATGAATTACAATGGATCGTACGAATGGATTAGAATGGATCGTACGAATGAATTAGAATGGATTGTATGAATGAATTAGAATGTATCGTACGAATGAATTAGAATTGATCATATGAATGAATTAGAATGGATCGTATGAATGAATTAGAATTGATCATATGAATGAATTAGACTGGATCGTACGAATGAATTAGAATGGATACATTACGAATAAATTAGAATGGATCGTACGAATGAATTAGAATGGATCATACAAATGAATTAGAATGGATACATTTGTGCGAATGAATTAGAATGGTTCATACGAATGAATTAGAATAGATACATTCGTACGAATGAATTAGAATGGATCGTGCGAATGAATTAGAATGGATCGTACGAATGGATTAGAATGGATCGTACGAATGGAATGGATCATAAGCATGAATTAGAATGGATCATACGAATGAATTAGAATGAATCATACGAATGAATTAGAATGGATCTTGCGAATGAATTCAAATGGATCGTGCGAATGAATTAGAATGGATCGTGCGAATGAATTAGAATGGATCGTACGAACGAATTAGAATGGATCGTATGAATGAATTAGAATGGATCGTACAAATGGATTAGAATGGATCGTGCGAATGAATTAGAATGGATCGTACGAATGAATTAGAATGGATCGTACGAATGAATTAGAATGGATACATTTGTGCGAATGAGCTAGAATGGATCATACGAATGAGTTAGAATGGATCGAACGAATGAATTAGAATGGATCATGCGAATGAACTAGAATGGATCGTGCGAATGAATTAGAATGAATCGTACGAATGCATTAGAATGGATCGTGCGAATGAATTAGAATGGATACATTCGTACAAATGAATTAGAATGGATCGTGCGAATGAATTAGAATGGATCGTACGAATGAATTAGAATGGATCATATGAATGAATTAGAATGGTTACATTCGTGCGAATGTAACCATTCTAATTCATTCATATGATCCATTCTAATTCATTCGTACGATCCATTCTAACTCATTCGCACAAATGTATCCATTCTAATTCATTCGTACGATCCATTCTAATTCATTTGCACGAATTAGAATGGATCGTACGAACGAATTAGAATGGATCGTACAAACGAATTAGAATGGATCGTGCGAATAAATTAGAATGGATTGTGCGAATAAATTAGAATGGATCGTACGAATGAATTAGAATGGATACATTTGTGCGAATGAGTTAGAATGGATCGTACGAATGAATTAGAATGGATCATATGAATGAATTAGAATGGTTACATTCGTTCGAATGAATTAGAATGGATTGTACGAATGAATTAAAATGGATCGTACAAATAAAATAGAAAGGCTACATTTGTGAGAATGAATTAGAATGGATCGTACGAATGAATTAGAATGGATCGTACGAATGAATTAGAATGGATCGTATGAATACATTAGAATGGATACATTCGTGCGAATGAATTAGAATGGATCATACGAATGAATTAGAATGGTTACATTCGTGCAAATGAATTAGAATGGATCGTACGAATGGATTAGAATGGATCATAGGAATGAATTAGAATGGATCGTACGAATGAATTAGAATGGATCATAGGAATGAATTAGAATGGATCGTGCAAATGAATTAGAATGGATACATTCGTGCGAATGAATCAGAATGGATCATACGAATGAATTAGAATGGTTACATTCGTGCAAATGAATTAGAATGGATCGTACGAATGGATTAGAATGGATCATAGGAATGAATTAGAATGGATCGTACGAATGAATTAGAATGGATCTTACAAATGAATTAGAAAGGTTACATTTGTGAGAATGAATTAGAATGGATCGTATGAATGAATTAGAATGGATCGTACGAATGAATTAGAATGGATACATTTGTACGAATGAATTAGAATAGATCATACAAATGAATTAGAATAGATCGTAGGAATGAATTAGAATGGATCGAACGAATGGATTAGAACGCATTGTACGAATGAATTAGAATAGTTACATTTGTGTGAATGAATTAGAATAGATCGTACGAATGGATTAGAATGGATCATAGGAATGAATTAGAATGGATCGTACGAATGAATTAGAATGGAACTTACAAATGAATTATAATGGATACATTCGAGCGAATGAATTAGAATGGATCGTATGAATGAATTAGAATGGATCGTACGAATGAAGTAGAATGGATACATTCGTACGAATGAATTAGAATGGATCATACAAATGAATTAGAATAGATCGTAGGAATGAATTAGAATGGGTCGTACGAATGAATTAGAATGAATCGTGCGAATGGATTAGAACGGATCGTACGAATGAATTAGAATGGATCGTACGAATGGATTAGAACGGATTGTACAAATGAATTCGAATGGATCGTGCGAATGAATTAGAATGGATCGTATGAATGGATTAGAACGGATCGTACGAATGAATTAGATTGGATGGTCCGAATGAATTAGAATGGATACATTCGTGCGAATGAATTACAATGGATCGTACGAATGAATTAGAATGAATCATACGAATGAATTAGACTGGATCGTGCGAATGAATTTAAATGGATCGTGCGAATGAATTAGAATAAATCGTACGATCCATTCTAATTCATTCTCACAAATGTAACCATTCTAATTCATTCGTGCGATCCATTCTAATTCATTAGAATGGATCGTACGAATGAATTAGAATGGATCGTACAAATGAATTAGAATAGATCGTGCAAATGAATTAGAATTGATCGTGCGAATGAATTAGAATGGATCGTACGTTTGAATTAGATTGGATTGTGCGAATGAATTAGAATGGATACATTCGTGCGAATGAATGAGAATAGATCGTATGAATGAATTAGAATGGATCGTACGAATGAATTAGAATGGATCATACAATTGAATTAGAAAGATTACATTCGTGAGAATGAATTAGAATGGATCGTGTGAATGAATTAGAATGGATCGTGCGATTGAATTAGAATGGATCATACGAACGAATTAGAATGGATCGTACGAACGAATTAGAATGGATCGTATGAACGAATTAGAATGGATACATTTGTGCGAATGAATTAGAATGGATCGTACGAATGAATTAGAATGAATCATACGAATGAATTAGAATGGATCGTGCGATTGAATTAGAATGGATCGTACGAATGAATTAGAATGGATCGTACAAATGAATTAGAATGGATACATTTGTGCGAATGAATTAGAATGGATCGTACGAATGAATTAGAATGAATCATACGAATGAATTAGAATAGATCGTGCGATTGAATTAGAATGGATCGTACGAATGAATTAGAATGGATCGTACGAATGAATTAGAATGGATACATTTGTGCGAATGAATTAGAATGGATCGTATGAATGAATTAGAATGAATCATACGAATGAATTAGAATGGATCGTGCGATTGAATTAGAATGGATCGTACGAATGAATTAGAATGGATCGTACGAATGAATTAGAATGGATACATTTGTGCGAATGAATTAGAATGGATCGTACGAATGAATTAGAATGAATCATACGAATGAATTAGAATGGATCGTGCGATTGAATTAGAATGGATCGTACGAATGAATTAGAATGGATCGTACGAAAGAATTAGAATGGATACATTTGTGCGAATGAATTAGAATGGATCGTACGAATGAATTAGAATGGATCATACGAATGAATTAGAATGGATCGTGCGATTGAATTAGAATGGATCGTACGAATGAATTAGAATGGATTGTACGAATGAATTAGAATGGATACATTTGTGCGAATGAATTAGAATGGATCGTACGAATGAATTAGAATGGATCATACGAATGAATTAGAATGGATCGTGCGAATGAATTAAAATGGATCGTATAAATGAATTAGAATGGATCGTACGAATGAATTAGAATGGATCGTACGAACGAATTAGAATGGATCGTACGAACGAATTAGAATGGATCGTACGAACGAATTAGAATGGAGCGTACGAATGGATTAGAATGGATCGTACGAATGAATTAGAATGGATCGTACAAATGAATTAGAATAGATCGTACGAATGAATTAGAATGGATCGTACGAATGAATTAAAATGGATCATACGAATGAATTAGAATGGATCGTACGAATGAATTAGAATGGATTGTGCGAATGAATTCAAATGGATCGTATGAATGAAATAGAATGGATCGTACGAATGGATTTCGTACGAATGAATTAGAATAGATCGTAGGATTGAATTAGAAAGGATCATACGAATGAATTAGAATGGATACAATCGAGCGAATGAATTAGAATGGATCGTACGAATGGATTAGAATGGATCGTACGAATGAATTAGATTGGATGGTCCGAATGAATTAGAATGTAACCATTCTAATTCATTCGTATGATCCATTCTGATTCATTCGCACGAATGTATCCTTTCTAATTCAATTGCACGATCCATTCTAATTCATTCCTATGATCCATTCTAATTCATTCGTACGATCCATTCTAATTCATTCGCTCGATTGTATCCATTCTAATTCATTCGTACGATCCATTCTAATTCATTCGTATGATCCATTTGAATTCATTCGTACGATCCATTCTAATGCATTCGTACGATCTATTCTAATTCATTTATACGATCCATTCTAATTCATTCGTACGATCCATTCTAATCCATTCGTACGCTCCATTCTAATTCGTTCGTCCGATCCATTCTATTTCGTTCGTACGATCCATTCTAAATCGTTCGTACGATCCATTCTAATTCATTCGTACGATCCATTCTAATTCATTTGTACGATCCATTTTAATTCATTTGCACGATCCATTCTAATTCATTCGTATGATCCATTCTAATTCATTCGTACGATCCATTCTAATTCATTCGCACAAATGTATCCATTCTAATTCATTCGTACGATCCATTCTAATTCATTCGTACGATCCATTCTAATTCAATCGCACGATCCATTCTAATTCATTCGTATGATTCATTCTAATTCATTCGTACGATCCATTCTAATTCATTCGCACAAATGTATCCATTCTAATTCATTCGTACGATCCATTCTAATTCATTCGTACGATCCATTCTAATTCAATCGCACGATCCATTCTAATTCATTCGTATGATTCATTCTAATTCATTCGTACGATCCATTCTAATTCATTCGCACAAATGTATCCATTCTAATTCATTCGTACGATCCATTCTAATTCATTCGTACGATCCATTCTAATTCAATCGCACGATCCATTCTAATTCATTCGTATGATTCATTCTAATTCATTCGTACGATCCATTTTAATTCATTCGCACAAATGTATCCATTCTAATTCATTCGTATGATCCATTCTAATTCATTCGTACGATCCATTCTAATTCAATCGCACGATCCATTCTAATTCATTCGTATGATTCATTCTAATTCATTCGTATGATCCATTCTAATTCATTCGCACAAATGTATCCATTCTAATTCATTCGTACGATCCATTTTAATTCATTCGTACGATCCATTCTAATTCAATCGCACGATCCATTCTAATTCATTCGTATGATTCATTCTAATTCATTCGTACGATCCATTCTAATTCATTCGCACAAATGTATCCATTCTAATTCGTTCATACGATCCATTCTAATTCGTTCGTACGATCCATTCTAATTCGTTCGTATGATCCATTCTAATTCAATCGCACGATCCATTCTAATTCATTCGCACGATCCATTCTAATTCATTCTCACGAATGTAATCTTTCTAATTCATTTGTATGATCCATTCTAATTCATTCGTACGATCCATTCTAATTCATTCATACGATCTATTCTCATTCATTCGCACGAATGTATCCATTCTAATTCATTCGCACAATCCAATCTAATTCAAACGTACGATCCATTCTAATTCATTCGCACGATCGATTCTAATTCATTTGCACGATCTATTCTAATTCATTTGTACGATCCATTCTAATTCATTCGTACGATCCATTCTAATGAATTAGAATGGATCGTACGAATGAATTAGAATGGTTACATTTGTGAGAATGAATTAGAATGGATCGTACGATTTATTCTAATTCATTCGCACGATCCATTTGAATTCATTCGCACGATCCAGTCTAATTCATTCGTATGATTCATTCTAATTCATTCGTACGATCCATTCTAATTCATTCGTACGATCCATTCTAATTCATTCGTATGAACCATTCTAATTCATTCGCACAAATGGATACATTTGTGCGAATGAATTAGAATGGTTCATACGAATGAATTATAATGGATCGTACGAATGAATTAGAATGGATCGTACGAATGAATTAGAATGGATCGTACAAATGAATTAGAATGGATCGTACTCCATTCTAATTCATTCGTACGATCCATTCTAATTCATTCGTACGAATGAATTAGAATGGATCGTACGAATGAATTAGAATGGTTACATTTGTAAGAATGAATTAGAATGGATCGTACGATTTATTCTAATTCATTCGCACGATCCATTTGAATTCATTCGCACGATCCAGTCTAATTCATTCATATGATTCATTCTAATTCATTCGTACGATCCATTCTAATTCATTCGCACGAATGTATCCATTCTAATTCATTCGGACCATCCAATCTAATTCATTCGTACGATCCGTTCTAATCCATTCGTATGATCCATTCTAATTCATTCGCACGATCCATTCTAATTCATTTGTACGATCCATTTTAGTTCATTCGTATGATCCATTCTAATTCATTCGCACGATCCATTCTAATTCATTTGTATGATTCATTTTAATTCATTCGTATGATCCATTCTAATTCATTCGTACGATCCATTCTAATTCATTTGTACGAATTTATCCATTCTAATTCATTTGCACGATCCATTCTAATTCATTCGCTCGATTGTATCCTTTCTAATTCATTCGTACGAATTAGAATGGATCATACGAATCAATTAGAATGGATCGTACGAATGAATTAGAATGGATCGTACGAATGAATTAGAATGGATACATTCGAGCGAATGAATTAGAATGGATCGTACGAATGAATTAGAATGGATCATAGGAATGAATTAGAATGGATCATACGAATGAATTAGAATAGAATGGATCGTACAAATGAGTTAGAATGAATTGTGCGAATAAATTAGAATGGATCGTACGAATGAATTAGAATGAATCCACCGAATGAATTAGAATGGATTATACGAATGAATTAGAATGGATCGTACGAATGAATTAGAATGGATCGTACGAATGAACTAGAATGGATCGTACGAACGAATTAGAATGGATAGTGCGAATGAATTATAATGGATCGTACGTTTGAATTAGATTGGATTGTGCGAATGAATTAGAATGGATAGTGCGAATGAATTAGAATGGATCGTACGAATGAATTAGAATGGATTGTACGAACGAATTAGAATAGATCGTGCGAAGGAATTAGAATGGATAGTGCGAATGAATTAGAATGGATTGTACGAATGAATTAGAATGGATTGTACGAACGAATTAGAATAGATCGTGCGAATGAATTAGAATGGATCGTACGAAAGAATTAGAATTTATCATGCAAATGAATTAGAATGGATCGTACGAATGAATTAGAATGGATATATTTGAACGAATAAATTAGAATGGATCATACAAATGGATTAGAATGGATCGTACGAATGAATTAGAATGGATCGTACGAATACATTAGAATGGATACATTCGTGCGAATGAATTAGAATGGATCTTACGAATGAATTAGAATGGATCGTGCGAATGAATAAGAATGGATCGTACGAATGAATTAGAATGGATCGTACCATTCTGATTCATTCTAATTCATTTGTATGATCCATTCTAATTCATTCGTACGATCCATTCTAATCCATTCGTACGATCCATTCTAACTCATTCGCACAATTGTATCCATTCTAATTCATTCGTACGATCCATTCTAATTCATTCGCTCGAATGTATCCATTCTAATTCATTTTGGATCGTGCGAATGAATTTGAATGGAACGTACGAATGAATTAGAATGAATCGTATGAATGAATTAGAATGAATCATACGAATGAATTAGAATGGATCGTACGAATGAACTAGAATGGATCGTACGAACGAATTAGAATAGATAGTGCGAATGAATTAGAATGGATCGTACGAATGAATTAGAATGGATACATTTGTGCGAATGAATTAGAATGGATCGTACGAATGGATTAGAATGGATCGTACAAATGAATTAGAATGGATCATACAAATGAATTAGAATGAATCAGAATGGATCGTACGAATATGGATCTTATGAATGAAATAGAATGGATTGTACGAATGAATTAGAATGGATCGTACAAATGAATTAGAAAGGCTACATTTGTGAGAATGAATTAGAATGGATCGTACGAATGAATTAGAATGGATAGTACGAATAAATTAGAATGGATACATTCGAGCGAATGAATTAGAATGGATCATATGAATGAATTAGAATGGATCGTACGAATGAATTAGAATGGATCGTACGAATGAATTAGAATGGATTGTACGAATGAATTAGAATGGATCGTACAAATGAATTAGAAAGGCTACATTTGTGAGAATGAATTAGAATGGATCGTACGAATGAATTAGAATGGATCGTACGAATACATTAGAATGGATACATTCTTGCGAATGAATTAGAATGGATCGTACGAATGAATTAGAATGGTTACCTTCGTGCGAATGAATTAGAATGGATTGTTGGAATGAATTAGAATGGATAGTACGAATAAATTAGAATGGATACATTCGAGCGAATGAATTAGAATGGATCGTACGAATGAATTAGAATGGATCGAACGAATAAATTAGAATGGATCTTACGAATGGATTAGAATGGATCGTACGAATGGATTAGAATGGATCGTACGAATGAATTAGAATGGATCGTACGAATAAATTGGAATGGATCTTACGAATGGATTAGAATGGATCGTACGAATGGATTTGAATGGATCGTACGAATGAATTAGAATGGATCATACAAATGGATTAGAATGGATAGTGAGAATGAATTAGAATGGATCATACAAATTCATTCGTACTATCCATTCTAATTCATTCGTACGATCCATTCTAATCCATTTGTATGATCCATTCTAATTCATTCATACGATCCATTCTAATCCATTCGTACGATCCATTCTAATCCATTCGTAAGATCCATTCTAATTTATTCGTTCGATCCATTCTAATTCTTTCGTACGATCTATTCTAATTCATTCGCACTATCCATTCTAATTCCTTCGCACGATCTATTCTAATTCGTTCGTACAATCCATTCTAATTCATTCGTACGATCCATACTAATTCATTCGCACTATCCATTCTAATTCATTCGCACAATCCAATCTAATTCAAACGTACGATCCATTCTAATTCATTCGCACTATCCATTCTAATTCATTCGTACAATCCATTCTAATTCATTCTCACAAATGTAGCCTTTCTAATTCATTCGTACGATCCATTCTAATTCATTCTCACAATCCATTCTATTTCATTCGTATGATCCATTCTAATTCATTCGTATGATCCATTCTAATTTAATCGTACGATCCATTCTAATTTATTCGCTCGAATGTATCCATTCTAATTTATTCGTACTATCCATTCTAATTCATTCCTACGATCCATTCTAATTCATTCGCACGAATGTAACCATTCTAATTCATTCGTACGATCCATTCTAATTCATTCGCACGAATGTATCCATTCTAATGTATTCCTACGATCCATTCTAATTCATTCGTACGATCCATTCTAATTCATTCTCACAAATGTAGCCTTTCTAATTCATTTGTACGATCCATTCTAATTCATTCGCACGAATGTCTCCATTCTAATGTATTCGTACGATCCATTCTAATTCATTCGTACGATCCATTCTAATTCATTCGTACGATCTATTCTAATTCATTCTTCATTCGTACGATCCATTCTCATGCATTCCTATGATCCATTCTAATTCATTCGTACGATCCATTCTAATTCATTCGCTCGATTGTATCCATTCAAATTCATTCACATGATCCATTCTAATTCATTCGTACGATCCATTCTAATTCATTTCCATTCTAATTCATTCGTACAATCCATTCTAATTCATTTGTGCGAATGAGTTAGAATGGATTGTACGAACGAATTAGAATAGATCGTGCGAAGGTAATTCATTCGTACGATCCATTTCTAATTCATTCATACGATCTATTCTAATTCATTCGCTCGAATGTAGCCATTCTAATTCATTCGTACTATCCATTCTAATTCATTCGTATCGTACGAATGAATTAGAATGGATCATACGAATGAATTAGAATGGATCGTGCGAATGAATTAGAATGAATCATACGAATGAATTAGAATGGATCGTGCGAATGAATTCAAATGGATCGTGCGAATGAATTAGAATGGATACATTCGTGCGAATGAATCAGAATGGATCATACGAATGAATTAGAATGGTTGCATGCGTGCGAATGAATTAGAATGGATCGTACGAATGGATTAGAATGGATCGTACGAATGAATTAGAATGGATACAATCGAGCGAATGAATTAGAATGGATCGTACGAATGAATTAGAATGGATCGTACGAATGAATTAGAATGGATCGTATGAATGAATTAGAATGGATCGTACGAAAGAATTAGAATGGATCATACGAATGAATTAGAATGAATCGTACGAATGAATTAAAATGGATCATACGAATAAATTAGAATGGATCGTACGAAAGAATTAGAATGGATTGTACAAATGAATTAGAATGGATCATACGAATGAATTAGAATGGATCGTGCGAATGAATTAGAATGAATCATACGAATGAATTAGAATGGATCGTTCGAATGAATTCAAATGGATCTTGCGAATGAATTAGAATGGATACATTCGTGCGAATGAATCAGAATGGATCATACGAATGAATTAAAATGGTTACATTCGTGCGAATGAATTAGAATGGATCGTACGAATGGATTAGAATGGATCGTACGAATGAATTAGAATGGATACAATCGAGCGAATGAATTAGAATGGATCGTACGAATGAATTAGAATGGATCATACGAATGAATTAGAATGGATCGTACGAATGAATTCAAATGGATCGTGCGAATGAATTAGAATGGATTGTACGAACGAATTAGAATAGATCGTGCGAATGAATTAGAATGGATCGTACGAAAGAATTAGAATGGATCATACGAATGAATTAGAATGAATCGTACGAATGCATTAGAATGGATCGTACGAATGAATTAAAATGGATCATAGGAGTAAATTAGAATGGATCGTATGAAAGAATTAGAATGGATCGTACGAATGAATTAGAATAGATCATACGAATGAATTAGAATGGATCGTGCGAATGAATTAGAATGAATCATACGAATGAATTAGAATGGATCGTGCGAATGAATTCAAATGGATCATGCGAATGAATTAGAATGGATCGTGCGAATGAATTAGAATGGATCGTACGAATGAATTAGAATGGATCGTACGAATGAATTAGAATGGATAGTACGAATACATTAGAATGGATACATTCGTGCGAATGAATTAGAATGGATCAAACGAATGAATTAGAATGGATCGTGCGAATGAATTAGAATGGATCGTATGAATGAATTAGAATGGATCGTACGAATGAATTAGAATGGATTGTACGAATGAATTAGAATGGATACATTCGAGCGAATGAATTAGAATGTATCGTATGAATGAATTGGAATGAATCATACAAATGAATTAGAATGGATCGTACGAATGAATTAGAATGGATCGTACGAATGAATTAGAATGGATACATTTGTGCGAATGAGTTAGAATGGATCGTACGAATGAGTTAGAATGGATAGTACGAATGAATTAGAATGGATCGTGCGAATAAATTAGAATGGATCGTGCGAATGAATTAGAATGGATCATACGAATTAATTAGAATGGATCGTACAAATGAATTAGAAAGGCTACATTCATGAGAATGAATTAGAATGGATCCATTCTAATTCGTACGTTTGATTCATTCTAATTCATTCATACGATCCATTCTAATTCGTTCGTACGATCCATTCTAATTCATTCGCACGATCCATTTGAATTCATTCGCACGATTCATTCTAATTCATTCATACGATCCATTCTAATTCATTCGCTCGAATGTATCCATTCTAATTCATTCGCACGATCCATTCTAATGCATTCGTACGATTCATTCTAATTCATTCGCACGATCCATTCTAGTTCATTCGTACGATCCATTCAGATTCATATGTACGATCCATTTTAATTCATTCGTACAATCCATTCTAATTCATTTGCACGAATGTAACCATTCTAATTCATTCATATGATCCATTCTAACTCATTCGTATGATCCATTCTAATTCATTCACACGATCCATTCTAATTCATTTGCACGATCCATTCTAATTCATTCTTATGATCCATTCTAATTTATTTGCACGATCCATTCTAATTCATTCACACGATCCATTCTAATTCATTCGTACGATCCATTCTAATTCATTCGTACGATCCATTCTAATTCATTTGCACGAATGTAACCATTCTAATTCATTCGTACGATCCATTCAAATTCATTCGTACGATCCATTCTAATTCATTCATACGATCCATTCTAATTCGTTCGTACGATCCATTCTAATTCATTCGTATGAACCATTCTAATTCATTCGCACAAATGTATCCATTCTAATTCATTTGTATGATCCATTCTAATTCATTCGTACGATCCATTCTAATCCATTCGTACGATCCATTCTAATCCATTCGTATGATCCATTCTAATTTATTCATTCAAGTATATCCATTCTAATTCATTCGTACGATCCATTCTAATTTATTCGCACGATCCATTCTAATTCGTTCGTACGATCCATTCTAATTCGTTCGTACGATCCATTCTAATTCATTTGCACGAATGTAACCATTCGAATTCATTCGTACGATCCATTCAAATTCATTCGTACGATCCATTCTAATTCATTCATACGATCCATTCTAATTCGTTCGTACGATCCATTCTAATTCATTCGTATGAACCATTCTAATTCATTCGCACAAATGTATCCATTCTAATTCATTTGTATGATCCATTCTAATTCATTCGTACGATCCATTCTAATCCATTCGTACGATCCATTCTAATCCATTCGTATGATCCATTCTAATTTATTCGTTCAAATATATCCATTCTATTTCATTCGTATGATTCATTCTAATTCATTCGTATGATCCATTCTAATTCATTCGCACGATCCATTCTAATTTATTCGCACGATCCATTCTAATTCATTCGTACGATCCATTCTAATTCATTCGTATGATCGATTCTAACTCATTCGCACAAATGTATCCATTCTAATTTATTTGTACGATCCATTCTAATTCATTCGTACGATCCATTCTAATTCATTCGCATGATCCATTCTAACTCATTAGAATGATCCATTCTAACTCATTCGTACGATCCATTCTAATTCATTCGTATGATCCATTCTAACTCATTCGCACAAATGTATCCATTCTAATTCATTCATACGATCCATTCTAATTCATTCGTACGATCCATTCTAATTCATTCTCACAAATGTAGCCTTTCTAATTCATTCGTACGATCCATTCTAATTCATTCGTACAATCCATTCTATTTCATTCGTACGATCCATTCTAATTCATTCATACGATCCATTCTAATTCATTCGTACAATCCATTCTAATTCATTCTCACAAATGTAGCCTTTCTAATTCATTTGTACGATCCATTCTAATTCATTCGTACAATCCATTCTATTTCATTCGTACGATCCATATTCGTATGATCCATTCTGATTCATTCTAATTCATTTGTATGATCCATTCTAATTCATTCGTACGATCCATTCTAATCCATTCGTACGATCCATTCTAATCCATTCGTATGATCCATTCTAATTTATTCGTTCAAATATATCCATTCTAATTCATTCGTACGATCCATTCTAATGCATTCGTACGATTCATTCTAATTCATTCGTATGATCCATTCTAATTCTTTCATACGATCCATTCTAATTCATTCGCACGATCTATTCTATTTCGTTCGTACAATCCATTCTAATTTATTCGTACGATCCATTCTAATTCATTCGCACTATCCATTCCAGTTCGTTCGTACGATCCATTCTAGTTCATTCGTACGATCCATTCTAATTCGTTCGTACGATCCATTCTAGTTCATTCGTACGATCCATTCTAATTCATTCGTACGATCCATTCTAATTCATTCTCAAAAATGATCCATTCTAATTCATTTGTACGATCCATTCTAATTCATTCGTACAATCCATTCTAAGGATCGTACAAAAGAATTAGAATAGATCGTGCAAATGAATTAGAATGGATCATACGAATGAATTAGAATGGATCGTACGAATGAATTAGAATGGATCATAGGAATGAATTAGAATGGATCGTGCAAATGAATTAGAATGGATACATTCGTGCGAATGAATCAGAATGGACCATACGAATGAACTTGAAAGGTTACATTTGTGAGAATGAATTAGAATGGATCGTACGAATGAATTAGAATGGATCGTACGAATGAATTAGAATGGATCGTACGAATACATTAGAATGGATACATTCGTGCGAATGAATTAGAATGGATCATACGAATGAATTAGAATGGATCATACGAATGAGTTAGAATGGATTGTACGAAGGAATTAGAATAGATCGTGCGAATGAATTAGAATGGATCGTATGAAAGAATTAGAATGGATCATACGAATGAATTAGAATGAATCGTACGAATGCATTAGAATGGATCGTACGAATGAATTAGAATGGATCATACGAATGAATTAGAATGGATCGTACGAATGAATTAGAATGGATCGTACGAATGAACTAGAATGGATCGTACGAACGAATTAGAATGTGGATCGTACAAATGAATCTGAATGGATCGTGCAAATGAATTAGAATGGATACATCCATTCAAATTCAATTAGAATGGATCATAGGAATGAATTAGAATGGATCATGCGAATGAATTTGAATGGATCGTACGAATGAATTAGAATGGATCGTGCGAATGAATTAGAATGGATCATAAGAATGAACTAGAATGGATCGTGCGAATGAATTAGAATGAATCGTACGAATGCATTAGAATGGATCGTGCGAATGAATTAGAATGGATACATTCGTACAATTGAATTAGAATGGATCATACGAATGAATTAGAATGGATCGTACGAATGAATTAGAATGGATCGTACGAATGAATTAGAATGGATATATTTGTGCGAATGAGTTAGAATGGATCATACGAATGAATTAGAATGGATCGTACGAATGAATTAGAATGGATCATACGAATGAATTAGAATGGATCGTACGAATGAATTAGAATGGATCATACGAATGAATTAGAATGGATTGTACGAACGAATTAGAATAGATCGTGCGAATGAATTAGAATGGATCGTACGAAAGAATTAGAATGGATCATACGAATGAATTAGAATGAATCGTACGAATGCATCTAATTCATTCGTACGATCCATTCTAATTCATTCGCACGATCCATTCTAATTCATTCGTACGATCCATTCTAGTTCATTCGTACGATCCATTCTAATTCATTCGCATAATCCATTCTAATTCATTCGTATGATCCATTCTAATTCATTCGTACGATCCATTCTAATGGATTCGTACGATTCATTCTAATTCATTCGTATGATCCATTCTAATTCATTCATACGATCCATTCTAATTCATTCGCTTGAATGTATCCATTCTAATTCATTTGTACGATCCATTCTAATCCATTCGTACGATCTATTCTAATTCATTCGTACGATCCATTCTAATCCATTTGCACGATCTATTCTAATTCATTTGTACGATCCATTCTAATTTATTCGTTCAAATATATCCATTCTAATTCATTCGTACGATCCATTCTAGTTCATTTGCACGATCCATTCTAATTCATTCGTACGATCCATTCTAATTCATTGGCACGATCCATTCTATCCATTCTAATTCGTTCGTACGATCCATTCTAATTCATTTGCACTATCCATTCTAATTCCTTCGCACGATCTATTCTAATTCGTTCGTACAATCCATTCTAATTCATTCGCATGATCCATTTGAATTCATTCGCACGATCCATTCTAATTCATTCGTACAATCCATTCTAATTCATTCGTACGAGCCATTCTAATGCATTCGTACGATTAATTCTAATTCATTCACTCGAATGTATCCATTCTAATTCTTTCGTACGATCTATTCTAATTCATTCGCACGATCTATTCTAATTCGTTCGTACAATCCATTCTAATTCATTCGTACTATCCATTCTAATTCATTCGCACTATCCATGAATTCGAATGGATCGTACAAATGAATTAGAAAGGCTAAATTTGTGAGAATGAATTAGAATGGATCGTACGAATCAATTAGAATGGATCGTACGAATGAATTAGAATGGATCGTACGAATGAACTAGAATGGATTGTATACGAATGAATTAGAATGGATCGTACGAATGAACTAGAATGGATCGTACGAACGAATTTGAATGTATAGTGCTAATGAATTAGAATGGATCGTACGAATGAATTAGAATGGATTGTACGAACGAATTAGAATAGATCGTGCAAATGAATTAGAATGGATCGTACGAAAGAATTAGAATGGATCATACGAATGAATTAGAATGAATCGTACGAATGCATTAGAATGGATCGTACAAATGAATTAGAATGGATCATATGAATGAATTAGAATGGATCGTGTGAATGAATAAGAATGGATCGTACGAATGAACTAGAATGGATCGTGCGAATGAATTAGAATGAATCATAGGAATGAATTAGAATGGATCGTACGAATGAATTAGAATGAATCATATGAATGAATTACAATGGATCGTGCGAATGAATTCAAATGGATCGTGCAAATGAATTAGAATAAATCGTACGATCCATTCTAATTCATTCTCACAAATGTAACCTTTCTAATTCATTTGTAAGATCCATTCTAATTCATTCGTACGATCCATTCTAATTCATTCCTATGATTCATTCTAATTCATTCGCACGATCCATTCTAGTTCATTCGTACGATCCATTCTAATTCATTCGTACGATCCATTCTAATTCATTCGTACGATCCATTCTAATTCATTCGCATGATTCGTTCAAATATATCCATTCTAAGTTATTCGTACGATCCATTCTAATTCATTCGCTCGATTGTATCCATTCTAATTCATTCGTACGATCCATTCTAATTCATTCGCTCGATCCATTATAATTCATTCGTACGATCCATTCTAATTCATTCGTACGATCCATTCTAATTCATTCGTACGATCTATTCTAATTCATTCGTACGATCCATTCTAATTCATTCGTACGTGAATTAGAATGGATCGTGCGAATGAATTCAAATGGATCATGCGAATGAATTAGAATAAATCGTGTACGATCCATTCTAATTCATTCTCACAAATGTAACCTTTCTAATTCATTTGTAAGATCCATTCTAATCCATTCGTACGCTCCATTCTTATTCATTCGTACGATCCATTCTAATTCATCCGTACGATCCATTCTAATGCATTCGTTCGATCCATTCTAATTTATTCGTACGATCCATTCTAATTCATTCCTATGATCCATTCTAATTCATTCGTACGATCCATTCTAATTCAATCGCTCGAATGTATCCATTCTAATTCATTCGTACAATCCATTCAAATTCATTCGTACGATCCATTATAATTCATTCGTATGAATGAATTAGAATGGATCGTACGAATGAATTAGAATGGATACATTTGTGCGAATGAATTAGAATGGATCGTACGAATGAATTAGAATGAATCATACGAATGAATTAGAATGGATTGTGCGAATGAATTTGAATGGATCGTACGAATGAATTAGAATGAATCGTACAATCCATTCTAATTCATTCTCACAAATGTAAGCTTTCTAATTCATTCGTACGATCCATTCAAATTCATTCGTACGATCCATTCTAATCCATTCGTATGATCCATTCTAATCCATTCGTACGATCCATTCTAATTCATTCGCACGATCCATTCTAATTCATTTGTACGAATGTATCCATTCTAATTCATTCGCACGATCCATTCTTATTCATTCGCACGATCCATTCTAATTCATTCGTATGATCCATTCTAATTCATTCCTACGATCTATTCTAATTCATTCGTACGATCCATTCTAATTCATTCGTACGATCTATTCTAATTCATTCTTACAAATGTAGCTTTTCTAATTCATTCATATGATCCATTCTAATTCATTCGTACGATCCATTCTAATTCATTCGCACGATCCATTCTAATTCATTTCTACGAATGTATCCATTCTAATTCATTCGTACGATCCATTCTAATTCATTCGCACGAATGTATCCATTCTAATGTATTCGTTTCGTACGATCTATTCTAATTCGTTCGTACGATCCATTCTAATTTGTTCGTACGATCCATTCTAATTCATTTGCACGAATGTAACCATTCTAATTCATTCGTACGATCCATTCTAATTCATTCGTGCGATCCATTCTAATTCATTCGCATGATCCATTCGAATTCATTCGTACGATCCATTCTAATTCATTCTCACGAATGTAACCTTTCTAATTCATTTGTATGATCCATTCTAATTCATTCGTACGATCCATTCTAATTCATTCGCACGAATGTATCCATTCTAATTCATTCGCAGAATGGTTACATTCGTATGAATGAATTAGAATGGATCGTACGAATGAATTAGAATGGATTGTACGAATGAATTAGAATGGATACATTCGAGCGAACGAATTAGAATGGATCGTATGAATGAATTAGAATGAATCATACAAATGAATTAGAATGGATCGTGCCAATGAATTAGAATGGGTCGTACGAATGAATTAGAATGGATCGTGCAAATGAATTAGAATGGATCGTACGAATGAATTAGAATGGATATATTTGAACGAATAAATTAGAATGGATCATACGAATGGATTAGAATGGATCGTACGAAAGGATTAGAATGGATCGTACGAATGAATTAGAATGGATCATACAAATGAATTAGAATGGATACATACGATCCATTCTAATTCATTCGCACGATCCATTCTAATTCATTCGTACGATCCATTCTAATTCATTCACACAAATGTAACCATTCTAATTCATTCATATGATCCATTCTAATTCATTAGTACGATCCATTCTAATTCATTCGCACGATCCATTCTAATTTATTCGCTCGAATGTATCCATTCTAATTCATTCGTTCGATCCATTCTAATTTATTCGCACAATCCATTCTAACTCATTCGGTGGATCCATTCTAATTCATTCGTACGATCCATTCTAATTTATTCGCACAATCCATTATAACTCATTCGTACGATCCATTCAAATTCATTCGTATGATCCATTCTAATTCATTCGTACGATCCATTCTAATTCATTCGCACGATACAATCTAATTCATTCGCTCGATTGTATCCATTCTAATTCATTCGTACGATCCATTCTAATTCGTTCGTACGATCCATTCTAATTCGTTCGTACGAAACATTTTAATTCATTCGTACGATCCATTCTAATTCATTTGCACGATCCATTCTAATTCATTTGTACGAATGTATCCATTCTAATTCATTCGCACGAATGTAACCATTCTAATTCATTCGCTCGAATGTATCCATTCTAATTCATTCGTACAATCCAATCTAATTCATTCGTACGATCCATTCTAATTCATTCATACGATCCATTCTAATTCATTCGCTTAATTCATTCGTACGATCCATTCTAATGCATTCGTTCGATCCATTCTAATTTATTCGTACGATTGTATCCATTCTAATTCATTCGCTCGATTGTATCCATTCTAATTCATTCGTACGATCCATTCTAATTCGTTCGTACGATCCATTCTAATTCATTCGTACGATCCATTCTAATTTATTCGTACGATCCATTCTAATTCATTCGTATGAACCATTCTAATTCATTCGCACAAATATATCCATTCTAATTCATTTGTATGATCCATTTCGTTACATTTGTGAGAATGAATTAGAATGGATCGTACGAATGAATTAGAATGGATCATACGAATGAATTAGAATGGATCGTACGAATGAATTAGAATGGATCGTACGAATGAACTAGAATGGATACAATCGAGCGAATGAATTAGAATGGTAATTTATTCATACTATCCATTCTAATTCATTCGTACGATCCATTCTAATTCATTTGTACGAATGTATCCATTCTAATTCATTCGCACGATCCATTCTAATTCATTCGCACGATCCATTCTAATTCATTCGTATGATCCATTCTAATTCATTCGTACGATCCATTCTAATTCATTCGCACAAATGTATCTATTCTAATTCATACGTACGATCCATTCTAATTCATTCGTACGATCCATTCTAATTCATTGGCACGATAAATTCTAATTCATTTGTATGATTCATTCTAATTCATTCATACGATCCATTCTAATTCATTCGCTCGAATGTATCCATTCTAATTCATTCGCTCGAATGTATCCATTCTAATTCATTCGTACAATCCATTCTAATTCATTCGTACGATCCATTCTAATTCATTCATACGATCCATTCTAATTCATTCGCTCGAATTAGAATGGATCCACCGAATGAGTTAGAATGGATTGTGCGAATGAATTAGAATGGTTACATTCGAGCGAATGAATTAGAATGGTTACATTCGTACGAATGAATTAGAATGGATCGTACGAATGAATTAGAATGGATCGTACGAATGAATTAGAATGGATGAATTAGAATGAATCATACAAATGAATTAGAATGGATCGTGCCAATGAATTAGAATGGATCGTACGAATTAATTAGAATGGATCGTATGAATGAATTAGAATGGTTACATTCGTGCGAATGAATTAGAATGGATCGTACGAATGAATTAGAATGGATCGTACGAATGAATTAGAATGGATGAATTAGAATGAATCATACAAATGAATTAGAATGGATCGTGCCAATGAATTAGAATGGATCGTACGAATGAATTAGAATGGATCGTGCAAATGAATTAGAATGGATACATTCGTGCGAATGAATCAGAATGGATCATACGAAAGAATTAGAATGGTTACATTCGTGCGAATGAATTAGAATGGATCGTACGAATGGATTAGAATGGATCGTACGAATGAATTGAATGGATACAATCGAGCGAATGAATTAGAATGGATCGTACGAATGAATTAGAATGGATCATAGGAATGAATTAAAATGGATCGTACAATTGAATCTGAATGGATCGTGCAAATGAATTAGAATGGATACATTCGTATGAATGAATTAGAATGGATCGTGCAAATGAATTAAAATGGATAGTGCAAATGAATTAGAATGGATACAACGAATGCATTAGAATGGATCGTGCGAATTAATTAGAATGGATCGTACGAATGAATTTGAATGGATTCATTTGTGTGAATGAATCTGAATGGATTGTATGAATAAATTACAATGGATCGTACGAATGTATTAGAATGGATCGTACGAATGAATTAGATTGGATGGTTCGAATGAATTAGAATGGATACATTTGTGCGAATGAATTAGAATGGATCGTACGAATGAATTAGAATGAATCATACGAATGAATTAGAATGGATCGTGCGAATGAATTCAAATGGATCGTGCGAATTAATTAGAATAAATCGTACGATCCATTCTAATTTATTCTCACAAATGTAACCATTCTAATTCATTCGTACGATCCATTCTAATTCATTCATAGAATGGATCGTACGAATGAATTAGAATGGATCGTATTCATTCGTACGATCCATTCTAATTCATTCGCACGAATGTATCCATTCTAATGTATTCGTACGATCCATTCCAATTCATTCGTACGATCCATTCTAATTCATTCCTATGATCCATTCTAATTCATTCGTACGAATGTATCCATTCTAATTCATTTGCACGATCCATTCAGATTCATTTGTACGATCCATTTCAATTCATTCCTATGATCCATTCTAATTCATTCGTACGATCCATTCTAATTCATTCGCTCGATTGTATCCATTCTAATTCATTCGTACGATCCATTCTAATTCATTCGTACGATCCATTCTAATCCATACGTATGATCCATTCTAATTCATTTGTTCAAATATATCCATTCTAATTCATTCGTATGATCCATTCTAATGTATTCGTACGATCCATTCTAATTCATTCGTACGATCCATTCTAATTCATTCGTACGATCCATTCTAATTCATTCTTATGATCCATTCTAATTCATTCGTACGAATGTATCCATTCTAATTCATTCGTATGATTCATTCTAATTCATTCGCACGATCCATTCTAATTCATTCATATGATCCATTCTAATTCATTCGTACGATCCATTCTAATTCATTCGCACTATCCATTCTAATTCGTTCGTACAATCCATTCTAATTCATTCGTATGATCCATTCTAACTCATTCGCACAAATGTATCCATTCTAATTCATTCGTACGATCCATTCTAATTCATTCGTACAATCCATTCTAATTCATTCGTACGCGTACGATCCATTATAATTCATTCGTACGATCCATTCTAATTCATTCGTATGAACCATTCTAATTCATTCGCACAAATGTATCCATTCTAATTTATTTGTATGATCCATTCTAATTCATTCGTATGATCTCGTACGATCCATTCTAATTCATTCGCACGATTCATTCTAATTCATTCGTACGATCCATTCTAATCCATTCGTATGATCCATTCTAATTCATTCGTTCAAATATATCCATTCTAATTCATTCGTACGATCCATTCTAATTCATTTGCACGATCCATTCTAATTCATTCGTATGATCCATTCTAATTCATTGGCACGATCCATTCTAATTCATTTGTATGATTCATTCTAATTCATTCATACGATCCATTCTAATTCATTCGCTCGAATGTATCCATTCTAATTCATTCGCTCGAATGTATCCATTCTAATTCATTCGTACAATCCATTCTAATTCATTCGTACGATCCATTCTAATTCATTCATACGATCCATTCTAATTCATTCCTATGATCCATTCTAATTCATTCGTACGATCCATTCTAATTCATTCGCTCGATTGTATCCATTCTAATTCATTCGTACGATCCATTCTAATTCGTTCGTATGATCCATTCTAATTCATTCGCGCGAATGTAACCATTCTAATTCATTCATATGATCCATTCTAATTCATTCGTACGATCCATTCTAATTCATTCGCACGATCCATTCTAATTCATTCGCTCGATCCATTCTAATTTATTCGCACAATCCATTCTAACTCCTCATTCATTCGCACGAATGTATCCATTCTAATTCATTCGCTCGATTGTATCCATTCTAATTCATTTGCACGATCCATTCTAATTCATTCCTATGATCCATTCTAATTCATTCGTACGATCCATTCTAATTCATTCGCACAAATGTAACTATTCTAATTCATTCGTACAATGCGTTCTAATTCATTTGTACGAATGTATCCATTCTAATTTATTCGCACGATCCATTCTAATGCATTCGTACGATTCATTCTAATTCATTCGCACGATCCATTTTAATTCGTTCGTACAATCCATTCTAATTTATTCGTACGATCCATTCTAATTCATTCGCACTATCCATTCTAATTCCTTCGTACGATCCATTCTAATTCATTCGCACAATCCATTCTAATTCATTCGTACGATCCATTCTAATTCATTCGTCCGATCCATTCTAATTCATTCGCACGATTGTATCCATTCTAATTCATTCGCACGATCCATTCTAATGCATTCGTACGATTCATTCTAATTCATTCGCACGATCCATTCTAGTTCATTCGTACGATCCATTCTAATTCATTCGTACGATCCATTCTAATTCATTCGTACGATCCATTCTAATGCATTCGTACGATTCATTCCAATTCATTCGTATGATCCATTCTAATTCTTTCGTACGATCCATTCTAATTCATTCGCACGATCTATTCTAATTCGTTCGTACAATCCATTCTAATTCATTCGTACGATCCATTCTAATTCATTCGCACTATCCATTCTAATTCCTTCGCACGATCTATTCTAATTCGTTCGTACAATCCATTCTAATTCATTCGTACGATCCATTCTAATTCATTCGCACTATCCATTCTAATTCATTCGTACGATCCATTCTAATTCATTCGTACAATCCATTCTAATTCATTCGTACGATCCATTCTTATTCATTCACACGATCCATTTAAATTCATTCACACGATCCATTCTAATTCATTCGTAGGAGCCATTCTAATTCATTCGTACGATCCATTCTAATTCATTCCTATGATCCATTCTAATTCATTCGTACGATCCATTCTAATTCATTCGCTCGATTGTATCCATTCTAATTCATTCGTACGAATGAATTAGAATGGATCATAGGAATGAATTAGAAAGGATCATACGAATGAATTAGAATGGATCGTACGAATGAATTAGAATGGATCAGAGGAATGAATTAGAATGGATCGTACGAATGAATTAGAATGGATACAATCGAGCGAATGAATTAGAATGGATCGTACGAATGAATTAGAATGGATCATAGGAATGAATTAGAATGGATCGTACGAATGAATTAGAATAGATCGTATGAATGAAATAGAATGGATACAATCGAGCGAATGAATTAGAATGGATCGTACGAATGAATTAGAATGGATCATACGAATGGATTAGAATGGATAATAGGAATGAATTAGAATGGATCGTACGAATGAATTAGAATGGATCGTACGAATGAATTAAAATGGATCGTGTGGATCGGACTAATGAATTTATTATTGATCGTAAGAATGAATAATTCATTTGCACGATTTATTCTAATTCATTCATACGATCCAGTTCGTACGAATGAATTATAATGGATCGTACGAATGAATTAGAATAGATACATTTGTGCGAATGAGTTAGAATGCATCATACGAATGAATTAGAATGGATCGTAAGAATGAATTAGAATGGATCGTACGAATGAATTAGAATGGATACATTTGTCGGAATGAGTTAGAATGGATCATACGAATGAGTTAGAATGGAACGTACGAATGAATTAGAATGGATCATGCGAATAAATTAGAATGGATCGTGCGAATGAATTAGAATGGATCATACGAACGAATTAGAATGGATCGTACGAACGAATTAGAATGGATCGTATGAATGAATTAGAATGAATCATACAAATGAATTAGAATGGATCGTGCGAATGAATTAGAATGGATCGTATGAATGAATTAGAATGAATCATACGAATGAATTATAATGGATCGTGCGAATGAATTCAAATGGATCGTGCGAATGAATTAGAATAAATCGTACGATCCATTCTAATTCATTCTCACAAATGTAACCATTCTAATTTATTCGTACGATCCATTCTAATTCATTCATAGAATGGATCGTACGAATAAATTAGAATGGATACATTTGTGCGAATGAATTAGAATGGATTGTACGAATGAATTAGAATGGATCATACGAATGAATTAGAATGGATCGTGCGAATGAATTAGAATGGATACATTCGTGCGAATGAATTAGAATGGATCGTACGAATGAATTAGAATGGATAGTACGGATTAATTAGAATGGATACATTCGAGCGAATGAATTAGAATGGATCGTATGAATGAATTAGAATGGATCGTACGAATGAATTAGAATGGATTGTACGAATGAATTAGAATGGATACATTCGAGCGAATGAATTAGAATGGATCATATGAATGAATGAGAATGAATCATACAAATGAATTAGAATGGATCGTGCGAATGAATTAGAATGGATACATTCGAGCGAATGAATTAGAATGGATACATTCGAGCGAATGAATTAGAATGGATCGTACGAATGAATTAGAATGGATATATTTGAACGAATAAATTAGAATGGATCATACGAATGGATTAGAATGGATCGTACGAATGAATTAGAATGGATCATACAAATGAATTAAAATGTATACATTTGTGCGAATGAATTAGAATGGTTCATACGAATGAATTAGAATGGATTGTAGAAATGAATTAGAATGGATCGTACGAATGAATTAGAATGGATCATAGGAATGAATTAGAATGGATCGTGCAAATGGATTAAAATGGAAAATTAGAAAGGCTACATTTGTGAGAATGAATTAGAATGGATCGTACGAATGAATTAGAATGGATTGTACGAATGAAATAGAATGGATCGTACGAATACATTAGATTGGATACATTCGTGCGAATGAATTAGAATGGATCGTACAAATGAATTAGAATGCATCATGCGAATGAATTAGAATGGATCATACGAATGAATTAGAATGGATCGTATGAATGAATTAGAATGGATCATATGAATGAATTAGAATGGATCATGCGAATGAATTAGAATGGATCGTACGAATGAATTAGAATGGATCATACGAATGAATTAGAATGGATCGTACGAATGAATTAGAATGGATCGTACGAATGAACTAGAATGGATCGTGCGAATGAATTAGAATGAATCGTACGAATGCATTAGAATGGATCGTGCGAATGAATTAGAATGGATACATTCGTACAAATGAATTAGAATGGATCGTGCGAATGAATTAGAATGGATACATTCGTACAAATGAATTAGAATGGATCGTGCGAATGAATTAGAATGGATCGTACGAATGAATTAGAATGGATCATATGAATGAATTAGAATGGTTACATTCGTGCGAATGAATTAGAATGGATCGTACGAATGAATTAGAATGGATCATAGGAATGAATTAGAATGGATCGTGCAAATGGATTAGAATGGATCGTACGAATGAATTAGAATGGATACATTCGTACAAATGAATTAGAATGGATCGTGCAAATGAATTAGATTGGATTAAGCGAATGAATTAGAATGGATACATTCGTGCGAATGAATGAGAATAGATCGTATGAATGAATTA
This sequence comes from Chamaelirium japonicum, assembly GCA_947650365.1. NCBI lineage: Eukaryota > Viridiplantae > Streptophyta > Magnoliopsida > Liliales > Melanthiaceae > Chamaelirium > Chamaelirium japonicum. Next base: position 61,721,467 of record OX393555.1, on the reverse strand, counting down.
GAATGAAATAGAATGAATTGTACGAATGAATTAGAATGGATCGTACAAATGAATTAGAAAGGCTACATTTGTGAGAATGAATTAGAATGGATCGTACGAATGAATTAGAATGGATCGTACGAATGAATTAGAATGGATCATACGAATATATTAGAATGGATACATTCGTGCGAATGAATTAGAATGGATCGTACGAATGAATTAGAATGGATCGTGCGAATGAATTAGAATGGATCGTACGCGAATGAATTAGAATGGATCGTACGAATGAATTAGAATGGATCGTACGAATGAATTAAAATGGATCGTACGAATGAATTAGAAGGGATACATTTATGCGAATGAGTTAGAATGGATCATACAAATGAATTAGAATAGATCGTGCAAATGAATTAGAATCGATCGTGCGAATGAATTAGAATGGATCGTACGTTTGAATTAGATTGGATTGTGCGAATGAATTAGAATGGATACATGCGTGCGAATGAATGAGAATAGATCGTATGAAAGAATTAGAATGGATCGTACGAATGAATTAGAATGGATCGTGCGATTGAATTAGAATGGATCATACGAACGAATTAGAATGGATCGTACGAATGAATTAGAATGGATCGTGCGAATGAATTAGAATGGATTGTACGAATGAATTAGAATGGATACGATTCATTCTAATTCATTTGCACGATCCATTCTAATCCATTCCTATAATCCATTCTAATTCATTCGCACGATCCATTCTAATTCATTCGCTCGATTGTATCCATTCTAATTCATTCGTTCGTACGAATGAATTAGAATGGATACAATCGAGCGAATGAATTGGAATGGATCGTACGAATGAATTAGAATGGATCGTATGAATGAATTAGAATGGATCGTACGAACGAATTAGAATGGATCGTATGAACGAATTAGAATGGATCGTACGAATGAATTAGAATGGATACATTCGAGCAAATGAATTAGAATGGATCGTACGAATAAATTAGAATGGATACATTTGTCCGAATGAATTAGAATGGATCGTACGAATGAATTAGAATGAATCATACGAATGAATTAGAATGGATCGTGCGAATGAATTCAAATGGATCGTGTATTGAATTAGAATGGATCGTGCGAATGAATTTGAATGGATCGTACGAATGAGTTAGAATGGATTGTGCGAATAAATTAGAATGGATCGTACGAATGAATTAGAATGGATCGTACGAATGAATTAGAATGGTCACATTCGTGCGAATGAATTAGAATGGATCGTACGAATGGATTAGAATGGATCGTACGAATGGATCGTACGAATGAATTAGAATGGATACAATCGAGCGAATGAATTAGAATGGATCGTACGAATGAATTAGAATGGATCGTACGAATGAATTAGAATGGATCATATGAATGAATTAGAATGGTTACATTCGTACGAATGAATTAGAATAGATCGTACGAATGGATTAGAATGGATCGTACGAATGGATTAGATGGATCGTACGAATGAATTAGAATGGATCGTACAAATGAATTAGAATAGATCGTGCAAATGAATTAGAATCGATCGTGCGAATGAATTAGAATGGATCGTACGTTTGAATTAGATTGGATTGTGCGAATGAATTAGAATGGATACATTCGTGCGAATGAATGAGAATAGATCGTATGAATGAATTAGAATGGATCGTACGAATGAATTAGAATGGATCATACAAATGAATTAGAAAGATTACATTCGTGAGAATGAATTAGAATGGATCGTGCGAATGAATTAGAATGGATCGTGCGATTGAATTAAAATGGATCATACGAATGAATTATAATGGATCGTACGAACGAATTAGAATGGATCGTATGAACGAATTAGAATGGATCGTACGAATGAATTAGAATGGATACATTCGAGCGAATGAATTAGAATGGATCGTACGAATGAATTAGAATGGATCATAGGAATGAATTAGAATGGATCGTACGAATGAATTAGAATGGCTCCTACGAATGAATTAGAAAGGCTACATTTGTGAGAATGAATTAGAATGGATCGTACGAATGAATTAGAATGGATCGTGCGATTGAATTAGAATGGATCATACGAAAGAATTAGAATGGATCGTACGAATGAATTAGAATGGATCGTGCGAATGAATTAGAATGGATTGTACGAATGAATTAGAATGGATACGATTCATTCTAATTCATTTGCACGATCCATTCTAATGCATTCCTATAATCCATTCTAATTCATTCGCATGATCCATTCTAATTTATTCGCTCGATTGTATCCATTCTGATTCATTCGTTCGTATGAATGAATTAGAATGGATACAATCGAGCGAATGAATTAGAATGGATCGTACGAATGAATTAGAATGGATCGTACGAATGAATTAGAATGGATCGTACGAATGAATTAGAATGGATCGTATGAACGAATTAGAATGGATCGTACGAATGAATTAGAATGGATACATTCGAGCAAATGAATTAGAATGGATCGTACGAATGAATTAGAATGGATACATTTGTGCGAATGAATTAGAATGGATCGTACGAATGAATTAGAATGAATCATACGAATGAATTAGAATGGATCGTGCGAATGAATTCAAATGGATCGTGCGAATGAATTAGAATGGATCGTGCGAATGAATTTGAATGGATCGTACGAATGAGTTAGAATGGATTGTGCGAATAAATTAGAATGGATCGTACGAATGAATTAGAATGGATCGTACGAATGAATTAGAATGGTGACATTCGTGCGAATGAATTAGAATGGTGACATTCGTGCGAATGAATTAGAACGGATCGTACGAATGGATTAGAGTGGATCGTACGAATGGATCGTACGAATGAATTAGAATGGATACAATCGAGCGAATGAATTAGAATGGATCGTACGAATGAATTAGAATGGATCGTGCGAATGAATTAGAATGGATCATATGAATGAATTAGAATGGTTACATTCGTGCGAATGAATTAGAATGGATCGTACGAATGGATTAGAATGGATCGTACGAATGAATTAGAATGGATCGTACAAATGAATTAGAATAGATCGTGCAAATGAATTAGAATCGATCGTGCGAATGAATTAGAATGGATCATACGTTTGAATTAGATTGGATTGTGCGAATGAATTAGAATGGATACATTCGTGCGAATGAATAAGAATAGATCGTATGAATGAATTAGAATGGATCGTACGAATGAATTAGAATGGATCATACAAATGAATTAGAAAGATTACATTCGTGAGAATGAATTAGCATGGATCGTGCGAATGAATTAGAATGGATCGTGCGATTGAATTAGAATGGATCATATGAACGAATTATAATAGATCGTACGAACGAATTAGAATGGATCGTATGAATGAATTAGAATGGATCGTACGAATGAATTAGAATGGATACATTCGAGCGAATGAATTAGAATGGTTCGTACGAATGAATTATAATGGATCATTGGAATGAATTAGAATGGATCGTGCAAATGAATTAGAATGGATACATTCGTGCGAATGAATTAGAATGGATCGTAGGAATCACTTAGAATGGATCGTACAAATGAATTAGAAAGATTACATTCGTGAGAACGAATGAATTTGAATGGATACATTTGTGTGAAAGAATCTGAATGGATTGTATGAATGAATTACAATGGATCGTACGAATGGATTAGAATGGATCGTACGAATGAATTAGATTGGATGGTGCGAATGAATTAGAATGGATACATTCGTGCGAATGAATTAGAATGGATCGTATGAATGAATTAGAATGGATCATACAAATGAATTAGAAAGGTTACATTCGTGAGAATAAATTAGAATGGATCGTACGAATGAATTTGAATGGATCATGCGAATGAATTTGAATGGATCGTACGAATTAATTAGAATGGATCGTACGAATGAATTAGAATGGTTACATTCAAGCAAATGAATTAGAATGGATCGTACGAACGAATTAGAATGGATTATACGAACGAATTAGAATGGATCGTACGAACGAATTAGAATGGATCGTACGAATGAATTAGAATGGATCGTAGGAATGAATTAGAATGGATCGTACGAATGAATTAGAATGGTCACATTCGTCAGAATGAACTAGAATGGATCGTACGAATGAATTAGAATGGATACATTCGAGCGAATGAATTAGAATGGATCGTACGATGCAATCTAATTCATTCGTACGATCCATTCTTATTCATTCGTACGATCCATTCTAATTCATTCTCACAAATGTAACCTTTCTAATTCATTTGTTCGATCCATTCTAATTCATTCGTACAATCCATTCTAATTTATTCGCACGATCCATTCTAATTCATTCGTATGATCAATTCTAATTCATTCGCACGATCCATTCTAATTCATTCGTACGATCCATTCTAATTCATTCGCACGAATGTAACCATTCTAATTCATTCGTACGATCCATTCTAAGTCATTCCTACGATCCATTCTAATTCATTCGCACGAATGTATCCATTCTAATTCATTTGCACGATCCATTCTAATTCATTCCAATGATCCATTATAATTCATTCGTACGATCCATTCTAATTCATTCGCTCGAATGTATCCATTTTAATTCATTCGTACGATCCATTCTAATTCGTTCATACGATCCATTCTAATTCGTTCGTACGATCCATTCTAATTCGTTGGTATGATCCATTCTAATTCAAACGCACGATCCATTCTAATTCATTCGCACGATCCATTCTAATTCATTCTCACGAATGTAATCTTTCTAATTCATTTGTATGATCCATTCTAATTCATTAGTACGATCCATTCTAATCTATTCGTACGATCCATTCGTACGATCCATTCTAATTCATTCGTACGATCCATTCTAATTCATTCTCACAAATATAACCTTTCTAATTCATTTGTACGATCCATTCTAATTCATTCGTACGATCCATTCTAATCCATTTGTACGATCCATTCTAATCCATTCGTACGATCCATTATAATTCATTCGCACGAATGTAACCATTCTAATTCATTCGTACGATCCATTCTAATTCATTCGTACGATCCATTCTAATTAATTCGCACAAATGTATCCATTCTAATTCATTCGTACGATCCATTCTTATTCATTCATACGATCCATTCTAATTCATTTGTACGAATGAATTAAAATGGATCGTACAAATGAATTAGAATGGATCGTGCGAATGAATTAGAATGGATCGTACGAACGAATTAGAATGGATCGTACGAATGAATTAGAATGGATACAATCGAGCGAATGAATTAGAATGGATCGTACGAATTAATTAGAATGGATCATAGGAATGAATTAGAATGGATCGTGCAAATGAATTAGAATGGATACTTTCGTGCGAATGAATCAGAATGGATCATACGAATGAATTAGAATGGTTACATTAGTGCGAATTAATTAGAATGGATCGTACGAATGGATTAGAATGGATCATAGGAATGAATTAGAATGGATCGTACGAATGAATTAGAATGGATCTTATAAATGAATTAGAAAGGTTACATTTGTGAGAATAAATTAGAATGGATCGTACGATTTATTCTAATTCATTCGCACGATCCATTTGAATTCATTCGCACGATCCATTCTAATTCATTCGTATGATTCATTCTAATTCATTCGTACGATCCATTCTAATTCATTCGCAAAAATGTATCCATTCTAATTCATTCGTACGATCCATTCTAATTCATTCGTACGAATGAATTAGAATGGATCGTACGAATGAATTAGAATGGATTGTACGAATGAATTAGAATGGATACATTCAAGCGAATGAATTACAATGGATCGTATGAATGAATTAGAATGGATCGTACGAATGAATTAGAATGGATTGTACGAATGAATTAGAATGGATACATTCGAGCGAATGAATTAGAATGGATCGTATGAATGAATTAGAATGGATTATAGGAATGAATTAGAATGGATCGTGCAAATGAATTAGAATGAATCGTACGATCCATTCTAATTCATTCGTACGATCCATTCTAATCCATTCGTACGCTCCATTCTTATTCATTCGTACGATCCATTCTAATTCATTCGTACGATCCATTCTAATGCATTCGTTCGATCCATTCTAATTTATTCGTACGATCCTTTCTAATTCATTCCTATGATCCATTCTAATTCATTCGTACGATCCATTCTAATTCATTCGCTCGAATGTATCCATTCTAATTCATTCGTACAATCCATTCAAATTCATTCGTACGATCCATTCTAATTCATTCGTATGAATGAATTAGAATGGATCGTACGAATGAATTAGAATGGATATATTTGTGCGAATAAATTAGAATGGATCGTACGAATGAATTAGAATGAATCATACGAATGAATTAGAATGGATCGTGCGAATGAATTTGAATGGATCGTACGAATGAAATAGAATGAATCGTACAATCCATTCTAATGCATTCTCATAAATGTAACCTTTCTAATTCATTCATACGATCCATAATAAATTCATTAGTCCGATCCATTCTAATTCATTCGTACGATCCATTCTAATTCATTCCTACGATCCATTCTAATTCATTCGCACGAATGTAACCATTCTAATTCATTCGTACAATCCATTCTAATTCATTCGTACGATCTATTCAAATTTGATCCATTCTAATTCATTCATACGATCCATTCTAATTCATTCTCACATATGTAACCTTTCTAATTTATTTGTATGATCTATTCTAATTCATTCGTGCGATCCATTCTAATTCATTCGCACGAATGTATCCATTCTAATTCATTCGCACCATCCAATCTAATTCATTCGTACGATCCATTCTAATCCATTCGTACGATCCATTGTAATTCATTCATACAATCCATTCAGATTCATTCACACAAATGTATCCATTCAAATTCATTCGTACGATCCATTCTAATTAATTCGCACGATCCATTCTAATTCAGTCATACGATCCATTCTAATTCATTCGCATGAATGTAACCATTCTAATTCTTTCGTACGATCCATTCTAATTCATTCGTATGAGCTATTCTAATTCATTCATACGATCCATTCTAATTCATTCGTGCGATTCATTCTAATACATTCGTACGATCCATTCTAATTCATTCGCACGAATGTAACCATTCTAATTCATTCATATGATCCATTCTAATTCATTCGTACGATCCATTCTAATTCATTCTCACGATCCATTCTATTTCATTTGTACGAATGTATCCATTCTAATTCATTCGGACGATCCATTCTAATGCATTCGTACGATTCATTCTAATTCATTCGCACGATCCATTCTAGTTCATTCGTACGATCCATTCTAATTCATTCGTACGATCCATTCTAATTCATTCGTATGATCCATTCTAATTCATTCGTACGATCCATTCTAATGCATTCGTACGATTCATTCTAATTCATGCGTATGATCCATTCTAATTCTTTCGTACGATCCATTCTAATTCATTCCCATGATCTATTCTAATTCGTTCGTACAATCCATTCTAATTCATTCGTACGATCCATTCTAATTCATTCGCACTATCCATTCTAATTCCTTCGCACGATCTATTCTAATTCGTTCGTACAATCCATTCTAATTCATTCGTACGATCCATTCTAATTCATTCGCACTATCCATTCTAATTCATTCGTACGATCCATTCTAATTCATTCGCACAATCCATTCTAATTCATTCGTACGATCCATTCTTATTTATTCACACGATCCATTTGAATTCAATCGCACGATCCATTCTAATTCATTCGTATGATTCATTCTAATTCATTCGTACGATCCATTCTAATTCATTCGCACAAATGTATCCATTCTAATTCATTCGTACGATCCATTCTAATTCATTCATACGAATGAATTAGAATGGATCGTACGAATGAATTAGAATGGATTGTACGAATGAATTAGAATGGATACATTCGAGCGAATGAATTAGAATGGATCGTACGAATGAATTAGAATGGATTGTACGAATGAATTAGAATGGATACATTCGAGTGAATGAATTAGAATGGATCGTATGAATGAATTAGCATGGATTCTAGGAATGAATTAGAATCATTCGTACGAATGAATTAGAATGGATCGTACGAATGAATTAGAATGGATACATTTGTGCGAATGATTCGTTTGTACGATCCATTCTAATTCATTTGCACGAATGTAACCATTCTAATTCATTCGTACGATCCATTCTAATTCATTCGTACGATCCATTCTAATTCATTCGCATGATCCATTCTAATTCATTCGTACGATCCATTCTAATTCATTCTCACGAATGTAACCTTTCTAATTCATTTGTATGATCCATTCTAATTCATTCGTACAATCCATTCTAATTAGAATGGATCGTACGATTGAATTAGAATGGATCGTACGAATGAATTAGAATGGATCGTACGAATCAATTAGAATGGATCGTACGAATGAATTAGAATGGATTGTACGAATGAATAAGAATGGAGCGTACGAATGGATTAGAATGGATCGTACGAATGAATTAGAATGGATATATTTGAACGTATAAATTAGAATGGATCATACGAATGGATTAGAATGGATCATACAAATGAATTAGAATGGATACATTTGTGCGAATGAATTAGAATGGATCGTACGAATGAATTAGAATGGATCGTATAAATGAATTAGAATGGATCGTACAAATACACTCTTACTCTAATTCATTCGTACGATCCATTCTAATTCACTCGCACAAATGTATCCATTCTAATTCATTCGTACGATCCATTCTATGAATGAATTAGAATGGATCATAGGAATGAATTAGAATGGATCGTACGAATGAATTAGAATGGATACATTCGTACAAATGAATTAGAATGGATCATGCGAATGAATTAGAATGGATCGTACGAATTAGAATGGATCGTACGAATGAATTAGAATGGATCGTACGAATGAATTAGAATGGATACATTTGTGCGAATGAGTTAGAATGGATCATACAAATGAATTAGAATAGATCGTGCAAATGAATTAGAATCGATCGTGCGAATGAATTAGAATGGATCGTACGTTTGAATTAGATTGGATTGTGCGAATTAATGAGAATAGATCGTATGAATGAATTAGAATGGATTGTACGAATGAATTAGAATGGATCGTACAAATGAATTAGAAAGGCTGCATTTGTGAGAATAAATTAGAATGGATCGTACGAATGAATTAGAATGGATCGTGCGAATGAATTAGAATAGTTACATTTGTGCGAATGAATTAGATTGCATCGTGCGAATGAATTAGAATGATCCATTCTAATTCATTCGTATGATTCATTCTAATTCAATCATACGATCCATTCTAATTCATTCGCTCGATCCATTCTAATTCATTCGTACGATCCATTCTAATCCATTTGTACGATCCATTCTAATTCATTCGCACGAATGTATCCATTCTAATGTATTCGTACGATCCATTCTAATTCATTCGTACGATCCATTCTAATTCATTCGTACGATCCATTCTAATTCATTCTCATAAATGTAGCCTTTCTAATTCAGTTGTACGATCCATTCTAATTCGTTCGTATGATCCATTCTAATTCATTCGCACGATCCATTCTAATTTATTCGCATGATCCATTCTAATTCATTCGTACGACCCATTCTAACTCATTCGTATGATCCATTCTAACTCATTCGCACAAATGTATCCATTCTAATTCATTCGTACGATCCATTCTAATTCATTCGTACGATCCATTCTAATTCATTCGTATGAACCATTCTAATTCATTCGCACAAATGTATCCATTCTAATTCATTTGTATGATCCATTCTAATTCATTCGTACGATCCATTCTAATCCATTCGTATGATCCAATCTAATTTATTCGTAATGTATCCATTCTAATTCATTCGTACGATCCAGTCTAATTCATTCAGATGATCAATTCTAATTCATTCGTACGATCCATTCTAATTCATTCGTACGATCCATTCTAATTTATTCATACGTATGATCCATTCTAATTCATTCGTACGATCCATTCTCACAAATGTAACCTTTCTAATTCATTTGTACGATCCATTCTAATTCATTCGTACAATCCATTCTAATTCATTCGCACAAATGTATCCATTCTAATTCATTCGCACGATCCATTCTAATTTATTCGTACGATCCATTCTAATCCATTAGTACGATCCATTCTAATCCATTCGTATGATCGTGCGAATGAATTAGAATGGATCGTATGAATGAATTAGAATGGATCGTACGAATGAATTAGAATGGATTGTACGAATGAATTAGAATGGATACATTCGAGCGAATGAATTAGAATGGATCGTATGAATGAATTAGAATGAATCATACGAATGAATTAGAATGGATCGTGCGAATGAATTCAAATGGATCGTGCGAATGAATTAGAATAAATCGTACGATCCATTCTAATTCATTCCTACGATCTATTCTAATTTATTCGTACGATCCATTCTAATTAATTCGTACGATCCATTCTAATTCATTCCTACGATCCATTCTAATTCTTTAATTAGAATGGATCGTACGAATGAATTAGAATGGATCATATGAATGAATTAGAATGGTTACATTCGTGCGAATGAATTAGAATGGATTGTACGAATGAATTAGAATGGATCGTACAAATGAATTAGAAAGGTTACATTTGTGAGAATGGATCGTACAAATGAATTAGAATGGATCATATGTATGAATAAATTAGAATGGATCGTACGAATGAATTAGAATGGATCGTACGAATGAATTAGAATTGATCATATGAATGAATTAGACTGGATCGTACGAATGAATTAGAATGGATACATTACGAATAAATTAGAATGGATCATACGAATGGATTAGAATGGATCGTACGAATGGATTAGAATGGATCGTACGAATGAATTAGAATGGATCATACAAATGAATTAGAATGGATACATTTGTGCGAATAAATTAGAATGGTTCATACGAATGAATTAGAATGGATCGTACGAATGAATTAGAATGGATCGTACGAATGAATTAGAATGGATCGTACGAATGAATTAGAATGGATACATTTGTGCGAATGAGTTAGAATGGATCGTACGAATGAGTTAGAATGGATCGTACGAATGAATTAGAATGGATCATGTGAATAAATTAGAATGGATCGTGCGAATGAATTAGAATGGATCATACGAACGAATTAGAATAGATCGTACGAACGAATTAGAATGGATCGTGCGAATGAATTAGAATGGATCATACGAACGAATTAGAATGGATCGTACGAACGAATTAGAATGGATCGTATGAATGAATTAGAATGAATCATACGAATGAATTAGAATGGATCGTGGGAATGAATTCAAATGGATCGTGCGAATGAATTAGAATGGATACATTCGTACAAATGAATTAGAATGGATCGTACGAATGAATTAGAATGGATAGTACGAATGAATTAGAATGGATACATTCGAGCGAATGAATTAGAATGGATCGTATGAATGAATTAGAATGGATCGTATGAATGAATTAGAATGGATTGTGCGAATGAATTAAAATGGATACATTCGAGCGAATGAATTAGAATGGGTCGTATGAATGAATTAGAATGAATCATACAAATGAATTAGAATGGATCGTGCCAATGAATTAGAATGGATCGTACGAATGAATTAGAATGGATCGTGCAAATGAATGAGAATAGATTGTATGAATGAAATAGAATGGATATATTTGAACGAATGAATTAGAATGGATCATACGAATGGATTAGAATGGATCGTACGAATGGATTAAAATGGATCGTACGAATGAATTAGAATGCATTCTAATTCATTCGTATGATCCATTCTGATTCATTCGCACGAATGTATCCATTCTAATTCTAATTCATTCGTATGATCCATTCTAATTCATTCGTACGATCCATTCTAATTCATTCGCACGAATGTAACCATTCTAATTCATTCATATGATCCATTCTAATTCATTTGCACGATCCATTCTAATTCATTCGTACGATCCATTCTGATCCATTCGTATGATCCATTCTAATTCATTCGTTCAAATATATCCATTCTAATTTATTCGTACGATCCATTCTAATTCATTTGCACGATCCATTCTAATTCATTCGTACGATCCATTCTAATTCATTGGCACGATCCATTCTAAATGGATACATTCGAGCGAATGAGTTTGAGTGGATCGTATGAATGGATTAGAATGAATCATACAAATGAATTAGAATGGATACATTCGAGCGAATGAATTAGAATGAATCATACGAATGAATTAGAATGGGTCGTACGAATGAATTAGAATGGATTGTACGAATGAATTAGAATGGATACATTCGAGCGAATGAATTAGAATGGATCGTATAAATGAATTAGAATGGATCGTACGAATGAATTAGAATGGATTATACGAATGAATTAGAATGGATACATTCTAGCGAATGAATTAGAATGGATCGTATGAATGAATTAGAATGGATTATAGGAATGAATTAGAATGGATACATTCATTCGCACGAATGTAACAATTCTAATTCATTCATATGATCCATTCTAATTCATTCATACGATCCATTCTAATTCATTCGCACGATCCATTCTAATTCATTTGTACGAATGTATCCATTCTCGTATGAACCATTCTAATTCATTCGCACAAATGTATCCATTCTAATTCATTTGTATGATCCATTCTAATTCATTCGTACGATCCATTCTAATCCATTCGTATGATCCATTCTAATTTATTCGTTCAAATATATCCATTCTAATTCATTCGTACGATCCATTCTAATTCATTCGCATGATCCATTCTAATTCATTCGCATGATCCATTCTAATTCATTCGTACGATCCATTCTAATTCATGCGCACGATGCAATCTAATTCATTTATACGATCCATTTTAATTCATTCGCAAGATCCATTCTAATTCATTCGTATGATCCATTCTAATTCATTCGTACGATCCATTCTAATTCATTCCTATGATCCATTCTAATTCATTCGTACGATCCATTCTAATTCATTCGCTCGATCCATTCTAATCCATTCGTACGATCCATTCTAATCCATTCGTATGATCCATTCTAATTTATTCGTTCAAATATATCCATTCTAATTCATTCGTACGATCCATTCTAATTCATTCGGACCATCCAATCTAATTCATTCGTACGATCCATTCTAATCCATTCGTACGATCCATTGTAATTCATTCATACAATCCATTCAGATTCATTCACACAAATGTATCCATTCAAATTCAATCGTACGATCCATTGTAATTCATTCGTACGATCCATTCTAATCCATTCGTTGTATCCATTCTAATTCATTTGCACTATCCATTGTAATTCATTTGCACGATCCATTCTAATTCATTATTATGATCCATTCTAATTCATTCGTACGAATGTATCCATTCTAATTCATTTGCACGATCCATTCAGATTCATTTGTACGATCCATTTTAATTCATTCCAATGATCCATTGTAATTCATTCGTACGATCCATTCTAATTCATTCGCTCGATTGTATCCATTCTAATTCATTCGTACGATCCATTCTAATTCATTCGTACGATCCATTCTAATCCATTCGTATGATCCATTCTAATTTATTCGTTCATATATATCCATTCTAATTCATTCGTACGATCCATTCTAATTCATTTGCACGATCCATTCTAATTCATTCGTACAATCCATTCTAATTCATTGGCACGATCCACTCTAATTCATTTGTATGATTCATTCTAATTCATTCATACGATCCATTCTAATTCATTCGCTCGAATGTATCCATTCTAATTCATTCGCTCGAATGTATCCATTCTAATTCATTCGTACAATCCATTCTAATTCATTCGTACGATCCATTCTAATTCATTCATACGATCCATTCTATTTCATTTAATTCATTTGTACGATCCATTCTAATTCATTCGTACAATCCATTCTAATTCATTACTACGATCCATTCTAATTCATTCGCACGATCCATTCTAATTCATTTGTACGAATGTACTCATTCTAATTCATTCGCACGATCCATTCTAATCCATTCGTATGATCCATTCTAATTCATTCGTTCAAATATATCCATTCTAATTCATTCGTACGATCCATTCTAATTCATTTGCACGATCCATTTTAATTCATTCGTACGATCGATTAGAATGGATCATGCAAATGAATTAGAATGGATACATTCGTGTAAATGAATTAGAATGGATCGTACGAATGAATTAGAATGGATCTTGCGAACGAATTAAAATGGATCGTACAAATGAATTAGAATGGATCATACAAATGAATTAGAATGGATCGTACGAATGAATTAGAATGGATATATTTGAACGAATGAATTAGAATGGATCATACGAATGGATTAGAATGGATCGTACGAATGAATTAGAATGGATACAATCGAGCGAATGAATTAGAATGGATCGTGCAAATGAATAAGAATGGATCGTACGAATGAATTAGAATGGATCATACGAATGAATTAAAATGGATCGTACAAATGAATTAGAATGGATCGTGCGAATGAATTAGAATGCATTCGTACAAATGAATTAGAATGGATCGTACGAATGAATTAGAATGGACCGTACGAATGAATTAAAATGGATCGTGTGGATCGGACTATTGAATTTATTATGGATCGTACGAATGAATAATTCGATTGTACGAACGAATTAAAATAGATCGTGCGAATGAATTAGAATGAATCGTACGAATGCATTAGAATGGATCGTGCGAATGAATTAGAATGGATACATTCGTACAAATGAATTAGAACGCATTGTACGAATGAATTAGAATAGTTACATTTGTGCGAATGAATTAGAATGGATCGTACAATTTATTCATTCAAATATATCCATTCTATTTCATTCATACGATCTATTCTCATTCATTCGTACGATCCATTCTAATTCATTCTCACAAATGTAGCCTTTCTAATTCATTTGCACGATCCATTCTAATTCATTCGTACGATCCATTCTAATTCATTCGCACGAATGTAACCATTCTAATTCATTCGTACGATCCATTCTAATTCATTCGTACGATCCATTCAAATTCATTCTCACGAATGTATTCTAATTTATTCGCACGAATGTATCCATTCTAATGTATTCGTACGATCCATTCTAATTCATTCGTACGATCCATAATAAATTCATTAGTCCGGTCCATTCTAATTCATTCGTACGATCCATTCTAATTCATTCCTACGATCCATTCTAATTCATTCGTGCGATCCATTCTAATCCATTCGTATGATCCATTCTAATTCATTCGTTCAAATATATCCATTCTAATTCATTCCTACGATCCATTCTAATTCATTTGCACGATCCATTCTAATTCATTCGTACGATCCATTCTAATTCATTGGCACGATCCATTCTAATTCATTTGTATGATTCATTCTAATTCATTCATACGATCCATTCTAATTCATTCACTCGAATGTATCCATTCTAATTCATTCGTACAATCCATTCTAATTCATTCGTACGATCCATTCTAATTCATTCATACGATCCATTCTAATTCATTCGCTCGAATGTATCCATTGGATCCCATTCTAATTCATTCGTATGATCCATTCTGATTCATTCGCGCGAATGTATCCATTCTAATTCATTTGCACGATCCATTCTAATTCATTCGTATGATCCATTCTGATTCATTCGCACGAATGGATCATACGAATGAATTAGAATGGTTAGTACGAATGAATTAGAATGGATCATACGAATGAATTAGAATGGATCGTGCGAATGAATTAGAATGGATACATTCGTGCGAATGAATCAGAATGGATCATACGAATGAATTAGAATGGTTAGTATGAATGAATTAGAATGGATCATACGAATGAATTTGAATGGATCGTGCGAATGAATTAGAATGGATACATTCGTGCGAATGAATCAGAATGGATCATATGAATGAATTAGAATGGATCGTACGAATGAATTAGAATGGATCATACGAATGAATTAGAATGGATCGTGCGAATGAATTATAATGGATCGTGCGAATGAATTAGAATAGATCGTACGAATGAATTAGAATGGATCATACGAATGAATTAGAATGGATCGTACAAATAAATTAGAATGGATCGTACGAATGAATTAGAATGGATACATTTGTGCGAATGAGTTAGAATGGATCATACGAATGAATTAGAATGGATCGTACGAATGAATTAGAATGGATCGTACAAATGAATTAGAATGAATTGTACGAATGAATTAGAATGGATCATATGACTGAATTACTAATTCATTCGTTCGATCCATTCTAATTTATTCGCACAATCCATTCTAACTCCTCATTCATTCGCACGAATGTATCCATTCAAATTCATTCTCTCGATTGTATCCATTCTAATTCATTTGCACGATCCATTCTAATTCATTTGCACGATCCATTCTAATTCAAACGTACGATCCATTCTGATTCATTCGCACAATCCAATCTAATTCAAACATACGATCCATTCTAATTTATTTGTAAGATCCATTCTAATAATTCATTCATACAATCCATTCTAATTCATTCGTACGATCATTCGCACGATCCATTCTAATTCATTCGTATGATCCTTTCTAATTCATTTGTAAGATCCATTCTAATTCATTCGTACGATCCATTCTAATTCATTCCTATGATCCATTCTAATCCATTCGTACGATCCATTCTAATTCATTCGCACAAATGTAACTATTCTAATTCATTCGTACAATGCGTTCAAATCCATTCGTACGATCCATTCTAACTCATTTGCACAAATGTATCCATTCTAATTCCTTCGTACGATCCATTCTAATTCATTCTCACAAATGTAACCTTTCTATTTCATTCGTACGATCCATTCGAATGCAATCGTTCGATCTATTCTAATTTATTCGTACGATCCATTCTAATTCATTCCTATGATCCATTCTAATTCATTCGTACGATCCATTCTAATTCATTCGCTCGATTGTATCCATTCTAATTCGTTCGTACGATCCATTCTAATTCGTTCGCACGATCCATTCTAATTCATTTGTACGAATGTATCCAATGAATTAGGATGGATCGTATAAATGAATTAGAATAGATCGTGCAAATGAATTAGAATAGATCGTGCGAATGAATTAGAATGGATCGTACGAATGAATTAGAATGGATCGTACGAATGAATTAGAATGGATCGTACGTTTGAATTAGATTGGATTGTGCGAATGAATTAAAATGGATCGTACGAATGAATTAGAATGGATATATTTGAACGAATAAATTAGAATGGATCGTACGAATGGATTAGAATGGATCGTACGAATGAATTAGAATGGATCATACAAATGAATTAGAATGGATACATTTGTGCGAATGAATTAGAATGGTTCATACGAATGAATTAGAATGGATCGTACGAATGAATTAGAATGGATCGTACAAATGAATTAGAATAGATCGTGCAAATGAATTAGAATCGATCGTGCGAATGAATTAGAATGGATCGTACGAATGAATTAGAATGGATCGTACGAAAGAATTAGAATGGATCGTACGTTTGAATTATATTGGATTGTGCGAATGAATTAGAATGGATCGTACGAATGAATTAGAATGGATCGTACGTTTGAATTAGATTGGATTGTGCGAATAAATTTGAATGGATCGTACGAATGAATTAGAATGGATCGTGCAAATGGATTAGAATGGATCGTACGAATGAATTAGAATGGATCATACAAATGAATTAGAATAGATCGTGCAAATGAATTAGATTGGATTGTGCGAATGAATTAGAATGGATACATTCGTGCGAATGAATGAGAATAGATCGTATGAATGAATTAGAATGGATCGTACGAATGAATTAGAATGGATTAGAATGAATCAGAATGGATTAGAATGAATCATACGAATGAATTAGAATGGATCGTGCGAATGAATTAGAATGGATCGTGCGAATGAATTAGAATGGATCGTACGAATGAAATAGAATGGATTGTACGAATGAATTAGAATGGATCATAGGAATGAATTAGAATGGATCATAGGAATGAATTAGAATGGATCGTACGAATGAATTAGAATGGATCGTACGAATGAATTAGAATGGATCGTGCTAATGAATTAGAATGAATCGTACGAATGCATTAGAATGGATCGTGCGAATGAATTAGAATGGATACAATCAAGCGAATGAATTATAATAGATCGTACGAATGAATTAGAATGGATATATTTGAACGAATCGTGCGAATGAATTAGAATGGATCGTACGAATGAATTAGAATGGGTCATATGAATGAATTAGAATGGTTACATTCGTATGAATGAATTAGAATGGATCGTATGAATGAATTAGAATGGATACATTTGTGCGAATGAATTAGAATGGATCGTACGAATGAATTAGAATGAATCAGACGAATGAATTAGAATGGATCGTGCGAATGAATTTGAATGGATCGTACGAATGAATTAGAATGAATCGTACAATCCATTCTAATTCATTCTCACAAATGTAACCTTTCTAATTCATTCGTACGATCCATTCTAATTCGTTCGTACGATCCATTCTAATCCGTTCGTACGATCCATTCTAATTCATTCGTACGATCCATTCTAATTCATTTGTACGAATGTATCCATTCTAATTCATTCGTACGATCCATTCTAATTCATTCGTACGATCCATTCTAATTCATTCGTACGATCCATTCTAATTCATTCGTATTCATTCATACAATAGAATGGATTGTACGTTTGTATTAGATTGGATTGTGCGAATGAATTATAAAGGTTACATTTGTGCGAATGAATTAGAATGGATCATACGAATGAATTAGAATGAATCATACGAATGAATTAGAATGGATCGTACAAATGAATTAGAATGGATCGTACGAATGAATTAGAATAGTTACATTTGTGCGAATGAATTAGAATGGATCGTGCAAATGAATTAGAATGGATCGTACGAATGAATTAGAATGGATATATTTGAACCAATAAATTAGAAAGGATCATACAAATGGATTAGAATGGATCGTACGAATGGATTAGAATGGATCGTACGAATGAATTAGAATGGATCATACAAATGAATTAGAATGGATACATTTGTGCGAATGAATTAGAATGGTTCATACGAATGAATTAGAATGGATCGTACGAATGAATTAGAATGGATCGTACGAATGAATTAGAATGGATCGTACGAATGAATTAGAATGGATACATTTGTGCGAATGAGTTAGAATGGATCATACGAATGAATTAGAATGGATCGTACGAATGAATTAGAATGGATCATGCGAATAAATAAGAATGGATCGTGCGAACGAATTAGAATGGATCATACGAACAAATTAGAATGGATCATATGAATGAATTAGAATGGTTACATTCGTGCGAATGAATTAGAATTGATTGTACGAATGAATTAGAATGGATCATAGGAATGAATTAGAATGGATTACGAATGAATTAGAATGGATACAATCGAGCGAATGAATTAGAATGGATCGTACGAATGAATTAGAATGAATCATACAAATGAATTAGAATGGATCGTGCGAATGAATTCAAATGGATCGTGCGAATGAATTAGAATAAATCGTACGATCCATTCTAATTCATTCTCATAAATGTATCATTTCTATTTCATTTGTAACATCCATTCTAATTCATTCGTACGATCCATTCTAATTCATTCCTATGATCCATTCTAATTCATTCGTACGAATGTATCCATTCTAATTCATTCGTTTAATCCATTCTAATTCATTCGTATGATTCATTCTAATTCATTCATGCGATCCATTCTAATTCATTCGCTCGAATGTATCCAACGAATTAGAATGGATCGTACGAATGAATTAGAATGGATCGTGCGAATGAATTAGAATGGTTACATTCATGCGAATGAATTAGAATGTGAGAATGAATTAGAATAGATCATAGGAATGAATTAGAATGAATCGTACATTCCATTCTAATTCATTCTCACAAATGTAACCTTTCTAATTCATTCGTACGATCCATTCTAATTCGTTCGTACGATCCATTATAATTCGTTCGTACGATCCATTCTAATTCGTTCGTACGATCCATTCTAATTCATACGTACGATCCTTTCTAATTCATTCTCACAAATGTAGCCTTTCTAATTTTCCATTCTAATCCATTTGCACGATCCATTCTAATTCATTCGTACGATCCATTCTAATTCATTCGTACGATCCATTCTAATTCATTTTCTCGTACGATCCATTCTAATTCATTCTCACAAATGTAACCTTTCTAATTCATTTGTAAGATCCATTCTAATTCATTCGTACGATCCATTCTAATTCATTTACAATCCATTCAAATTCATTCGTACGATCCATTCTAATTCATTCGCACGAAACAATCTAATCCATTCGTACGCTCCATTCTTATTCATTCGTACGATCCATTCTAATTCATTCGTACGATCCATTCTAATGCATTCGTTCGATCCATTCTAATTTATTTGTACGATCCATTCTAATTCATTCGCACGATCCATTCTAATTCATTCGTACGATCCATTCTAATTCATTCGCACGAATGTATCCATTCTAATGTATTCGTACGATCCATTCTAATTCATTCGTACGATCCATTCTAATTCATTCGTACGATCCATTCTAATTCATTCTCACAAATGTAGCCTTTCTAATTCATTTGTACGATCCATTCTAATTCATTCGTACAATCCATTCTATTTCATTCGTACGATCCATTCTAATTCATTCCTACGATCCATTCAAATTCATTCGCATGAATGTAACCATTCTAATTCATTCGTACGATCCATTCTAACTCATTCATACGATCCATTCTAATTCATTCGTACGATCCATTCTAATTCATTCGTACGATCCATTCTAATTCATTCGTACGAATTAGAATAGATCCATTCTAATTCATTCTCACGAATGTAGCCTTTCTAATTCATTTGTACGATCCATTCTAATTCATTCGTACAATCCATTCTAATTCATTTGTATGATCATACGAATGAATTAGAATGGATACATTTGTGAGAATGAATTAGAATGGATCGTACGAATAAATTAGAATGGATCATACGAATGAATTAGAATAGTTACATTCGTGCAAATGAATTAGAATGGATACATTCGAGCGAATGAATTATAATAGATCGTAGGAATGAATTAGATTGGATCGTACGAATGAATTAGAATGGATACAATCGAGCGAATGAATTAGAATGGATCGTACGAATGAATTAGAATGGATCATACGAATGAATTAGAACGGATCGTACGAATGAATTAGAATGGATCGTACGAATGAACTAGAATGGATCGTACGAATAAATTAGAATGGATCGTACGAATGAACTAGAATGGATCGTACGAACGAATTAGAATGGATAGTGCGAATGAATTAGAATGGATCGTACGAATGAATTAGAATGGATTGAACGAACGAATTAGAATAGATCGTGCGAATGAATTGGAATGGATCGTACGAAAGAATTAGAATGGATCATACGAATGAATTAGAATGGATCGTGCGAATGAATTTGAATGGATTGTACGAATGAATTAGAATGAATTTGTGCGAATGAATTAGAATGGTTCATACGAATGAATTAGAATGGATCGTACGAATGAATTAGAATGGATCGTACGAATGAATTAGAATGGATCGTACGAATGAATTAGAATGGATCGGACTAATGAATTTATTATGGATCGTACGAATGAATTAGAAAGGTTACATTTGTGAGAATGAATTAGAATGGATTGTACGATTCATTCTAATTCATTCGTACGATCCATTCAAATTCATTCGCACGATCCATTCTAATTCATTCGTATGATTCATTCTAATTCATTCGTACGATCCATTCTAATTCATTCGTATGATTCATTCTAATTCGTTAGTCCGATCCATTCTAATTCATTCGTACGATCCATTCTAATTCATTCCTACGATCCATTCTAATTCATTCGCACAAATGTATCCATTCTATTTCATTCGTACGATCCATTCTAATTCATTCAGCCTTTCCAATTCATTTGTACGATCCATTCTAATTCATTCGTACAATCCATTCTATTTCATTCGTATGATCCATTCTAATTCATTCGTATGATCCTCTCTAATTTATTCGTTCAAATATATCCATTCTATTTCATTCATACGATCTATTCTCTTTCATTCGCACGAATGTATCCATTCTAATTCATTCACACAATCCAATCTAATTCATTCGTACGATCCATTCTAATTCATTCGTACGATCCATTCAAATTCATTCGCATAATACATTCTAATTCATTCGTATGATCCATTCTAATTCTTTCGTACGATCCATTCTAATTCATTCGCACGATCTATTCTAATTCGTTCGTACAATCCATTCTAATTCATTCGTACGATCCATTCTAATTCATTTGTACGATCCATTCTAATTCATTCGTACGATCCATTCTAATTCATTCGTATGATCCATTCTAATTCATTCGTACGATCCATTCATTCGCATGATCCATTCTAATTCATTCGTACGATCCATTCTAATTCATTCTCTCGAATGTAACCTTTCTAATTCATTCGTATGATCCATTCTAATGCATTCGTACGATCCATTCTAATTCATTCGTATGATCCTTCGCACAATCCATTCTAATTCATTCGTAAGATCCATTCTTATTCATTCACACGATCCATTTGAATTCATTCGCACGATCCATTCTAATTCATTCCTATGATCCATTCTAATTCATTCGTACGATCCATTCTAATTCATTCGTACGATCCATTCTAATTCATTTCTATGATCCATTCTAATTCATTTGCTCGATTGTATCCATTCTAATTCATTCGCTCGAATATATCCATTCTAATTCATTCGTACAATCCATTCTAATTCATTCGTACGATCCATTCTAATTCATTCGCTCGAATGTATCCATTCTAATTCATTCGCTCGAATGTATCCATTCTAATTCATTCGTACAATCCATTCTAATTCATTCGTATGATTCATTCTAATTCATTCGTACGATCCATTCTAATTCATTCGCACAAATGTATCCATTCTAATTCATTCGTACGATCCATTCTAATTCATTCATACGATCCATTCTAATTCATTCGCTCAAATGTATCCATTCTAATTCATTCCTACGATCCATTCTAATTCATTCGTACGATCCATTCTAATTCATTCGTATTCATTCGTACAATAGAATGGATTGTACGAATGAATTAGAATGGATCGTACAAATGAATTAGAATAGATCGTAGGAATGAATTAGAATACATTCGTGCGAATGAATCAGAATGGATCATAGGAATGAATTAGAATGGATCGTACGAATGGATTAGAATGGATCATACGAATGAATTAGATTGGATGGTGCGAATGAATTAGAATGGATACATTCGAGCGAATGAATTAGAATGGATCGTATGAATGAATTAGAATGGATCGTACGAATGAATTAGAATGGATTGTACGAATGAATTAGAATGGATACATTCGAGCGATCCATTCTAATTCATTCATACGATCCATTCTAATTCATTCGCTCGAATGTATCCATTCTAATTTATTCGTACTATCCATTCTAATTCATTCGTACGATCCATTCTAATTCATTCATACGATCCATTCTAATTCATTCGCTCGAATGTATCCATTCTAATTCATTCGCACCATCCAATCTAATTCATTCGTACGATCCATTCTAATCCATTCGTACGATCCATTCTAATTCATTCCTATGATCCATTATAATTGATTCATACGATCCATTCTAATTCATTCCTACGATCCATTCTAATTAATTCGTTCGTACGATCCATTCTAATTCGTTCGTACGATCCATTCTAATTCATTTGCACGAATATAACCATTCTAATTCATTCGTACGAACCATTCTAATTCATTTGTACGAATGTATCCATTCTAATTCATTCGCACGATCTATTCTAATTCGTTCGTACAATCCATTCTAATTCATTCGTACGATCCATTCTAATTCATTCGCACGATCCATTCTAATTCATTCGCACGATCCATTCTAATTCATTCGCACAAATGTATCTATCTAATTCATTCGTACGATCCATACTAATTCATTCGCACGATCCATTCTAATTTATTCGTACGATCCACTCTAATTCATTCGCACGATCCATTCTAATTCATTCGTACGATCCATTCTAATTCATTCGCACGAATGTATCCATTCTAATCCATTCGTATGATCCATTCTAATTTATTCGTTCAAATATATCCATTCTAATTCATTCGTACGATCTATTCTAATTCATTTGCACGATCCATTCTAATTCTTTCGTACGATCCATTCTAATTCATTCGCACGATCTATTCTAATTCGTTCGTACAATCCATTCTAATTCATTCGTACGATCCATTCTAATTCATTCGCACTATCCATTTTAATTCCTTCGCACGATCCATTCTAATTCATTCGCATGATCCATTCTAATTCATTCGTATGATCCATTCTAATTCATTCGTACGATCCATTCTAATTCATTCGCACAAATGTATCCATTCTAATTCATTCGTACGATCTATTCTAATTCATTCGCACGATCCACTCTAATTCATTCGCACAAATATATCCATTCTAATTCATTCGTACGATCCATTCTAATTCATTCGCACGATCCATTCTAATTCATTCGCACGATCCATTCTAATTCATTCGCACGATCCATTCTAATCCATTCGTACGATCCATTCTAATCCATTCGTACGATCCATTCTAATCCATTCGTATGATCCATTCTAATTTATTCGTTCAAATATATCCATTCTAATTCATTCGTACGATCCATTCTAAATCATTTGCACGATCCATTCTAATTCTTTCGTACGATCCATTCTAATTCATTCGCACGATCTATTCTAATTCGTTCGTACAATCCATTCTAATTCATTCGTACGATCCATTCTAATTCATTCGCACTATCCATTCTAATTCCTTCGCATGATCTATTCTAATTCGTTCGTACAATCCATTCTAATTCATTCGTACGATCCATTCTAATTCATTCGCACTATCCATTCTAATTCATTCGCACAATCCAATCTAATTCAAACGTACGAATGAATTAGAATGGATCGTACGAATGAATTTGAATGGATTGTACGAATGAATTAGAATGGATACATTCGATGAATTAGAATGGATCGTACGAATGAACTAGAATGGATCGTGCGAACGAATTAGAATGGATAGTGCGAATGAATTAGAATGAACGAATGAATTAGAATGGATCATACGAATGAATTAGAATGGATCGTACGAATGAATTTGAATGGATTGTACGAATGAATTAGAATGGATACATTTGTGCGAATGAATTAGAATGGATCGTACGAACGAATTAGAATGGATCGTACGAACGAATTAGAATGGATCGTACGAATGAATTAGAATGGATACAATCGAGCGAATGAATTAGAATGGATCATACGAATGAATTAGAATGGATCATAGAAATGAATTAGAATGGATCGTACGAACAAATTAGAATGGATCGTACGAATGATTTAGAATGGATCATACGAATGAATTAGAATGGATCGTGCGAATGAATTAGAATGGATTGTACGAATGAATTAGAATAGATCGTACGAATGAATTAGAATGGATCGTACGAATGAATTAGAATGGATCGTGCGAATGAATTAGAATGGATTGTACGAATGAATTAGAATGGATACATTTGTGCGAATGAATTAGAATGGATCGTACGAATGAATTAGAATGGATCATACGAATGAATTAGAATGGATCGTGCGAATGAATTAGAATGGATCGTCCTTTCTATTTCATTTGTATGATCCATTCTTATTCATTCGTACGATCCATTCTAATTCATTCGTACGATCCATTCTAATTCATTCGTACGATCCATTCTAATTCATTCCTATGATCCATTCTAATTCATTCGTAAGATCCATTCTAATTCATTCGCTCGATTGTATCCATTCTAATTCATTTGTACGATCCATTCTAATTCATTCCTATGATCCATTCTACGAATGTATCCATTCTAATTCATTCGCACGATCCATTCTAATGCATTCGTACGATTCATTCTAATTCATTCGTACAATCCATTCTAATTCATTCGTACGATCCATTCTAATTCATTCATATGATCCATTCTAATTCATTCGCTTGATCCATTCTAATTCATTCGTACGATCCATTCTAATTCATTCGCACGATCCATTTGAATTCATTCGCACGATCCATTCTAATTCATTCGTACGATCCATTCTAATTCATTCGTATTATCCATTCTAATTCATTCGTACGATCCATTCTAATGCATTCGTACGATTCGTTCTAATTAATTCGTATGATCCATTCTAATTCTTTCGTACGATCCATTCTAATTCATTCGCATGATCCATTCTAATTCATTTGTACGATCCATTCTAATTCATTCGCACTATGATCGTGCGAATGAATTCAAATGGATCGTACGAATGAATTAGAATAAATTATACGATCCATTCTAATTCATTCTCACAAATGTAACCTTTCTAATTCATTTGTAAGATCTAGTACGATCCATTCTAATTCATTCGCACGAATGTAACCATTCTAATTCATTCATATGATCCATTCTAATTCATTCGTGGATCGTACAAATGAATTAGAAAGGCTACATTTGTGAGAATGAATTAGAATGGATCGTACGAATGAATTAGAATGGATCATAGGAATGAATTAGAATGGATCGTACGAATGAATTAGAATGGATCATACGAATGAATTAGAATGGATCGTACGAACGAATTAGAATGGATCGTACGAATGAATTAGAATGGATACAATCGAGCGAATGAATTTGAATGGATCGTACGAATGAATTAGAATGGATCATAGGAATGAATTAGAATGGATCGTATGAATGAACTAGAATGGATCGTACGAACGAATTAGAATGGATAGTGCGAATGAATTAGAATGGATCGTACGAATGAATTAGAATGGATTGTACGAACGAATTAGAATAGATCGTGCGAATGAATTAGAATGGATCGTACGAAAGAATTAGAATGGATCATACGAATGAATTAGAATGAATCGTACGAATGCATTAGAATGGATCGTACGAATGAATTAGAATGGATCATACGAATGAATTAGAATGGATCGTACGAATGAATTAGAATGGATCGTACGAATGAATTAGAATGGATACATTTGTGCGAATGAATTAGAATGGATCATACGAATGAATTAGAATGAATCATACGAATGAATTAGAATGGATCGTGCGAATGAATTTGAATGGATTGTACGAATGAATTAGAATGGATACATTCGAGCGAATGAATTAGAATGGATCGTACGAATGAATTAGAATGGATCATAGGAATGAATTAGAATGGATCGTTCGAATGAATTAGAATAGAATGGATCGTACAAATGAGTTAGAATGGATTGTGCGAATAAATTAGAATGGATCGTACGAATGAATTAGAATGGATCCACCGAATGAATTAGAATGGATCATACGAATGAATTAGAATGGATCGTACGAATGAATTAGAATGGATCGTACGAATGAATTAGAATAGATCGTGCGAATGAATTAGAATGGATCGTACGAAAGAATTAGAATTGATCATACGAATGAATTAGAATGAATCGTACGAATGCATTAGAATTGATCGTACGAATGAATTAGAATGGATCATACGAATGAATTAGAATGGATCGTACGAATGAATTAGAATGGATCGTACGAATGAACTAGAATGGATCGTGCGAATGAATTAGAATGAATCGTACGAATGCATTAGAATGGATCATGCGAATGAATTAGAATGGATACATTTGTACAAATGAATTAGAATGGATCGTGAGAATGAATTAGAATGGATCGTACGAATGAATTAGAATGGATCGTATGAATGAATTAGAATGGTTACATTCGTGCGAATGGGTTAGAATGGATCATACGAATGAATTAGAATGGATCATAGCAATGAATTAGAATGGATCGTGCAAATGGATTAGAATGGATCGTACGAATGAATTAGAATGGATCGTACAAATGAATTAGAATAGATCGTGCAAATGAATTAGAATCGATCGTGCGAATGAATTAGAATGGATCGTACGTTTGAATTAGATTGGATTCTGTGAATGAATTAGAATTGATACATTCATGCGAATGAATGAGAATAGATCGTATGAATGAAATAGAATGGATATATTTGAACGAATAAATTAGAATGGATCATACGAATGAATTAGAATGAGTTAGAATGGATCCATTCAAATTCATTCGCACGATCCATTCTAATTCGTTCGTACGATCCATTCTAATTTGTATCCATTCTAATTCATTCGCACGATCCATTCTAATGCATTCGTACGATTCATTCAAATTCATTCGCATGATCCATTCTAGTTCATTCGTACGATCCATTCTAATTCATTCGTACGATCCATTCTAATTCATTCGTATGATCCATTCTAATTCATTCGTACAATCCATTCTAATGCATTCGTACGATTCATTCTAATTCATTCGTATGATCCATTCTAATTCTTTCGTACGATCCATTCTAATTCATTCGCACGATCTATTCTAATTCGTTCGTACAATCCATTCTAATTCATTCGTACGATCCATTCTAATTCATTCGCACTATCCATTCTAATTCGTTCGTACGATCCATTCTAGTTCATTCGTACGATCCATTCTAATTCATTCGTACGATCCATTCTAATTCATTCTCACAAACGATCCATTCTAATTCATTCGCACGATTTATTCTAATTTGTTCGTACAATCCATCCTAATTCATTCTCACAAATGTAGCCTTTCTAATTCATTTGTACGATCCATTCGAATTCTAATCCATTCGTACGATCCATTCTAATTCATTCGCACGAATGTATCCACTCTAATGTATTCGTACGATCCATTCTAATTCATTCGTATGATCTATTCTAATTCATTCGTACGATCCATTCTAATTCATTCGTACGTTCCATTCTAATTCATTCGCACGATCCATTCTAATTCATTTGTACGAATCGTAGGAATGAATTAGAATGGATACAATCAAGCGAATGAATTAGAATGGATCGTGCAAATGAATTAGAATGGATACATTCGTGCGAATGAATCAGAATGGATCATACGAATGAATTAGAACGGTTACATTCGTGCAAATGAATTAGAATGGATCGTACGAATGAATTAGAATGGATCGTACGAATGAACTAGAATGGATCGTGCGAATGAATTAGAATGAATCGTACGAATGCATTAGAATGGATCGTGCGATCGAATTAGAATGGATCGTACGAATGAATTAGAATGGATACAATCGAGCGAATGAATTAGAATGGATCGTACGAAAGAATTAGAATGGATCATACGAATGAATTAGAATGAATCGTAAGAATGCATTAGAATGGATCGTACGAATGAATTAGAATGGATCATACGAATGAATTAGAATGGATTGTACGAATGAATTAGAATGGATCGTACGAATGAACTAGAATGGATCGTGCGAATGAATTAGAATGAATCGTACAAATGAATTAGAATGGATCGTGCGAATGAATTAGAATGGATACATTCGTACAAATGAATTAGAATGGATCGTGCGAATGAATTAGAATGGATACATTCGTACAAATGAATTAGAATGGATCGTACGAATGAATTAGAATGGATCGTACGAATGAATTAGAATGGATCATATGAATGAATTAGAATGGATCGTACGAATGAATTAGAATGGATCGTACGAATGAACTAGAATGGATCGTACGAACGAATTAGAATGGATAGTGCGAATGAATTAGAATGGATCGTGTGAATGAATAAGAATGGATCGTACGAATGAATTAGAATGGATTGTGCGAATGAATTAGAATGGATCGTACGAATGAATTAGAATGGATAGTGCGAATGAATTAGAATGGATCGTACGAATGAATTAGAATGGATTGTACGAACGAATTAGAATAGATCGTGCGAAGGAATTAGAATGGATAGTGCGAATGAATTAGAATGGATCGTACGAATGAATTAGAATGGATTGTACGAACGAATTAGAATAGATCGTGCGAATGAATTAGAATGGGTACATTCGTGCAAATGAATTAGAATGGATCATGCGAATAAATTAGAATGGATCATACGAATGAATTAGAATGGATCATATGAATGAATTAGAATGGTTACATTCGTGCCGAATGAATTAGAATGGATCGTACGAATGAATTAGAATGGATACATTTGTGCGAATGAGTTAGAATGGATCATACGAATGAATTAGAATGGATCGTACGAATGAATTAGAATGGATCATGCGAATAAATTAGAATGGATCGTGCGAATGAATTAGAATGGATCATACGAACGAATTAGAATGGATCGTACGAACGAATTAGAATGGATCTTATGAATGAATTAGAATGGATCGTACGAATGAATTAGAATGGATCGTACGAATGAATTAGAATGGATACATTTGTGCGAATGAGTTAGAATGGATCATACGAATGAATTAGAATGGATCGTACGAATGAATTAGAATGGATCATGCGAATAAATTAGAATGGATCGTGCGAATGAATTAGAATGGATCATACGAACGAATTAGAATGGATCGTACGAACTAATTAGAATGGATCGTATGAATGAATTAGAATGGATCGAACGAACCAATTAGAATGGATCGTACGAACGAATTAGAATGGATCATACGAATGAATTAGAATGGATCGTACGAATGCATTAGAATGGATCGTACGAATGAATTAGAATGGATCATACAAATGAATTAGAATGGATCATACGAATGAATTAGAATGGATCGTACGAATGAACTAGAATGGATCGTGCGAATGAATTAGATTGAATCGTATGAATGCATTAGAATGGATCGTGCGAATGAATTAGAATGGCCATTCAAATTCATTCGTTCTCACGAATGTAATCTTTCTAATTCATTTGTACGATCCATTCTAAGTCATTCCTATGATCAATTCTAATTCATTCGCACGAATGTATCCATTCTAATTCATTTGCACGATCCATTCTAATTTATTCCAATGATCCATTATAATTCATTCGTACGATCCATTCTAATTCATTCGCTCGAATGTATCCATTCTAATTCATTCGTATGATCCATTCTAATTCATTCGCACGATCCATTCTAATTCATTCGTATGATCCATTCTAATTCATTCGTACGATCCATTCTAATTCATTTGCATGAATGTATCCATTCTAATTCATTCGTACGGTCCAATCTAATTCATTCATATGGTCAATTCTAATTCATTCGTACGATCATTCTAATGGTCACATTCGTGCAAATGAATTAGAATGGATCGTACGAATGAATTAGAATGGATCGTACGAACGAATTAGAATGGATCGTACGAACGAATTAGAATGGATCTTACGTATGAATTAGAATGGATACAATCGAGCGAATGAATTAGAATGGATCGTACGAATGAATTAGAATGGATCGTACGAATGAATTAGAATGGATACATTTGTGCGAATGAGTTAGAATGGATCATACGAATGAATTAGAATGGATCGTACGAATGAATTAGAATGGACGTACGAATGAATTAGAATGGATCATGCGAATGAATTTGAATGGATCGTACGAATGAATTAGAATGGATCGTACGAATGAATTAGAATGGATCATACAAATGAATTAGAAAGGTTACATTCGTGCGAATGAATTAGAATGGATACATTCGTGCGAATGAATTAGAATGGATTTTCGTACGAATGAATTAGAATGGATCATACAAATGAATTAGAAAGGTTACATTCGTGAGAATGAATTAGAATGGATCGTACGAATGAATTAGAATGGATCATGCAAATGAATTTGAATGGATCGTACGAATGAATTAGAATGGATTGTACGAATGAATTAGAATGGATACATTCGAGCGAATGAATTAGAATGGATTGTACGAACGAATTAGAATCGATCGTGCAAATGGATTAGAATGGATCGTACGAATGAATTAGAATGGATCATACGAATGAATTAGAATGGATCGTACGAATGAATTAGAATGGATCGTGCAAATGAATTCAAATGGATCGTGCGAATGAATTAGAATGGATCGTACGAATGAATTAGAATGTATACAATCGTACGAATGAATTAGAATGGATCGTACGAATGAATTTGAATGGATCGTACGAATGAATTAGAATGGATACATTTGTGCGAATGAATTAGAATGGATCGTACGAATGAATTAGAATGGATCGTATGAATGAATTAGAATGGATCGTACGAATACATTAGAATGGATACATTCGTGCGAATGAATTAGAATGGATCGTACGAATGAATTAGAATGGATCATGCGAATGAATTAGAATGGATCGTATGAATGAATTAGAATGGATCGTACGAATGAATTAGAATGGATTGTACGAATGAATTAGAATGGATACATTCGAGCGAATGAATTAAAATGGATCGTATGAATGAATTAGAATGAATCATACGAATGAATTAGAATGGATCGTGCGAATGAATTCAAATGGATCGTGCGAATGAATTAGAATAAATCGTACGATCCATTCTAATTCATTCTCACAAATTCATTCTAATTCATTCGCACGATCCATTCTAATTCATTTGGACGATCCATTCTAATTCATTCTCACGAATGTAACCTTTCTAATTCATTTGTATTATCCATTCTAATTCATTCGTACGATCCATTCTAATTCATTCGCACGAATGTATCCATTCTAATTCATTCGGACCATCCAATCTAATTCATTCGTACGATCCATTCTAATCCATTCGTACGATCCATTGTAATTCATTCATACAATCCATTCAGATTCATTCACACAAATGTATCCATTCAAATTCATTCGTACGATCCATTCTAATAAATTCGCATGATCCATTCTAATTCAGTCATACGATCCATTCTAATTCATTCGCATGATCCATTCTAGTTCATTCGCATGAATGTAACCATTCTAATTCTTTCGTACGATCCATTCTAATTCATTCGTATGAGCTATTCTAATTCAATCATACGATCCATTGTAATTCATTCGTACGATCCATTCTAATCCATTTGCACGATCCATTCTAATTCATTCCTATGATCCATTCTAATTGAATTTGAATGGATTGTACGAATGAATTAGAATGGATACATTCGAGCGAATGAATTAGAATGGATCGTACGAATGAATTAGAATGGATCATAGGAATGAATTAGAATGGATCGTACGAATAAATTAGAATGGATCGAACGAATGCATTAGAATGGATCGTACGAATGAATTAGAATGGATCATACGAATGAATAAGAATGGAGCGTACGAATGGATTAGAATTGATCGTGCGAATGAATTAGAATGGATCGGACGAATGAATTAGAATGGATCGTACGAATGAATTAGAATGAATCGTACGAATGCATTAGAATGGATCGTACGAATGAATTAGAATGGATACATTCGTACAAATGAATTAGAATGGATATATTTGAACGAATGAATTAAAATGGATCATACGAATGAATTAGAATGGATCATACAAATGAATTAGAAAGGTTACATTCGTGAGAATGAATTAGAATGGATCGTGCGAATGAATTAGAATGGATCGTGCGAATGAATTAGAATGAATTTGTGAGAATGAATTAGAATGGATCGTACGAATGGATTAGAATGGATCATAGGACCGAATTAGAATGGATCATAGGACCGAATTAGAATGGATCGAACGAATGAATTAGAATGGATCGTGCGAATGAATTCAAATGGATCGTGCGAATGTGCGATACGAATGAATTAGAATGGATCATACAAATGAATTAGAATGGATACATTTGTGCGAATGAATTAGAATGGTTCATACGAATGAATTAGAATGGATCGTACGAATGAATTAGAATGGATCGTATGAATGAATTAGAATGGATACATTTGTGCGAATGAGTTAGAATGGATCGTACGAATGAGTTAGAATGGATCGTACGAATGAATTAGAATGGATCATGCGAATGAACTTGAATGGATCGTGCGAATGAATTAGAATGAATCGTACGAATGAATTAGAATGAATCATATGAATGAATTAGAATGGATTGTACGAATGAATTAGAATAGATCGTAGGAATGAATTAGAATGGATCGTACGAATGAATTAGAATGGATCGTACGAATGAATTAGAATGGATCGTGCAAATGAATTAGAATGGATCATATGAATGAATTAGAATGGTTACATTCGTGCGAATGAATTAGAATGGTTACTAATTTATTCGTACGATCCATTCTAATTCATTCGTACGATCCATTCTAATCCATTCGTATGATCCATTCTAATTCATTCGTTCAAATATATCCATTCTAATTCATTCGTACGATCCATTCTAATTCATTTGCACAATCCATTCTAATTCATTCGTACGATCCATTCTAATTCATTGGCACGATCCATTCTAAATGGATACATTCGAGCGAATGAATTAGAATGGATCGTATGAATGAATTAGAATGAATCATACAAATGAATTAGAATGGATCGTGCCAATGAATTAGAATGGATCATACGAATGAATTAGAATGGATCGTGCAAATGAATTAGAATGGATCGTGCCAATGAATTAGAATGGATCGTACGAATGAATTAGAATGGATCGTGCGAATGAATTAGAATGGATACATTCGTACAAATGAATTAGAATGGATCGTGCGAATGAATTAGAATGAATCGTATGAATGAATTAGAATGGATTGTACGAATGAATTAGAATGGATCGTACAAATGAATTAGAAAGGTTACATTTGTGAGAATGGATCGTACGAATGAATTAGAATGGATCGTAGGAATGAATTAGAATGGATTGTACGAATGAATTAGAATGAATCCACCGAATGAGTTAGAATGGATTGTGCGAATAAATTAGAATGGATCGAACGAATGAATTAGAATGGATCGTACGAATGAATTATAATGGATCATTGGAATGAATTAGAATGGATTCAATCGAGCGAATGAATTAGAATGGATCGTACGAAAGAATTAGAATGGATCATACGAATGAATTAGAATGAATCGTACGAATGCATTAGAATGGATCGTACGAATGAATTAGAATGGATCATACGAATGAATTAGAATGGATCGTACGAATGAATTAGA
This sequence comes from Chamaelirium japonicum, assembly GCA_947650365.1. Taxonomy (NCBI): domain Eukaryota; kingdom Viridiplantae; phylum Streptophyta; class Magnoliopsida; order Liliales; family Melanthiaceae; genus Chamaelirium; species Chamaelirium japonicum. Next base: position 61,686,123 of record OX393555.1, on the reverse strand, counting down.
ATGGATCGTACGAATGAGCTAGAATGGATCGTGCGAATGAATTAGAATGAATCGTACGAATGGATTAGAATGGATCGTGCGAATGAATTAGAATGGATACATTCGTACAAATGAATTAGAATGGATCGTGCGAATGAATTAGAATGGATCGTACGAATGAATTAGAATGGATCGTGCGAATGAATTAGAATGGATCGTACGAATGAATTAGAATGGATCGTGCGAATGAATTAGAATGGATCGTACGAATGAATTAGAATGGATCGTGCGAATGAATTAGAATGGATCGTACGAATAAATTAAAATGGATCGTGCGAATGAATTAGAATGGATCGTACGAATGAATTGATCCATTCTAATTCATTCGCACAAATGTATCCATTCTAATTCATTCCTACGATTCGTACAAATGAATTAGAATGGATCGTGCGAATGAATTCAAATGGATCGTACGAATGAATTAGAATAAATTATACGATCCATTCTAATCCATTCTCACAAATGTAACCTTTCTAATTCATTTGTAAGATCTCGTACGATCCATTCTAATTCATTCGCACGAATGTAACCATTCTAATTCATTCATATGATCCATTCTAATTCATTCGTGGATCGTACAAATGAATTAGAAAGGCTACATTTGTGAGAATGAATTAGAATGGATCGTACGAATGAATTAGAATGGATCATAGGAATGAATTAGAATGGATCGTACGAATGAATTAGAATGGATCATACGAATGAATTAGAATGGATCGTACGAACGAATTAGAATGGATCGTACGAATGAATTAGAATGGATACAATCGAGCGAATGAATTAGAATGGATCGTACGAATGAATTAGAATGGATCATAGGAATGAATTAGAATGGATCGTATGAATGAACTAGAATAGATCGTACGAACGAATTAGAATGGATAGTGCGAATGAATTAGAATGGATCGTACGAATGAATTAGAATGGATTGTACGAACGAATTAGAATAGATCGTGCGAATGAATTAGAATGGATCGTACGAAAGAATTAGAATGGATCATACGAATGAATTAGAATGAATCGTACGAATGCATTAGAATGGATCGTACGAATGAATTAGAATGGATCATACGAATGAATTAGAATGGATCGTACGAATGAATTAGAATGGATCGTACGAATGAATTAGAATGGATACATTTGTGCGAATGAATTAGAATGGATCATACGAATGAATTAGAATGAATCATACGAATGAATTAGAATGGATCGTGCGAATGAATTTGAATGGATTGTACGAATGAATTAGAATGGATACATTCGAGCGAATGAATTAGAATGGATCGTACGAATGAATTAGAATGGATCATATGAATGAATTAGAATGGATCGTTCGAATGAATTAGAATAGAATGGATCGTACAAATGAGTTAGAATGGATTGTGCGAATAAATTAGAATGGATCGTACGAATGAATTAGAATGGATCCACCGAATGAATTAGAATGGATCATACGAATGAATTAGAATGGATCGTACGAATGAATTAGAATGGATCGTACGAATGAATTAGAATAGATCGTGCGAATGAATTAGAATGGATCGTACGAAAGAATTAGAATTGATCATACGAATGAATTAGAATGAATCGTACGAATGCATTAGAATTGATCGTACGAATGAATTAGAATGGATCATACGAATGAATTAGAATGGATCGTACGAATGAATTAGAATGGATCGTACGAATGAACTAGAATGGATCGTGCGAATGAATTAGAATGAATCATACGAATGCATTAGAATGGATCATGCGAATGAATTAGAATGGATACATTTGTACAAATGAATTAGAATGGATCGTGAGAATGAATTAGAATGGATCGTACGAATGAATTAGAATGGATCGTATGAATGAATTAGAATGGTTACATTCGTGCGAATGGGTTAGAATGGATCATACGAATGAATTAGAATGGATCATAGCAATGAATTAGAATGGATCGTGCAAATGGATTAGAATGGATCGTACGAATGAATTAGAATGGATCGTACAAATGAATTAGAATAGATCGTGCAAATGAATTAGAATCGATCGTGCGAATGAATTAGAATGGATCGTACGTTTGAATTAGATTGGATTCTGTGAATGAATTAGAATTGATACATTCATGCGAATGAATGAGAATAGATCGTATGAATGAAATAGAATGGATATATTTGAACGAATAAATTAGAATGGATCATACGAATGAATTAGAATGAGTTAGAATGGATCCATTCAAATTCATTCGCACGATCCATTCTAATTCGTTCGTACGATCCATTCTAATTTGTATCCATTCTAATTCATTCGCACGATCCATTCTAATGCATTCGTACGATTCATTCAAATTCATTCGCATGATCCATTCTAGTTCATTCGTACGATCCATTCTAATTCATTCGTACGATCCATTCTAATTCATTCGTATGATCCATTCTAATTCATTCGTACAATCCATTCTAATGCATTCGTACGATTCATTCTAATTCATTCGTATGATCCATTCTAATTCTTTCGTACGATCCATTCTAATTCATTCGCACGATCTATTCTAATTCGTTCGTACAATCCATTCTAATTCATTCGTACGATCCATTCTAATTCATTCGCACTATCCATTCTAATTCGTTCGTACGATCCATTCTAGTTCATTCGTACGATCCATTCTAATTCATTCGTACGATCCATTCTAATTCATTCTCACAAACGATCCATTCTAATTCATTCGCACGATTTATTCTAATTTGTTCGTACAATCCATCCTAATTCATTCTCACAAATGTAGCCTTTCTAATTCATTTGTACGATCCATTCGAATTCTAATCCATTCGTACGATCCATTCTAATTCATTCGCACGAATGTATCCACTCTAATGTATTCGTACGATCCATTCTAATTCATTCGTATGATCCATTCTAATTCATTCGTACGATCCATTCTAATTCATTCGTACGTTCCATTCTAATTCATTCGCACGATCCATTCTAATTCATTTGTACGAATCGTAGGAATGAATTAGAATGGATACAATCAAGCGAATGAATTAGAATGGATCGTGCAAATGAATTAGAATGGATACATTCGTGCGAATGAATCAGAATGGATCATACGAATGAATTAGAACGGTTACATTCGTGCAAATGAATTAGAATGGATCGTACGAATGAATTAGAATGGATCGTACGAATGAACTAGAATGGATCGTGCGAATGAATTAGAATGAATCGTACGAATGCATTAGAATGGATCGTGCGATCGAATTAGAATGGATCGTACGAATGAATTAGAATGGATACAATCGAGCGAATGAATTAGAATGGATCGTACGAAAGAATTAAAATGGATCATACGAATGAATTAGAATGAATCGTAAGAATGCATTAGAATGGATCGTACGAATGAATTAGAATGGATCATACGAATGAATTAGAATGGATTGTATGAATGAATTAGAATGGATCGTACGAATGAACTAGAATGGATCGTGCGAATGAATTAGAATGAATCGTACAAATGAATTAGAATGGATCGTGCGAATGAATTAGAATGGATACATTCGTACAAATGAATTAGAATGGATCGTGCGAATGAATTAGAATGGATACATTCGTACAAATGAATTAGAATGGATCGTACGAATGAATTAGAATGGATCGTACGAATGAATTAGAATGGATCATATGAATGAATTAGAATGGATCGTACGAATGAATTAGAATGGATCGTACGAATGAACTAGAATGGATCGTACGAACGAATTAGAATGGATAGTGCGAATGAATTAGAATGGATCGTGTGAATGAATAAGAATGGATCGTACGAATGAATTAGAATGGATTGTGCGAATGAATTAGAATGGATCGTACGAATGAATTAGAATGGATAGTGCGAATGAATTAGAATGGATCGTACGAATGAATTAGAATGGATTGTACGAACGAATTAGAATAGATCGTGCGAAGGAATTAGAATGGATAGTGCGAATGAATTAGAATGGATCGTACGAATGAATTAGAATGGATTGTACGAACGAATTAGAATAGATCGTGCGAATGAATTAGAATGGTTACATTCGTGCAAATGAATTAGAATGGATCATGCGAATAAATTAGAATGGATCATACGAATGAATTAGAATGGATCATATGAATGAATTAGAATGGTTACATTCGTGCCGAATGAATTAGAATGGATCGTACGAATGAATTAGAATGGATCGTACGAATGAATTAGAATGGATACATTTGTGCGAATGAGTTAGAATGGATCATACGAATGAATTAGAATGGATCGTACGAATAAATTAGAATGGATCATGCGAATAAATTAGAATGGATCGTGCGAATGAATTAGAATGGATCATACGAACGAATTAGAATGGATCGTACGAACGAATTAGAATGGATCTTATGAATGAATTAGAATGGATCGTACGAATGAATTAGAATGGATCGTACGAATGAATTAGAATGGATACATTTGTGCAAATGAGTTAGAATGGATCATACGAATGAATTAGAATGGATCGTACGAATGAATTAGAATGGATCATGCGAATAAATTAGAATGGATCGTGCGAATGAATTAGAATGGATCATACGAACGAATTAGAATGGATCGTACGAACTAATTAGAATGGATCGTATGAATGAATTAGAATGGATCGAACGAACCAATTAGAATGGATCGTACGAACGAATTAGAATGGATCATACGAATGAATTAGAATGGATCGTACGAATGCATTAGAATGGATCGTACGAATGAATTAGAATGGATCATACAAATGAATTAGAATGGATCATACGAATGAATTAGAATGGATCGTACGAATGAACTAGAATGGATCGTGCGAATGAATTAGATTGAATCGTATGAATGCATTAGAATGGATCGTGCGAATGAATTAGAATGGCCATTCAAATTCATTCGTTCTCACGAATGTAATCTTTCTAATTCATTTGTACGATCCATTCTAAGTCATTCCTATGATCAATTCTAATTCATTCGCACGAATGTATCCATTCTAATTCATTTGCACGATCCATTCTAATTTATTCCAATGATCCATTATAATTCATTCGTACGATCCATTCTAATTCATTCGGTCGAATGTATCCATTCTAATTCATTCGTACGATCCATTCTAATTCATTCGCACGATCCATTCTAATTCATTCGTATGATCCATTCTAATTCATTCGTACGATCCATTCTAATTCATTTGCATGAATGTATCCATTCTAATTCATTCGTACGGTCCAATCTAATTCATTCATATGGTCAATTCTAATTCATTCGTACGATCATTCTAATGGTCACATTCGTGCAAATGAATTAGAATGGATCGTATGAATGAATTAGAATGGATCGTACGAACGAATTAGAATGGATCGTACGAACGAATTAGAATGGATCTTACGTATGAATTAGAATGGATACAATCGAGCGAATGAATTAGAATGGATCGTACGAATGAATTAGAATGGATACATTTGTGCGAATGAGTTAGAATGGATCATACGAATGAATTAGAATGGATCGTACGAATGAATTAGAATGGACGTACGAATGAATTAGAATGGATCATGCGAATGAATTTGAATGGATCGTACGAATGAATTAGAATGGATCGTACGAATGAATTAGAATGGATCATACAAATGAATTAGAAAGGTTACATTCGTGCGAATGAATTAGAATGGATACATTCGTGCGAATGAATTAGAATGGATTTTCGTACGAATGAATTAGAATGGATCATACAAATGAATTAGAAAGGTTACATTCGTGAGAATGAATTAGAATGGATCGTACGAATGAATTAGAATGGATCATGCAAATGAATTTGAATGGATCGTACGAATGAATTAGAATGGATTGTACGAATGAATTAGAATGGATACATTCGAGCGAATGAATTAGAATGAATTGTACGAACGAATTAGAATCGATCGTGCAAATGGATTAGAATGGATCGTACGAATGAATTAGAATGGATCATACGAATGAATTAGAATGGATCGTACGAATGAATTAGAATGGATCGTGCAAATGAATTCAAATGGATCGTGCGAATGAATTAGAATGGATCGTACGAATGAATTAGAATGTATACAATCGTACGAATGAATTAGAATGGATCGTACGAATGAATTTGAATGGATCGTACGAATGAATTAGAATGGATACATTTGTGCGAATGAATTAGAATGGATCGTACGAATGAATTAGAATGGATCGTACGAATACATTAGAATGGATACATTCGTGCGAATGAATTAGAATGGATCGTACGAATGAATTAGAATGGATCATGCGAATGAATTAGAATGGATCGTATGAATGAATTAGAATAGATCGTACGAATGAATTAGAATGGATTGTACGAATGAATTAGAATGGATACATTCGAGCGAATGAATTAAAATGGATCGTATGAATGAATTAGAATGAATCATACGAATGAATTAGAATGGATCGTGCGAATGAATTCAAATGGATCGTGCGAATGAATTAGAATAAATCGTACGATCCATTCTAATTCATTCTCACAAATTTATTCTAATTCATTCGCACAATCCATTCTAATTCATTTGGACGATCCATTCTAATTCATTCTCACGAATGTAACCTTTCTAATTCATTTGTATTATCCATTCTAATTCATTCGTACGATCCATTCTAATTCATTCGCACGAATGTATCCATTCTAATTCATTCGGACCATCCAATCTAATTCATTCGTACGATCCATTCTAATCCATTCGTACGATCCATTGTAATTCATTCATACAATCCATTCAGATTCATTCACACAAATGTATCCATTCAAATTCATTCGTACGATCCATTCTAATAAATTCGCATGATCCATTCTAATTCAGTCATACGATCCATTCTAATTCATTCGCATGATCCATTCTAGTTCATTCGCATGAATGTAACCATTCTAATTCTTTCGTACGATCCATTCTAATTCATTCGTATGAGCTATTCTAATTCAATCATACGATCCATTGTAATTCATTCGTACGATCCATTCTAATCCATTTGCACGATCCATTCTAATTCATTCCTATGATCCATTCTAATTGAATTTGAATGGATTGTACGAATGAATTAGAATGGATACATTCGAGCGAATGAATTAGAATGGATCGTACGAATGAATTAGAATGGATCATAGGAATGAATTAGAATGGATCGTACGAATAAATTAGAATGGATCGAACGAATGCATTAGAATGGATCGTACGAATGAATTAGAATGGATCATACGAATGAATAAGAATGGAGCGTACGAATGGATTAGAATTGATCGTGCGAATGAATTAGAATGGATCGGACGAATGAATTAGAATGGATCGTACGAATGAATTAGAATGAATCGTACGAATGCATTAGAATGGATCGTACGAATGAATTAGAATGGATACATTCGTACAAATGAATTAGAATGGATATATTTGAACGAATGAATTAAAATGGATCATACGAATGAATTAGAATGGATCATACAAATGAATTAGAAAGGTTACATTCGTGAGAATGAATTAGAATGGATCGTGCGAATGAATTAGAATGGATCGTGCGAATGAATTAGAATGAATTTGTGAGAATGAATTAGAATGGATCGTACGAATGGATTAGAATGGATCATAGGACCGAATTAGAATGGATCGTACGAATGAATTAGAATGGATCGTGCGAATGAATTCAAATGGATCGTGCGAATGTGCGATACGAATGAATTAGAATGGATCATACAAATGAATTAGAATGGATACATTTGTGCGAATGAATTAGAATGGTTCATACGAATGAATTAGAATGGATCGTACAAATGAATTAGAATGGATCGTATGAATGAATTAGAATGGATACATTTGTGCGAATGAGTTAGAATGGATCGTACGAATGAGTTAGAATGGATCGTACGAATGAATTAGAATGGATCATGCGAATGAACTTGAATGGATCGTGCGAATGAATTAGAATGAATCGTACGAATGAATTAGAATGAATCATATGAATGAATTAGAATGGATTGTACGAATGAATTAGAATAGATCGTAGGAATGAATTAGAATGGATCGTACGAATGAATTAGAATGGATCGTACGAATGAATTAGAATGGATCGTGCAAATGAATTAGAATGGATCATATGAATGAATTAGAATGGTTACATTCGTGCGAATGAATTAGAATGGTTACTAATTTATTCGTACGATCCATTCTAATTCATTCGTACGATCCATTCTAATCCATTCGTATGATCCATTCTAATTCATTCGTTCAAATATATCCATTCTAATTCATTCGTACGATCCATTCTAATTCATTTGCACAATCCATTCTAATTCATTCGTACGATCCATTCTAATTCATTGGCACGATCCATTCTAAATGGATACATTCGAGCGAATGAATTAGAATGGATCGTATGAATGAATTAGAATGAATCATACAAATGAATTAGAATGGATCGTGCCAATGAATTAGAATGGATCATACGAATGAATTAGAATGGATCGTGCAAATGAATTAGAATGGATCGTGCCAATGAATTAGAATGGATCGTACGAATGAATTAGAATGGATCGTGCGAATGAATTAGAATGGATACATTCGTACAAATGAATTAGAATGGATCGTGCGAATGAATTAGAATGAATCGTATGAATGAATTAGAATGGATTGTACGAATGAATTAGAATGGATCGTACAAATGAATTAGAAAGGTTACATTTGTGAGAATGGATCGTACGAATGAATTAGAATGGATCGTAGGAATGAATTAGAATGGATTGTACGAATGAATTAGAATGAATCCACCGAATGAGTTAGAATGGATTGTGCGAATAAATTAGAATGGATCGAACGAATGAATTAGAATGGATCGTACGAATGAATTATAATGGATCATTGGAATGAATTAGAATGGATACAATCGAGCGAATGAATTAGAATGGATCGTACGAAAGAATTAGAATGGATCATACGAATGAATTAGAACGAATCGTACGAATGCATTAGAATGGATCGTACGAATGAATTAGAATGGATCATACGAATGAATTAGAATGGATCGTACGAATGAATTAGAATGGATCGTACGAATGAGCTAGAATGGATCGTGCGAATGAATTAGAATGAATCGTACGAATGGATTAGAATGGATCGTGCGAATGAATTAGAATGGATACATTCGTACAAATGAATTAGAATGGATCGTGCGAATGAATTAGAATGGATCGTACGAATGAATTAGAATGGATCGTGCGAATGAATTAGAATGGATCGTACGAATGAATTAGAATGGATCGTGCGAATGAATTAGAATGGATCGTACGAATGAATTAGAATGGATCGTGCGAATGAATTAGAATGGATCGTACGAATAAATTAGAATGGATCGTGCGAATGAATTAGAATGGATCGTACGAATGAATTGATCCATTCTAATTCATTCGCACAAATGTATCCATTCTAATTCATTCCTACGATTCATACAAATGAATTAGAATGGATCGTGCGAATGAATTCAAATGGATCGTACGAATGAATTAGAATAAATTATACGATCCATTCTAATTCATTCTCACAAATGTAACCTTTCTAATTCATTTGTAAGATCTCGTACGATCCATTCTAATTCATTCGCACGAATGTAACCATTCTAATTCATTCATATGATCCATTCTAATTCATTCGTGGATCGTACAAATGAATTAGAAAGGCTACATTTGTGAGAATGAATTAGAATGGATCGTACGAATGAATTAGAATGGATCATAGGAATGAATTAGAATGGATCGTACGAATGAATTAGAATGGATCATACGAATGAATTAGAATGGATCGTACGAACGAATTAGAATGGATCGTACGAATGAATTAGAATGGATACAATCGAGCGAATGAATTAGAATGGATCGTACGAATGAATTAGAATGGATCATAGGAATGAATTAGAATGGATCGTATGAATGAACTAGAATGGATCGTACGAACGAATTAGAATGGATAGTGCGAATGAATTAGAATGGATCGTACGAATGAATTAGAATGGATTGTACGAACGAATTAGAATAGATCGTGCGAATGAATTAGAATGGATCGTACGAAAGAATTAGAACGGATCATACGAATGAATTAGAATGAATCGTACGAATGCATTAGAATGGATCGTACGAATGAATTAGAATGGATCATACGAATGAATTAGAATGGATCGTACGAATGAATTAGAATGGATCGTACGAATGAATTAGAATGGATACATTTGTGCGAATGAATTAGAATGGATCATACGAATGAATTAGAATGAATCATACGAATGAATTAGAATGGATCGTGCGAATGAATTTGAATAGATTGTACGAATAAATTAGAATGGATACATTCGAGCGAATGAATTAGAATGGATCGTACGAATGAATTAGAATGGATCATATGAATGAATTAGAATGGATCGTTCGAATGAATTAGAATAGAATGGATCGTACAAATGAGTTAGAATGGATTGTGCGAATAAATTAGAATGGATCGTACGAATGAATTAGAATGGATCCACCGAATGAATTAGAATGGATCATACGAATGAATTAGAATGGATCGTACGAATGAATTAGAATGGATCGTACGAATGAATTAGAATAGATCGTGCGAATGAATTAGAATGGATCGTACGAAAGAATTAGAATTGATCATACGAATGAATTAGAATGAATCGTACGAATGCATTAGAATTGATCGTACGAATGAATTAGAATGGATCATACGAATGAATTAGAATGGATCGTACGAATGAATTAGAATGGATCGTACGAATGAACAAGAATGGATCGTGCGAATGAATTAGAATGAATCGTACGAATGCATTAGAATGGATCATGCGAATGAATTAGAATGGATACATTTGTACAAATGAATTAGAATGGATCGTGAGAATGAATTAGAATGGATCGTACGAATGAATTAGAATGGATCGTATGAATGAATTAGAATGGTTACATTCGTGCGAATGGGTTAGAATGGATCATACGAATGAATTAGAATGGATCATAGCAATGAATTAGAATGGATCGTGCAAATGGATTAGAATGGATCGTACGAATGAATTAGAATGGATCGTACAAATGAATTAGAATAGATCGTGCAAATGAATTAGAATCGATCGTGCGAATGAATTAGAATGGATCGTACGTTTGAATTAGATTGGATTCTGTGAATGAATTAGAATTGATACATTCATGCGAATGAATGAGAATAGATCGTATGAATGAAATAGAATGGACATATTTGAACGAATAAATTAGAATGGATCATACGAATGAATTAGAATGAGTTAGAATGGATCCATTCAAATTCATTCGCACGATCCATTCTAATTCGTTCGTACGATCCATTCTAATTTGTATCCATTCTAATTCATTCGCACGATCCATTCTAATGCATTCGTACGATTCATTCAAATTCATTCGCATGATCCATTCTAGTTCATTCGTACGATCCATTCTAATTCATTCGTACGATCCATTCTAATTCATTCGTATGATCCATTCTAATTCATTCGTACAATCCATTCTAATGCATTCGTACGATTCATTCTAATTCATTCGTATGATCCATTCTAATTCTTTCGTACGATCCATTCTAATTCATTCGCACGATCTATTCTAATTCGTTCGTACAATCCATTCTAATTCATTCGTACGATCCATTCTAATTCATTCGCACTATCCATTCTAATTCGTTCGTACGATCCATTCTAGTTCATTCGTACGATCCATTCTAATTCATTCGTACGATCCATTCTAATTCATTCTCACAAACGATCCATTCTAATTCATTCGCACGATTTATTCTAATTTGTTCGTACAATCCATCCTAATTCATTCTCACAAATGTAGCCTTTCTAATTCATTTGTACGATCCATTCGAATTCTAATCCATTCGTACGATCCATTCTAATTCATTCGCACGAATGTATCCACTCTAATGTATTCGTACGATCCATTCTAATTCATTCGTATGATCCATTCTAATTCATTCGTACGATCCATTCTAATTCATTCGTACGTTCCATTCTAATTCATTCGCACGATCCATTCTAATTCATTTGTACGAATCGTAGGAATGAATTAGAATGGATACAATCAAGCGAATGAATTAGAATGGATCGTGCAAATGAATTAGAATGGATACATTCGTGCGAATGAATCAGAATGGATCATACGAATGAATTAGAACGGTTACATTCGTGCAAATGAATTAGAATGGATCGTACGAATGAATTAGAATGGATCGTACGAATGAACTAGAATGGATCGTGCGAATGAATTAGAATGAATCGTACGAATGCATTAGAATGGATCGTGCGATCGAATTAGAATGGATCGTACGAATGAATTAGAATGGATACAATCGAGCGAATGAATTAGAATGGATCGTACGAAAGAATTAGAATGGATCATACGAATGAATTAGAATGAATCGTAAGAATGCATTAGAATGGATCGTATGAATGAATTAGAATGGATCATACGAATGAATTAGAATGGATTGTACGAATGAATTAGAATGGATCGTACGAATGAACTAGAATGGATCGTGCGAATGAATTAGAATGAATCGTACAAATGAATTAGAATGGATCGTGCGAATGAATTAGAATGGATACATTCGTACAAATGAATTAGAATGGATCATGCGAATGAATTAGAATGGATACATTCGTACAAATGAATTAGAATGGATCGTACGAATGAATTAGAATGGATCGTACGAATGAATTAGAATGGATCATATGAATGAATTAGAATGGATCGTACGAATGAATTAGAATGGATCGTACGAATGAACTAGAATGGATCGTACGAACGAATTAGAATGGATAGTGCGAATGAATTAGAATGGATCGTGTGAATGAATAAGAATGGATCGTACGAATGAATTAGAATGGATTGTGCGAATGAATTAGAATGGATCGTACGAATGAATTAGAATGGATAGTGCGAATGAATTAGAATGGATCGTACGAATGAATTAGAATGGATTGTACGAACGAATTAGAATAGATCGTGCGAAGGAATTAGAATGGATAGTGCGAATGAATTAGAATGGATCGTACGAATGAATTAGAATGGATTGTACGAACGAATTAGAATAGATCGTGCGAATGAATTAGAATGGTTACATTCGTGCAAATGAATTAGAATGGATCATGCGAATAAATTAGAATGGATCATACGAATGAATTAGAATGGATCATATGAATGAATTAGAATGGTTACATTCGTGCCGAATGAATTAGAATGGATCGTACGAATGAATTAGAATGGATCGTACGAATGAATTAGAATGGATACATTTGTGCGAATGAGTTAGAATGGATCATACGAATGAATTAGAATGGATCGTACGAATGAATTAGAATGGATCATGCGAATAAATTAGAATGGATCGTGCGAATGAATTAGAATGGATCATACGAACGAATTAGAATGGATCGTACGAACGAATTAGAATGGATCGTATGAATGAATTAGAATGGATCGTACGAATGAATTAGAATGGATCGTACGAATGAATTAGAATGGATACATTTGTGCGAATGAGTTAGAATGGATCATACGAATGAATTAGAATGGATCGTACGAATGAATTAGAATGGATCATGCGAATAAATTAGAATGGATCGTGCGAATGAATTAGAATGGATCATACGAACGAATTAGAATGGATCGTACGAACTAATTAGAATGGATCGTATGAATGAATTAGAATGGATCGAACGAACCAATTAGAATGGATCGTACGAACGAATTAGAATGGATCATACGAATGAATTAGAATGGATCGTACGAATGCATTAGAATGGATCGTACGAATGAATTAGAATGGATCATACAAATGAATTAGAATGGATCATACGAATGAATTAGAATGGATCGTACGAATGAACTAGAATGGATCGTGCGAATGAATTAGATTGAATCGTATGAATGCATTAGAATGGATCGTGCGAATGAATTAGAATGGCCATTCAAATTCATTCGTTCTCACGAATGTAATCTTTCTAATTCATTTGTACGATCCATTCTAAGTCATTCCTATGATCAATTCTAATTCATTCGCACGAATGTATCCATTCTAATTCATTTGCACGATCCATTCTAATTTATTCCAATGATCCATTATAATTCATTCGTACGATTCATTCTAATTCATTCGCTCGAATGTATCCATTCTAATTCATTCGTACGATCCATTCTAATTCATTCGCACGATCCATTCTAATTCATTCGTATGATCCATTCTAATTCATTCGTACGATCCATTCTAATTCATTTGCATGAATGTATCCATTCTAATTCATTCGTACGGTCCAATCTAATTCATTCATATGGTCAATTCTAATTCATTCGTACGATCATTCTAATGGTCACATTCGTGCAAATGAATTAGAATGGATCGTACGAATGAATTAGAATGGATCGTACGAACGAATTAGAATGGATCGTACGAACGAATTAGAATGGATCTTACGTATGAATTAGAATGGATACAATCGAGCGAATGAATTAGAATGGATCGTACGAATGAATTAGAATGGATCGTACGAATGAATTAGAATGGATACATTTGTGCGAATGAGTTAGAATGGATCATACGAATGAATTAGAATGGATCGTACGAATGAATTAGAATGGACGTACGAATGAATTAGAATGGATCATGCGAATGAATTTGAATGGATCGTACGAATGAATTAGAATGGATCGTACGAATGAATTAGAATGGATCATACAAATGAATTAGAAAGGTTACATTCGTGCGAATGAATTAGAATGGATACATTCGTGCGAATGAATTAGAATGGATTTTCGTACGAATGAATTAGAATGGATCATACAAATGAATTAGAAAGGTTACATTCGTGAGAATGAATTAGAATGGATCGTACGAATGAATTAGAATGGATCATGCAAATGAATTTGAATGGATCGTACGAATGAATTAGAATGGATTGTACGAATGAATTAGAATGGATACATTCGAGCGAATGAATTAGAATGGATTGTACGAACGAATTAGAATCGATCGTGCAAATGGATTAGAATGGATCGTACGAATGAATTAGAATGGATCATACGAATGAATTAGAATGGATCGTACGAATGAATTAGAATGGATCGTGCAAATGAATTCAAATGGATCGTGCGAATGAATTAGAATGGATCGTACGAATGAATTAGAATGTATACAATCGTACGAATGAATTAGAATGGATCGTACGAATGAATTTGAATGGATCGTACGAATGAATTAGAATGGATACATTTGTGCGAATGAATTAGAATGGATCGTACGAATGAATTAGAATGGATCGTATGAATGAATTAGAATGGATCGTACGAATACATTAGAATGGATACATTCGTGCGAATGAATTAGAATGGATCGTACGAATGAATTAGAATGGATCATGCGAATGAATTAGAATGGATCGTATGAATGAATTAGAATGGATCGTACGAATGAATTAGAATGGATTGTACGAATGAATTAGAATGGATACATTCGAGCGAATGAATTAAAATGGATCGTATGAATGAATTAGAATGAATCATACGAATGAATTAGAATGGATCGTGCGAATGAATTCAAATGGATCGTGCGAATGAATTAGAATAAATCGTACGATCCATTCTAATTCATTCTCACAAATTCATTCTAATTCATTCGCACGATCCATTCTAATTCATTTGGACGATCCATTCTAATTCATTCTCACGAATGTAACCTTTCTAATTCATTTGTATTATCCATTCTAATTCATTCGTACGATCCATTCTAATTCATTCGCACGAATGTATCCATTCTAATTCATTCGGACCATCCAATCTAATTCATTCGTACGATCCATTCTAATCCATTCGTAAGATCCATTGTAATTCATTCATACAATCCATTCAGATTCATTCACACAAATGTATCCATTCAAATTCATTCGTACGATCCATTCTAATAAATTCGCATGATCCATTCTAATTCAGTCATACGATCCATTCTAATTCATTCGCATGATCCATTCTAGTTCATTCGCATGAATGTAACCATTCTAATTCTTTCGTACGATCCATTCTAATTCATTCGTATGAGCTATTCTAATTCAATCATACGATCCATTGTAATTCATTCGTACGATCCATTCTAATCCATTTGCACGATCCATTCTAATTCATTCCTATGATCCATTCTAATTGAATTTGAATGGATTGTACGAATGAATTAGAATGGATACATTCGAGCGAATGAATTAGAATGGATCGTACGAATGAATTAGAATGGATCATAGGAATGAATTAGAATGGATCGTACGAATAAATTAGAATGGATCGAACGAATGCATTAGAATGGATCGTACGAATGAATTAGAATGGATCATACGAATGAATAAGAATGGAGCGTACGAATGGATTAGAATTGATCGTGCGAATGAATTAGAATGGATCGGACGAATGAATTAGAATGGATCGTACGAATGAATTAGAATGAATCGTACGAATGCATTAGAATGGATCGTACGAATGAATTAGAATGGATACATTCGTACAAATGAATTAGAATGGATATATTTGAACGAATGAATTAAAATGGATCATACGAATGAATTAGAATGGATCATACAAATGAATTAGAAAGGTTACATTCGTGAGAATGAATTAGAATGGATCGTGCGAATGAATTAGAATGGATCGTGCGAATGAATTAGAATGAATTTGTGAGAATGAATTAGAATGGATCGTACGAATGGATTAGAATGGATCATAGGACCGAATTAGAATGGATCGTACGAATGAATTAGAATGGATCGTGCGAATGAATTCAAATGGATCGTGCGAATGTGCGATACGAATGAATTAGAATGGATCATACAAATGAATTAGAATGGATACATTTGTGCGAATGAATTAGAATGGTTCATACGAATGAATTAGAATGGATCGTACGAATGAATTAGAATGGATCGTATGAATGAATTAGAATGGATACATTTGTGCGAATGAGTTAGAATGGATCGTACGAATGAGTTAGAATGGATCGTACGAATGAATTAGAATGGATCATGCGAATGAACTTGAATGGATCGTGCGAATGAATTAGAATGAATCGTACGAATGAATTAGAATGAATCATATGAATGAATTAGAATGGATTGTACGAATGAATTAGAATCGATCGTAGGAATGAATTAGAATGGATCGTACGAATGAATTAGAATGGATCGTACGAATGAATTAGAATGGATCGTGCAAATGAATTAGAATGGATCATATGAATGAATTAGAATGGTTACATTCGTGCGAATGAATTAGAATGGTTACTAATTTATTCGTACGATCCATTCTAATTCATTCGTACGATCCATTCTAATCCATTCGTATGATCCATTCTAATTCATTCGTTCAAATATATCCATTCTAATTCATTCGTACGATCCATTCTAATTCATTTGCACAATCCATTCTAATTCATTCGTACGATCCATTCTAATTCATTGGCACGATCCATTCTAAATGGATACATTCGAGCGAATGAATTAGAAAGGATCGTATGAATGAATTAGAATGAATCATACAAATGAATTAGAATGGATCGTGCCAATGAATTAGAATGGATCATACGAATGAATTAGAATGGATCGTGCAAATGAATTAGAATGGATCGTGCCAATGAATTAGAATGGATCGTACGAATGAATTAGAATGGATCGTGCGAATGAATTAGAATGGATACATTCGTACAAATGAATTAGAATGGATCGTGCGAATGAATTAGAATGAATCGTATGAATGAATTAGAATGGATTGTACGAATGAATTAGAATGGATCGTACAAATGAATTAGAAAGGTTACATTTGTGAGAATGGATCGTACGAATGAATTAGAATGGATCGTAGGAATGAATTAGAATGGATTGTACGAATGAATTAGAATGAATCCACCGAATGAGTTAGAATGGATTGTGCGAATAAATTAGAATGGATCGAACGAATGAATTAGAATGGATCGTACGAATGAATTATAATGGATCATTGGAATGAATTAGAATGGATACAATCGAGCGAATGAATTAGAATGGATCGTACGAAAGAATTAGAATGGATCATACGAATGAATTAGAATGAATCGTACGAATGCATTAGAATGGATCGTACGAATGAATTAGAATGGATCATACGAATGAATTAGAATGGTTCGTACGAATGAATTAGAATGGATCGTACGAATGAGCTAGAATGGATCGTGCGAATGAATTAGAATGAATCGTACGAATGGATTAGAATGGATCGTGCGAATGAATTAGAATGGATACATTCGTACAAATGAATTAGAATGGATCGTGCGAATGAATTAGAATGGATCGTACGAATGAATTAGAATGGATCGTGCGAATGAATTAGAATGGATCGTACGAATGAATTAGAATGGATCGTGCGAATGAATTAGAATGGATCGTACGAATGAATTAGAATGGATCGTGCGAATGAATTAGAATGGATCGTACGAATAAATTAGAATGGATCGTGCGAATGAATTAGAATGGATCGTACGAATGAATTGATCCATTCTAATTCATTCGCACAAATGTATCCATTCTAATTCATTCCTACGATTCGTACAAATGAATTAGAATGGATCGTGCGAATGAATTAGAATGGATCGTACGAATGAATTAGAATGGATCGTGCGAATGAATTAGAATGGATCGTGCAAATGAATTAGAATGGATACATTCGTGCAAATGAATTAGAATGGATCGTACGAATGAATTAGAATAGATCGTGCGAATGAATTAGAATGGATCGTATGAATGAATTAGAATGGATCATGCGAATGAATTAGAATGGATCGTACGAATGAATTAGAATGGATCGTACGAATACATTAGAATGGATACATTCGTGCGAATGAATTAGAATGGATCGTACGAATGAATTAGAATGGATCGTGCGAATGAATTAGAATGGATCGTACGAATGAATTAGAATGAATCATACGAATGAATTAGAACGGATCGTGCGAATGAATTCAAATGGATCGTGCGATTGAATTAGAATAAATCGTACGATCCATTCTAATTCATTCTCACAAATGTAACCTTTCTAACTCATTTGTAAGATCCATTCTAATTCATTCGTACGATCCATTCTAATTCATTCCTATGATCCATTCTAATCCATTCGTACGATCCATTCTTATTCATTTGCACGAATGTAACCATTATAATTCATTCGTATGATCCATTCTGATTCATTCGCACGAATGTATCCATTCTAATTCATTTGCACGATCCATTCTAATTCATTCGCACGATCCATTCTAATTCATTCCTATGATCCATTCTAATTCATTCGTACGATCCATTCTAATTCATTCGCTCGATTGTATCCATTCTAATTCATTCGTACGATTTATTCTAATTCATTCGCACGATCCATTTGAATTTATTCGCACGATCCATTCTAATTCATTCGTATGATTCATTCTAATTCATTCATACGATCCATTCTAATTCATTCCTACGATCCATTCTAATTCGTTCGTATGATCCATTCTAATTCATTCGCACGATCCATTCAAATTTATTCGCATGATCCATTCTAATTCATTCGTACGATTCATTCTAATTCATTCGTATGATCCATTCTAACTCATTCGCACAAATGTATCCATTCTATTTCATTCGTACGATCCATTCTAATTCATTCGTACGATCCATTCTAATTCATTCGTACGATCCACTTGAATTCATTCGCACGATCCATTCTAATTTATTCGTAAGATCCATTCTAATTCATTCGTACGATCCATTCTAATTCGTTCCTACGATCCATTCTAATTCGTTCGTATGATCCATTCTAATTCATTCGTATGATCCATTCTAATTCATTCGTACGATCCATTCTCACAAATGTAACCTTTCTAATTCATTTGTACGATCCATTCTAATTCATTCGTAAAATCCATTCTAATTCATTCGCACGAATGTAACCATTCTAATTCATTCATATGATCCATTCTAATTCATTCGTATGATCCATTCTAATTCCTTCGCACGATCCATTCTAATTCATTTGTACGAATGTATCCATTCTAATTCATTTGCACGATCCATTCTAATTCATTCCTATGATCCATTCTAATTCATTCGTACGATCCATTCTAATTCATTCGCTCGATTGTATCCATTCTAATTCATTCGTACGATCCATTCTAATTCATTCGTACGATCCATTCTAATCCATTCGTATGATCCATTCTAATTCATTCTCACGATCCATTCTAATTTATTCGCATGATCCATTCTAATTTATTCGTACGATCTATTCTAATTCATTCGTATGATCCATTCTAACAGTCCATTCTAACTCATTCGGTGGATCCATTCTAATTCATTCGTACGATCCATTCTAATTTATTCGCACAATCCATTCTAACTCATTCGGTGGATCCATTCTAATTCATTCGTACGATCCATTCTAATTTATTCGCACAATCCATTCTAACTCATTCGTACTCGATTGTATCCATTCTAATTCATTCGTACGATCCATTCTAATTCGTTCGTACGATCCATTCTAATTCGTTCGTACGATCCATTCTAATTCGTTCGTAAGATCCATTATAATTCGTTCGTACGATCCATTCTAATTCATTCGCACGATCCATTTTAATTCATTTGTACGATCCATTTTAATTCATTCGTACAAATGAATTAGAATGGATCGTATGAATGAATAAGAATGGATCGTACGAATGAATTAGAATGGATACATTTGTGCGAATTAATTAGAATGGTTCGTACGAATGAATTAGAATGGATCATACGAATGAATTAGAATGGTTTCATTCGTGCGAATGAATTAGAATGGATCGTACGAATGGATTAGAATGGATCGTACGAATGGATTAGAATGGATCGTACGAATGAATTAGAATGGATAGTACAATTGAATTAGAAAGGATCGTACGAATGAATTAGAATGGATCATACGAACGAATTAGAATGGATCGTACGAACGAAATAGAATGGATCGTACGAACGAATTAGAATGGATGGTACGAACAAATTAGAATGGATCGTACGAATGAATTAGAATGGATGCAATCGAGCGAATGAATTAGAATGGATCATACGAATGAATTAGAATGGATCATAGGAATGAATTAGAATGGGTCGTGCAAATGAATTAGAATCTATACATTCGTGCGAATGAATCAGAATGGATCATACGAATGAATTAGAATAGTTACATTCGTGCGAATGAATTAGAATGGATCGTACGAATGGATTAGAATGGATCATAGGAATGAATTATAATGGATCGTACGAATGAATTAGAATGGATCTTACAAATGAATTAGAAAGGTTACATTTGTGAGAATGAATTAGAATGGATCGTACGATTTATTCTAATTCATTCGCACGATCCATTTGAATTCATTCACACGATCCATTCTAATTCATTCGTATGATTCATTCTAATTCATTCGTACGATCCATTCTAATTCATTCGCACAAATGTATCCATTCTAATTCATTCGTACGATCCATTCTAATTCATTCGTACGAATGAATTAGAATGGATCGTACGAATGAATTAGAATGGATTGTACGAATGAATTAGAATGGATACATTCGAGCGAATGAATTAGAATGGATCGTATGAATGAATTAGAATGGATTGTACGAATGAATTAGAATGGATTGTACGAATGAATTAGAATGGATACATTCGAGCGAATGAATTAGAATGGATCGTATGAATGAATTAGAATGGATTATAGGAATGAATTTAAATGGATCGTGCAAATGAATTAGAATGAATCGTACGACCCATTCTAATTCATTCGTACGATCCATTCTAATCCATTCGTACGCTCCATTCTTATTCATTCGTACGATCCATTCTAATTCATTCGTACGATCCATTCTAATGCATTCGTTCGAACTATTCTAATTTATTCGTACGATCCATTCTAATTCATTCCTATGATCCATTCTAATTCATTCGTACGATCCATTCTAATTCATTCACTCGAATGTACCCATTCTAATTCATTCGTATAATCCATTCAAATTCATTTGTACGATCCATTCTAATTTATTCGTATGAATGAATTAGAATGGATCGTACGAATGAATTAGAATGGATACATTTGTGCGAATGAATTAGAATGGATCGTACGAATGAATTAGAATGAATCATACGAATGAATTAGAATGGATCGTGCGAATGAATTTGAATGGATCGTACGAATGAATTAGAATGAATCGTACAATCCATTCTAATTCATTCTCACAAATGTAACCTTTCTAATTCATTCGTACGATCCATTCTAATTCGTTCGTACGATCCATTCTAATTCGTTCGTACGATCCATTCTAATTCATTTGCACGAATGTAACCATTCTAATTCATTCGTACGATCCATTCTAATTCATTCGTACGATCCATTCTAATTCATTCGCATGATCCATTCTAATTCATTCGTACGATCCATTCTAATTCATTCTCACGAATGTAACCTTTCTAATTCATTTGTATGATCCATTCTAATTCATTCGTATGATCCATTCTAATTCATTCGCACGAATGCATCCATTCTAATTCATTCGCACCATCCAATCTAATTCATTCGTACGATCCATTCTAATCCATTCGTACGATCCATTGTAATTCATTCATACAATCCATTCAAATTCATTCACACAAATGTATCCATTCAAATTCATAAAATGGATCGTACGAATGAATTAGAATGGATCATACGAATGAATTAGAATGGATCTTGCGAATGAATTAAAATGGATCGTACAAATGAATTAGAATGGATCGTGCCAATTAATTAGAATAGATCGTACGAATGAATTAGAATGGATCGTGCAAATGAATTAGAATGGATCGTACGAATGAATTAGAATGGATATATTTGAACGAATAAATTAGAATGGATCATACGAATGGATTTGAATGGATCGTACGAATGGATTAGAATGGATCGTACGAATGAATTAGAATGGATCATACAAATGAATTAGAATAGATACATTTGTGCGAATGAATTATAATGGTTCATACGAAAGAATTAGAATGGATCGTACGAATGAATTAGAATGGATCGTACGAATGAATTAGAATGGATCGTAAAAATGAATTAGAATGGATACATTTGTGCGAATGAGTTAGAATGGATCATACGAATGAATTATAATGGATCGTACGAATGAATTAGAATGGATCATGCGAATAAATTAGAATGGATCGTGCGAATGAATTAGAATGGATCATACGAACGAATTAGAATGGATCGTACGAACGAATTAATTAGAATGGATCGTATGAATGAATTAGAATGAATCATACGAATGAATTAGAATGGATCGTGCGAATGAATTAAAATGGATCGTGCGAATGAATTAGAATAAATCGTACGATCCATTCTAATTCATTCTCACGAATATAACCATTCTAATTCATTCCTATGATCCATTCTAATTTATTCATACGATCCATTCTAATTCATTCGCACGATCCATTCTAATTCATTCGTACAATCCATTCTATTTCGTTCGTACGATCCACTCTAATTCATTCGTACGATCCATTCTAATTTATTCGCACAATCCATTCTAACTCATTCGGTGGATCCATTCTAATTCATTCGTACGATCCATTCTAATTTATTCACACAATCCATTCTAACTCATTCGTACGATCCATTCAAATTCATTCGCACGATCCATTCTAATTCATTCGTACGATCCATTCTAATTCATTCGCACGATGCAATCTAATTCATTCGCACAAATGTAACTATTCTAATTCATTCGTACAATGCGTTCTAATCCATTCATACGATCCATTCTAATCCATTCGTACGATCCATTCTAATTCATTCGCACGAATGTAACCATTCTAATTCATTCATATGATCCATTCTAATTCATTCGTACGATCCATTCTAATTCATTCGCACGATCCATTCTAATTCATTTGTACGAATGTATCCATTCTAATTCATTCGCACGATCCATTCTAATTCATTCGTACGATCCATTCAAATTCATTCGCATGATCCATTCTAATTCATTCGTATGATCCATTCTAATTCATTCGTATGATCCATTTTAATTCGTTCGTACGATCCATTCTAATTCATTCGCACGATCCATTCTAATTCATTTGTACGATCCATTTTAATTCATTCGCAAGATCCAATCTAATTCATTCGTATGATCCATTCTAATTCATTCGTACGATCCATTCTAATTCATTCCTATGATCCATTCTAATTCATTCGTACGATCCATTCTAATTCATTCGCTCGATTGTATCCATTCTAATTCATTCGTACGATCCATTCTAATTCGTTCGTACGATCCATTCTAATTCGTTCGTACGATCCATTCTAATTCATTTGCACGAATGTAACCATTCTAATTCATTCGCACGATCCATTCTAATTCATTCGTACGATTCATTCTAATTCATTCGTATGATCAATTCTAATTCATTCGTACGATCCATTCTAATTCATTCATGCAATCCATTCTAATTCATTCATACGATCCATTCTAACTCATTCATACAATCCATTCTATTTCATTCGTACGATCCATTCTAATTCATTTGTATGATCCATTCTAATTTATTCGTTCAAATATATCCATTCTAATCCATTCGTACGATCCATTCTAATTCATTCGCACGATCCATTCTAATTCATTCGTATGATCCATTCTAATTCATTCGCACGATCCATTCTAATTCATTTGTACGAATCGTAGGAATGAATTAGAATGGATACAATCGAGCGAATGAATTAGAATGGATCGTACGAATGAATTAGAATGGATCATAGGAATGAATTAGAATGGATCGTGCAAATGAATTAGAATGGATACATTCGAGCGAATGAATTAGAATGGATCGTACGAATGAATTATAATGGATCATTGGAATGAATTAGAATGGATCGTGCAAATGAATTAGAATGGATACATTCGTGCGAATGAATTAGAATGGATCGTAGGAATGACTTAGAATGGATCGTACAAATGAATTAGAAAGATTACATTCGTGAGAACGAATGAATTTGAATGGATACATTTGTGTGAATGAATCTGAATGGATTGTATGAATGAATTACAATGGATCGTACGAATGAATTAGATTGGATGGTGCGAATGAATTAGAATGATCATATGAATGAATTAGAATGGTTACATTCGTGCGAATGAATTAGAATGGATTGTACGAATGAATTAGAATGGATCGTACAAATGAATTAGAAAGGTTACATTAGTGAGAATGGATCGTACGAATGAATTAGAATGGATCATACGAACGAATTAGAATGGATCGTACGAACGAATTAGAATGGTTCGTATGAATGAATTAGAATGGATCGTACGAATGAATTTGAATGGATCGTACGAATGAATTAGAATGGTTACATTCGTGCAAATGAATTAGAATGGATCGTACGAACGAATTAGAATGGATCATACGAACGAATTAGAATGGATCGTGCGAATAAATTAGAATGGATCGTGCGAATAAATTAGAATGGATCGTACGAATGAATTAGAATGGATCCACCGAATGAGTTAGAATGGATCATACTTCTAATTCATTCGCACGATCCATTCTAATGCATTCGTACGATTCATTCTAATTCATTCGCACGATCCATTCTAGTTCATTCGTACGATCCATTCTAATTCATTCGTACGATCCATTCTAATTCATTCGTATGATCCATTCTAATTCATTCGCACGATCCACTCAAATTCATTCACGGTTACAAATTCTAATTTATTCGTACGATCTATTCTAATTCATTCCTATGATCCATTCTAATTCATTCGTACGATCCATTCTAATTCATTCGCTCGATTGTATCCATTCTAATTCATTCGTACGATCCATTCTAATTCATTTGTACGATCCAGTACGATTTATTCTAATTCATTC
Source organism: Chamaelirium japonicum (assembly GCA_947650365.1). Lineage (NCBI taxonomy): Eukaryota > Viridiplantae > Streptophyta > Magnoliopsida > Liliales > Melanthiaceae > Chamaelirium > Chamaelirium japonicum. The sequence goes on along the minus strand of OX393555.1, from coordinate 61,660,036 downwards.
GCACGATCCATTTGAATCCATTCTAATTCATTCGCATGATCCATTCTAATCCATTTGTACGAATGTATCCATTCTAATTCATTCGCACGATCCATTCTAATTCATTTGTACGAATGTATCCATTCTAATTCATTCGCACGATCCATTCTAATGCATTCGTACGATTCATTCTAATTCATTCGCACGATCCATTCTAGTTCATTCGTACGATCCATTCTAATTCATTCGTACGATCCATTCTAATTCATTCGTATGATCCATTCTAATTCATTCGTACAATCCATTCTAATGCATTCGTACCAATCATTCTAATTCATTCGTATGATCCATTCTAATTCTTTCGTACGATCCATTCTAATTCATTCGCTCGATTGTATCCATTGTAATTCATTCCAATGATCCATTATAATTCATTCGTACGATCCATTCTAATTCATTCGCTCGAATGTATCCATTCTAATTCATTCATACGATCCATTTTAATTCGTTCATACAATCCATTCTAATTCGTTCGTACGATCCATTCTAATTCGTTCGTATGATCCATTCTAATTCATTCGTACGATCCATTCTAATTCATTCGCACAAATGTATCCATTCTAATTCATTCACATGATCCATTCTAATTCATTCGTACAATCCATTCTAATTCATTCGTATGATCCATTCTAACTCATTCGCACAAATGTATCCATTCTAATTCATTCGCACTATCCATTCTAATTCATTCGCACGATCCATTATAATTCATTCGTATGATCCATTCTAATTCATTCATACGATCCATTCTAATTCATTCGTACGATCCATTCCAATTCATTCGCTCGATTGTATCCATTCTAATTCATTCGTACGATCCATTCTAATTCATTCGTACGATCCATATGGATCCATTCGTATGATCCATTCTAATTCATTCGCACAAATGTATCCATTCTAATTCATTCGCATGATCCATTCTAATTCATTCGTACGATCCATTCTAATTCATTCGTATGATCCATTCTAACTCATTCGCACAAATGTATCCATTCTAATTCATTCGTACGATCCATTCTAATTCATTCGTACGATCTATTCTAATTCATTCAAACGAATGAATTAGAATGGATTAGAATGGATCGTAGGAATGAATTAGAATGGATCATAGGAATGAATTAGAATGGATCGTACGAATGAATTAGAATGGATCGTACGAATGAATTAGAATGGATCGTGCAAATGAATTAGAATGGATACATTCGTGCGAATGAATCAGAATGGATCATACGAATGAATTAGAATGGTTACATTCGTGCAAATGAATTAGAATGGATCGTACGAATGGATTAGAATGGATCATAGGAATGAATTAGAATGGATCGTACGAATGAATTAGAATGGATCTTACAAATGAATTAGAAAGGTTACATTTGTGAGAATGAATTAGAATGGATCGTACGATTTATTCTAATTCATTCGCACGATCCATTTGAATTCATTCGCACGATCCATTCTAATTCATTTGTATGATTCATTCTAATTCATTCATACGATCCATTCTAATTCATTTGCTCGAATGTATCAATTCTAATTCATTCGTACAATCCATTCTAATTCATTCGTACGATCCATTCTAATTCATTCATACGATATATTCTAATTCATTCGCTCGAATGTATCCATTCTAATTCATTCGTACAATCCATTCTAATTCATTCGTACGATCCATTCTAATTCATTCGCACGATCCATTCTAATTCATTCGTATGATCCATTCTAATTCATTCGCACGAATGTAACCATTCTAATTCAACGAATGAATTAGAATGGATCGTACGAAAGAATTAGAATGGATCGTACGAATGAATTAGAATGGATCGTACGAATGAATTAGAATGGATACATTCGAGCGAATGAATTAGAATTCATCGTATGAATGAATTAGAATGGATCGTACGAATGAATTAGAATGGTTTGTACGAATGAATTAGAATGGATCGTGCGAATGAATTCAAATGGATCATGCGAATGAATTAGAATAAATCGTATGATCCATTCTAATTCATTCTCACAAATGTAACCTTTCTAATTCATTTGTAAGATCCATTCTAATTCATTCGTACGATCCATTCTAATTCATTCCTATGATCCATTCTAATCCATTCGTACGATCCATTCTAATTCATTTGCACGAATGTAACCATTCTAATTCATTCGTATGATCCATTCTGATTCATTCGCACGAATGTATCCATTCTAATTCATTTGCACGATCCATTCTAATTCATTCGTACGATCCATTCTAATTCATTCGTACGATCCATTCTAATTCATTCATATGATCCATTCTAATTCATTCGTACGATCCATTCTAATCCATTCTAATTCATTCGTTCGAATGAATTAGAATAGATCGTACGAATGAATTAGAATGGATCGTACGAATGAATTAGAATGGATACATTTGTGCGAATGAGTTAGAATGGATCATACGAATGAATTAGAATGGATCGTACGAATGAATTAGAATGGATCATGCGAATGAAATAGAATGGATACATTTGTGCGAATGAATTAGAATGGATCATACGAATGGATCCATATGGATCGTACGAATGAATTAGAATGGATCGTATGAATGAATTAGAATGGATACAATCGAGCGAATGAATTAGAATGGATCGTACGAATGAATTAGAATGGATCGTACGAATGAATTAGAATGGATCGTGCGAAAGAATTAGAATGGATCGTGCAAATGGATTAGAATGGATCGTACGAATGAATTAGAATGGATCGTACAAATGAATTAGAATAGATCGTGCAAATGAATTAGAATTGATCGTTCCTACGATCCATTCTAGTTCATTCATACGATCCATTCTAATTCATTCGCTTGAATGTATCCATTCTAATTCATTCGTACAATCCATTCTAATTCATTCGTACGATCCATTCTAATTCATTCATACGATCCATTCTAATTCATTCGCTCGAATGTATCCATTCTAATTCATTCGTACGATGCATTTTAATTCATTCGCAAGATCCATTCTAATTCATTCCTATGATCCATTCTAATTCATTCGTACGATCCATTCTAATTCATTCGCTCGATTGTATCCATTCTAATTCATTCGTACGATCCATTCTAATCCATTCGTACGAATGTATCCATTCTAATCCGTTCGTACGATCCATTCTAATTCAATCGTACGATCCATTCTAATTCATTCGTACGATCCATTCTAATTCATTTGAACGAATGTATTCATTCTAATTCATTCGCACAATCCATTCTAATTCATTCGCACGATCCATTCTAATTCATTCGTATGATCCATTCTAATTCATTCGTACGATCCATTCTTATTCATTCGTATGATCCATTCTAATCCATTCGTACGCTCCATTCTTATTCATTCCTACGATCCATTCTAATTCATTCGTACGATCCATTCTAATGCATTCGTTCGATCCATTCTAATTTATTCGTACGATCCATTCTAATTAGAATGGATCGTACGAATGAGTTAGAATGGTTACATTCGTGCGAATGAATTAGAGTGGATCGTAGGAATGAATTAGAATGGATAGTACGAATAAATTAGAATGGATACATTAGAGCGAATGAATTAGAATGGATCGTACGAATGAATTAGAATGGATTATACGAATGAATTAGAATGGATCGTGCAAATAAATTATAATGGATCGTGCGAATGAATTAGAATGGATACATTCGTACAAATGAATTAGAATGGATCGTACGAACGGATTAGAATGGATCGTCCGAATGAATTAGAATGGATCGTACGAATGAATTAGAATGGATACATTCGTACGAATGAATTAGAATGGATCGTACGAATGAATTAGAATGGATCATACGAATGAAATAGAATGGATCGTGCAAATGAGATAGAATAGATCGTGCGAATGAATTAGAATGGATACATTCGTACAAATGAATTAGAATGGATCGTACGAATGAATTAGAATGGATCGTACGAATGAATTGGAATGGATTGTATGAATGAATTACAATGGATCGTACGAATGGATTAGAATGGATCGTACGAATGAATTAGAATGGATCGTACGAATGAATTAGAAAGGATCATTCATTCATACGATCCATTCTACTTCCTTCGTATGATCCATTCTAATTCATTCGCACGATCCATTCTAATTTATTCGCATGATCCATTCTAATTCATTCGTACGATCCATTCTAATTCATTTGTATGATCCATTCTAACTCATTCGCACAAATGTATCCATTCTAATTCATTCGTACGATCCATTCTAATTCATTCGTATGATCCATTCTAACTCATTCGCACAAATGTATCCATTCTAATTCATTTGTACGATCCATTCTAATTCCATTCTAATTCATTCGCACGAATGTAACCATTCTAATTCATTCATATGATCCATTCTAATTCATTCGTACGATCCATTCTAATTCATTTGTACGAATGTATCCTTTCTAATTCATTCTTACGATCCATTCTAATTCATTCGCACGATCCATTCTAATTCATTCGTTTGATCCATTCTAATTCATTCGTACGATCCATTCTAATTCATTCGCTCGAATGTATCTATTCTAATTCATTCATACGATCCATTCTAATTCATTCGCTCGAATGTATCCATTTATTCATACGATCCATTATCACAAATGTAATCTAATTCATTTGCACGATCCATTCTAATTCATTCGTACGATCCATTCTAATTCATTCGCACAAATTTATCCATTCTAATTCATTCATACAAATGAACTAGAATGGATACATTCGTACAAATGAATTAGAATGGATCGTACGAATGAATTAGAATGGATAGTACGAATGAATTAGAATGGATACATTCGAACGAATGAATTAGAATGGATCGTACAAATGAATTAGAATGGATCGTACGAATGAATTAGAATGGATCATAGGAATGAACTAGAATGGATCGTACGAATGAATCTGAATGGATCGTACGAATGAATTAGAATGGATACATTCGTACGAATGAATTAGAATGGATCATACGAATGAATTAGAATGGATCGTACGAATACATTAGAATGGATCGTACGAATGAATTAGAATGGATCGTGCAAATGAATTAGAATGGATCGTACGAATGAATTAGAATGGATATATTTGAACGAATGAATTAGAATGGATCATACGAATGGATTAGAATGGATCGTACGAATGAATTAGAATGGATCGTACGAATGAATTAGAATGGATACAATCGAGCGAATGAATTAGAATGGATCGTACGAATGAATTAGAATGGATCAAATGAATTAGAATGGATCGTACGAATGAATTAGAATGGATCGTACGAATGAATTAGAATGAATCGTACGAATGAATTAGAATGGATCATAGGAATGAATTATAATGGATCGTGCAAATGGATTAGAATGGAAAATTAGAAAGGCTACATTTGTGGGAATGAATTAGAATGGATCGTACGAATGAATTAGAATGGATTGTACGAATGAATTAGAATGGATCGTACGAATACATTAGAATGGATACATTCGTGCGAATGAATTAGAATGGATCGTACGAATGAATTAGAATGCATCGTGCGAATGAATTAGAATGGATCGTACGAATGAATTAGAATGGATCGTACGAATGAATTAGAATGGATCATATGAATGAATTAGAATGGATCGTACAAATGAATTAGAATGGATCGTACGAATGAACTAGAATGGATCGTACGAACGAATTAGAATGGATCGTGCGAATGAATTAGAATGGATCGTACGAATGAATTAGAATGGATTGTACGAACGAATTAGAATAGATCGTGCGAATGAAATAGAATGGATCGTACGAAAGAATTAGAATGGATCGTACGAAAGAATTAGAATGGATCATACGAATGAATTAGAATGGATCGTGCGAATGAATTTGAATGGATCGTACGAATGAATTAGAATGAATCGTACAATCCATTCTAATTCATTCTCACAAATGTAACCTTTCTAATTCATTCGTACGATCCATAATAAATTCATTAGTCCGATCCACACGATCCATTTGAATTCATTCGCACGATCCATTCTAATTCATTCGTATGATTCATTCTAATTCATCCGTACGATCCATTCTAATTCATCCATTCTAATCCATTCGTATGATCCATTCTAATGCATTCGTTCAAATCAATTAGAATGGATCGTACGAATGAATTAGAATGGATCGTACGAATGAATTAGAATGGATAATGCGAATGAATTTGAATGGATCGTACGAATGAATTAGAATGGATCATATGAATGAATAAGAATGGTTACATTTGTGAGAATAAATTAGAATGGATCATACGAATGGATTAGAATGGATCGTACGAATGGATTAGAATGGATCGTACGAATGGACGATCCATTCTAATTCATTCGTACGATCCATTCAAATTCATTCGCATGATCCATTCTAATTCATTCGTACGATCCATTCTAATTTATTTGTACGATCCATTCTAATTCATTTGAACGAATGTATTAGAATGGATCATACGAATGGATTAGAATGGATGAATTAGAATGGATCGTACGGATGAATTAGAATGAATCATACGAATGAATTAGAATGGATCGTGCGAATGAATTAGAGTGGATCGTGTGGATCGGACTAGAATGGAGCGTACGAATGGATTAGAATGGATCTTACAAATGAATTAGAAAGGTTACATTTGTGAGAATGAATTAGAATAAATCGTACGATCCATTCTAATTCATTCTCACAAATGTAACCTTTCTAATTCATTTGTAAGATCCATTCTAATCCATTCGTACGCTCTATTCTAGTTCATTCGTACGATCCATTCTAATTCATTCGTACGATCCATTCTAATGCATTCGTTCGATCCGTTCTAATTTATTCCTACGATCCATTCTAATTCATTCCTATGATCCATTCTAATTCATTCGTACGATCCATTCTAATTCATTCGCTCGAATGTATCCATTCTAATTCATTCGCACGATCCATTCTAATGCATTCGTACGATTCATTCTAATTCATTCGCACGATCCATTCTAGTTCATTCGTACGATCCATTCTAATTCATTCGCACGATCCATTCTAATGCATTCGTACGATTCATTCTAATTCATTCGCACGATCCATTCTAATTCATTCTCACAAATGTAGCCTTTCTAATTTTCCATTCTAATCCATTTGCACGATCCATTCTAATTCATTCCTACGATCCATTCTAATTCATTCGTATGATTCATTCTAATTCATTCGTACGATCCATTCTAATTCATTCTAGTTCATTCGTACGATCCATTCTAATTCATTCGTATGATTCATTCTAATTCATTCATACGATCCATTCTAATTCATTTGCTCGAATGTATCCATTCTAATTCATTCGTACAATCCATTCTAATTCATTCGCACAAATGTATCCATTCTAATTCTAATTCATTTGTAAGATCCATTCTAATTCATTCGCTCGAATGTATCCATTCTAATTCATTCGTACAATCCATTCTAATTCATTCGCACAAATGTATCCATTCTAATTCTAATTCATTCGTTGGATCGTGCGAATAAATTAGAATGGATCTTACAAATGAATTTGAATTAGAATGGTTACATTTGTGCGAATGAATTAGAATGGATTGTACGAATGAATTAGAATGGATACATTCGAGTGAATGAATTAGAATGGATCTTACAAATGAATTAGAATTAGAATGGATACATTTGTGCGAATGAATTAGAATGGATTGTACGAATGAATTAGAATGGATACATTCGAGCGAATGAATTAGAATGGATCGTATGAATGAATTAGAATGAATCATACGAATGAATTAGAATGGATCGTACGAATGAACTAGAATGAATTAGAATGGATCGTACGAATGAATTAGAATGAATCATACGAATGAATTAGAATGGATCGTAGGAATGAATTAGAATGGATCGTGCAAATGGATTAGAATGGAAAATTAGAAAGGCTACATTTGTGAGAATGAATTAGAATGGATCGTACGAATGAATTAGAATGGTTTGTACGAATGAATTAGAATGGATCGTACGAATACATTAGAATGGATACATTCGTGCGAATGAATTAGAATAGATCGTACGAATGAATTAGAATGCATCGTGCGAATGAATTAGAATGGATCGTACGAATGAATTAGAATGGATCGTACGAATGAATTAGAATGGATCATACGAATGAAATAGAATGGATCGTACGAATGAATTAGAATGGATACATTTGTGCGAATGAATTAGAATGGATCGTACGAATGAATTAGAATGAATCAAACGAATGAATTAGAATGGATCGTGCGAATGAATTCAAATGGATCGTGTGGATCGAACTAATAAATTTATTATGGATCGTGCGAATGAATTAGAATGGATTGTACGAATGAATAAGAATGGATCGTACGAATGAATTAGAATGGTTACATTCGTGCGAATAAATTAGAATGGATCGTAGGAATGAATTAGAATGGATAGTACGAATAAATTAGAATGGATACATTCGAGCGAATGAATTAGAATGGATCGTATGAATGAATTAGAATGGATCGCTCGAATGTATCCATTCTAATTCATTCGTACAATCCATTCTAATTCATTCGTACGATCCATTCTAATTCATTCATACGATCCATTCTAATTCATTCGCTCGAATGTATCCATTCTAATTCATTCGTACGATCCATTTTAATTCATTCGCAAGATCCATTCTAATTCATTCGTATGATCCATTATAATTCATTCGTATGATCCATTCTAATTCATTCGTACGATCCATTCTAATTCATTTCTATGATCCATTCTAATTCATTTGTACGATCCATTCTAATTCATTCCTATGATCCATTCTAATTCATTCGTACGATCCATTCTAATTCATTCGTTCGAATGAATTAGAATAGATCGTACGAATGAATTAGAATGGATCGTACTAATGAATTAGAATGGATATATTTGTGCGAATGAGTTAGAATGGATCATACGAATGAATTAGAATGGATCGTACGAATGAATTAGAATGGATCATGCGAATGAATTAGAATGGATACATTTGTGCGAATGAATTATAATGTATCATTCGAATGGATTAGAATGGATTGTATGAATGAATTAGAATGGATCGTACGAATGAATTAGAATGGATACAATCGAGCGAATGAATTAGAATGGATCATAGGAATGAATAAGAATGGATCGTACGAATGAATTAGAATGGATCGTACGAATGAATTAGAATGGATCGTACGAATGAATTAAAATGGATCGTACGAATGAATTAGAATGGATCGTACGAATGAATTAGAAAGGATACAATCGAGCGAATGAATTAGAATGGATCGTACGAATGAATTAGAATGGATCATAGGAATGAATTAGAATGGATATATTTGAATGAATAAATTAGAATGGATCATACGAATGAATTAGAATGGATCGTACGAATGAAATAGAATGGATTGTACGAATGAATTAGAATGGATCGTACAAATGAATTAGAAAGGCTACATTTGTGAGAATGAATTAGAATGGATCGTACGAATGAATTAGAATGGATCATATGAATGAATTAGAATGGATCGTACGAATGAATTAGAATGGATCGTGTGGATCGGACTAATGAATTTATTATGGATCGTACGAATGAATTAGAAAGGTTACATTTGTGAGAATGAATTAGAATGGATTGTACGATTCATTCTAATTCATTCGTACGATCCATTCGAATTCATTCGCACGATCCATTCTTATTCATTTGTATGATTCATTCTAATTCATTCATACGATCCATTCTAATTCATTCGCTCGAATGTATCCATTCTAATTCATTCGTACAATCCATTCTAATTCATTCGTACGATCCATTCTAATTCATTCATACGATCCATTTTAATTTATTCGTTCAAATATATCCTTTCTAATTCATTCCTATGATCCATTCTAATCCATTCGTACGATCCATTCTAATTCATTCGCACGAATGTAACCATTCTAATTCATTCATATGATCCATTCTGATTCATTCGCACGAATGTATCCATTCTAATTCATTTGCACGATCCTTTCTAATTCATTCCTATGATCCATTCTAATTCATTCGTACGATCCATTCTAATTCATTCGCTCGATTGTATCCATTCTAATTCATTCGTACGATCCATTCTAATTCGTTCGTACGATCCATTCTAATTCGTTCGTACGATCCATTCTAATTCATTCGCACGATCCATTCTAATTCATTTGTACGATCCATTTTAATTCATTCGCAAGATCCATTCTAATTCATTCGTATGATCCATTCTAATTCATTCGTACGATCCATTCTAATTCATTCCTATGATCCATTCTAATTCATTCGTACGATCCATTCTAATTCATTCCTATGGATTGTATGAATGAATTACAATGGATCATACGAATGGATTAGAATGGATCGTAGAATGAATTAGAATGGATCGTGCGAATGAATTTGAATGGATCGTACGAATGAATTAGAAAGAATCGTACAATCCATTCTAATTCATTCTCACAAATGTAACCTTTCTAATTAATTCGTACGATCCATTCTAATTCGTTTGTACGATCCATTCTAATTCGTTCGTACGATCCATTCTAATTCGTTCGTACGATCCATTCTAATTCATTCGTACAATCCATTCTAATTCATTCGTACGATCCATTCTAATTCATTCGTACAATCCATTCTAATTCATTCGTACGATCCATTCTAATTCATTCGCACGATCCATTTGAATTCATTCGCATGATCCATTCTAATTCATTCGTATGATTCATTCTAATTCATTCGTACGATCCATTCTAATTCATTCGCACAAATAGAATGGATATATTCGTACAATCCATTCTAATTCATTTGTATGATCCATTCTTGTGCACAAATGTATCTATTCTAATTCATTCGCTCGATCCATTCTAATTTATTCGCATGATCCATTCTAATTCATTCGTACAATCCAATCTAATTCAAAAGTACAATCCATTCTATTGTACGAATGAATACGAATGAATTAGAATGGATCGTACGAATGAATTAGAATGGATCATAGGAATGATTCGCATGATCCATTCTAATTCATTCGCATGATCCATTCTAATTCATTCGAATGATCCATTCTAATTCATTCGCACAAATGTATCCATTCTAATTCATTCGTACGATCCATTCTAATTCATTCGTACGATCCATTCTAATTCATTCGTACGATCCATTCTAATTCATTCGTATGAACCATTCTAATTCATTCGCACAAATGTATCCATTCTAATTCATTTGTATGATCCATTCTAATTTATTCGTACGATCCATTCTAATCCATTCGTACGATCCATGTATTCGTACGAATGAATTAGAATGGATCGTACGAATGAATTAGAATGGATACATTTGTGCGAATGAATTAGAATGGATCGTAGGAATGAATTAGAATGGATCGTACAAATGAATTAGAATGGATCGTACGAATGAATTAGAATGAATCATACGAATGAATTAGAATGGATCGTACAAATGAATTAGAATGGATCGTGCGAATGAATTAGAATGGATCGTGCGAATGAATTAGAATGGATCGTACGAACGAATTAGAATGGATCGTATGAATGAATTAGAATAAATCATGCAAATGAATTATTCATTCGTACGATCCATAATAAATTCATTAGTCCGATCCACATGATCCATTTTAATTCATTCGTATGATCCATTCTAATTCATTCGTACGATCCATTCTAATTCATTTGTACAAATGTATCCATTCTAATTCATTCGCACGATCCATTCTAATTCATTCGTACGATCCATTGTAATTCATTCATACAATCCATTCAGATTCATTCTAATTCAGTCATACGATCCATTCTAATTCATTCGCACGGATCGTACGAATGAATTAGAATGGATCGTACGAATGAATTAGAATGGATCTTGCGAATGAATTAGAATGAATCGTACGAATGCATTAGAATGGATCGTACGAATGAATTAGAATGGATCATACGAATGAATTAGAATGGATCGTACGAATGAATTAGAATGGATCGTACGAATGAAGTAGAATGGATCGTATGAATGAATTAGAATGGATAGTGCGAATGAATTAGAATGGATCGTACGAATGAATCAGAATGGATTGTACGAACGAATTAGAATAGATCGTGCGAATGAATTAGAATGGATCGTACGAAAGAATTAGAATGGATACATTTGTGCGAATGAGTTAGAATGGATCATGCGAATGAATTAGAATGGATCGTAGGAATGAATAAGAATGGATCGTACGAATGAATTAGAATGGATCGTACGAATGAATTAGAATGAATCATACGAATGAATTAGAATGGATCGTACAAATGAATTAGAAAGGTTACATTTGTGAGAATAGATCGTACGAATGAATTAGAATGGATCATACGAATGAATTAGAATGGTTACATTCGTGCGAATGAATTAGAATGGATTGTACGAATGAATTAGAATGGATCGTACAAATGAATTAAAAAGGTTACATTTGTGAGAATGGATCGTACGAATGAATTAGAATGGATCATACGAATGAATTAGAATGGATCGTACGAATGAATTAGAATGGATCATGCAAATAAATTAGAATGGATCATACGAATGAGTTAGAATAGATCATACGAATGAATTAGAATGGATCATGCGAATAAATTAGAATGGATCGTGCGAATGAATTAGAATGGATACATTTGTGCGCAAGAATGGATCGTACGAATGAATTAGAATGGATTGTACGAATATATCCATTCTATTTGTGTGAATGAATTAGAATGGATCGTACGAATGAATTACAATGAATCATACGAATGAATTAGAATAGATCGTGCGAATGAATTCAAATGGATCGTGCGAATGAATTAGAATGGATCGTACGAATGAATTAGAATGGTTACATTCGTGCGAATGAATTAGAATGGACCGTACGAATGGATTAGAATGGATCATAGGAATGAATTAGAATGGATCGTACAAATGAATTAGAATAGATCGTGCAAATGAATTAGAATCGATCGTGCGAATGAATTAGAATGGATCGTACGTTTGAATTAGATTGGATTGTGCGAATGAATTAGAATAGATACATTCGTGCGAATGAATGAGAATAGATCGTATGAATACATTTGTGCGAATGAATTAGAATGGATCGTACGAATGAATTAGAATGAATCATACGAATGAATTAGAATGGATCGTGCGAATGAATTCAAATGGATTGTGCGAATGAATTAGAATAAATCCTACGATCCATTCTAATTCATTCTCACAAATGTAACCTAATGCATTCGTACGATTCATTCTAATTCATTCGCACGATCCATTCTAATTCATTCGTATGATCCATTCTAACTCATTCGCACAAATGTATCCATTCTAATTCATTCGCACGATGAAATCTAATTCATTCGCACAAATGTAACTATTCTAATTCATTCGTACAATGCGTTCTAATCCATTCGTACGATCCATTCTAATTCATTCGTACGATCCATTCTAATTCGTTCGTACGATCCATTCTAATTCGTTCGTACGATCCATTCTAATTCGTTCGTACGATCCATTTTTACGATCCATTCTAATTCATTCTCACAAATGTAGCCTTTCTAATTCATTTGTATGATCCATTCTAATTCATTCGTACAATCCATTCTATTTCATTCGTACGATCCATTCTAATTCATTCCCACGATCCATTCTAATTCATTCGCACGATCCATTCTAATTCATTCGTATGATCCATTCTAATTCATTCGTACGATCCATTCTAATTCATTCGCACAAATGTATCCATTCTAATTCATTCGTACGATCCATTCTAATTCATTCGCTCGATTGTATCCATTCTAATTCATTCGTACGATCCATTCTAATTCGTTCGTATTGTCCATTCTAATTTGTATCCATTCTAATTCATTCGCACGATCCATTCTAATGCATTCGTACGATTCATTCTAATTCATTCGAACGATCCATTCTAGTTCATTCGTACGATCCATTCTAATTCATTCGTACGATCCATTCTAATTCATTTGTATGATCCATTCTAATTCATTCGTACAATCCATTCTATTTCATTCGTACGATCCATTCTAATTCATTCACACGATCTATTCTATTCATTAGAATGGATCATACGAATGAATTAGAATGAATCATACGAATGAATTAGAATGGATCATGCGAATGAATTAGAATGGATCGTGTGAATGAATTTGAATGGATCGTACGTATGAATTAGAATGGATACATTCGAGCGAATGAATTAGAATTCTAATTCATTCGCACGATCCATTCTAATTCATTTGTACGAATGTATCCATTCTAATTCATTCGCACGATCCATTCTAATTCATTCGTACGATCCATTCAAATTCATTCGCATGATCCATTCTAATTCATTTGCATGATCCAATCTAATTCATTCGTACGATCCATTCTAATTCATTCGCACGATGCAATCTAATTCATTCGCACAAATGTAACTATTCTAATTCATTCGTACAATGCGTTCTAATCCATTCGTACGATCCATTCTAATCCATTCGTACGATCCATTCTAATTCATTCGCACAAATGTAACCATTCTAATTCATTCATATGATCCATTCTAATTCATTCGTACGATTCATTCTAATTCATTCGTACGATCCATTCTAATTCATTCGCACAAATGTCTCCATTCCATTCGTACGATCCATTCTAATCCATTCGTACGATCCATTCTAATTCATTCGCACGATCCATTCTAATTCATTTGTACGAATGTATCCATTCTAATTCATTCGTATGAACCATTCTAATTCATTCGCACAAATGTATCCATTCTAATTCATTTGTATGATCCATTCTAATTCATTCGTACGATCTATTCTAATCCATTCGTACGATCCATTCTAATGCATTCGTATGATCCATTCTAATTTATTCGTAATGTATCCATTCTAATTCATTCGTACGATCCCGTTCGTATGATCCATTCTAATTCATTCGCACGATCCATTCTAATTCATTCGTACGATCCATTCTAATCCATTCGTACGATCCATTGTAATTCATTCATACAATCCATTCTAATTCATTCGTACGATCCATTCTAATTCATTCGTACGATCCATTCTAATTCATTTGTACGAATGTATCCATTCTAATTCATTCGCACGATCCATTCATATGATCCATTCTAATTCATTCGTACGATCCATTCTAATTCATTCGCACGATCCATTCTAATTCATTTGTACGAATGTATCCATTCTAATTCATTCGCACGATCCATTCTGATGCATTCGTACGATTCATTTAATCATATGATCCATTCTAATTCATTCGTACGATCCATTCTAATTCATTCGCACGATCCATTCTAATTCATTTGTACGAATGTATCCATTCTAATTCATTCGCACGATCCATTCTAATGCATTCGTACGATTCATTCTAATTATTTCGCACGATCCATTCTAGTTCATTCGTACGATCCATTCTAATTCATTCGCACGATCTATTCTAATTCGTTCATACAATCCATTCTAATTCATTCGTATGATCCATTCTAATTCTTTCGCACTATCCATTCTAATTCCTTCGTACGATCCATTCTAATTCGTTCGTACAATCCATTCTAATTCATTCGTACGATCCATTCTAATTCATTCAAACTATCCATTCTAATTCCTTCGTACGATCCATTCTAATTCCTTCGTACGATCCATTCTTATTCATTCATACGATCCATTCTAATTTATTCGCACAAATGTATCTATTCTAATTCATTCGTACAATGCGTTCTAATCCATTCGTACGATCCATTCTAATTCATTCGTACAATCCATTCTAATTCATTCGTACGATCCATTCTAATTCATTCGTATGATCCATTCTAACTCATTCGATGGATCCATTCTAATTCATTCGTACGATCCATTCTAATTTATTTGCACAATCCATTCTAACTCATTCGTACGATCCATTCAAATTCATTCGCACGATCCATTCTAATTCATTCGTACGATCCATTCTAATTCATTCGCACGATGCAATCTAATTCATTCGCACAAATGTAACTATTCTAATTCATTCGTACAATGCGTTCTAATCCATTCGTACGATCCATTCTAATCCATTCGTATGATCCATTCTAATTCATTCGCACGAATGTAACCATTCTAATTCATTCATATTATCCATTCTAATTCATTCGTACGATCCATTCAAATTCATTCACACGATCCATTCTAATTCATTTGTACGAATGTATCCATTCTAATTCATTCGCACGATCCATTCTAATGCATTCGTACGATCCATTCAAATTCATTCGCATGATCCATTCTAATTCATTCGTACGATCCATTCTAATTCATTCGTATGATCCATTCTAATTCATTAGTACGATCCATTCTAATTCATTCGCTCGAATGTATCCATTCTAATTCATTCGTACGATCCATTCTAATTCATTCGCATGAATGTAACCATTCTAATTTGAATTAGAATGGATCTTGCGAATGAATTAAAATGGATCGTACAAATGAATTAGAATGGATCGTGCCAATGAATTAGAATGGATCGTACGAATGAATTAGAATGGATCGTGCAAATGAATTAGAATGGATCGTACGAATGAATTAGAATGGATATATTTGAACGAATAAATTAGAATGGATCGTACTAATGAATTAGAATGGATTATACGAATGAATTAGAATGGATCGTACGAATGAATTAGAATGGATACATTCGAGCGAATGAATTAGAATGGATACATTCGAGCGAATGAATTAGAATGGATCGTATGAATGAATTAGAATGAATCATACGAATGAATTAGAATGGATCGTGCGAATGAATTCAAATGGATCGTGCGAATGAATTAGAATGGATCGTACGAATGAATTAGAATGGATCATATAAATGAATTAGAAAGGCTACATTTGTGAGAATGAATTAGAATGGATCGTGCGAATGAATTAGAATGGATACATTCGTACAAATGAATTAGAATGGATCGAACGAATGAATTAGAATGGATCGTACGAATGAATTAGAATGGATCGTGCGAATGAATTAGAATGGATCGTACGAATGAATTAGTGCGAATGAATTCAAATGGATCGTGCGAATGAATTAGAATGGATCGTACGAATGAATTAGAATGGATCTTACAAATGAATTAGAATGGATCGTATGAATGAATTAGAATGGATCGTACGAATGAATTAGAATGGATTGTACGAATGAATTAGAATGGATACATTCGAGCGAATGAATTAGAATGGATCGTACGAATGAATTAGAATGGATCATAGGAATGAATTAGAATGGATCGTACGAATGAATTAGAATGGATCCTATAATCCATTCTAATTCATTCATACGATCCATTCTAATTCATTCACTCGAATGTATCCATTCTAATTCATTCGTACGATCTATTCTAATTCATTCCTATGATCCATTCTAATTCATTCGTACGATCCATTCTAATTCATTCGCTCGAATGTATCCATTCTAATTCATTCGTACAATCCATTCTAATTCATTCGTACGATCCATTCTAATACGAATGAATTAGAATGGATCGTGCGAATGAATTAGAATGGATACATTCGTACAAATGAATTAGAATGGATCGTACGAATGAATTAGAATGGATAGTAGGAATGAATTAGAATGGATCGTGCAAATGAATTAGAATGGATACATTCGTACGAATGAATCAGAATGGATCATACGAATGAATTAGAATGGATCGTACGAATGAATTAGAATGGATATATTTGTGCGAATGAATTAGAATGGATCGTATGAATGAATTAGAATGGATCATACGAATGAATTAGAATGGATCGTGCGAATGAATTAGAATGGATCGTGCGAATGAATTAGAATGGATACATTCGTACAAATGAATTAGAATGGATCATACGAATGAATTTGAATTGATAGTAGGAATGAATTAGAATGGATCGTGCAAATGAATTAGAATGGATACATTCGGTTGAATGAATCAGAATGGATCATACGAATGAATTAGAATGGATCGTGCAAATGAATTAGAATGGATACATTCGTGCGAATGAATCAGAATGGATCATACGAATGAATTAGAATGCTTACAATCGAATGAATTAGAATGGATTTTACGAATGAATTAAAATGGATTGTACAAATGAATTAGAATGGATCGAGCCAATGAATTAGAATGGATCGTACGAATGAATTAGAATGGATCGTGCAAATGAATTAGAATGGATCGTACGAATGAATTAGAATGGATATATTTGAACGAATAAATTAGAATGGATCATACGAATGGATTAGAATGGATCGTACGAATGGATTAGAATGGATCGTACGAATGAATTAGAATGGATCGTACGAATGAATTAGAATGGATCATACAAATGAATTAGAATGGATACATTTGTGCGAATGAATTAGAATGGTTCATACGAATGAATTAGAATGGATCGTATGAATGAATTAAAATCGATCGTGCAAATGAATTAGAATGGATCGTATGAATGAATTAGAATGGATACATTTGTGCGAATGAGTTAGAATGGATCATACGAATGAATTAGAATGGATCGTACGAATGAATTAGAATGGATCATGCGAATAAATTAGAATGGATCGTGCGAATGAATTAGAATGGATCATACGAACGAATTAGAATGGATCGTACGAACGAATTAGAATGGATCGTATGAATGAATTAGAATGAATCATACGAATAAATTAGAATGGATCGTGCGAATGAATTCAAATGGATCGTGCTAATGAATTAGAATAAATCGTACGATCCATTCTAATTCATTCTCACAAATATAACCTTTCTAATTCATTTGTAAGATCTCGTATGATCCATTCTAATTCATTCGCACGAATGTAACCATTCTAATTCATTCATATGATCCATTCTAATTCATTCGTGGATCGTACAAATGAATTAGAAAGGCTACATTTGTGAGAATGAATTAGAACGGATCGTACGAATGAATAAGAATGGATCATAGGAATGAATTAGAATGGATCGTACGAATGAATTAGAATGGATCATACGAATGAATTAGAATGGATCGTACGAACGAATTAGAATGGATCGTACGAATGAATTAGAATGGATACAACCGAGCGAATGAATTAGAATGGATCGTACGAATGAATTAGAATGGATCATAGAAATGAATTAGAATGGATCGTACGAATGAATTAGAATGGATCTTGCGAATGAATTAAAATGGATCGTACAAATGAATTAGAATGGATCGTGCCAATGAATTAGAATGGATCGTACGAATGAATTAGAATGGATCGTGCAAATGAATTAGAATGGATCGTACGAATGAATTAGAATGGATATATTTGAACGAATAAATTAGAATGGATCATACGAATGGATTAGAAATCGTACGAATGGATTAGAATGGATCGTACGAATGAATTAGAATGGATCATACAAATAAATTAGAATGGATATATTTGTTGAATGAATTAGAATGGTTCGTGCGAATGAATTAGAATGGATCGTGCGAATGAATTAGAATGGATACATTTGTACAAATGAATTAGAATGGATTGTACGAATGAATTAGAATGGATCGTATGAATGAATTAGAATGGATCATACGAATGAATTAGAATGGATCATACGAATGAATTAGAATGGATCGTGCGAATGAATTAGAATGTATACATTCGTACAAATGAATTAGAATGGATCGTACGAATGAATTAGAATGGATAGTACGAATGAATTACAATGGATACATTCGAGCGAATGAATTAGAATGGATCGTATGAATGAATTAGAATGGATCGTACGAATGGATTAGAATGGATCATAGGAATGAATTAGAATGGATCGTAGGAATGAATTAGAATGGATCTTACAAATGAATTAGAAAGGTTACATTTGTGAGAATGAATTAGAATGGATCGTACGATTTATTCTAATTCATTCGCATGATCCATTTGAATTCATTCGCACGATCCATTCTAATTCATTCGTATGATTCATTCTAATTCATTCGTACGATCCATTCTAATTCATTCCAATGATCCATTCTAATTCATTCGTACGATCCATTCTAATTCATTCGCTCGATTGTATCCATTCTAATTCATTCGTACGATCCATTCTAATTCGTTCGTACGATAATGGATACATTTGTGCGAATGAATCAGAATGGATCATACTAATTCATTCGTACGATCCATTCTAATTCATTCGCTCGATTGTATCCATCCTAATTCGTTCGTACGATCCATTCTAATTTGTATCCATTCTAATTCATTCGCATAATCCATTCTAATTCATTCGTACGATCCATTCTAATTCATTCTCACGAATGTAACCTTTCTAATTCATTTGTATGATCCATTCTAATTCATTCGTACGATCCATTCTAATTCATTCGCACGAATGTATCCTTTCTAATTCATTCGGATCATCCAATCTAATTCATTCGTATGATCCATTCTAATCCATTCATACGATCCATTCTAATTCATTCGTACGATCCATTATAATTCATTCTCACAAATATAGCCTTTCTAATTCATTTGTACGGTCCATTCTAATTCATTCGTACAATCCATTCTAATTCATTCATACGATCTATTCTCATTCATTCGCACGAATGTATCCATTCTAATTCATTCGCACAATCCAATTTAATTCAAACGTACGATCCATTCTAATTCATTCGCACGATCGATTCTAATTCATTTGCACGATCTATTCTAATTCATTTGTATGATCCATTCTAACTCATTCGCACAAATGTATCCATTCTAATTCATTCGTACGATCCATTCTAATTCATTCGTACGATCCATTTGAATTCATTCGTACGATCCATTCTAATTCATTCGCACGATCCATTCTAATTCATTTGCATGAATGTATCCATTCTAATTCATTGTACGAATGAAATAGAATGGATCGTACAAATGAATTAGAAAGGCTACATTTGTGAGAATGAATTAGAATGGATCGTACGAATGAATTAGAATGGATCGTACGAATGAATTAGAATGGATCGTACGAATACACTCGTACGATCCATTCTAATTCATTCGTACGATCCATTCTAATTCGTTTGTACGATCCATTCTAATTCGTTCGTACGATCCATTCTAATTCATTTGTACGAATGTATCCATTCTAATTCATTGTACGAATGAATTAGAATGGATCGTACAAATGAATTAGAAAGGCTACATTTGTGAGAATGAATTAGAATGGATCGTACGAATGGATCGTACGAATGAATTAGAATGGATCGTACGAATACATTAGAATGGATACATTCGTGCGAATGAATTAGAATGGATCGTACGAATGAATTAGAATGGATACATTTGTACGAATGAGTTAGAATGGATCATACGAATGAATTAGAATGGATCGTACGAATGAATTAGAATGGATCGTACAAATGAATTAGAATAGATCGTACGAATGAATTAGAATGGATCGTACGAATGAATTAGAATGGATACATTTGTGCGAATGAGTTAGAATGGATCATACGAATGAATTAGAATGGATCGTACGAATGAATTAGAATGGATCGTACAAATGAATTAGAATGGATCGTACGAATGAATTAGAATGGATCGTACGAATGAATTAGAATGGATCGTACGAATGAATTAGAAAGGTTACATTCGTGAGAATGAATTAGAATGGATCGTACGAATGAATTAGAATGGATCATGCGAATGAATTTGAATGGATCGTACGCTCGATCCATTCTAATTCATTCGTACGAATGAATTAGAATGAATCGTACAATCCATTCTAATTCATTCTCACAAATGTAACCTTTCTAATTCATTCGTACGATCCATAATAAATTCTTTAATATGAATGTAACCATTCTAATTCTTTCGTACGATCCATTCTAATTCATTCGTATGAGCTATTCTAATTTATTCATACGATCCATTCTAATTCATTCGTACTATCCATTCAAATACATTCGTACGATCCATTCTAATTCATTCGCACGAATGAATTAGAATGGATCGTATGAATGAATTAGAATAGCTCATACGAATGAATTAGAATGGATCGTACGAAAGAATTAGAATGGATTGTACGAATGAATTAGAATGGATCGTACAAATGAATTAGAAAGGTTACATTTGTGCGAATGAATTAGAATGGATCGTACGAATGAATTAGAATGAATCAAACGAATGAATAAGAATGGATTGTACAAATGAATTAGAATAGATCGTAGGAATGAATTAGAATGGATAGTGCGAATGAATTCAAATGGATCGTGCGAATGAATTAGAATGGATCATACGAATGAATTAGAATGGTTAGATTCGAGCGAATGAATTAGAATGGATCGTACGAATGAATTAGAATAGATATATTTGAACGAATAAATTAGAATGGATCATACGAATGGATTAGAATGGATCATACGAATGAATTAGAATGGATCGTACGAATGAATTAGAATGGATACAATCGAGCGAATGAATTAGAATGGATCGTACGAATGAATTAGAATGGATCATAGGAATGAATTAAAATGGATCGTACAAATGAATCTGAATGGATCGTGCAAATGAATTAGAATGGATACATTCGTACGAATGAATTAGAATGGATCATAGGAATGAATTAGAATGGATCGTGCAAATGAATTAGAATGGATAGTGCAAATGAATTAGAATGAATACAACGAATGCATTAGAATGGATAGTATTCATTCGCACGATCCATTCTAATTCATTCGTACGATCCATTGAAATTCATTCGCACGATCCATTCTAATTCATTCGCATGATCCATTCTAATTCATTCGTACGATCCATTCTGATTCATTCGCACGATGCAATCTAATTCATTCGCACAAATGTATCCATTCTAATTCGTTCATACAATCCATTCTAATTCATTCGTACGATCCATTCTAATTCATTCGCATGATCCATTCTAATTTCTTCGCACGATCTATTCTAATTCGTTCGTACAATCCATTATAATTCATTCGTACGATCCATTCTAGTTCATTCGCACTATCCATTCTAATTCCTTCGCACGATCTATTCTAATTCGTTCGTACAATCTATTCTAATTCATTCGTACGATCCATTCTAATTCATTCGCACTATCCATTCTAATTCATTCGTACGATCCATTCTAATTCATACCTATGATCCATTCTAATTCATTCGTACGATCCATTCAAATTCATTCGCATGATCCATTCTAATTCATTCGCATGATCCATTCTAATTCATTCGTACGATCCATTCTAATTCATTCGCACGATGCAATCTAATTCATTCGCACAAATGTAACTATTCTAATTCATTCGTACAATGCGTTCTAATCCATTCGTACGATCCATTCTAATCCATTCGCACGATCCATTCTAATTCATTCGCACGAATGTAACCATTCTAATTCATTCATATGATCCATTCTAATTCATTCGTACTTTTCATTCTAATTCATTCGTACGATCCATTCTAATTCATTCGCACAAATGTATCCATTCCATTCGTACGATCCATTCTAATCCATTCGTACGATCCATTCTAATTCATTCGCACGATCCATTCTAATTCATTTGTACGAATGTATCCATTCTAATTCATTCGCACGATCCATTCTAGTTCATTCGTACGATCCATTCTAATTCATTCGTACGATCCATTCTAATTCATTCGTATGATCCATTCTAATTCGTTCGTATGATCCATTCTAATTCATTCGCACGATCCATTCTAATTTACTCGCATGATCCATTCTAATTCATACGTACGATCCATTCTAACTCATTCGTATGATCCATTCTAACTCATTCGCACAAATGTATCCATTCTAATTCATTCGTACGATCCATTGTAATTCATTCGTACGATCCATTCTAATTCATTCGTACGATCCATTCTAATTCATTCGTATGAACCATTCTAATTCATTCGCACAAATGTATCCATTCTAATTCATTTGTATGATCCATTCTAATTCATTCGTACGATCCATTCTAATCCATTCGTACGATCCATTCTAATCCATTCGTGCGAATGAATTAGATTGCATCGTGCGAATGAATTAGAATGATCCATTCTAATTCATTCGTATGATTCATTCTAATTCATTCATACGATCCATTCTAATTCATTCGCTCGATCCATTCTAATTCATTCGTACGATCCATTCTAATCCATTTGTACGATCCATTCTAATTCATTCACACGAATGTATTCATTCTAATGTATTCGTACGATCCATTCTAATTCATTCGTACGATCCATTCTAATTCATTCGTACGATCCATTCTAATTCATTCTCACAAATGTAGCCTTTCTAATTCATTTGTACGATCCATTCTAATTCGTTCGTATGATCCATTCTAATTCATTCGCACGATCCATTCTAATTTATTCGCATGATCCATTCTAATTCATTCGTACGATCCATTCTAACTCATTCGTATGATCCATTCTAACTCATTCGCACAAATGTATCCATTCTAATTCATTCGTACGATCCATTCTAATTCATTCGTACGATCCATTCTAATTCATTCGTACGATCCATTCTAATCCATTCGTATGATCCATTCTAATTTATTCGTAATGTATCCATTCTAATTCATTCGTACGATCCAGTCTAATTCATTCTTATGATCAATTCTAATTCATTCGTACGATCCATTCTAATTCATTCGTACGATCCATTCTAATTTATTCATACGTATGATCCATTCTAATTCATTCGTACGATCTATTCTCACAAATGTAACCTTTCTAATTCATTTGTACGATCCATTCTAATTCATTCGTACAATCCATTCTAATTTATTCATACGTATGATCCATTCTAATTCATTCATACGATCCATTCTCACAAATGTAACCTTTCTAAATTATTTGTACGATCCATTCTAATTCATTTGTATGAACCATTCTAATTCATTCGTATGATCCATTCTAATTCATTCGTACGATCCATTCAAATTCATTCACGGTTACATTCGAGCGAATGAATTAGAATGGATCGTATGAATGAATTAGAATGAATCATACGAATGAATTAGAATGGATCGTGCGAATGAATTCAAATGGATCGTGCGAATGAATTAGAATAAATCGTATGATCCATTCTAATTCATTCTCACAAATGTAACCGTGAATGAATTTGAATGGATCGTGCAAATGAATTAGAATGGATCGTACGAATGAATTAGAAAGGTTACATTTTTGCGAATGAATTAGAATGGATCGTGCGAATGAATTAGAATGAATTATACGAATGAATTAGAATGGATCGTGCGAATGAATTCAAATGGATCGTGCGAATGAATTAGAATGGATCATACGTTTGAATTAGATTGGATTGTGCGAATGAATTAGAATGGATACAACTGTGCGAATGAATTAGAATGGATCGTACGAATGAATTAGAATGAATCATACGAATGAATTAGAATGGATCGTGCGAATGAATTCAAATGGATCGTGCGAATGAATTAGAATAAATCCATTTGTGCGAATGAGTTAGAATGGATCATACAAATGAATTAGAATAGATCGTGCAAATGAATTAGAATCGATCGTGCGAATGAATTAGAATGGATCGTACGTTTGAATTAGATTGGATTGTGCGAATGAATTAGAATGGATACATTCGTGCGAATGAATGAGAATAGATCGTATGAATGAATTAGAATGGATTGTACGAATGAATTAGAATGGATCGTACAAATGAATTAGAAAGGCTACATTTATGAGAATGAATTAGAATGGATCGTACGAATGAATTAGAATGGATCGTACGAATGAATTAGAATGGATCGTACGATCCATTCTAATTCATTGGCACGATCCATTCTAATTCATTTGTACGATCCATTTTAATTCATTCGCAAGATCCATTCTAATTCATTCGTATGATCTATTCTAATTCGTTCGTACGATAATGGATACATTTGTGCGAATGAATCAGAATGGATCATACTAATTCATTCGTACGATCCATTCTAATTCATTCGCTCGATTGTATCCATTCTAATTCATTCGTACGATCCATTCTAATTCGTTTGTACGATAATGGATACATTTGTGCGAATGAATCAGAATGGATCATACTAATTCATTCGTACGATCCATTCTAATTCATTCGCTCGATTGTATCCATTCTAATTCGTTCGTACGATCCATTCTAATTTGTATCCATTCTAATTCATTCGCATAATCCATTCTAATTCATTCGTACGATCCATTCTAATTCATTCTCACGAATGTAACCTTTCTAATTCATTTGTATGATCCATTCTAATTCATTCGTACGATCCATTCTAATTCATTCGCACGAATGTATCCTTTCTAATTCATTCGGACCATCCAATCTAATTCATTCGTACGATCCATTCTAATCCATTCATACGATCCATTCTAATTCATTCGTACGATCCATTCTAATTCATTCTCACAAATGTAGCCTTTCTAATTCATTTGTACGATCCATTCTAATTCATTCGTACAATCCATTCTAATTCATTCATACGATCTATTCTCATTCATTCGCACGAATGTATCCATTCTAACTCATTCGCACAATCCAATCTAATTCAAACGTACGATCCATTCTAATTCATTCGCACGATCGATTCTAATTCATTTGCACGATCTATTCTAATTCATTTGTATGATCCATTCTAACTCATTCGCACAAATGTATCCATTCTAATTCATTCGTACGATCCATTCTAATTCATTCGTACGATCCATTTGAATTCATTCGTACGATCCATTCTAATTCATTCGCACGATCCATTCTAATTCATTTGTACGAATGTATCCATTCTCATTCATTGTACGAATGAATTAGAATGGATCGTACAAATGAATTAGAAAGGCTACATTTGTGAGAATGAATTAGAATGGATCGTACGAATGAATTAGAATGGATCGTACGAATGAATTAGAATGGATCGTAAGAATACACTCGTACGATCCATTCTAATTCATTCGTACGATCCATTCTAATTCGTTTGTACGATCCATTCTAATTCGTTCGTACGATCCATTCTAATTCATTTGTACGAATGTATCCATTCTAATTCATTGTACGAATGAATTAGAATGGATCGTACAAATGAATTAGAAAGGCTACATTTGTGAGAATGAATTAGAATGGATCGTACGAATGGATCGTACGAATGAATTAGAATGGATCGTACGAATACATTAGAATGGATACATTCGTGCGAATGAATTAGAATGGATCGTACAAATGAATTAGAATGGATACATTTGTACGAATGAGTTAGAATGGATCATACGAATGAATTAGAATGGATCGTACAAATGAATTAGAATAGATCGTACGAATGAATTAGAATGGATCGTACGAATGAATTAGAATGGATACATTTGTGCGAATGAGTTAGAATGGATCATACGAATGAATTAGAATGGATCGTACGAATGAATTAGAATGGATCGTACGAATGAATTAGAATGGATCGTACGAATGAATTAGAATGGATCGTACGAATGAATTAGAAAGGTTACATTCGTGAGAATGAATTAGAATGGATCGTACGAATGAATTAGAATGGATCATGCGAATGAATTTGAATGGATCGTACGCTCGATCCATTCTAATTCATTCGTACGAATGAATTAGAATGAATCGTACAATCCATTCTAATTCATTCTCGCAAATGTAACCTTTCTAATTCATTCGTACGATCCATAATAAATTCTTTAATATGAATGTAACCATTCTATTTATTTCGTACGATCCATTCTAATTCATTTGTATGAGCTATTCTAATTCATTCATACGATCCATTCTAATTCATTCGTACGATCCATTCTAATACATTCGTACGATCCATTCTAATTCATTCGCACGAATGAATTAGAATGGATCGTATGAATGAATTAGAATAGCTCATACGAATGAATTAGAATGGATCGTACGAAAGAATTAGAATGGATTGTACGAATGAATTAGAATGGATCGTACAAATGAATTAGAAAGGTTACATTTGTGCGAATGAATTAGAATGGATCGTACGAATGAATTAGAATGAATCATACGAATGAATAAGAATGGATTGTACGAATGAATTAGAATAGATCGTAGGAATGAATTAGAATGGATAGTGCGAATGAATTCAAATGGATCGTGCGAATGAATTAGAATGGATCATACGAATGAATTAGAATGGTTAGATTCGAGCGAATGAATTAGAATGGATCGTACGAATGAATTAGAATGGATATATTTGAACGAATAAATTAGAATGGATCATACGAATGGATTAGAATGGATCATACGAATGAATTAGAATGGATCGTACGAATGAATTAGAATGGATACAATCGAGCGAATGAATTAGAATGGATCGTACGAATGAATTAGAATGGATCATAGGAATGAATTAAAATGGATCGTACAAATGAATCTGAATGGATCGTGCAAATGAATTAGAATGGATACATTTGTACGAATGAATTAGAATGGATCATAGGAATGAATTAGAATGGATCGTGCAAATGAATTAGAATGGATAGTGCAAATGAATTAGAATGGATACAACGAATGCATTAGAATGGATCGTATTCATTCGCACGATCCATTCTAATTCATTCGTACAATCCATTGAAATTCATTCGCATGATCCATTCTAATTCATTCGCATGATCCATTCTAATTCATTCGTACGATCCATTCTAATTCATTCGCACGATGCAATCTAATTCATTCGCACAAATGTATCCATTCTAATTCGTTCATACAATCCATTCTAATTCATTCGTACGATCCATTCTAATTCATTCGCACGATCCATTCTAATTCCTTCGCACGATCTATTCTAATTCGTTCGTACAATCCATTCTAATTCATTCGTACGATCCATTCTAATTCATTCGCACTATCCATTCTAATTCCTTCGCACGATCTATTCTAATTCGTTCGTACAATCCATTCTAATACATTCGTACGATCCATTCTAATTCATTCGCACTATCCATTCTAATTCATTCGTACGATCCATTCTAATTCATACCGATGATCCATTCTAATTCATTCGTACGATCCATTCAAATTCATTCGCATGATCCATTCTAATTCATTCGCATGATCCATTCTAATTCATTCGTACGATCCATTCTAATTCATTCGCACGATGCAATCTAATTCATTCGCACAAATGTAACTATTCTAATTCATTCGTACAATGCGTTCTAATCCATTCGTACGATCCATTCTAATCCATTCGTACGATCCATTCTAATTCATTCGCACGAATGTAACCATTCTAATTCATTCATATGATCCATTCTAATTCATTCGTACTTTTCATTCTAATTCATTCGTACGATCCATTCTAATTCATTCGCACAAATGTATCCATTCCATTCGTACGATCCATTCTAATCCATTCGTACGATCCATTCTAATTCATTCGCACGATCCATTCTAATTCATTTGTACGAATGTATCCATTCTAATTCATTCGCACGATCCATTCTAGTTCATTCGTACGATCCATTCTAATTCATTCGTACGATCCATTCTAATTCATTCGTATGATCCATTCTAATTCGTTCGTATGATCCATTCTAATTCATTCGCACGATCCATTCTAATTTATTCGCATGATCCATTCTAATTCATTCGTACGATCCATTCTAACTCATTCGTATGATCCATTCTAACTCATTCGCACAAATGTATCCATTCTAATTCATTCGTACGATCCATTGTAATTCATTCGTACGATCCATTCTAATTCATTCGTACGATCCATTCTAATTCATTCGTATGAACCATTCTAATTCATTCGCACAAATGTATCCATTCTAATTCATTTGTATGATCCATTCTAATTCATTCGTACGATCCATTCTAATCCATTCGTATGATCCATTCTAATCCATTCGTGCGAATGAATTAGATTGCATCGTGCGAATGAATTAGAATGATCCATTCTAATTCATTCGTATGATTCATTCTAATTCATTCATACGATCCATTCTAATTCATTCGCTCGATCCATTCTAATTCATTCGTACGATCCATTCTAATCCATTTGTACGATCCATTCTAATTCATTCACACGAATGTATCCATTCTAACGTATTCGTACGATCCATTCTAATTCATTCGTATGATCCATTCTAATTCATTCGTACGATCCATTCTAATTCATTCTCACAAATGTAGCCTTTCTAATTCATTTGTACGATCCATTCTAATTCGTTCGTATGATCCATTCTAATTCATTCGCACGATCCATTCTAATTTATTCGCAATATCCATTCTAATTCATTCGTACGATCCATTCTAACTCATTCGTATGATCCATTCTAACTCATTCGCACAAATGTATCCATTCTAAGTCATTCGTACGATCCATTCTAATTCATTCGTACGATCCATTCTAATTTATTCGTACGATCCATTCTAATCCATTCGTATGATCCATTCTAATTTATTCGTAATGTATCCATTCTAATTCATTCGTACGATCCAGTCTAATTCATTCTTATGATCAATTCTAATTCATTCGTACGATCCATTCTAATTCATTCGTACGATCCATTCTAATTTATTCATACGTATGATCCATTCTAATTCATTCGTACAATCCATTCTCACAAATGTAACCTTTCTAATTCATTTGTACGATC
The DNA here is from genome assembly GCA_947650365.1 of Chamaelirium japonicum. Classification (NCBI taxonomy): domain Eukaryota; kingdom Viridiplantae; phylum Streptophyta; class Magnoliopsida; order Liliales; family Melanthiaceae; genus Chamaelirium; species Chamaelirium japonicum. The sequence continues at coordinate 61,629,271 of OX393555.1, read as the reverse complement.
CATTCTAATTCATTCGTACAATCCATTCTAATTTATTCATACGTATGATCCATTCTAATTCATTCGTACGATCCATTCTCACAAATGTAACATTTCTAAATTATTTGTACGATCCATTCTAATTCATTTGTATGAACCATTCTAATTCATTCGTATGATCCATTCTAATTCATCCGTACGATCCATTCAAATTCATTCACGGTTACATTCGAGCGAATGAATTAGAATGGATCGTATGAATGAATTAGAATGAATCATACGAATGAATTAGAATGGATCGTGCGAATGAATTCAAATGGATCGTGCGAATGAATTAGAATAAATCGTATGATCCATTCTAATTCATTCTCACAAATGTAACCGTGAATGAATTTGAATGGATCGTGCAAATGAATTAGAATGGATCGTACGAATGAATTAGAAAGGTTACATTTGTGCGAATGAATTAGAATGGATCGTGCGAATGAATTAGAATGAATCATACGAATGAATTAGAATGGATCGTGCGAATGAATTCAAATGGATCATGCGAATGAATTAGAATGGATCATACGTTTGAATTAGATTGGATTGTGCGAATGAATTAGAATGGATACAACTGTGCGAATGAATTAGAATGGATCGTACGAATGAATTAGAATGAATCATACGAATGAATTAGAATGGATCGTGCGAATGAATTCAAATGGATCGTGCGAATGAATTAGAATAAATCCATTTGTGCGAATGAGTTAGAATGGATCATACAAATGAATTAGAATAGATCGTGCAAATGAATTAGAATCGATCGTGCGAATGAATTAGAATGGATCGTATGTTTGAATTAGATTGGATTGTGCGAATGAATTAGAATGGATACATTCGTGCGAATGAATGAGAATAGATCGTATGAATGAATTAGAATGGATTGTACGAATGAATTAGAATGGATCGTACAAATGAATTAGAAAGGCTACATTTGTGAGAATGAATTAGAATGGATCGTACGAATGAATTAGAATGGATCGTACGATCCATTCTAATTCATTGGCACGATCCATTCTAATTCATTTGTACGATCCATTTTAATTCATTCGCAAGATCCATTCTAATTCATTCGTATGATCCATTCTAATTCATTCGTACGATCCATTCTAATTCATTCCTATGATCCATTCTAATTGATTCGTACGATCCAGTACGATTTATTCTAATTCATTCGCACGATCCATTTGAATTCATTCGCACGATCCATTCTAATTCATTCGTATGATTCATTATAATTCATTCGTACGATCCATTCTAATTCATTCGCACAAATGTATCCATTCTAATTCATTCGCTCGAATGTATCCATTCTAATTCATTCGTACAATCCATTCTAATTCATTCACACGATCCATTCTAATTCATTCGTATGATCCATTCTAATTCATTCGTATGATCCATTCTGATTCGTGCGAATGAATTAGAATGGATACATTCGTACAAATGAATTAGAATGGATAATACGAATGAATTAGAATGGATCGTGCGAATGAATTAGAATGGATCGTGCGAATGAATTAGAATGGATCGTACGAATGAATTAGAATGGATCGTACGAACGAATTAGAATGGATCGTACGAACGAATTAGAATGGATCGTACGAACGAATTAGAACGGATCGTACGAATAAATTAGAATGGATCGAACGAATGCATTAGAATGGATCGTACGAATGAATTAGAATGGATCGTACGAATGAATAAGAATGGAGCGTACGAATGGATTAGAATGGATCATACGAATGAATTAGAATGGATCGTACAAATGAATTAGAATAGATCGTGCAAATGAATTAGAATCGATCGTGCGAATGAATTAGAATGGATCGTACGTTTGAATTAGATTGGATTGTGCGAATGAATTAGAATGGATACATTCGTGCGAATGAATGAGAATAGATCGTATGAATGAAATAGAATGGATCGATCGAATGGATTAGAACGCATTGTACGAATGAATGAGAATAGATCGTATGAATGAAATAGAATAGATATATTTGAACGAATAAATTAGAATGGATAATACGAATGGATTAGAATGGATCGTACGAATGGATTAGAATGGATCGTACGAATGGATTAGAATGGATCGTGCGAATGAATTAGAATCGATCGTACGAATGAATTAGAATGGATACATTCGTACAAATGAATTAGAATGGATCGTACGAATGAATTAGAATGGATCGTACGAATGAATTAGAATGGCTCGTACGAATGAATTAGAATGGATCGTACGAATGAATTAGAATGGATCGTGCGAATGAATTAGAATGGATCGTACGAATGAATTAGAAAGGATACATTCGTACAAATGAATTAGAATGGATCGTACGAATGAATTAGAATGGATCATATGATTGAATTAGAATGGTTACATTCGTGCGAATGAATTAGAATGGATCGTACGAATGAATTAGAATGAATCATGCCAATGAATTAGAATGGATCGTGCGAATGAATTCAAATGGATCGTGCGAATGAATTAGAATAAATCGTACGAATGACTTAGAATGGATATATTTGAACGAATAAATTAGAATGGATCATACAAATGGATTAGAATGGATCGTACGAATGGATTAGAATGGATCGTACGAATGGATTAGAATGGATCGTACGAATGAATTAGAATGGATCATAGAAATGAATTAGAATGACTCAGAATGGATCATACGAATATGGATCGTACGAATGAAATAGAATGGATTGTACGAATGAATTAGAATGGATCATGCGAATGAATTAGAATGGATCGTGCGAATGAATTAGAATGGATCGTACGAATGAATTAGAATGGATCATGCGAATAAATTAGAATGGATCGTGCGAATGTATTAGAATGGATCATACGAACGAATTAGAATGGATCGTACGAACGAATTAGAATGGATCGTACGAATGAATTAGAATGGATCGTACGAATGGATTAGAATGGATCGTGCGAATGAATTAGAATGGATCATACGAATGGGTTAGAATGGATCATACGAATGGATTAGAATGGATCGTACGAATGGATTAGAATGGATCGTACGAATGAATTAGAATGGATCATACAAATAAATTAGAATGGATACATTTGTGCGAATGAATTAGAATGGTTCATACGAATGAATTAGAATGGATCGTACGAATGAATTAGAATTGATCATACGAATGAATTAGAATGGATCGTGCGAATGAATTAGAATGGATACATTTGAACGAATGAGTTAGAATGGATCATACGAATGAATTAGAATGGATCGTACGAACGAAATAGAATGGATTGTATGAATTAGTTAGAATGGATCGTATGAATGAATTAGAATGGATTGCATGAATGAATTAGAATGGATCGTACGAATGAATTAGAATTGATCATACGAATGAATTAGAATGGATCGTGCGAATAAATTAGAATGGATCGTACGAATGAATTAGAATAGTTACATTCGTGCAAATGAATTAGAACGGATCGTACGAACGAATTAGAATGGATCATACGAACTAATTAGAATGGATCGTACGAATGAATTAGAATAGTTACATTCGTGCAAATGAATTAGAATGGATCGTACGAACGAATTAGAATGGATCATACGAACTAATTAGAATGGATCGTACGAATGAATTAAAATGGATACAATCGAGCGAATGAATTAGAATGGATCGTACGAATGAATTATAATGGATCATAGGAATGAATTAGAATGGATCGTACGAATGAATTAGAATGGATCATAGGAATAAATTAGAATGGATCGTACGAATGAATTAGAATGGATACATTCGTACAAATGATCCATTCTTATTCATTCCTATGATCCATTCTAATTCATTCGTACGATCCATTATAATTCATTCGCTCGATCCATTCTAATGCATTCGTACGATTCATTCTAATTCATTCGTATGATCCATACTAATTCTTTCGTACGATCCATTCTAATTCATTCGCATGATCTATTCTAATTCATTCGTACGATCCATTCTAATTCATTCCTATGATCCATTCTAATTCATTCGTACGATCCATTCTAATTCATTCGCTCGATTGTATCCATTCTAATTCATTCGCTCGATTGTATTCATTCGTACGATCCAATATAATTCATTCGCACGATCTATTCTAATTCGTTCGTACAATCCATTCTAATTCATTCGTATGATCCATTCTAATTCATTCGTACGATCCATTCTAATTCATTCGTACGATCCATTCTAATTCATTCGTATGATTCATTCTAATTCATTCGTACGATCCATTCTAATTCATTCCTATGATCCATTCTAATTCATTCGTACGATCCATTCTAATTCATTCGCTCGATTGTATCCATTCTAATTCATTCGTACGATCCATTCTAATTCGTTCGTACGATCCATTCTAATTCGTTTGTACGATCCATTCTAATTTATTTGCACGAATGTAACCATTCTAATTCATTCGTACGATCCATTCTAATGCATTCGCACGATCCATTCTAATTCATTCATATGATCAATTCTAATTCATTCGTACGATCCATTCTAATTCATTCATGCAATCCATTCTAATTCATTCATACGATCCATTCTAACTCATTCATACAATCCATTCTATTTCATTCGTACGATCCATTCTAATTCATTCGTATGATCCATTCTAATTTATTCGTTCAAATATATCCATTCTAATTCATTCGTACTATCCATTCTAATTCATTCGTACGATCCATTCTAATTCATTCGCACGATCCATTCTAATTCATTTGTACGAATCGTAGGAATGAATTAGAATGGATACAATCGAGCGAATGAATTAGAATGGATCATACAAATGAATTAGAATGGATCATAGGAATGAATTAGAATGGATCGTGCAAATGAATTAGAATGGATACATTCGTGCGAATGAATCAGAATGGATCATACGAATGAATTAGAATGGTTACATTCGTGCAAATGAATTAGAATGGATCGTACGAATGGATTAGAATGGATCATAGGAATGAATTAGAATGGATCGTACGAATGAATTAGAATGGATCTTACAAATGAATTAGAAAGGTTACATTTGTGAAAATGAATTAGAATGGATCGTACGATTTATTCTAATTCATTCGCACGATCCATTTGAATTCATTCGCACGATCCATTCTAATTCATTCGTATAATTCATTCTAATTCATTCATACAATCCATTCTAATTCATTCGCTCGAATGTATCCATTCTAATTCATTCGCTCGAATGTATCCATTCTAATTCATTCGTACAATCCATTCTAATTCATTCGTACGATCCATTCTAATTCATTCATACGATCTATTCTAATTCATTCGTATGATTCATTCTAATTCATTCGTACGATCCATTCTAATTCATTCCTATGATCCATTCTAATCCATTCGTACGATCCATTCTAATTCATTCGTATGATCCATTCTAATTCATTCGTACGATCCATTCTAATGCATTCGTACGATTCATTCTAATTCATTCGTATGATCCATTCTAATTCTTTCGTACGATCCATTCTAATTCATTCGCACGATCTATTCTAATTCGTTCGTACAATCCATTCTAATTCATTCGTACGATCAATTCTAATTCATTCGCACTATCCATTCTAATTCGTTCGTACGATTCATTCTAATTCATTCGTATGATTCTTTCTAATTCATTCGTACGATCCATTCTAATTCGTTCAGACGATCCATTCTAATTCATTCGCATGAATGTAACCATTCTAATTCATTCGTATGATCCATTCTGATTCATTCTAATTCATTTGTACGAATGTATCCATTCTAATTAATTCGCACGATCCATTCTAATTCATTCACACGATCCATTCTAGTTCATTCGTACGATCCATTCTAATTCATTCGCACAAATGTATCCATTCTAATTCATTCGTACGATTCATTCTAATTCATTTGTACGATCCATTCTAATTCATTTGTACGATCCATTCTAATTCATTCGTATGAACCATTCTAATTCATTCGCACAAATGTATCCATTCTAATTCATTTGTATGATCCATTCTAATTCATTCGTACGATCTGAACGAATGAATTAGAATGGATCATACGAATGGATTAGAATGGATCGTACGAATGAATTATAATGGATCGTACGAATGAATTAGAATGGATACAATCGAGCGAATGAATTAGAATGGATCGTACGAATGGATTAGAATGGATCGTATGAATGAATTAGATTGGATGGTCCGAATGAATTAGAATGGATACATTCGTGCGAATGAATTAGAATGGATCGTACGAATGAATTAGAATGAATCATACGAATGAATTAGAATGGATCGTGCGAATGAATTCAAATGGATCGTGCGAATGAATTAGAACAAATCGTACGATCCATTCTAATTCATTCTCACATTTAATTCATTCGTATGATCCATTCTAATTCATTCGTACGATCCATTCTAACTCATTTGTACGAATGTATCCATTCTAATTCATTCGCACGATCCATTCTAATTCATTCCTATGATCCATTCTAATTCATTCGTACGATCCATTCTAATTCATTCTCACGAATGTAGCCTTTCTAATTCATTCGTACGATCCATTCTAATGCATTCGTTCGATCCATTCTAATTTATTCGTACGATCCTTTCTAATTCATTCCTATGATCCATTCTAATTCATTCGTACGATCCATTCTAATTCATTCGCTCGAATGTATCCATTCTAATTCATTCGTATAATCCATTCAAATTCATTCGTACGATCCATTCTAATTCATTCATACGATCCATTCTAATTCATTCGTATGATTCATTCTAATTCATTCGTACGATCCATTCTAATTCATTCGCACAAATGTATCCATTCTAATTCATTCGTACGATCCATTCTAATTCATTCATACGAATGAATTAGAATGGATCGTACGAATGAATTTGAATGGATTGTACGAATGAATTAGAATGGATACATTCGATGAATTAGAATAGATCGTGCCAATGAATTAGAATGGATCGTACGAATGAATTAGAATGGATCGTGCAAATGAATTAGAATGGATCATACGAATGAATTAGAATGGATATATTTGAACGAATAAATTAGAATGGATCATACGAATGGATTAGAATGGATCGTATGAATGGATTAGAATGGATCGTACGAATGAATTAGAATGGATCATACAAATGAATTAGAATGGATACATTTGTGCGAATGAATTAGAATGCTTCATACGAATGAATTAGAATGGATCATACGAATGAATTAGAATGGATCGTACGAATGAATTAGAATGGATCGTACGAATAAATTAGAATGGATCGAACGAATGCATTAGAATGGATCGTACGAATGAATTAGAAAGGTTACATTTGTGAGAATGAATTAGAATGGATTGTACGATTCATTCTAATTCATTCGTACGATCCATTCAAATTCATTCGCATAATACATTCTAATTCATTCGTATGACTCATTCTAATTCATTTGTACGAATGTATCCATTCTAATTCATTCGCACGATCCATTCTAACGCATTCGTACGATTCATTCTAATTCATTCGCACGATCCATTCTAATTCATTTGTATGATCCATTCTAACTCATTCGCACAAATGTATCCATTCTAATTCATTCGTACGATCCATTCTAATTCATTCGTACGATCCATTCTAATTCATTCGTATGAACCATTCTAATTCATTCGCACAAATGTATCCATTCTAATTCATTTATATGATCCATTCTAATTCATTCGTACGATCCATTCTAATCCATTCGTACGATCCATTCTAATCCATTCGTATGATCCATTCTAATCCATTTGTATGATCCATTCTAATTCATTCGTACGATCCATTCTAATTCATTCGCACGAATGTAACCATTCTAATTCATTCATATGATCCATTCTAATTCATTCGTACGATCCATTCTAATTCATTCGCATGATCCATTCTAATTCATTTGTACGAATGTATCTATTCTAATTCATTCGCACGATCCATTCTAATGCATTCGTACGATTCATTCTAATTCATTCGCACGATCCATTCTAGTTCATTCGTACGATCCATTCTAATTCATTCGCACGATCCATTCTAATTCATTCGTACGATCCATTCAAATTCATTCGCATGATCCATTCTAATTCATTTGCATGATCCATTCTAATTCATTCGTACGATCCATTCTAATTCATTCGCACGATGCAATCTAATTCATTCGCACAAATGTAACTATTCTAATTCATTCGTACGATCCATTCTAATTCATTCCTATGATCCATTCTAATCCATTCGTACGATCCATTCTAATTCATTCCTATGATCCATTCTAATCCATTCGTACGATCCATTCTAATTCATTCGCACGAATGTAACCATTCAAATTTATGATCCATTCTGATTCATTCGTATGATCCATTCTAATTCATTCGCACGATCCATTCTAATTTATTCGCATGATCCATTCTAATTCATTCGTACGATCCATTCTAACTCATTCGTATGATCTATTCTAATTCATTCGCACAAATGTATCCATTCTAATTCATTCGTACGATCCATTCTAATTCATTCGTACGATCCATTCTAATTCATTCGTACGATCCATTCTAATTCATTCGTATGAACCATTCTAATTCATTCGTACGATCCATTCTAATTCATTCGTACGATCCATTCTAATCCATTCGTATAATCCATTTTAATTTATTCGTTCAAATATATCCTTTCGTATGATCCATTCTAATTCATTCGTACGATCCATTCTAATTCATTCGTACGATCCATTCTAATTCATTCGTATGAACCATTCTAATTCATTCGTACGATCCATTCTAATTCATTCGTACGATCCATTCTAATCCATTCGTATGATCCATTCTAATTTATTCGTTCAAATATATCCTTTCGTATGATCCATTCTAATCCATTCGTATGATCCATTCTAATTCATTCGCACGATCCATTCTAATTTATTCGCATGATCCATTCTAATTCATTCGTATGATCCATTCTAACTCATTCGTATGATCCATTCTAATTCATTCGCACAAATATATCCATTCTAATTCATTCGTACGATCCATTCTAATTCATTCGTACGATCCATTCTAATTCATTCGTATGAACCATTCTAATTCATTTGTATGATCCATTCTAATTCATTCGTACGATCCATTCTAATCCATTCGTACGATCCATTCTAATCCATTCGTATGATCCATTCTAATTTATTCGTTCAAATATATCCTTTCGAATTCATTCGTACGATCCATTCTAATTCATTTGCACGATCCATTCTAATTCATTCGTACGATCCATTCTAATTCATTGGCACGATCCATTCTAATTCATTTGTATGATTCATTCTAATTCATTCATACGAACCATTCTAATTCATTCGCTCGAATGTATCCATTCTAATTCATTCGTACAATCCATTCTAATTCATTCGTACGATCCATTCCATTCTAATTCGTTCGTACGATCCATTCTAATTCATTTGCACGAATGTAACCATTCTAATTCATTCGTACGGTCCATTCTAATTCATTCGTACGATCCATTCAAATTCATTCGCATGATCCATTCTAATTCATTCGTACGATCCATTCTAATTCATTCTCACGAATGTAACCTTTCTAATTCATTTGTATGATCCATTCTAATTCATTCGTACGATCCATTCTAATTCATTCGCACGAATGTATCCATTCTAATTCATTCGTATGATCCATTCTAATCCATTCGTACGATCCATTGTAATTCATTCGTACAATCCATTCAGATTCATTCACACAAATGTATCCATTCAAATTCATTCGTTCTCACGAATGTAATCTTTCTAATTCATTTGTACGATCCATTCTAAGTCATTCCTACGATCCATTCTAATTCATTCGCACGAATGTATCCATTCTAATTCATTTACACGATCCATTCTAATTCATTCCAATGATCCATTATAATTCATTCGTACGATCCATTCTAATTCATTCGCTCGAATGTATCCATTCTAATTCATTCATACGATCCATTCTAATTCGTTCATACGATCCATTCTAATTCGTTCGTACGATCCATTCTAATTCGTTCGTATGATCCATTCTAATTCAATCGCACGATCCATTCTAATTCATTCGCATGATCCATTCTAATTCATTCTCACGAATGTAATCTTTCTAATTCATTTGTATGATCCATTCTAATTCATTCGTACGATCCATTCTAATCCATTCGTACGTACGATCCATTCTAATTCATTCTGATCCATTCTAATTCATTCGTACGATCCATTCTAATTCATTCGTATGATCCATTCTAATTCATTCGTACGATCCATTCTAATTCATTCGCATGATCCATTCTAATTCATTCGTATGATCCATTCTATGGATCGTACGAATGAATTAGAATGGATACATTCGTGCGAATGAATTAGAATGGATCATACGAATGAATTAGAATGGATCATAGGAATGAATGTATCCATTCTAATTCATTTGCACGATCCATTCAGATTCATTTGTACGATCCATTTTAATTCATTCCTATAATCCATTCTAATTCATTCGTACGATCCATTCTAATTCATTCGCTCGATTGTATCCATTCTAATTAAATCGTACGATCCATTCTAATTCATTCTCACAAATGTAACCTTTCTAATTCATTTGTAAGATTTCGTACGATCCATTCTAATTCATTCGTATGATGAATTAGAATGGTTAATCTCGAGCGAATGAATTAGAATGGATCGTACGAATGAATTAGAACGGATATATTTGAACAAATAAATTAGAATGGATCATACGAATGGATTAGAATGGATCGTACGAATGAATTAGAATGGATCGTACGAATGAATTAGAATGGATACAATCGAGCGAATGAATTAGAATGGATCGTACGAATGAATTAGAATGGATCATAGGAATGAATTAGAATGGATCGTGCGAATGAATTCAAATGGATCGTGCGAATGAATTAGAATAAATGCATTAGTCCGATCCATTCTAATTCATTCGTACGATCCATTCTAATTCATTCCTACGATCCATTCTAATTCATTCGCACAAATGTATCCATTCTAATTCATTCGTATGATCCATTCTAATTCATTCGTACGATCCATTCAAATTCATTCGCATGATCCTTTCTAATTTATTCGTACGATCCATTCTAATTCATTCTCACGAATGTAACCTTTCTAATTCATTTGTACGATCCATTCTAATTCATTCGTACGATCCATTCTAATTCATTCGCACGAATGTATCCATTCAAATTCATTCGTATGATTCATTCTAATTCTTTCGTACGATCCATTCTAATTCATAAGCACAAATGTAACCTTTCTAATTCATTTGTATGATCCATTCTAATTCATTCGTATGATCCATTCTAATTCATTCGTACGATCCATTCTAATTCGTTCGTACGATTCATTCTAATTCATTCGTACGATCCATTAAAATTCATTCGCACAAATGTAGCCTTTCTAATTCATTTGTACGATCCATTCTAATTCATTCGTACGATCCATTCTAATTCATTCGTACGATCCATTCTAATTCATTCGCACGATCCATTCTAATTCATTCGTATGATCCATTCTAATTCATTCGTATGATCCATTCTAATTCATTCTCACAAATGTAGCCTTTCTAATTCATTTGTGCGATCCATTTTAATTCATTCGTACAATCCATTCTAATTCATTCATACGATCTATTCTCATTCATTCGTACGATCCATTCTAATTCATTCTCACAAATGTAGCCTTTCTAATTCATTCGTACGATCCATTCTAATTCATTCGCTCGATTGTATCCATTCTAATTCATTTGTACGATCCATTTTAATTCATTCGCAAGTTCCATTCTAATTCATTCGTATGATCCATTCTATTTCATTCGTACGATCCATTCTAATTCATTCCTATGATCCATTCTAATTCATTCGTACGATCCATTCTAATTAATTCGCTAGATTGTATGCATTCTAATTCATTCGTATGATCCATTCTAATTCATTCGTACGATCCATTCTAATTCGTTCGTACGATCCATTCTAATTCGTTCGTACGATCCATTCTAATTCATTTGCACGAATGTAACCATTCTAATTTATTCGTACGATCCATTCTAATTCATTCGCACGATCCATTCTAATTCATTCGTATAATCAATTCTAATTCATTCGTACGATCCATTCTAATTCATTCAAGCAATCCATTCTAATTCATTCGTACGATCCATTCTAACTCATTCATACAATCCATTCTATTTCATTCGTACGATCCATTCTAATTCATTCGTATGATCCATTCTAATTTATTCATTCAAATATATCCATTCTAATTCATTCGCACGATCCATTCTAATTCATTCGCACGATCCATTCTAATTCATTCGTACGATCCATTCTAATTCATTCGCACGATCCATTCTAATTCATTTGTACGAATCGTAGGAATGAATTAGAATGGATACAATCGAGCGAATGAATTAGAATGGATCGTACGAATGAATTAGAATGGATCATAGGAATGAATTAGAATGGATCGTGCAAAAGAATTAGGATGGATACATTCGTGCGAATGAATCAGAATGGATCATACGAATGAATTAGAATGGTTACATTCATGCAAATGAATTAGAATGGATCGTACGAATGGATTAGAATGGATCATAGGAATGAATTAGAATGGATCGTACGAATGAATTAGAATGGATCTTACAAGTGAATTAGAAAGGTTACATTTGTGAGAATGAATTAGAATGGATCGTACGATTTATTCTAATTCATTCGCACGATCCATTTGAATTCATTCGCACGATCCATTCTAATTCATTCGTATGATTCATTCTAATTCATTCATACAATCCATTCTAATTCATTCGCTCGAATGTATCCATTCTAATTCATTCGTACAATCCATTCTAATTCATTCGTACGATCCATTCTAATTCATTCATACGATCCATTCTAATTCATTCGTATGATTCATTCTAATTCATTCGTACGATCCATTCTAATTCATTCCTATGATCCATTCTAATCCATTCGTACGATCCATTCTAAATCATTCGTATGATCCATTCTAATTCATTCGTACGATCCATTCTAATGCATTCGTACGATTCATTCTAATTCATTCGTATGATCCATTCTAATTCTTTCGTACGATCCATTCTAATTCATTCGCACGATCTATTCTAATTCGTTCGTACAATCCATTCTAATTCATTCGTACGATCCATTCTAATTCATTTGCACTATCCATTCTAATTCGTTCGTACGATTCAATCTAATTCATTCGTATGATTCTTTCTAATTCATTCGTACGATTCATTCTAATTCGTTCGTACGATCCATTCTAATTCATTTGCATGAATGTAACCATTCTAATTCATTCATATGATCCATTCTGATTCATTCTAATTCATTTGTACGAATGTATCCATTCTAATTAATTCGCACAATCCATTCTAATTCATTCGCACGATCCATTCTAGTTCATTCGTACGATCCATTCTAATTCATTCGCACAAATGTATCCATTCTAATTCATTCGTACGATCCATTCTAATTCATTTGTACGATCCATTCTAATTTATTCGTACGATCCATTCTAATTCATTCGTATGAACCATTCTAATTCATTCGCACAAATGTATCCATTCTAATTCATTTGTATGATCCATTCTAATTCATTTGTACGATCTGAACGAATGAATTAGAATGGATCATACGAATGGATTAGAATGGATCGTACGAATGAATTAGAATGGATCGTACGAATGAATTAGAATGGATACAATCGAGCGAATGAATTAGAATGGATCGTACGAATGGATTAGAATGGATCGTACGAATGAATTAGATTGGATGGTCCTAATGAATTAGAATGGATACATTCGTGCGAATGAATTAGAATGGATCGTACGAATGAATTAGGATGAATCATACGAATGAATTAGAATGGATCGTGCGAATGAATTCAAATGGATCGTGCAAATGAATTAGAATAAATCGTACGATCCATTCTAATTCATTCTCACATTTAATTCATTCGTATGATCCATTCTAATTCATTCGTATGATCCATTCTAATTCATTTGTACGAATGTATCCATTCTAATTCATTCGCACGATCCATTCTAATTCATTCCTATGATCCATTCTAATTCATTCGTACGATCCATTCTAATTCATTCTCACGAATGTAGCCTTTCTAATTCATTCGTACGATCCATTCTAATGCATTCGTTCGATCCATTCTAATCTATTCGTACGATCCATTCTAATTCATTCCTATGATCCATTCTAATTCATTCGTACGATCCATTCTAATTCATTCGCTGGAATGTATCCATTCTAATTCATTCGTATAATCCATTCAAATTCATTCGTACGATCCATTCTAATTCATTCATACGATCCATTCTAATTCATTCGTATGATTCATTCTAATTCATTCGTACGATCCATTCTAATTCATTCGCACAAATGTATCCATTCTAATTCATTCGTACGATCCATTCTAATTCATTCATACGAATGAATTAGAATGGATCGTACGAATGAATTTGAATGGATTGTACGAATGAATTAGAATGGATACATTCGATGAATTAGAATAGATCGTGCCAATGAATTAGAATGGATCGTACGAATGAATTAGAATGGATCGTGCAAATGAATTAGAATGGATCGTATGAATGAATTAGAATGGATATATTTGAACGAATAAATTAGAATGGATCATACGAATGGATTAGAATGGATCGTACGAATGGATTAGAATGGATCGTACGAATGAATTAGAATGGATCATACAAATGAATTAGAATGGATACATTTGTGCGAATGAACTAGAATGGATCATACGAATGAATTAGAATGGATCGTACGAATGAATTAGAATGGATCGTACGAATGAATTAGAATGGATCGTACGAATGAATTAGAATGGATCGTACGAATAAATTAGAATGGATCGAACGAATGCATTAAAATGGATCGTACGAATGAATTAGAAAGGTTACATTTGTGAGAATGAATTAGAATGGATTGTACGATTCATTCTAATTCATTCGTACGATCCATTCAAATTCATTCGCATAATACATTCTAATTAATTCGTATGATTCATTCTAATTCATTTGTACGAATGTATCCATTCTAATTCATTCGCACGATCCATTCTAACGCATTCGTATGATTCATTCTAATTCATTCGCACGATCCATTCTAATTCATTTGTATGATCCATTCTAACTCATTCGCACAAATGTATCTATTCTAATTCATTCGTACGATCCATTCTAATTCATTCGTACGATCCATTCTAATTCATTCGTACAATCCATTCTAATTCATTCGTATGAACCATTCTAATTCATTCGCACAAATGTATCCATTCTAATTCATTTGTATGATCCATTCTAATTCATTCGTACGATCCATTCTAATCCATTCGTACGATCCATTCTAATCCATTCGTATGATCCATTCTAATTCATTTGTATGATCCATTCTAATTCATTCGTACGATCCATTCTAATTCATTCGCACGAATGTAACCATTCTAATTCATTCATATGATCCATTCTAATTCATTCGTACGATCCATTCTAATTCATTCGCATGATCCATTATAATTCATTTGTACGAATGTATCCACGATCCATTCTAATGCATTCGTACGATTCATTCTAATTCATTCGCACGATCCATTCTAGTTCATACGTACGATCCATTCTAATTCATTCGCACGATCCATTCTAATTCATTCGTACGATCCATTCAAATTCATTCTCATGATCCATTATAATTCATTCGTATGATCCATTCTAATTCATTCGTACGATCCATTCTAATTCATTCGCACGATGCAATGTAATTCATTCGCACAAATGTAACTATTCTAATTCATTCGTACGATCCATTTTAATTCATTCCTATGATCCATTCTAATCCATTCGTACGATCCATTCTAATTCATTCCTATGATCCATTCTAATCCATTCGTACGATCCATTATAATTCATTCGCACGATCCATTCTAATCCATTCGTACGATTCATTCGTACGATCCATTCTAATTCATTCGTACGATCCATTCTAACTCATTCGTATGATCCATTCTAATTCATTCGCACAAATGTATCCATTCTAATTCATTCGTACGATCCATTCTAATTCATTCGTACGATCCATTCTAATTCATTCGTACGATCCATTCTAATTCATTCGTATGAACCATTCTAATTCATTCGCAGAAATATATCCATTCTAATTCATTTATATGATCCATTCTAATTCATTCGTACGATCCATTCTAATCCATTCGTACGATCCATTCTAATCCATTTGTATGATCCATTCTAATTTATTCGTTCAAATATATCCTTTCTAATTCATTCGTACGATCCATTCTAATTCATTTGCACGATCCATTCTAATTCATTCGTACGATCCATTCTAATTCATTGGCCCGATCCATTCTAATTCATTTGTATGATTCATTCTAATTCATTCATACGATCCATTCTAATTCATTCGCTCGAATGGATCCATTCTAATTCATTCGTACAATCCATTCTAATTCATTCGTACGATCCATTCCATTCTAATTCGTTCGTACGATCCATTCTAATTCATTTGCAAGAATGTAACCATTCTAATTCATTCGTACGATCCATTCTAATTCATTCGTACGATCCATTCAAATTCATTCGCATGATCCATTCTAATTCATTCGTACGATCCATTCTAATTCATTCTCACGAATGTAACCTTTCTAATTCATTTGTATGATCCATTCTAATTCATTCGTACGATCCATTCTAATTCATTCGCACGAATGTATCCATTCTAATTCATTCGCACCATCCAATCTAATTCAATCGTACGATCCATTCTAATCCATTCGTACGATCCATTGTAATTCATTCGTACAATCCATTCAGATTCATTCACACAAATGTATCCATTCAAATTCATTCGTTCTCACGAATGTAATCTTTCTAATTCATTTGTACGATCCATTCTAAGTCATTCCTACGATCCATTCTAATTCATTCGCACGAATGTATCCATTCTAATTCATTTGCACGATCCATTCTAATTCATTCCAATGATCCATTATAATTCATTCGTACGATCCATTCTAATTCATTCGCTCGAATGTATCCATTCTAATTCATTCGTGCGATCCATTCTAATTCGTTCATACGATCCATTCTAATTCGTTCGTACGATCCATTCTAATTCGTTCGTATGATCCATTCTAATTCAATCGCACGATCCATTCTAATTCATTCGCACGATCCATTCTAATTCATTCTCACGAATGTAATCTTTCTAATTCATTTGTATGATCCATTCTAATTCATTCGTACGATCCATTCTAATCCATTCGTACGTACGATCCATTCTAATTCATTCTGATCCATTCTAATTCATTCGTACGATCCATTCTAATTCATTCGTATAATCCATTCTAATTCATTCGTACGATCCATTCTAATTCATTCGCACGAATGTATCCATTCTAATTCATTCGTATGATCCATTCTATGGATCGTACGAATGAATTAGAATAGATACATTCGTGCGAATGAATTAGAATGGATCGTACGAATGAATTAGAATGGATCATAGGAATGAATGTATCCATTCTAATTCATTTGCACGATCCATTCAGATTCATTTGTACGATCCATTTTAATTCATTCCTATGATCCATTCTAATTCATTCGTACGATCCATTCTAATTCATTCGCTAGATTGTATCCATTCTAATTAAATCATACGATCTATTCTAATTCATTCTTACAAATGTAACCTTTCTAATTCATTTGTAAGATCTCGTACGATCCATTCTAATTCATTCGTATGATGAATTAGAATGGTTAATCTCGAGCGAATGAATTAGAATGGATCATACGAATGAATTAGAATGGATATATTTGAACGAATAAATTAGAATGGATCATACGAATGGATTAGAATGGATCGTACGAATGAATTAGAATGGATCGTACGAATGAATTAGAATGGATACAATCGAGCGAATGAATTAGAATGGATCGTACGAATGAATTAGAATGGATCATAGGAATGAATTAGAATGGATCGTGCGAATGAATTCAAATGGATCGTGCGAATGAATTAGAATAAATGCATTAGTCCGATCCATTCTAATTCATTCCTACGATCCATTCTAATTCATTCGCACAAATGTATCCATTCTAATTCATTCGTACGATCCATTCTAATTCATTCGTACGATCCATTAAAATTCATTCGCATGATCCTTTCTAATTCATTCGTACGATCCATTCTAATTCATTCTCACGAATGTAACCTTTCTAATTCATTTGTATGATCCATTCTAATTCATTCGTACGATCCATTCTAATTCATTCGCACGAATGTATCCATTCAAATTCATTCGTATGATTCATTCTAATTCATTCGTACGATCCATTCTAATTCATTCGCACAAATGTAACCTTTCTAATTCATTTGTATGATCCATTCTAATTCATTCGTACGATCAATTCTAAATCATTCGTACGATCCATTCTAATTCGTTCGTACGATTCATTATAATTCATTCGTACGATCCATTCTAATTCATTCGCACAAATGTAGCCTTTCTAATTCATTGGTACGATCCATTCTAATTCATTCGTACGATCCATTCTAATTCAATCGTACGATCCATTCAAATTCATTCGCACGATCCATTCTAATTCATTCGTACGATCCATTCTAATTCATTCGTATGATCCATTCTAATTCATTCGTACGATCCATTCTAATTCATTCTCACAAATGTAGCCTTTCTAATTCATTTGTGCGATCCATTCTAATTCAGTCGTACAATCCATTCTAACTCATTCATACGATCTATTCTAATTCATTCGCACGATAGATTCTAATTCATTTGCACGATCCATTCTAATTCATTTGTACGAATGTATCCATTCTAATTCATTCGCACGATCCATTCTAATTCATTCGCTCGAATGTATCCATTCTAATTCATTCGTACTATCCATTCTAATTCATTCGTACGATCCATTCTAATTCATTCCTATGATCCATTCTAATTCATTCGTACGAATGTATCCATTCTAATTCATTTGCACGAATGAATTAGAAAGGATCGTGTGAATGAATTAGAATGGATCGTGCGAATGAATTAGAATGGATACACTCGTACAAATGAATTAGAATGGATCGTACGAATGAATTAGAATGGATAGTACGAATGAATTAGAATGGATACATTCGAGCGAATGAATTAGAATGGATCGTATGAATGAATTAGAATGGATCGAACGAATGCATTAGAATGGATCGTACGAATGAATTAGAAAGGTTACATTTGTGAGAAGGAATTAGAATGGATTGTACGATTCATTCTAATTCATTCGTACGATCCATTCAAATTCATTCGCATAATACATTCTAATTCATTCGTATGATCCATTCTAATTCATTCGTACGATCCATTCTAATTCATTCCTATGATCCATTCTAATTCATTCGTACGATCCATTCTAATTCATTCGTATTCCATTCTAATTCATTCGTACGATTCATTCTAATTCATTCGTACGATCCATTCTAATTCATTTGCACAAATGTATCCATTCTAAATAGAATGGATAGTGCGAATGAATTAGAATGGATCGTACGAATGAATTAGAATGGATTGTACGAACGAATTAGAATAGATCGTGCGAATGAATTAGAATGGATCGTACGAATGAATTAGAATGAATCATACGAAGGAATTAGAATGGATCGTGCGAATGAATTTGAATGGATCGTACGAATGAATTAGAATGAATCGTACAATCCATTCTAATTCATTCTCACAAATGTAACCTTTCTAATTCATTCGTACGATCCATAATAAATTCATTAGTCCGATCCATTCTAATTCATTCGTACGATCCATTCTAATTCATTCCTACGATCCATTCTAATTTATTCGCACGAATGAAACCATTCTAATTCATTCATACGATCCATTCTAATTCATTCGTACGATCCATTCTAATTCATTCATAGAATGGATCGTACGAATGAATTAGAATGGATACATTTGTGCGAATGAATTAGAATGGATCGTACGAATGAATTAGAATGGATCATACGAATGAATTAGAATGGATCGTGCGAATGAATTAGAATGGATCGTGCGAATGAATTAGAATGGATACATTCGTACAAATGAATTAGAATGGATCGTACGAATGAATTAGAATGGATAGTACAAATGAATTAGAATGGATACATTCGAGCGAATGAATTAGAATGGATCGTATGAATGAATTTGAATGGATCATACGAATGAATTAGAATGGATTGTACGAATGAATTAGAATGGATACATTCGAGCGAATGAATTAGAATGGATCGTATGAATGAATTAGAATGAATCATACGAATGAATTAGAATGGATCGTGCGAATGAATTCAAATGGATCGTGCGAATGAATTAGAATAAATCATACGATCCATTCTAATTCATTCTCACAAATGTAACCGTGAATGAATTTGAATGGATCGTGCGAATGAATTAGAATGGATCATACGAATGAATTAGAATAGATCGTACGAATGAATTAGAATGGATCGGACTAATGAATTTATTATGGATCGTACGAATGAATTAGAAAGATTACATTTGTGAGAATGAATTAGAATGGATTGTACGATTCATTCTAATTCATTCGTACGATCCATTCAAATTCATTCGCATGATCCATTCTAATTCATTCATATGATCCATTCTAATTCTTTCGTACGATCCATTCTAATTCATTCGCACGATCTATTCTAATTCGTTCGTACAATCCATTCTAATTCATTCGTATGATCCATTCTAATTCATTCGCACTATCCATTCTAATTCGTTCGTACGATCCATTCTAGTTCATTCGTACGATCCATTCTAATTCATTCGTACGATCCATTCTAATTCATTCGTATGATCCATTCTAATTCATTCGTACGATCCATTCTAATTCATTCGTACGATCCATTCTAATTCATTCGCACGATGCATTCTAATTCATTCGTACGATCTATTCTAATTCATTCGCACGAATGTATCCATTCTAATGTATTCGTACGATCCATTCTAATTCATTCGTACAATCCATTCTAATTCATTCGTACGATCCATTCTAATTCATTCTCACAAATGTAGCCTTTCTAATTTTCCATTCTAATCCATTTGCACGATCCATTCTAATTCATTCCTATGATCCATTATAATTCATTCGTACGATCCATTCTAATTCATTCGCACGAATGTAACCATTCTAATTCATTCATATGATCCATTCTAATTCGTTCGTATGATCCATTCTAATTCATTCGCACGATCCATTCTAATTTATTCGCATGATCCATTCTAATTAATTCGTACGATCCATTCTAATTCATTCGTATGATCCATTTCTAATTCATTCGTATGATCCATTCTAATTCATTCGTATGATCCATTCTAATTCTTTCGTATGATCCATTCTAATTCATTCGTATGATCCACGATCCATTCTAATTCGTTCGTACGATCCATTCTAATTCATTCGTATGATCCATTCTAACTCATTCGCACAAATGTATCCATTCTAATTCATTCGTACGATCCATTCTAATTCATTCGTACGATCCTTTCTAATTCATTCATACGATCCATTCTAATTCGTTCGTACGATCCATTCTAATTCGTTTGTATGATCCATTCTAATTCATTCACACGATCCATTCTAATTTATTCGCATGATCCATTCTAATTCATTCGTACGATCCATTCTAATTCATTCGTATGATCCATTCTAACTCATTCGCACAAATGTATCCATTCTAATTCATTCGTACGATCCATTCTAATTCATTCGTATGATCCATTCTAATGCATTCGTACGATCCATTCTAATTCATTCGTATGATCCATTCTAATTCATTCCTACGATCTATTCTAATTCATTCGCTCGAATGTATCCATTCTAATTCATTCGTTCAATCCATTCTAATTCATTTGTACGAATGTATCCATTCTAATTCATTCGCACGATCCATTCTAATTCATTCGTACGATCCATTCTAATTCATTAATGGATCGTACGAATGAATTAGAATGGATTGTACGAATGAATTAGAATGGATACATTCGAGCGAATGAATTAGAATGGATCGTATGAATGAATTAGAATGGATCGTACGAATGAATTAGAATGGATCGTACGAATGAATTAGAATGCATACATTCGAGCAAATGAATTAGAATGGATCGTATGAATGAATTAGAATGAATCATACGAATGAATTAGAATGGATCGTGCGAATGAATTCAAATGGATCGTGCGAATGAATTAGAATAAATCGTATGATCCATTCTAATTCATTCTCACAAATGTAACCTTTCTAATTCATTTGTAAGATCCATTCTAATTCATTCGTACGATCCATTCTAATTCATTCCTATGATCCATTCTAATCCATTCGTACGATCCATTCTAATTCATTTGCACGAATGTAACCATTCTAATTCATTCGCATGATCCATTCTGATTCATTCGCACGAATGTATCCATTCTAATTCATTTGCACGATCCATTCTAATTCATTCCTATGATCCATTCTAATTCATTCGTACGATCCATTCTAATTCATTCGCTCGATTGTATCCATTCTAATTCATTCGTACGATCCATTCTAATTCATTCCTACGATCTATTCTAATTCATTCGCTCGAATGTATCCATTCTAATTCATTCGTTCGATCCATTCTAATTCATTCGCACGAATGTAACCATTCTAATTCATTCGTACGATCCATTCTAATTCATTCGCACGATCCATTCTAATTCATTTGTACGAATGTATCCATTCAAATTCATTCGTATGATCCATTCTAATTCATTCGTACGATCCATTCTTAAATGTGCGAATGAATTAGAATGGATCGTACGAATGAATTTGAAAGGTTACATTTGTGAGAATGGATTAGAATGGATACATTTGTGCGAATGAATTAGAATGGTTCATACGAATGAATTAGAATGGATCGTACGAATGAATTAGAATGGATCTTACGAATGAATTAGAATGGATATATTTGTGCGAATGAGTTAGAATGGATCATACAAATGAATTAGAATAGATCGTGCATATGAATTAGAATCGATCGTGCAAATGAATTAGAATGGATCGTACGTTTGAATTAGATTGGATTGTGCGAATGAATTAGAATGGATACATTCGTGCGAATGAATGAGAATAGATCGTATGAATGAATTAGAATGGATTGTACGAATGAATTAGAATGGATCGTACAAATGAATTAGAAAGGCTACATTTGTGAGAATGAATTAGAATGGATCGTACGAATGAATTAGAATGGATCATACGAATGAATTAGAATGGATCGTACGAATACACTCGATTCTATCCATTCTAATTCATTCGTACGATCCATTCTAATTCGTTCGTACAATCCATTCTAATTCGTTCGTACGATCCATTCTAATTCGTTCGTACGATCCATTCTTACGATCCATTCTAATTCATTCTCACAAATGTAGCCTTTCTAATTCATTTGTACGATCCATTCTAATTCATTCGTACAATCCATTCTATTTCATTCGTACGATCCATTCTAATTCATTCGCACGATCCATTCTAATTCATTCGCACGATCCATTCTAATTCATTCGTATGATCCATTCTAATTCATTCGTACGATCCATTCTAATTCATTCGCACAAATGTATCCATTCTAATTCATTCGTACGATCCATTCTAATTCATTCGCACGATCCATTCTAATTCATTCATACGATCCATTCTTATTCATTCACACGATCCATTTGAATTCATTCGCACGATCCATTCTAATTCATTCGTATGATTCATTCTAATCCATTCTGATTCATTCTAATTCATTCTAATTCATTCGTACGATCCATTCTAATTCATTCATACGATCTATTCTCATTCATTCACACGAATGTATCCATTCTAATTCTTTCGCACAATCCAATCTAATTCATTTGCACGATCTATTCTAATTCATTTGTACGATCCATTCTAATTCATTTGTACGATCCATTCTAATCCATTTGCACGATCCATTCTAATTCATTCCTACGATCCATTCTAATTCTTTCGTACGATCCATTCTAATTCATTCACACGAATGTAACCATTCTAATTCATTCATATGATCCATTCTAATTCATTCGTACGATCCATTCTAATTCATTCGCACGATCCATTCTAATTCATTTGTACGAATGTATCCATTCTAATTCATTCGCACGATCCATTCTAATGCATTCGTACGATTCATTCTAATTCATTCGCACGATCCATTCTAGTTCATTCGTACGATCCATTCTAATTCATTCGTACGATCCATTCTAATTCATTCGTATGATCCATTCTAATTCATTCGTACGATCCATTCTAATGCATTCGTACGATTTATTCTAATTCATTCGTATGATCCATTCTAATTCTTTCGTACGATCCATTCTAATTCATTCGCACGATCTATTCTAATTCGTTCGTACAATCCATTCTAATTCATTCGTACGATCCATTCTAATTCATTCGTACGATCCATTCTAATTCATTCGTATGATTCATTCTAATTCATTCGTATGATCCATTCTAATTCATTCGTACGATCCATTCTAATTCATTCGTTCAAATATATCCATTCTAATTCATTCGTACGATCCATTCTAATTCATTTGCACGATCCATTCTAATTCATTCGTACGATCCATTCTAATTCATTGGCACGATCCATTCTAATTCATTTGTAAGATCCATTCTAATTTATTTGTACGAATAAATTAGAATGGATCATACGAATGGATTAGAATGGATCGTACGAATGGATTAGAATGGATCGTACGAATGAATTAGAATGGATCATACAAATGAATTAGAATGGATACATTTGTGCTAATGATTTAAAATGGTTCATACGAATGAATTAGAATGGATTGTACGAATGAATTAGAATGGATCGTACGAATGAATTAGAATGGATACATTTGTGCGAATGAGTTAGAATGGATCATACGAATGAGTTAGAATGGATCGTACGAATGAATTAGAATGGATCATGCGAATAAATTAGAATAGATCGTGCGAATGAATTAGAATGGATCATACGAACGAATTAGAATGGATCATACGAATGAATTAGAATGGATCGTACGAATGAATTAGAATGGATCGTACGAATGAATTAGAATGGATCGTGTGAATGAATTAGAATGGATACATTCGTACAAATGAATTAGAATGGATCGTGCGAATGAATTAGAATGGATCTTACGAATGGATTAGAATGGATCGTACGAATGGAATGGATACATTTGTGCGAATAAATTAGAATGGATCGTGCGAATGAATTAGAATAGATCATACGAATGAATTAGAATGGATTGTACGAATGAATTAGAATGGATCGTACGAATGAACTAGAATGGATCATACGAATGGATTAGAATCGATCGTGCGAATGAATTAGAATGGATCGTACGAATGAATTAGAATGGATATATTTGAACGAATAAATTAGAATGGATCATACGAATGGATTAGAATCGATCGTGCAAATGAATTAGAATGGATCGTACGAATGAATTAGAATGGATATATTTGAACGAATAAATTAGAATGGATCATACGAATGGATTAGAATGGATTGTACGAATGGATTAGAATGGATCGTACGAATGAGTTAGAATGGATCATACAAATGAATTAGTGCGAATGAATTCAAATGAATCGTGCGAATGAATTAGAATAAATCGTACGATCCATTCTAATTCATTCTCATAAATGTAACCTTTCTAATTCATTTGTAAGATCCATTCTAATTCATTCGTACGATCCATTCGAATTCATTCCTATGATCCATTCTAATCCATTCGTACGATCCCTTCTAATTCATTCGCACGAATGCAACCATTCTAATTCATTCGTATGATCCATTCTGATTCATTCGCACGAATGTATCCATTCTAATACATTTGCACGATCCATTCTAATTCATTCCTATGATCCATTCTAATTCATTCGTACGATCCATTCTAATTCATTCGCTCGAATGTATCCTTTCTATTTCATTTGTATGATCCATTCTAATTCATTCGTACGATCCATTCTAATCCATTCGTACGATCCATTCTAATTCATTCCTACGATCCATTCTAATTCATTCGCACAAATGTATCCATTCTAATTCATTTGCACGATCCATTCTAATTCATTCCTATGATCCATTCTAATTCATTCGTACGATCCATTCTAATTCATTCGTACGATCCATTCTAATTCATTCGTACGATCTATTCTAATTCATTCCTATGATCCATTCTAATTCATTCGTACGATCCATTCTAATTCATTCTCACAAATGTAGCCTTTCTAATTCATTTGTACGATCCACGAATGAATTAGAATGGATCATATGAATGAATTAGAATGGTTACATTCGTGCGAATGAATTAGAATGTATCGTACGAGATCTTACAAATGAATTAGAAAGGTTACATTTGTGAGAATGAATTATAATGGATCGTACGATTTATTCTAATTCATTCGCACGATCCATTTGAATTCATTCGCACGATCCATTCTAATTCATTCGTATGATTCATTCTAATTCATTCATACGATCCATTCTAATTCGTTTGTACGATCCATTCTAATTCGTTCCGTACGAATACATTAGAATGGATACATTTGTGCGAATGAATTAGAATGGATCGTACGAATACATTAGAATGGATACATTCGTGCGAATGAATTAGAATGGATCGTACGAATGAATTAGAATGGGTCGTACGAATGAATTAGAATGGATCGTGCGAATGAATTAGAATGGATCGTACGAATACATTAGAATGGATACATTCATGCGAATGAATTAGAATGGATCGTACGAATACATTAGAATGGATACATTCGTGCGAATGAATTAGAATGGATCGTACGAATGAATTAGAATGGATCGTGCGAATGAATTAGAATGGATCGTATGAATGAATTAGAATGGATCATATGAATGAATTAGAATGGATTGTACGAATGAATTAGAATGGATACATTCGAGCGAATGAATTAGAATGGATCGTATGATTGAATTAGAATGGATCGTACGAATACATTAGAATGGATACATTCGTGCGAATGAATTAGAATGGATCGTACGAATGAATTAGAATGGATCGTACGAATGAATTAGAATGGATCGTGCGAATGAATTAGAATGAATCATACGAATACATTAGAATGGATACATTCGTGCGAATAAATTAGAATGGATCGTACGAATACATTAGAATGGATACATTCATGCGAATGAATTAGAATGGATCGTACGAATGAATTAGAATGGATCGTGCGAATGAATTAGAATGGATCGTATGAATGAATTAGAATGGATCGTGCGAATGAATTAGAATAAATCGTACGATCCATTCTAATTCATTCTCACAAATGTAACCTTTCTAATTCATTTGTAAGATCTCGTACGATCTATTCTAATTCGTTCGTACAATCCATTCTCACAAATGTAGCCTTTCTAATTCATTTGTACGATCCACGAATGAATTAGAATGGATCATATGAATGAATTAGAATGGTTACATTCGAGCGAATGAATTAGAATGGATCGTACGAGATCTTACAAATGAATTAGAAAGTTTACATTTGTGAGAATGAATTAGAATGGATCGTACGATTTATTCTAATTCATTCGCACGATCCATTTGAATTCATTTGCACGATCCTTTCTAATTCATTCATATGATTCATTCTAATTCATTCATACGATCCATTCTAATTCGTTCGTACGATCCATTCTAATTTGTTCGTATGATCCATTCTAATTCATTCGTACGATCCATTCTAATTCATTTGTACGATCCATTCTAATTCATTCGTACGATCCATTCTAATTCATTCGTATGATCCATTCTAACTCATTCGCACAAATGTATCCATTCTAATTCATTCGTACGATCCATTCTAATTCATTCGTACGATCCATTCTAATTCATTCGTACGATCCATTCTAATTCATTCGTATGAACCATTCTAATTCATTCGCACAAATGTATCCATTCTAATTCATTTGTATGATCCATTCTAATTCATTCGTACGATCCATTCTAATCCATTCGTACGATCCATTCTAATCCATTCGTATGATCCATTCTAATTTATTCGTTCAAATATATCCATTCTAATTCATTCGTACGATCCATTCTAATTCATTTGCACGATCCATTCTAATTCATTCGTACGATCCATTCTAATTCATTGGCACGATCCATTCTAATTCATTTGTACGATCCATTTTAATTCATTCGCAAGATCCATTCTAATTCATTCGTATGATCCATTCTAATTCATTCGTACGATCCATTCTAATTCATTCCTATGATCCATTCTAATTCATTCGTACGATCCATTCTTATTCATTCGCACGAATGTATCCATTCTAATTCATTCGTACAATCCATTCTAATTCATTCGCACGATCCATTCTAATTCATTCGTATGATCCATTCTAATTCATTCCTACGATCTATTCTAATTCATTCGCTCGAATGTATCCATTCTAATTCATTCGTTCGAATGAATTAGAATAGATCGTACGAATGAATTAGAATGGATCGTACGAATGGATTAGAATGGATCGTACGAATGCATTAGAATGGATCATACGAATGAATTAGAATGGATCGTACGAATGAATTAGAATGGATCATACGAATGAATTTGAATGGATCGTATGAATGAATTAGAATGGATCGAACGAATGAATTAGAATGGATCATACGAATGAATCAGAATGGATCATACGAATGAATTAGAATGGATACATTTGTGCGAATGAGTTACAATGGATCATACGAATGAATTAGAATGGATCGTACGAATGAATTAGAATGGATCATACGAATGAATTAGAATGGATCGTGCGAATGAATTAGAATGAATTGTACGAATGAATTAGAATGGATACATTCGAGCGAATGAATTAGAATAGATCGTAGGAATGAATTAGAATGGATCATATGAATGAATTAGAATGGATCGTGCGAATGAATTAGAATGGATTGTACGAATGAATTAGAATGGATACATTCGTGCGAATGAATTATAATGGATCGGACGAATGAATTAAAAAGGATCATATGATTCATTCTAATTCATTCGTACGAATGTATCCATTCAAATTCATTCGTACGATCAATTCTAATTCATTCGCACGATCCATTCTAATTCATTCGTACGATCCATTCTAATTCATTCGTACGATCCATTCTTAAATGTGTTAGAATTGATCATACGAATGAATTAGAATGGATCATACGAATGAATTTGAATGGATTGTGCGAATGAATTAGAATGGATCGTATGAATAAATAAGAATGGATCGTACGAATGAATTAGAATGGATCGTACGAATGAATTTGAATGGATCGTACAAATGAATTAGAAAGGTTACATTTGTGAGAAATTAGAAAGGTTACATTTGTGAGAATGAATTAGAATGGATACATTTGTGCGAATGAAGTACGAATGAATTAGAATGGTTACATTCGTGCAAATGAATTAGAATGGATCGTACAAACGAATTAGAATGGATCGTACGAACGAATTAGAATGGATCGTATGAACGAATTAGAATGGATCGTACGAATGAATTAGAATGGATTCAATCGAGCGAATGAATTAGAATGGATCGTACGAATGAATTAGAATGGATCACAGGAATGAATTAGAATGGATCGTGCGAATGAATTAAAATGGATCGTACAAATGAATTAGAATGGATCGTGCCAATGAATTAGAATGGATCGTACGAATGAATTAGAATGGATCGTGCAAATGAATTAGAATGGATCGTACGAATGAATTAGAATGGATATATTTGAACGAATAAATTAGAATGGATCATACGAATGGATTAGAATGGATCGTACGAATGGATTAGAATGGATCGTACGTATGAAATAGAATGGATCATACAAATGAATTAGAATGGATACATTTGTGCGAATGAATTAGAATGGTTCATACGAATGAATTAGAATGGATCGTACGAATGAATTAGAATGGATCGTACGAATGAATTAGAATGGATCGTACGAATGAATTACAATGGATCATGCGAATAAATTAGAATGGATCGTGCGAATGAATTAGAATAGATCATACGAATGAATTAGAATGGATTGTACGAATGAATTAGAATGGATCGTACGAATGAACTAGAATGGATCATACGTATGGATTAGAATCGATCGTGCGAATGAATTAGAATGGATCGTACGTACGAATGAATTAGAATGGATCGTGCAAATGAATTAGAATGGATCGTACGAATGAATTAGAATGGATATATTTGAACGAATAAATTAGAATGGATCATACGAATGGATTAGAATGGATCGTACGAATGGATTAGAATGGATCGTACGAATGAATTAGAATGGATCATACAAATGAATTAGTGCGAATGAATTCAAATGGATCGTGCGAATGAATTAGAATAAATCATACGATCCATTCTAATTCATTCTCATAAATGTAACCTTTCTAATTCATTTGTAAGATCCATTCTAATTCATTCGTACGATCCATTCGAATTCATTCCTATGATCCATTCTAATCCATTCGTACGATCCATTCTAATTCATTCGCACGAATGCAACCATTCTAATTCATTCGTATGATCCATTCTGATTCATTCGCACGAATGTATCCATTCTAATACATTTGCACGATCCATTCTAATTCATTCCTATGATCCATTCTAATTCATTCGTACGATCCATTCTAATTCATTCGCTCGAATGTATCCTTTCTATTTCATTTGTATGATCCATTCTAATTCATTCGTACGATCCATTCTAATCCATTCGTACGATCCATTCTAATTCATTCCTACGATCCATTCTAATTCATTCGCACGAATGTATCCATTCTAATTCATTTGCACGATCCATTCTAATTCATTCCTATGATCCATTCTAATTCATTCGTACGATCCATTCTAATTCATTCGTACGATCCATTCTAATTCATTCGTACGATCCATTCTAATTCATTCGTACGATCTATTCTAATTCATTCCTATGATCCATTCTAATTCATTCGTACGATCCATTCTAATTCATTCTCACAAATGTAGCCTTTCTAATTCATTTGTACGATCCACGAATGAATTAGAATGGATCATATGAATGAATTAGAATGGTTACATTCGTGCGAATGAATTAGAATGTATCGTACGAGATCTTACAAATGAATTAGAAAGGTTACATTTGTGAGAATGAATTATAATGGATCGTACGATTTATTCTAATTCATTCGCACGATCCATTTGAATTCATTCGCACGATCCATTCTAATTCATTCGTATGATTCATTCTAATTCATTCATACGATCCATTCTAATTCGTTTGTACGATCCATTCTAATTCGTTCCGTACGAATACATTAGAATGGATACATTTGTGCGAATGAATTAGAATGGATCGTACGAATACATTAGAATGGATACATTCGTGCGAATGAATTAGAATGGATCGTACGAATGAATTAGAATGGGTCGTACGAATGAATTAGAATGGATCGTGCGAATGAATTAGAATGGATCGTACGAATACATTAGAATGGATACATTCATGCGAATGAATTAGAATGGATCGTACGAATACATTAGAATGGATACATTCGTGCGAATGAATTAGAATGGATCGTACGAATGAATTAGAATGGATCGTGCGAATGAATTAGAATGGATCGTATGAATTAATTAGAATGGATCATATGAATGAATTAGAATGGATTGTACGAATGAATTAGAATGGATACATTCGAGCGAATGAATTAGAATGGATCGTATGATTGAATTAGAATGGATCGTACGAATACATTAGAATGGATACATTCGTGCGAATGAATTAGAATGGATCGTACGAATGAATTAGAATGGATCGTACGAATGAATTAGAATGGATCGTGCGAATGAATTAGAATGAATCATACGAATACATTGGAATGGATACATTCGTGCGAATGAATTAGAATGGATCGTACGAATACATTAGAATGGATACATTCATGCGAATGAATTAGAATGGATCGTACGAATGAATTAGAATGGATCGTGCGAATGAATTAGAATGGATCGTATGAATGAATTAGAATGGATCGTGCGAATGAATTAGAATAAATCGTACGATCCATTCTAATTCATTCTCACAAATGTAACCTTTCTAATTCATTTGTAAGATCTCGTACGATCTATTCTAATTCGTTCGTACAATCCATTCTCACAAATGTAGCCTTTCTAATTCATTTGTACGATCCACGAATGAATTAGAATGGATCATATGAATGAATTAGAATGGTTACATTCGAGCGAATGAATTAGAATGGATCGTACGAGATCTTACAAATGAATTAGAAAGGTTACATTTGTGAGAATGAATTAGAATGGATCGTACGATTTATTCTAATTCATTCGCACGATCCATTTGAATTCATTTGCACGATCCTTTCTAATTCATTCATATGATTCATTCTAATTCATTCATACGATCCATTCTAATTCGTTCATACGATCCATTCTAATTCGTTCGTATGATCCATTCTAATTCATTCGTACGATCCATTCTAATTCATTTGTACGATCCATTCTAATTCATTCGTACGATCCATTCTAATTCATTCGTATGATCCATTCTAACTCATTCGCACAAATGTATCCATTCTAATTCATTCGTACGATCCATTCTAATTCATTCGTACGATCCATTCTAATTCATTCGTACGATCCATTCTAATTCATTCGTATGAACCATTCTAATTCATTCGCACAAATGTATCCATTCTAATTCTTTTGTATGATCCATTCTAATTCATTCGTACGATCCATTCTAATCCATTCGTACGATCCATTCTAATCCATTCGTATGATCCATTCTAATTTATTCGTTCAAATATATCCATTCTAATTCATTCGTACGATCCATTCTAATTCATTTGCACGATCCATTCTAATTCATTCGTACGATCCATTCTAATTCATTGGCACGATCCATTCTAATTCATTTGTACGATCCATTTTAATTCATTCGCAAGATCCATTCTAATTCATTCGTATGATCCATTCTAATTCATTCGTACGATCCATTCTAATTCATTCCTATGATCCATTCTAATTCATTCGTACGATCCATTCTTATTCATTCGCACGAATGTATCCATTCTAATTCATTCGTACAATCCATTCTAATTCATTCGCACGATCCATTCTAATTCATTCGTATGATCCATTCTAATTCATTCCTACGATCTATTCTAATTCATTCGCTCGAATGTATCCATTCTAATTCATTTGTTCGAATGAATTAGAATAGATCGTACGAATGAATTAGAATGGATCGTACGAATGGATTAGAATGGATCGTACGAATGCATTAGAATGGATCATAAGAATGAATTAGAA
Source organism: Chamaelirium japonicum (assembly GCA_947650365.1). NCBI lineage: Eukaryota > Viridiplantae > Streptophyta > Magnoliopsida > Liliales > Melanthiaceae > Chamaelirium > Chamaelirium japonicum. Next base: position 61,595,671 of record OX393555.1, on the reverse strand, counting down.
TGGATCGTACGAATGAATTAGAATGGATCATACGAATGAATTTGAATGGATCGTATGAATGAATTAGAATGGATCGAACGAATGAATTAGAATGGATCATACGAATGAATCAGAATGGATCATACGAATGAATTAGAATGGATACATTTGTGCGAATGAGTTACAATGGATCATACGAATGAATTAGAATGGATCGTACGAATGAATTAGAATGGATCATACGAATGAATTAGAATGGATCGTGCGAATGAATTAGAATGGATTGTACGAATGAATTAGAATGGATACATTCGAGCGAATGAATTAGAATAGATCGTAGGAATGAATTAGAATGGATCATATGAATGAATTAGAATGGATCGTGCGAATGAATTAGAATGGATTGTACGAATGAATTAGAATGGATACATTCGTGCGAATGAATTATAATGGATCGGACGAATGAATTAAAAAGGATCATATGATTCATTCTAATTCATTCGTACGAATGTATCCATTCAAATTCATTCGTACGATCAATTCTAATTCATTCGCACGATCCATTCTAATTCATTCGTACGATCCATTCTAATTCATTCGTACGATCCATTCTTAAATGTGTTAGAATTGATCATACGAATGAATTAGAATGGATCATACGAATGAATTAGAATGGATTGTGCGAATGAATTAGAATGGATCGTATGAATAAATAAGAATGGATCGTACGAATGAATTAGAATGGATCGTACGAATGAATTTGAATGGATCGTACAAATGAAATAGAAAGGTTACATTTGTGAGAAATTAGAAAGGTTACATTTGTGAGAATGAATTAGAATGGATACATTTGTGCGAATGAAGTACGAATGAATTAGAATGGTTACATTCGTGCAAATGAATTAGAATGGATCGTACAAACGAATTAGAATGGATCGTACGAACGAATTAGAATGGATCGTACGAACGAATTAGAATGGATCGTACGAATGAATTAGAATGGATTCAATCGAGCGAATGAATTAGAATGGATCGTACGAATGAATTAGAATGGATCACAGGAATGAATTAGAATGGATCGTGCGAATGAATTAAAATGGATCGTACAAATGAATTAGAATGGATCGTGCCAATGAATTAGAATGGATCGTACGAATGAATTAGAATGGATCGTGCAAATGAATTAGAATGGATCGTACGAATGAATTAGAATGGATATATTTGAACGAATAAATTAGAATGGATCATACGAATGGATTAGAATGGATCGTACGAATGGATTAGAATGGATCGTACATATGAAATAGAATGGATCATACAAATGAATTAGAATGGATACATTTGTGCGAATGAATTAGAATGGTTCATACGAATGAATTAGAATGGATCGTACGAATGAATTAGAATGGATCGTATGAATGAATTAGAATAGATCGTACGAATGAATTACAATGGATCATGCGAATAAATTAGAATGGATCGTGCGAATGAATTAGAATAGATCATACGAATGAATTAGAATGGATTGTACGAATGAATTAGAATGGATCGTACGAATGAACTAGAATGGATCATACGAATGGATTAGAATCGATCGTGCGAATGAATTAGAATGGATCGTACGTACGAATGAATTAGAATGGATCGTGCAAATGAATTAGAATGGATCGTACGAATGAATTAGAATGGATATATTTGAACGAATAAATTAGAATGGATCATACGAATGGATTAGAATGGATCGTACGAATGGATTAGAATGGATCGTACGAATGAATTAGAATGGATCATACAAATGAATTAGTGCGAATGAATTCAAATGGATCGTGCGAATGAATTAGAATAAATCGTACGATCCATTCTAATTCATTCTCATAAATATAACCTTTCTAATTCATTTGTAAGATCCATTCTAATTCATTCGTACGATCCATTCGAATTCATTCCTATGATCCATTCTAATCCATTCGTACGATCCATTCTAATTCATTCGCACGAATGCAACCATTCTAATTCATTCGTATGATCCATTCTGATTCATTCGCACGAATGTATCCATTCTAATACATTTGCACGATCCATTCTAATTCATTCCTATGATCCATTCTAATTCATTCGTACGATCCATTCTAATTCATTCGCTCGAATGTATCCTTTCTATTTCATTTGTATGATCCATTCTAATTCATTCGTACGATCCATTCTAATCCATTCGTACGATCCATTCTAATTCATTCCTACGATCCATTCTAATTCATTCGCACGAATGTATCCATTCTAATTCATTTGCACGATCCATTCTAATTCATTCCTATGATCCATTCTAATTCATTCGTACGATCCATTCTAATTCATTCGTACGATCCATTCTAATTCATTCGTACGATCCATTCTAATTCATTCGTACGATCTATTCTAATTCATTCCTATGATCCATTCTAATTCATTCGTACGATCCATTCTAATTCATTCTCACAAATGTAGCCTTTCTAATTCATTTGTACGATCCACGAATGAATTAGAATGGATCATATGAATGAATTAGAATGGTTACATTCGTGCGAATGAATTAGAATGTATCGTACAGATCTTACAAATGAATTAGAAAGGTTACATTTGTGAGAATGAATTATAATGGATCGTACGATTTATTCTAATTCATTCGCACGATCCATTTGAATTCATTCGCACGATCCATTCTAATTCATTCGTATGATTCATTCTAATTCATTCATACGATCCATTCTAATTCGTTTGTACGATCCATTCTAATTCGTTCCGTACGAATACATTAGAATGGATACATTTGTGCGAATGAATTAGAATGGATCGTACGAATACATTAGAATGGATACATTCGTGCGAATGAATTAGAATGGATCGTACGAATGAATTAGAATGGGTCGTACGAATGAATTAGAATGGATCGTGCGAATGAATTAGAATGGATCATACGAATACATTAGAATGGATACATTCATGCGAATGAATTAGAATGGATCGTACGAATACATTAGAATGGATACATTCGTGCGAATGAATTAGAATGGATCGTACGAATGAATTAGAATGGATCGTGCGAATGAATTAGAATGGATCGTATGAATGAATTAGAATGGATCATATGAATGAATTAGAATGGATTGTACGAATGAATTAGAATGGATACATTCGAGCGAATGAATTAGAATGGATCGTATGATTGAATTAGAATGGATCGTACGAATACATTAGAATGGATACATTCGTGCGAATGAATTAGAATGGATCGTACGAATGAATTAGAATGGATCGTACGAATGAATTAGAATGGATCGTGCGAATGAATTAGAATGAATCATACGAATACATTAGAATGGATACATTCGTGCGAATGAATTAGAATGGATCGTACGAATACATTAGAATGGATACATTCATGCGAATGAATTAGAATGCATCGTACGAATGAATTAGAATGGATCGTGCGAATGAATTAGAATGGATCGTATGAATGAATTAGAATGGATCGTGCGAATGAATTAGAATAAATCGTACGATCCATTCTAATTCATTCTCACAAATGTAACCTTTCTAATTCATTTGTAAGATCTCGTACGATCTATTCTAATTCGTTCGTACAATCCATTCTCACAAATGTAGCCTTTCTAATTCATTTGTACGATCCACGAATGAATTAGAATGGATCATATGAATGAATTAGAATGGTTACATTCGAGCGAATGAATTAGAATGGATCGTACGAGATCTTACAAATGAATTAGAAAGGTTACATTTGTGAGAATGAATTAGAATGGATCGTACGATTTATTCTAATTCATTCGCACGATCCATTTGAATTCATTTGCACGATCCTTTCTAATTCATTCATATGATTCATTCTAATTCATTCATACGATCCATTCTAATTCGTTCGTACGATCCATTCTAATTCGTTCGTATGATCCATTCTAATTCATTCGTACGATCCATTCTAATTCATTTGTACGATCCATTCTAATTCATTCGTACGATCCATTCTAATTCATTCGTATGATCCATTCTAACTCATTCGCACAAATGTATCCATTCTAATTCATTCGTACGATCCATTCTAATTCATTCGTACGATCCATTCTAATTCATTCGTACGATCCATTCTAATTCATTCGTATGAACCATTCTAATTCATTCGCACAAATGTATCCATTCTAATTCTTTTGTATGATCCATTCTAATTCATTCGTACGATCCATTCTAATCCATTCGTACGATCCATTCTAATCCATTCGTATGATCCATTCTAATTTATTCGTTCAAATATATCCATTCTAATTCATTCGTACGATCCATTCTAATTCATTTGCACGATCCATTCTAATTCATTCGTACGATCCATTCTAATTCATTGGCACGATCCATTCTAATTCATTTGTACGATCCATTTTAATTCATTCGCAAGATCCATTCTAATTCATTCGTATGATCCATTCTAATTCATTCGTACGATCCATTCTAATTCATTCCTATGATCCATTCTAATTCATTCGTACGATCCATTCTTATTCATTCGCACGAATGTATCCATTCTAATTCATTCGTACAATCCATTCTAATTCATTCGCACGATCCATTCTAATTCATTCGTATGATCCATTCTAATTCATTCCTACGATCTATTCTAATTCATTCGCTCGAATGTATCCATTCTAATTCATTTGTTCGAATGAATTAGAATAGATCGTACGAATGAATTAGAATGGATCGTACGAATGGATTAGAATGGATCGTACGAATGCATTAGAATGGATCATAAGAATGAATTAGAATGGATCGTACGAATGAATTAGAATGGATCATACGAATGAATTTGAATGGATCGTATGAATGAATTAGAATGGATCGAACGAATGAATTAGAATGGATCATACGAATGAATCAGAATGGATCATACGAATGAATTAGAATGGATACATTTGTGCGAATGAGTTACAATGGATCATACGAATGAATTAGAATGGATCGTACGAATGAATTAGAATGGATCATACGAATGAATTAGAATGGATCGTGCGAATGAATTAGAATGAATTGTACGAATGAATTAGAATGGATACATTCGAGCGAATGAATTAGAATAGATCGTAGGAATGAATTAGAATGGATCATATGAATGAATTATAATGGATCGTGCGAATGAATTAGAATGGATTGTACGAATGAATTAGAATGGATACATTCGTGCGAATGAATTATAATGGATCGGACGAATGAATTAAAAAGGATCATATGATTCATTCTAATTCATTCGTACGAATGTATCCATTCAAATTCATTCGTACGATCAATTCTAATTCATTCGCACGATCCATTCTAATTCATTCGTACGATCCATTCTAATTCATTCGTACGATCCATTCTTAAATGTGTTAGAATTGATCATACGAATGAATTAGAATGGATCATACGAATGAATTAGAATGGATTGTGCGAATGAATTAGAATGGATCGTATGAATAAATAAGAATGGATCGTACGAATGAATTAGAATGGATCGTACGAATGAATTTGAATGGATCGTACAAATGAATTAGAAAGGTTACATTTGTGAGAAATTAGAAAGGTTACATTTGTGAGAATGAATTAGAATGGATACATTTGTGCGAATGAAGTACGAATGAATTAGAATGGTTACATTCGTGCAAATGAATTAGAATGGATCGTACAAACGAATTAGAATGGATCGTACGAACGAATTAGAATGGATCGTACGAACGAATTAGAATGGATCGTACGAATGAATTAGAACGGATACAATCGAGTGAATGAATTAGAATGGATCGTACGAATGAATTAGAATGGATCACAGGAATGAATTAGAATGGATCGTGCGAATGAATTAAAATGGATCGTACAAATGAATTAGAATGGATCGTGCCAATGAATTAGAATGGATCGTACGAATGAATTAGAATGGATCGTGCAAATGAATTAGAATGGATCGTACGAATGAATTAGAATGGATATATTTGAACGAATAAATTAGAATGGATCATACGAATGGATTAGAATGGATCGTACGAATGGATTAGAATGGATCGTACGTATGAAATAGAATGGATCATACAAATGAATTAGAATGGATACATTTGTGCGAATGAATTAGAATGGTTCATACGAATGAATTAGAATGGATCGTACGAATGAATTAGAATGGATCGTACGAATGAATTAGAATGGATACATTCGTATATATGAATTAGAATGGATCGTGCGAATGAATTAGAATGGATCGTATGAATGAATTAGAATGGATCGTGCGAATGAATTAGAATGGATCGTACGAATGAATTAGAATGGATATATTTGAACGAATAAATTAGAATGGATCATACGAATGAATTAGAATGGATCGTACGAATGAAATAGAATAGATCGTATGAATGAGTTAGAATGGATCGTATGAATGAATTAGAATGGATTGCATGAATGAATTAGAATGGATCGTACGAATGAATTAGAATTGATCATACGAATGAATTAGAATGGATCGTGCGAATGAATTAGAATAGATCGTACGAATGAATTAGAATGGTTACATTCGTGCAAATGAATTAGAATGGATCGTACGAACGAATTAGAATGGATCGTACGAACGATTTTGAATGGATCGTATGAACGAATTAGAATGGATCGTACGAATGAATTAGAATGGATACAATCGAGCGAATGAATTAGAATGGATCGTACGAATGAATTAGAATGGATCATAGGAATGAATTAGAATGGATAGTACGAATGAATTAGAATGGATCATACGAATGAATTAGAATGGATCTTGCGAATGAATTAAAATGGATCGTACAAATGAATTAGAATGGATCGTGCCAATGAATTAGAATGGATCGTACGAATGAATTAGAATGGATCGTGCAAATGAATTAGAATGGATCGTACGAATGAATTAGAATGGATATATTTGAACGAATAAATTAGAATGGATCATACGAATGGATTAGAATGGATCGTACGAATGGATTAGAATGGATCATAGGAATGAATTAGAATGGATCGTGCAAATGAATTAGAATGGATACATTCATGCGAATGAATCAGAATGGATCATACGAATGAATTAGAATGGATCGTACGAATGAATTAGAATGGATACATTTGTGCGAATGAGTTAGAATGGATCATACGAATGAATTAGAATGGATCGTACGAATGAATTAGAATGGATCAGGCGAATAAATTAGAATGGATCGTGCGAATGAATTATAATGGATCATACGAACGAATTAGAATGGATCGTACGATCGAATTAGAATGGATCGTATGAATGAATTAGAATGGATCGTACGAATGGATTAGAATGGATCGTACGAATGGATCGTACGAATGAATTAGAATGGATCGTACGAATGAATTAGAATGGATCATAGGTGTTGGGGGTAATCAAAAACCACATATCTTGGATAGCCCGTCCAGGAGTTGGAACCCTCGCCAGGAGCTCGCCTTCACATGGAGCGGGATGGACACCTTGTATCTGAGTACAGCTCACACCTCCAGTCCCCCACAGGAGCTCGCCCAAGCTCATCCAGGAGCTCGCCATACTCGCCCATATTCGATAAATGGCTTAGACAAAGAGCGCGAAGGAGCTCGCCCAAGCTCATCCAGGAGCTCGCCATACTCGCCCATATTCGATAAATGGCTTAGACAAAGAGCGCGAAGGAGCTCGCCCAAGCTCATCCAGGAGCTCGCCATACTCGCCCATATTCGATAAATGGCTTAGACAAAGAGCGCGAAGGAGCTCGCCCAAGCTCATCCAGGAGCTCGCCATACTCGCCCATATTCGATAAATGGCTTAGACAAAGAGCGCGAAGGAGCTCGCCCAAGCTCATCCAGGAGCTCGCCATACTCGCCCATATTCGATAAATGGCTTAGACAAAGAGCGCGAAGGAGATCGCCCAAGCTCGTCCAGGAGCTCGTCATGCTCGCTCAGGAGCTCGCTTAGCTCGTCCAGGAGCTCGAAACGCTCGCTCAGGAGGGGGCCTAGCTCGTCCAGGAGCTCGCCATGCTCGCTCAGGAGCTCGCCTAGCTCGTCCAGGAGTTCGCCATGTTCACTCATGAGCCCGCCTAGCTGGCATAGGAGCTCGCCCAAGCTCATTTAGGAGCACGCCATGCTCACTCAGGAGCTCGCCTAGCTCGCTCAGGAGCTCGCCCAAGCTCGCCCAGGAGTTCGCCCAAGCTCGCTCAGAAGCTCGCCCAGAAGCTCGCCTAGACCCCTGTTTATCGAAGAGGTTGCTCCCACAAGGTCCAACTCTTGATAAATATGGGCGAAAGGACGGAGCAGTATTGGTCGAGCTGGCCTTTGCTTTTTCCCTGAGATTGCCAGGTGTCGAGAACCCACTGAAGCTACGTGGACGATTGCAGTCCATGGAAGCCAGTCAGAGTCGGTTTGAGACCTCCTAGACTTGAACATTCTGGAAGATCCCTATGGCGGCAACAGAATAGCAGCTGCTGTCCCCCACTACTGCGTTAGAAGAGCTAGACGACAAAGAATGTCAGGGGTCCAAGTTCCAAGAACTGTCAGAAACTATTGAAAGCTAGAACGTGGGGGCCTAGAAGGTGCCGGAAAGAGCCTCCACGCGTCGTAGCTCGATAGGTCGCCCATGTCTATAAATGCACACCCCCAGGCTCCAAAGTACAGGTTCGAAATCCCTTTCCCTACCACTTTGGTATACAACAGCTCTCCGTTGTGCTACCGTGACTGACTTGAGCGTCGGAGGGTCTGTGCTCCTAAGGGAGCCAGCCGTTCTCACGTTTCTTTTTTCTTGATCTTACAGGTGGCTTGCAAGGACCAGGAAAAATCCCCCAAACATTTGGTGCCGTCTGTGGGATCTCGACTGGTTCCTGTGAGAACGCTCACGACCATACGGCTGTGCGTCGACGGCCTTAGAAACCCCAAAGATGGCTCCGGCGACAAGGGGGCGTAGGCGGGCGAGGGCCCGTATGGGGTCTGTGCACAGCGAACCCCCCGCTGAGACTCCCCAGCCCTTTGTCCCGCTCAGTGACCAGCTCCTGTTGGAGATGTTGGCCACCCAGCGGGCGATGATGGAGGAGTTGACGCGCTTGCGTCAGGCTCCGGCGGCTAGCCGGCGGTCAGGACCTTCGAGGCCTGCGTCCCCCGCGCGACCTCCCATCTCGTCGCGTCTGCCCACGACCGTCCCAGCACGGCGAACTTCCCGACCGGAACCCCCGGTTGAGAGGACGGCCGTGCGTGGAGCGAAGGAGACCCCGCTCACAAGGTTACAGAAGCTGGTAACCCAGCGGTCCAGCAATCAGGCGACCTCGCGCGCGACCATCCCTCGCCGACGTAGCCGGAGCGTCGACTCTGACGGATCGGAGGCGAGGTCTCAAGAGAGGGATCGCGACCCGCGCCATCGGCGACGAGGGAAAGAGCCCGCGGTGACTCTACCTTCCGAACCTCGAGAGGTGACGGCCTCCCACAGACCAACCGCCTCGCTGAAGGGATCCGCGCGCGAGCAGCCAGGAGGCCACCGATTGGTGGCTCCCGAGGGTCGCCGTGGGGTGGATCCGACCCTTCCTAGAGGGAGTGCGAACGAGCGCCTAGGACCTGCGCAGCCGCCTTTGGGATTTCTCCCCGGGCACTGGCAGCGACCTAGTGCGCCAGTGGATTTACTGGAGGACCTCGCCGCCCACGGAGGAAGCTCGCCTTTCACCAGCGAGGTCCATCAAGGGGGTTTTCCGCACCACTGGACCCCCCCGAAGTTTGTATTGTTTGACGGATCGCAAGATCCCGTCGACCATCTCTTGGCCTACAGGAAACTTCTATTTTTCCGGGACCAGGACCATGTCTTGTGTCGCGCGTTTCCAAGCAGTCTGACCGGATCGGCATTGAATTGGTTCCACAAGCTGCCGTCCGGCGTGATCCCCAACTTTCCAACTCTCTCTAGGCTATTCCTGGAGCAGTATCGCTGCAACAGGCAGCCCCCGAAGAGGATCGAATCTCTGTTTACTCTGGCCATGGGAGCTCGCGAAACGCTCCGATGCTTCGCAACGCGATTCCGAAGCGCTTACCTTGCTCTGGAAGACGCGGCGGGCCAGGATCGTACGGCGGTGAGCGCCTTCAGAAGCGCCCTCCCCGAGGGGGGCAAGCTTCATGACGCCTTAGTAATCAAGGACCCTCGCACAATGGTCGAACTATTCGCCCTGGTCCAGCAGCACATCAAGCTCGAGGATGCAGTGCTAGATCGGAAGGGAAAGGCAGTAGAGCAGCGACCTCCTCCGGCTTTGCGACCTCTTGTCGTTAAGGCCGTGGAGAGGAGGGAGGTGCCACTTTCGGTACCATTGCCCGGACCGTCCGCAGCTCCTGCAATACCGTCCGCTGAAGCTCCCGCGGTGGTCGCTGGAAGGCCAGCAAACTGGCGCCTGCCTCCGGGACCCGGGGAGCGGGACTTCACCGTGCTGACCCACTCGCCGGGGCAAATTTTCCATCAGATTCGGAATGAGCCTTTCTTCCAGTACCCGCCACCCCTACAGGTCGGAGAACCTGGCTCGACCGACAACTCGCGGCGGTGCGCTTTTCATCGAAGCCCGGGGCATCACACTAATAGATGCCGGGCTCTGAAAAACCACTTGGAGGATTTGGTCACCTTGGGACACTTGAGCCAGTTCATCTCGCTCCCGAGGAGGTTCGAAGTGATTCCAGAGCGAGCACCTCGGGAGGGAGATCGCCCAGGACTCGCGGAGCCCGCCTTACCTCCTCCTCCCCCGGGAGGACCGGCGATCTGCCACACCATTAGCGGGCGGCTGAGCGGCCCCAGATCAAGTAATGAAGCCCGCCGGCGAGTAAGGGAGATGGAGCGGGCGCAGAAGGTATTTTCTGTCTCGCTAACTCCTACTTTACTTCAAGCGCCGAGGGCAGAAGCCCGCGATTTCCTATGGTTTTCGGAGGATGACATGGCTGGGGTTGTCGCGCCCCACAATGACCCCCTCGTCATACGCCTGATGATGGCAAACATCGAGGTAAGGCGAGCTCTGGTGGATTCAGGGAGCGCCGTTGACATCCTCTTTCTGTCGGCCTACCTACGAATGGGTTTGAGACTTGCCGACTTGTCTCCCTCGACGAGCTCCCTCAGCGGATTCACCGGTGAGGTCGCTAAAGTAGCGGGAGAGATAACCCTCACCGTGACAGCGGGCCCGGAAGCTCGCCAAGTCCGCTTCGCGGTAGTCGACGGGAGTTCGGCCTTTAACGCCATTCTTGGGCGGCCTTGGCTAAGGCAGATGAAGGCAGTATCTTCACCCAACCATCAGGCCCTCAAATTCCCAACCACGGGTGGGGTCGTGGTCATTCGGGGAGATCAGGTAGCCGCAACCAGATGCGAGCAGGATGCTCCTCACCTCATGGACGTGGAGGTCGACGAGGCCAAGAGGCCCGCACCCTCCTAGCAATTACCACCCGGTACAAGCGAGCTCCTGGGGAGCCCGTTGGGGGCCTCTTCGTTTAAGTCCCCTACTCCATCTTCGGGTGGGAGCGGTGTGGATCTTAAGTTGGAGGAAGGCCGCCTAACAACCCCCAAGAGAGGTAGTTTTCCGGTTGCCGAAGCACTTCAAGAGATCGATATTGGCGGCAAAGAAGGGCCAAGAATTGTTAGTCTTGGGACCTCGTTAACCGAGGGCGAGGTCCAAGCCATAACCAGCTTGCTCAGGGAATACCGCGACGTATTTGCCTGGAGCTTCGCGGACATGCCAGGGATTGACCCGGAGGTCGCCTGTCATCGTCTGCACACCATGAAGGAGTTCCCGCCGGTCAAACAGAAAGCTCGGCACATACCTGCTGCAAAGTCCGTAGCAGTGGCAGCGGAGATAGATAAGCTGGAGCGAGCCGGCTTCATCCGCGAGGCACACTTCCCCGAGTGGATCTCCAATATCGTGGCGGTGCCTAAGAAGAGCGGAGCGGTCAGGGTGTGCATTGACTTCTCCGACCTCAACAAGGCATGCTCGAAGGACGGATTTCCTCTTCCGAGAATCGGCGCACTGGTCGACGCAGCTGTCGGGTTCCGAGCTCTGTCATTCATGGATGGATACTCAGGGTACAACCAAATACCCCTCCATCCCGAGGATCAAGAGAAGACCGCTTTCTACTCCGGAGCGGGCTATCAGAAGCTGTACTGCTATCAAGTGATGCCCTTCGGACTCAAGAACGCTGGAGCGACCTACCAAAGGTTAGTCACTCAAATGTTTAAAAATCAGATCGGCAGAAATGTCGAGGTTTATGTTGACGACCTTCTGGTCAAAAGTCGAGAGCGAGGAGGGCATGTAGCCGACCTCCGCGAAACCTTCGAGATACTGAGAAAGTACCGAATGAGGCTGAACCCGGTGAAGTGCGCATTCGGAGTGACGTCGGGGAAATTCCTCGGGTACCTGGTCACCCACAGGGGGATCGAGGCCGACCCTGGGCAAATCCGAGCACTTGTCGAAATGCCCGCACCAAGAACCCGGCAAGAAGTCCAGAGATTGAGCGGACGAATCGCCGCGCTCAACCGGTTTATATCCAAATCCTCAGACAATTGCCGACCTCTTTTCGAGCTGCTGCGAAAAGGAGCAAGCATTTGCTGGGATGAAAATTGCGAGCGCGCCTTTCAGAAGATCAAAGACTATCTTGCGAGCCCGCCGATCCTAGCGGCACCAAAAGATGGCGCCGAGCTTGGCGTGTATCTCGCAGTCACGGAGAACGCCGTAAGCGGGGTCCTGGTAGTGGAAGAAGCAAAGGTAGAGCGACCTGTCTATTTTGTGAGCCATACGATGCTTCCCGCCGAGCTCCGGTATCGACCAATCGAGAAGGTCGCATTGGCCTTGGTCCTTACCGCGAGAAAGCTTCATCCCTACTTCTCAGCGCATATCGTCAAAGTCATCACGGAGCATCCCCTGAAGAGCGCTCTCTCCAGGCCTTCGGTAGCCGGCAGGTTGTATCGATGGTCTGCCGAGCTCGCCGCCTATGGATTGGAATATGTCCCTCGAGTGGCTGTCAAAGGACAGGCTCTCGCTGATTTCTTGGCGGACTTCCCCATAGAAGAACCAGTCCAGTACCAGGAGGATGAGCCAACTGAGGCGCACCCTGGGAAGGCGAGGTTCTTGGACAACCAAGGCGAGCGTCCTCCCAATGAGCATCCAGAGGCGATGGGATGGGAATTGTTCGTAGATGGTTCCTCCAACGCTTTGGGGGCTGGGATCGGGGTCGCTCTGATCGCCCAAGAGATGCTGCTCGAGAAATCAGTCCGACTGGATTTCGCCGCTACTAACAATGAAGCAGAGTACGAGGCGTTACTGGCCGGTCTGGAGCTCGCTCAAGAGGTAGGCGCCAAACGCTTAAAAGTCTTTAGTGATTCCCAGCTAATTATTTGCCAAATCAATGGGGAGTACGCCTCCCGGGATGCACGAATGGCGATCTACGTTGATCTGGTGAAAAGCAAGGCCGCGGAGTTCGAAAAGATCTCTTTCGAGCAAATCCCGCGAGCCGATAATAGGCGAGCTGATGCCTTGGCAAACGCCGCCTCCTTGCTGGGAACATCGGAAGCTCGCCATATTCTTATTGAAGTCCAGAATCAGTCTCGGCTCCAGCTGGCGGAGCTCGCAGTTAACCAAGTTTCTGCCGACGTATCTCCTGGCGGGTGGATCGCTCTCATTCTTCGTTTCCTTCAGAAGGGCGAGCTTCCCGAAGGTAAAGAGGAAGCCCGGCGATTGGAGAAATGCGCTGGTCGCTATCTCATTCGCTGGGATCGCCTTTTTCGGAGGTCGTTTGGCGGGCCAAACCTTCGTTGCATCGAAAGCCCGGAGACCGAAGAAGTTCTGAATTGCATCCACTCTGGCGAGCTGGGAAACCACGCTGGTGGGCGATCTCTAGCTGCGAAAGTTCGAAGGCAAGGGTACTGGTGGCCCACTCTGGAGCAGGACGCTTTGAAGACCGCCCTGAGGTGCATCCAATGCCAGAAGCACGCCACGACGAACCATATGCCCGCAGAAGAACTTCACCCATTGGCGAGCCCCTGGCCTTTCCAGCAATGGGGAATGGATATAGTGGGACCTTTCCCTGTGTCTACCCGGCAGAAGAAATTCATCTTGGTAGCTACGGACTACTTCACCAAATGGGTGGAAGCGGTCCCACTAGCTAAGATTGGTGAGAAACAAGTCAAGGACTTCCTCTGGAAGAATATCTTCTGCCGCTTTGGGCTGCCCCAAGTGCTCATCACCGACAATGGTCGCCAGTTCGACAATCGCTTGATCAGAAGCTTTTGTGTTGAATATGGAGTCGATTTAAGATTCTCGTCCCCGAGGTACCCTCAAAGCAACGGGCAGGCCGAAGCTACGAATCGAGTAATCTTAGACAACCTCAAGAAAAGGTTGGAAGGAAAGAAAGGATTGTGGGAGCAGGAGCTCGACGGCGTGCTGTGGGCTTATCGTACCACTCCACGTCGCTCAACCGATGAATCGCCTTTCAGCCTAACTTACGGGTGTGAAGCCGTGCTGCCCATCGAAGCCGAGCTGCCAACAGAAAGGAAGCTTGCTGCAGGTGAGGTCGATAACGACGCTCTGCTCGCCGACTCTCTCGACCAGCTCGAAGAAAAACGAGAGCACGCCAATCTACATCTCGCTGGGTACCGACAAGAAATGAAGCGCGCCTACAACAAAAGAGTCCGCCATCGGGCATTCAAAGCCGGGGACATGGTGATGAGAAAGGTGTTCGCAAACACGCAGGAACCTAATGCAGGGAAGCTCGCGGCAAACTGGGAGGGCCCCTACATAATACGCGAAGCGCGTGGCTCGGGGGCTTACCAGTTGATGACCGCTGAAGGCGACCTGTTAGAGCGGCCTTGGAATGCTTTGCACCTTCGCAAGTTCTATGCCTAAGGAAATTTTTGTAAAATTTTCTTTTTGAAGAGGTTATGAATGAATGATGGGATTTTCCACAAAGAATTCCACCCGGAAGCTCGCCGCACCAAGAACTCGCTTAATCTACAAAACAGTCCGTCGTTGTGCGGACTTAAAGCAAGACCGGGATCCTCAGAGGCAGCCAGTGGGCGACCTTGAGCTTCCCGGGGCAGTCCGCCGTTGTGCGGACTTAAAACAAGACCGGGATCCTCAGAGGCAGCCAGTGGGCGACCTTGAGCTTCCCGGGGCAGTCCGCCGTTGTGCGGACGTAAAGCAAGACCGGAATCCTCAGAGGCAGCCAGTGGGCGACCTTGAGCTTTCCGGGGCAGTCCGCCGTTGTGCGGACTTAAAGCAAGACCGGGATCCTCAGAGGCAGCCAGTGGGCGACCTTGAGCTTCCCGGGGCAGTCCGCCGTTGTGCGGACTTAAAGCAAGACCGGGATCCTCAGAGGCAGCCAGTGGGCAACCTTGAGCATCCTGGCGTTGGCGTACCCCTCGAAGGGCGAGCCCACTGAACAGGACCATCGAGAGAAATTAACCGGGCAGGGGGCAGCTAGCACTTATTTAGTTTCATTTAAAAATAAACATGGTTTTTAGTCTCTGAGTGTAGGGAATTTTTTGAAATCCTTTTGTTTTGCTTAAACGTTTTCCGGGCTCAGAGACTTGAATTTTTACGAGCATGCCGAAGTTTTTCGTTTGCATATACTTTAAAAAATAAAAAGGGTTGAATCGAATTAGCTGCCTCGCCCGGGGTATCACTCTCGAGATCGCTGCGAATTTCTAGAACGAGCTCGAAGGCAAGACAGAGAAAGAAATGGAAACAAGCGGACTCAAAAAAGTCTCATTTCATTCATTTAAGTCAAAAAATTACAGAGATACAGCTTAAGCTGGGCCCGCACCAGCGCCCTCATCGTCGCCGCCGCGCTTCCTCTTTTTCGACCTTTCGGCCTTGTACTTCTCGATGGCGTCGATCGCGCCTTTCTGCAGAAGCTCGTTGAGTTGCGCCTGGAGGCGGCGTTGCTGGGAGTGGAGGTCTTGGAGATGCGTTTCCTTCAGAGACGCGATCTCATCCCTGGAGGCCGCCAACTGACGTTGAAGCTCGGAGACTTCCTTCTGGGCGGCCTCCGCATCGGATAGGGCGCGGCCGCGGGCATCCTCAACCAAGGCTAGCGTGGTGGTGAAGGTGGCAGCCCGCTGGCGCAGTTCGTTGACCTCCGCGTTAGAGAAAGCGACCTGCTGGCGCAGTCGGTCCACTTCAGCCCGCAGCTCGCCTGACTGGTCCATTTGGCGGATTCGAAGAATGTACTCGTCTACTCTCCTCTCCGAGTCATGGAGAGTGTCATCGTAGAGAGCAACGGTATTCCCCGCGACTTCTGCGACCTCGTCAACAAGAGCCCGGCCGACCCGCTCTACCTACGGAGAAAGCGAACAGATTAAGTTAGAAGTTGAAGCGGGGGTTTGGAGATAAAGGAGTATGGAGGCGGCCTTACCTCGAGCAGTCGGTTAATGATATCGACGTAGGGAGCTTGGGCAAAGATATTGCGCCCCAGGATATCCCGTATGAAGAAAGGGGCGCGCTCAGGACCGCCAGTGGAGGAGCCCGCTTGGCTCGCCTCGGTGGGAGCAGCTGGAGGGGGCGCACTGATGGAGGCAGCAGCAGGCTCGGCCTCTTGAGCGCCGGCAATTCCTTCGTGGGTAGGGGAAGGCGCGGCGGCTCCCCTTCGCCCCGGCAGGTCCGGGTCCGAGGCTTCCGAGCTGGAGCTCGGAAAGTCGTCCAGGATGGCCCCTAGATCCGGAGACCAATAGGCCAACCTGCCCAGCTCAGGGAGAGGGGGAACCTCAAGAGTGGCGGGCGCGGACTCAGGCGCGAGTGCGGGCTCGGAAGCAGGCGCGGGCTCGGGAGCAGGCGCGGGCTCGGGCACAGGCGCAGACGCAGGCACGGGCTCGGGAGCAGGCGCGGGCTCGGGAGCGAGCACGGGCTCGGGAGCAGGCGTGGGCTTGGGCGCAGGCGCGGGCTCAGACGCGGGCGCGGGCTCGGGCGCACGCGCGGGCACGGGAGCAGGCGCGGGCTCGTGCGCAGGCGCGGGCTCAGGCGCAAGCGCGGGCTCGGGCGCGGGCGCAGGCGCGAGCCTGGACGCAGGAGCAGGTTCCTGCGCGGGCGCAGGCTCGGACACGGGTCCGAGCTCGGGCGCAAGCGCAGGCACAGGTGAGGGCTCGGGAGCAGGTTCCTGCGCGGGCATGCTAGGGGCAGGAGCGGCCGGTGCCGAGGTCTTGGCCGGAGCAGGTGCAGAAGGTAGCGGGCTCATTGGCGCCGGTCCCTCGAAGGGCAGGGGAGGCCTCGCTGTCGTAGAAGCGGGCTCGTCCTCGAGAGACCGCGGCTCCTCTTCTTCCGAGCCGGACTCCTCGCTGGAATCCTCGCCCGATGGCAAGCCCGCTTCCTCGAGGGCGGCTTTCTTCCTGTCCTCAATGGCTCGCGCATAGGCTTCACGAGCCTTGCGAACGGCGTCGTCCTCCGCCATTGGGCGGGCTGCTGGAGCCTTCTTCTTCTTCTTCTTTATATGGGCGCCCTCCATCTCTGGGGTCATTACCGCGACATAAAGAGGTTTAGAAAGGTCGCCCGGGAACTCGCGCATCAGTATCTCGGCCATTGGGGTTTCCACCTCCGCCATGCCAAGAAGGAGCTCGACGCGCGGGTCCTCGGGGTCGACCATCACAACTTGACGTCGTGGAGGTTCCGAAACTGAGGAGTGCATGAGGGGATTGGAAACGAAGGGGGAGTTCGCCTGACCTGGGGCAACCTCGCGGGATGGAGGCGGCGGCGAGGGAATAT
Organism: Chamaelirium japonicum; assembly: GCA_947650365.1. Taxonomy (NCBI): domain Eukaryota; kingdom Viridiplantae; phylum Streptophyta; class Magnoliopsida; order Liliales; family Melanthiaceae; genus Chamaelirium; species Chamaelirium japonicum. The sequence continues at coordinate 61,577,929 of OX393555.1, read as the reverse complement.
CCTCCTCGCGGAGCATGTCGATGGTGTCTTCATCGGCGAGCCTGATCGGAGAAGCTCGTTTCTTCTTCCCCTTCCTCGCCGAAGAAGTGCCGACACCGGCGGGCGCGGCAGCAGCCTGGGAGGTCGCCCCGGTGCGGCGAGAGACCGCCACCTTCTTGCGCATGATCTTCTGGCGGGTCATGATGGTGCCCGTCCGGAGATCCTTCCAGAGGAAGGAGAAGTCCGGGGCCAGGACCTTGTCCGGAGTCCGCCCGCCGAGGAACTCCAGGATCGCCTCATCGAGAGATTTCTCTCGGGCTGCCGAGATACACTTCTTCCCCTTAGAGCGATACTCCGCGATCTCCTTGAAGACCGGCAGAGGCGGTCTGCCGGGAAAGGAGCGGACTCCGGCGCAGGGACCTCGCCAGTTGCCCTCGATCACGAATGGATACTCCTTCCAATATCGGTCCTTGTTCTCGACCGCGGAGAAGGGCAGCACCTCGCCAGGGCGGCCTGCGAGGTAGTAGTGGCCGCAGTCGACCTCGCTGAAGATTGTCCCCGGCTTGAGGGACCACTTCTTCAGGAGATAGGCCAGGGGGATCCTCACGTTAAGGGCTTCCTCGATTTGAGAAAGCCCGTAGAGAATCCCCCACGAGTTGCCTGGGAGCTGAGCGGGGCATAAGCCCGCCAGCTCCAGGAGCTCGCTGGCTAGATGGTTCAGGGGCAGTCGGAGCCCTGACCATATTTGCCCCACGGAGACCGCAGTTCCGGAGAGCGGTCTCCCCGATCTCGGGAAAGGAAGGATGTCGAGCTCTTGGGGGATGCCCGCCGCTGTCCGTAGACTCTCGGGGACCGGCACGCCCCCGATGTCGTTGAACCAGAGGACGGCGGGCACCTTGGGAGGAGCCTCTTTCTCGGTGCCCGGAGCACGCACCGAGATGGGGGCGACATTGAGAGGCTCCTCCCGGGAGATCGCAGCAGCAGCGGCAGTGGCTGAAGAAGAAGCAGCAGCAGAGGAAGCCATGAGAGCAAGAGGGCGCAAGCGAGCTGCGAGTTGAGAAGGTTAGGGGAGAAGGGAGAGCTGTTTTCACGCAGCGGTAAAAAATCATCCCCCTTCCCCTATTTATAGGCAAGTGAAAGAAAGGTGAATCGGGCCGCAGTTAATGCCCGAGCGCGCTCAGCGAGGCGACGTGACGACAGGTGAAGCGACAGCTCGTTCCCTTCCAATCGTCAAGCGCCACGTGGGCCACGCGTGGAAAAAGCTGCGCAGGCGCCGACACTGTCATTTCTGACAGAAGAAGAACAAATGAGGAGGAGACACGTGTCTCGCGCCGATCGGGATCTCATGATGAGATTCGCTGTATCAGCATTGAGTCTCGCGTCACATTTAAGACAAAGCGACCGTTGGAGATTTGGTGCGATACCCGAGTCACAAGATCGCTCGCGGCAGGTGCCCGCAGCTCGCCCGACGCAGACCCTGGCCGCATGTGACAAGCTCGCATCGGAAGGAGATCGTTCGTGGCTGACGCTCGTGGCCCGCCCAGCTTTTGAGAAGAACTGGCGGTCAAAGCTCTCGGCGCAGTTTGCTCGCGGCAGGTGCCCGCAGCTCGCCCGACGCAGACCCTGGCCGCATGTGACAAGCTCGCATCGGAAGGAGATCGCTCGTGGCTGACGCTCGTGGCTAGTTCGCACCGGAAGGAGGCCGCCCGCGGAAGGTGCTTCTGGCCCGCCCGACGCTTGCAGTAGCGGATAGCTGCGTTCCTTGGACATAGCAGCATCGTCCTCGAGGTCTCACCCATGAGACGCCGAGTCAAAGCTCTCGGTGAAGCTCGCCCGTAGCTACTATCTCCGCCCCGTCAGGAAACTGTTGCAGCAGACATTGATATCAGGCACATTACGAGGGATAGGAATCACTAAGACTCCTGAGCAAGCATCGAGTTTCCTCGATCACTCCCTCAGGAGGGGGTAATGTTGGGGGTAATCAAAAACCACATATCTTGGATAGCCCGTCCAGGAGTTGGAACCCTCGCCAGGAGCTCGCCTTCACATGGAGCGGGATGGACACCTTGTATCTGAGTACAGCTCACACCTCCAGTCCCCCACAGGAGCTCGCCCAAGCTCATCCAGGAGCTCGCCATACTCGCCCATATTCGATAAATGGCTTAGACAAAGAGCGCGAAGGAGCTCGCCCAAGCTCATCCAGGAGCTCGCCATACTCGCCCATATTCGATAAATGGCTTAGACAAAGAGCGCGAAGGAGCTCGCCCAAGCTCATCCAGGAGCTCGCCATACTCGCCCATATTCGATAAATGGCTTAGACAAAGAGCGCGAAGGAGCTCGCCCAAGCTCATCCAGGAGCTCGCCATACTCGCCCATATTCGATAAATGGCTTAGACAAAGAGCGCGAAGGAGCTCGCCCAAGCTCATCCAGGAGCTCGCCATACTCGCCCATATTCGATAAATGGCTTAGACAAAGAGCGCGAAGGAGATCGCCCAAGCTCGTCCAGGAGCTCGTCATGCTCGCTCAGGAGCTCGCTTAGCTCGTCCAGGAGCTCGAAACGCTCGCTCAGGAGGGGGCCTAGCTCGTCCAGGAGCTCGCCATGCTCGCTCAGGAGCTCGCCTAGCTCGTCCAGGAGTTCGCCATGTTCACTCATGAGCCCGCCTAGCTGGCATAGGAGCTCGCCCAAGCTCATTTAGGAGCACGCCATGCTCACTCAGGAGCTCGCCTAGCTCGCTCAGGAGCTCGCCCAAGCTCGCCCAGGAGTTCGCCCAAGCTCGCTCAGAAGCTCGCCCAGAAGCTCGCCTAGACCCCTGTTTATCGAAGAGGTTGCTCCCACAAGGTCCAACTCTTGATAAATATGGGCGAAAGGACGGAGCAGTATTGGGCGAGCTGGCCTTTGCTTTTTCCCTGAGATTGCCAGGTGTCGAGAACCCACTGAAGCTACGTGGACGATTGCAGTCCATGGAAGCCAGTCAGAGTCGGTTTGAGACCTCCTAGACTTGAACATTCTGGAAGATCCCTATGGCGGCAACAGAATAGCAGCTGCTGTCCCCCACTACTGCGTCAGAAGAGCTAGACGACAAAGAATGTCAGGGGTCCAAGTTCCAAGAACTGTCAGAAACTATTGAAAGCTAGAACGTGGGGGCCTAGAAGGTGCCGGAAAGAGCCTCCACGCGTCGTAGCTCGATAGGTCGCCCATGTCTATAAATGCACACCCCCAGGCTCCAAAGTACAGGTTCGAAATCCCTTTCCCTACCACTTTGGTATACAACAGCTCTCCGTTGTGCTACCGTGACTGACTTGAGCGTCGGAGGGTCTGCGCTCCTAAGGGAGCCAGCCGTTCTCACGTTTCTTTTTTCTTGATCTTACAGGTGGCTTGCAAGGACCAGGAAAAATCCCCCAAACAATAGGAATGAATTAGAATGGATCGTGCAAATGAATTAGAATGGATACATTCGTGCGAATGAATTAGAATGTATCGTAGGAATGAATTAGAATGGATCGTGCGAATGAATTAGAATGGATCATACGAATGAATTAGAATGGATACATTTCTGCGAATAAATTAGAATGGATCGTACGAATACATTAGAATGGATACATTCGTGCGAATGAATTAGAATGGATCGTACGAATGAATTAGAATGGATCGTACGAATGAATTAGAATGGTTACATTCGTGCGAATGAATTAGAATGGATCGTAGGAATGAATTAGAATGGATCGTACGAATGAATTAGAATGGATCGGACTAATGAATTTATTATGGATCGTACGAATGAATTAGAAAGGTTACATTTGTGAGAATGAATTAGAATGGATTGTACGATTTATTTTAATTCATTCGTACGATCCATTCAAATTCATTCGCACGATCCATTCTAATTCATTCATATGATTCATTCTAATTCATTCGTACGATCCATTCTAATTCATTCGCACAAATGTATCCATTCTAATTCATTCGTACGATCCATTCTAATTCATTCGTATGATCCATTCTAATTAATTCGCACGAATGTATCCATTCTAATGTATTCGTACGATCCATTCAAATTCATTCGCACAAATGTATCCATTCTAATTCATTCGTACGATCCATTCTAATTCATTCGCACGATCCATTCTAATTCATTCCTACGATCCATTCTAATTCATTCGCACGAATGTATCCATTCTAATTCATTTGCACGATCCATTCTAATTCATTCCTATGATCCATTCTAATTCATTCGTACGATCCATTCTAATTCATTCGTACGATCCATTCTAATTCATTCGTACGATCCATTCGTACGATCCATTCTAATCCATTCGTACGATCCATTCTAATTCATTCATACGATCCATTCTAATTCGATCGTACGATTCATTCTAATTCGTTCGTATGATCCATTCTAATTCATTCGCACGATCCATTCTAATTTATTCGCATGATCCATTCTAATTCATTCGTATGATCCATTCTAATTCATTCGTATGATCCATTCTAACTCATTCGCACAAATGTATCCATTCTAATTCATTCGTACGATCCATTCTAATTCATTCGTACGATCCATTCTAATTCATTCGCACAAATGTATACATTCTAATTAATTTTTATAATCCATTCTAATTCATTCGTACGATCCGTTCTAATCCATTCGTACGATCCATTCTAATCCATTCGTATGATCCATTCTAATTTATTCGTTCAAATATATCCATTCTAATTCATTCGTACGATCCATTCTAATTCATTTGCACGATCCATTCAAATTCATTCGTACGATCCATTCTAATTCATTGGCACGATCCATTCTAATTCATTTGTACGATCCATTTTAATTCATTCGCAAGATCCATACTAATTCATTCGTATGATCCATTCTAATTCATTCGTACGATCCATTCTATTTCATTCCTATGATCCATTCTAATTCATTCGTAAGATCCATTCTAATTCATTCGCTCGATTGTATCCATTCTAATTCGTTCGTACGATCCATTCTAATTCGTTCGTACGAATGAATTTGAATGGATTGTATGAATGAATTAGAATGGATACATTCGAGCGAATGAATTAGAATGGATAGTACGAATGAATTAGAATGGATCATTGGAATGAATTAGAATGGATCGTACGAATAAATTAGAATGGATCAAACTAATGCATTAGAATGTATCGTGCAAATGAATTAGAATGAATCATACGATCCATTCTAATTCATTCGTACGATCCATTCTAATCCATTCGTACGCTCCATTCTTATTCATTCGTACGATCCATTCTAATTCATTCGTACGATCCATTCTAATGCATTCGTTCGATCCATTCTAATTTATTCGTACGATCCATTCTAATTCATTCCTATGATCCATTCTAATTCATTCGTACGATCCATTCTAATTCATTCGCTCGAATGTATCCATTCTAATTCATTCGTACAATCCATTCAAATTCATTCGTACGATCCATTCTAATTCATTCGTATGAATGAATTAGAATGGATCGTACGAATGAATTAGAATGGATACATTTGTGCGAATGAATTAGAATGGATCGTACGAATGAATTAGAATGAATTATACGAATGAATTAGAATGGATCGTGCGAATGAATTTGAATGGATCGTACGAATGAATTAGAATGGATACATTCGAGCGAATGAATTAGAATGGATCGTACGAATGAATTAGAATGGATCATAGGAATGAATTAGAATGGATCGTACGAATGAATTAGAATGGATCGAACGAATGCATTAGAATGGATCGTATGAATGAATAATAATGGATCGTACGAATGAATTAGAATGGATCGTGCGAATGAATTAGAATGGATCGTACGAATGAATTAGAATGGATCGTACGAATGAATTAGAATGGTTACATTCGTGCGAATGAATTAGAATGGATCGTACGAATGGATTAGAATGGATCGTACGAATGAATTAGAATGGATCGTACAAATGAATTAGAAAGGTTACATTTGTGCGAATGAATTAGAATGGATCGTACGAATGAATTAGAATGGATCGTGCGAATGAATTAGAATGAATCGTACGAATGCATTTGAATGGATCGTGCGAATGAATTAGAATGGATACATTCGTACAAATGAATTAGAATGGATCGTAAGAATGAATTAGAATGGATCGTATGAATGAGTTAGAATGGATCGTATGAATGAATTAGAATGGATTGCATGAATGAATTAGAATGGATCGTACGAATGAATTAGAATTGATCATACGAATGGATCATACGAATGAATTAGAATGGATCGTACGAATGAATTAGAATGGATACATTCGTGCGAATGAATTAGAATGGATCGTAGGAATAAATTAGAGTGGATCGTACGAATGGATTAGAATGGATCGTACGAATGAATTAGAATGGATCATACAAATGAAATAGAAAAGATACATTCGAGCGAATGAATTAGAATGGATCGTACGAATGAATTAGAATGGATCATAGGAATGAATTAGAATGGATCGTGCAAATGAATTAGAATGGATACATTCGTGCGAATGAATTAGAATGGATCATAGGAATGAATTTGTGCGAATGAATTAGAACGGTTCGTACGAATGAATTAGAATGAATCGTGCGAATGAATTAGAATGGATCGTACGAATGAATTAGAATGGATACATTTGTGCGAATGAATTAGAATGGATCGTACGAATGAATTAGAATGGATCATACGAATGAATTAGAATGGATCGTGCGAATGTATTAGAATAGATCGTGCGAATGAGTTAGAATGGATACATTCGTACAAATGAATTAGAATGGATCGTACGAATGAATTAGAATGGATCGTACGAATGAATTAGAATGGTTACATTCGTGCAAATGAATTAGAATGGATCGTACGAACGAATTAGAATGGATCGTACGAACGAATTAGAATGGATCGTACGAATGAATTAGAAAGGATACAATCGAGCGAATGAATTAGAATGGATCGTACGAATGAATTAGAATGGATCATAGGAATGAATTAGAATGGATCGTGCAAATGAATTAGAATGGATACATTCGTGCGAATGAATCAGAATGGATCATACGAATGAATTAGAATGGTTACATTCGTGCGAATGAATTAGAATGGACCGTACGAATGAATTAGAATGGATCGTACGAATGAATTAGAATGGATACATTCAAGCGAATGAATTAGAATGGATATATTCGAGCGAATGAATTAGAATGGATCGTATGAATAAATTAGAATGAATCATACGAATGAATTAGAATGGATCGTGCGAATGAATTCAAATGGATCGTGCGAATGAATTAGAATAAATCGTACGATCCATTCTAATTCATTCTCACAAATGTAACCTTTCTAATTCATTTGTAAGATCCATTCTAATTCATTCGTACGATCCATTCTAATTCATTCCTATGATCCATTCTAATCCATTCGTACGATCCATTCTAATTCATTTGCACGAATGTAACCATTCTAATTCATTCGTATGATCCATTCTGATTCATTCGCACGAATGTATCCATTCTAATTCATTTGCACGATCCATTCTAATTCATTCCTATGATCCATTCTAATTCATTCGTACGATCCATTCTAATTCATTCGCTCGATTGTATCCATTCTAATTCATTCGTACGATCCATTCTAATTCATTCGTTCGATCCATTCTAATTCATTCGCACGAATGTATCCATTCTAATTCATTCGTACGATCCATTCTAATTCATTCATACGATCCATTCTAATTCGTTCGTACGATCTATTCTAATTCGTTCGTACGACCCATTCTAATTCATTTGCACGAATGTAACCTTTCTAATTCATTCGTACTTCATTCGCACAAATGTATCCATTCTAATTCATTCTCACAAATGTAACCTTTCTAATTTCTTTCAAATGTAACCTTTCTAATTCATTTGTACGATCCATTCTAATTCATTCATACAATCCATTCTAATTCATTCGTACGATCCATTCTTATTTATTCATACGATCCATTCTAATTCATTCGCACAATCCATTCTAATTCATTCGTATGATCCATTCTAATTCATTCGTATGATCGATTCTAACACATTTAAGAATGGATCGTACGAATGAATCAGAATGGATCGTACGAATGAATTTGAATGGATACATTCGTACAAATGAATTAGAATGGATCGTGCGAATGAATTAGAATGGATCGTACGAATGAATTAGAATGGATACATTCGTGCGAATGAATTAGAATGGATCGAACGAATGAATTAGAATGGATACATTCGAGCGAATGAATTAGAATAGATCGTAGGAATGAATTAGAATGGATCGTACGAATGAATTAGAATGGATACAATCGAGCGAATGAATTAGAACGAATCGTACGAATGAATTAGAATGGATCATAGGAATGAATTAGAATGGATCGTGCAAATGAATTAGAATGGATACATTCGTGCGAATGAATCAGAATGGATCATACGAATGAATTAGAATGGTTACATTCGTGCAAATGAATTAGAATGGATCGTACGAATGGATTAGAATGGATCATAGGAATGAATTAGAATGGATCGTACGAATGAATAAGAATGGATCTTACAAATGAATTAGAAAGGTTACATTTGTGAGAATGAATTAGAATGGATCGTACGATTTATTCTAATTCATTCGCACGAACCATTTGAATTCATTCGCACGATCCATTCTAATTCATTCGTATGATTCATTCTAATTCATTCATACGATCCATTCTAATTCATTCGCTCGAATGTATCCATTCTAATTCATTCGTACAATCCATTCTAATTCATTCGTACGATCCATTCTAATTCATTCATACGATCCATTCTAATTCATTCGCTCGAATGTATCCATTCTAATTCATTCGTACAATCCATTCTAATTCATTCGTACGATCCATTCTAATTCATTCGTACGAATGAATTAGAATGGATCGTACGAATGAATTAGAATGGATACATTTGTGCGAATGAATTAGAATGGATCGTACGAATGAATTAGAATGAATCATACGAATGAATTAGAATGGATCGTGCGAATGAATTCAAATTGATCGTGCGAATGAATTAGAATAAATCATACGATCCATTCCTATTCATTCTCACAAATGTAACCTTTCTAATTCATTTGTATGATCCATTCTAATCCATTCGTACGATCCATTCTAATGAATTCGCACGAATGTAACCATTCTAATTCATTCGTATGATCCATTCTGATTCATTCGCACGAATGTATCCATTCTAATTCATTTGCACGATCCATTCTAATTCATTCCTATGATCCATTCTAATTCATTCGTACGATCCATTCTAATTCATTCGCTCGATTGTATCCATTCTAATTCATTCGTACGATCCATTCTAATTCGTTCGTACGATCCATTCTAATTCGTTCGTACGATCCATTCTAATTCATACGCACAAATGTAATCTAATTCATTCGCACAAATGTATCTATTCTAATCCATTCATACGATCCATTCTAATTCATTCATACAAATGTTTCCATACTAATTCATTCGTATGATCCATTCTAATTCATTCGTACGATTCATTCTAATTCATTCGCATGATTCATTCTAATTCATTCGCACGATCCATTCTAATTCATTCGTCCGATCCATTCTAATTCATTCGTATGATCTGTTCTAATTCATTCGCACGAATGTATCCATTCTAATTCATTTGCACGATCCATTCTAATTCATTCCTATGATCCATTCTAATTCATTCGTACGATCCATTCTAATTCATTCGCTCGAATGTATCCATTCAAATTCATTCGTACGATCCATTCTAATTCGTTCGTACAATCCATTCAAATTCGTTCGTACGATCCATTCTAATTCATTCGTACGATTCATTCTAATTCATTCGTATGATCCATTCTAATGCATTCGTACGATCCATTCTAATGCATTCGTACGATTCATTCTAATTCATTCGCACAATCCATTCTAATTCATTCGTATGTTCCATTCTAATTCATTCCTACGATCTATTCTAATTCATTCGCTCGAATGTAACCTTTCTAATTAGAATGGATCGTACAAATGAATTAGAAAGGTTACATTCGTGAGAATGAATTAGAATGGATCGTACGAATGAATTAGAATGGATCGTACGAATGAATTAGAATGGATACATTCGAGCGAATGAATTAGAATGGAACGTACGAACGAATTAGAATGGATCATAGGAATGAATTAGAATGGATCGTGCAAATGAATTAGAATGGATCGTGCCAATGAATCAGAATGAATCGTACGAATGCATTAGAATAGATCCACCGAATGAGTTAGAATGGATCGTATGAATGAATTAGAATGGATCAAACGAATGAATTAGAATGGATCGTACGAATGAATTAGAATGGATCGTGCGAATGAATTAGAATGGATTGTATAATTAGAATGGATACATTCGTACAAATGAATTAGAACGGATCGTGCAAATGAATTAGAATGGATCGTACGAATGAATTTGAATGGATCGTACGAATGAATTAGAATGAATCGTACGATCCATTATTCTAATTCATTCTTACAAATGTAACCTTTCTAATTCATTTGTACGATCCATTCTAATTCATTCGCACGATCCGTTCTAATTCATTCGTACGAATGTATCCATTCTAATCGTACAATCCATACTAATTCATTCGCACGATCCATTCTAATTCATTCGTACGATCCATTCTAATTCATTCGTACGATCCATTCTAATTCATTCGTACGATCCATTCTAACTCATTCGGTGGATCCATTCTAATGCATTCGTACGATTCATTCTAATTCATTCGCACGATCTATTCTAATTCATTTGCACGATCCATTATTATTCATTCCTATGATCCATTCTAATCCATTCGTACGATCCATTCTAATCCATTCGTATGATCCATTTTAATTCATTCGTACGATCCATTCTAATTTATTCATACGATCCATTCTAATTCATTTGCACGATCCATTCTAATTCATTCGTACGATCCTTTCTAATCCATTCTAATTCATTCGCACGAATGTATCCATTCTAATTCATTCGTATGATCCATTCTAATTCATTCCTACGATCCATTCTAATTCATTCGCACGAATGTATCCATTCTAATTCATTTGCACGATCCATTCTAATTCATTCTTATGATCCATTCTAATTCATTCGTACAATCCATTCTAATTCATTCGCTCGAATGTATCCATTCTAATTCATTCGTACGATCTATTCTAATTCGTTCGTACGATCCATTCTAATTCATTCGCACGATCCATTCTAATTCATTCGTACGATCCATTCTAATTCATTTGCGCAAATGTATCCATTCTAATGCATTCGTACGATTCCTTCTAATTCATTCGCACGATCCATTCTAATTCATTCGTACGATCGATTCTAATTCATTCGTCCGATCCATTCTAATTCATTCGTATGATCCATTCTAACTCATTCGGTGGATCCATTCTAATTCATTCGTACGATCCATTCTAATTTATTTGCACGAATATACGATCCATTCTAATTCATTCGTACGATCCATTCTAATTCATTCGCTCGAATGTATCCAATCTAATTCATTCGTACGATCCATTCTAATTCATTCGCATGAACCATTCTAATTCATTCGCACGATCAATTTTAATTCATTCGTTCGATCCATTCTAATTTATTCTACGATCCATTCTAATCCATTCGTACGATCCATTCTAATCCATTCGTACGATCCATTCTAATTCATTCGCATGATACATTCTTATTCATTCGTATGATCCATTCTAATTCATTCGCACGATCCATTCAAATTCATTCGCACGATCCATTCTAATTCATTATTATGATCCATTCTAATTCATTCGCACGATCCATTGTAATTCATTCGTACTCATTCGCACGATCCATTCTAATTCATTCGTTCGATTTATTCTAATTCATTCGCACGATCCATTCTAATTCATTCGTACGATCCATTCTAATTCATTCGCACGAATGTATCCATTCTATTTCATTCGTACAATCCAGTCTAATTCATTCGCACGATCCATTCTAATTCATTCGTATGATCCATTCTAATTCATTCCTACGATCTATTCTAATTCATTCGCTCGAATGTATCCATTCTAATTCATTCGTTCGATCCATTCTAATCCATTCGTACGATCCAATCTAATTTATTCGCACGAATATATCCATTCTTATTCATTTGTATGTTCCATTCTAATTCATTCGCACGATCTATTCTAATTCATTCGTACGATCCATTCTAATTCATTCGTACGATCCATTCTAATTCATTCGCACGATCCATTCTAATTCTTTCATATGATCCATTCTAATTCATTCACACTAATGTATCCATTCTAGTTCATTCGTACGCTCCATTCAAATTCATTCGCATGATCCATTCTAATTCATTCGCACGATCCATTCTAATTCATTCGTCCGATCCATTCTAATTCATTCGCATGAATATATCCATTCTAATTCATTCGCACGATCCATTCTAATTCATTCGTACCAATGTATCCATTCTAATTCATTCGTACAATGCGTTCGTACGATCCATTCTAATGCATTCATTCGTAGGAATGAATTAGAATGGTAACATTCGTGCGAATGAATTTGAATAGATCGTACGAAAGAATTACAATGGATCGTACGAATGATTTAGAATGGATCGACGAATGAATTAGAATGGATCGTGCGAATGAATGCATTAGAATGGATCGTACGAATGAATTAGAATGGATCGTATGAATGAATTAGAATGGATCGTACGAATGGATCATACAAATGAATTAGAAAGGTTACATTCGTGAGAATGAATTAGAATGGACCGTACGATCCATTCTAATTCATTCTCACGAATGTAACCTTTCTAATTCATTTTTATGATCCATTCTAATCCATTCGTACGATCCATTCTAATCCATTCGTACGATCCATTCTAATCCATTCGTACGATCCATTCTAATTCATCCGCACGATCTATTCTAATTCATTCGTACAATCCATTCTAATTCATTCATACGATCCATTCTAATTCATTCGCACTATCCATTCTAATTCATTCGTACGATCCATTCTAATTCATTCGTACGATCCATTCTAATTCATTCGTACAAATGTATCCATTCTAATTTATTCATACGATCCATTCTAATTCATTCATACGATCTATTCTAATTCATTCGCACGAATATAACCATTCTAATTCATTCGCACAATCCAATCTAATTCAAACGTACGATCCATTCTAATTCATTCACATGATGTATTCTAATTCATTCGTACGATCCATTCCAATTCTTTTGTATGATCTATTCTAATTCATTCGCATAATCCATTCTAATTCATTCGTATGATCCATTCTAATTTATTCGCACGATCTTTTCAAATTTATTCGTACGATCCATTCTAATTCATTCGTATGATCCATTCTAATTCATTCGTACGATCCATTCTAATTCATTCGTACAAATGTATCCATTCTAATTCATTCGTACGATCCATTCTAATTCATTCATACGATCTATTCTAATTCATTCGCACGAATGTATCCATTCTAATTCATTCGCACAATCCAATCTAATTCAAACGTACGATCCATTCTAATTCATTCGTACAAATGTATCCATTCTAATTCATTCGTACGATCCATTCTAATTCTTTCATATGATCCATTTTAATTCATTCGCACGAATGTATACTTTCTAATTCATTCGTATGATCCATTCTAATTCATTCGTACGATCCATTCTAATTTATTCGTACAAATGTATCCATTCTAATTCATTCGTACGATCCATTCTAATTCATTCATACGATCTATTCTAATTCATTCGTACGAATGTATCCATTCTAATTCATTCGCACAATCCAATCTAATTCAAACGTACGATCCATTCTAATTCATTCGTACAAATGTATCCATTCTAATTCATTCGTACGATCCATTCTAATTCTTTCATATGATCTATTCTAATTCATTCGCACGAATGTATCTATTCTAATTCATTCGTACAATCCATTCTAATTCATTCACACGATCCATTCTAATTCATTCGTATGATCCATTCTAATTCATTCCTACGATCCATTCTAATTCATTCGCACGAATGTATCCATTCTAATTTATTCGTACGATCCAGTCTAATTCATTCGTACGATCCATTCTAATTCATTCGCACGAATATATCCATTCTAATCCATTCGTACGATCCATTCTAATCCATTCGTACGATCCATTCTAATTCATTCATACGATCCATTCAAATTCATTCGCATGATCCATTCTAATTCATTCGTACGATCCATTCTAATTCATTCTCACGAATGTAAACTTTCTAATTCATTTGTATGATCCATTCTAATTCATTCGTATGATCCATTCTAATCCATTCGTACGATCCATTCTAATTCATTCGTACGATGCATTCTAATCCTTTCGTACGATCCATTCTAATTCATTCGTACGATCCATTCTCATATATTATAATTCATTCACACAAATGTATCCATTCTAATTCATTCGCACGATCTATTCTAATTCATTCCTATGATCCATTCTAATTAATTAGAATGGATCGTACGAATGAATTAGAATGGATACATTTGTGCGAATGAATTAGAATAGATTAGAATGGATCGTACGAATGGATTAGAATCCATTCTAATTCATTTCTATGATCCATTCTAATTCATCACACGATCCATTCTAATTCATTCGCTCGAATATATCCATTCTAATTCATTCGTATGATTCATTCTAATGCATTCGTACGATCCATTCTAATTCGTTCGTACGATCCATTCTAATTTATTTGTGCGAATGAATTAGAATGGATCGGACGAATGAATTAGAATGGATCGTACGATTCATTCTAATTTATTCGTACGATCCATTCTAATGCATTCGTATGATTCATTCTAATTCATTCGCACGATCCATTCTAATTTATTCGCCCGAATGTATCCATTCTAATTCATTCGTACAATCCATTCTAATTCATTCGCACGATCCATTCTAATTCATTCGTATGATCCATTCTAATTCATTCCTACGAATGGATTCTAATTCATTCGCACGAATGTATCCATTCTAATTCATTCATACGATCCATTCTAATTCATTCGCACGAATATATCCATTCTAATTTGTTCGTACGATCCATTCTAATTCATTCGTACGATCCATTCTAATTCATTCGCATGATCCATTCTAATTCATTCGTATGATCCATTCTAATTTATTCCTTCGATCTATTCTAATTCATTCGCTCGAATGTATCCATTCTAATTCATTCGTTCGATCCATTCTAATTCATTCGTACGATCCATTCAAATTCATTCGCATCATCATTCTAATTCATTCGTACGATCCATTCTAATTCATTCTCACGAATGTCACCTTTCTAATTCATTTGTATGATCCATTCTAATTCATTCATACGATCCATTCTAATTCGTTCGTACGATCCATTCTAATCCATTCTAGAATGGTTACATTCGTGCGAATGAATTAGAATGGATCGTACGAATGAATTAGAATGGATCATGCGAAAGAATTTGAATGGATCGTACGAATGAATTAGAATGGATCGTATATTCATGTAAATAAATTAGAATGGATCGTACAAATGAATTAGAATGGATCGTACGAATGAGTTAGAATGGATCGTGCGAATGAATTAGAATGGATTGTACGAATGAATTAGAATGGATCTACCGAATGAGTTAGAATGGATCATACGAATGAATTAGAATGGATCGTACGAATGAATTAGAATGGATTGTGCGAATGAATTAGAATGGATTCGTGCGAATGAATTAGAATGGATCGTATGAAAGAATTAGAATGGATCATACGAATGAATTAGAATGGATACATTCGAGCGAATGAATTAGAATGGATCGTGCGAATGAATTAAAATATACGAATGAATTAGAATGGATCGTACGAATGAATTAGAATGGATCGTACGAACGAATTAGAATGGATCGTACGAACGAATTAGAATGGATCGTACGAATGAATTAGAATTTATCGTAGGAATAAATTAGAATGGATCGTACGAATAGATTAGAATGGATACATTTGTGCGAATGAATTAGAATGGATAGTATATCCGTGCAAATAAATTAGAATGGATCGTACGAATGAATTAGAATGGATCGTGCGAATGGATTAGAATGGATTGTACGAATGAATTAGAATGGATCGTACGAATGAATTAGAATGGAATTAGAATTCATTCGTACGATTCATTCTAATCCATTCTAATTCATATGCACAAAGGTAACCTTTCTAATTCATTTGAATGATCCATTCTAATGCATTCGTACGATCCATTCTAATTCGTTCGTACGATCCATTCTAATTGATTCGTTCAAATATATCCAATCTAATTCATTCGTACGATCCATTCTAATTCATTCGTACAATCCATTCAAATTCATTCGTACGATCCATTCTAATTCATTCGCACGATCCGTTCTAATTCATTCGTACGAATGTATCCATTCTAATTCATTCATATGAATTAGAATGGATCGTACGAATGAATTAGAATGGATCGTGCGAATGAATTAGAATGCATCGTACGAACGAAATAGAATGGATATATTTGAACGAATAAATTAGAATGGATCGTACGAACAAATTAGAATGAATCGTACGAATGCATTAGAATGGATCATACAAATGAATTAGAAAGGTTACCTTTGTGCATATGAATTAGAATGCATTC
Source organism: Chamaelirium japonicum (assembly GCA_947650365.1). Taxonomy (NCBI): domain Eukaryota; kingdom Viridiplantae; phylum Streptophyta; class Magnoliopsida; order Liliales; family Melanthiaceae; genus Chamaelirium; species Chamaelirium japonicum. The sequence continues at coordinate 61,561,204 of OX393555.1, read as the reverse complement.
TAATTCATTCATATGATCCATTCTATATCATTCGTACGATCCATTCTAATTCATTCGTACGATCCATTCTAATTCATATGAATGAATTAGAATGGATACATTCGTACGAAAGAATTAGAACGGATCTTACGAATAAATTATAACGGATCGTACGAATGAATTTGAATGGATTGTACGAATGAATTAGAATGGATCGTACGAATGAATTAGATTGGATATATTTGAACGAATAAATTAGAATGGATCGTACGAACGAATTAGAATGGATCGTACGAATGCATTAGAATGGATCATACAAATGAATTAGAATGGATCGTACAAATGAATTAGAAAGGTTACATTTGTGAGAATGAATTAGAATGGATCGTACGAATGGATTAGAATGGATCGTACGAATGGATTAGAATGGATCGTACGAATGAATTAGAATGGATCATACAAATGAATTAGAAAGGTTACATTCGTGAGAATGAATTAGAATGGATCGTACGAATGAATTAGAATGGATCATGCGAATGAATTTGAATAGATCGTACGAATGAATTAGAATGGATCGAACGAATGAATTAGAATGGATACATTCGAGCGAATGAATTAGAATAGATCGTAGGAATGAATTAGAATGGATCATACGAATGAATTAGAAAGGATCGTGCGAATGAATTAGAATGGATTGTACGAATGAATTAGAATGGATACATTCGTGCGAATGAATTAGTACGATCCATTCTAATGCATTCGTACGATTCATTCTAATGCATTCGTACGATCCATTCTAATTCGTTCATACGATCCATTCTAATGCATTCTAATTCTAATTCGTACGATTCATTCTAATTCATTCATACGATCCATTCTAATGCATTCGTACGATTCATTCTAATTCATTCGCACGATCCATTCTAAATCGTTCGTACGATCCATTCTTATTCATTCATACGATCCATTCTAATTCATTCGCACAATCCATTCTAATTCAATCGTACGATCCATTCTAACACATTCGGTGGATCCATTCTAATTCATTCATACGATCCATTCTAATCCATTCGTACGATCCATTTTTATCCATTCGCACGAATGAATTAGAATGGATCGTGCGAATGAATTAGAATGGATCGTACGAATGGATTTGAATGGATCGTACGAATGAATTAGAATGGATACATACAAATGAATTAGAAAAGTTACATTCGTGAGAATGAATTAGAATGGATCGTACGAATGAATTAGAATGGATCGTACGAATAAATTAGAATGGATACATTCGAGCGAATGAATTAAAATGGATCGTACGAATGAATTAGAGGATACATTCATACGACTGAATTAGAATGGATCATGCGAATTAATTAGAATGGATCGTACGAATGAATTTGAATGGATACATTTGTGCGAATGAATCTGAATAGATTGTATGAATGAATTACAATGGATCGTAGGAATGAATTAGAATGGATCCTACGAATGAATTAGAATAGCTCATACGAATGAATTAGAATGAATCGTACTAATGAATTAGAATGGTAACATTCGTGCGAATGAATTAGAATATATCGTACGAATGAATTAGAATGGATCGTACGAATGGATTAGAATGGATCGTACGAATGAATTAGAATGGATCGTACGAATGAATTAGAATGGATCATACGAATGAATTAGAATGGATCGTGCAAATGAATTAGAATGGATACATTCGTGCGAATGAATTAGAATGGATCGTAGGAATGAATTAGAATGGATCGTACGAAAGAATTAGAATGGTTACATTCGTGCGAATGAATTAGAATGGATCGTACGAATGGATTAGCATGGATCGTTTGAATGGATTAGAATGGATCGTATGAATGAATTAGAATGGATCGTACAAATGAATTAGAAAGGTTACATTTGTGAGAATGAATTAGAATGGATCGTACGAATGAATTAGAATGGATCTTACGAATGGATTAGAATGGATCGTACGGATGGATTAGAATGGATTGTACGAATGAATTAAAATGGATCATACAAATGAATTAGAAAGGTTACATTCATGAGAATGAATTAGAATGGATCGTACGAATGAGTTAGAATGGATCATACGAATGAATTAGAATGGATTGTGCGAATGAATTAGAATAGATCGTATGAATGAATTAGAATGGTTATATTCGTGCGAATGAATTAGAATAGATCGTACGAATGGATTAGAATGGATCGTACGAATGGATTAGAATGGATCATACGAATGAATTAGAATGGATCGTACAAATGAATTAGAAAGGTTATATTTCTGCGAATGTATTAGAATAAATCGTACGAATGAATTAGAATGGATTGTACGAATGAATTAGAATGGATCGTGCGAATGAATTAGAATAGCTTGTACGAAAAAATTAGAATGGATCGTACGAATGAATTAGAATGGATATATTCGTGCGAATGAATTAGAATGGATGTGCGAATGAATTAGAATGGATCATACGAATGAATTAGAATGGATACATTTGTAAGAAAGAATTAGAATGGATCGTATGATCCATTCTAATTCATTCATACGATCCATTCAAATTCATTCGCATGGTCCATTCTAATTCATGCGTACGATCCATTCAAATTCATTCGTACGATCCATTCTAATCCATTCGTACGATCCATTCTAATTCATTCCTACGATCCATTCTAATTCATTCGCTCGAATATATCCATTCTAATTCATTCGTACGATTAATTCTAATCCATTCGTACGATCCATTCTAAACCATTCATACGATCCATTCTAATTCATTCGCACGAATGTTACCATTCTAATTCATTCATACGATCCATTCTAATTCATTCGCACAATCCATTCTAATTCATTTGTACGATCCATTCTAATCCATTCGTACGATCCGTTCTAATTCATTCGTACGATCCATTCTAATTCATTCTCACAAATGTAACCTTTCTAATTCATTTGTACGATCCATTCTAATCCATTCGTACGATCCATTCTGATCCATTCGTATGATCCATTCTAATCCATTCGTACAATTAATTCTAATTTATTCGCACGAATGTCACGATTCTAATTCATTCGTACGATCCATTCTAATTCATTCCTAAGATCCATTCTAGTTCATTCGCACGAATGTATCCATTCTAATTCATTTGCACGATCCATTCTAATTCATTCCTATGATCCATTCTAATTCATTCGTACGATCCATTCTAATTCATTCGCTCGAATGTATCCATTCTAATTCATTCGTACGATCCATTCTAATTCGTTCATACGATCCATTCTAATTCGTTCGTACGATCCATTCTAATTAATTCGTACGATCCATTCTAATTCATATGAATAAATTAGAATGGATACATTCGTACAAATGAATTAGAACGGATCGTACGAATGAATTAGAATGGATCGTACGAATGAATTTGAATGGATTGTACGAATGAATTAGAATGGATCGTAGGAATGAATTAGATTGGATATATTTGAATGAATAAATTAGAATGGATCGTACGAACGAATTAGAATGGATTGTACGAATGCATTAGAATGGATCATACAAATGAATTAGAATGGATCGTACAAATGAATTAGAAAGGTTACATTTGAGAGAATGAATTAGAATGGATCGTACGAATGAATTAGAATGGATCGTACGAATGGATTAGAATGGATCGTACGAATGAATTAGAATGGATCATACAAATGAATTAGAAAGGTTACATTCGTGAGAATGAATTAGAATGGATCGTACGAATGAATTAGAATGGATCATACGAATGAATTTGAATAGATCGTATGAATGAATTAGAATGGATCGAACGAATGAATTAGAATGGATATATTCGAGCGAATGAATTAGAATAGATCGTAGGTATGAATTAGAATGGATCATACGAATGAATTAGAATGGATCGTGTGAATGAATTCGAATGGATTGTACGAATGAATTAAAATGGATACATTCGTGCGAATGAATTAGAATGGATCGGACGAATGAATTAGAATGGATCGTACGATTCATTCTAATTCATTCATACGATCCATTCTAATGCATTCGTACGATTCATTCTAATTCATTCGCACGATCCATTCTAATTCATTCGTACGATCCATTCTTATTCATTCATACGATCCATTCTAATTCATTCGCACGATCCATTCTAATTCATTCATACGATCCATTCTAATTCATTAGTACGATCCATTCTAACTCATTCGGTGGATCCATTCTAATTCATTCGTACGATCCATTCTAATTCATTCATACGATCCATTCTAATCCATTCGTACGATCCATTCTAATCCATTCGCACGAATGAATTAGAATGGATCGTGCGAATGAATTAGAATGGATCGTACGAATGGATTAGAATGGATCGTACGAATGAATTAGAATGGATATATAAAAATGAATTAGAAAGGTTACATTCGTGAGAATGAATTAGAATGGATCGTACGAATGAATTAGAATGGATCGTACGAATAAATTAGAATGGGTACATTCGAGCGAATGAATTAGAATGGATCGTACGAATGAATTAGAGGATACATTCATACGACTGAATTAGAATGGATCGTGCGAATTAATTAGAATGGATCGTACGAATGAATTTGATTGGATACATTTGTGCGAATGAATCTGAATGGATTGTATGAATGAATTACAATGGATCGTACGAATGAATTAGAATGGATCGTACGAATGAATTAGAATAGCTCATACGAATGAATTACAATGAATCATACGAAGGTATTAGAATGGTTACATTCGTGCGAATGAATTAGAATAGATCGTACGAATGAATTAGAATGGATCGTACGAATGGATTGGAATGGATCGTACGAATGGATTTGAATGGATCGTACGAATGAAATAGAATGGATCGTACGAATGAATTAGAATGGATCATAGGAATGAATTAGAATGGATCGTGCAAATGAATTAGAATAGATACATTCGTGCGAATGAATTAGAATGGATCGTAGGAATGAATTAGAATGGATCGTACGAATGAATTAGAATGGTTACATTCGTGCGAATGAATTAGAATGGATCGTACGAATGGATTAGAATGGATCGTACGAATGAATTAGAATGGATCGTACGAATGAATTAGAATGGATCGTACAAATGAATTAGAAAGGTTACATTTGTGAGAATGAATTAGAATGGATCGTACGAATGAATTAGAATGGATCGTACGAATGGATTAGAATGGATCGTACGGATGGATTAGAATGGATCGTACGAATGAATTAGAATGGATCATACAAATGAATTAGAATGGTTACATTCGTGAGAATGAATTAGAATGGATCGTACGAATGAGTTAGAATGGATCATACGAATGAATTAGAATGGATCGTACGAATGAATTAGAATGGATTGTGCGAATGAATTAGAATGGATCGTATGAATGAATTAGAACGGTTACATTCGTGCGAATGAATTGGAATGGATCGTAAGAATGGATTAGAATGGATCATACGAATGGATTAGAATGGATCATACGAATGAATTAGAATGGATCGTACAAATGAATTAGAAAGGTTACATTTGTACGAATGAATTAGAATAGATCGTACGAACGAATTAGAATGGATCGTACGAATGAATTAGAATGGATCGTGCGAATGAATTAGAATGGATTGTACGAATGAATTAGAATGGATCGTACGAATGAATTAGAATGGATATATTCGTGCGAATGAATTAGAATGGATCGTGCGAATGAATTAGAATGGATCATACGAATGAATTAGAATCGATACATTTGTGAGAATGAATTAGAATGGATCGTACGATCCATTCTAATTCATTCGTACGATCCATTCAAATTCATTCGCATGATTCATTCTAATTCATTCGTACGATCCATTCTAATTCACTCGTACGATCCATTCTAATCAATTCGTACGATCCATTCTAATTCATTCGTACGATCCATTCTAATTCATTCGCTCGAATGTATCCATTCTATTTCATTTGTACGATCCATTCTAATCCATTCGTACGATCCATTCTAAACCATTCGTACGATCCATTCTAATTCATTCGCACGAATGTAACCATTCTAATTCATTCATACGATCCATTCTAATTCATTCGCATAATCCATTCTAATTCATTCGTACGATCAATTCTAATCCATTCGTACGATCCATTCTAATTCATTCGTACGATCCATTCTAATTCATTCTCACAAATGTAACCTTTCTAATTCATTTGTACGATCCATTCTAATCCATTCGTACGATCCATTCTAATCCATTCGTACGATCCATTCTAATTCATTCGCACGAATATAACCATTCTAATTCATTCGTACGATCCATTCTAATTCATTCCTAAGATCCATTCTAATTCATTCGCACGAATGTATCCATTCTAATTCATTTGCACGATCCATTCTAATTCATTCCTATGATCCATTCTAATTTATTCGTACGATCCATTCTAATTCATTCGCTCAAATGTATCCATTCTAATTCATTCGTACGATCCATTCTAATTCGTTCATACGATCCATTCTAATTCGTTCGTACGATCCATTCTAATTCATTCGTACGATCCATTCTAATTCATTCGCATGATCCATTCTAATTCATTCGCACAAATGTATCCATTCTAATTCATTCGTACGATCCATTCTAATTCATTCGTACGATCCATTCTAATTCATTCGCACAAATGTAACCTTTCTAATTCATTTGTTTGATCCATTCTAATTCATTCGAACGATCCATTCTAATTCTTTCGTACGATCCATTCAAATTTATTCGCGCGATCTATTCTAATTCATTCGTACAATCCATTCTAATTCATTCGTATGATCCATTCTAATTCATTCGCACTATCCATTCTAATTCATTCGTACGATCCATTCTAATTCATTCGTACGATCCATTCTAAATTCAAATTCATTCATACGATCCATTCTAATTAATTCGCACGATCCATTCTAATTCAATCGTATGAATGTATCCATTTTAATTCATTCGTACGATCCATTCTTATTTATTACGATCCATTCTAATTCATTCATACGATCCATTCTAATTCATTCGCATGAATATATCCATTCTAATTCATTCGTACGATCCATTCTAATTCATTCGTACGATCCATTCTAATTCATTCTCACAAATGTATCCATTCTAATTCATTCGTACGATCCATTCTAATTCATTCCTACGATCTATTCTAATTCATTCGCTCGAATATATCCATTTTAATTCATTTGTACGATCCATTCTAATTCATTCGTACGATCTAATTCATTCGTACGATCCATTCTAATTCATTCGTACGATCGATTCTAATTCATTCGCACGATCCATTCTAATTCATTCGTATGATCCATTCTAATTCATTCGTATGATCCATTCTAATTTATTCGTTCAAATATATCCATTCTAATTCATTCGTACGATCCATTCTAATTCATACGCACGATCCATTCTAATTCATTCGCACGAATGTATCCATTCTAATTCATTAGCATGATCCATTCTAATTCATTCCTATGATCCATTCTAATTCATTCGTACGATCCTTTCTAATTCATTCGCTCGAACGTAACCATTCTAATTCATTCGTACGATCCATTCTAATTCCTTCATACGATCCATTCTAATTCATTCCTACGATCTTTTCTAATTCATTCGCTCGAATGTATCCATTCTAATTCATTCATACAATCCATTCTAATTCCTTCGCAAGATCCATTCTAATTAGAATGGATCATACGAATGAATTAGAATGGATACATTCGTGCAAATTAGAATGGATCGTATGAATGAATTAGAATGGATTGTACGAATGGATTAGAATGGATCGTACGAATGGATCATGCGAATGAGTTAGAATGGATCGTACGAATGAATTAGAATGGATCGTACGAATGAATTAGAATGGATCATACGAATGAATTAGAATGGATCGTACGAATGAATTAGAATGGATCGTGCAAATGAATTAGAATGGATACATTCATGCGAATGAATTAGAATGGATCGTAGGAATGAATTAGAATGGATCGTACGAATGAATTAGAATGGTTACATTCGTGCGAATGAATTAGAATGGATCGTACGAATGGATTAGAATGGATCGTACGAATGGATTAGAATGGATCGTACGAATGGATTAGAATGGATCGTACAAATGAATTAGAAAGGTTACATTTGTGAGAATGAATTAGAATGGATCGTATGAATGAATTAGAATGGATCATACGAATGAATTAGAATAGATCGTGCGAATGAATTAGAATGGATCGTACGAATGAATTAGAATGGATCGTACGAATGAATTAGAATGGATCGTACGAATGGATTAGAATGGATCGTACGAATGGATAAGAAATGATCGTACGAATGAATTAGAATTGATCATGCGAATGAATTTGAATGGATCGTACGAATGAATTAGAATGGATCGAACGAATGAATTAGAATGGATACATTCGAGCGATTGAATTAGAATAGATCGTGGGAATGAATTAGAATGGATCATACGAATGAATTAGAATGGATCGTGCGAATGAATTAGAATGGATTGTACGAATGAATTAGAATGGTTACATTCGTTAGAATGAATTAGACGTACGATCCATTCTAATTCATTCGCACGATCCATTCTCATTCATTCGCACAAATATATCCATTCTAATTCATTCGTACAATCCATTTTAATTCATTCGCATGATCTATTCAAATTCATTCGTACGATCCATTCTAATTTATTCGCACGATCCATTCTAATTCATTCGTATGATCCATTCAAATTCATTCGTACGATGCATTCTAATCCATTCATACGATCCATTCTAATTCATTCGCACGAATATATCCATTCTAATTCATTCGTACGATCCTTTCTAATTCATTCGCATGATCCATTCTTATTCATTCGTACGATCCATTCTAATTCGTTCGTACGATCCATTCTAATTCATTCGTACGATGCAATCTAATCCATTCGCACAAGCATATCTATTCTAATTCATTCGTACAATGCGTTCTAATCCATTCGTACGATCCATTCTAATCCATTCGTACGATCCATTCTAATTCGCACAAATGTATCCATTTTAATTCATTCGTACGATCCATTCTAATTTATTCATACGATCCATTCTAATTCATTCGCACGATCCATTCTAATTCATTCGTATGATCCATTCTAATTCATTCGCATGAATATATCTATTCTAATTCATTCATATGATCCATTCTAATTTATTCGCACGATCTATTCTAATTCATTCGTACAATTCAATCTAATTCATTCGCACGATCCATTCTAATTCAATCGTACGATCCATTCTAATTCATTCGCACGAATGTATCCATTCTAATTCATTCGCACGAATGTATCCATTCTAGTTCATTCGTACGCTCCATTCTAATTCATTCGTACGCTCCATTCTTATTCATCGCACAAATGTATCCATTCTAATTCATTTGTACGATCCATTCTAATTCATTTGTACGATCCATTCTAATTCATTGGTACGATCCATTCTATTTAATTCGCACGATCCATTCTAATTCATTCTCACGAATGAAACCTTTCTAATTCATTTGTATGATCCATTCTAATTCATTCGTACGATCCATTCTAATCCATTCGTACGATCCATTCTAATCCATTCGTACGATCCATTTTAATTCATTCGTACGATCTATTCTAATTCATTCTCACAAATGTAACCTTTCTAATTCATTTGTACGATCCATTCTAATTCATTCGTACGATCCATTCTAATCCATTCGTACGATCCATTCTAATCCATTCGTACGATCCATTCTAATTCATTCGCACGAATGTAACCATTCTAAATCATTCGTACGATCCATTCTAATTCATTCCTATGATCCATTCTAATTCATTCGCACGAATGTATCCATTCTAATTCATTTGCACGATCCATTCTAATTCATTCTCACGAATGTAACCTTTCTAATTTATTTGTATGATCCATTCCAATTCATTCGTACGATCCATTCTAATCCATTCATACGATCCATTCTAATTCATTTCCACGATCCATTCTAATTCATTCCTATGATCCATTCTAGTTCATTCGTACGATCCATTCTAATTCATTCGCTCGAATGTATCCATTCTAATTCATTCGTATGATCCATTCTAATTCATTCGTACGATCTATTCTAATTCATTCTCATGAATGTAACATTTCTAATTCATTTGTATGTATCCATTCTAATTCGTTCGTACGATCCATTCTAATTTATTCGCAAGAATGTATCCATTCTAATTCATTCGTACAATCCATTCTAATTTATTCGTACAAATGTATCCATTCTAATTCATTCGTATGATCCATTCTAATTCATTCGTGCGATTCATTCTAATTCATTCGTACGATCCATTCTAATTCATTCGTACGATCCATTCTAATTCATTCCTATGATCTATTCTAATTCATTCGTACGATCCATTCTAATTCATTCGCACGATCTATTCTAATTCATTCGTACGATCCATTCTAATCCATTCGTATGATCAATTCTAATTCATTCGCACGATCCATTCTAATTCATTCTCACGAATGTAACCTTTCTAATTCAGTCGTACAATCCATTCTAATTCTTTCGCATGATCCATTCTAATTCATTCGTACGATCCATTCAAATTCATTCTCATGAATGTAACCTTTCTAATTCATTTGTATGTATCCATTCTAATTCATTCATACGATTCATTCTAATTCATTCGTACGATCCATTCTAATGCATTCGTACGATTCATTCTAATTCATTCGTACGATCCATTCTAATTCATTCGCATGATCCATTCTAATTCATTCGTATGATACATTCATACGAATGAATTAGAATAGATACATTCTTGCGAATAAATTAGAATGGATCGTATATTCGTGCAAATAAATTAGAATGGATCATACGAATGAATTAGAATGGATCGTGCGAATTAATTAGAATGAATCGTACGAATGCATTACAATGGATCGTACGAATGAATTAGAAGGAATCGTACGATCCATTCTGATTCATTTGTACGATCCATTCTAATTCATTCGCACGATCCATTCTAATTCATTCGTACGATCCATTCTAATTCATTCGTATGATCAATTCTAATTCATTCGTACAATCCATTCTAATTCAGTCGTCTGAATGTATCATACAAATGAATTAGAATGGATCATGCGAATGAATTAGAATGGATCGTACGAATGAATTAGAATGGATCGTACGAATGAATTAGAATGGATACATTCTAGCGAATGAATTAGAATGGATCGTACGAATGAATTAGAATGGATCGAATGAATTAGAATGGATCGTACGAATGAATTAGAATGGATCATAGGAATGAATTAGAATGGATCAAGCGAATGAATTTGAATGGATCGTACGAATGAATTAGAATGGACCGTACGATCCATTCTAATTCATTCGTATGATCCATTCTAATTCATTCGCATGATCCATTCTAATTCATTCGCACGAATATATCCATTCTAATTCATTCGTACGATCCATTCTAATTCATTCATACGATCCATTCTAATTCATTCACACGATCCATTCTAATTCATTCGCACGATCCATTCTAATTCATTCGTACGATCCATTCTAATTCATTCGTACGAATGTATCTATTCTAATTAATTCGTACGATCCATTCTAATACATTCGTATGATCCATTCTTATTCATTCGCATGATCCATTCTAATTAATTCGAACGATCCATTCAAATTCTTTCGTACGATCCATTCTAATTCATTCGTATGATCCATTCTAACTCATTCGGTGGATCCATTCTAATTCATTCGTACGATCCATTCTAATTCATTTGCACGATCCATTCTAATTCATTCGCACGATCCATTCTAATTCATTCGCACAAATGTATCCATTCTAATTCATTCGTACAATCCATTTTAATTCATCCGCATGATCCATTCTAATTCATTCATACGATCCATTCTAATTCATTTGTACGATCCATTCTAATTCATTCGCACGAATGTATCCATTCTAATTTATTCGTACAATCCATTCTAATTCATTTGCATGAATGTAACCATTCTAATTCATTCGTACGATCCATTCGTACGCTCCATTCAAATTCATTCGCAAGAATGTATCCATTCTAATTCATTCGCACGATCAATTCTAATTCATTCGTAAGATCCGTTCTAATTTATTCAAACAATCCATTCTAATTCGTTCGTACAATCCATTCTAATTTATTCGTACAAATGTATCCATTCTAATTCATTCGTACGATCCATTCTAATTCATTCGTACGATCCATTCTAATTCATTCGGTGGATCCATTCTAATTCATTCCTACGATCCATTCTAAGTCATTCGTACGATCCATTCTAATTCATTCGTACGATCCATTCTAATTCATTCGCACGAATGTATCTATTCTAATTCATTCGTACGATCCATTCTAATTCATTCGCACTATCCATTCTAATTCATTCGCACGATCCATTCTAATTCATTCGTACGATCCATTCTAATTCATTCCTACGATCTATTCTAATTCATTCGCTCGAATGTATCCATTGTAATTCATTCGTTCGATCCATTCTAATTCATTCGTACGATCCATTCAAATTCATTCGTATGATCCATTCTAATTCATTTGTACAATCCATTCTAATTCAATCGTATGATCCATTCTAATTCATTCGCACAAATGTATCCATTTTAATTCATTCGTACGATCTATTCTAATTTATTCATACGATCCATTCTATTTCATTCGCACGATCCATAATAATTCATTCGTACGATCCATTCTAATCCATTCGTACGCATGGATTAGAATGGATACATTCTTGCAATCCATTCTAATTCATTTGCACGATCCATTCTAATCCATTCGTACGATCCATTCTAATCCATTCGTACGATCCATTCTAATTCATTCGCTTAAATGTATCCATTCTAATTCATACGATCCATTCTAATTCATTAGCACTAATGTATCCATTTTAATTCATACGATCCATTCTAATTCGTTCATACGATCCATTCTAATTCATTCACACGAATGTAACCATTCTAATTCATTCGTACGATCCATTCTAATTCGTTCCTACGATCCATTCTAATTCATTCGCATGAATATATCCATTCTAATTCATTTGCACGATCCATTCTAATTCATTCCTATGATCCATTCTAATTCATTCGTACGATCCATTCTAATTCATACGCTCGAATGTATCCATTCTAATTCATTCGTACGATCCATTCTAATTCATTCTCACCAATGTAACCTTTCTAATTCATTTGTATGTATCCATTCTAATTCATTCGTACGATCCATTCTAATTCATTCGCACGATCTATTCTAATTCATTCGTACGATCCATTCTAATTCATTCGCACGATCCATTCTAATTCATTCGTACGATCTATTCTAATTCATTCGCATGAATGTATCCATTCTAATGCATTCATACGATTCATTCTAATTCATTCACACGATCCATTCTAATTCATTCGTACGATCCATTCTAATTCATTCGTCCGATCCATTCTAATTCATTCGCATGAATGTATCCATTCTAATTCATTCGTACAATCCATTCTAATTCATTCGCACGATCCATTCTAATTCATTCGTATGATCCATTCTAATTCATTCCTACGATCTACTCTAATTCATTCGCTCGAATGTATCCATTCAAATTCATTTGTATGTATCCATTCTAATTCATTCGTACGATCCATTCTAATTCATTCGCACGATTCATTCTAATTCATACGTACGATCCATTCCAATTCATTCGCACGATCCATTCTAATTCATTCCTACGATCCATTCTAATTCATTCGCACGAATGTATCCATTCTAATGCATTCGTACGATTCATTCTAATTCATTCGCACGATCCATTCTAATTCATTCGTACGATCTATTCTAATTCATTCGTACGATCCATTCTAATTCATTCGTACGATCCATTCTAATTCGATCATACGATCCATTCTAATTCATTCCTACGATCTATTCTAATTCATTCACTCGAATGTATCCATTCTAATTCATTCGTACAATCCATTCTAATTCATTCGCACGATCCATTCTAATTCATTCGTATGATCCATTCTAATTCATTCCTATGATCTATTCTAATTCATTCGCTCGAATGTATCCATTCTAATTCATTCGTACGATCCATTCTAATTCATTTGTATGATCCATTCTAACTCATTCGGTGGATCCATTCTAATTCATTCGTACGATCCAATCTAATTCATTCGCACGATCCATTCTAATTTATTCGTACGATCCATTATAATTCATTCGTACGATCTATTCTAATTCATTTGCATGATCCATTCTAATTCATTCGCATGATCCATTCTAATTCATTCGTACGATCCATTCTATTCATTCGTACGAATGAATTTGAATGGATCATACAAATGAATTAGAAAGTTACATTCGTGAGAATGAATTAAAATGGATACATTTGTGCGAATGAATTAGAATAGATTAGAATGGATCGTACGAATGGATTACAATCTATTCTAATTCATTTGTATGATCCATTCTAATTCATCGCACGATCCATTCTAATTCATTCTCACGAATGTAACCTTTCTAATTCATTTGTATGATCCATTCTAATTCATTCGCACGATCAATTCTAATTCATTCGTACGATCCATTCTAATTCATTCGCTCGAATGTATCCATTCTAATTCATTCGTACGATCCATTCTAATTCGTTCATACGATCCATTCTAATTTGTTCGCACGATCCATTCTAATTCATTCGTACGATCTATTCTAATTCATTCGCATGATCCATTCTAATTCAATCGTACGATCCATTCTAATTCATTCGTACAATCCATTCAAATTCATTCATACGATGCAATCTAATTCGTACGATCCATTCTAATTCATTCGCACGAATGTAACCATTCTAATTCATTCATATGATCCATTCTAATTCATTCGTACGATCCATTCTAATTCATTCGTATGATCCATTCTAATTCATTCGCACGATCCATTCTAATTCATTTGCATTAATGTATCCATTCTAATTTATTCGTACGATCCAGTCTAATTCATTCGTAAGATCCATTCTAATTCATTCGCACGAATATATCCATTCTAATTCATTCGTACGATCCTTTCTAATTCATTCGCACGATCCATTCTAATTCTTTCATATGATCCATTCTAATTCATTCGCACGAATGTATCCATTCTAGTTCATTCGTACGCTCCATTCAAATTCATTCGTACGCTCCATTCTTATTCATCGCACAAATGTATCCATTCTAATTTATTCGTACGATCCATTCAAATTCAATCATATGATCCATTCTAATTCATTCGCACAAATGTATCCATTTTAATTCATTAGAATGGATCGTACGTTTGAATTAGATTGGATTGTGCGAATGAATTAGAATGGATCGTACGAATGAATTAGAATGGATCGTGCGAATGAATTAGAATGGATCGTACGAATGAATTAGAATGGATACATTTGTGCGAATGAATTAGAATGGATCGTACGAATAAATTAGAATGGATCGTACGAATGAATTAGAATGGATCGTACAGATGAATTAGAATGGATACATTTGTGCAAATGGATCATAGGAATGAATTAGAATGGATCGTACGAATGAATTAGAATGGATTGTACAAATGAATTAGAACGGATACATTCATGCGAATGAATTAGAATGGAATGTAAGAATGAATTAGAATGGATTGTACTAATGAATTAGAATGGATCCATTCGTACAAATGAATTAGAATGGATCTTACGAATGGATTATAATGGATCGTACGAATGGATTAGAACGCATTGTACGAATGAATAAGAATGGATCGGACGAATGAATTAGAATGGATACATTCGTGCGAATGAATTAGAATGGATCGTACGAATGAATTAGAATGGATCGTGCGAATGAATTAGAATGGATCGTATGAATAAATTAGAATGGATCGTACGAATGAATTAAAATGGATACATTTGTGCGAATGAATTAGAATGGATCGTACAAATGAATTAGAATGGATCGTACGAATGAATTAGAATGGATCGTATGAATGAGTTTGAATGGATCATACGAATGAATTAGAATGAATCGTACGAATGAATTAGAATGGTTACATTCGTGCGAATGAATTAGAATAGATCGTACGAATGAATTAGAATGGATCGTACGAATGAATTAGAATAGATCATGCAAATGAATTAGAATGGATCGTACGAATGAATTAGAATGGTTCGTACGAATGAATTAGAATTGATATATTCGTGCGAATGAATTAGAATGGATCGTGCGAATGAATTAGAATGGATCATACGAATGAATTAGAATGGATTGCGCGAATGAATTAGAATGGATACATTCGTGCGAATGAATTAGAATGGAATGTAAGAATGAATTAGAATGGATCGTACTAATGAATTAGAATGGATCCATTCGTACAAATAAATTAGAATGGATCGTACGAATGAATTAGAATGGATCGTACGAATGGATTAGAACGCATTGTACGAATGAATTAGAATTGATTGTACGAATGAATTAGAATGGATCGTACGAATGAATTAGAATGGTTACATTCGTGCGAATGAATTAGAATGGATCGTACGAATGAATTAGAATGGATCGTGCGAATGAATTAGAATTGATCATACGAATGAATTAGAATGGATCGTACGAATGAATTAGAATGGATCGTGCGAATGAATTAGAATGAATCGTACGAATGCATTAGAATGGATCATACAAATGAATCAGAATGGATCGTACGATCCATGCTAATTCATTCGTCCGATCCATTCTAATTCATTCGCACGAATGTATCCATTCTAATTTATTCGTACAATCCATTCTAATTCATTCGCATGATCCATTCTAATTCATTCGTATGATCCATTCTAATTTATTCCTACGATCTATTCTAATTCATTCGCTCGAATGTATCCATTCTAATTCATTCGTTCGATCCATTCTAATTCATTCGTACGATCCATTCAAATTCATTCGCATAATCCATTCTAATTTATTCGTACGATCCATTCTAATTCATTCTCACGAATGTAACCTTTCTAATTCATTTGTCTGATCCATTCTAATTCATTGATACGATCCATTCTAATCCATTCGTACGATCCATTCTAATCCATTCGTACGATCCATTCTAATCCATCCGTATGATCCATTTTAATTCGTTCGTATGATCCATTCTAATTCATTCGTACGATCCATTCTAATTCATTTGCATGAATGTATCCATTCTAATTTATTCGTACAAATGAATTAGAATGGATTGTACGAATGAATTAGAATGGATACATTTGTGCGAATGAATTAGAATGGATCGTGCGAATGAATTAGAATGGATCGTACGAATGGATTAGAATGGATCGTACGAATGAATTAGAATGGATCGTACGAACGAATTAGAATTGTTACATTCGTGCGAATGAATTAGAATGGATCGTACGAATGGATAAGAATGGATCGTACGAATGAATTAGAATAGATCGTAGGAATGAATTAGAATGGATCGTGCGAATGAATTAGAATGAATCGTACGAATGAATTAGAATGGATCGTACGAATGAATTAGAATGGATCGTAGGAATGAATTAGTACGATCCATTCTAATTCATTCGCACGAATGTATCCATTCTAATTCATTCGTACAATCCATTCTAATTTATTCGCACGATCCATTCTAATTCATTCGTATGATCCATTCTAATTCATTCCTACGATCTATTCTAATTCATTCGCTCGAATGTATCCATTCTAATTCATTCGTTCGATCCATTCTAATTCATTCGTATGATCCATTCAAATTCATTCGCATGATCCATTCTAATTCATTCGTACGATCCATTCTAATTTATTCTCATGAATGTAACCTTTCTAATTCATTTGTATGATCCATTCTAATTCATTCGTACGATCCATTCTAATCCATTCGTACGATCCATTCTAATCCATTCATACGAACCATTCTAATCCATTCGTACGATCCATTCCAATTCATTCGTACGATCCTTTCTAATTCATTCGCTCGAATGTATCCATTCAAATTCATTTGTACGATCCATTCTAATTCGTTCATACGATCCATTCTAATTCATTCGTACGATCCATTCTAAAATAAGTTAGAATGGATCATACAAATGAATTAGAATGGATCGTACGAATGAATTAGAATGGATTGTGCGACGATGCAATCTAATTCATTCGTACGATCCATTCTAGTTCATTCGTATGATCAATTCTAATTCATTCTCACGATCCATTCTAATTCATTCTCACGAATGTAACCTTTCTAATTCATTTGTATGATCCATTATAATTCATTCGTATGATCCATTCTAATACATTCGTACGATCCATTCGTATGATCCATTCTAATCCATTCAGACGATCCATTCTAATTCATTCGTACGATCCATTCTTATTCATACATACGATCTATTCTAATTCATTCACACAATCTATTCTAATTCATTCGTACGATCCATTCTAATTCATTCGTATCATCCATTCTAACTCATTCGGTGGATCCATTCTAATTCATTCGTACGATCCATTCTAATTCATTCGCACGAATGTATCCATTCTAATTCATTCGCACGATCCATTCTAATTTATTTGTACGATCCATTCTAATTCATTCGTACGATCCATTCTAATTCATTCGCTCGAATGTATTCATTCTAATTCATTCGTACGATCTATTCTAATTCATTCGTACAATGTGTTCTAATCCATTCGTACGATCCATTCTAATTCATTCGTACGATCCATTCTATCATACGAATAAATTAGAAGAGCTCGTACAAATAAATTAGAATGGCTCTTAGGAATGAATTAGAATTGCTACCTTCGTAAGAATGTACGATCCATTCTAATTCATTCGTACGACCCATTCTAATTCATTCTTACGACCCATTCTAATTCATTCGTACGAATATAGCCATTCTAATTCATTCGTACGAATATAGCGATTCTAATTCTTTCATACGAATATAGACATTCTAATTCATTCGTACGATCCATTCTAATTCACTTGTACGAATGTTGCCATTATAATTCATTCGTATGATCAATTCTAATTCATTCGTTCGAAGGTATCGTTTCTAATTCATTCGTACGAATGTAGCCATTCTAATTCATTCGTATGATCCATTCTAATTCATTCGTACGAATGTAGCTATTCTATTTCATTCGTACGATCCATTCTAATTAATTCTTATGATCCATTCTAATTTATTCGTACGGATGTAGCCATTCTAACTCATTCTTACAAGCCATTCTAATTCATTAGTATGAATGAATTAGAATGGCAACATTCGAATGAATGAATTAGAATGGCTACCATCATACGAATGAACTAGAATGGATCGTACGAATGAATTAGAATGGCTACATTCGTACGAATGAATTAGAACGGATCGTATGATTGAATTTGAATAGCTCTTACGAATGAATTAGACAGGTTATATTTGTACGAATAAATTAGAATGAATCGTACGAATGAATTAGAATGGCTATATTCTACCGTACGAATGAATTAGAATAGCTCATATGAATGAATTAGAATGGCTATATTTGAACGAATGAATTAGAATGGCTATATTCGTACGAATGAATTGGAAGGGATCGTACGAATGAATTAGAATGGCTACACTCATACGAATGAATTAGAATGGATACCTTCGAATAAATGAATTAGAATGGTTATATTCGTACGAATGAATTAGAATAGATCATACCAATGAATTAGAATGGCTATATTCGAACAAATGAATTAGAATGGCTACATTCGTACGAATGAATTAGAATAGATCGTACGAATGAATTACAATAGATCGTATGAATGAATTAGAATGGCTATATTTGTACAAATAAATTAGAATGTCTATATTCGTACGAATGAATTAGAATGGATCATACGAATGAATTAGAATGGATCGTACGAATAAATTAGAATGGCTATATTCATACGAATGAATTAGAATGCATCATACAAATGAATTAGAATGGCTATATTTGTAGGAATGAATTATAACGGATCGTACGAATGAATTAGAATAGCTCTTACGAATGAATTAGAATGACAACATTCGAACCAATGAATTAGAATTGATCGTACGAATGAATTAGAATGGCTACCTTCGTACGAATGAATTAGAATTGATCGTACGAATGAATTAAAATGGATCGTATGAATGAATTACAATGGCTACATTCGTACAAATGAATTAGAATGGATTGTACAAATGAATTAGAATAGGTACATTCGAACGAATGAATTAGAATGGCTATATTCGTACGAATGAATTAGAATGGATCGTAGGAATTAATTAGAATTGCTACATTCGTTCGCACGAATGAATTAGAATGGCTATATTCGTACGAATGAATTAGAATGGCTATATTTGTACGAATGAATTAGAATGGCTATATTTGTACGGATAAATTAGAATGGCTCTTACAAATGAATTAGAATGGATCATACGAATGAATTAGAATGGCTACATTCTAATTCATTCGTACGAATATAGCCATTCTAATTCATTCGTACGAATATAGCCATTCTAATTCATTCATACGATCCATTCTAATTCATTCGTACGACCCATTCTAATTTATTCGTACGATGGTATCCATTCTAATTCATTCATTCGAATATAGCCATTCTAATTCATTCGTTCGAAGGTGACATTCTAATTCATTCATACTATACATTCTAATTCATTTGTACGATCCATTCTAATTCTTTCGTTCGAATATAGCCATTCTAATTCATTCGTATGATCTATTCTAATTCATTCGTACAATCCATTTTAATTCATTCGTACGAAGGCAGCCATTCTAATTCATTCGTACGATCTATTTTAATTCATTCGTCCAATCCATTCTAATTCATTTGTACGAATGTAGCCATTCTATTACATTCGTACAAATGTAGCCATTCTAATTCATTCGTACGATATATTTTAATTCATTCGTTCGAATGTTGCCATTCTAATTCATTCGTTCGAACGTATCCATTCAAATTCATTCGTTCGAATATTACCATTCTAATTTATTTGTACGATCCATTCTAATTCATTCGTACTAATGTAGCCATTCTAATTCATTCATACGATCTATTCTAATTTATTCGTTCGAAGGTAGCCATTCTAATTCATTTCTACGACCCATTCTAATTCATTCGTATAAATGTATTAGAATGGCCACCTTAATACGAATGAATTAGAGTGGCTACAGTCGTTCGAATGAGTTAGAATGGATCGTATGAATGAATTAGAATAGTAACATTCGAACGAATGAATTAGAATGGATCATACGAATGAATTTGAATGGATCGTACGAATAAATTAAAAAAGATACCTTCATACGAATGAATTAGAATGGCTATATTCGTTCGTACGAATGAATTAGAATGGATCGTACAAATGAATTAGAATGGATCGTACGAATGAATTAGATTGGGTACATTTGTATGAATGAATTAGAATTGCTACCTGCATACGAATGAACTAGAATAGCTACATTCGTACGAATGAATTAGAATAGCTACATTCTTACGAATGATTTAGAATGGCTCTTACGAATGAATTAGAATGGCTACACTCGTACAAATGAATTAGAATGGATCGTACGAATGAATTAGAATGGATCATACAAATTAATTAGAATGAATCGTATGAATGAATTAGAATGGATCGTACGAATGAATTAGAATGGCTACATTTGTACGAATGTAGCCATTCTAATTCATTCAAACGAACGAATGTTGCAATTCTAATTCATTCGTATGAATCTTGCTATTCTAATTCATTCGTACGAATGTAGCCATTCTAATTCATTCGTACGAGCTATTCTAATTCATTCGTTCGAAGTTATCCATTCTAATTCATTTGTACAAATGTAGCCATTCTAATTTATTCGTATGATCTATTCTAATTCTTTCGTATGAATATAGCCATTCTAATTCATTTATACGAGCCATTCTAATTCATTCATAAGAATGTAACCATTCTAATTCATTCGTACGAATATAGCAAGTCTAATTCATTCGTATGAACATAGCCATTCTAATTCATTTGTATGATCCATTCTAATTCATTCGTAAGATCCATTCTAATTCATTCGTACGATATATTCTAATTCATTCGTATGATCTGAATTAGAATGGATCGTACGAATGAATTAGAATGGATCGTACGAATAAATTATAATGGATCGTACGAATGAATTAGAATAGCTACATTCGAACGAATGAATTAGAATAGCTATATTCGTACGAATGAATTAGAATGGATCGTACTAATGAATTAGAATGGATCGTATGAATGAATTAGAATGGCTCGTACGAATGAATTAGAATTACTACCTTCGTACGAATGAATTAGAATAGATCGTATGAATGAATTAGAATGGATCGTTCGAATGAATTAGAATAGCCTTACAAACGAATTAGAATGGCTACATTCGTACGAACGAATTAGAATGGATATCTCCGTATGAATGTATTGTAATGGCTACATTCGTACGGATTAATTAGAATGGATCGTACGAATGAATTAGAATGGCTATATTCGTACGAATGAATTAGAATAGATCGTACGATTGAATTAGAATAGCTACATTCGTACGAATGAATTAGAATGGATAGTACGAATGAATTAGAATGGCTATATTCGTACGAATGAATTAGAATGGCAATATTCATTCGAATGAATTAGAATAGGTTGTAAGAAAGAATTAGAAGGGCTACATTCGTACGAAGGTAGCCATTCTAATTCATTCGTACGAATGTAGCCATTCTAATTCGTTCGTATAAAGCTATCTATTCTAATTCATTCATAAGAGCCATTCTAATTCATTCGTACGATCTATTCTATTTCATTCGTACGAATATAGTCATTCTAATTCATTCGTACGAATATAGTCATTCTAATTCATTCGTACGAATGTAGCCATTCTAATTCATTCATACGAATGAATGTAGCCATTCAAATTCATTCGTACGATCTATTCTAATTCAATCGTTCGATGGTATCCATTCTAATTCATTCGTACGATCCATTTTAATTTATTCGTATGACCCATTCTAATTCATTCGTATGATCCATTCTAATTCATTCGTACGAAGGTAGCCATTCTAATTCATTCGTACGATCCATTCTAATTCATTCGTACAATCCATTCTAATTCATTCGTATGAACGAATGTAGCCATTCTAATTCATTCGTACGAATGTTGCCATTCTAATTCATTCGTACGAATGTAGCCTTTCTAATTCATTCATACAAACGAATGTAGTCATTCTAATTTATTCATTCGAATGTAGCCATTCTAATTCATTCATACGATCTATTCTAATTCATTCATACAATCCATTCTAATTCATTCGTATGATCAATTGTAATTCATTCGTACGACCCATTCTAATACATTCATACGGATGTAGCCATTCTAATTCATTCGTATGATCCATGCTAATTCATTCATATGATCCATTCTAATTCATTTGTATGAATATAGCCATATATTCTAATACATTCGTACGAATATTGCCATTCTAATTCATTCGTATGAATGTAACCATTCTAATTCATTCATATGATCCATTCTAATTCATTCATATGAACCATTCTAATTCATTCGTTTGAACGAATGTAGCCATTCTAATTCATTCATACGAAGGTAATCATTCTAATTCATTCGTACGATCCATTCTAATTCATTCGTACGATCCATTATAATTCATTCGTACGATCCATTCTAATTCATTCATACGAATGTAGCCATTCTAATTTATATATACGGATGTAGCTATTCTAATTCATTCGTACGAATGTAGCCATTATAATTCATTCGTACGATCCATTCTAATTCATTCGTACGATCCATTCTAATTCATTGTTACTAATATAGCCATTCTTATTCATTCGTACGAATATAGCCATTCTAATTCATTCGTACGATCCATTCTAATTCATTCCTCTGATCCATTCTAATTCATTTGTACGAATGTAGTCATTCTAATTCATTCGTACAAATATAGCCATTCAAATTCATTTGTACGAACGTAGCTATTCTAATTCATTCGTACGATCCTTTCTAATTCATTCCTGCGATCCATTCTAATTCATTTGTACGAATGTAGCCATTCTAATTAATTCGTACGAACGAATGTAGCCATTCTAATTCATTCGTACGAGCTATTCTATTTCATTCGTACGATCCATTCTAATTCATTCGTACGAATATAGCCATTCTAATTCATTTGTACGGTCCATTCTGATTCATTCGTACGAGCCATTCTAATTCATTCATACGATCCATTCTAATTCATTCGTACGAATATAGCCTTTCTAATTCTTTCGTAAGATCCATTCTAATTTGTTCGTACGAATGTAGCCATTCTAATTCATTCGTACGAATGTAGCCATTCTAATTCATTCGTACGAACGAATGTAGCCATTCTAATTCATTTGTTCGAAGGTACCCATTCTAATTCAATCGTATGAATGTAGCCATTCTAATTCATTCATATGAACGAATGTATCCATTCTAATTCATTCGTATGAAAGTAGCCATTCTAATTCATTCGTACGAATGTATAAATTTTAATTCATTCGTACGAATATAGCCATTCTAATTCATTCATAAGAACCATTATAATTCATTCGTACGATCCATTCTAATTGATTCGTACAAATATAGCCATTCTAATTCATTTGTTCGAGGGTATCCATTCTAATTCATTCGTACGATTCATTTTAATTCATTCGTACGAATATAGTCATTCTAATTCTTTCGAAGTAATGAATTAGAATAGCTACATTCAAACGAATTAATGAATTAGAATGGCTATATTCGTATGAATGAATTAGAATGACTATATTCGTACGAATGAATTAGAATAGCTATATTCGTATGAATGAAATACAGTAGCTACATTCGTTCGTATGAATGAATTAGAATGGATCGTATGAATGAATTAGAATAGCTATATTCGTACGAATGAATTAGAATGGATCGTAGGAATGAATTAGAATGGATCGTACGAATGAATTAGAATGGCTATATTCGTACAAATGAATTAGAATGGATCGTACGAATGAATTAGAATGGATCGTATGAATGAATTAGAGTAGCTCGTACGAATGAATTTGAATGGCTTCATTCGTACGATCCATTCTAATTCATTCGTATGAATGTAGCCATTCTAATTCATTCATACGAGCCATTCTAAATCATTCGTACGATCCATTCAAATTCATTCATTCGAATATAGCCATTCCAATTCATTTGCATGAATGTAGCCATTCTAATTCATTCGTACGATTCATTCTAATTCATTCGTACGGATGTAGCCATTCTAATTCATTTGTACGATCCACTCTTATTCATTCGTACGATCTATTCTAATTCATTTGTACAATCCATTCTAATTCATTCGTATGATCCATTCTAGTTCTTCGTACAAATATAGACATTATAATTCATTCATACGAACCACTCTGATTCATTCGTATGATCCATTCATATTCATTCCTACGATCTAATCTAATTCATTCGTATGATCTATTTTAATTCATTCGTACGAACGAATGTAGCCATTCTAATTCATTCGTATGATCCATTCTAATTCATTCGTAAGAGCCATTCTAATTTATTCGTACGAATATAGCCATTCTAATTCATTCCTATGATCCATTCTAATTCATTCTTACGATTCATGCTAATTCATTCGTTTGAATGTAGCCATTATAATTCATTCCTACGTTCCAGTCTAATTTATTTGTACGAATGTAGCCATTCTTATTCATTTGTACGAAGGTATTCATTCTAATTCATTCGTACGAATGAATTAAAATGGATCGTACGAATGAATTAGAATGGCTATATTCGTACGAATAAATTAGAATGGCTACCTTTGTACGAATGAATTAGAATGGATCATACGAATGAATTAGAATGGCTACATTCGTACGAATGAATTAGAATGGATTGTATAAATGAATTAGAATGGATTGTACGAATGAATTAGAATGGCTACATTCGTACGAATGAATTAGAATGGCAACATTCGTACGAATGAATTAGAATGGCTATATTCATTTATACGAATGAATTAGAATGGATCATACGAATGAATTAAAATGGATCGTACGAAAGAATTAGATTGGATACATACCTTCGTACGAATTAATTAGAATGGATTGTATGAATGAATTAGAATGGATCGTACGAATGAATTAGAATGGATCGTAGGAATGAGTTAGAATGGATCGTATCAATGATTTAGAATGGTTACCTTCGAACGAATGAATTAGAGTGGATCGTACGAATGAATTAGAATGGATCATACGAATGAATTAGAATGGCTACATTCGTTCATACAAATGAATTAGAATGGCTTCATTCGTACGAATGAATTAGAATGGCTACATTTGTATGAATGAATTAGAATGGCTATATTCGTACGAATGAATTAGAATGGCTATATTCATACGAATGAATTAGGACAGCTCGTTCGAATGAATTAGAATAGATACATTCGTTCGTACGAATGACTTAGAATGGCTACATTCGTACGAATAAATTAGAATGGATACCTTCGTACGAATGAATTAGAATAAATCGTACGAATGTATTAGAATGGCTACATTCAAACGAATGAATTAGAATGGATAGTACGAATGAATTAGAATGGATCATACGAATGAATTAGAATGGATCGTACGAATGAATAAGAATGGCTATCTTCGTACGAATGAATTAGAATGGATCATACAAATTAATTAGAATGGCTATATTCGTACGAATGAATTAGAATAGTTCGTACGAGTGAATTAGAATGGCTCGTAGGAATAAATTAGAATTGTTATCTTCGTACGAATGAATTAGAATGGATCATGCGAATGAATTAGAATGGCTATATTCATATGAATGAATTAGAATAGCTCTTATGAAAGAATTAGAATGGATCATACGAATGAATTAGAATAGCTCGTACGAATGAATTAGAATGGCTCTTAGGAATTAATTAGAATTGCTTCCTTTGTACGAATGTACGATCCATTCTAATTCATTCGTATGACCCATTCTAATTCATTCTTACGACCCATTCAAATTCATTCGTACGTATTCATTTTAATTCATTCATACGATCCATTCTAATTCATTTGTACGAATGTAGCCATTCTAATTCATTCGTACGATCCATTCTAAGTCATTTGTACAAATGTTGCCATTCTAATTCATTCGTACGATCAATTCTAATTCATTCGTTTGAAGGTATCCATTCTAATTCATTCGTATGAATGTAGCCATTCAAATTCATTCATACAATCTATTATAATTCATTCGTACAAATGTAGCCATTCTATTTCATTCGTACGATCCATTCTAATTCATTCGTACGATCCATTCTAATTCATTCGTATGGATATAGCCATTATAATTCATTCGTACGAGCCATTCAAATTCATTAGTACGACTGAATTAAAATGGCAACATTCGAACGAATGAATTAGAATGGCTACATTCGTACGAATAAACTAGAATGGATCGTACGAATAAATTAGAATGGCTACATTCATATGAATGAATTAGAATGGATCGTACGAATGAATTAGAATAGCTCTTACGAATAAATTAGACTGGCTATATTCGTACGAATAAATTAGAATGGATCATACGAAAGAATTAGAATGGCTATATTCGTCCGTACAAATGAATTAGAATAGCTCGTACGAATGAATTAGAATAGCTATATTCGTACGAATGAATTAGAATGGCTATATTTGTACGAATTAATTAGAATGGTTCGTACGAATGATTTAGAATGGCTACATTCGTACGAATGAATTAGAATGGATACCTTTGAACGAATGAATTAGAATGGCTATATTCATACGAATGAATTAGAATAGCTACATTCGTATGAATGAATTAGAATGGCTATATTCGTACGAATGAATTAAAATGGATCGTACGAATAAATTAGAATGGGTCATACGAATGAATTAGAATGGCTATATTCGTACGAATGAATTAGAATGGCTATATTCGTACGAATGAATTAGATTGGATCGTACGAATGAATTAGAATGGCTACATTCGTACGAATGAATTAGAATGGATCGTATGAATGAATTAGAATGGCTATATTCGTACGAATGAATTAGAATGGATCGTACTAATGAATTAGAATGGCTCTTACGAATGAATTAGAATGGCAATATTTGAGCGAATGAATTATAATCACTACATACTAGGCGACCTGGTTCCGGGAATGAGCAAGGAGAGCATTGTGTATGGCTTTTTTAAGCACATCCATGGTGGCAAATTGTATGGAACTAGGACAACTGGTCAAATGTTGTATGACACACTCATATTTCCAAAGGGATTGAAGCCATCGCTAGCAAGCCTTAACCTGACATTGCGAACTTCACATGCAAATTCAGGATAGGTATGATCAAAATCTTTCCACGTCAGAGAGTCGGTCGGATGTCTTATAACCCCATCATCTGTACGTTCTCGTGCATGCCACCTCATGTGCTCAGCAGTCTTCGATGACATAAATAACCTCTGAAGCCTGTCCCTAAGCGGGAAGTATAGGAGAAGCTATGCAGATACATTTTTCTTCCTTCGATTGGTACTAGACTCGGTATCCGTCTCTTTATATCTCGTTGCTCCGCATATGTGGCATGATCGTGCATGTTCGTACTCTTTCTGGTACAACATACAATCGTTCACGCATGCATCAATTTTCTCATAACCTAGACCGAGATCTTTAATTGTCTTCTTCGCCTCGTAGAATGATTTCAGTACTATCTCACCTATAGAAAAAGCCTCTTTCAGTAACTCTACCAATATATTAAATGACTTATTACTCCAACCATTGAGGCACTTCAAATGAAGAAGCTTTACAGTGAAAGAGAGTTTTGAAAACTTCTCACACCCCGGGTATAGAGGTTGTTCGGCATCCTTAAGCAATCTGTAGAACTTGTCCGCTTCAATATTGGGCTGATCATCTGACGGTGTTTCTGTGCCTATTCCACCTTGCAAATCATGTATCATACCCTGTATGTCATCGTCATCGTCTGTATTAATATTATCATCATCGATCACTGTGTTTGCAGCTTCACCGTGAGCTGCCATGGGGACTGCATCTAGCTCCTCACCGTGCGAGAACCAACGGGTATAGATAATGTCAATGCCACGCATTACCAGATCAACCTCACATTCATCTCGAACCTTCCTAGTCACCCTTCCGTAGTCTATACAGGGACACACAATTTTTCCATCAAGCGGTGCAAGACGCTCAAATGCGAAATCAAGAAATTTCCTGACTCCTTCTCTATACTCTTGGCTCATGCGATTCGAATTACGCATCCAACTCTTATCAATCGAAGACATCTTCGTCTATCTGGCTATACAACACCTGAAGTAATTTCAAACAATACTATAAGAATCCGTACAATTTCGGTTTCGGTTCCCGGGTATGGAATACCGAACCGAAACTTCTACAGGCTATCCACATCCCTAATGGATGGGTGTATTATGATGAGTAGACTAGTCACATAGTAAACCTAAGGTTGGTGGCCAGCATTTGAACTGCTGATAGTCCGAATGCTAGGCATAGCACCGAAGTTATGCGATAGTAAGTCAACAAGTCAGGGAGCCTCGTCAAGTAAACACTTGGGGTCTGACGGGTCTTCTGTCGCTCTAGTCGATTTATGGCTTTAGCATCCTCATATCACACCAAACCGATAAAAACCGACCATTTCGGTTTCGGTTTTGATTTTGATTTTTTGTAAACCGAGAAAAATAAAACCGACACCGAAACCGACCAACAAAACCGACGCTCACCCTAGTCTAAAAACTACATTTTGCCCCCCATTCCCCCATTCAATTCAGTTTTGATAGGATAAAAATTACCAAATGAGGGAATTAAGTAGATGACAAAAGGGGTATTGTGCAAACATTTCAAACTTTATAATGACTTAACCCTAGTCTAAAAACTAGATTTTGCCCCCCATTCAATTCAACCCTAGTCTATAATGACTTAACCCTAGCCTAAAAATTAAATCTAAAAACTAGATTTAACCCTAGTCTAAAAACCAAAGAAGGGAATTAAGTAGATGACAAAAGGGGTATTGTGCTAACATTTCAAACTTTAGGATGCAATTTGGAACAAAATAAACTAAGGGGAGAGGGAGGAGGAGTATGAGCTCACCGGAGATGGTCGGTAGGCCTCAAGGAGGAGGAGGAGCACTGGCGTCGCAGTCGGTGGTGCGAGAAAGGGGAGGGGTGGCCGGAGGTGCAAGGGAGGGGATGGGTGGTCGGTCGGAGGGGGGGATTAGATCGAGAGAGAGAGAGAGAGAGAGAGAGAGAGAGAGAGAGAGAGAGAGAGAGAGAAAAAGAGAGAGAAAGAGGGGAGGGAAGGAAGGCCGGGCCGGGAAGGGGGGATTAGATCGAGAGAGAGAGGGAAGGGAGGCCGAGGAGGGGGGGAGGAAATAGAGAGACAAAGAGAGAGGGCCGGCGAGGGGTTTTAGATCGAAACAGAAACAGAAAGGGATCGCTGAAGCTGATTTATCGCAGGGTTTTTACCGACGGAAATTATATCTTCTGTCGGTAAAAAGTAATATTATATCGATGAAGATATAATTCTCGTCGGTAAAAATCAATGACAAATCGCAGGGTTTGATTTTTTCCAGAGACCCGGTAAAAACCCTGCGATTTGTCGTTGATTTTTACCGACGGAACTTATATTTCCATTGGTATAATGACTTTTTACCAACGGAAATATAAGTTCCGTCGGTGAAAATCAACGACAAATCGCAGGGTTTGATTTTTTCCAGAGACCCGGTAAAAACCCTGTGATTTGTCGTTGATTTTTACCGACGGAACTTATATATTTCGTCGGTAAAAATGAAAATATTATATATTACCGACGGATAATATATAACCGTCGGTAATAAATATGCAAAAAAAATTAAAAAAATCTAAGTTATATTACCGACAAAAAATATTGTTCCCGTCGGTAAAATATATATTATTACCGACGGAATTATAAATTTCCATCGGTAAATAACCTATTTCTTGTAGTGAATGGATCGTACGAATGAATTAGAATGGCTACCTTCATACGAATGAATTAGAATGGATTGTACGAATGAATTAGAATGGATCATACGAATGAATTACAATGGCTACATTCATACGAATGAATTAGAATGGATCGTATGAATGAATTAGACTAGATTCATTCGAACGAATGAATTAGAATAGTTATATTCATACGAATAAATTAGAATGGATCGTAGGAATTAATTAGAATGTCTACATTCATTCATACGAATGAATTAAAATGGCTATATTTGTACGAATGAATTGAGATGGCTATATTCATACGAATGAATTAGAATTGATCATACAAATGAATTAGAATGGATCGTACGAATGAATTAGAATGGCTATATTCTAATTCATTCGTACGAATATAGCCAATCTAATTCATTCATACGAATATAGCCATTCTAAGCCATTCTAATTCATTCGTTCGAATATCGCCATTCTAATTCATTCGTTCGAAGGTAACCATTCTAATTTATTCGTACGATCCATTCTAATTCATTTGTTCGAATGTAGCTATTCAAAATCATTCGTACGATCCATTCTAATTCATACGTATGAAGGTAGCCATTCTAATTTATTCGTATGATCTATTCTAATTTATTCATCCGATCCATTCTAATTCATTCGTACGAATTTAGCCATTCTAATTCATTCGTAAGAATATAGCCATTCTAATTCATTTGTTCGAATGTTGCCATTCTAATTCATTCGTTCGAAGGTATCCATTCGAATTCATTTGTTCGAATATTGCCATTCTAATTCATTTGTACGATCCATTCTTATTCATTCGTACGAATGTAGCCATTCAAATTCATTCGTACGATCTATTCTAATTCATTCGTTCAAAGGTAGCCATTCTAATTCATTCGTACGACCCATTCTAATTCATTTGTACGAATGTATTAGAATGGCTACCTTTATACGAATGAATTAGAATGGCTACATTCATTCAAATGAATTAGAATGGATCGTATGAATAAATTAGAATGGATCATATGAATGAATTAGAATAGATACCTTCGTACGAATGAATTAGAATGGCTACAATCGTTCGTACGAATAAAATAGAATGGATCGTACGAATTAATTAGAATGTATCGTATAAGTGAATTAGAATGGCTACATTAGTATGAAAGAATTAGAATAGATCGTACGAATTATATTAGACTGGCTACCTTCATACGAATGAACTAGAATGGCTACATTCGTACGAATGAATTAGAATGGCTACATTCGTACGAATGAATTAGAATAGGTACATTCTTACGAATGAATTAGAATGGCCACATTCGTACGAATGAATTAGAATGGATCGTACGAATGAATTAGAATGGATCATACGAATGAATTAGAATGGATCGTACGAATGAATTAGAATGGCTACATTCGTACGAATGTAGCCATTCTAATTCATTCGAATGAACGAATTTAACTATTCTAATTCATTCGCACGAATATAGCTATTCTAATTCATTCATACGAAAGTAGCCATTCTAATTCATTCATACGAATATAGTCATTCTAATTCATTCGTACGAGCTATTCTAATTCATTCGTTCGAAGGTATCCATTCTAATTCATTTGTACAAATATAGCCATTCTAATTCATTCTTACGATCTATTCTAATTCATTCGTACGAATATAGCCATTCTAATTCATTTGTAAGAGCCATTCTAATTCATTCGTACGAATGTAACCATTCTAATTCTTTCGTACGATCCATTCTAATTCATTCATACGAATATAGCCATCCTAATTCATTCGTACAAATATAGCCATTCTAATTCATTTGTACGATCCATTCTAATTCATTCGTAAGAGCCATTCTAATTCATTCGTACGATCCATTCTAATTCATTCGTAAGAGCCATTCTAATTCATTCCTACGATCCATTCAAATTTATTCGTACGAATATAGCCATTCTAATTCATTCCTACGATGCATTCTAATTCATACGTACGATCCATTCTAATTCATTCGTTTGAATGTAGCCATTCTAATTCATTCGTACAATCCATTCTAATTCATTCGTACGAATATTGCCATTCAAATTTATTCGTACGAAGGTATCCATTCTAATTCATTCGTACTAATGAATTAGAATGGATCGTATGAATGAATTAGTATGGATGGTTCGAATGAATTAGAAAGGATCGTATGAATGAATTAGAATGGCTAAATTCGTACGAATAATTTAGAATGGCTACCTTCGTGCGAATGAATTAGAATGGATTTTAACAATGAATTAGAATGGCTACATTCGTATGAATGAATTAGAATGGATCGTACGAATGAATTAGAATGGCAACATTCGTTTGAATGAATTAGAATGTCAACATTCGTACGAATGAATTAGAATGGCTATATTCATTTGTACGAATGCATTAGAATGGATCGTACAAATAAATTAGATTGCTACAAACCTTCGTACGAATGAATTAGAATGGATGGTATGTATGAATTCGAATGGATCGTACGAATGAATTAGAATAGATCGTAAGAATGAATTAGAATGGATCGTACGAATGAATTAGAATGGTTACCTTCGAACGAATAAATTAGAATGGATCGTCCGAATGAATTAGAATGGATCGTACTTATAAATTAGAATGGCTACATTCATACGAATGAATTAGAAAGGCTACATTCGTTCGTACAATTGAATTAGAATGGCTACATTCGTATGAATGAATTAGAATGGCAATATTCGTACGAATGAATTAGAATGGATCGTACGAATGAATTAGAATGGCCATATTCATACGAATAAAGGAGAATGGCTATATTTCTACGAATGAATTAGAATAGCTCGTAAGAATGAATTAGAATGGATATATTCGTTCGTACGAATGAATTAGTATAGCTACATTCGTACGAATGAATTAGAATAGATACCTTCATACGAATAAATTAGAATAGATCATATGAATGAATTAGAATGGCTACATTCGAACGAATGAATTAGAATGGATCGTATGAATGAATTAGAATGGATCGTACGAATGAATTAGAATGGATCGTACGAATGAATTAGAATGGATACCTTCGTACGAATGAATTAGAATTGACCATACGAATGAATTAGAATGGTATGTACGAATGAATTAGAATGGCTACATTTGTACGAATGAATTAGAATGGTATGTACGAATGAATTAGAATGGCTACATTTGTACGAATGAATTAGAATGGTATGTACGAATGAATTAGAATGGTATGTACGAATGAATTAGAATCGGTCGTAGGAGTGAATTAGAATTGCTACCTTCGAACAAATGAATTAAAATGGATCGTATGAATGAATAAGAATAGCTATATTCGTACGAATGAATTAGAATGGCTACCTTCGTACAAATGAATTAGAATGGATCGAATGAATTAATTAGAATGGCTACGTTCATACGAATAAATTAGAATGGTTCATACGAATGAATTAGAATGGCTCGTAGGAATGAATTAGAATTGCTACCTTCGTACGAATGAATTAGAAATGATCATACGAATGAATTAGAATGGCTATATTCGTACGAATGAATTAGAATAGCTCGTACGAATGAATTAGAATCGATCATACGAATGAATTAGAATAGCTCGTACGAATTAATTAGAATGGCTCTTAGGAATGAATTAGAATTGCTTCCTTCCTACGAATGTACGATCCATTCTAATTCATTCGTACGATCCATTCTAAGTCATTAGTACAAATATTGCCATTCTAATTCAGTCTTACTATCATTTCTAATTCATTCGTTCGAAGGTATCCATTCTAATTCATTCGTACGAATGTAGCCATTCTAATTCATTCATATGATCCATTCTAATTCATTCGTACGAATGTAGCCATTCTATTTCATTTGTATGATCCATTCTAATTCATTTGTACGATCCATTCTAATTCATTCATACGGAAGTAGCCATTATAATTCATTCGTACAAGCCATTATAATTTATTAGTACGACTGAATTAGAATTGCAACATTCTAACGAATGAATTAGAATGGCTACCTTCGTACAAATAAACTATAATGGATCGTACGAATGAATTAGAATGGCTACATTCGTACGAATGAATTAGAATGGATCGTATAAATGAATTAGAATAGCTCTTACGTATGAATTAGACTAGCTATATTCGTACGAATGAATTAGAATGGACCATACGAATGAATTAGAATGGCTATATTCGTCCGTAATAATGAATGAATAGCTCGTACGAATGACTTAGAATGGCTATATTCGAACGAATAAATTAGAATGGCTATATTCGTACGAATGGTTTAGAATTGATCGTACGAATGAATTAGAATGGCTACATACGTACGAATGAATTAGAATGGATATCTTCGAACGAATGAATAAGAATGGCAATATTCATACGAATGAATTAGAATGGATCGTACGAATGAATTAGAATGGCTAAATTCGAACAAATAAATTAGAATGGCTACACTCGTACGAATGAATTAGAATGGCTATATTTGTACGAATGAATTAGAATGGATCGTACAAATGAAATAGAATGGATCGTACGAATGAATTAGAATGGCTATATTTGTACGAATGAATTAGAATGGCTATATTTGTACAAATGAATTAGAATGGATTGTACGAATGAATTAGAATGGCTACATTCGTATGAATTAGAATGGATTGTATAAATGAATTAGAATGTCTATATTCGTACAAATGAATTAGAATGGATCATACGAATGAATTAGAATGGCTCTAAGGAATGAATTAGAATGGCAATATTCGAACGAATGAATTATAAGGGATCGTACGAATGAATTAGAATGGCTACCTTCATACGAATGTATTATAATGGATCGTACGAATGAATTACAATGGCTACATTCGTACGAATGAATTAGAGTGGATTGTACGAATGAATTAGACTAGATACATTTGAACGAATGAATTAGAATGGCTATATTCGTACGAATGAATTAGAATGGATCGTAGGATTTAATTTGAATGGTTACATTCATTTGTACAAATGAATTAGAATGGCTATATGTGTATGAATGAATTAGAATGGCTATATTCGTACAAATGAATTAGAATGTCTATATTCATACGAATGAATTAGAATGGCTCTTACGAATGAATTAGAATGGATCATACAAATGAATTAGACTGGATCGTACGAATGAATTCGAATGGCAATATTCTAATTCATTCGAACGAATATAGCCATTCTAATTCATTCGTACGAATATAGCCATTCTAATTCATTCATACGATCTATGCTAATTCATTCAAACGATCCATTTTAATTCATTCGTACGAAGGTATCCATTCTAATTTATTCATTCAAATATAGCCATTCTAATTTATTTGTTCGAAGCTAACCTTTCTAATTTATTCGTATAATCCATTCTAATTCATTCGTTCGAATGTAGATATTCTAATTCATATGTGCGATCCATTCTAAATCATTCGTATGATCCATTCTAATTCATCCGTACGAAGGTAACCATTCTAATTCATTTGTACGATCTATTCTAATTCATTCGTCAGATCCATTCTAATTCATTCGTACAAATATAGCCATTCTAATTCATTCGTACGAATGTAGCCATTCTAATTCATTCGTTCGAATATTGCCTTTCTAATTCATTCGTTCGAAGCTATTCATTCTAATTTATTCGTTCGATTGTTGCCATTCTAGTTCATTTGTACGATCCATTCTAATTCATTCATACGAATGTAGCCATTCTAATTCATTCGTACGATCTATTCTAATTCATTCATTCAAAGGTAGCCATTCTAATTCATTCGTACGACCTATTCTAATTCATTCGTACGAATATATTAGAATGGCTACCTTTATACAAAGGAATTAGAATGGCTACATTCGTTCGAATGAATTAGAATGGATCATATGAATGAATTAGAATGGATCGTATGAATGAATTAGAATTGATACCTTCGTACGAATGAATTAGAATGGCTACAATCGTTCATACAAATGAAGTTGATTGGAACGTACGAATGAATTAGAATGGATCGTACGAATGAATTAGAATGACTACATTAGTACAAATGAATTAGAATGCATCGTACGAATTAAATTAGAATGGCTACCTTCATACGAATGAACTAGAATGGCTACATTCGTACGAATGAATTAGAATGGCTACATTCGTACGAATGAATTAGAATCACTATATTCTTACGAATTAATTAGAATGGCTCTTACGAATGAATTAGAATGGCTACATTCGTACGAATGAA
Organism: Chamaelirium japonicum; assembly: GCA_947650365.1. Taxonomy (NCBI): domain Eukaryota; kingdom Viridiplantae; phylum Streptophyta; class Magnoliopsida; order Liliales; family Melanthiaceae; genus Chamaelirium; species Chamaelirium japonicum. Next base: position 61,523,763 of record OX393555.1, on the reverse strand, counting down.
TTAGAATGGATTGTATGAAAGAATTAGAATGGATCGTACAAATGAATTAGAATGGATCGTACGAATAAATTAGAATTGATCGTACGAATGAATTAGAATGGCTACATTCGTACGAATGTAGCCATTCTAATTCATTTCTACGAATGAATTTAGCCATTCTAATTCATTCGTATGAATATAGCTATTCTAATTCATTCGTACGAATGTAGCCATTCTAATTCATTCGTACGTATGTAGCCATTCCAATTCATTCGTACGAGCTATTCTAATTCATTCATTCGAAGGTATCCATTCTAATTCATTCGTACGAATGTAGGCATTCTAATTCATTTGTACGATCTATTTTAATACATTCGTATGAATATAGCCATTCTAATTTATTCGTACGAGCCAGTCTAATTCATTCGTATGAATATAGCCATTCTAATTCATTCGTACGTTCCATTCTAATTCATTCGTATGAATATAGCCATTCAAATTCATTCGTACGAATATAGTCATTCTAATTTATTTGTACGATCCATTCTAATTCATTTGTAAGAGCCATTCTAATTCATTCGTACGATCCATTCTAATTCATTCGTAAGAGCCATTCTAATTCATTCCTACGATCCATTCTAATTCATTCGTACGAATATATCCATTATAATTCAATTCTACGATCCATTCTAATTCATTTGTATGATCAATTCTAATTCATTCGTTCGAATATAGCCATTCAAATTCATTCGTACGATCCATTCTAATTCATTTGTACGAATGTAGCCATTCTAATTTATTTGTACGAAGGTATCCATTCTAATTCATTTGTACGAATGAATTAGAATGGATCGTACGAATGAATTAGTATGGATCGTACGAATGAATTAGAATGGATCGTACGAATGAATTATAATGGCTATATTCATACGAATGAATTAGAATGGCTACCTTCGTACGAATGAATTAGAATTGATTTTAACAATGAATTAGAATGGCTACATTCATATGAATGAATTAGAATGGATCGTACGAATGAATTAGAATAGATCGTACGAATGAATTAGAATGGCTACATTCGTACAAATGAATTAGAATGGCAATATTCGTACGAATGAATTAGAATGGCTACATTCGTTTGTACGCATGTATTAGAATGGATCGTACGAATGAATTAGAATGGCTATATTCGTACGAATGAATTAGAATGGCTATATTCGTATGAATGAATTAGAATGGATCGTACGAAAGAATTAGAATGGTTATATTCGTACGAATGAATTAGAATGGCTCTTACAAATGAATTAGAATGGCTATATTCGTACGAATGAATTAGAATAGATCGTAAGAATGAATTAGAATGGCTACATTTGTACAAATGAATTAGAATGGCAATATTCGTACGAATGAATTTGAATGGCTACATTCGTTTGTACGAATGTATTAGAATGGATCATACGAATGAATTAGAATGACAACATACCTTCATACGAATGATTTAGAATGGATGGTATGTATGAATTCGAATGTATCGTACGAATGAATTAGAATATATTGTAAGAATGAATTACAATGGGTCGTACGAATGAATTAGAATGGTTACCTTCGAACGAATAAATTAGAATGGATCGTATGAATGAATTAGAATAGATCGTACGAATAAATTAGAAAGGCTACATTCGTACGAATGAATTAGAATTGCTATATTCGTTCGTACAAATGAATTAGAATGGCTACATTCATACAAATGATTTAGAATGGCTACATTTGTACGAATGAATTAGAATGGATCGTATGAATGAATTAGAATGGCTTTATCGTGCGAATGAATTAGAATGGCTATATTCGTTCGAAGGTATTAGAATAGCTCGTAAGAATGAATTAGAATGGATACATTCGTTCGTACGAATGAATTAGAAAGGCTACATTTGTACGAATGAATTAGATAGGATACCTTCTTTTGAATAAATTAGAATAGATCATACGAATGAATTAGAATGGCAACATTCGAACGAATGAATTAGAATAGATCATACGAATGAATTAGAATGGATCGTACGAATGAATTAGAATGGATCGTACGAATGAATTCGAATGGCTACCTTTGTACGAATGAATTAGAATGGACCGTACGAATGAAGTAGAATGGCTACATTCATACGAATAAATTAAATGGTTCGTACGAATGAATTAGAATGGGTCGTAGGAATGAATTAGAATTGCTTCCTCCGTATGAATGAATTAAAATGGATCGTATGAATGAATTATAATGGATCATACGAATAAATTAGAATAGCTCATACGAATGAATTAGAATGGCTCTTAGAAATGAATTAGAATTGCTACCTTCGTACGAATGTATGATCCGTTCTAATTTATTCATACGACCCATTCTAATTCATTCTTACGACCCATTCAAATTCATTTGTATAAATATAGCCATTTTATTTCATTCGTACAAACCATTCTGATTGATTTGTATGAAAGTAGCCATTCAAATTCATTCATACGAATGTAGCCATTCTAATTCATTCGTATGATCCATTCCAATTCGTTTGTACGAATATTGCCATTCTAATTCAATCGTACGGTCCATTCTAATTCATTCGTTCGAAGGTATCCATTATAATTCATTCGTACGAATGTGGACATTCAAATTCATTTGTACGATCCATTCTAATTCATTCGTACGAATGTAGCCATTCTATTTCATTCGTACGATCCATTCTAATTCATTAGTTTGATCCATTCTAATTTATTCATATGGATGTAGCCATTCTAATTTATTCGTACAAACCATTCTAATTCATTAGTACGAATGAATTAGAATTGCAACATTCGAACGAATGAATTAGAATCGCTACCTTTGTACGAATGAACTAGATTGGATCGTACGAATGAACTAGAATGGATCGTACGAATGAATTATAATCGCTACATTTGTATGAATGAATTAGAATGGATCATACGAATGAATTAGAATAGATCTTACGAATGAAATAGAATGGCTATATTCGTACGAATGAATTAGAATGGATCGTACGAATGAATTAGAATGGCTACATTCATCCGTATAAATGAATTAGAATAGCTCGTACAAATGATTTAGAATGACTATATTCGAACAAATGAATTAGAATGGCTATATTCGTATGAATGAATTAGTAAGGATCGTACGAATGAATTAGAATGGCTACATTCGTATGAATGAATTTGAATGGATACCTTCGAACAAGTGAATTAGAATGGCTATATTTGTACGAATGAATTAGAATGGATTGTACTAATAAATCAGAATGGCTATATTCGAACGAATGAATTAGAATGACTATATTCGTACGAATGAATTAGAATGGCTATATTCATATTAATGAATTAGAATAGCTATATTCGTACGAGTGAATTAGAATGGATCGTACGAATGAATTAGAATGGCTACATTCGTACGAATAAATTAGAATGGATCGTATGAATGAATTAAAATGGCAATATTTGTACGAATGAATTAGAATGGATCATACGAATGAATTAGAATGGCTCTTACGAATGAATTAGAATGGCAACATTCGAGCAAATGAATTTGAATGGATTGTAAGAATGAAATAAAATTGCTACCTTCGTACGAATGAATTAGAATGGATCGTACGAATGAATTAGAATGGATCGTATGAATGAATTACAATAGCTACATTCGTACGAATGAATTAGAATGGATCTTACGAATGAATTAGAATAGATATAATCGAACGAATGAATTAAAATGGCTATATTCGTACGAATGAATTAGAATGGATCGTAGGAATTAATTAGAATGGCAACATACATTCGTACGAATGAATTAGTATGGCTATATTTGTACTAATGAATTAGAATGGCTATAATCGTACGAATTAATTAGAATGGCTATATTCGTACGAATGAATTAGAATGGCTCTTACGAATGAATTATAAAGGATCATACAAATGAATTAGAATGGATTGAACGAATGAATTAGAATGGCTAAATTCTTATTCATTCGTAGGAATATAGCCATTCTAATTCATTCGTATGAATATAGCCATTCTAATTCATTCATACGATCCATTCTAATTCATTCATACGATCCATTCCAATTCATTCGTACGATGGTATCCATTCTAATTCATTCGTTTGAATATTGCTATTCTAATTAATTCGTTCAAAGGTAACCATTCTAATTCATTCGTACGATCCATTCTAATTCATTCGTTCGAATGTAGCCATTCTAATTCATTCATATGATCCATTCTAATTTATTCGTACGAGCCATTCTAATTCATTCGTACGAAGGTAGCCATTCTAATTCATTCGTACGATCTATTCTAATTCGTTCGTCCGATCTATTCTAATTCATTCGTACAAATGTAGCTATTCTAATTCATTCGTACGAATGAATTCCATTCTAATTTATTCATACGATCCATTCTAATTCATTCATTCGAATATTCCTATTCTAAATCATTCGTTCGAAGGTATCCATTCTAATTCATTCGTTCGAATATTGCCATTCTATTTTATTCGTACGATCTATTCTAATTCATTCGTACGAATGTAGCCATTCTAATTCATTCGTATGAATATAGCCATTCTAATTCATTCATACGATCCATTCTAATTTATTCATACGATCTATTCCAATTCATTCGTACGAAGGTATCCATTCTAATTCATTCGTTTAAATATAGCTATTCTAATTAATTCGTTCAAAGGTAACCAATCTAATTCATTCATACGATCCATTCTAATTCATTCGTACGATCCATTCTAATTCATTCGTTCGAATGTAGCCATTCTAATTCATTCGTATGATCCATTCTAATTTATTCGTACGAGCCATTCTAATTCATTCGTACGAAGGTAGCCATTCTAATTCATTCATACGATCTATTCTAATTCATTCGTCCGATCCATTCTAATTCATTTGTACGAATGTAGCCATTCTAATTTATTCATACGAATGTAGCCATTCTAATTTATTCGTACGATCCATTCTAATTCATTCATTCGAATGTTCCTATTCTAAATCATTCGTTCGAAGGTATCCATTCTAATTCATTCGTTCGAATGTTGCCATTCTATTTCATTCGTACGATCCATTCTAATTCATTCGTACGAATGTAGCCATTCTAATTCATTTGTATGATCTATTCTAATTTATTCGTTCGAAGATAGCCATTCTAATTCATTCGTTCAACCCATTCTAATTCATTCGTACGAATGTATTAGAATGGCTACCTTCATACGAATGAATTAGAATGGCTGCATTAGTTCGAATGAATTAGAATGAATCATACGAATGAATTAGAATGGCAATATTCGAACGAATGAATTAGAATAGATCATATGAATGAATCAGAATGGATCGTACGACTGAATTAGAATAGATACCTTTGTACGAATGAATTAGAATGGCTATATTTGTTCATACAAATGAATTAGAATGGATCGTACGAATGAATTAGAATGGCTACATTCGTACGAATGAATTAGAATGGATCGTACGAATGAATTAGAATGGATACCTTCGTACGAATGAACTAGAATGGCTATATTCGTACGAATGAATTAGAATGGCTATATTCATACAAATAAATTAGAATAGCTACAGTCTTACAAAAGAATTAGAATGGCTCTTACAAAAGAATTAGAATGGCTACATTTGTACGAATGAATTAGAATGGATCGTACAAATGAATTAGAATGGATCGTTCAAATGAATTAGAATGGATCATATAAATGAATTAGAATGGATCGTACAAATGAATTTGAATGGCTATATTCGTAAGAATGTAGCCATTCTAATTCATTCGAACGAACGAATGTAGTCATTCTAATTCATTCATACTAATATAGCTATTCTAATTCATTCATACGAATGTGGCCATTCAAATTCATTCGTATGAATATAGACATTCTTATTCATTCGTACGAGCTATTCTAATTCATTCGTTCGAAGGTATCCATTCTAATTGATTCGTACGAATGTAGCCATTATAAATCATTCGTACGATCTATTCTAATTCATTCGTACGAATATAGCCATTCTAATTCATTCGTACGATCCATTCTAATTCATTCATACGAATATAGCTATCCTAATTCATTTGTATGATCCATTCTAATTCATTTGTACGAATATAGCCATTCTAATTCATTCGTACGAATATAGCCACTCTAATTTATTTGTACGATCCATTCTAATTCATTCGTAAGAGCCATCTAATTCATTCATACGATCCATTCTAATTTATTCGCACGATCCAATCTAATTCATTCGTACGATATGAATTAGAATGGATCATATGAATTAATTAGAATGGATCATATGAATGAATTAGAATGGATTGTATGAATAAATTAGAATAGCTATATTTAAACGAATGAATTAGAATGGCTACATTTAAACGAATGAATTAGAATGGCTACATTCGTATGAATGAATTAGAATGGCTATATTCGTACGAATGAATTAGAATGGATCATACTAATAAATTTTAATGGATCTTGTTTGGGGGATTTTTCGCTGGTCCGTGCGGGCTACCTGCAAGACAAATAAAAAGCGTAAGAACGGCTGGCTCCCTTAGGAGCGCAGACCCTCCGACGCTCAAGTCAGTCTCAGGTGCACAATGGCGATCTGTAGTAGACGAAAGTGGAAGGGAAAAGGTTTTCGAACCTCTACTTTGGAGCCTGGGGGTGAGCATTTATAGACATTGGCGACCTACCACGGCTCGACACGTGGAGATTCTTTCCGGAGCCTTCTAGACCCCCACGTTCTGGCTCGCGTGGGTCTGACGATCCTTGGAACTTGCGCCCCTGACATTCTTTGTCGCCGAGCCTGCCAGGCGGTTTGAGTGGGGGAGAGCATCTTTCTTGTTGCTGCCAGGTGGCCCTTCCAGAATATTCAAGTCTGGGAGGTCTCAAAACTGACTCTGGCGGGCTTCCGTGGACTACAATCGTCCACGTAGCTTCAGTGGGGTTTCGACACCTGGCATCCCTTCTGCTGCCCTAGTGCGAGCGACCTCAGGTGGGAAGCCAGGGCGAGCTCGCCTTCCATTGCTCCACCTTTCCTTCCATATTTATCAAGAGTCGGACCTCGCAGGAGCGACCTCTTCGATAAACAAGGGGGTTTCGGCGAGCTTGGGCGAGCTCTCGCGCGAGCTTCAGCGAGCTCTGGGGCGAGCTTGGGCGAGCTCCTGCGCGAGCTTAGCGAGCTCCTGCGTGAGCTTGGGCGAGCTCCTGAGCGAGCTTGGGCGGGCTCTGGGCGAGCTCTGGCGCGAGCTTGGCGAGCTCCTGAGCGAGCTTGGGCGAGCTCCTGAGCGAGCTTTGGGCGAGCTTGGGTGAGCTCCTGAGCGAGCTCTTTGCCTAAGGCCCCTTCAGCCCAATGTGGATCTCGCTCCCTGTCAAGATGACTTGGCGAGCACCGGGGGGGGGGCGAGTTCCCGGACGAGTTCCCCATCCCTTGGAATCCTGGGGTCTATGAGATCCGTAGGCAGAGGGGGGAACTGGTGCTGAGCGCGGGGAGCCAGGGGCGGGCTGTTGGCGAGCTAGGAGGCGAGCTTTATTCGGATTAGGGCTCCAACTCCTGGACGGATTTTAGCTACCCCCAACATTACCCCCTCCTGAGGGAGCGACCAAGGAGACTTTGACGCTTGCTCAGGAGTCTTATTACGCACGCTGGTCGGACTGGGAGCACCAGTCATTGGCGACCCCCACCCCGTGAGCTGCGGGCTCCAGCCGTAGGCGGTCTGCGTCGAGAGTTTTGACTGTCAGTATTTCACAAACGCTGGGCGGGCCACGAGCATGAGCCGCGAGCGATCTCCTTCCGGTGCGAGCTTGCCGTACGCGGTCAGGGGCTGCTTCGGGAGAGCTTGGGCGCCTGCCGTGGGCGGTCTGCGCCGAGAGCTTTGACTCTCAGTATTTCACAAACGCCGGGCGGGCCGCGAGCATCAGCCGCGAGCGATCTCCTTCCGGTGCGAGCTCATCACACGCGGTCAGGGTCTGCCTCGGGCGAGCTGCGGGCACCAGCCGTGGGCGGTCTGCGCCGAGAGCTTTGACTGCCAGTATTTCACAAACGCTGGGCGGGCCGCGAGCGATCTCCTTCCGGTGCGAGCTTGTCGCACGCGGTCAGGGTCTGCTTCGGGAGAGCTTGGGCGCCTGCCGTGGGCGGTCTGCGCCGAGAGCTTTGACTCCCAGTATTTCACAAACGCCGGGCGGGCCACGAGCATCAGCCGTGAGCGATCTCCTTCCGGTGCGAGCTTGCCGCACGCGGTCAGGGTCTGCTTCGGGCAAGCTTGGGTGCCTACCGTGGGCAATCTGCGTCGAGAGTTTTGACTCCCAGTATTTCACAAATACCGGGTGGGCCGCGAGCATCAGCCGCGAGCGATCTCCTTCCAGTGCGAGCTTGCCGCACGCGGTCAGGGTCTGCTTTGGGCGAGCTTGGGCGCCTGCAGTGGGCGGTCTGCGTCGAGAGCTTTGACTGCCAGTATTTCACAATCGTCGGGCGGGCCGCGAGCGATCTCCTTCCGGTGCGAGCTTGCCGCACGCGGTCAGGGTCTGCTTCGGGCGAGCTTGGGCGCCAGCCGTGGGCGGTCTGCGCCGAGAGCTTTGACTGCCAGCATTTCACAAACGCTGGGCGGGCCGCGAGCGATCTCCTTCTGGTGCGAGCTTGCCGCACGCGGTCAGGGTCTGCTTCGGGTGAGCTTGGGCGCCTGCCGTGGGCGATCTGCGTCGAGAGTTTTGACTCCCAGTATTTCACAAATGCCGGGTGGGCCGCGAGCATCAGCCGCGAGCGATCTCCTTCCGGTGCGAGCTTGCCGCACGCGGTCAGGGTCTGCTTCGGGCGAGCTTGGGCGCCTGCCGTGGGCGATCTGCGTCAAGAGTTTTGACTCCCAGTATTTCACAAATGCCGGGCGGGCCGCGAGCATCAGCCACGAGCGATCTCCTTCCGGTGCGAGCTTGCCGCACGCGGTCAGGGTCTGCTTCGGGCGAGCTTGGGCGCCTGCCATGGGCGGTCTGCGCCGAGAGCTTTGACTGCCAGTATTTCACAATCACCGGGCGGGCCGCGAGCATCAGCCACGAGCGATCTTCTTCCGGTGCGAGCTTGCCGCACGCGGTCAGGGTCTGCTTCGGGCGAGCTTGGGCACCAGCCGTGGGCGGTCTGCGCCGAGAGCTTTGACTGCCAGTATTTCACAAACGCCGGGCGAGCCGCGAGCATCAGCCGCGAGCGATCTCCTTCCGGCGTGAGCTTGCCGCACGCTGTCAGGGTCTGCCTCGGGCGAGCTGCGGGCACCTGCCTCGGGCGATCTTGTGACTTGGGCATCGCTCCGAATCTCCGACGGTCGCCTCAACTTAAATGCAGCGCGAGGCTTGGTGTTGATACAATGAACCTCATCATGGGATCCCAATCGGCGCGAGACACGTGTCTCCTCCTTATTTGTTCTTTCTTCTGTCAGTAAATGATAGTATCGGCGTCGAGGGGACGACAGTGGGGCGGAGACTAGCAAGCCTTGAGCTCGCAGCCTTGTAACTGTTTCTGTAATAATTTTTGTCAATCAATGAAATTTTCATCTTTTTGAGCTCGCCTATGTGTTTCTTTCTCTGTCTGCGCTGCTCATGAGTCCGCTTTAAGAGTTTCGCAGCGATCTCGAGGGTGATACCCCGAGCGAGGCAGCTAATTCGATTCAATCTCTTTATTTTTAAAGTATATGCAAACGAAAAACTCGACATGCTCGCTAAAACTCAATTAGTCTCTGAGCCCGAAAAACGATAGACGAACCAAAAGACTTCAAAAACTTCCCTACACTCAGAGACTTAAACCATTTTTATTTTTGAAAGAAACTAATAAGTGCTAGCTGCTCCCTGCCCGGTTAATTTCCCTCGATGATCCTGTTCAGCGGGCTTACCCTTTGAGGGGTACGCTCACGCCAGGATGCTTCCGTTCATGGCAGGTGAACGCGAAGGATCCTGGTTAGGTTTAGAGTCCACTAGGCAGCGGACTTCCCCAGGAATCTCAAGGTCGCCCACTGGCTGCCTCTGAGGATCCCGGTCTTGCTTTAAGTCCGCACAACGGCGGACTGCTCCGGGAATCTCAAGGTCGCCCACTGGCTGCCTCTGAGGATCCCGGTCTTGCTTTAAGTCCGCACAACGGCGGACTGCCCCGGAAATCTCAAGGTCGCCCACTGGCTGCCTCTGAGGATCCCGGTCTTGCTTTAAGTCCACACAACGGCGGACTGCCCCGGGAATCTCAAGGTCGCCCACTGGCTGCCTCTGAGGATCCCGGTCTTGCTTTAAGTCCGCACAACGGCGAACTGCCCCGGGAATCTCAAGGTCGCCCACTGGCTGCCTCTGAGGATCTCGGTCTTGCTTTAAGTCCGCACAACGGCGGACTGCCCCGGGACTCTCAAGGTCGCCCACTGGCTGCCTCTGAGGATCCCGGTCTTGCTTTAAGTTCGCACAACGGCGGACTGCCCCGGGACTCTCAAGGTCACCCACTGGCTGCCTCTGAGGATCCCGGTCTTGCTTTAAGTCCGCACAACGGCGGACTGCCCCGGGAAGCTCAAGGTCACCCACTGGCTGCCTCTGAGGATCCCGGTCTTGCTTTAAGTCCACTCAACGGCGGACTACACCTTATAGATCATGCGGGCTCTTGCTGCGCCGAGCTTCCGAGTTAAATTCTTTGTTGAAACCTCCATCGTTCATTCCGGATCTGGTGAAAAATTTGCCCCAGCGAGTGGGTCAACACAGTGAAATCCCGCTCCCCGGGTCCCGGAGGCAGGCGCTAGTTCGCCGGCCTTCCAGCGATTACTGCGGGGATCTCAGCGGGCTGTACGGCAGGAGGTGCGGGTGGTCTGGGCAAAGGTACCACCAGTGGCACCTCCCGCCTCTCCACAGCCTTAACGACGAGAGGTCGTAGAGCCGGAGGAGGTGGCTGCTCGATTGCCTTTCCCTTCCGGTCTAACATCGCATCTTCGAGCTTGATGTGCTGCTGGACAAGGGCAAATAGCTCGACGATCGTGCGGGGATCCTTGATCACCAGCGCATCATAAAGTTTGCTCCCCTCGGGGAGGGCGTTCCGGAAGGTGCTCACCGTCGTGCGATCTTGTCCGACCGCATCCTCAAGGGCGAGGTTGGCGCTCCGAAAGTGCGTCGCGAAGCTTCGTAGGGTTTTGCGGGCTCCTATGGCCAAGGTGAAGAGAGACTCAATCCTCTTTGGGGGCTGCCTGTTGCAGCGGTATTGCTCCAGAAATAGTCTGGAGAGAGTTGGGAAATCCGGAATGGTGTCCGATGGCAGCTTGTGAAACCAATTTAGCACCGAGCCCGTCAAGCTGCTCGGGAAAGCCCGGCACAAAACATGATCTTGGTCCCGGAAGAATAACAGCTTCCGGTAAGCCAATAAATGGTCGACTGGATCTTGCGATCCATCAAACAGTACAAACTTAGGCAGGGTCCAATAATGAGGGAAACCTCCTTGGTGCACCTTGCTTGTGAAGGGCGAGCTACCCCCGTGGGCGGCGAGGTCCTCCAGCAGGTCAACCGTCGCGTTAGGTCGCTGCCAGTGCCCGGGGAAAACTCCCAGAGGCTGCTGCGCAGGTCCTAGGCGGCCGTGCACGCTCCCTCGAGGGAGGTTCGAATCTACCCCGCGGCGACCTTCGGGGGCTACCGCTCGGCGGCCTCCTTGCTGTTCACCCGTGGATTCCTTCAGCGTGGCAGTTGGTCTGTGGGAGGCCGTTGCCTCTCGGGTCTCGGAAGGTATAGCCATCGCGGGCTTTTTCCCTCGTCGTCGATGGCGCGGGTCGCGATCCCGCTCTAGAGATCTCGCCTCTGACTCGTTAGAATCGGCGCTCCGGCTACGGCGGCGAGGGATGGTCGCCCGCGAGGTCGCCTGGTTGCTAGACCGCTGGGTTACTAGCTTCTGCAACCTCGTAAGCGGGGTTTCTGGCACCCCACGCGCGGCCGCTCTCTCGGCCGGAGGTTCCGGATGGGAAACCTGCCGAGCCGGAATGTTGGTGGGCGAGCGCGATACTGAAGCTGATGGCAGCACCGGAGGTGCCGTCTTCGCCGGCCTGGACCGTCGGCTAGCCGCCGGAACCTGACGCAGTCGCGTCAGTTCCTCCATCATGGCCCGCTGGGTGGCCAACATCTCCAACAGGAGCTGGTCACTGAGCGAGACCTGGGGCTGGGGGGTCTCAACGGGAGGTTTGCTGCGCACAGACCTCGCACGGGTCCTCGGTCGCCTGCGTCCCCTTATCGCTGGAGCCATCTTTGGGTTACGAGAGCCTCCGGCGTTCAACCGCGTGGTCGTGGGCGTTCTCGTAGGAACCAGTCGAAAGATCCCACAGACGGCGCCAAATGTTTGGGGGATTTTTCGCTGGTCCGTGCGGGCTACCTGCAAGACAAATAAAAAGCGTAAGAACAGCTGGCTCCCTTAAGAGCGCAGACCCTCCGACGCTCAAGTCAGTCTCAGGTGCACAACGGCGATCTGTAGTAGACGAAAGTGGAAGGGAAAAGGTTTTCGAACCTCTACTCTGGAGCCTGGGGGTGAGCATTTATAGACATTGGCGACCTACCACGGCTCGACACGTGGAGATTCTTTCCGGAGCCTTCTAGACCCCCACGTTCTGGCTCACGTGGGTCTGACGATCCTTGGAACTTGCACCCCTGACATTCTTTATCGCCGAGCCTTCCAGGTGGTTTGAGTGGGGAAGAGCATCTTTCTTGTTGCTGCCAGGTGGCCCTTCCAGAATATTCAAGTCTGGGAGGTCTCAAAACTGACTCTGGCGGGCTTCCGTGGACTACAATCGTCCACGTAGCTTCAGTGGGGTTTCGACACCTGGCATCCCTTCTGCTGCCCTAGTGCGAGCGACCTCAGGTGGGAAGCCAGGGCGAGCTCGCCTTCCATTGCTCCACCTTTCCTTCCATATTTATCAAGAGTCGGACCTCGCAGGAGCGACCTCTTCGATAAACAAGGGGGTTTCGGCGAGCTTGGGCGAGCTCTCGCGTGAGCTTCAGGGAGCTCCGGGGCGAGCTTGGGCGAGCTCCTGCGCGAGCTTAGCGAGCTCCTGCGCGAGCTTGGGCGAGCTCCTGAGCGAGCTTGGGCGGGCTCTGGGCGAGCTCTGGCGCGAGCTTGGCGAGCTCCTGAGCGAGCTTGGGCGAGCTCCTGAGCGAGCTTTGGGCGAGCTTGGGTAAGCTCCTGAGCGAGCTCTTTGCCTAAGGCCCCTTCAGCCCAATGTGGATCTCGCTCCCTGTCAAGATGACTTGGCGAGCACGGGGGGGGGGGGGGGGGGGGGGGCGAGTTCCCGGACGAGTTCCCCATCCCTTGGAATCCTGGGGTCTATGAGATCCGTAGGCAGAGGGGGGAACTGGTGCTGAGCGCGGGGAGCCAGGGGTGGGCTGTTGGCGAGCTAGGAGGCGAGCTTTATTCGGATGAGGGCTCCAACTCCTGGATGGATTTTAGCTACCCCCAACAGATCTTACGAATGAATTAGAATGGCTCGTACGAATGAATTAGAATTACTACCTTCGTATGAATGAATTAGAATAGATCGTACGAATGAATTAGAATAGATCATACGAATTAATTAGAATAGCTCGTACAAATGTATTAGAATGGCTACATTCGTATGAATGAATTAGAATGGATATCTTTGTACGAATGAATTATATTGGCTACATTCGTACGAATGAATTAGAATGGTTCGTACGAATGAATTAGAATTGCTACAATCGTATAAATGAATTAGAATGGCAATATTCTTACGAATGAATTAGAATGGCAATATTCGATCGAATGAATAGAATGAATCGTACGAATGAATTAGAATGGCTATATTCGTACGATTGAAATAGAATGGTTTGTACGAATGAATTAGAATGGCTACATTCGTACGAATGAATTAGAATGGATCGTACAAATGAATTAGAATGCTTATATTCGTACGAATGAATTAGAATGGCTATATTTGTACGAATGAATTAGAATGGCTATATTCGTACGAATGAATTAGAATGGGTCGTAAGAAAAAATTAGAATGGCTATATTCGTACGAAGATAGCCATTCTAATTCATTCGTACAACTGTAGCCATTCTAATTCATTTGTACGAATGTAGCCATTCTAATTCATTCGTACAAAGGTATCTATTCTAATTCATTCGTAAGAGCCATTCTAATTCATTCGTACGATCCATTCTAATTCATTCGTACGAATATAGCCATTCTAATTCGTTCATACGAATATAGCCATTCTAATTCATTCGTACGAATGTTGCATTCTAATTCATTCGTACGAATGTAGCATTCTAATACATTCGTACGAACGAATATAGTCATTCTAATTCATTCGTACGATTTATTCCAATTCATTCATTTGAAGGTATCCATTCTAATTCATTCGTATGATCCAATCTAATTCATTCGTATAATCCATTCTAATTCATACGTACGATCCATTCAAATTTATTCGTACGAAGGTAGCCATTCTAATTCAATCGTACGATCCAATCTAATTCATTTGTATGATCCATTCTAATTCATTTATACGATTCATTCTAATTCAATCGTATGAACGAATGTAGCCATTCTAATTCATTCGTACGAATGTAGCCATTCTAATTCATTCATACGAACGAATATAGACATTCTAATTCATTCGTTCGAATGTAGCCATTGTAATTCATTCGTACGATCTATTCTAATTCATTCATACGATCCATTCTAATTCATTCGTACGATCCATTGTAATTCATTCGTACAACCTATTCTAATTCATTCGTATGGATATAGCCATTCTAATTCATTCGTACTATCCATTCTAATTCATTCGTACGATCCATTCTAATTCATTCGTACGAATGTAGACATTCTAATTCATTCGTATGAATATAGCCATTCTAATTCATTCATACGAATGTTACCATTCTAATTCATTCGTACGATCCATTCTAATTCATTCGTACGAATGAATATACACATTCTAATTCATTCATATGAAGGTAACCATTCTAATTCATTCATACGAAGGTATCTATTCTAATTCATCCGTACGATCCATTCTAATTCATTTGTACAATCTATTCTAATTTATTCGTACGAATATAGCCATTCTAATTCGTTAGTACGAATGTAGTCATTCTAATTCATTCGTACGATTATAGCCATTCTAATTCATTCGTATGATCCATTCTTACTCATTCGTACGAATGTAGCTATTCTAATTCATTCGTATGAATATAGCCATTCTAATTCATTCGTATGAAGGTGGCCATTCTAATTCATTCGAACGATCCATTCTAATTCATTCCTACGATCCATTCTAATTCATTTGTATGAATGTATCCATTCTAATTCATTCATACGAACGAATGTAGCCATTCTAATTCATTCATACGAGCTATTCTAATTCATTCGTACTATCCATTCTAATTCATTCATACGATCCATTCTAATTCATTCATACGAATATAGACATTCTAATTCATTCGTACGATCTATTATAATTCATTCGTACGATCCATTTTAATTCATTCGTACGAATGTAGCCATTCTAATTCATTCGTAGGAATGTAGTCATTCTAATTCATTCGTACAAATGAATGTAGCTATTCTAAATCATTCATTCGAAGGTATCCATTCTAATTCAATCATACGAATGTAGCCATTCTAATTCATTCATATGAATGAATGTAGCCATTCTAATTCATTTGTACGAATGTAGCCTTTCTAATTCATTCGTACGAACCACTCTAATTTATTCGTACGATCCATTCTAATTCATTCATACGAATGTAGCCATTCTAATTCATTCGTTCGAAGGTATCCATTCTAATTCATTCGTACGATCTATTCTAATTAATTCGTACAAATATTGCCATTCTAATTCATTCGTACTAATGAATTAGAATGGCTACATTTGAACGAATGAATTAGAATGGCTATATTCATACGATAGAATTAGAATAGATCATACGAATGGATTAGAATGGATCGTACGAATGAATTAGAATGGCTACATTCGTACGAATGAATTAGAATAGCTATATTCGTTCGTACGAATGAATTAGAATGGATCGGACGAATGAATTAGAATGGCTATAGTCGTACAAATGAATTAGAATGGATAGTACGAATGAATTAGAATGGATCGTATGTATTAATTAGAATGGCTATATTCGTACGAATGAATTAGAATAGATTGTACGAATGAATTAGAATGGATCGTACGAATGAATTAGAATGGATCATACGAATGAATTAGAATGGCTTCATTCGTACGATCCATTCTAATTCATTCGTACAAATGTAGCCATACTAATTCATTCGTACGAGCCATTCAAATTCATTCATACGATCCATTCTAATTCATTCGTTCGAATGTAGCCATTCAAATTCATTCGTACGAATATAGCAATTTTAATTCATTTGTATGATCCATTCTAATTCATTCGTATGATCCATTCTAATTCATTCGTATGATCCATTCTAATTCATTTGTACGATCCATTCTAATTCATTCGTATTATCCATTCATATTTATTCGTACGAATATAGCTATTCTAATTCATTCGTACAAACCATTCTAATTCATTCATACGATCCATTCTAATTCATTCGTACAATCCATTCTAATTCATTTCTACGATCCATTCAAATTCATTTGTATGATCCATTTTAATTCATTCGTATGAACAAATGTAGTCATTCTAATTCATTCGAACGATCCATTCTAATTAATTCGTAAGAGTCATTCTAATTCATTCGTACGATATACCCATTCTAATTCATTCCTACGATCCATTCTAATTCATTCGTACTATCCATTCTAATTTATTCATTCGAATGTAGCAATTCTAATTCATTTGTACGATCTATTCTTATTCATTCGTACGAATGTAGCCATTCTAATTCATTCGTACGAATGTATCCATTCTAATTCTTTCGTATGAATGATTCAGAATGGATCATACAAATGAATTAGAATGGATTGTACAAATGAATTAGAATGGATCGTACGAATGAATTAGAATGGCCATATTCATACAAATGAATTAGAATGGCTACCTTCGTACGAATAAATTAAATGGACCGTACGAATAAATTAGAATGGCTACATTTGTACGAATGAATTAGAATAGATCGTACGAATGAATTAGAATGGCTACATTCCTACGAATGAATTAGAATGGCAACATTCGTACAAATAAACTAGAATGGCTACACTCGTTCGTATGAATGAATTAGAATTGATCGTATGAATGAATTATAATGGATCGTACGAATGAATTAGAATGGCTACATACCTTCGTACGAATGAATTAGAATGGATTGTACGAATGAATTAGAATGGATCGTAAGAATGAATTAGAATGGATCGTACGAATGAATTAGAATGGTTACCTTCGAACGAATGAATTACAATGGATCGTACAAATGAATTAGAATGGCTACATTCGTGCGAATGAATTAAAATAGATCGTACGAATGAATTAGAATATCTCATACGAATGAATTAGAATGGATCATACGAATAAATTAGAATGGCTATATTCATAAGAATGAATTAGAATGGCTATATTCGTACGAATGAATTAGAATGGCTCGTACGAATGAATTAGAATGGATCATACGAATGAATTAGAATGGCTACCTTCATACGAATGAATTAGAATGGATCATACGAATGAATTAGAATGGCTACATATGTAAGAATGAATTAGAATGGTTCGTATGAATGAATTAGAATGGGTCGTAGGAATGAATTAGAATTGCTACTTTCGTACGAATGAATGAGAATGGATCATACGAATGAATTAGAATGGCTATATTCGAACGAATGAATTAGAATAGCTCATATGAATGAATTAGAATGGATCGTACGAATGAATTAGAATAGCTCGTACGAATGAATTAGAATGGCTCTTAGGAATGAATTAGAATTGCTACATTCGTACAAATGTACGATCTATTCTAATTCATTCGTATGACCCATTCTAATTCATTCTTACGACCCATTCTAATTCATTCGTAAGAATGTAGCCATTTTAATTCATTCATATGTCCCATTCTAATTCTTTCGTACGAATGTAGCCATTCTAATTCATTCGTACGAATGTAGCCATTCTAATTCATTCGTATGATCTATTCCAATTCATTTGTACAAATGTTGCCATTCTAATTCATTCGTACGATCAATTCAAATTCATTCGTTCGATGATAGCCATTCTAATTCATTCGTATGAATGGAGTCAGTCTAATTCATTCGTATGATCCATTCTAATTCATTCGTACGAATGTAACTACTCTAATTCATTCGTACGATCCATTCAAATTCATTCGTACGATCCATTTCAAATTCATTCGTAAGGATGTAGCCATTCTAATTCATTCGTACGAGCCAATCTAATTCATCAGTACGAATGAATTAGAATGACAACATTCGAACGAATGAATTAGAATGACTACCTTTGTACGAATGAATTAGAATGGATTATACGAATGAATTAGAATAGCTCTTACGAATGAATTGGACTGGCTATATTCGTACGAATGAATTAGAATGGATCGTACGAATGATTTAGAATAGCTCGTACGAATGAATTAGAATAGCTTGTACGAATGAATTAGAATGGCTATATTCGAACGAATAAATTAGAATGGCTACATTCGTACGAATGAATTAGAATGGATCGTATGAATGAATTAGAATGGATACATTCATACGAATGAATTTAAATGGATACCTTCAAACGAATGAATTAGAATGGCTATATTCATATGAATGAATTAGAATGGATCGTACGAATGAATTTGAATGGCTATATACGAACGAATGAATTAGAATGGCAATATTCGTACGAATGAATTCGAAGGGCTATATTCATACGAATGAATTAGAATGGATCGTACAAATGAATTAGAATGGATCGAACGAATGAATTAGAATGGCTATATTCGTACGAATGAATTAGAATGGTTATATTCGTACGAATGAATTAGAATGGATCGTACGAATGAATAAGAATGGATCGTACGAATGAATTAGAATGGCTATATTCGTATGAATGAATTAGTATGGATCGTACGAATGAATTAGAATGGCTATATTCGTACGAATGAATTAGAATGGATCGTACGAATGAATTAGAATGGCCCTTACGAATAAATTAGAATGGCAACATTCGAACGAATGAATTAGAATGGATCGTACGTATGAATTAAAATGGCTACCTTTTGTACGAATGAATTAGAATGCCTACATTCATACGAATGAATTAGAATCGATCGTATGAATGAATTACAATGGCTACATTCATACGAATGAATTAGAATGGATCGTACAAATGAATTAGAATAGATATATTCGAACGAATGAATTAGAATAGCTATATTCATATGAATGAATTAAAATGGATCGTAAAAATAAATTAGAATGGCTACATTCATTCGTACGAATGAATTAGAATGGCTATATTCAGACGAATGAATTAGAATGGCAATATTCATACGAATGAATTAGAATGGCTATATTCGTACGAAAGAATTAGAATGGCTCTTACGAATGAATTAGAATGGATCGTACAAATGAATTAGAATGGATCGTACGAATGAATTAGAATGGCTACGTTCTAATTCATTCGTACGATCCATTCTAATTCATTCGTACGAATATAGCCATTCTAATTCATTCGTACGATCCATTCTAATTCATTCGTACGAAGGTATCCATTCTAATTCATTAGTTCGAATATTGCCATTCTAATTCATTCGTTCGAAGGTAACCATTCTAATTCATTCGTACGATCTATTCTAATTCAGTCATACGATCTATTCTAATTTATTCGTTCGAATGTTGCTATTCTAATTCATTCGTATGATCCATTCTAATTCATTTGTACGAATATAGCTATTCTAATTCAATCATACAAATATAGCCATTCTAATTCATTTATACGAATGTAGCTATTCTAATTCATTCGTAACAACCATTCTAATTCATTTGTACGATCCATTCTAATTCATTCGTAAGAGCCATTCTAATTCATTCGTACGATCCATTCTAATTCATTCGTACGAATGTAGCCATTCTAACTCATTCGTACGATGCATTCTAATTCATTCGTACGATCCATTCTAATTCATTTGTACGAATGAATTAGGATGGCAATATTCGTACGAATGAATTAGAATGGCTACATTCGAACGAATAAATTAGAATGGATACCTTCGTACTAATGAATTAGAATGACTATATTCGTACGAATGAATTAGAATGAATCGTACGAATGAATTAGAATAGCTACCTTCGAATGAATTTATTAGAATAGATCGTACAAATGAATTAGAATGGATTGTACAAATAAATTAGAATGGCAGCATTCGTACGAATGAATTAGAATGGATCGTACGAATGAATTAGAATAGATTATACGAATAAATTATATTGGCTCGTACGAATGAATTAGAATGGCTATATTCGTACGAATAAATTAGAATGGATATAATCGTACGAATGAATTAGAATGGATACATTCGTACGAATGAATTAGAATGGCTTTATTCGTACGAATGAATTAGAATGGATCGTACGAATGAATTAGAATGGATCGTACGAATGAAATAGAATGGCCTTATTTGTACGAATGAATTAGAATAGCTATATTCGTACGAATGAATTAGAATGGCTATATTCGTACGAATAAATTAGAATAGCATATTCGTACAAATGAATTAGAATGGTAACATTCGAACGAATGAATTATACTGGCTATATTTGAACAAATGAATTAGAATGGCTACATTCGTATGGCTACATTCGTACGAATGAATTAGAATGGCTACATTCATTCGTATGAATGAATTAGAATGGCTACATTCGTATGAATGAATTAGAATGGATCATACGAATGAATTAGAATAGCTCGTACGAATGAATTAGAATGGCTACATTGGTTCGTACGAATGAATTAGAATGGCTACATTCGTATGAATGAATTAGAATCGATCGTACGAATGAATTAGAATGGCTACATTCATACGAATGAATTAGAATGGCATTGTTTATACGAATGAATTAGAATGGATAGTACAAATGAATTAGAATGGGTCGTAAGAAAGAATTAGAATGCCTACATTCGTACGAATGAATTAGAATAGCAATATTCGTACGAATGAATTAGAATGGCTATATTCGTACGAATGGATTAGAATGGCTACATTCGAACGAATGAATTAGAATGGATCGAACGAATGAATTAGAATGGCAACTTTCAAACGAATGAATTAGAATAGATACTTTCGTATGAATAAAGTAGAATGGCAACATTCGAACGAATCAATTAGAATTAATACCTTCGTACGAATGAATTAGAATGGCTATATTCGTATGAATGAATTAGAATGTATCGTATGAATGAATTAGAATGGACCGTAGAATGAATTAGAATATATCGTATGAATGAATTAGAATGGTTACCTTCGTATGAATGAATTAGAATGGCTACATTCGTTCGTACGAATGAATTAGATTGGCTCATACGAATGAATTAGAATGGCTACATTCGTTCGTACGAATGAATTAGAATGGCAACATTCGAACGAATGAATTACAATGGATACCTTCGAACGAATGAATTCGAATGGATACCTTTAAACGAATGAATTAGAATGGATCATATGAATGAATTAGAGTGGCTACATTCGAACGAATAAATTAGAATGGCTACATGCGTACGAATGAATTAGAATGGCTATATTCGTACGAATGAATTAGAATGGCTATATTTGTACGAATGAATTAGAATGACTATATTCGTACGAATTAATTAGAATGGATTGTACGAATGAATTTGAATGGACCGTACAAATGAATTAGAATAGCTCTTATGAATGAATTAGAATGGCTTTGTTTGTATGAATGAATTAGAATGGCTACATTCATACGAATGAATTAGAATGGATATCTTCGTACGAATGAATTAGAATGGATACATTCGCACAAATGAATTTGAATGGATCATACGAATAAATTAGAATGGATCATACGAATGAAGCCATTCTAATTCATTCGTACGGATGTAGCCATTCTAATTCATTCGTACGAATGTAGGCAGTCAAATTCATTCGTACGATCCATTCTAATTTATTCGTACAAATGAATGTTGCCATTCTAATTGATTCGTACGAGCTATTCTAATTCATTTGTACAATCCATTCTAATTTGTTCATACAATCCATTCTAATTCATTTGTACGATCCATTCTAATTCATTCGTACGATCCATTCTAATTCATTCGTTTGAATTTTGCCATTCTAATTCATTCGTACGATCCATTCTAATTCATTCGTTCGAATTTTGCCATTCTAATTCATTCGTACGAACGAATGTAGCCATTCTAATTCATTCGTAAGAGCCATTCTAATTCATTCGTACAAATATAGCCATTTTAATTCATTCGTACGGTCCATTCTAATTCATTCGTACGAATATAGTCATTCTAATTCATTCGTGCGATCCATTCTAATTCATTCGTACGAACGAATATAGCCATTCTAATTCATTCGTACGAATATAGTCATTCTAATTCATTCGTACGATCCATTCTAATTCATTCATATGAATGTAATCATTCTAATTGGAGGCTTGAGCCACGTTTTCTGTTGACAAACCTCCCTCTCTCTGTTTTATTTGTTAAAAAAAAAATGTGTTTTTATAAAATCAAGTTTAAAATACTTTCTTCTTTTTATGAGTGAGTGAAATGAAAGCCCGGTGAGAATCCCAATTGGCATAGTTAAATGATTTCTGGGGCGTGACAGAGTGGCATGCTCGTTGTGGAATCTTCGCATGAAGTTGCGAAGGCTCTCATCGGCTCCCATCCTCAACTGATAGAGAGAATCCAGTTTCTTCTCCGGCTTGAGATTGAGTTGATAATGTTGGACGAAGTGGTTCGCAAGAACTCAGAATTGGGTGATCGATACAGCGTGAGCGTTGTGGTACCAATCGAGGGATGGCTCGTCGAGGCTTCCGGCGAAGGTGCGGCAGATTATGTTGTTCTCTTCCTCATAGGGCGTCAAAGAGTGTTTGAACGCCAGAATATGAAGTGTTGGATCTCCCTTTAGGCAATTGAACTTCGGTAAAGTCAGAATTCTCTAGCCTTTCGGGAATGATAATTGAAATAGGCTTCGATGGAGGGGTCCGACCGAAGAGTATCCTTCTCTGTGATCGAGTCCCCGACCTTGTTGTTGATCCAGGGGCAAGATCGAGAGGTCTTGGTCTCCCCCTTGAATTGTCGATGGACGGCTCTGGTGATGAAGATCGATTTAGGAGTCTTGAAGGAGCGGGAGAGATGGAGAGGACCGGCCTTTCAACGCAGCCTCTTTCGTCCGATGCCTCACTCATAGGTTGGGTTTCGACTGTGCCTGCCTAACACAGTTACGGCCCGAAGATGATTGTGAGGATTGATCATCGATGCGATCCCAAATGCTCTGCTTCCATGGAGCTGCAGAGGAGGTGGGGTCGCGGTGACTTTTCTCTGGGGCTGCATTGCCCATAGACCTCCGTTGTTCGGAGTGGATGGATTATCGAGGTGGATCGGCCCCTTTGTTGAATGAAGGGACGGGAAGGACAATCACAGCATCAGAAGCTGCTTTTTTGAGAGCGCTCGGCAGTGAGAGTGGCATTCTGCTTAGCCAGCTGCAGCAGTTGGAAGTCAAGCACTGAGATCTGGTAAGTTAGAGAAGGATCCTCCATTGGAGCAGGGATGGTTTGCCCGATCGACTGTCGAAGTGGCGGGGGGATCGATCAATCGACCGATCTCTCGTTTCCAGAATGGGCTGCTCTCGGGATGAGTAAGAGGCAATCCGAAGTTGAGTCGTTGACTCATTGATCGAGTTTCCGGACGAGGTTGATTCTGTCGAGTGTTACTTCCCTCTGGATGATCCAGATGCCTGGTCCTCACCATTTAGAGAAAGCAAAGGATGTAACCAGATCGCCGGTGTCTGATCAGTTGTCTGTTCAACCAAGGGGGCTGGGAAGTATGATTATCAAGATTAGTTGTCTGCTCAACCGATCCGATATCATTGTAGAGTGAACTGAGCTTCTCAATCTATCCCACAGACGACGCCAAACTGTGGTGGATAATCTCCGTGCTAACCCGAAGACTCCGCCCAACCAGTCAATCGAGTCGAGTCGAAGGTCTGATCGAACGTTTATCTAGCTTGTTGGTTCGGACTTCGATGTCTTTGGGGTTAAACTTATGAATAATCGAAAGGTCGTTGACACGAGATGTGATCTCGGAGTTCAGCCGACGCCTACGTCTCCGTGCTATAAGGAGCAACCTAAATTCACTAACACTTGAACTAAAGTGACCTCGACAGGCCGAGCGTCACTGGTTTCTCTTTGTAAGGACGATCGAAAGGTTTGGGGGTTAAAGCTTTGGATTTTCGAAATCAGATATTCGATCCTATTCATTTGTCGGGTCTGCTATTTATAGAGTTTTTTGGACGGGAATCGGGCTAATGGGTGGTTTCTGCAGCTGTCGTCTGGATCCCGGCGGGGTTGATGGGTCCCGTTGTCATCTTGGTGGACCCCACAGGCAAGGCTGTTGGGTCCCGTTGTCATCCCAGTGGACCCCACAAGCAGGGCTGGTGGGTCCCGTCATCGTCTTGATGGACCCCCCAGGCAAGGCTGGTGGGTCCCGTCGTCATCTCGGTGGACCCCCCCAAGCAGGGCTGGTGGGTTCCGTCGCGGGGCGTTTGGCCAAAATGTTGCATCCACAGGCGGTTCGATATATCTATACAGATAATGATGGTGAGTATACCGGGTTTGTTAAAGATTATTATAGAAATTATTAGAGATACTTGTATGTACTAGTATATACACTTATCTATATATTAGGTATTTCCCTAACAAGAAGAAATATATATATATATATATATATATATATATATATATATATATATATATATATATATATATATATATATATATATATATATATATATATATATATATATATATATATATATATATATATATATATATATATGTATGTATATATATATATATAGAGAGGAATGATAGGCTGCGGCGTGCGGTGCCCGCCTATAAATGCGGTGGCAAAATCTGGCCGTCCGATCGCGCGGATCGGCTGCGGATCGCGCGCAAATCCCCCGTCCGCCCCCGCCCGTCTGATCATCCGTTCAGACCGTCCGATGTCGTATAAATCCAGTCCGATCGGTGTGTTTCTATGATGATTTGATTCCCATCCGTTCGATCGATAGGATCGAACGGACTAAAAAATTTTCGCTGTTACTGTAGCGGCTACAGTAACAGCGAAAATCCGTTTAGTCCGTTGGATTCCCATCGATCCAACAGATGGGAATCAAGTTGATTCCCATCCGTTGGATCGATGGGAATCCAACGGACTAAA
The DNA here is from genome assembly GCA_947650365.1 of Chamaelirium japonicum. Classification (NCBI taxonomy): domain Eukaryota; kingdom Viridiplantae; phylum Streptophyta; class Magnoliopsida; order Liliales; family Melanthiaceae; genus Chamaelirium; species Chamaelirium japonicum. Next base: position 61,498,345 of record OX393555.1, on the reverse strand, counting down.
CGGATTTTCGCTGTTACTGTAGCCGCTACAGTAACAGCGAAAATTTTTTAGTCCGTTCGATCCTATCGATCGAACGGATGGGAATCAAATCATCATAGAAACACACCGATCGGACTGGATTTATACGGGATCGGACGGATGGGAAGATGATCAGACGGCCGGGAGGTTTGCGGGCAGTTAGCAGCCGATCCGCAGCCGATCCGCGTGATCGGACGGCCAGATCTTGCCACCGCATTTATCAGGCCGGGTACCGCACGCCGCAGCCTAACACGCCTCTATATATATATATATATATATATATATATATATATATATTGAGAGATAGAGAGATGCTTAAATGTGGTCCTGCGGTCCGCAGCCGTAGTCGTCCGATGCGGTGCACTGCACCGCGCCGCACGCGCGCACGTGCATCGGACGGCTGCGGGCGCGGACCGCAGACCGCACTGAAGCATGCCCATATATATATATATATATATATATATATATATATATATATATATATATATATATATATATATAGAGAGAGAGAGAGAGAGAGAGAGAGAATAGGGAACATGGTCCTCCCGACCACCTAACACGGTAGTCCTCCCTTTAATTTGGGCGCCACATTGCACTTTTTAACCGGGGTTAGGGGTTGGTCAAGGTGGGTACATCCCTCCTAAGAGTGATTATGAAAAAAAATTTGAAAAAAAATTTTGTCAAGTGGGATTTTTAAGTTAACCATAGCAAGGGCTATTTGCACATTACAGTTTACCGTTAAATTTGTCGACCGTTGATCGGGTTGTTTTAAGTTTTTTTTTAGATTTTTTTTTTAAAATCTTGATCTAAGTAGAGTGGATTGACCATCCATAAAAGAAATTTGGTTAAAAAGTGCAATGTGGTACCCAAATTGAAAGGAGGACCACCGTTCTTAAGTGGTCGGGAGGACCATGTTCCCTATTCTCATATATATATATATATATATATATATATATATATATATATATATATATATATATATATATATATATATATATATATATATATATATATAATATATATATATATATATGTATATATATATATATATGTATATATATATATATATATATATATATATACATATATATATATATACATATATACATATATATATATATACATATATATATATATGGGGACGGGGAGCCTGGACCTCAGGTGCAGCGTGAACGCTGCACCGGAGCCGCTCCCCGCGCGCCAAGTGTCCAAAAAACCGGCCGAATCGACATTAAAAGCCCGCGACGAACCACAGCCGTCCGATTCTTTCGATCGGATGCCAGATCCGACCGCCCGACATTAAAAGCACGGAATCGATCGCAGTCGTATGATCGGTTTCCCCGGCCGTCCGCCCACCGTCTGATCCGTGCAGCGCACCCCCCCTGGTGTAGCGTTCACGCCGGGTGATTCCCGTCCGTTCGATCGAGCAAATCGAACGGACAAAAACATTTTTCGCTGTTACTGTAGCCGCTACAGTAACAGTGAAAAACGTTTCCGTCCGTTCAATTCGCTCGATCGAACGGACGGGAATCACCCGGCCCAACTGATACACCGGGGGGGTGCGCTGCACGGATCAGACGACGGCGGGCGGGGTGCACTGCACGGATCAGACGGCTGCGATCGATCCTGTGCTTTTAATGTCGGGCGGCCGGATCTGGCGTCCGATCGAAAGAATCGGACGACTGCGGTTCGTCTAGGGCTTTTAATGTCGATCCGGCCGGTTTTTTGGACACTTGGCGCGCGGGGAGCGGCTCCGGTGCAGCGTTCACGCTGCACCTGAGGTCCAGGCTCCCCGTCCCCTATATATATATATATATATATATATATATATATATATATATATATATATATATATATATATATATATATATATATATATATATATATATATATATATATATATATATATATATATATATATATATATATATATATATATATATATATATATATATATATATATATATATATATATATATATATATATATATATATATATATATATATATATATATATGGGTCAGGTTCAATGGACACTGTTTTTGCACTCAATTGTTTACACTGATTTTCAAACCATTAGATAGAGGTTTCAGAATTTCTTGATTTTTTGTGAGCATAATCATCTTGTCTTAGATAACACATCCGCAAAAAATCAGCTCATTCTAAAGCCTCTAGACTTATTAAATGTGCTCTTCAAATGAACGATTAAAATGGACGGTCGATAAATCCTTTTAGTTTTGATGTACTTGGAGGCTTTAGAATGTTCTGATTTTTTGTGGACGTGCTATCTAGGATAAGGTGATTATGCTCATAAAAAATCAAGAAATTCTGAAACCTCTATCTAATGTTTTGAAAATTGGTGTAAAAAATTGAGTGCAAAAACAGTGTCCATTGAACCTGACCCTATATATATATATATATATATATATATATATATATATATATATATATATATATATATATATATATATATATATATATATATATATTCTTTCTTTCACATAACCCTATTCTCTCTCTCTCTCTCTCTCTCTCTCTCTCTCTCTCTCTCTCTCTCTCTCAATTACTATTTCCTAATATGATTCGATGGTTAAGCGTTCCGATTAGGATAGAAACGCATGGAGCGATATATTATCGTTCTCAAGTTTTTCATTCCACCGGAATAGAAACGGACGGTTCTAGAATGATGCCAAACACCCCCTAAGCTTGTACGGAATCAAATAACCATCAAAATAATGACATGGAATATTTATTTTTTGTTTTTTTTTTTTTTGGGGGGGGGGGGGGAGTGGTGCCCACCGACCCGAAACCAGCCCGAGCCCGGCCCAAAAACATCATGGGCCGGCCTCATTCCACCACCCTAAGCCTGTAGCCTTGCCTGAAAGTCAGCCCAGGGCCCAATAGGAAGCCCGAAAGCCCAGTCCGAGAGCCCCATCAAAAACTAATCTACATTTATATAAAGACCGTAAAAGTTGACATAAAAGTTTTTTATTGTAGTGGCTGAGCTCTTTTTTAAACTCAATCAGGTGATGTGTTCAAACCTCAAACCCCCAATAAACCTTTGGAAAATACCTTTTATTAAAATTAAAAAGTTTTAGCCAAAACCTGACCGACCCAATCCGAAACTCCGAATACATGTTTATACGGGCCGGGCCTGGGCTAAAACACTTAGCCCGGCCCGACGAGCCATTCCCAGCTTTGCATCTGTAGGCCTTAGATCTTACACTAAGTCCCTCCCCAAAAGATGCAATGACAGCAAGTCCTACTGGTGACTTTTTCACCCCATTTAATGACAAAACTGCCCTTCAATTATCCATTCAACCAACCAACACTAAACCTAACTCTAGACCTAATTCTATACCCTAAATAGTGAACCCTATACCTAATCTTAGCCCTAATTATACCCCTAATAATGAACCCTAAACCTAACCGAAATTATTGTAGCATACTAGAATCACTGTAGCTGTCGAAATCATATAGCAAACTGGAATTGCTGTAGCAGACCGAAACACTGTAGCATCCCGGAGTATTGTACCAAATCGAAACATTATAGAAGTCTGAAATACTATAACAGTCCGAAATATTGTAGCAGCCTGAAATACTGTATCAGTCCGAAATTGCTATAGTGATTTGTGTCAACATCCGGATTCAATACAATTTTCTACACAGCCATGTGTAGGGGTAAAATGGGTAATGAAATTAATATTGTTTTGGAGGGACTATTTACTAAACTAAAACATTGTCAGTCCGTTAGCTCAAACCGATCTCTTGTCAGGGGACCTAAGCCACATTACCCTTCTTTTTTTTTTTGTATGTTAGAACATGAGTATATTAGATTTGCTTCTACTCGGTGGATTTGTTAAGAAGTCATGAATGATGGTTTCATCATCTCTATATCTTTATGATACGTCAATTCTTTGTCAAGATGCTAGCAAATTAATAGATTGAAGAAAAAGTTAACCAGGTCATTTGTGATCAAGAATTTAAGTCAAGCAAAGCAAAGTTTAGGCATGATGATCTCTCGTCGATGGGAAGGCCGGCTAGATAGCTTTGGCTAGGAATGGCAACGGACAGTTTAAAACTGAGAACCGCAGAAAACCGCACCGCATGGTGCGGTTTTGGCTTGTCAAAACATAAAACCGTTGCGGTACGGTTTCGGTGTTGCAATGAGATTTCGGTTTTGCCCAAAATCATAAAAAATCGTACCGTTTAGACCATTACAATGTTAAACCGCGATGCACTGCACTGCATGATGCAGTTTCGGTTTTATATACGGTACACCATTGCGGTGCGGTGCAGTTTCGATGTGGTGGTTCGGTGTTACGGTGCGGTTTTGGTTTTACCCAAAATCGTACCGAAACCGCACCGTTGCCATCCCTAGCTTTGGCTATTAGGACAAAGCTTAAGATATTTGAAAGATTCAATATGGACACGTCATAGTTGGTTCACCATTTAAAAATTATTTCCAGTATATAATCTAAGTAGTGTCCAAATGAGAAAAGGAAAGAAAACCTGAAAAACAATCCCTATGCATCGGCAATAGAAGCTTGATGTACGTTATGATGTGCATGAGACCTACCATATCATACACAGCTGGTAGCATTAGTATATATATGTTAAAATCCCAGTACATTGGATGGCGCTCAAGTGGATTCTTAGATATTTCAGAGGTTCTTCGAAGCATGCATATAGAGATGGCAATGGTGCAGTTTTGGGCAAAATCATAACCGCACCGCAACACCAAAACCGTACCGCACCACGATAGTGTATCATTATGTAAAACCGAAACCGTACCATGCGGTGCAGTGCACCACGGTTTATCATTATAATAGTCTAAACGGTTCGGTTTTATGTAGTTTTGAACGAAGCCGAAACTGCACCACAACACCGAAGCAGCAAACCGAAATCGCACCGCATCGCAACGGTTTTATATTTTGGTAAACCAAAACCGCACAGTATGCTCAGAAAAAGATCCGGGTCGTCTTTATTGCAAACACACAAAGATTACAAGAGTGCCGGGACCCGGGGACTCGGGGGTGGTGAGCCGGGTGCGGCGAATATTGATCAGGATATTGTGGGAGAAATCCTCTGGAGGGTCCCTTTGATCCGCGTCTCCACGTGGTATTCGTGCGAGAGCTCTGAAGGGGTTGCCCAGGACAGAGGTCTTTACAGGGTGAGGGTTTTTGAGAGACTAAGGAGTATCCGTCGTTGCTTTAGTCCCTTCCGTGCTTCGCGCTTTCTCGGCTAGGAGGTTTTTGGCTTCGTTCCTCGGTCTTCGTATTTTCCTCGATCCATGCTTGACCTCGACGTCCTTGATCATCGGTTCGCGACGTCGATCGTGCTTTTGGCATCGGCTTTGGCTTTGGTTTTCGGCTTTGGCTTGGCTTTGGCACGGCTCTGGCTTTTGCTTTGCTTTGGCACTGGCGCTTGGACGTAGACGGGGGGAGACTTGCGATGCATTCGTTCTTTCGAACTTCGCGTCGTTTCAGGTAGAACGTGCGGTGCTTTTGCTCGTGACCGGCGTAGTCGCTTGGCTTTGGCACTTGCGTTGCTTTGGTGCGGGCTTTACCGGGGCTTTTGCTTTGGCTTCTTGCGTGGGCTTTTGGCTTCGGCGTCAACTCGATCTTCTTCTCGAACGGCGGTGGCTACGTCTTCAATACTTCTAGCTTCCTCGATGGTTTAGGTGTCGGCTAGACTTTGCTTCTTCTCCGGGCTTCTTTGGCATGATCGGAGTCGAAGGGTATCTTTGAAGACGGCGGGGGTAACACCGATCTCCGTGCGACAGTTGTAGCGTCGGCTTTGCTTTGAAGACAACGGGTGTAACGACTCTTCGGGTGTTCCTCTCTAAGCTTTCTTCTTCGTGGATGGAGTGGATGTTTGTCGAAGGCGGCGGGTGATGACGCTTTGGTCTTCTTCTCCGGGTTTTTGGGCTTGATCGGAGTCGAAGGCTTGTTGGAGACGACATGGTGGTGTCGCTCCGATCTTCTTCTCCGGCCTTTGCTTCTAGCGTCTTCGGAGTCGAAGGGTTCTTCTTCTCTGAGCTTTCTTCTTCGTGCACGGAGTCGGAGGCTTGATCTTCTTGTGCAAGGGTCTTCATGTTGATGAGGGCTTTCAATGGACTAAGCTGGTCCCGAAGGGATAGGCTTGCCCGTGCCTCGTGAAGCCTTGGGTCGATGAAGAGCGTGTCTCCTCTTCTACAGAGCTTCCTCGCTTTGTCTTCAGCTTGCGACCTTTTGAGCCTTCCCCCTCCCCCTCTATTTATAGGTGAAGGGGGGAGGGGAGAGATATGGAAAGTTTATTTGAATCCCTTTAATATCTCTCCCATAACTACCCAAGATTTATTCTTCAATTGAAGAGGGAAATAAACATTTATTTGCTTTCCTTTTCTGGCGGGATAACTATGGCTCAATCATTTTTGGATTTATTTTTAATCTTGCACATAAAGTCGATGGCGACCCGGCTTCGTTTCTTGCCCGTCGGATCGAGGGATCGACGCAGATCCACACTTACGTAGACGTCATACGCAACCTTCCCCCGCACATGGCCGTCTTTGTTTCCTTTTTGGTCTTTTCTTTCCTTTTCTTTTCTTTCCTTTCTTTCTTTCTTTTCCTTCTTTTCTTTTCTTTTCTTACATGGCCGGCCACTCCCTTAAGGGTTTGGATTTCTATAGGGGGCCGGGTGGGCCCCACCTGGGGGTGGACCCACCCGGCCCCTTGTTTTGTGCGGGTCGGGTCCGGTTTGCATGTCGAGTTTGCCTCCGAGTTGGTGCATGGAGTCGGGTCCGGGTCCGAGTGCATGTCGGGTTTGCCTCCACATTGGTGCATGCAAGTCGGGTCTGGGTCCGAATGCGTGTCGGGTTTGCCTACGCATTGGTGTATGCGAGCGGGTCCGGGTTAGACACAATTTGTGTGTCTACACGCACCATACGGTGAGATTTATCGTGGTTCTCGATTTTAAACTGCACCACTGCCATCACTACATGCATATGTTTTGGAGGCAGCAAGCCAGTACACGAAGAGCTCCTTAGTTAGATATGGTTGGAGATCTTAACACCAGTAAGTCCACTTAATATCATGGCAATCAAAGCTGTGAAACTTTAGGGCCTGTTTGGATATGCTCTGGATCTGAGATTCTAGGAGTCTTTTTTTTTTTTTTTTTTTACGGGTAAAAAACGAATAAATAAATAGGTACATGGTACAGAGCACGACTTACTCAAAGTGAGTAAGTAGAGTCCAAAGGTGTCAGATCCTTATAGTAGTCAGACCAACATGGTAGCTACCAAAGGTATCTGGACCCAAAAGAAAATCCAGCTACATCAAAATAAAGCAACAAAGCTACAAAACTAGTACAAGCGAGCTATCTCCTCACCTCCAGACTCTCGAGGATCAAGAAGGGCTTGGGCCCTCCAAAATTACTTCGAAGACATCTCCACACCAGCCTCCTCACTGGCTCCGAACGATCGATCTCTTTTGGATTCCACAGGCAACGATCCACTCACTATCAACGGTCTGCGTCCCCTCGAACATGAATCCGAGGATCTAGAAGGACTTGGGCCCTCCATCAGCTCTCTACATAGAACCACTACCTCCAAACAAGCCTCGCCACACTCCAACTTTGGAAGCCCGGCAAGAAGTGGATATCAGTAGGTATTAGAGCAAGAAAGTAACCAATGTAAAATTTCCCCAAGGTAAATTTCCCCAAGGTAAAGTTTCCCCAAGGTAAGTTTCCCCAGACAGAAAACTCCACCCCCAAGTGGCTAACAACCTGGAGCCTAGCCTTCACCACCAGAATTCCTCTTAGGCTCCGTCCCCTCCCGTTCAGAAGCTGAGCCACCTGGAAGAATGAAAGGGGTTCACTCCCCGATAATAGCTTCAGCAGAATGCAGCACATCTAAATTATTACTATTTTGCACAATCTCAATAAACCGAGCTGCAATTTTGGATAGGATTATCAATTTGGTACTAGCTTTATCATCATAAACCCTACTATTCCGTTCTACCCATAGTGAGAACACAGTGGTAGTAAGAAGGGTCTTTGCCACCAGTTTGTTTGGCCCATCAGGATTAGTCTTAATGAATAGGCAACATTTCTTAATAGAGAGCCCCACTGCCCCTATAGGCCATTTCATGATATGGCAACATTTGCCCCAAATCGCTTCCGACAATGGGCATTTGAAAAACAAGTGTTTAACATCCTCCGCTGCCCTCTCACAAAGAAAGCACCTATTGCCAAGAGAAATATCTCTCTTTTGAATCCACGGAATTGTTGGCAATCGATCTTGAACCGCTCGCCAGGTACAGAAGCTGTGATTAGGAGGAGAAAGCGGATTCCAGATAACCTTTGCCCAATCCTTCAAGGGTCCAGAGTTCCTAATGGAGTCCCAAGCAGATTTGAGTGAAAATAAACCATTACCAGATTTGTTCCAATAAAGAGCATCCACACTCGCCTCTGGATTGATATGAATTTCACAAACCAAACTAAACAGATGCAGAAGCGCTGAATTAGCGGGATTGGGAAGCTGCCACGCATGATCAACAATCCAATCACTAAGGTTCGGCCATCCCAAATGCACATCCAAAATAGAATGGAGTCCAACAATTTGGATCGAACTCCTTCCATCAATCCAAGGGTCCCTCCAACGGTCTATTCCTCTACCATTAGCCACACAAAACGTAAGATTTGGAGCCAAGTCCAGCCGACTCTGAAGGATACCATGCCATATACTAGAAGAAGATTGACTAGGATCCACCTCCCAAAACGAGTGACTGCCAAGGTATCTGTCCCTCATCCATCGAGACCAAATATTCTCCGGTTCCTGTAATAGCTTCCAACCAAGTTTCATGTAACAGGCTTTGCTAATATCATCGATTCTCCTAATCCCTAGTCCGCCTTCAGAAAATGGTTTGCAAACTTCTGACCATTTCACATGAATCGTAGCAGATCCCCACAAAAATTTTCGCATCCATCTCTCGAGTAAATTCCGAATATATGTGGGAATAACAAACACAGCAGCCCAATAATAAAGATAAGCATACAATACTGATTTGATAAGCTGCAACCGACCTCCAAAGGATAGTTTTGAAGATTCCCAAGAAGCTAGTTTGGTCCGGAATTTTTCTACCAATGGATAGAATAGACGAAGAGTCTTACGTGCCGGGAACAACGGAAGCCCCAAATAACGAACCGGTAAAGATCCAATAGATAATCCCAGATCCTCCACCAAATCCCCTCCATTAGTCACAGCCCGAGACAGGTACACAGTGCTTTTGGCTTTACTAACTTGAAGCCCAGACTCTTGACTAAACTCCTTCAAAAGATGGGCAATTCCAGAAAAGGACTGCTTAGAAGCCTTTGAGAAAATCATAATGTCATCTGCAAAAAGGAGATGGGAAATACAAAGAGCGGATCCCACACGAAAGCTGCTCCACACCTGATTCGCCAATCCATCTTCCAAGAATAAAGACAGACCCTCCATCACAATAGCAAACCGATACGGAGAAATGGGGTCACCTTGTCTCAATCCTCTGTTAGATTTAATAAACCTAGTCGGAGTCCCATTCACTAACACCGAAAAAGTAGCAGAATAAATGCACTCTCTGATCCAACCAATCCATTTTCTAGGGAATCCAAGGCAATGTAAGGCATGCAGAATAAAAGGTCGGCTTACCTTATCATAAGCTTTTGCTATGTCAATTTTCACACAAGCTGAGGATTTTCTAGAGGAGATGAGCACTATGGCCGGCCCCTCCCTCCCTGAAGCGACCAGCATCACCTAAGCTGTGAACTAGTTCTAGGTCTACACAGAACTGGTCCACTGGGTCTCCCAAGCATGGATCCTCCATGCGCCTCAGTGGCCTACTGTGTTCCCTAGGGTCCTTTTATTATATGAGTATTATCATATACCAGAGTAGTATTCTAATTAAAGCAATAACCAAAGTCATCTTTATTAATATTAATACAGAAATTCCACGCTAAGGACACACGAGCTACAACACTCTTCACATCAAATCCTCTGACCAACTCATGAGCAAGAAGAATATTATCTGTGATGCTTCGACCCGGGATAAAAGCCGACTGATAGGGAGATATAATTTCCTTCATGAATACTTGGAGTCGATTGGCTAAAATCTTTGCAATATACTTATAAACGGAATTGCATAGCGAAAATCGATAATCCTTCAACTGGCAGCAATTGGAAAGTTTCAGGATTAGAGCAATAAATGTATGATTGAGTTCCTTCAGCAACTGTCCGGACTCAAAAAAATTCGACACTGCCTCCCAAACATCATCTTTAATTATATGCCAACAGGTTTTAAAAAAATGACCTGAATATCCATCCGGGCCCGGAGCCTTATCACCATCAGACTTTAATACCACAAAATCCAGCTCCTGTCGAGTAATAGGGCTCACAACCCAAGCAGCAGCCTCCACTAAAAGCACCCTCTTAAAAGGGATATTCTTGAAGGTAAACACTTCTTCCTCATAAATAAAGAGATCTGTAAAGAATCGGCGAGCTTCCTCTTGTATTGCAGAGGGGCTAGTAAGTACAATCCCCTGTGGATTCACCAAAGAAGAAATGCTATTAAGATTAAAATTAGAATTGACACGAGAGTGGAAGAACCTGGTGTTCCGATCACCCAATTTCACCCATTGAACTCTAGCTTTCTGTCTTGCATTGGATTCTTCTTCCTCCAGAAGAATAGTATATTCGTCCATCAAACTTTTCTCCTGCCGAGCTAGTTCCATAGAAAACGGTTCATCTTGAATACGGGCCTGAATGTCATCCAACTCCAATTTAACCAATCTAGCTCGATCGGGGGTATTACTTTCACCATGCAAGTAAATCTGGTTCCACTCCCGAAGCCCCTGTTTTAGAGACTTGAGCTTGGTAGCCAAGCAAAACTGAGGCACCCTATATGGTCTAAATCCCCAAATCTTGCTAACAGTCGACAGAAAATCCCCCCGAGAACTCCAGCTGTTGAAGAATTTAAAAGGCTTTGAGCCCCAACTATACAAACTATCCCAGTGGCAGATAATAGGAGAGTGGTCACTCGAGCCAGTAGGCAAAACTGAAATAAAAGAGTTCGGATACTTATTTATCCAGTTGCCATTAGCAAGACCCCTATCCAATCTTCCCAGAATACGATTGCCCCCTTCTTGACGATTGGACCAAGAAAAATGAGATTCTAGGAGTCTTTGTTGTTATGTCCGATGGGCGTCTTTGTTGTTATGTCCGATGGCCAGTAGGCAAAACTGAAATAAAAGAGTTCGGATACTTATTTATCCAGTTGCCATTAGCAAGACCCTTATCCAATCTTCCCAGAATACGATTGCCCCCTTCTTGACGATTGGACCAAGAAAAATGAGATTCTAGGAGTCTTTGTTGTTATGTCCGATGGGCGTCTATTACCTGAACAGTTGGAGGCAATGGGTCGTGTCGGGTCGGGTTCGTGTCGTGTCTAGTTTCGGGTTGTGTCCAAAACCCCTAGACCCGGACCCAAACCGTTTGACTAATCTTGTCTAGACCCTAAACCCGTACCCGACCCGTTTATAAATGGGTAGACCCGATAAGACCCGTTTACCACACGGGTCTATTCAGTTGACCCTATCCGACCCAATCCGACTCGACCCGACCTAACAAGACTGCTGGTACTACATACTACAGTATCAGATTGCGGGTAGACCCGATCCGACCAGACCCGTTGAATTTTAAACGGATCTTCCTGGGTCTACTGTGCCTAAACCCGGACCCGACCCGTTTATTAAACGGATCTACCGTTTACGACCCGAACCCGTTTAACCCAAACCCGCTAACTTCGTATCGTGTCGGGTCTACCGTGTCGGGTCCAGAATTGCCCTAGGCTTCGGATTGGCTATTGAGGGAACTAGGTTTAAAACAACAAACGTGTGCTTAATATTATCCCCCAGAGAAAAAAATAAAAAAATTAATATAAACCGCATTAATTTATGGGCAAATTACAAAAACCTAGTATGATTTCTGCATCTCATTTCAAATTTTGAATAATTTGAACCCTGAACTATGCTCCGTCTGCATTTAGCCCACTCCATTAACTTTGCATCCCGAAAATACCCGTGTCTATTTCCAATAAGACTCAAATGATTTCGGAACTATTTAACCTATGCTTACTAGAATAAGGATATTTTCAGAATAAAAATTAACAGTGGAACCTTATTTCAAATTTTGTACAATTTAATCCCTAAACTATGCTCCGTCTGCATTTAGCCCCCTCCGTGGAACCTTATTTCAAATTTTGTACAATTTAATCCCTAAACTATGCTCCGTCTGCATTTAGCCCCCTCCGTTAAGTTAGTATTCCGAAAGTACCTGTCTATTTCCTGCTAAAAAAAAAAAAAAGCTGACGGTGGGGGCTAAATGCAGCCGGTGCATAGTTCAGGGTTCAAATTGCTCAAAAAAATTAGGTGAGGGACCAATACGAAACAAGGTGAATAGTTCAGAGAACGTTTTTGTAATTTGCCCTTAATTTATTCTCGTATCTACTGATATATCCATTAAGTCCCAGTCCTTCAAATAATTCACCTTCTTCATAAGACCACCATTCTTACATTGTTCCACCAAAGAGTCAGTTAATGAAATAAATAATCAATGAGTACTTTATTCCTGAAAAATACAAGGATGTTGCCAAAGTATCCTAATATGTGCTTCCACAAAAAAAAAAATCCCTAAATTACAAATAGATAAGAAATTTCCTCCTAACCTAACTTCTCGTACAGGGATTCGACTGCTGGGCCAATCCGAAGCCAACTCTTCAGGTGGGATTTGGATAAATACACTGATCATACATGCACATTCAATCTGGGCTCGATCCGCCATTTGGATTGAAGCGCCCGCGATCACCACTCAACCACCATTTGATCACAACTGGAACAAATATAAACAGCGTAGCAGCGATCCCGAAGTACGAATACAGATATCTGCAAGGCTGATGTCAGACCACCTGATGTCATAAAGGACTGTATTCCTCCATCAAGCTAAAGTCTTGAGATCATTAAATTGCAGGTTCAGCAATTAAGTCTCTCTCCTTTAGACAGCAGCCCAGATAATTTATATCCAAATCCCTGAGAACAATGATCGATAAACCACAATGCCAACTCTTGGACATCGTCGGCAATATCCCATAGTTGAACCTGAACTGGTTGCAGCTTGCTTCTTTTCAAATCATTCTTCCCGCCTCTTAGCTGAGTTTGATTCACAGTCCTGCTTACTAATGGTTGACATCCTCATTGATCAAGGCTGGAGAATAGATTCATGATGCAAACGGACGGTCCTCAGAAGCACAGGTAGCTCCTTACATGCAATGGATACACTGGCATCCTTGACTGGCCTCTCCTGTTGAGGTCCCAAAGATCATCAAGATGATCAGCTCGAACTGGGTACTAGGAGAACCGAATCGGACCGCCCCCCCGAATTGTCGGGCCCCATTTCATGCAACCACTCCATGCACGAGCTGGATGAATCAGCATGGGAACTGGCTGTTCACACAATGCTAAAAGGGTAGAGGTAATTCCTGTGCAAAGCCTTACGGAACCTTTGCGTTCTCTCTGGCTGACCTCTCCTCTTCGGAACGCAAGTGGAGTTCTTCGTAAGCTTTCACGGATGTTGCCGTGAAATTCTCCATCGCTTCAAAAATTTGTCTCAGATTCAACTGTAGGATGCTTAGTTCGGTCGTGTGCCCATGGTGCACCTGTCTCGATAGCACAAGGCCGCTCTGGCCGGACACCAGCACTAGCTTCTTGTTCTGCGCCTCCACTGCCCTGCGCATCTCTTGCTCCTCCCGTTCCATGATCTTGAGCGTCCGATCCATATCACTGTTCGCCATCAGCCGCTGGCGCTGCTCAAAGTAGTGCTGTTCCCAAAGGCCTAGAAGGTTCGAGGCAAAAGCCTGCATGGCAGCAACCACTTCTCTCTCCGATATCCTATCGATCGTCTGTGACCAGTAATTACAGATGACAAACACGGGAGGAGCACCAAGCCTTCCAGGAGAGAAAGGGACGACCCCATCGGCAGTTTCTTCCGGGACGTAATGTAGACCTTTCAGAAGCCAACCGTTCAAGGACTTGACAAAGCTCTTCTGGGTGCTAGTCCAAGCAGAGAAGCATGCAATCAAATCTAGAAGCTCCAGCTCAAGCTGCTTTGTCGCCTCCATGTGAGCATCGCTTAGCCTTCCACCGGATGCAATAGTAGCATCTGATATGGCTTGACACTGTGTCCGATGGCATTCCAACATAACCCTCCACATCCTCATCAGCCTACATGAATGAAATTACTAACATAAGCCAATCTTCAGTATAAAATACGAGACTTATCAATTTAGAGAGACCTAAACCAATATAATACAGCTTATATTTAAAACCAAAATATTCAATAGTTTATGTGAATACTAGCACCCACCATGGCAATGTCTCTTATTTTGGTAACACTATCTGAATTAGAGTTTATTTAAAATAAAGTGTCTGGTAATTGCCTCTTATTTTGGCTCTGTTTAGGAGCATTAATGTCGTCTTAGTTTTGATAAATCAATTTTTTGGATAATTAAGTAAAAAAAATTATCCAGATCATATATTGAAAGAACCCATGATTACAACAAAAAAAATTACAAAGATTTTGATTACAAAATATGAAGTTGAGCTAACACTGATACTGATGAATATGATAAGGCATCTCATCAAACATGAAATCTTTATGAAGAATCAACACATGATTATGAGAAGTGTATTTCATCAAGCATGCACAAAGAATGGGGACATTTTTGGAGATTTGCAGTTGTTGAACAAAAAGAAAAAAAAAAGGTATGCCAACACTGATACAAGAAGAGGATATAGCTTTGTTCATGGATGGAGTTTCACCAAAATCCATAAAACAAATCGTGACGCCAAAAAACAAATCTGACTCAATTCCCAAATCTTCTGTTAAAGACCATGAACTAGCCTATTATGCAAAAAACATCGCAGCAGTAAAATCTCACAAATGTAGCCACAATGGTCTCAGCTCTGCGACAACAAATGAAATTGGAGTCACACAATTGGCAACCCCTCCTTATTCCAAAAAAAAACAAAGAAAATTGCACCAGATCGGAACCCTAGAAACCTAGATAGAAAAAGGAAATGGGATGGACTTCTCTAAAAAAATATTTCTCTGAAGATTCGAAATTCGGATATGATTCGGGAAAAGTTTCTGAAGCGGTAGCGGCGCAATTCAGGCGATTTGGAAATTTTTGGAAAAATATAATACGTTGTGGATACTTACTAGAAAAATTAGTAGACTATTAATTTTTGTCTAAAATATCAATAACAAACATCAAAAAGCTTAAAACATATGTAGAACCAATTAAGATGTAAGAATAAATAATCATAAAACACATCCATATTCCATAAAAGGACATCAAGCTTTCAAATTAACCATCTACGATACTTATCATTTTGATGCGGGAGCATCTGGGCCGTCCAAGGATTTCGAAACACTGATGGATCACCCGACCATTCACATGAATCTCAATGCACCAGGATATATTACCGAGATATCTCAAGATATTTTCTCAATTAATTTGGAGATATTCCCGAGATATCCCAAGATATTATCCCAATTAATTAGGAGATATTCTCGAGATATCCCAAGATATTCTCTCAATTAATTAGAATTTATTCTCTAATTTCGGATGATTAATTATGACTAGTATTGAAATAAGGATATGGCTGTATTAGGAAGTTATTATGTGAGTTTTTTTATCTCTTTATTAGTTGTTATCCTTATCTTTTAATTCTCTTTATTTAAAGGCATGAAAGTTTCTCATTGTAAGCAATTAATGATTATTAATGAAAATTGAAGCATTGCTTTGATGTGTGTTCTCATGAGAAGATCCGTGACGAAGAGAGACCATAGGCCATCGGCTGGAATCTTCGTGAGGTGAGAGACCTTGGGCTTCGACCAAGATCTCCGTTACATGCGCTATTATTCTCGCAACGATCCTCCATCGCCAACCCTTCTTCGACCATTCCGGATCTCCGCGACGACGAATCGAGCCATCTTGTGGGACCCTTGGGTTGTCCTACATCACATTCCTAGAAAACACCCAATAACATCAACACTACAAATTAATCGTCCATTATGTCTATTATTACTGACATATCGATTTCAAAAAACAAAAACATAAAAGTTGTCTTTAATTTGCCCAGTTCCATGATGTATACCGAAGTATCCCTCTAATCCTTATCCTTAATGTAGTGTGTTTTGTTGGGTTGTTCAATTAGGCTTGCTTGGACCAGGCCTAGGAATGGCAATGGGGCGGGTTCAGGAATTGATTTTTATGATTTTTTTAATAGGTTCGCCCTGAACCCGCCCTGTTTACAATAGGAATTTAAAACTCGAATCCGACCCATTGCCATCCCTAATCAGACCCAACCATGGGCCTGACCCGACACTCTTCAGCCTACATCAATAATCCCTATAGCTATATGAATTGTGGCACAAGGAGCAGCACAAAAAAGGGTTGAAGCTAAGAGAAACTGAGCAAGTTCTCCTGCTACCTGGTAACATCTACTTACCAGAGGAATGATGTTAAGAGTCTTAAGGCAAAGATTGAGCCACGGCCAAATAAGAGTACCAATTCTCCAATGGGAAAGCTAGATTCTCTCAAGAAGTCTGTTGCAGCATCTGTAGAAGATCTAATTATTAAACATTAAAACTGCTAGAGGTGGAAGTACCATTAGTAAAGGATTTTTAAGCGTCGAATCAAGAACTGACTTGCACAGGAGATACAATGCAAACTAGCATAGGTGATGTGTTGCGACTACCCAAGCTGTGGCAACCCCAACGATGACGGTATCATTTCTAAGCATGTCCTTCCTGAAGTTCCATTACCTGATCGTGCACTCCTCCATAGACATTTGAGCTTGGTCGCGCAATCAATCAAGCTACATCATCAACATGCCCCAGTGATTTTGATGTCAGCATGCTCCAGTCCGCCTTTGGGCTCCACCACAGTGCTCACCAGTGTACTTCTAATATTTTGTGATCCAAGATCGACTCCAACAGAAGTTTCATGTGGAACCTAAGAGACAACTACCTTATGTGACACCATCAATTACTGGGTGTTCATCTTTAGATTCCGACTCTGAAGCACTACTATGGTGACCTTGGAGATCTTGATGACTACCATATGTGACACCATCAAAATTACTGGGTTTCATCCCTAGATTCTGACTACCTTATGTGACAACCTAACCTTGTCTTAACCACCACCACCCCTCTTACTATGATTCTAAGGCGAACTCCATCCACCTTTTATCTTTAGTTATATGGATTACAAATTCGAACCATAGACCGGGATTCAAAATCTATATAACTTAGAAGCTTTAAACCTACTAACCATTATAACCTAAAGCCATACCCATTAGCTAACCATCTAACCTTAAGTTTTTCAAACCCATCAGTTTTGAAACCATATTCGTTTAGCCATAACATATCGACTACCTATATAGCCTATAACTTGAAAACCACTCGTCCAATTTGTGTGATCTAGGTGTCACTTTAAAACCCCGAACAAGATTTACTTACATCACCCATTGCATCCTTCCAGAAAACCAACAAGAACATATTTTCAACCCAATAGTAAGAGCAAGCTTTTCCAATTTCGCAGAACCCCCAGTCCATCCTGCATCAAGTTGCTTGTGGATAACATATCAGAACTATGACTTGGAAGACCTTGATCACACATGCTCGTGAAGAAATATCATGTGTCAATGAAGGAAGCAGAGAAAAAAATAAATTTGAACTTGAATATATCAAATGTATAACCTAGAAATGAAGAAAAGCATTGCCTTGCTTCGCCTAATCAAGAAAATCTAAAAGAACAAAGGCTGCCATTTGATATCAGACGATGAATACAAATTGATGTGTTTAACATAATCCAACTATATCAAGATGTATGCTTGTGTGTATATAGAGCCATAACAAAAACCTATGATCAACAAGCCCCATCGCCACTATATATTTGTTAGAAACATACACCCTAGCTTAAACAAGTAATAGAATATGGTTGCAATTTATGTAGAACAAGACTTAATCAGCTGTCGTACATGATGTGTCATTCAAAGGTTAGGTCAAAGCATCCTTAATCATCTTAACCTTTTAAAACTCACAAGAACGATCAAATGGGATTATGGGATAATTTCAAACTGCGGTATAGGCCTAGCAGATATGGAATTAGAAGTTCACTTGTGTAAGTGTTTCCTGCATAAGTATCAAGGGTGTTTCAACTTATTAGTTCTACGATTTTTCAGAAGGTTGGCATGAAGATCAGTGTAGTCTTTGTCAATAACTTAGGCATCAGTATCATGCCAGTGTTACCAAGGACCAGCATGCTATGACATATCACACCATACTGTCACGAGGATTAGTGCACAACCGCACAGAGCTTCAAAATACTTGATGGTCCCTCTCTTGCAAGTTGCCTTTGATAGGTCTCACCACCAATCTTAGAAGGTTCAAGCAAGGTTGACAGTAGGTCAAAAAACTATACTCAATCTTTTCTCAAGCCTTCTTAATTATAGTGGTGCTCTATAGTGGACCCTATCTTGATGAGATAAGACTTGAATGATGATGATGATGATGATGTGCTTACAATTTTTAATTAGAGTATTAACATGGTGAATTGAACTTGAGGCCGTAGTGTACATGGGGGAGTCAAAATTATTGTTTAATTGTTCAAAAGATGTTTATTCCAACTACAACACACTTGAAATAAGCGTAGAAGTTAAAAACATGGTTTCCGGGTTGTCCAGTATTGCTTATCAGCATCACTTATTATGTTGCGTGTTATCAAGCAGTGTCACACATCTTTCAGTATATGAGCATGTCTAATAATGAGGTTCTCCTGCGAACCCAAGCAGGCAAGCTACTTCTTGTTCATCTAGGATAGTCCCAAGTATTCTGCATGTCGTGTCTGCATGGGCGGAGCCAGTAAGGGCCCAGGGGGGACAGCTTTAATTTACAAACCTCCCTTTAATTTCAGAACAATACTTGGCTCCCTCCAATGGTAGTGGCCCTTCATGGGATTTTGAAACTTCCAAACCCCCCCTCTAATTTTAGAACAATACTTGGCTCCCTAAGGCTCCAACGGGTGTTGGAGCATTGGGCTCCAACAAGCTGATATGGCAATCCATGATTGAACCATACCCCCTTAAAACCTGTAGGGTCTACTACTCCAATGACTCCTAGTTTCTTGAAATTATATTGTATGTTCTAATAATTTATTACGGTAATGAAATGACTTTTATATTGTAACTATGATAATTGATGTATTTGAACTTTAAATTCGAATTTTATTTTGTCAATGCAAGATGTTTTGTTTTTGCCCTTCGTAGATTGTACTGCAAGCAGAAATACAAAATCCTCCTGCTATTATTTTATATCTTTGCCCCCCCTGTCAGAAAATCCTGGCTCCGCCACTGCGTGTCTGAGGATCCTCCTAGCACAACCTAGCATGCCAGATGGGTATTTTCGGCAATGCCAATTATATTTCATGCTTGTACATGCCAATTGTCAAAATAGTACAGTTTATTATGGATACCATGTCGGTCCCTGACTGCTACGAGCACGAATAAATCCTCGGTTCGCATTGATTTAGTTGAATTCAAGTGAAAATGCACATGTGCTGATCTATCATCCCAAATTGACGGGGTGTCTCCATCAGATTCTATGCTATTGAATACAGAATGATAGATATCAATGTGTGATACATTCCCTTGCCAACAATTGTGATACTGCACGTCTCAAATAACTCTGTAAAATAGCACTTAAACACCTTAGTTTTTTTTATCTCATGGGAACCAACAATCCAACTGCCATGACAACAAGTTGTAATGTATGATGGATTAACCATCACACACACTTTGTGTATCGCGCACCCCCCCCCCCCCCCCCCCCCACCCCCGGCGACACACACATGAAAGCTAATGGAACACATAAAGAAACACATACCCGTGGATAAGTTCGTTAACTTGTGGCAATAATTCTTCATCCCTCAGCTTACTGATCTTGTGTGATATAGACTCAACAACTTGAATTGCTATTCTAATCTTTGTAGATAACTTGCGGATCGAAGTTTGAGTTGAATCGAGCTTATGAGACTCTGCACCTCTTTCATCAAGGCGTCTCAGGTGCTCACACTCCCTCTCAAGGACTATCCTCATCTTCTCCTCAACCTTCAAAAGTGTAGGTGCTGAAAATTAGAAGAACTAAATGACAAGAAAGAAGAGATAATCAAAGTGAAAACAAAGCATGCCATGTGTGCGTGAGTGCAGAGACAGTGGCATGGGAATTACAAAAAGAGCACGAGAGAAAAGACGGTAAAAGAGACTGATACAATATACATGTCCAGTTGTATGTATTATGCTGATTCGTGTAAAAAATATGGTTTATAGGCAGACTATAAAGAAAAAGGGTAAAGTCCAATTACTAGAGAAAGAAGAATCACTATACTGATATACGAAACAAATATGGTGATGCGAAAAAAGGGTAAAGTCCAAGGTTTTAAGTGTCTTTATTCGATGTGATTTCGATCCGTCAAAAAAGAAAATCTCTCGAATTTCAGTCATATATCGGTGGAATTTGTATTTTTTTTAAAAAAAAATACAATGTCAAATGTCGGTCAAAAATCAGTCATTTACAAAAAAAAAGGAAATTTACTAATAAAGGAGTTTTTTTTACTGAAAAAGATTAAATTTTCAGTGTAATTGTCCGAAGAATAGACGGAATCTCGAATGTTGGTCATTTTAGCCAACTTTTCGTCATTTTGGACCGAACTTTGGTACTATCAAAATATCGGACAATCTCTATGTTGGATCCTAAAAACCTGGACATATTTCGGGTGATTTTGTAGAAAATTTGTTGATATACCAAAAAGAAAAGACAGAACCTACACACAGATTTTAAGGGGGGAACATGCAAAAAAGTAGGTTCTCTGTATGAAAGAAATCCCTTAGCCAAAAAAAAGATATACAGAACACATGCATATGTGTGCGAATCGAGATAGGACCACTTAGAAAAAGAGTACCCAATCAAATTTTACTGATTTACTGGATTTCGTATCGAATCCACACAGCCGAACAAAATCAATGTAGGAAAAAAATTTACCCTGACTTCATCATAGAGCTTCCCTTCCCACATGTACAGCTTCCGCAAAGTCGAAGAGAGGTTCCCGGAATCCATCACCATGTCCTCTTCAAAGACCAACAAGTCATTCTTAGAGGTTGATGGGGGTGTCACCCCACAAATCATTCTTGTGGACACTGCATTCAGATACAATTAATTTTAAAAAGAAATCAGCATTTGCGATAATGTAGCAAAAAAATTTTGAAATTTGTGAAAAAAAGATCAGATCTTTTTCACCTTCATACACAGAATTCTTCTTGTGGTACGGAATTTTTCCCACTTCAAGCATCTTCGAGACCTCATCAAAGGAGGCGGCCGCCTTGTCAAACTGGGTCTTGATCTCCTGCACGACCTCGGCTAAGTCATGATATCTATGAGGAGTTGCAACCGCCGCCACAATCTGCGGCTCCTCCTCCGGCGGCTTTGCCTCGTCGGCGACCACATTCTTTTCCACCACATGCGCCACAAACTCCGCACTGGTGCCGGCCTCCGCTGACTTCTTCGGCTTGTAATGCGGGTCCTCTCCGGCCTCGCTGATTCCTTTCTCCTTCGCCGCTTTACTAGGGTACTCCCCGGAGGTGGAAGCTGAGGACTTCTCGTCGCCGTAGGCCTCCTTGACGACCTCGTGCTCGTCTTCCAGATCGGGGATCCCCTCCTCCTCCCTCAGCTCCTTGGAGCTCCGGCTCGGCGTGTAGGGGGCGTAGTAGGCGGTGTCGTAGGACTCGAACGGGTTGAGGAAGTCCCAGGTGGAGGCCTTCGGCGGCGAGGGCGGGGGCGGGGGCGCTCGAGAGGAGGAGGGAGAGCCGCCGGCGCCGACCGCCGCCGCAGGCGGCGGCATGTTGAGGGGAGGGGAGGAGGACCCGAAGAAGCCACCCATTCCGCTGTAGCTGGTGTAATTCGGTGGGGAGGCGTAAGAGTACGGGTCAGAGTAGGGGTAAAAATTAGGATTTTGGGCGGGGTAAGCGTAGGCGTAGTCGTGGTAGGCGGCTGAGGAGGAGGGGTCGCCGGCGAAGTGGACCGTCTCGGGGCTCCGCGGCCGGCTCTCGTAGGACACTGAGGGGGCTGCGGGGCGGTTGCGGGAGTAATTGTGGTTGACGAATGTGTGGCCGGGGGTTTCGTCGTGGTCGGGATGGAGGTGGACGGGGGAGGAGCCGGCGGAGTGGAGAGGCGAGTCGCCGTCGTCGTCGTCGGAGTCGGAGTCGGAGGAGTGGAAATGGATGTGGGAGCCGGAGTGGGAGTGGCGGTGGGGCGGGTGAGGGGCGGGGGAGGGCGGGGGGAGTGCGTCGCCCTTGCGCTGGGCGGGGAGGGGGAGGAGCGGGGACGCGCCGGGCGGCGGGAGTGAGCGGAGCGCGTCGAGGAAGCGGTGGAGGGAGGCCCCGGCCGAGCGGAGGGAGAGGGCGTAGGCCGCGTGCGCGTCGGCGAGCGCGTAGCGGTGGCGGATGGCTTCCGCCAGCAGGCGGGAGCGGTCCCGGCAGAGGGCCACCGCCTCCAGGTCGTCCAACTTGGATCCGCCACAGCCCATCCCACTTCTCCCACTGGGGATTGAGAGCTAAGCAAGAGCGGCGGCGATCACATCACGATTCGCTCGGTGGCGCCGGAGATACCTGGATCTGATCTAGGGTTTGCAGGTTGAAGAGAGAGAGAGAGAGAGAGAGAGAGAGAGAGAGAGAGAGAGAGAGAGAGAGAGGAGGGGGATGAAGACAGACAGAGAGAGAGAAGAGAGAGAGAGGGGGGAAGAGAGAGAATCTTTTTTCTTTTCTTTTTGGTGCCAGCGAGGAGTGGCTCGTCGGGGCCGAGATCGGGCGATACAAACCCCCCCATGGTGGCGTCGCCCGTATCAAAAGCATAAATACGACACCATGGCTGCACCGCGTCACACTCACAGCGCCAGTAGGGTAGGGAGACCTCAAAATTAATAGTTTTTTAAAAATAAAAAGTACAATAAATAAATTATTTATAGACAAGAGAACGGGGGGAATTTCTCTCTCTACGTTTCTAGAGAGAGAGAGAAGAGAGAGAAGAGATGTTTCTGCTGCTGTTGTGAGAGAGGGAGGAGCGTCGTCCCAGGGTTGTGACACTTTGACGCCTGTCGCCGCCGCGTGACGATTTTATATGACATAACTGCCCTTCCAATACTACAGTATTTTCAGGATGCGGCAAGTAGAGTGCGGCCTGGGAATGATTAAACAGAATTAGACAAATATTATAAATAAATAAAAATTACTACTTGCATGCGGAAAATTACTAAACGTCCCCTGGTTTAAAAATTATTTTACCCCGGTAGGTCTTACCGAGAACGACGTGTCGTGATCAGAACCGTCCGATTTGCCCGATGGATTAATGGTGGGTGCCACTGCCATCACTGTTGCAAATTGCCTGACTTCGGACGGTTATGATGCGTCAAGCCGGCCACCTCACTGGGCGGGGAGCCTGATGGGATCATCTCTCTGTTTTATGGAAGATTTTAGGGAAGGGCAATGTTAGAGCATCTCCATTGGCCTCCGTTGTGCCCCACCTTAGCCAAAATACCGAGCGGCGTGGGGAAAAAACACCTCCATCGCCCTCCCTTGACGTCTCGCTACAATAGCTTATCGCTACTCCGCTAGTCACAAGAGGCGAGAAACATTGAATCGCTACCTGTGCCCCCCCCCCCCTCTCTTGAGTCAATGCTGACAAGACGTCGAAAGCAAGTTTATAATGCGGAGAAGGGCACACGGTTTCGATTGTGGCGGTCCTCGACTGACTCATACGTGACCTCCGCTCGACTGCTACGCTCGGATGTGATCACGACATGCTAGTCTCCGATCGACTGTTGTGATCGAGTTGGAAAGGGCATGAGGAGGTCGTTGGAGATGCTCTCAATCCTCACTCCTACGTATCCTATGTGACACTAGAAGCTCCTTAAAGATGTCCTTTTAGGAGTTCCTAGTTAGGAGGCCATTAGAGATGCTTTTATTCAGACATCTGGGTTTCCATCTGCATGGGGCCATTCTTACTTGGCGCATGAACAGTACCATCCCATTGGAGAAAATCTTTGATGAAATTGTGATAGCAACTGAGCTATATCACGGACCAATCACGTTGCCTGATCACCATTATGGACGGGGTGCAACGGACGACTGTAATCAGTACCATATGAGGATGACTGAATAGCATTTTTGTGTTAGGAAAATGATGTTCATACATCCTACTTTCAATTTAGATAGGGTACATCCTGAGGTGGCACTTGATCATAGTCATCCGTTGCACCCTCACACCCAGCCCTATTGGTAGGCAAGTGGATGGTTGTGATAAGGTGGCACGTCAGGATGGTCCTGTCTAGATGTAAAACTAGACAGCTGAATAACATTGCTTGAGATTTTATTTCCATCCAATTGTTCTATCTTCCCACCCTACATTTAATTACCCCCCCTAGTTCCCTCTTTACACCCCCATTAAAACACTTGATCCTATGCTTCTTCCCCATCGTTGGCGTCCCGCATTGTCAGCCATACCTCATAGCCCACCTTTGGTGGAGGACAACAACAATGGCTTGGAAAGCGGTGGGGTTCCGACAAGGAGGAAGAAAGAGGAAGAAGGGGAGGAGGAGAAAGAGGAATAAGGGGAGGAGGAAGAGACATGGGCAGAGACGATGGTAGCGAAAGAAGGAAGAATAGGATGGGAGAAAGATGAGAAGAAGAGGGAGAGGAGGAGGAGAAGGAAGAAGAAGAAAAAAGGGAGGAGAGGGGAGAGAAGAAGAAGAAACAGCGGAAGGAGGAGGAGGAGGATGAGAAGGAAGAGGAGGGAGGAGGTGATAGTGGGTGCTGAGAAGGAAGAGGAATGCCACTAAGGGTATTTCGTCTCATATACAAAATTATAAAGGGGTGGGATGAGAGAACTTCAGGGCGACAGTAAAATTTTTCCTTTTTGTTTATTTAGTTACTAAGTGCCCCACAACCCTTTTCCATAGCTAGTGCTCATGCAGCCCGTCATCACCTTCAATTTTCGTGCAGCCCACCATTGGGTTCTCCTTATTCCCCCCCTCCCCCCCTCCTTTTTCTTCTCTTTTTTCTTCCACTATCCTCCTACAAGGTTAGGATTTCAGCGGGAAAGATGGAGGAGTAGAAGGATGAAGAAGAAGGGGAGGAGGCAGATGTGGTTGTAGGGGTGTAAACGGATCAAATACGGAGTGGATACCATACTATTCGTTATTCGTATCCGTTTAGAAATGCATTATCTAAATCCATATCTGTATCCGCTCGGATAGTAATTGCAACTATCTGAATCTGTATCCTCTCAGAGTATCCGAATTCGGATAATATCCGTATACGTATTCATTATATAATATATGAACATTGCACCATATTCATTATATAATATATTTATATATTTTATGATAACTGGCCAGTATCGGGTTTTATAGTATCAAAGTTCTTTTTCACAAACCTCAAATAGGTATCTAGGGGGACTAATAACCATTTCAAGAAATCATAGGGATATTATATTCTAATTTAGCTTAGTAAGACACAAGTTTACCGTGGCGTGACTTACATCATGTGTCGGAGCGAGTCATGCCTAATGTTATGGGCCCCATTGAGTGGTGGGCTCCACCACCAAAGTTGCTACCAATGTATCCACTTTAGTATTTACTATTTAGTGCAACTGTGCAACGCAGCCAAACATTGAGACCTGTTCTTGGATCATAATACATGCAATATATATATATATATATATATATATATATATATATATATATATATATAGAGAGAGAGAGAGAGAGAGAGGACGGGGAGCCTGGACCTCAGGCGCAGCGTCAACGCTGCACCCGGCTCGGCATGGATGCCACGTGGCCCAAAAAAATCCGAAAATCCGATCGGATCGGAAGAATAAATGCCGCACAATTTTTCAGCCGTCCGATTGCCTCTATCCAACGGATCAGATTCATCCGCGAGGATGACTCTCGCTGTTACTGTGGCCCGTTCGATTCGATCGATCAGACAGATGGGATTCATTTAGGATTGAAATGGCCGTCTGGGTGAATCTCATCCGTCTGATCGATCGAATCGAATGAGCCAAAACAATTTTGCGGTTACTGTAGCGCCTACAATAACTGCGAAATTATTTTGGCCCGTTCGATGCAATCGATCAGACGGGTGACATTCACCTACACAGCCGAACAGCCCCCCGTATTTGTTTGAGTTGCCCGATCGCAGGATCCAACGACTGGAATTCATCACAGCCGTAAATCTCGTTGTTACTGTGACCGCCATAGTAACAGCGAGAATCAGCCCTGCGGATGAATCCGATCCGTTGGATAGAGGCAATCGGACGGCTGAAAAATTGTGCGGCACTTATTCTTTCGATCCGATCGGATTTTTGGATTTTTTTGGGCCACGTGGCATCCATGCCGAGCCGGGTGCAGCGTTGACGCTGCACCTGAGGTCCAGGCTCCCCGTCCCCATATATATATATATATATATATATATATATATATATATATATATATATATATATATATATATATATATATATATATATATATATATATATATATATATATATATATATATATATATATATATATATATATATATATATATATATATATATATATATATATATATATAGAGAGAGAGAGAGAGAGAGAGAGAGGAATGGGATGCTGCCTATCAAAGCAGCGTTTTTTGCTGCTTTGATACATTGTTTGACCATCCTAGAAGTTTTGGATTTTAATGAAATTTGGTGAGGGTGTTGTCTAGGGTAAGATGATCATCCTCACAAATTTTCATCAAATTCCAAAACTTCTAAGAGGGTCAAATGGTCGAAGCAAAATCTGCAGATTTTAACGGTGACTGCAGATTTTGTAGATTTTGCTTCGACCATTTGATCCTCTTAGAAGTTTTGGAATTTGATGAAAATTTGTGAGGATGATTATCTTACCCTAGACAACACCCTCACCAAATTTCATCAAATTCCAAAACTTCTAGGATAGTCAAACAATGTATCAAAGCAGCAAAAAACGCTGCTTTGATAGGCAGCATCCCATTCCTCAATATCCGTATCTTTATCCGTTTTTATCGGATATTAAAAAATCATATCTGTACTCATATTTGTTTTTGTCATATATTAAAAACTATTGGAAATTTAATCGTTCTAAACTAGCAAATTTAGGGATTAAACAAATTCTTAAGATTAAAATTGATTAGCAAATGTTATTTTTGCAAACAAGGACAAGTCACAAATTTCTTTTAGAAATTGTTTGCCAAGGCAGAGAGGGTTCTATGGAACCGTCATTCACCTTACCGAACTTTTCTAAAAGGAAGAAATAATCTATCTAAAATATATCTAATTATTTAGATTTCTCTATTAGATGTAAGTCGATTATTTTAGATCTAATATTAGGACTAAAGAAGAGTTAGAAACTCTGGCCTGTGGTCGAAGCGTGCTAGGCACTGTCCCAAGAATCTTATTGCCCCCCTCGTGCGGGTCTCGTGGCAATGGTTCTCGGAGATACGACAACCCCGGTCAAGCGACCTCCTTCTCGTCGGCACGACTTCAATAAGGCTTTGCGAACCTTGTGAACTTTCAGGAACCCAGCGACTCGATGACGATCTTCTCGAGGCCGGGAGGCAGCACCACAACAAAGCTTTGGTCCGAGAGAGGGAGTCTCTTCAGAGCAAAGAGGCAGCACCACAGTACCACGACACAAGAGAATGGGAGAGAGAAAGGCAGTAAGCAGGGAGGAATTCCGATATTCGGACTGTACAATTCCCATGGCTGCACCGGGCCTTATATGGGCCTCGGGCTGTTAATGGGAGGCTGAAAGAGGGGAGCGGTTAATGGGCTGCGATTAAGCCCATTAACCTCGCATGTTACAGCTCGCAGAGAGCCTGTCCGTAACGGCTAGCATGCAGCAACAGGTCGTATGCAAAACGGCTAGTAGCCAAAAAGGAATTTCATAAATGGTGGAGGACTTAAAAGCAAAAAACAAAAATAGGGCAGGTGCGGACCAGCCTATTTCGGAGGTGCTATCGTGTCCGGGTCCGTGGGCGCACACACACGCGCCGCCCATGCCTATCCCAAGCCCAAGCTCAAGCCCGGCCCGGCCCGGCACGCACGCGCGCGCGTGTGTGAGCTAGTGGAGCCCTTCCTCTAGTGTGATGACTAGTGGGGGGAAGTGGGCAATCCTTTATAAGGTGGTAATGGATTTCTCCCCTTACCGATATGGGACTAAAACCCAAGGTTTTTGTGTGGTTTTAAAACACACACCCAACAATCCCCCACATGTGTTTAAAACCACTAAATATTAAATAAGTAAAAAATTCAAAATGTAAAGTAAAAAGACTTTGCTGGATTCCTTATACTACGCAGTAGGTGTAGGTACCTTCCGGTTTGAACCAACACTTAGTACAGTTGTATACATCCGTGAGGACTTGGTGGACTACGCCTTGAACCAGTCTCATTTATCAGGTTTCTACAAGTAGTACACGTAGTACAGTTTTCGATGGTTCTAAGCGGGTTGCGCTATTAATGGCCTTGCGCAGATATCTTTTCTTGTATGTTTCTAGGGAGCAGCCCTGGTCCCAGAGTTGCGGCCTCACAACGACATACATATAGGTAAGTCCTAATAGGGGTGTGAGCAAGGCGACACCCCGCCTCATGGGTCTTGGACTTATTAAGAGTTTTAAACTCATCCTACCCCTTGCTTTTAATAAGCACTGATGTCATAGGGACGGGAGCAATATTTAGTGCTCCTTATTTTCAATCACTACTACAGTTTGTTTCTACCCATTGAACCTCTGTGAGGTTGGGTTCCCACTGCGGTGATTTTTCTTATGAGCTTAATCCCATCCCCCTCGACGATTCTAAGACCACTGTCCTAGATAGGCCCTTAGTTAGATGATTCGCCAAATTCTTTTCGGATCTAACAAAATCTAGGGCAATTATTTGATTTTTCATCTTATATCTGAGAGATCTATGTCTCACTTTCAGATGTCGATTTATTTTCACATCAGCGTTTTCTTGATTACATTTATCAATAGCTGATCGACAATCACAATGGATAGATATAGCCGGTAAAGGCTTTTCTATCAATGGGATCTCATATAGAAGATCTTGAAGCCATTCTGCTTCTGTGCTAGTGGTATCTAGCGCTATCATTTCTGTTCCATTGTACTCCTAGCTATAACGGTCTGTTTAGTGGATTTCCAAGATATTGCTCCACCTCTTAGTAGGAATACGTATCTAGTTGTGGACTTAATATCTATTGAGTCACTAATCCAGTTAACATCAGAGTATCCCTCTAATACAGCTGGATATCCACTATAGTGGAGACCGTATGATATGGTTCCCTTAAGGTATCTAAAAACTCTTTCTAACGCATTCCAATGAGACAAATTCGGGTTGGACGTATAACGACTAAGTCTATTTACTACGTAAGCGATATCGAGTCGAGTATAGTTTGCTAGAAAGCCTAGCGATCCTATGATTTGAGCATACTCGCTCTGTAGTCTAGGAAGTCCAGTATTCTTTGTCAGATGAGTATTTGGATAATATGGTGTAGATACCGGTTGGCAATCAGGATCGTAAAATTTCCTAAGAATTTTCTCGACATAGTGGGATTGGGATAACACTAAATCATTGTCCTTCCTAATGATCTTAGTGTTCAAAATAACGTCGGCTTGTCCTAGATCTTTCATGTTAAAGTTTTGGGACAAAAAGTGTTTGATATCATTTATGATTTATATGTTTGAACCGAATATCAGAATATCATCAACATACAAACATAAGATGACAATATTACTACCATTTACTTTATGGTATACACATTCATCCGTTGAATTGATATCAAATCCATAGGATAATATAACTTCATCGAATTTCATGTGCCATTGTTTTGGGGCTTGTTTAAGTCCATAGAGGGATCAAATTAATTTACACATCTTTCCCTCTTGTCCAGGTGCAGTAAATCCCTCGGGTTGGTCCATATATATTTTCTCATTAAGGTCGTCATTCAAGAAAGCAATCTTGACATCCATTTGATGTATGATTAGCTTATAAATTGAAGCTAAGGCGATGAGGATCCTAATCGTGGTTATCCTAGCGACAGGTGAGTAGACATCAAAGTAGTCTACCCCAGGTTTTTGGGTAAAGCCCTTGGCTACAAGTCGTGCCTTAAATTTATCTATGGTACCGTCGGGTCTAAGCTTTTTCTTAAACACCCATTTACATCCTATGGTTTTACAACCAGGAGGTAAATTGGTGAGTTCTCAGGTATGGTTTTGAAGTATGGATTGGATCTCGTTATCTATGGCTTCTTTCCAAAAAGGTGAGTCTATAGACTTCATTGCATCTGTATAGGTGGAGGGAGAGTTCTCTACCATAAGTGCATAGAAGTCATCAAAGACTTTCTCTACACGGGCACGTTTACTCCTCCTAGGTTCGGTTTGGGTTACCGGTTCAATCTGGTCTTCAGGTTCTAATTGGACTTCAGGTTCGATCTGAGTCACCTGATTAGAACTGGAGGCCTGGTTATTAGTATTAATCTTAGTGTTGATCCTAGTCTTATAAGGGAAGATATTTTTGAAGTATGAGGCATCTCTAGCTTCGATTATGGTGTTATTGGCTATTTCGCTTATTTCAGAGTTAAACACTAAAAATCGATTAGCGTTACTATCTGAAGCGTAGCCAATAAAGATGGCATCTACAGTCTTAGGTCCTATCTTTTTCCTTTTGTTATCGGGGATTTTTACCTTAGCTAGGCACCCCCACACTTTTAAATATTCTAAGTTAGGTTTTCTATGTTTCCATACTTCGTATGGGGTCAAGTCATTGTGTTTGAAAGGAATGCGGTTAAGGATAAAACAGGCCGTCATTAGGGCTTCCCCCCACAAGTTCTCTGGCGCTCCAGAGCTTAGTAACATAGAATTGACCATGTTCATTAGGGTCCTATTTTTCCTCTCCGCTACACCGTTGGATTGGGGAGTGTAAGGAGCTGTGACTTCATGGAGTATTCAATAGTCATTACAGTATTCACTTAACTCATTTGAGGTGTACTCCCCTCTTCGGTCTGACCTAAGGATCTTAATGGTTTCGTCTAATTGGTTTTCAACCAGAGCTCTGTAAATTTTAAATTTACTGAGTACTTCATCCTTAGTTTTAATAAGGTATAGGTGGCAATATTTTGAAGTGTCATCTTTGAACGTTACAAAATATCTATTACCACCTCTCGAGGTTCTCCCAGAATCACAGACATCGCTGTGAATTAATTCAAGTATTTGGGAGTCTCGATCGATGGTTTTAAAAGATTTCTTAGGTTGTTTGGCTTCTACGCATATTTCGCACTTGTCGAGATTCCTAGTATCGGATTTAGGAATAATATTTAAGGTCATGAGTTTCTTAATAGAATTATAATTTACATGACCTAGTCTTTGGTGCCAAGTAACCGAAGATTCAATATTTATGATAGTAGAAGAAGGGTTGAATACATTTAATTTAAACAAACCATCACAAAGAAATCCTTTTCCAATAAAATTCATTCCCTTGGTGATTACAACCTTATTGGACTCAAATACAAGCTTATAGCCCTGTTGGACTAATAAGGACCCACTAATTAAATTTCTCCTAATCTCCGGAATGTGGTGGACTCCGCGCAGGGTTAGGGTCTTCTCTGACGTCAGCTTCAGGTCGATCCGTCCTATCCCTAGCACACGAGCCTCAGTATTGTTCTCCATGCTTACAGCTCCTCTACCTGAGACCTGATAGGTGGAAAACAAAGATTGATCAGAGCAAACATGAATGTTAGCTCCTGTGTCAATCCACCAATTAAATGCTTGAAAGGGCATGTTAACTTCAGGGGTGAAGAGAACAGACCTGAAAGCGGTCCCAGAAAAGCCAGCTCCAAAGGTCACCATGTTGACTTGGGAGCCGGGTGGCATTTGACCATTCCTTCTTGGATTTGGAGGTGGTGCTGTCTTCTTGTAGAAGCATTGGTTGGCCATGTGATTGGTCCGATCGCAGACATAGCAGCAGCGCACTCCTTCCTTCTTTTGGTCCTTGGGATGGTTTGGGATATGGTTGCTATGGTAAGGCTTCTTGGTATATGGCTTAGGCTTAGGGTGGAAGGGTTTCTTCTGGAACTTGTATCTAGGTTTTTGGAATGGCTTAGACGGTTGACCCTCTATGTTGTTGACCTTGGGTTTGGATTCAGAGGATCCCTTTTCCCTGAGCCTATGTTGCTCCTCAATTCTAATAGAGTTTAGAACTTGAGTTAGGGTTAGGTCACCTTGGGTATGACTTAGGTGCTTAGAGAACTCAGACCAAGAAGCAGGTAGTTTATCTATAAGGCAGGCTATTTGGAAGGTTTCATCAAGAGTGGAACCATTCGTCTTCAGGTGTTGGACTAGGTTCTCAAACTCATGAATCTGATCATTCATGGGTTTGGAGTCAACCATTTTGAAGCTGTTGAAGTCAGACGCTTTGAAGCGTTTTACTCCAGCATCATCTAGGCCATACTTACGCTCTAGGGTATCCCATAGATCCTTAGGGTTTTGAATGGTATAGTAGATATCATATAGTCTATCAGATAAGGCCCCTAGGATCCTATGAAGGCCATGGTAGTTGATTTCTTCTGGGGTCCTAGTGGGAATGCTAGAAGTCGGTTCGGGATCAGGTTGTGAAGTGGAGGCTCGGGTACGACGTGTTTGACTAGACACACTAGATACTCCTGGTGCAGTTTCACCTATGGCTGATAGTAACCCAAGTGTGGTTAGCCAGAAACGCATCTGGTTTTGCCACCTCTTGAAGTTAGACCCGTCAAACTTCTCGGGTTTGGCACTAAGGGTTTCACGGTTTGGTGAGGCCATTTCGGACCAAAGTAAGGAGTTGATATCTGAGGATTGAAAAATAAATTTTGTCAATTTTAAAGCACACTTAGATAAATTCGACTTTTAGAAGTCCAAATGAAACTTTCAAATCCTAATGGCCAGATGGGCTCCAGGTAGGAGGTGGAGCACTAGGCTCGCTCAAATACCAAGCTACCTTGGGCAATTTAATGCCGGTTTGACAAGCCTTTCTAGACACCGTAGGCAGTGGAATATTCCAATGACGACTTTTAGTCTTTTCTATAATCTATGCTTCTAATTTATTTTTTTGTAGAAAATAGTTTTGTAACTAGTAGCAACTAATAGGTAGCACGGAATAAAGTCTAATAGATGATCACGTAGGCTAACAGATGATTAGTGAGCACGTTGCAAAGAAAATAACTTATGAACGATTAAATTACAATAAGATTCTTGGATTGTTGGAAATGTAATCGTTCTAAACTAGCAAATTTAGGGATTAAACAAATTCTTAAGATTAAAATTGATTAGCAAATGTTATTTTTGCAAACAAGGACAAGTCACAAATTTCTTTTAGAAATTATTTGCCAAGGCAGAGCGGGTTCTATGGAACCGTCATTCACCTTGCCGAAATTTTCTAAAAGGAAGAAATAATCTATCTAAAATATATCTAATTATTTAGATTTCTCTATTAGATGTAAGTCGATTATTTTAGATCTAATATTAGGACTAAAGAAGAGTTAGAAACTCTGGCCTGTGGTCGAAGCGTGCTAGGCACTGTCCCAAGAATCTTATTGCCCCCCTCGTGCGGGTCTCGTGGCAATGGTTCTCGGAGATACGACAACCCCGGTCAGGCGACCTCCTTCTCGTCGGCACGACTTCAAGAAGGCTTTGCGAACCTTGTGAACTTTCAGGAACCCAGCGACTCGATGACGATCTTCTCGAGGCCGGGAGGCAGCACCGCAGCAAAGCTTTGGTCCGAGAGAGGGAGTCTCTTCGGAGCAAAGAGGCAGCACCACAGCACCACGACACAAGAGAATGGGAGAGAGAGAGAGGCAGTAAACAGGGAGGAATTCCGATATTCGGATTATACAATTCCCATAGCTGCACCGGGCCTTATATAGGCCTCGGGCTGTTAATGGGAGGCTGAAAGAGGAGAGCGGTTAATGGGGTGTGATTAAGACCATTAACCTCGCACGTTACAGCTCGCAGAGAGCCTGTCCGTAACGGCTAGCATGCAGCAACGGGTCGCATGCAAAACGGCTAGTAGCCAAAAAGAAATTTCATAAATGGTGGAGGACTTAAAAGCAAAAAACAGGGCAGGTGCGGACCAGCCCATTTCGAAGATGCTATCGTGTCCGGGTCCGTGGGTGCACACACACGCGCCGCCCATGCCCATGCCCAAGCCCAAGCCCAAGCCCGGCTCGGCTCGGCTCGGCACGCACGCGCGCGCGTGTGTGAGCTAGTGGAGCCCTTCCTCTAGTGTGATGACTAGTGGGGGGAAGTAGGCAATCCTTTATAAGGTGGTAAGGGATTTCTCCTCTTACCGATATGGGACTAAAACCCAAGGTTTTTGTGTGGTTTTAAAACACACACCCAACAAAAGCTGCTACCAGAATCCGCAAAATTCGTATTCTAATATGGATCGGATTCGGATTTTGGAATATCCGTTTACACCCCTATGTGACAGCAGCCTAAACGGGAACTGCCAACAATGATGTATGTCCATCAAGGGATCGGTAGCGACAACGACTTGCATATGCATTGACGATGAGGGAAGGAAGAGGGGAAGGAAAGATGAGAAAGGTTATGCATGGTGCACTCATCCATGGATCGCACCCAATTATTTTTAATATCTGGTTGGGTGCACCAAGTAATGTGGGGAGCTTAGTCATTTTAAAAAACATTTCCCCCAAAAAAAGTATTGATTTGCAATTGAATCAATTAAATTACTAAAGGTAAGGGCTAGCAGTTACGCCCTGATGTTGTTGGTTTTCACTTAAGTGGGCAACAGCTCTTGGCATGGTGGTACTTTCTCTCATCCATGTTGGAGAGGTTTCTTGTTCGACTCCAGATATGGACACCATGGAGCAAACTTTTCCTCGAGGCCATTGTGCCTTGTTTGCGCGTGCAAATCCTGGCCGTTGATGTTATGTTCATGGGATTATGGAATTAATAATTAGCTACTGCTACCTCCCCCCATTTCATTCTTTGGACCTCCTTGAGCCCTTGCTCTAGTACCCTGTCCTCTAACCACTGGGTCGGTCCAGCAAAAGACAAAAAAAAAAAAGCTTTTGTACATTTCGTGTTTGGTGGAGTGAGTGGCGATGGTTTGTCGATCGGCTAATCTGTGGTAAGCTGTCGTGTGTGTTTTTCTTCTATTACGGGTTCTTTTCAGGATGCTAACCCAAATGTGCTTCAGTTTCTCTACTCATATACGACATCCTTCGAGCGATGATGCATTCCATCTTAAAATGAGATCCTACTAGGTACATCTCATAACCTTTCTCCTTTCTCATTTTTATCAGTGCACATGCCGATTGTAAAAACTATTACATACCTCAATGATCACTTAATAGAAGATGAACTGGGAATCGTAAATGGGAACCGAGAAGCCTTCTCTCTCCTGACCTTTCACTGCAGATGGGAGGAATGTATGTGCGTGAGGCGGAGAGAGGGACTTCCCATATTAACAGATACACACCGTATCCATATTCGGAGGCAGTTACTCCCTACCCATCATGGAGAAACTAACCTGATATGGGATAACCACCTACCATTATCTGGGTTAACCAACAACTCATTAGAATCATATCTTTAACTGAAACCCATACTAGTTTCAGTGTCTCCATATTAACCAACTACACTTGAAATCGGAATCGAAACACATTGTATGTGTTGATTGGAACAAAAAATCTAACAATCTTCCACTCGATTAACACATACAAAAAAATATTAAAATAAAATAAATATTTTCGGATCTTTACATTTAAAATTGGATGGTCATCCATTTGAAAACTTTGAAAATCAAAACAATGTTGGCAAAGATGGATATTAGATTCATTCCTTTTACCCAACCATTAGAATACTACTAGCAATGGATCAAGGATGTATAGAGAGTTCATCGTGGTATAATGACAGTTCCATGTCACAGAACTAGCACCATTAATAATGATTCAATTAAACCTTAAATGGTCTTAATCAAGTAGTTTAATAGAAACGTCCATGTGTGTGTGACAATGATGCAAATCTACCGTCCCGTTTCATGTATTGTTCCACATACATGTCACTCCAAATACTTTATGGCACCCGCCATGTGAAGATCATCACCTTATATCCAGAGTGAAGATTACAAGACATGGTGCCTACCCATGTCTAGTCCAAACTATCTTGAGAGTTTGTGCTTACTCTTTAAGGCACTTAATCTTAATCCCTTTAAGAAAAATTAACTTGCATATATCTTAATATGGACTTGTACATGCTTGAAATATGTAATGCAATAACCAGAGTTAACTTTATTAAATTGAAAAATACTATATGTCCACTGCTGAAAATAGAAAAACATAAACATCTCAAAGATCTGAAGTCAAAGACTTCAGAATGTCCATCTTGGACACGTGTCCCTTGAAAACATTAGGCAGAAGTCCTTTGGTTAACAGGTTAGCAATCATGTTGTGAGTCGACACGTATGGAACCTCAATCCACCCTTTTTGGACTTTGTCAAGAACACAGTAATACTTGATCTTGATGTGCTTGTTGCTATTGGTAACATTCTGATTCTTGATAAATCTGACAACGGCAGTATTTATCACAAAACAACCTTATTATTCTGTTGATAGAATCTATTACCTTCAACCCACTGATAAAATTCTTTAGCCAAACAACCTACTCAGTTGCCTCAAAACATGCGACATATTTGGCTTCCGTGGTGGACGAAGCCACCAGGGTCTGCTTTGCACTTTTTCAAAAGACTACAGCCCCAGTGAGTGTGAAGATGTATCTTGATGTGGACCTTTTGGAATCCTTGTAACCCGCAAAATTTGAATCAATTAAGCCAATAATTTTTAACTTTTTAGATCTCTTGTAAACCATAGTATAGTCCTTTGTTCTCTGCAGATATCTAAGGACTTTCTTGATTGTCTTCCAGTGAATCAATTCTGAACTTTGTTGAAATCTGCCCAGCATTCCAACAATGGAGCTTATGTCTGGCCTTATATATATTATGCCATACATCAAGCTTCCAACTGCAGAAGCATATTCACTTTGTTATACTTGATCCCCTTCTATATGATTCTTGGGACATTGAGAACTACTGAAGGCATCCCCCTTAGAGACCGAGACTTCATCTGAAGCATATTTTTCCATACCATATCTTTTCGGTACTTTATCAACATATGTTCTCTGAGATAGGCCTAGTCTCCTGACAGATCTGTCTCTATCAATCTTGATCCCAAGGACGCACTTTGCATCTCCCATATCCTTCATATTAAAATTCTTGGAGATGAAAGATTTTGAGGCATGAAGCATGTCAGTACAATTGTTAGCAAGTAGTACATCATCAACATATAGAACTAGAATAACAAAACGACTTCCATTGAATTTCTGATAAATACAATGGTCCACTAGATTCTCCTGAAAACCACAACTGATGATGACCTGATGAAACTTAGGATACCACTGTTTAGATGCCTGCTTGAGACCCTATATCGATCTCTTTAGCTTACACACAAGACTTTTACTGTGTATTACCAGCCACTTTGGAGGAGTCATGTAGATTTCTTCATCTAGATCACTATTTAGAAATGCGGTCTTTATATCTATCTGATGTAATTCAAGGTCATAATGAGCCAAGAGGGCCAATAAAATCCTAAGAGTGTCTTTCTTCGACATAGGAGAAAAAGTCTCCTCGTAGTTGCGCTGCTTGAACCCTTTAGCTACCAGCCTGGTCTTGAATCTTTCTATCCCTTATTCTGAATCACACTAGGTTTTGAAAATCCATTTGCATTCTACTGGTTTGAAATTCTTGGGCAACTTTGTAAGTTCCCATACGTAATTCTTTTCCATAGATTTTAACTCTTCCTTTACTGCTTCCCATGGCCTCATCAAAATTTACGGGATCATCAATTTCAGGGACGTCACCTTTCTAGAAAGTATACTACAAAGTCATCAGGGATGACAAGCCTTCTGACTCTATTAGATCTCCTCTGTTCTACTTGAACAATTGGCTCAGGTGCTATACCAACAACTGGCATTGGTGGTTCTACCATTATCTCATGATCCAAAGAGGACAAATTTGAAAAACTAGAGATCAAATTTGGTAAGATTCTAGGATTGTCATCATTGCTCTCCTCAAAAGCAACTTCTCTATAAGTCAAACTCCCACTGTTATTATCATTTTCAATAAACTTGGCAACATTAGTTTCTACAATTTTCATGTGCCGAGAAGGACAATAGAACCTGAATCTCCTAGATCTCTCTGAATAACCAACAAACTTGCAGCTGACTGTCCTGGGATCTAATTTCTTAATATCTAGGTTATACAATTTTACTTCTGTAGAGCATCCCCAGACATGTAGATGATTAAGAATCAGGTTCCTCCTAGTCTAGCGCTTGTAAGGAGTCTCCGGAGCTGCCTTATAGGTAATTCTATTATTGAGGTAGATGACTGTTTTAAGAGCCTCACCCCAAAAGGATTCAGGTAAATCAGAATGGCTCAACAAACTATGAAGTGCATTCTGTTAGGTACGATTTCGCTTTTCTGATACGTCATTCCTTTGAGAGGTACCTGGATTAGTATATTATGGGACAATCCTATTTGTCCTTAGGAACTCAATAAAATTTTCTTGATTTATTCCGTCCTGATCTATTCTGCTATAATATTCTCCCCCATGATCAGAACGGACTACATTGATCTTCCGATTTAACTGGTTTTCTATTTTTGCCTTGTACAATTTGAAGACATTTATGCCTTCAGATTTGTAATGAAGAAGACATAGATAAATCTTGAATGATCAACTATAAAACTGATGAAGTATTTATGATTACCACGTGAACGGGTTGGGAAGGGTCCACATATATCTATATGTATTAACTAAAGTAATGCGAAACTCCTATAAATCTCTAATCTAGATTTCTTGGTCAGCTTCCCTTTAATACAATCCACGCAGTCACGGAAATCTGAGAAGTCAAGTGAACCCAAAACTTCATCCTCTACTAGCTAATCCAATCTCTTCCTAGAGATATGCCCTAATCTTTTGTGCCAAAGCATTAAAGATTTCTCATTAATACAGGCACGCTTAGGTGCGAAGGAAGAAGTTGTTTCTATTGTAGAAGTAAGGAGGGAGGATGCAAACGTTGAGTCAAGATACAATCTATACAATCCATCAACCAAACTACCATAACCAATAACATCTGAATTATTTATTAAAATAAAACCAGAGTTCTTGAAACTAAAACTGAATCCAACAGAATCTAATCGTGAAACTAAAATTAGATTGCGCCTAATAGATGGCACAAAGAAAACATCCTCCATATCTAAAACATAACCGGAAGCTAAAATCAGCCGATAAGATCCAACCGCCTCGACACACGCCTGCTGAGCGTTCCCCAGAAATAGCTGCTCCTCAAGTCTGGTCGCCTACTGGTGGAGGAACCCTTGAACAGAATTAGAGATATGAACAGATGACCCTGAGTTAATCCACCATGTATTGGAGGGAACATCAATTAAGTTGGATTCAAAACAAACTAGGATTTGTTCAATACCTCCCTTCTTCTTGCTCCATTCCTTGTACTTGAAGTAGTTTTTTTTCATATGTCCTTTCTTCTTGCAGAAGAAGCATTCTACTTCATCAGCTTTGCCTTTACTCCTTATGTGCTGAAGACGAACTCTCGCCTGAATGGAACTTTAACCCCTTCTTCTGAAAACTTTTCTTGAATGGTTTCATGCTTTTTGCACTCACAGCCAGATTTGCCATTCTGATAGACATATTAGCCACTTCTATTTTCCCCTTCTTGAGCTTGTCTTTCTCAGAAACACAAACAGCTATCAATTCATTCAGACCCCGTTTATATTCTTGAGAACTGTAATTAACCTTGAAGGTATCAAAAGTCGAGGGAAGAGAAGCCACCACCAGGTGCACCATGATATTATCCTCGAAGGTGAGACCAAGCTCTCGTAAGGTGATGACTATCGTTGATATCTTCATAATATGTTGTCGAATATTCACATCTCTTTCATACTTCAGTGAAATCAGCTACACAAGATTTAAGTACTTGCGAGCCCTGACAAACCCTTGAAACTGTGCCTTAATGATCTCCAACAATTCCTTAGCAGTTTCCTTGGAAGGAATACCTCCCTGATGGTCTCATCTACTGAAGCTCGGATGATTAACATTGCCAACTTGTTAGCCTTCACCCACTTGGCATAAGCAGCCCTTTGGGTTTCAGTGGACTCCTCAGCGGGTGCAGGAGGCTTGTCCTCAGTCAGGACAATGTCATAATCCAAACACCATAGACCAATCTCCAGATCTAACTTCCAAGATGAGAAGTTCGAGCCTGTCAGCGATTTGCTCCCGGTCAAATGCTGCTGAATTAGCGACCCATCCATATTTGTTATTGCAATTTTTTCTTTAATTATTACATGTTTCATGTATAATTTACATGTAAAAACTTTGAGATCTAACAAAATACATATTCTCATTTCTATCCAAGGGTTATGATGGAAGTGCCAGGATGCTTTATTATATTATCTTTACAATCCTATGGAACAAGTGAGACGCCTTATCTAACCTCACCTTTGGGCCGGGTGTTAAATATGCTATACACTTTCAATTGTGACATATGTCACCCACAAGACTAATCCACGAGTGGTAGGTTGAATATGGACACATCCTCATCTTTGGGTCTAGGGTTATCCTATTCTCCCTAACACTTGCAGACTATCATGTCCACTAAAATTTAAAAAATTTCCTAGCCTCCTTTGGGCTTGCTAGTAGTTTTTTCAAAAATTCAGTGCAACCAGTAATCATTTCAGATTATTGTAATTTTAATAAGAATGTCACCTTTGAGCCAATTATCATCTTGTATTAATCACGACTTTTTGAATGATCACTTTACGGTCTAACCTTAACCCTTAAAAGTTGGACCAACACAATACATAAATAATGAATGCAAATATTATGTTCAGAAATTTCAACATATATAGCAACATGTAGAGTTCAAAATTCTGAAAAAAAATAATGTATTATTTGCTTAAATCCGACAATAATCAAGCAATACATAAACGTTAATGGTTTTTGTTACAATTAAGGACGACTATCCGTATTTGCAAACCTGTGAAGTGTAGAAAAAAAGAGACATAAAAACATCTGTAACAAAAAGAAAACCGGTATACAACTCTGATTCATTTTGAGTTGGATCTGATTCATTTAAATTCGGGTCTGGTTATGGGTAATGGAAGATTTGGGTTTAACAAAAAAAAAATGAAACCCTAATCCCCTTATTATTCCTCCCCCTTAACCTGCTGTCATCCCATCATGTTGTTGCCACCACACCGCGAGACTGGCCGGAATAGGCAGCCTCAATGTTGGCCGATCTGCGAAATCTTACAGCCAATGACTGGCCACACGCATCCTCAGACGAA
The DNA here is from genome assembly GCA_947650365.1 of Chamaelirium japonicum. Taxonomy (NCBI): domain Eukaryota; kingdom Viridiplantae; phylum Streptophyta; class Magnoliopsida; order Liliales; family Melanthiaceae; genus Chamaelirium; species Chamaelirium japonicum. The sequence goes on along the minus strand of OX393555.1, from coordinate 61,456,677 downwards.
GTCCGGCCATGTTCATCCCAGCCGCCCAAATAATGAACTTGGCCATGGGCTCAACCGAAAACAGAGGACAAATCGAAAACAGATAACAAGGCTGTTTGGGCTCAACCGGATGAAACAACGACAACGAGATGGGATGAAAAAAATTTTGAAAACATGAATCAATGCCAACCTGGTGGACTCTGATATCATTGTTGAATTTCTTTATAGATCTACAAGGATCTTAGCATTTGATTCATGATTTATGTCTGAAAAAACTATTACATACCTCAAGGATCACTGAATGGAAGATGAACTGGGAACCGGGAATGGGAACAGAGAAGCCTTCTCTCTTTTGACCTTTCGGTGCCAATGGGAGGAACGTATGTGCGTGAGACGGAGAGAGGGACTTACCATATTAATAGACACACACCGTATCCATATCCAGAGGCAATTACTCCATACCCATCATGGAGAAACTAACCTGATATGGGATAACCACCTGCCATTATCTGGGTTAACCAACAACCCATTAGAATCTTATCTTTAACTGAAACCCACACTGGTTTTAGTGTCTCCATATTAACCAACTATACTTGAAACTGGGATCGAAACACATTGTATGTGTTGATCGGAACAAAAGATCTAACACATCTCATAACATTTCTCCTTTCTTCTTCTTATCGATGCCTATGCCGACTATCGTCATTATTTTCCATCGGTCTCTTGCAATTTGTTGACACCATTGGTTCCCATGTAGGTCAACAAACAACTCATCGTCAAACTTCTCTCCTCCTTCTCCTTCCTCTTTCCATGCCAAAACCCTAATTCGCTCTAAAAATGTGCCGGTGACTACAGACTGACAATGTCAGCGGTGGGTAGCCACCAACATCATGAAAAACTGTTTAATGGATGCCTGTCGATATTGACATCATAATGTCAGTTCTAGCCACTAACAATGTCGGTCGGTGGCCATTGACACATCTTCATGGTGGGGTTAATATTTGACCTAGGAAGATGATGAAGAGGGGAGGGGGAAGGTGTAAAGTGACGATCACGATAAGCTACATAAGAATTGACATTATCAGTGGGCTATTGGGCACACTTAGTAATATATTGATCGAAAAATAAGGGGCCAAATGACAAGGGGTGGCAACATGTCGGGTCCTATTCCTACCCATACCACACCCAATCTGGTATAGTAGGAGCCATACCTGACCCATACCGATTCGGGTTTAGGGTATAAAGTGGGTATAATTTTGTATCTTTTTCGCCAACACACATGTAATTGTTTGAGCTAAAAATCAATGTATTACAACAAAATGTTAACAAGCTCTATGGTTTCGGGTATAAGTTCGGGTGTGGGTAGAATTTAGGTATATTGCAATGTGTTTGGAGTCCAATTGTACTATCTAATATACACATATTAGATGGACAATCGGGTTTCACGTATAGGTAGTGACGTACTCATATCCATACCAAAAATTTAATCGGTAGAGTCCTCAAACCAATACCTTACCCAAACCTTTTTTTGGGCATAAAATATATAGGGGGACTGAGTGAGAGGTCCCTCACAAAGAGATTGGTTTAGCCTAAGGACTTTGAAATGCTGTGGACGAAAATGCACAACATTTCAAATTTTCTTTTCCCATGCCACCGAATCAGTAAACCGCCTCCACCCCTCCCCCGTCGCTGCCAAACCTAACTGAACCCGCCCCCCCCCCCCCCCCCCCCCCGCCGCCACCAGACCTAACCGAACCCCCCGCCCCCCCTTCCCCGCCGCCACCGGACCTAACCGAGACCCCCTCCCCCCCCCCCCCCCCCTGGCCGGACCTAATCTACAAGCCATGGGATTAACCCTAGCGAGGTCGCCGACGACCTAACCGAATCTCCGCTGCCGCCTTCGCTTTCGCCGCTCGCGAGGTTGCCGGGGTTGAGGTCGGGGTCGGGGTCGCCGGTGATCGCCATGGGTCGCCGGGAGTTGAGCTCGTCGGGGTCAAGTTTGCTAGGGGTCGAGCTCGCCGCTCGGTAGAGAGATGGGGGAGGGGGTTAGTTTCGGATATATCATGAAAGAGTAGGGACCTTAGGCAATATGAAACTTTGGGAGGTCCTGTAGGCAGGGTGGATTTGTTTTCAGGACCTTAGGCACATTAGCCCAAATATATATCCATACCGGAAGTTTTGGGTCGGATTCAGGATGTTTTCGTATATTTTTTCTTCCAATTTTCAGATAGGGGCACTTAGTAATTAAGTGGAGGGGGAGGGGGAAAATAATAATTTTTTTTAATGAAACAGTGTTTTGAGTCTTTGGACTGCAGAACCAAAGCTACAGTCCATGGTCGACGGTCCTGTTAAAAGGCTGTCACAATACGGTCCAGCTCGGCTGGGGCCTACGGTTCAAGAACCGGGTCCACGGATCATGACAAAATCTACACAAAAAAGAATGGCTGGGCACGAGCGGGGGCCGGCCTAACGGCCTTGACCGCTCGTTCCACCGGACATGGCCTAAACCGGACCGGACCGGCGAGACGGAGCCAAGTGGAGTTGTCTGAGCCGTTTCTTGCTCGGTGGAAGGGAATCTCTCGTGGCCGTATAGAACCATTTGACCGGTCGCCCGGTCCATTTAAATAGCCATGATTCTTCGTTGACTGGCGCGTGCCAATTTTTTTAAGGTTGATTACCGGTCATTTTCTGGTGACGTCAGCACAATCCCTACACGGGCCTGGGGTTCTGGAAGATAAATTCTCTCGGTCGCCATCCGCTGTTTGACCGCCCACACCGTAACTGAAAAAACTCTGCTATCTGAACATACAAGGACACATACTCGCGGACATACTTCGTAGCGCCCCGCCGATGGCCCCCACGTAGGGTTGGCAATGGGTCGGGTCGGGTCGGGTCATATCCAAAACCCCTAAATCCGGACCCGACCCGTTTAACTAATCGTGTCTAGACCCTAAACCTATACCCGACTCGGTTATAAACGGATAGACCCAATAGGACCCGATAAGACCTGTTTAAATAATGGGGGTGAGTGCGATTCAACATAGAGAGAGAGAGAGAGAGAGAGCGAGCTGGGGGTAGCGAAGCTGGCGTTCTCCGATGCCCGATCTCTGATGCCTTGTCGCCCGACGCCCTAATCCAACCCCCAATCTCCAATGCCTGATCTTCGATCTCGGATCTCCAACGCTCGATCTCTGACGCTCGAGAGAGAGATCGTGCAGCCGATCTCTGTCCCTGATTGTTGATCGTTGATCTCCGATCCCAATCGCCGACTGCACCTCATGACCCACCATTCCGAAGCCCTACCGGCTCCGGTCGGCCACCCTCCACCTTTACGGCTTTACCCCCGCCCTCTCTCTCTCTCTCTCTCTCTCTCTCTCTCTCTCTCTCTCTCTCTCTCTCTCTCTCTCACTCATGGGTGTCCTAATCACAGCCGTTCCTTGAACCCATCACACACTGTGATCGGATGCTAGGTAAACCCAACCCAACCCATTGATTTTTAAACGGGTCTTAATGAGTCACAAACGGGTCGGAGACAAAACCTGAACCTGACCCGATTACTAAACGAGTTAGTCGTGTCGACCCGTTTAAACCATACCCAAACCCGCTAATTTCGTGTCAAGTCTGCCGTGTCTGGTCCAAAATTGCAAGCCCTACACCCACGTCATCCTTATGTACAATAGTATGCCCAAATAGAATCTCTCAATTGAAAAAGCCTTCCAACTGCTAACCTAAAAGCTTAGGATGGTGACACATATGGCGCACCAAGTCATGAAGTCGTGTCGGGATGGCAATGCATGGAAGAAGAAAGAAGTAAAATTGTAGAAAAAACCCTAAGTGGCTTAATCTTCTCAGCTCCACGTAGGATGGATAATGACTTGAAGGAAATCGTAGGCCGAAAACTAAGGTTGAAATTGGGTCCATCATGCAATTATTCTAGGGCTCATGCTTGGAATATTGAATGTTCTCTTCAAATGGATTGCAAACCAAGCTTCAAGTATTTTTCTTATTGAGCTTTTTATAGGAGTCTAGCAATGGTTCTTTTCTCACTAATCATGTTAAGTTGTTGACACCTGAGAACATCTCAACGGACCGTCCGATTGACTGGCAAGCAGGAACTGTCAGAAACAAGCAATCGTCACCTAGCAGCTAAAATCTGGCCAGCGTTGTAGAATTAGTGAAGATGCAAGATTGACCAGCAGTCGATTTGCTGTGAAGTCCGCCAAGAACGACTCAAACGCTATAGAATTAGTGAAGATCTAAGAAGCACTGACACTGGTACGGGGACACGGGTACGACACGACACGGGTTCGTCGATACGGCAAATACTAAAAAAGGAGGACACGAGTACGACGGGGACATGACAAAATAAGCTACTATTTTTAAATTTATATTTTATGTGTGTTTGCAATTCATATATATTTCAATAACCGAAAAAATCTCATAGAAAATAACTAAAATGAAAATTTAATGCATACTGAATCGCTATCGTTAGTTACATTCAGCTCGATCGGTGAATCGCACACAACTCTAAATGGTATAGAAAATAATGGTTGTGTTTCAGTTTTAACTTCAACCTATCTGAAACCTCAAAGGATAAGATAAGTTAAAGCCAAACCTGAATCGTAACCGTCCATCGTAACCATCCTGACAAGTGAATCACACTCAGACTCAAATGGCATGCAAAAGAACGGCTGCGATTCAGTTTTGGCTTCAACCTATCTGATTCTCTGAGGTTATAATCTCAGAGGATCAGATAGGTTGAAGCCAAAATTGAATCACCACAGCTTGTAACCCGATCCTATATCGAACAGTCCGTTAACCCGCAGTGTCCCGAGTGTCCGAGGAGTGTCCGGCGAGTATCCGAGGAGTGTCCAACCGTGTCTGTCTCCTGGAAGCACGTAGGATACGGCACATGCGTGTCCGGCAAGTGTCCGATGAGTGTCGGTGTCTGACACGGGTACAAGAGGCTTGGGAAAGTGTCCATGCTTCCTAGGTGAAGATGCAAGATTGACCAGTAGTCGAATTGTTGTGAAATCCACCAGGAACGACTCAAACGTCTTGAGCAATACTAGAGAAGCGAAATTGGCATTAAATGAAAAAATTAATATAAGCTAAATTTCCAAAGTTTAATAATTAAAAAAAATGTTATCCACCAAGAACGACTCAAACATCAAATCCAACTGAAGTAATGCATGAACTAAAACATACAATGAATTGCGGTGTGCCTCTAAATCAAAAGAAAGTTCCAAATTCACATCGGCAAGTAAAATTAAATTGCAAAAAATTAAACAGAAGCATCGCTGCCCAATTCATAGTGGGGGAAGGAGAGAATGTGAAGTGGCATAGATTGAAACATAATGGGAAGAAAGAGGCACATGTTAGAGGTGTGGGTGATATTTTGATCTCACAACACCCCCCAAATGAGTTGATGTTGCACGTCGCATCTCCTCCTTAGAACCTGCAAGAAGATTGAGGCTCTTTTCGAGTCCAGGTCCCTCCGACACTCAAGTCAGTTGAGGCCCTAAGAGCAGAAGGCAAAGCGGGATTCCGTATTGTATTTCTAGCATCTAGGTTTGCGTACATGGCCCTCAGTAAGAGGGCATGCTTTTTATATGGATGATAGCTTCAGGCGGTTTGGTGGCTCTCTAGCCGTTACTTTCTAGTTCCATTGAGATCATGGGGGGAGTGGTCAGGATGGCTGGTATGTGCCAAGCCAATCTACCCTACCGTCCTCAGGTACAACAGAGCATGAGGAGACTGGATGGGATGACAGGGGCTTCCCGGTTATCCTGTACCACTGTCCCCAGTACATGAAAGGTTTGACCATCAGGGGTGCTTCCTGCATCCTAGAATAAGACAAACATATTCAACTCTTCTCGAGGCAAGAGCAATGCTTCCCTTGGACGAACCTTTCTCGGGGTTTGACCCATGGCGCACTCAGGTTAACCAATTAGTCAAGGTGTGGGGCCGACGACCTACAAGGGCTAACTGAGCAGTCAAGCTACGGGACCTGCGGCATACTCGAGCTAGCCAAGTAGTCAGGGAGTGGCTCCCGCGACCTACTCGGGCTAACCAAGTAGTCAGGAGTGGGACTCAAGACCTAATTGAGCTAGTTGGGTGGTTGGGGTGCGGGACCCGCGACACACTCGAGCTAACCGGGCAGCTGAGGTGTGGGACCCGCAACTTACTTGGGCTAACCGAGTAGTCGGGGAGTGGGACCCGCGACCTACTCGGGGACTAGTCGGGTGGTCGAGGTATGGGACCTGCGATCCACTTGGTCTAACCGGGCAGCAAAGGTGTAGACCCACGACCTACTCGGGCTAACCGAGTAGTCGGGGAGTGGGACCCGCAACCTGCTCGGGCTAGTCAAGTGATCGGGACCCACAACACACCCAGTCTAACTAAGTAGTCGGGGTGTAGGACACTAGGACTCGTGGCCTACTCAAACCAGCTAGATAGTCGGGCCTGTGCCTATGTGGCCGCCCCTTGTGGGGCGTTCTCCTTCCCACTCGTCGGTGCGGCATCAAAAATACCCACTAACAAGAGGTTCAAGAGAAATAGTGATGCATTAATGGATTTTCTCCCCTATTTAGGAAGCTGACGGGACGATAAGTTAAAGGAGCACGAGACTAAAGCCTAGCATGCAACCTTTTATTTCTTTCTTCATAATACAGATATGGCCTCACATCCATTTCCTTTGGAGAGTATGATTCTAAGAAGACTTTATTTGGCTACCATGTGGTAACACATGGTTTTAATTATTAATCAATGGCTTGCCATGGCCTTTTTTATGTTAGTTTTTTATCCCATAAATCTCTAAAAATCTCTTTTTCTCACTAAATTTTAGAAAAAATCAAACTATAAATAAAAAATCAGATCTGAATTAAAAGGGATAAATCGTCAGATTTTACCACGGAAAACCAAGTAAAATTTAGAAAAAAAAATCACAATCTGGATCTGTAACAAATTATGTTATATGGTATATAAGATTGGGGCATAACATGCATTTGAGGAATGTAATACACGTTTTTAATGACGTAACATAATCCTATTTTCGCGGGACCATAACTAGGGATCCCAGGTAGGGGTGGCAATCCTTGATCCGACCCGGCAACCCGACTTGAACCCGACCCAAAGTTAGCGGGTTTGGGTTTGGTCTAAACGGGTTCGGGTCATAACGGGTCGACCCGATTGACCCGTTTATTTAATGGGTCAGGTTCGGGTTTGTACTTATAACCCGATTGATCCGACTTGACCCGTGTACCAAATGGGTCGTGTCAACCCGACTCGACCCAACCTGAGCCAACCCGAACCGACCCGACCTAACTGAACCAACCTAACCCAACCCGGCCCATTCCGACCCGTCTTGACCCAACCCGATAGGTTTACATCTGTTGACCCAACCCGACCAGACACGACCTGACCTGTTTAGTAAACGGGTCGGGTCGGGTCAACCCGTTTATTAGACGGGTCGGGTTTGGGTTTAAGTTTTTGACCCGTTTATTAAACGGGTCGGGTTCGGGTTGGATGTTTTTCCCTTATACCTATGTCTCAACCCGACCTGAACCCGACCCATTGCCACCCCTAATCCCAGGTAGGGCTGGCAATTTGGACCCGACACAAAGTTAGCGGGTCTAGGTCTGGGTTAAACGGGTTCGGGTCGTGAACGGGTCGACATGGTAGACCCGTTTAATAAACGGGTCGGGTCCGGATTTAGGGCCCGGACACGATAGATCTGGGAAGACCCGTTTAAAATTAAACGGGTCGGGTCGGGTCTACCCGCAATCCGATACTGTAGTATGTAATACCAGTGGATCATACTGGGTCAAGTCGGGTCGAGTCGGATTGGGTCGGATCGGGTCAACTGAATAGACCCGTGTGGTAAACGGGTCTACCCGTTTATAAGCGGGTCGGGTACTGGTTTAGGGTCTAGATACGGATCGGGTCCGGATCTAGAGGTTTTTGACACGACCCGAAACTAGACACGACACGAACCCGACCCGACCCGACCCGACCTGACCCATTGCCACCCCTAATCCCAGGTAAACACCGACAGATGGGCAAGGATCTAACATTAAGTTTCGATGTCCTTTATGTCGAGTTGCTCCTCTATCAGGGACTACTAATAGATTTGCAAAAATTATTTACCAATACTAATATTAAATCAGTAAAAAAGCTTTTCTGTCACTCTCCTACACATAAATGAAAGATGAATGCAGTCTGACAGGGACCAAATGATTGTTAGGCTAGGACCACACCCCTGACAGATGGGGTGGTCCAACACCTGATCCATTACAGTGCTTGACCCCACACACATTTGCCACACCTGATCACCCCCCAGCTCTTAGATTTGATATTTTGGGACACCCACATTTATTTAGGACAAATTACAAAGACCCCCCATGAACTATATCCTCATTTTATATTGGTCCCTCGACTTTTTTTTTGAACAATTTGATCCCTAAATTATGATCCGTCTTCATTTAGCCCCCTCCGCTAACTTTTATACCGAAAACACTATTGTCCTAGTTTGCGTAAGTTAACTATTTTAAAGCAAATTTTGAATCTTATTGAAGACTAGTAAGAAACCCGAACAATGCCCAAATGTGCTTGATGCACGCCATTTGGCAAAGACGACATCGCAACTGTTCGAAAATGTGTGAAATATGGTGTAAGTGTGATTCACTTGTTAGAGAGAGAGATTAACATCAAATGACTATTAAATGCCATTGAATGAAAATTTATCATATTTATGGTACGTTTTAAATAAATTTAAAAGAGAGCTGTGTTCACAAACGGAAGAAAAAATTCTAACACGAGAGAGAGGCTTCCATTTTAGTATAGATACTAGTCAGAAACCCGGGCAATGCCCAAATAAGCTTGATGCACAGCCATTTGGCACAGATGACATCACAACTATTCGAAAAAGTATGAAATTTAAAGTGAGTGTGATTCACTTGTTAGAAAGAGAGAAAGGGGTAGAGAGATTAACATCAAATGATAATTAAATACCATTGAATGAGTGTTTTGTTATCTTTATAGTAGGTTTTTAATAGGATTTAAAACTGAGCCGTGTTCACACATGAAAGAATGATTATGGTTATTTAAAAGACATCCACGTGTCACAATATGGGAGAGAGGCTACCGTTTTAGTATATAGTATAGATATATAGATTTATAAGTGAAATTTTGGAATAAAAAGCTGCTAAAAGGTTTTAATGTAGTTAGAGCTTAGTTCATGATTCAAATTATTCAAAAAATGATAATTTAAAGGACCAATGTGAAAGAAGTTGTATACTTCAAAGGAGCTTACTGTAATTTGCCCTTTACATTATTGTCTACCAGAAGCTATCTGGCTCATTTCCCAAAGAAATGCTTTTTTTTTTTAATTTTAATTTGGCTCCAATGGAAAGATGCTCTATCTGACCCTATAGGGCCAAATCACTGTAGCAGACAATGATCATTCAAAGAAAGTGTGGGTCTATAAGTTCGGACCATCCTACCCCATGTTACACTTTTGCACACAAGATCTCCACACAAGTTTCCTTGTCGAATTTCTCAAACTTCGATCGATTTGGTGGGGACTTTTCCGACCTCACAAGCCTCGTCGTGGGGCTAGTAGGTCTGTCAATTTGGCCCTTTGGAGAGGGTACTCATCTGGCCCTATCTTTTAAGGGTTTGACAATCGAGGGGGTCAGACCGGATTTGGTTTTCTCAAGCCCTCCATAATGAGAACCGAACTAGAAAAACGTACAATAGGGTCATGTCCTACGGTGCCGTTCATATCAAGGGAAAATCATAAAACCTCCCCTGAACTATACAACAAATTTTCAAAAAACCTCCTCTATAAACGTTAGTCGTCAAACTTCCAAAAATACACTTCTTAATATGGCTAAATATATTTTCTAAATATTACTTATGTCGACTAGGGCGAGGGTAGTTTGATATTAAAATCAAGTTTGACGGCTGATATTTGGTGGAAGGGGTGAACATGCAAACATAGCATAGTTTTTGGGGTCAAGCTGTACAAAAAAAAACTTGAATGACCAATGTGCAATTAGGTGCATAGTTCAGGAGTTTTTTTTTTAATTTTTTCCTATATATTATGACAGATAATAGTATTTGAATGTGTTGTAGACATCTGAGAAGAGGGGGTCAAGAGATGGGGCGCCTTGTTCGGATGATTGATGTGATTCACAAGTGGGCTGCACCCGGTTTGTGAATTAAGTGGGACTGACGCGTTTCTCTATAGGGCCGCACCACTTTTGCTGACTAGTTCTCACAAATAGAAAAACTTTACTACCACGCCACTATTATTTCTACCAACCCTTAAATATGGTGTGGAAGGAGCAAAATGGAAAAAACCTTGGGATGTGTTCATCAATAGGGTGCGGAGAAAGATCCATGTGGTGGCGGTAAAATTACCTCCCAAATTATTTTGTGCATGTGCTGATAAGTACCCATACACCCTTAATTTTTTTTTTACTTGGTAATTATGCGCCACCCTGAATCACCCACATTGCAATATTTTTTTTCGAAAAATTAAGTGTATGTCATTTACATAGCATCCTCATGATTTTTAGAACAATTAATTGTTTTAGCTAAGTTTAGGTTCACGGAATCAAAGTTTGTAGGCTATCTATCTTTTTAGCTCTTATTGGACTTATTGCAATTTCTACTTTTGCAGTGGATCTACAGTTATCGAAATGTTTCATTAGGGATCATTGTTAGCTTTATAAATAATGACAGTTTTTATAAATTTGATAACTTATCCTGTTATATTAGTTCTTTTAGTAGCCTGCTAAGCCGTTGCAATTAATATGTTGAACCGTAGATCAAAACTAGACTATCGGGACTTATCCTTTAATGAAACTGTTAAAATTGACTGTATGCTGTCTACCCCTAATTTTTTCATGGGTATCAATAAATTTTTTTCATAAGCCCCTCTCTCTTTATATAGTCGAGAAAATATATACTTATACTTAATATTATTAGCTAGCTAAATTGATAACCAGTGAGACTAATTAGTCATTTGCTGGTCATTCATTGTGGCTCTATGGAAATTTTCGAACAACTAATACCATCCAGACACAAAAAACACCAAAGAGGACACATCGAGCCACAGTGCATCAGGATCCTGATGCACTCTGCACAGTGCATCAGGATCCACTCTGGCTTGTGCGAAGCGTAGCCTGCTGATTGGCGTGCACAGCGCAGGCGTACAACAATCGTGCATGCTAAATCCCCGCTGGTCGATGCACGCCACATCGGTGTGTGCCCGACTTTGTGCGTTGGGTGTGCGTTCAAGTATCATCTTCCTTACTAAAAGGGGGTGTGGCCAAAAATAGGGTGTGGGTGTTTAATATTGCAACTTGGGACTCGCGAGATACGGATTGGGTGATGGTTTGGACGCCCACTAAACATTGGTGAGTTACCCACAACTTTGGTCTTTATATATTTAATTCAGTCTCCTCATTGGTTGGAGTGGGTTAATAGTTCTTCTGAAAAAAAAAAAAAAAAAGCCAAATCACAAAAAACACCTCATTTTATATTACTCACTTAAATTTTTTTTTGAACAATTTGATCCCTAACCTCTGCTCTGTCTGCATTTAGCCCCTCTGTCAATTTTTATTCTGAAAATACCATTGTCCTAGTAAGCATAAGTTAAACATTTTAAAACAATTTTGAGTGTTTTTGGAAATTGATAAGGGTATTTTCGAGATAAAAAGTTGACGGATGGGGTTAAATGTAGATAGAGCATAGTTCAGGGATCAAAAGTTGAGGGACCAATATAAAATGTGGTGTATAGTTAGAGGGAGGTTTTTGCAATTTGCCCCAAAAAAAAAGAGGAGACAGTTTGCCTAAAAAGAAGTCATCAATTCACGGGGAAAAGTCGGTGGTTAGCCTCCCCAAAAAAGTAATCCGAAGGTTTGTCCATTTCTTGCATGTCATGGGTTTGATAGGAGTAATGGTAGCTGGTAGCTGGGTGCAGCAACTTTCCTCGCATGGGATTCCACGAAGGCAAAATGCTACACCCCCCAACATCGATCATGAACATCCTGACGTGGCACCGGATCACCGCCGCTCACGCCGTCCCATGAATGGCACTCGTCGAATACGATTCATCTGTCGGTGTGCCTGCATCCACAGCGAGGTGCGATTCACCCTTCGGTGCGTCGCAGGGCGTCCGCCTTATCCACTGCACGCCTTATGGGAGATCATTTCGATGAAAATGTTCGGTGACTGAAAATATTCGTTGGAACAGTTGTAGGGACTGACGTGGTGCAAATTATCACAGATTGCAGTTAGCTGTGGATGATGATGGCGTGCCGCCCAAAATTAAAAAGTTGTGATTGCATCCACGACTAGGTGAGATTAACCCTTTGATGGTGAGTGCATCGGAGGGCTGTGAGATATATAACTCACCACGCTAGTCCTTACAACTGTTTCACCGAATATTTTCTCCTTGGATCATTTACAAATTGGGGGCCAAAGAGTCAAAAACATTGCTTAATTGAAAAATTAACGATTCCATAAGGTGTCTCGTACCGTAAGGTGGTGAGTCTGATTCATCAGAGCCATCGGTGCCGAGCAACTCGATAGGTGAATGACACTCGGCCTAGAGCGATGGCGATGGATGTACCAGTCTCACCACCTTACGGTACGGGATGCCGATTTAAATATATGGCCCGCACCCTCGAATGACCTATCAGCTCTTGACATGTCACCACCGTGTGCGGCCCCACGGGATTGTAGCCGAATATTATATTGTTGGTGGTTCATCCACTCCTAAACGGCTAACTTGCTACAAAATTGCTTCAACTTTTCTTGCGGATTTGCCTATTGATGTAATGGCCCTGATGAGAAATGAGTGTTTGGTTTTGATACACATCTCGACAGGTATTGACCTATTTTGATGTTTGATAACTTTCATAATCTTTCAAGCACTGATTCGGTCCAACAACTCAATTGCCTATTGGGCTATCTAAGTAGCCAATTCACCTTTAGATAAGGGAAAAATTTCAGCACGCACGGCCGTTGTACGCCTACGTTGCGCATGCCAATCAGCAGGCTGCACTTCGCACAAGGCAGAGTGGGTCCCAATGCACTGTGTCAAGTCCAGCCCTACGATCGGTGCGCATAGCGCAGACGTACACAATATAGAGTTTATGTATCTAATCACGTCCCCAACATTTGACCTAAACTTAGTCGAGCTTCCCATATTGGGTCATAGTACATTAATTAATCGGTCTTGTAACGCTATACGTAGGGCTCTAATACAAGGATTACATACGCCGTTGATTCTCAAATGTAAAATAATTGGTATGAGCGATTGTTGGAAGTATCTATCTTGTAAAATAGTCATCTAATCATTAGATAATTGAGATAACCCACCTTATTAAATTTTGCGTGAATCTTTTACGAGGATATCATTGGAGAGGCTTCTATAACTTAACATTAAGTAGGTTCCCCTTCTAGTTAATTTACTTCCATATTAAGTCATGTCTACTCTGATCGCCACACTACTTTTTTGGTTTGTTTTTTTTTTTTAAGGACCTCACGATCGTTGTACCATTGTTTTTACAAAATATCGGAGGCTTAAGATGAATGAGTTATATGTTAAGTTTCATGGCCCATATAGCAAGCCGCCTACCAAATGGATAGAGTTATCAGACTAGATGAGTCTAAGTTCTGGTCAGACTAGGACTCGCCATAATGAAGGGTTATGATTAAGCCCCCCTAATCAAGGCTATCCTTGTGTGTATGCGACGAATCTCTTTGATGGAGTGGGAGACTTATACATGCTCCTCTATAATAAGATGATCAGGATGGATGTACGTCTTCATATCTGTGCTTGTACGTAGTCATTGCGTACGTGATCCCCAGAGAACATGAGTTTTCTTCACTCCATGGATTGCACCAGGGTAGGGATGATGCCCTCTCGGATCTCATTGCTCATGAGCAAGTTCTTCACAACGTCTTTATCCCTCGTTCAAGGTTTGCATAACCAAGAAATCGAGATATCATCTGAACAAGAGGTTTCGTTCTAAGGTTTGCAAGCCAGAATGCAACACTCGTTGCAATTTCACCCGGGCGCCACCCCCCCAGTCGCCCAGGCGAAATCTGACGGGTTTGCATAGGCAGGCCTATTTTCCTAGTCCAAGTTGGTTTTCATTTTAGAAGAACTCTTATAAGAAGACAAAGGCAACCATCAAGGAAATCAATCCATCGATCTACGGAGCATGATCGAGTGAGGAAGTTTGTTAAGGAGAAGTGAAGCCGAGGTGCCACAATGGGGGAATCATCATCTATCAGCTTCATCATCACCATGAGTGACTAAGCACGCCATCTAAGGTTTCGATGAAATCATAGCCTAGTACTATGCTTATGTTCTATGTTTATACTTAGGGTTTCTCTGTCTCATATAGATATTGTGTGACAATGTGTTTACGACTGAATCATTTTAATTAGCCTTTGATCTTGCACCGTAATCTGTACGAGTAGTTTCTAATATAAATCTTGGTTTACTTTTTGTAATCGTATTATTTAATTGCCATGCAATATTTTACATACTTGAAACCGCACAATCAGATGAGCTAGCCATGCTCTAGGAAAAACGATCCATGCCCGAAAAGGATGAAGATTATCGAGCTAGCCGAAGATGATTCATGCCGATTAGACGATTGCAAGGTCTCTCTTGATGACGCCATATATCATGGTTTGTAGCCATGATTGTTCACATCCATATGAGAATACTTAACCCTAATTTAACATAAATAACATAATTAAAAGGCTAGTGATATAGATTTGTCATCTTAGATCTTCTCTCTCTGAAATTTTCAAACTTATTTAGTTTTCTAAATTGCTTTTACTTTAGTTTTCTAAAATTTCACCTTGAATTTCTTTCTTTAATTGAAATCAAAATTATTCCTTGAAATCTAGTAATCTCTCATCGCAGTTCTACAGGATGATAACAATCGTTTACTACTATACTACCCTTTTACCGGTGAAATCTCGGTATAATCCTAATCCGATCATAATTTTTGGCACCGTTTAGATTTTGGGAAATAATTTATCTTTCGCTTTATATATAATTTAGGACTCATCTTCTTCATTATTCTCCATAACTTCTTTTTGTGTTTCTTGTAGGACTTTTGCTAGGACTTGTTGATCATTGCTGAGAGCTTAGGAGTTGCAACTGCAGATCCTACATCAAGCCTTTCGATCCACTAGTGGGGTTAGTGATTCTACTTTCTACGCTTCTTGTCTTGTGCTCCTTATTCTATTCTGCTTTACTGTCTTACTAGTACATGCATGGTAATTGTGTGTTAAATCTTGATCTAGTATCTCTTGACTTAGAAATAAAAAGAAGCTTGTCTCGCATTTGTTCGAGTTTGAGACAACTAGCATTGGCCAAGACCATCGATGAACCTAGATCAAACTCTGAAGGTGTACTTTACGCCTACCACCTACACATGTCCATCATACATTAGGTTTACTGCCAGTGCAACATGCCATTTTGAGATTAAGTCCAACATTATTCAGATGCTTCCATCTTTGTATGAACTTAATAGTGTGGATCCTTATAAGTACCTAAATGAATTCCTAGAAACCTAGACAACCTTCAGACTGTAGAATATTAACGATGAGGCCAGACGGTTGAGATCTCTCTCTCTCTCTCTCTCTCTCTCTCTCTCTCTCTCTCTAAAGTATATGGCCAAACATTGGCTGAAGTCTTTGGAGAGCCAAATTACAACAAGAGTTCCTCAAAAAACACTTTCCCATCAGTAAAATCAATCAATATCGACGAGCCAACACTACTTTCTCTCAATTTGATGGTGAGTAGTTCCCTGATACATGAGATAGACTTAAGGACCTCATTCGGAAGCGTCCTCGCCATTCAGTACCTAAGTGGTAACTTGTCCAATCTTTGTACGATACGTTTCTTGTTGTGAGTTTCCTTGGCCAAAGCATCTTTCAAGTTGAAATTTTTTTGACACACCAAGCTCTGTTGCTTGTGATTAAAGATTCTCTGGTCCCATCATACAGTCCACATGAGTCCGGCTGCACATCTGTTCCATATGCATAGCTCCAGAGATGTAAAGGGAATGGTATCTTGTCTCTAAGAAAGCCAACAATTCTCAATGATAGTGGGTGGAGTAATTGGACAGTGCAAGGTTTGAAGAAGAAGACTAGTCGAGATGGACGAAATTGGTTGGCAAGTTTTATCGTAGGCGGTTGGTGGTTTCAGGTTCAATCATTGTAAAAATGACAGGTGTGGCTAGATAGGTTTAGGGCTGACAATTCTGGACCCGACACGGCTGACCCAACACGAAGTTAGCGGGTCTGGGTCTGGGTTAAACGGGTTTGGATCATAAACGGGTTGACACAGTAGACCTATTTAATAAACGGGTCGGGTCTGCGTTTAGGGTCTGGACACGGTAGATCCGGGAAGACTCGTTTAAAATTCAATGTGTCGTGTCGTGTCGGGTCAACCCAGCGGCGGATTGGATCAGATCAGGTCAATTGAATAGACTCTTGTGGTAAACGGATCTAACGGGTATTATCGGATCTATCGGTTTATAAGTGGGACGTCGGGTACGGGTTTTGGGTCTAGACACTATTAGTTAAACGGATTGGGTCTGGATCTAGAGGTTTTGGACATGATCCAAAACTAGACACGACACGAACCCGATCCGACACAACCCATTGCCTACCAAAAGAAGAAAGAAAAAAAAAATCTGATTTTAGTAGGGAAAGGATATCCCAAATGAAAGAGAAAGGTTAGAGCTTCCTAATCGTACATGTATTTAAATAGGCCGATCGGATAGAAAAGACATCTGTATTGGTCCAGCACCAGGTCACATTACAATGAAACTAAATAGTCTGTCCCCTTTCTACGCCACATCGTCTATAACCCACAATCACAGCTGTTCGTTGCATCCGTATCTGAAGGATCGGTTGTGATTGGCCAAAAGATATTAGCTCCAGCTTGGCACTTGATCGTTGTCATCGCTTCGACCGCAGGTTGGGGGTTAGTGTGACGCACCGGTCGGATATTGGTGCAACAGACGACTATGATTGTGAGGTACAGACGATGGAGCAGATAAAAGGGACAGACGATTTAGGCTCCATTAGAATCACCTGTAAGGATAGGAGTTGGAATGGCAGTGCAAATTTAGTGAGTGATTGCCGACAGTAACAATGAAAACTATCTTTGAACATGAAGCCTGGACCACTTGATAAGAGCCAAAGAAAGGGTGTTCAGTCAATTGTGGAACATACAAGATCACACTCACGAGCCATATTGTTTGATCTCTCTCTCTCTAGGATTGTTTGATCTCTCTCTCTCTCTCACTAACTATCTGCGGTGGCCCAATTGGCCAATTGGCCGGAATCCTATTTCACTAGGACCACCCATTCTCAATCATCTCATCCACCTGAACTCTTAGTTGACTTCTATCACAGAACCGCACCCTCACCTTTTCCCTCTCTCTCTCTCTCTCTCTCTCTCTCTCTCTCTCTCTCTCTCTCTTCACCTTCACTCACGCTCTCTCTCTCTCTACCGCACCCTTCACCTTCACATTCTCTCTCTCTCTCTCTCTCTCTCTCTCTCTCTCTCTCTCTCTCTCTCTCTCTCTCTCTCTCTCTCTCTCTCTCTCTCTCTCTCTCTCTCTCTCTCTCTCTCTCTCTCTCTCATACGCTCGAGTGTTGCTTTCTGTGATCTTAATGGAAGGTATTGTCGTGTTGCCAGTAATTCCAGATGAGCTTCCTGTCTTTGAGAGTGGAGTTGATGGTTGGCTCAAAGAAGGGTGCAAAAGATTATTAGGGTTAGAGAAAAGAGCAGTGCTACTTGAACATTCTAGGGGACTTATTCGCAGGCATACTTTGGGAAAATTTTCAGCACATCCTGCGTACGCTACAACCATAGGCCCATTGCGATTCAAGAGACATGGGGTAGCAGGCCCTAGCACATGGGGGGCAACAGTTGTAGCGTACGCAGGATGTGCCGAAAATTTTCCCGGTATACTTCGCTCCAACACTTTCAATATGTTGATGTGGCCCGCATTGATAGGACCATATCGCACAAGTGAGGGCCATACCTCACTCATGACATTTGATATAACACCACTGACTTTCAACAAGAGTGTTTTAAAAAAAAGACAGAATCCACGTTAGCGCGTGGGATATGGTCCTATCAATAAACATCACATCAGGCCGTTGAAACCGTGCCTGTAACACCTATAGGAGCGAAGTGTTGTTCGAGCATCGGTTGATGCATCGAGCGATAACGCTCGGTGCATTGGCAGACGTATCGACCGTTGGCCTATGCCCCACTCCTCCGCAATATGCCCGAGAGTATGTCTGCTTGTATGTTCAAATAGTATTTTCCGAGAAAAAAGAAGGATAATGTGCGTAAGGTATATGACAAAGAGATCGTTTTAGCTTAAGGATAGAGAAGAGTTTGGTTTAGTGTAAAGACCTTGGATTAACATATCAAATCTCAAAACACCCCCCTCTTCTTTTTTCCTCTCTTGAGCAGCACAACCATGATGGATCAATCGACAGTGGAGGAGGTGACAGTGGGTGTGAACGGTGAAGACTGTGACGGTAGTGGTAGTACTGGCAACGGCTCAAGTTGCAGCTACTTGTCGTCATTGCCTCGGCGGCGACGAGCGGCGGAGGAGAGAAGCTACGGAAGAGGCGGAGGGGGTTCGGTTTCGGTTTAGAATTTCTAAGTCTAAATTCACCCCCATGGCCTATAGTTCTTTAGTATCTAGGATTCGGTTTAGTTTAGGACAGTTGCATAAAACCTAAATTTAAAATACGTGGAATGTTTTTGTCCACAAAGATTTATGTTTAAACAAACAATTAGTCTGTCCTTAAGCTAAACTGTTATCTTTCTCAGGGACCTCTCACTAAGTCTCCAAAAAAAAGAATGGTCAGCCACATCTGCACATGAATCCGACAGCATTCACGAGGCGAACGAGTCTGCATGTCTGCATGCATATCAATGCCGGGTTAATGCATGGCTGCACCCGATATTCCATCTTTTTTTTTTTTGAGCCACACCCAAGTTCCCTTGGTTCTCATTTTAGGGTTAGAGGAAGGACACCTTCACGTGCATGGCAACTGTGATCCCACGTGTACACATGGGTGAACAAAATCGTAACGTAGCATGTGGTTTACATGTATTGGTGTCAACGGGTCGGATCGTGTCGGGTTCGTGTCGTGTCTAGTTCCAGGCAGGGTTTTAAATCTCGGCCGATACCGGTACGTACCGGTTTTGGCCGGTTCGAGACCGGTACTGCATCCGATCCCGATACCTGGCCCGTATCGGCCGGTACCGGTACGTACCGGTCCGTATCGGCCGGTTCAGGCCGGTACAGGCCGGTACCGACCGGTACGGCCGGTACGGACCGGTACCGACAGCTTAAAATTTTTTTTTTTTTGGTTTTTTGGATTTTTTTAAGGTTTTTTTTCTCAACCGGTACCGGTCCGTACCGGCCGGTACCGGTACGTACCGGCCGGTACATACCGGTTCGGGGCCGACCGATACCGCGACCGATACCGTGATTTTAAACCTTGGTTCCAGGTCATGTCCAAAACCCCTAGAAACGGACCCGACCCGTTTAACTAATCATGTCTAGATCCTAAACCCGTACCCGACCCGGTAATAAATGGGTAGACCAAATAAGACCCGGTAAGTCCGTTTACCACATGGGGTCTATTCAGTTGACCCGATCCGACCCAATCCAACTCGACCCGACTTGACCCGATAGACCCGCTGGTACTACATATAATAGTATCGAATTACGGGTAGACCCGACCCGACACGACTTGTTGAATATTAAATGGGTCTTCTCGGGTCTACCGTGTCCATACCCTAAACCCGGACCCAACCCGTTTATTAAAAGGGTCTATCGTGTCAACCCGTTTACAACCCGAACCCGTTTAGCCCTGATCCAGACCGCTAACTTTGTGTCGGGTCGGGTCGTGTCTGCTGTGTCCGGTCCGAAATTGCCAACCCTATTTATATGGAGTCATTGTTTAATTAATCATAATCACATGCTTGATACAAAAAATAAACATATATATTTTTGTAAAAAAAAAATAGTTTATGGCATTTCATTGTTTTAACATAAAAAATATCAAATATATTCCAATCATATCTGATGGGGACATGATCACCACTAGATCACCAGCACCAAGTCAGAGTTCCAGGCTAGCCCAGTGCCAGAGTCCAAGGATAGGCCAACCCATGTCGCTAGGGCTTGGTGAGTAGCCAAGCATGATACCTTCGCAGTCCTATTTATTTGTTTAGACTTGTTATGGACTTGTTAGTGTTGGGGGCATCTTTAGTCCATATCACTTTATCTCTTTTTTATGTTGTGTTAGCCGAGTCTATCTATAGATCGGCAAGTTGATTGTAATGAGTATGCCTGATTATTAAGAAAAATCGTTATTATGATTTGTTATCATCATTTTCTGTGAAGGGAGATCGAACAACTTGAACAAGAAGCTCCAGAGTGAGAAGTTCAACCCGGTTAGAATCATGCTTTATTTTTCCCTGCCATCCAATCCTAACCCTAGACACCGTCCATCCTCTCTCTCTATCTCCCTTTGTCTTAGCAGTCATCGACAACCCTTCCCATGCCCTTCTCTTGGTTCCATAGCCACACCCTCCCCCCACTCTCTCTTTTAGATCTCGATCGTCATCGAGGCTTGTTCCTTTTGGATCCAACTTCTCTAGGGCCATTTAACGCTCCGGTCAAGCTGGACTTTTTTTTTTTTCTGAGTCCTCGCAACGTGATGCCATAGCCTTTTCGACATCCGGACCAATTTTGTCAACTAAGCCTTATTCTGCAAGTTACGAGGTACGCCCATTTTCCAACGCTATCGTCATCCTTTTCAGTCCTCCTGCAAAGCATGAACCCTATAACTGAATTCTATCTTCATGTTGTTAGTTCAGATAGGAACACAAATATTACATGAACCTAAACAAGTGATACCATCTCTTTGATCCTAGATAAATTTTGTTGAAATCATTATGCTCTATTTAAAATCTCTATGTTAATAATGAAAAATCCTAACTAGGAGAAGTCCTTACATCTTCTGATCAGGCTTAATCTTTATATTCTGTGGTGAGATTGCACCTATCCAGTATCACATCATCATTGTACATAGGCAGAGGCACATGCAAATGCATTCACTCTTAGCTTGTCTTGATAATGTAAGAGTACTTACTACCATGTGGAGTTGATGGTGGAATTAAAAGTTGGTACACATTGAACTTACCAATCCAAATTAATTAAACCATAAGATTGTGCATGGCACCGCACATGGCTTTGTTTAGAGTGACACAAACTTGGTGCTTCAGTTGGTTGAAAGAAGGGGAGACAAAAAAAAAAAAAGTTTTGTACATTCTTCGTACCCTACTTTCGTCGGAATATCAATTGTTTTATCCGTTGATTCCTCGATAAACGGTGTCAAAGGTTCAATACGACGAGGATGTACGGATCCCGTCTTCGTGTCCAACAAAAAAGAAATAATCTGAAGTGTTCATCCAAACATATGGATGACTAGAGGGATTTGAAATGGTTTGAATTTTTAAGAGGAATTATAAGTTGTAGATACAAGATTGTTGAGTAGTTTTATAGCTAAGGTTTCATACTCAGATTATGCTACATGTATCACTTCTAGCCTTCTAGGTAGGGGTGGCAATGGGTCATGTCGGGTCCGGGTCGTGTCGTGTCTAGTTTCGGGTCGTGTCCAAAACCCCTAGACCTGGATCCGACCTGTTTTAATAATCGTGTCTAGATTCTAAATCCGTACCCGACCCGTTTATAAACGGGTAGACCCGATAAGACCCGTTTATCACACGGGTTTATTCAGTTGACCCGATTCGACCTGATTCGACTCAACCCGACATTACCCGATAGACCCGCTGATACTATATATTATAGTATCAGATTGCAGGTAGACCAGACCCGACCCGACATGACCCGGTGAATTTTAGATTGGTCTTCCCGGGTCTATCGTGTCCAGACCCTAAACCCGGACCCGACCCATTTATTAAACGGGTCTATCGTGTCGACCTGTTTACAACCCGAACCCATTTAGCCCTTACCCATTCCCGCTAGCTTCGTGGCGGGTCCGAAATTGCCAGCCCTACTTCTAGGTCATGTTTGGCTAAGCTTGGGCTGGCCCAACCCGAACCTGCGCTATAGGCAGCCCTAGACACGGCTCGCCGAACCCGGGCTCAAATTAAGTAGTACAGTCTTGATCCACACCGGTCCAAAAGCTATTTACGAGCCCAAGTTCAAATCGGGCCCAAATTAAGCCCAAACTTCTGGCACAATACCTACCCCTAGTAAATCATATTTTACTTTTACCCATTTGACTTGAGTTAATTTTGAACCTTTGTCCAACTCTGTTAACAAAGCTAAAGGAACAACACTGACAATGGAGTCCAGTGTAAATATGTACATATGTAGTCGAGGGGAGGCTCGTACACTGACAAAGGAGTCTTGTGTAAATATCTGTATTCGAGGGGAGGCTCGTGCAATTTAGGTAAACTTTAGAGGAGGTCAGTACGTGTACTTTACCCTAATAAGTAGGTGGGTTCTTCAATCGGGGTAGGCAATGGAGTCCGTTACTCTCGGATGGGTAAGAGTCAGGCAAGGCCGCAAGAGGTATCGGTGAAAGTCCGAGTTCCAAAAAGGATAATCGGATCCGAACCCAAGCGGGCGGGCGGCCGGCCCGATAGGTGACTGGCAGCTTTGTCGGGCTTGGATGAGTCGGGTACTGGTTGGATCTTAGTGTGATGGCAATCTTGGTAGGATTCGCAGAGTGCAGCTTTAATTAATGGCGCTCCAGATTCTCCGACAACTAGCAAATAATAGCTATATCAACGTACAGAAAGGGGTACATGAGCTAATAGTGGATCCAAAACGAAGGTACAATGGACATCCAACATACCTAGCTCTCTCTCTCTCTCTCTCTCTCTCTCTCTCTCTCTCTCTCTCTCTCTCTCTCTCTCTCTCTCTCTCTCCATTTACACAATAGCATGTGCCAATATTGCACATGAGAGTGAGTGAAAAGCTCCGATCATGTTGATGGATTTGATTCAGTTGTGGATCCGATCACATGAAAACGTCGAAACAAGCCAAACGTGGGTAGTCAAGGGTACTGAATCCTGAATCCTCTGATCTTACCACCTCAGCTTGAGAGAGAGAGAGAGAGAGAGAGAGAGAGAGAGAGAGAGAGAGAGAGAGAGAGAGAGAGAGAGAGAGAGAGAGAGAGAGAGAGAGAGAGAGAGAGAGAGAGAGAGAGAGAGAGAACCGAATCACAACCGTTCATTAGTTACACCCTGCTCCGACCTGTGAGTGACAATTAGCTCTGACCCACATACAAAAGAATGACTGTGATTCAGTTTTGGCTTTAACCTTTCTCTCTTAACCTGAGGTCATAGTCCGGGGACAAGTTTGCATTGGTGGAGGATTTCTATAAATGGTTGGTGAGCAATATTAAAATATCTATAAATTGTGTTTTTTTTAAATTGAAGGGACCATCATAGTGGTCAGTACATCACTTAGCTTGTTTGTGTACCGGCACAAGATAGACCATTGATCGAAACTTGCTATAAGAACGAGAGAAATGTTATGTTTTTTAATAACCCCACAAGTAGGAAAGTTCGCCACTAAGACAAGAGGGAGGCTGGCCCACCACTACATAACGGAAGTAAATGTGACGATCAACATCCAATAGCCAATAATCAAGACTCCTGAGGCTGTGATGCCAATAAGGATGAGATGAGGTGGGGTACATGTCCATTGCCATGAGTTAGCCTCATATCGTTTGGAGAGAAGGAGATCATGGGCTACTTATATAATTTCTCTTTTCAAACATAAAATGCGCGTTTTAAAACCGTGCGCCACTACGGATCCCGTAAGAACTCCATAGTTAAGCGTGCTCGAGCGAGAGTAGTAGTAGGATGGGTGACCTCCTAGGAGTTCTCTTGTGAGTCGGACCTGGACAAAGCGGATAATATTTTTTATGTTTACGACAGATGTTATAATAAATTTGTCGTAGCACTTATTTGAACCCCTAACATGGCGACATGTTGCATATGTATTACCAACTGAGCTATCAGTTGGAGACTCATAAATTGCTTATGGATAGGCGATTGTTGTACTTCGGCTTTCCTTTGTGTAGGGATGGTAATGGGTCGGGTTCGGTATTTAAATTCCTATTGTAAACGGGGTGGATTTACAAAGGGCTTTTTCAAAAATCATAAAAATCAATTATCAAACCCCCACCATTGCCAACCCTACTTCTATAAGCTATCATGTGAGGGGGTGGGAGCCACGTGCTTTCATCCTGAGTACATGAAAGAAAACCAGCTAGCCCAAGCCTATGGTTGTGAAAAAAACCAGCTAGCCCAAGCCTAGCCGGTCTGCACAAGCAACAAGCAGGACTCGAGCCACCACCCCGAGCCCGCAAACCGGTCCAGGCCCTGCCCGAGGGCTCTATGACCCATCTTGACTTCACTTTTGTAGGCTTGGTCTGAAGTAGTTAGCCCCGACCCGTTTTACACCCCCTACAACAGCTGATTGATGTGTGATTCATATATGAGAATATTAGATGTAGTGTGTTAGTATTATATTAGTCCCACCTCGGTTGTGGTAACATAATGGTGTGCGTACTCTCTCTATATAAAGAGAGGTAGTCTTATGTAATGCAGTTGTGATTAATGAGATAATACAAGGAGATTTTCTCCCCAATCCTATTCTCTCTCCCTCTCTCTTCGTAACATGGTATCAGAGCGAACCCTCTTGGCCTAGGGTTCGACGCTCTCCTCTCCGGCCTCGGCCTCCTCGGTCGTCGTCGACGACATCGAGGAGGCCGGGAACAGTAAAATATTTTTTCCCGAGCCGTCCGATCCACCATCGCTGCCGCTGGTCCGTGCCGCGCCCGACGGTGCCTACCGGCCTCGCCCTTGCCCCGTCCGGACGACCCCTGCGCTCTTGATCCCTGTGCAACACAGCCGTCCGGTCCCGGCCCTGTGCCCGCCGCCTTCTCTCCGGCGCTGCAGCAACCGTGGCAAGGGGGGCCAGATCCGGCCCGGCACGGGGGGGTATTACCATGGACGCGGCGGCCACCGGAGAGCCCGAGAGGTCGTGGATTGTCACCGTGATATTGTCGACACCATCGATCGGCTGACGGGCGAGAACATGCTACCACATCTGCTGCTGTACGGGCCGCCGGGGACGGGGAAGACGTCGACAATACTGGCGGTGGCCCGGAAGCTGTACGGGGCACCGTGGCCCCGTTGTTGAGGACGAACCCGGTCTGCGGGAGCTGGGCGCCGCTGGAGAGGGTCGCCGGTCGGACGGAGGGGGAACCCGCTCTGCATCACCACCGCGCGCGACGGAGGCGACTCGAGGTCGACCCCCACACGCACGCGCCCGAGCAGCCGCCCGGTGCTGACGCCGCACGTGGTCCCCCTCAGTCCGGCGAAGACCGCGACGGTGAGGGTCGTGGACTTCCCGGCGAGATGCTGGAGGGCGGCCGGGTCGAGGCTGAAGACGACGGGCGAGGAAGAGGAGGAGGACGCCCCTGCGGCCACGATCCGCACGATCGCCGACTCCCTCGCGCCGATCCTCTCTCTGACTCTCTCGCTCTCTCCCGGACTTCTCTCTCTCGTCTCCGATCTTCTCGCCTTTCTCTCCTCCATTCTCTCTCTCTTACCTTATCTGCTGGATCCGGTGCTTTAGTGCTGGAGTTCTGATGGGATCCAATGCTTTAGTGCTGGTATGATCGCACCCGTTGATGGGATCCGGTGCTTTAGTGCTGGAGTTCTGATGGGATCCAATGCTTTAGTGCTGGTATGATCGCACCCTTTGAAACTCTCTCTCTGTCTCTCTCTCATCCGTTCCCTCTCTTTATTCCCCTCTCTCTTTCTGGTTTGATTACAGCCGTCCATGCATCCAGATCCTCCCTCTCATCCGATCATCTCTCTCCCTCTCTCTTGATATGTGGCTCTCTCTCTATATAAATGATCACAGCCATCCGATTTGCATCGAATGACTGTGATTTACGATTTGCTGCCGCGGATCCCTTGAGCCTGTACTTTACGCTTCACCTATGCTATATCCGACCCGACACGGCCCTCTGCACTCGATCCGACCCTCTTTCACCTGGTCCTTTGAGCTGCCCGGATCCTGTGCTCATAGCATCTCGCCACCCGATCCGGCCCTTCCGTACCTGGCCGGCTCTTCGCATTTTTGCCTTGCGCTCTGATCAGTTGCGTTCTCTCTGCGGCCCTACACTCGAGCTACCACTCCTCCTTTGGCTCCAGCCCGCGCCCATCAGTCTTGCTGGCTGCCGGAGCCCTAAGTCGTTTGATCCGGCCGCCTTGGCGTCCCGCGCCCGCTGTCTGCTGCACCTTGAGCTTTGTCAGCCCGCCTCGCTCTGTGCCCTTGCGCCTTGGTATTTTTGCGCTCTGCGCCCTACCAATCCGTCTTGCACCATTTGATCCTCTCTAGTTCCGGTCACACTTGTTTTGTGCCGGCTTTTGGATCTTTTCTCGTTCCGGTCACACTTGTCTTGTGCCGGCTTTTAGATCCTCTTTAGTTTCGGTCACACTTGTTTTGTGCCGGCGTTTGGATCCTTTCTCGTTCCGGTCACACTTGTCTTGTGCCGGCTTTTAGATCCTCTTTAGTTCCGGTCACACTTGTTTTGTGCCGGCGTTTGTATCCTTTCCCGTTCCGGTCACACTTGTCTTGTGCCGGCTTTTAGATCCTCTTTAGTTCCGGTCACAGTTGTTTTGTACCGGCTTTTGGATCCTTTCTCGTTCCGGTCACACTTGTCTTGTGCCGGCTTTTGATCCTCTCTAGTTTCGATCACACTTGTTTTGTGTCGGCTTTTGGATCCTTTCTTGTTCCGGTCACACTTATCTTGTGCCAGCTTTTGGATCCACTCTCGTTCCGGTCATTCTTGCGCCGGCTTTAGGATCCTATTCCTTTCCTTGGTCATGTGACCCTATCAGAGCTACGACTCTTCCTCTTCTCCCTCTTTTTTGTCTGTGATGATTGAGATCTTCTAAGATGTGTCAAGTGCTTGCTTCGGCCGGGTGCTTGCCTCTTATGAGGTCTCATGCATTCACATCTTTTCTTAGCCGCTCTCTCTCCTTTCGGCCCCCTTTATTGCCGACTTCCATCACCGTCGGCTTCCTCCGCTTCGATCCTTAGTGATCATTGCCAATTCTCCCGGTTGACCTGTTTACAGGTTGGCCGGGTTCCCCCGGTTGTCCTGCTTGCAGGTCAATCGGGTTTCCAGGACGACTAGCTTGCAGGTCGCCCTGGCACTATCTTTACTTTACAGCATAAAAAAAAAGAAGGGTTATTTGATTTTTTTTTTCTTTCTTTCTCCTTCCTTTTATTAAGCAAACTGATGTCAGTTTATACCTTACATCAGTTTGACGGGGGGTATTAGATGTAGTGTGTTAGTATTATATTAGTCCCACCTCGGTTGTGGTAACATAATGGTGTGCGTACTCTCTCTATATAAAGAGAGGTAGTCTTATGTAATGCAGTTGTGATTAATGAGATAATACAAGGAGATTTTCTCCCCAATCCTATTCTCTCTCCCTCTCTCTTCGTAACAGAGAAAAAGGAGAAAAGGAGAGAGAAAAGAGAAGAAAGAAAGATGAAAAGAGAGAGAGGGGGGACTTCTTTTAATAGCTTTTTTTGTGCCAATCTCTCTTATTGCCCGTCTCTTGAGTAAATCTCTTGGGCGATTTTCTCGTGTTTTCTTTTGGGGATTTATTTTTCGTGTATATTTTCTTATAAGGGTTTGTTCTTTTGCATGGAAAATAACAGCGAAAATGGATTAATGAGCGAAAATTGGATTTTCGTTCAATTTTTCAATGTTCTTTTGCTTATCAAATCATGGAAAGAGGATTTCCGGGTGGATGTATTTCCACGACCAGGAAGGAAATTATTTTCCTACTAAACCTGCTGAAATTTTCTGTCCCTTCATTTCCCTGCTAAAAAAAAAAAAAGATTTCCATTGTGTTTAATTTTTTCCTTTTATTTTCCTGCTAAAAGAACAAAGGAAATTAAACGACTTGGAAATAATTTCGGCAGAAATGAATCTCTGCAGAAATTGTTTCCTTTATTTAATTTCCTAGGAAACAAAAAAAACAGACCCTAAAGGGTTTGTGAGAGGGTTGAGGGTCTCTATAATTGTAACATGTAAACACACATAATGAACCTCAATTATTATGGTTGCTTATGTTCTTTTCCTTCGAGTTAAGAGGTTTCCCACTTATATATATATATATATATATATATATATATATATATATATATATATATATATATATATATATATATATATATATATATATATATATATATATATATATATATATATATATATATATGCAATTGCTTGGTGTTTGGATTTCTCTATGGTGTAATCGTATTATACTCAGTTGCGATGGAACGATTCAATTTTCTTTGGTTGCTCCCTATTGCTGCTGTACTAACTTACAAATTTCTTTGCCAATGCCCTGAAGTTTTGGATTGTCCTGGTGGGCAGCCGAGCGAACCAGACCAAAACTGTCCTTTAAGATCACTACTCTAGAATATTCGGCCTAGTATATAATACCTGTCGTAGGAAGTCATTACACTCTAGAAACCTAGTAAATAGTTGATTGGGTCCTTCGTCCCATTGAACAGTTGGAACCAGGGCGCCCTTCGCTAAGCCAAGAATCATGCGTTCATAATCTAAGGATTGAGAGTTGGCTCTATAGATCCATCGATAGCGTTCTGGGCCATCTGATGATCTTTGTTGTGACCTAGTCACTTGATGATTAGGATCAAGTAGTTTTAGAGGGATTTGGAAAAAATATGAAATTAGGACAATTAGAGATGTTTTAATCTTTTTAAGGTGTTCAGTTTTTATGATCTTGACAAAAATTAGTGGGGTGAAGGCATTGATACTAGGAAGGATTGATCAAAGTTTGAGGTCGAACGGATCATTAAATCTAAAGTTATGGTTGAAACTATGCAGATTTTATAAAAACAACAAGCAATTTTTATATAAAAAAAGCTAAAACAATTATGTAGAGGCCACGACGGTCCGATTAAATATAATATGACTATCATTTTAAGTAAGCTTTAAATAGATGATACAGATGAATATGGATAGTGAAAAAGATGCGAAAGTAATAGAAGATGATTGAGAATAACATACATGTGGAAGGAAATAAAGAAAGATAAATCGAGCCACCACGACTTTGTAAGGAATTTTTCAGGGGTCGTTCATGGAGAAAGGTCATCGATCAACATTGTTGGATCTTTTGGTACGCTAATAGATATTACCAAAAGGGGCGGGCGCCAATGCTTCTCGAGACAGAGTCGAGGAAGAAGGTGAGTGGAAATGAGCCAACCCCCTAATCTCATATTGATGAATACTTTCATCAAACTTTAAAGTTTCATTTTGTTTTTTCCTCTTTTATAATTCTAGGGTTTGCAACAAAGAGATCGCAAGGAAAGAAGAGGCGAAGGGCTCAAATGCGAAGGAAAATAAAAAAATAAAAGAGATAAATAAGGGGTGAGAGAGAGAGAGTTAACACCAAAGAGAGAGAAAGAGAGAGAGGATATCGGGGAGAGAGAAAAGGGCGCACGCCAAGGTGGTATCTGTATGGATGGTACGATCGAACAAGAGTGAGGGACTTGAAATAAGGGGAAACCCTTTTTTGGTCTTATCTTAAAAGCCCTTGATGGTTTAACTAAAGCACATTAATACCACTTCATTTAATATTTCAGTTGCGATGATCCGATTGTCATATTTTAGATCTAATATCGACCGTCAGGCACACTGTAGATAATTACTAGCCCAGTTATTATTATTAAAAGGTGAAAATACATTCAAAAGAGTCCAGAATGACCCAAAAAACTCTTGGATAAGGTCACAAACATCCCCACACAGCAAGGCATTGATTATAAATAATAAATAAAGCATAAAATACCTCTAAAAAATAAAGCATAAAATGACAAAATTCATGAATAAAATGACGTACAAAACTAAAATGAAGAACTAAATAATATATTCCATCTTAATAAAAATAAATAAAAAAATATTGATGCAGATCAAGCTTACATCAATCTCTTCCGCTATGAAAAACTCATCCTCGAGTTTATACCGGAAGTCAACGCTTGCGGCTGAATAAAAACTGCCACTATATATGGGATCATTGTTGCATCTGGATCTGATGGTGGATCCCCATCAAGTGATGTCTTGTGTAGTAGGCAATCTTCGGATCTCTCGTAAAGAAAGTACTGGCATCGAACGAGGGCCGAAGGTCATTGAAGAATTGCTGCAGGATCATGTGATCTATAGATAGTTGGTCTGTCCCAGTGAAGTCATTGAGTGACTCAGCTGACTAAAAATCCACATATAACTCATACTGCAGTGGTGGTGGAAGCTCAATGGAAGGTGGATTTTATAAGTTGTGCTGCAAGAGGAGAGGGATCCTTTGAAGTCACTAGAGGGGGAAGTGGCTCCATTGGCAGAACCGTTGAAGAGGGAGGGAACTCTTTTTGAGTTATTACAGGAAAGTTATCCATCATTTTTAATTTTTTTTAAAAAAGCATCACTTTGTGGAGGAGGGTTTGACATGGACCTCTACCGGTTTATAAGATAACTAAAGATGTACAAAGAATATACGCTTGCTCAGGTGACCAACTCAACTAGAGATAGCTCTTGACGAACTCCTTCAGAAGGCCTGGAAGCGTTGTGGCCCAAAGCTTCACTGTGTCTCGAATTTGTTTGGCCACTTCTACTTGGGAACTGAACTTCTGTTCGAACACCCTCCTATTTCTCTTGAGCCAGATATTCCACCAATGGCTATTGAGAATATATATATCCCACATCTTCCTCAGATCCGATGGGATTCTTCGTCGTGGCCAACAAGTCCACAGAGAGAGTAGGCTAATTGGATGATGATAAATATTGAATCTCCTTTTGAAGTAGCCCCAGACGTCTCATGATCAGTATTGATATCCGAGGAGTAGATAATTGGAGTTCTCATCCTCAAGGTTGAAGGAGGAGCAAGAGTCATGCATGCTGAACCCCTGGGTGCTTGTGTTTCTTCAGGTTGGGTTTGATGAGGATCTTGTCTTGGATGGCTAGTCAAGTAAAGATCCGAGTCTTGAGTGAGACTATAGATTTCCACCGATGCTTCGTTGTTGGCCAAGAACTCGGGTTGTATGGTTGAGAAACTTATAGAAGGAACTAACTGTGAAATTTTCTAATGGGGGGAGAGGCCAAGCAATGCATGCAATCTAAGTTGTATGAGAGGGAGATCGAAGCAAGGATTCGAAGGTCATCGAGCTGCTACTGTAATTTGGGTGGAATTTGGAATGCTAAAGTAGGCCTCCACCTTGTCAAGCCTCATTGGATAATAGCTTGGGATCTAATCGGGAAAAACATTGCATATGTCTCCAATCCAATTGTCTTCCCAGAAGTTAATGTGTCGTCCATACCCAATGATGAGTAATTTGCACCTGGATTTGAAGACGGTGCTCACTTTGATGTTACCTCGCCAAAAGGGGCATGCTTGCCATAGACCCAACTCCGGATTTACGTTGGGGCAAATTTCTTGAAGTATCTCCTCTTGATTATCTTGTGCCACTTATCCCTGTTGTCTTGTTAAAGGCGTCACCACATACCATTTCCCCAAAAAAGAGGTTAAAATCTCTAAGGTTCTTAACACCCAAGCCACCATTGGATTTGACATCGCTCCATTTCATCAAGTGGTAGGCTTTAGCATTCTCTTCGGATCCCCTCCGAATCTTCTCCTGATTTAGTCAATCTTCTTGACCACCCAAGAAGGAAGGTAGTAAAAATCTATCAGGTAACTTGGATGGCGGTCCAAACTGAATTAATAAGAGTCAGCCTGCCTCCTATCGAAAGATAGCACCCCTTCCAACTTGATAATCTTTTGCTGATCTTCTCAATAAAAGGGACCAGACTTTTCTTTTCGGGTTCCTGTCATTCATTGGAATTCCCAAGTATTTGAGGGGAAAATAATTGGCCGAGGCCGGCTTCTTCCTTCTTGAAATATCGGGTCCTATGCAGTGGCGGACCCAAAAACATCAATATTCATTTATTGGGGGGGGGGTTGGCTTGTGTAATGATTTTTTTTTTTAAATTCATAACCTCAAAAGGCCCCGCTAGAAATTTTGCCAACTTTGGGGGGGCCACGGCCCCCCTCAACCCCGTTTTCATTCCGCCATTGGTCGTATGAAGAAATGGGAGTTATTGGTGAAGTTGATCGTCAGGACCGAACAGACTTCGAAAGCATAAAGGATAAGCTTCAAGACTATCGCCTATGACAGGTCAGCTTCGCAGAAGAGCAAGGTGTCATCGACGAACTGTGGATTCGATCAAATCTATTTTTTTCAGTGTAGACCAAGTTACATGCTTATCACTTTCGAGTTCAATGGGTGCAACATCACCTTTGGACAGCATGGGCAACATCACATCCTTAATAGGGCCCCTGCATGGCTGCATGTGCATGCCCAACGACTATATATGGTCTCACGAGGGCCAACCCCCCACCGAAAGCACTGCATGCAGACAGAGAAGACCATGTGTTCTCTGAAACTATCATTTTCTTGGAGAGGCAAAGATGAGTAGATCAACAAAGAAAGTCTAAAGGACTTTAAGAGTTTGATTGAGTTGGATGGATGATTGAGAGTCGGATGCCATAAGGATTAGGTTCTATTTCACACCTAGGGTGTCCTGATCGAAACCCTTCAGGCAATTCATGGTGTGAGCGATTCCTCTATAAGATCGAGAAGGAGACTTGTTCCTTCCGATCACGATTCTCAAGATAACGAAAGGATAGATTTCAACGCTGGATGCAAGCAAGATTCGTCGAACCAGAGTAAATCTACGTGTCATCTTTACTTTTACTAAACTCACGATGACCTCCTCACCCAAGCATTAATTGCTTTACCAACTCTCCTATCCCGACAAATGATCTTCATCTGATTCCTAGTGTCGGTTGTTGAGGGTAATCTAATGAGATGATTAGGAATCTAGGATGAGTGATATTTTTGAGTGATCGACCAATATATCCAACCTACTCATTGTAGATAGAACAAGTCAAATTATTAAGGTAGGCTCGATTCAAGGTTTCATATGGTTTGAAGCTATAAATGGGATGCTAGGGCAACTTTGATATAATGGAAATAGAAATGGCATCTCCAAGGGGCTAGCTCCCTTGCCTACTCGACTCCCTCCGTCAAAGTAGTTTAGTTTGGCGAAATGATCGATATGCTCCAACGGCCTCCCTATTGTCATCGTTAAAGTAATCACTATTGCATTCAACATATATAGCGAGTGAGCCTTGCTCGCTATCCACACTGGCCCCCACTGTATACAACTATCTGCTGACCTGTTAAATAGCGATTGGGCATCGGTTACGAGGGCACAATCCTTGATCTTCATCAAATGGCTATACCATTCAATCATCTTCGATCATTTCCAAATAATAGGAAACGAAAGTGAGTCTCTTTGGAGTTGGCACCATAAGTGACTCTCTCTCTCTCTCTCTCTCTCTCTCTCTCTCTCTCTCTCTCTCTCTCTCCAAAATTCAACGAATTCTAAAACCTCTAGGGGCATCAAATGTTAGAAGATTTACTGATCGTTTATAAAAACCAATAATTTGATTATCAAATTTGATGCCCCTAAAGGTTTTAGAATTTGATGAATTTTGGTAAGGATGATCAACTTGGCATAGGTAGAATGCCTACCAATTTTCATCAAATTCTGAAACCTCTAGATTGGTTTCGCACAAGGTTTCACATATAAAAAGTTTCTCACTGGATTGGGACCCTATATATATATCAAGGCCCGGGAAGCTGAACTCGAGTTCATCATTCAAATGGTGAACTAGAATGGAGAAGCTGTCATGTGTCTGAGAAAGTATTTAGCTCTCTTTTACTTTTTACTTTATGTCTTTTCAATGTTCAACCCTTTTAGATGCCTATTCTCTCTTACTTGCTTTATGTCTTTTCAGTAGACACATGACGCAATATAAACCATGTTTCACCATTCATTTGTGAACTCAAGTTCATCAAACCCTTTCCCATATATATATATATATATATATAGGGGCATGCTATAATGCGGCATGCGATAAGTGCAGCACCACACCGCAGCCGTCTGATGCACCCGCTGTGTGCATCGCATGCACGCAACAGTGCATCAGACAGTTGTAGTGCGGTGCCGCACTTACCGCATGCCACATTATAGCATGCCCATATATATATATATATATATATATATATATATATATATATATATATATATATATATATATATATATATATATATATATATATATATATATATATATATATATATATACAGTTCGGCTCACCTACGGGACGTCCTGGAAAAAAAATTCCGCGACACTGTGCTGACCGTCCGATTCTCTTCCATCGGACGGTTGAAAATCCAGGCGAGATCCGGTCACGGGCGCTGTCGCGTGAAAAAAAAGTCCGTTGACTTTTTCTTTTGGAGAACAGCTGTGATCAACCGACGTTGATCAAACGGCTGTGATCAGTCTGCGGGCTGTCGCCTTTTCTTTTGGAGGACAACTGTGATTAGACCTTGTTGATCAAACAACTGTGATCAGTTTGAGATTAAAGAGAGAGAGCGGGAGTACAGCTTGGCTCATTTATTTCTATCTGATGAGACAAGACCGGATCACGGATCAAATGGTCAGCGGCCTTTTTTTTCCCGTGACAGCCCGTGACCGGATCTCGCCTGGATTTTCAGCCGTCCGATGGAAGAGAATCGGACGGTCAGCACAGTGTCGCGGAATTTTTTTTCCGGGACGTCCCGTATGTGTGCCGAACTATATATATATATATATATATATATATATATATATATATATATATATATATACTAGTAAAGCCCGTGCCTGTCGGCACGCAAAAGATTTTGAGGGCGACAAAAATATTTTGAGGGCGTGATAAAATTTTTAGGGAAGAGGCAATATTTTAAAGGTGGCAATAATAATTTAAAAGTGATGATATTTTTAAGCGAGAGAATAATATTTCGAGGGTGATAACAAAATTTTTTGAGCGAAAATAACAATAGTAATATTTGATTAGTCTATATATGAATGCACGTGCCTGTCGGCAATGCAGCGGGCCACCTTCGGCGGCAACACACCTGTCAGCAATGCAGCGGGTCGCCTTCTGCGGCAAGACATCCCAGATTATCACAAAGCAGGCAACCACCACCCCACCCCCGCCTGCCCCGTCCCCCCAACCCCAGAACCCAAATTTTCTACCCCATTTATAAATTATTATTTTTGGATCCTTATATTGTCTTCGTTTTTCGGATCCTAATACACCCAATATTTCGAGTAAGGTCACAATATTTTGAATGTTGTAAAAAAATATTTCGAGATCAGCGATAATATTTTGAGGGAGATAACAATATATTTCAAATGTAATAATAATATTTTGAGGGTAATAACAATTTTCGTGAATTGTGCCATATTCAAAACTGCAATGACCACCTTCAGCGATAAGAAACTACAATTATCTGTTTACGCCAGAACTGCATATCATTAAACCCTTGCTGCTGCAGCCTCGGGTGAGGCCGTGATATTCCTGGGTCTTGGCTCCTCACCGTCTGCTGTTGACCACCAAGAAAGTCAACATTAACAGCATCCCCGGATACCTCCAATCCCTGAAAACTTCTTGTATGGGTAGAACTATACCCAGGAGCCTTCCCCTGCTGCGATTTAAAAACACCAAATCCTCTCAAGTTTGAATTATAACTATCAGAAACGGTACTCTCCCAAAAACTCATCAGACCTTGAGAAGCATCCACAAATCCATTCAAATTTATCTGTTGGTTCCTAGGTTGGCTTCTGAAGAACTCTTCCTTTAGAGATAACTGAGTGCCATAAGGCATTTGTGAAGATTGTGTGCCATTTCCTTGCTCAGAATCTGTCAAGGTGATAGCAAAAGCAAAAATTTATGCATAAAATCAGAAAGGATTGATATTTTAAGCTTACAAATCTTACTCATGGCCTCTAATATTTCGAGGGCAAAAGCATATTAGTGGGGCACTAATATTTCGAGGGCGAAAACAGTTATTCCAATACAACTATCAACCTTCAACAAAATAAGGGTAGCAATCAACATAATACCCAGTTACTAAGAATATCAATTCATCCTCTTCGATGTGCCACCACAGGAACACAAAAGGAAAGAAAAAAAAAATCCATTCATGTGTTTGTTCATGACTGTACTCTTTTGCATAAAAGTTTAAGAGATGATTCATATAAGGGGGGAGTAAATAATGATATCATACACACAAAACCATCAATATATCTTTATTCCAATCACAATCTTACATATATCTCCAAAGCGACTTTTAGAGGAGGGCTACACATAGTATGATATAGCACACAACAGAGACAACACATGTTATTGAGGCAAAAAGATGAAAAGGAAAATGGGTTTTCATTAAAGATCAAATTTCAATTACATCAAAGGAAAAGTAAGTACAAATCATATTACATCAAGGGATAATGTTTTCCCCTTCTTCAATCTCCAGCTTCTTTTTGAAAAGTTTCTCAATGGCCAGTTCATCCTGCAATTCTTGCACCTTGTCTGAACAATGCTCAAGTCTTGCTCCAGCATGCTCTTCAGCAAGCTTCATAACTGCAAGGGAAGCAGACACCCATTTCAAAAAACCCACCATCAAGAGGAAAGGAACCATTTACACAACTTAGATTTTTTTTCCAGGGGTGGGGGAAGAAGAGAAGCAGACCTGCTGGATGATATCGGTGGTGACCTGACTCGGGGAAGCGTATGCCGCCATCATTGGCTGCATCTGCATGAGGTGCTGCTGCATTACTTCACAACCCCGATCCTCTCTCTCTCTCTCTCTTTCTCTCTCTCTCTCTCTCTCTCTCTCTCTCTCTCTCTCTCTCTCTCTACGCTGTATCTCTGCTCTGCTTGCTTTCCCTTTATGTGAAAGCTCATCACAACCCAATTCGAAACCCAATCACAACCCAATTCGAAAACCCAATCACAACCCAATGCGAAAGCCCCACATCATATGTGACAGCCTATTGTATAATAAAAAAATGGGCAAATTTGACTTACTCCCCCAAAATTATATGCTAATTAGTAAGTCACCCCCCTTTTAATCAATATTAGACTTACCCCCCTAAAAATAAGACTTATACCCCCATAACAAAATGATATTTATGTATACACTCCCATAAGCAAATGATATTTAGGCATACCCCCCCATTCTGGCTAATTATCATATAATATGCTAATTAGTAAGTCACCCCCCCATTCTGGCTGATTAAAAGGGGGGTAAGTCACCCCCCCCATTCTGGCTGATTAAAAGGGGGGTAAGTCTAATAATGATTAAAAGGGGGGTGACTTACTAATTAGCATATAATTTTGGGGGGAGGGGGGGGGAAGTCAAATTTGCCCTATATATATATATATATATATATATATATATATATATATATATATATATATATATATATATATATATATATATATATATATATATATATATATATATATATATATATATATAAAATTCCTCTATCTCTCTCTCTCTCTCTCTCTCTCTCTCTCATATGTATGGGTAGAAGGAGAAGGAAAAAACCAGAAAAAAAAAGAGCTTCCTCATTGAGAAGCAGTCTCACTTCTTTCTTCCAAGATAAAAAAGCAAGTTGACAGACCAACCTGTAATGCAGAGGTCTATCTATAATATACAATTCCAATGTTTGATTATTTAGAACCCAAAGGAAAGCATTATGTGCAAGTCTCAGTAACAATAATTCAAATAATTCGAGTTAATTGATACCCATGCCCAAATGTTGAAGTAATTCTAGAATTGATCCTACAGAAAATCAAGGAGGTGGCCTTTTTGGCAACTCTATAGCAGGACATTCAAATACTCAAGCGTGAACCCATGTCCCTACTTCGATGAACATAGGGTTAAGCACCTTAATTTACTTAGAGCACGTACCTTTTTTTTTTTCTTTTGACAAAGATATTTCAGCAAAGATAACCTCTATCTAAACCCAAGTTCAGAGTCATCGAAAATTGAGTAATTAGAAATCTTACCGGTTATCAGACGTCGGAATAGCATCGAGAAGGTTGCGGAGGATCCAAGATTACAACATAGAAGTTTTCAAAACCAAAAATCTGTGATATCAAAATCAAGATCATCTTTAGCTTTTCAAAATCACAATTAAAACTAAAACATAGAGGTTTTCAAAACTTTGATCCTTCGAGTTTTCAAGATCACAATTAAAACTAAAGCAAAATTAAAACAAAGGAGTTTTGCTTCACCTTTCAAAACAGAAACTTTGTTACCAAAACCAAAAGCAGTCTTTCTTACAAAAGGAAATACATTGTTGGGTTTTTTTTTTTTTTGATAGTCATTTCACTCGACTGATCTATTCAAAACCAAGATATGTGATGGACAATCAAGATACATGGTTTCGGTTTGCTGATTGATCTATTCAAAACAAAAATCTGTGATTTTGCGATCCAAACAAAAATATGTAAGGAGGAGATCACTGATTTTTGAAAGCCAAAACCTTCACCTTTCCCCATGAACATGCACTTCATAGATTTAACAAAAAAAGAAGAATACATATATCGAATGTAAACACAAAGAAGTATAGGAACATAATGCTGAATGAGAACACAAAGAAGGCAAGTAATAAAATTAATCTATGTTAACCATTGATTTTTACCTGATAGATGAAAGTTTTTTTTATCAGGGAAATAAAAGGAAGAAATCAAACATTAATTTGATCGGCAAAAGAACGCCAAAATTTGGACGGAAACCCAATTTCCACACATTAATCCATTTTAGTGGTTACTTTCCGCGCAAAAGAACAGACCCTAAAGGTAATTGGGTATAATCATAGATCACCACATCAGCTATTGTAAATTGTTGCTCCAACAATGTTGTATTAGAGAGTAACAATACATAGCTCCAATAGGTGTTAGGGCAACAGGCTCCAACAACTGATGCACTTTAACAAAAAAAAAACTAAAGTGAAAAAAGAGACGTGCCCAATAATATCACCGAGATGAATGTGATTATATTCCTCTTTCTCTATTGAGACACCCGAAATCACAAAAGGCCAAAAGATAATAAAAAAAAAACCAAACAAATTAAGTTATATTGAGCACAAAAATTATTATTTTAGACCATCATAAACACAAACATGTATTTCGCCATCAAAGGCCACCAAATGTTCACAAAAAAAATAAAATATCTAAAAGTATAAGGACTGATTTGGAGAAGAAAAGTTAGGTTAAGTGATATAGGGCCAAACATCAGGGGGTAAAATATAATTTGCAAGTATAGAAACAGAGAGGCGATCTAATGGGTAAAATACACTTTACCCCCCTAAAGTTTAGCTCATCAATTCTGGAAAGAAAATCAGTAACTAAAACCAAAAGAGAGGAAAGATGACATGTGGTTCGTTGAAGACCTGGTGGAAGGGCTGATTCTTCATCTCTTTCTCTAAAGCTCTGGCTGAAGATCTCACCTCCATCTCTTGATCCTCCTAAAACAGAGAGAGAGAGAGAGAGAGAGAGAGAGAGAGAGAGAGAGAGAGAGAGAGAGAGGGAAAAAATTATCAGACTAAAAAAAGGATGAGAGAAAGATGGAAGAAAGAAGGGGAAAAATTCACCACCTTCTCATCTCTTTGCCTCCTCTCTCTTTCTCTTGCAACCTCCTCTCTCTTTCTTGCAGCGAAGGAGAAAGGACCTAGCAGCGAAGGATCGTGGAGATCGAGCTCGTGGATGACTGCAATCTAGACATCGGGAGATCGAGTAAGAGGGATCGGGATCGTGGAGATCGGGCCTGGTGGTAGAGAGAAAGGGATGTGGAGATCAGAAAATCTGGGGAGAAGGTCTTGGAGAGAGAGAGAGAGGGATGTAGAGATCGGGTTTGGCGGTAGGAGATCGGGGTCGAGAGAGCGCAGTGGCTTGAGTGGAGGGGGCTTGATCGGGGACGGTCTACGGCTTGAGTGGAGGCTGGATCACGGCCGAGAGTGTGCAGATCTGAGATGGGGGGTGGTGCAGCAAATCAATCAGAGCAAAAATGCTCTCCTCCCCTTCCTCTCCCTCGCACCGTCCCCCCACCGAGTCCCGGATCGACGCCGCCCGCAAGGAGATCACCGTCCTCCTCGACCTCTACGGCGCCGCAGCCCTGCGTCTGCTCCCTCGCCGTCCTCGCCACATCATCTACGGCGAGCCCATTGCCATCCTCACCGGCGACGCCCACCTCGCTGGGGCTGAGGGCGCTGGTGAGGTTAGGGGTCCGGGGGGCCGAGGGTCATAGAAGGAGAGAGCGAGAGAGAATCAGAGAGATATCTCGAGGGTGGTGGGGGGCTTAACAGAAAGAGAGAGTGAGAGACCCAGAGAGAGTGATCGTGCGATGATGGGGGGCGCGGGAGGGGCGTAACTGATGAGAGAGAATTAGGGGAGATCTTGGGGGTGGGGGGACCTTAACTGATAGGGGAGAGAGAGAGAGACAGATCGTGCATTGATGGGGGGCGGGGGCGGGGGCAGGGTAACGGATGGGGGGAGAGATTGAGACCCGGGGAGAGGCACCAGATTAGCGACAGACGTGGCACTTGATAAATGTAACGGATGGCTGTGATTGTGCCATCCAAAATGCACTTGATTTGGCAACTACCTGCTATGCAGTACGGGACTGATAAAGAAGTGATCATGCATAACTACCCAATGCATAGAGATCTTGGCCATCAAATTCTCTAACCGCCTCTTATGTTTGTATCGAACGGCTCTCTTTATCCATTCGTAGTGAAATATTATATAGATATATCTATATAATATTTCACTAGGAATGGATAAAGAGAGCCGTTCGATACAAACATAAGAGGCGGTTAAAAAATCAAAGGTCCATATTTCTGTGTATTGGGAAGTTATGTACGATGCTTTTCCTCAACAATGCGTTAACCATCCTGATCAGCCGTCCAAAAAGATGTTGTCTTCATTTGCCTCCTACCAACGGTTGGAGACGATCTCCTAACAAGCAATTCATGATTTCTCTCTCTCCGTCCATCAGTATATCTCTCTCCCATGATTTCTCTCTCAGTCCGTGTTATCTCTCTCAACCTCCCACGATCTATCTCTAACTAAATCCCAATCTATTTCTCCCTCCCCCCACCCTCCCACGGTCTCTCTCCCATCCGTCCGATCTATTTCTCCCTCCCCCACCCTCCCACGATCTCTCTCCCTCCCCCATTCTCCCTCCCCCATTCTCCCACTCTCTCTCTCTAAACTCACGATCTCTCTCTCTAAACTCACGATCTCTCTCTACTCCGATCGGTGAGGCAACATAGGAATCCCTAACTCCGACCATCTTCTGTCGGCCGAGGCCACATCACCCATCAGCACCCGGCTTCCTAGATGAGGACTTCTGCAAGGGGGCCGCCGTCACCGGAAATCGGTGGTTGCGGCAGAGGACCTCGCTCTGCTCTAGATCTGCTCCGACCTGGACGCCGCCTTCCCGAATCCTACCCTCAAACCTAGCTGCAAGAAGAGGACAGGTGATCAATCCCCCATACTCCTTCTTCCCCTTCAATCGGCAAGCCCCGTGGAGGCCCTCGCCGGAAGGATGCGAGGACGGGTCGACGAGGAGATAGAAGGCAAGGGCGAGGTGGGCGTCGCCGGTGAGGAATTCAACGGGCTCGCTGTAGACGACGTGGCTTGTGGGCTGGCCGCGATCAGCTACCTGCCCTCACTCCCGGCTAGCCACCCGCACTCCCGGTTGCTCGCGCTCCAGTCGCCCATCTCTTGACAAGCCGCCGACACTTCCGGTTCCCTGCACTTCCAGTCACCCGATCGATGACCCGACCCATCATCGGCCGGAACAAGGAGGAGGAAAGAGGGCTTCAATCGGGACCTTGCCGTTGATTCCCCTTCGACCTGGCTATGTGCGATTCTCCTCCGGCGAGGCTTCGGGCGATTCTCTCTCTCATATTGATGGTGATGACGGGTGACGGTGGTGCTGCTACTGGTGGTGCTGGTGGTGATGGCGGGTGGTGGTGGGTACTGGTGGAGAGAGGAGGGTATGGTGAGGTGGTGAAAGAGCCATATTGACTCTCTCTCTCTCTCTCTCTCTCTCAGTTGTAGGGGATCTCTTGCTACCTCATGGAGCTCCCCACCGTTGAGAACTCGGACAAGCCCTCCTCCTCCTCTTCTCAAGGTGACTGATCTCAGTCTTGGGTGCCCCAGTTCGGAGTCTCCGAGCAGATTGACGGGACAAGCCGCAACCTGGGCATCCCCAAAGCCTAGCCTCTGGAGGAAAGATAGACTTCTTGGAGGTTATTGGGTCTGGGAAGTGTGTCTTCCCCAGCGGCACCGGATCCGATGTGGAACAGCAAGGGAGCGCCCTCTTCTCACTGAAGGGTGGAAAAGGAGCCGGTGGTGGGCAGCAACTGGGCCCGTCCATCAGAACGAAGGATGTCTGCGGGGCTAGGTAGAGAGAAACCCATAATCCTTCGACCGGATCTAAACGTTTTGGGATTGCTCCTGTTGCAAGGTAAGTTAATCAATACCAAAGAGTACTAAAATAAGCTTCATGGGTTCTTTTATTTTGATTCATATTTCACTCACTTAGTTTGTTTATTTATTTACCAATGTAGGCATGACAAAAAATTACCTGATTCTCTTAAATATCTGTTCTGATTGTGCTGCAGATGAAATCAAATTTCTGTTTGAGCGATGCTATGCATACATTGGATCTCTCCCCATGCCCTGTGGGATGGGATCAGTGCACTATTTGGTGATGTTTGATCGGATTTGTGGTCACCATCAAGTTGGCTTCAATTTTTTTTTTAAAGCATTGTTTGCCATTTGCACTTTCTTTTTCTATGTAATAGTTTGGAGTTATAACTTCAATGCAAAGTTTTTTGTGATGCTAAAGTATAATTAGCTTCAGTTTTATATGGTGCTCCAATTATTGTGAGCCTTATTTCTTTGATGTTTTAGTTATGTGACCTTCAGTGATTTATGGCCATCAATTTATCCCCGAGCCCAACTTGCACAGCCCCCCTCCTACTACTTTACTATATTATTGATAACTGGGGATGAGAGGATGCAATATTGTCCGCCTCCGATCAGAGGAAGAAGCTGAGGCAACAGTTAACGGTTTTACTGCGGTCTCCGATAAGAGAACAAAAGTGTTGATTGCAGCCATTAATGGAGGATCAACCTTATCATTGCAGTCATTGCGATAGATGATGCTGCTTTTGAGTTCTAAAATAGCAAGGATCAGCCTTATGGTCTTAAGCATTTTTGTATTAGAATTTTAATTTATGTGCTGGGAACTATATATATCATTTTTGTACTGTAATTTTTTTTTTTTTTTTTGCGAGTCCAAACATGTATGTATTATTGAGTCACCATTAGACTGTTGTTTACCACATACTCTATAAAAGGGGAGGTACTTATA
The DNA here is from genome assembly GCA_947650365.1 of Chamaelirium japonicum. NCBI lineage: Eukaryota > Viridiplantae > Streptophyta > Magnoliopsida > Liliales > Melanthiaceae > Chamaelirium > Chamaelirium japonicum. The sequence continues at coordinate 61,413,099 of OX393555.1, read as the reverse complement.
TGCAATAGAACAATGATGGTCCAAAAAAAAAAAAACATATCAGGTGTTGTTTTGTAAGATGTTTAAAGTCCTGTGTTATTGCGATAGACGTCGTGATCAATTATGAATGATCTTGCGGAAAGTGTTTGGCCACCAAAGACGGCTGCCTGAGTGTTGGTTCTGCTGTTGCCAGAGGTGGGGAAGGAGATGAGAAGGAGAGAGGTGGGTGCAGTCGCGACGTCGGGTCTCGCCGGAGATGGGAAGGAGATGAGGAGAGAGAGGTGGGTGCAGTGAGGACGTAGGGGTCTCTCTCTCTCTCTCTCTCTCTCTCTCTCTCTCTCTCTCTCTCTTATGGGTAAATTGCACTTTGCTCTGTTGAAGTTTAGCTCACACCAAACCCCACTGTAGTTTATTTATTTCCAAATCGCTACCTAAAGTTTGAAATGTTAGCACAAGGCCCCTTTTGTCAACTACTTAAATTCCAGATTTGGTAATTTTTATATGATAAAAACTGAATTGAAGGAGGCAACATGTATTTTTTAACTATAGGGGGGTTATATGTTTTTAGGATAAACTTCAAGGGGTATTTAGGTTATCCATACCCGTACCCGAGAGTTAATCGGTTAGAGTTCTTATACCCATATCCTATCCAAACCATGTTTTGAGTCGGGTTTGGATAGGGTATTCGGGTTTTTGTTTGATCTGCCATGAAATATTTGTTGTTCTTCTATTTTTGTTTTGATGGTGGTTTTATTTCGATTCAGCTGTAGATCCCTCTCCAAAATTGGGATATCATGCCCCCCCCCCCCCCCCCCCCCCCCCCCCACACACACACACACACACACACCCACCCACCCCCGCGAATGTGTTTCTCCGCTGAAGTCGACTGTTATGCATTTATTTGAACCTTGACTAAGCCCACGAGTTGCATTTCTTAACAACTAACCTATCAGTTGGAGACGAAATGGATGGTACTTAGTTCTTAACAACTAACCTATCAGTCGATGTGGCATGTCTTTTTATTAGGGATAATGTGCCTAAGGTCCCTCGAAATAGATCCATCCAGTGTACAGGACCTCTAAAAGTTCAGGTTTGCCTAAGGTCCCTGCCTTTTTTTTGGTAAACCCGACCTCGACCTCGATCCCGACCCTGTTTCTTCTCCCACAACTCAGGCGGTAGCAGCGGCTCCGACCTCGACACCGATGAGCTTGAACCACCGGCGACCTCGCGCTCAAACCTTGGCCTGTATATTAGGTTGGGGGGGGGGGGGGAGGGTTTGGTTAGGTTTGGTGGTGTCAGCGATGGGGGGTTCGGTTAGGTCCGGTGGTCGCGGGGGGAGGGGGGGTGGGGTTCGGTTAGGTCTGGCGGTCACGACGGTGGTGGGGGGGTTCGGTTAGGTCTGGCGGCGACGTGGGAGAGGGGGCGGGGGGTTCGGCTAGGTCTGGTGGTGCCGGGGGAGGGGGGGTTTCACTGGTTCGGTGGCATATCAAAGAAAAATTGAAATGCTATGGAGGGCAATTATGTCCAAAGCATTTCAAAAGACTTAGGCTTAAAAGATATCTTCGTTAGGGATAGACATGGGCAATATTACATTTCTTTTATATTGCCATTTTCGAAATATTATCACCTCCCTCGAAATATTATCATCGATTTTGAATTGTTATTGCCACCATTAAAATATTCTCTTCCATCAAAATTTTGTCAAACCCTCAAAAAAAATTTACCTTCCTCAAACTATTGTCCTCGCCCTCGAAATCTTTTGCGTGCCGACAGGCACGGGCATTACTAGTATATATACAGAGAGAGAGAGAGGGCTGTTATGTTGAGCTGTGAGCTGTCGGGGGAGAAAATAAGCTATGATTGATTTGACCCCCCTAGAAGTTTTGAAATTTGATGAAATTTTGTGAGGATGTTGTCTAGGGTAAGATGATCATCCTCACCAATTTTTATCAAATTCCAAAACTTCTAAGGTCATCAAATGATAGAAGCAAAATCTGTAGATTTAACGGTGAACACGCGATCTAGTGT